>OV049866.1:8052228-9542228 GCA_920104075.1 Melanargia galathea | reverse complement strand
AATATTGTTAATAAACACGTCTCTACGTGCACGCGTCGCGCAGGATTCTGTGCCGGCACTACAACGAGACGCAGTGCAGCACAGACACATGTCTGCGTCGCACGTGCCTGCGCCGCAGCGTACGTAGCTCAATGACGTTCCATGCTTTACAAAATCTGCTCTGCTCTGCGCTGCGTGGACCTGCGTCGCCTGCGTTTCAGCATACGCCTTGCCTTAAAGCTAGATATTATTATCAAAGAACTGGAAAAAATAGAATAAGGTATTTGCCGAATTTTTCAAATTACGAAGTTACAGAAGTTTTAAGATTGTTCATTAGATTGTTCATTTATGAAATTATGACAATACAAGAAACAAAAGAACAAAAGATCCAAAGAAATTCAATCCGAAGTGAATTTTGCGTGGAGAGAATTTTGAACAATTTTTAAAAGTATTTCACCTGGGTATTCGATTACCAATTTTTGATTATTCTTTGAGCTCTTTAAAAAATTTATAAATGGATGTAGAATAATTATCTATTTTTAATAATGGTCACTACTCAATTGTGAACGGGAGATCATCAAAGACAATTTAAAGCAGAAAATCAACGACCAAGGAATTGGGAAGTATAAAACTCACGACATCGTGCAGTGCAAATTGCAGCCCCCGACTGACAATCTCCCCATTCACGGCCACACAGGAGCAACCGTTAAAATATATCCTCTGTCCGTCGCAGCCCCGCAGGTTGCTGAACAAATACGCACCGCCGCTCTTGAATGTGGCGCTTTTCACTAAATCTACGGTGATGTACGCTTTACGTAGTTCCATGTAACTGCCGGAGCCGTTCGATATTATTTCTACTCCATCGAGACTCATGGGGATGTGCCGACTGTAATAAGAATTAGATTTATGTAAGTACACAAAAGCTAGTGATAGCCTAGTGGTTAAGACGACTGACTTCTAATCGGAGGTCGTGGGTTCGATCCCGGGCACGCACCTCTAACTATTCGGAGTTATGTGCGTTTTAAGTATTTAAATATCACTTGCTTTAACGGTAAAGGAAAACATCGTGAGGAAACCTGCACGCCTGAGAGTTCTCCATAACGTTCTTAAAGGTGTGTGAAGTCTGCCAATCCGCTTGGCCAGCGTGGTAGACTATGGCCAAAACTTCTCACTCTGAGAGGAGACCCCGTGCTCTGTAGTGAGCCGGTAATGGGTTGATCATGATGATGATGATGATGAAGTACACAAAAAAGCCGTGATAATCTAGTGGTTAAAACATAGGCCACCTTTTTGGGGGGATCCCCCGCACGCATCTCTAATTTTTCGGAGTCATGTGCGTCACGGTTCGTGCGACATGTAAAGTCTAATTCGCACTCAGCCAGCGTGGTGGACTAGGGCCTAAACCCTTCTCACATTCTGAGAGGAGACCTGTGCTTGTAATGGGCCATTAATGATAATGATGACGATGTTATTATTCTTTGTTATAAACAGAATGAATATACCTATATGAAAACGACATTCTCCAAGTTTACCTTTGTGGGTTCCATAACTCTTCACAGATTTCGAAACCTATACACGTGTCTCTCGTAGAAATCACTGCATCACCTATTGGGACTGTTGTCTGATTAGTGATTGCCGTGATCATTCTCGGCAAATAATATTCTTCCACTTGACGCTCCTGTAACAAAATCGCTGTCAAACTTTCAGAATTGGTTTATAAAGGCCAAATTAGACGGTTCATTTTTCGAGCTTTTTGCTTTCATTTTCGAGGCTTCATCGGTGAATCATCGAAAATGAACCGTCTAAACACCGACCGTTCACCGTTCACAGGCACTTTGCCATTGTAAATATCATATCGTGCATCGTTCACCGCAAACATGAACGATGAACGGGGCACCGTCTTTTGGCTTTAAGTTAGTACTTTGTCTAGTTATACTTATGTTAGGTCTCACTCACTTTGGTCCAGCCGGAAAACCATCGCGTCTCTCTGTAGTTACCATTTTCACATAAAATCATCTTTGGTCTGATCAGGAGAATATTCTTATTGAGGAAAGCTACTCGGCAATTGTAAGAGACATTTCTGTGTTGCACTGGCATTCCAACATCTATCAGAATATCTTTACAAGTTGGTGATTTCAGCAGTTCCGCTAACACCTGCCAGCTATGCAAGTATGTGTCTGGTTCGTGAAAGTGATCTTCACAACTATATCCGCTACAAAAAGGATCTTATTAAAAAACGAGAAATTTTCAAAGGTCAACGGGCACTTTGTATGCAGACAATCATACCCACGGCGGACACAAACGAAATTAACAGTATGTATTCAAATACGACAATGATCTACAATGCCATAGGTCGCATTGTTGTGGGCCTTGTCAATCTCGAAAAAATTTAAAAAGCTTCGATATATAAAAATGCTTACTAAAATAGACAGCGTATGCGACCTATGATCACGAGCTTAACCGTGTACTGTCTGCTGTATGGACACTATTTCTTTTAATATTTAATATCTTTTTTTACATCGATTTCGAATGAAACATTTATATATCTATATTGAAAGGTTATAATATTGTCTTTCATTTAAAACTATTTTGGTTCATGTCTGCAACTTTTCGCAAAGCGGGTCGGATTGTGCCTGTTTACCTTTAAGCTACATGCAATAACTTATCGGGTACCTTACCATATTTCCAATTCTGGTCCCGTTCTATAGAGAGCCCCCATTTCTTTGGCCTCCTGGATAGACTGCAATATTCTATTCAAATTTCCTTCGAAATCCAGAGCCCATTGATTTAGTGTACATACCGCTACAATTACTTTGCGACCCATTTTGCAGATTTTTTCTAAAAATTAGACTTTTAATAAAAATTTGCCAGCACAAGACATCTATTTTGATAGATATTTTCGTATTTTGTATTTTCAGGACTATTCAAATATACCTCAGTCATTACTATTGTAAGCATCATTGATTAATTATTCAGTCAAATTTAAATAGGTTCAGACATTCATGAATATACAAATCATGAATTTGTATATTCATGAATGTCTAAAAAAAACTCGCAGTCGTTACCTACCGTATGTAACACAAGCGGATACCCACGACTTCGTTCGCGTGGATATTGGTTTTTAAAAATCCCGTGGGTATCATTTTGTTTTCCCTAAGTTCCTTTGAGCTTATACCTTGCTAAAAACTGATAAAAGTTCACTGGCGGATGTTTAGGTAGATCAAAATGTAAACATCCGCCAGTGAAAGTCCCATCAAAATCGATCCAGCCTTGCAGAGGTTAGCCGGTAATCTTTAAAGTATCTCCTTTCTAACAAAAAAAGAATGAATGAAATTGGACCACGCGTCAATGAATTACAGCTAAGTACACATTTTAACTTTTATCCCCTCTCTCAAGGGAATTTCGGGATAAAAAGTATCCTATATGTTACTCCGTAGTATGAACTTAAGTCATACCAAGTTTCATTTCAATCCATGCAGTAGTTTTTGTGTAATGCGCGCACAAACATACAGACAAACAGACAAACAGATAAACAGACAAAAATATCAAAAATAGCTTTTTTACGTTCTATTACTTATCCCTAACATCCCCCAGTTATTATTTTGCAAAAATCTTTAATGTACAGATACGGCAAGTCTACGATTTTATTATATGTACATATAGATAGATTAGTCAAGCATAAATGTAAATATTTTCATGATTTATATTTTCATGAACATCTAAAAACACCTCTGTCATTATTCAAGCATATTATTCAGGCATATGCATGCCTACCTAAATATTTTCATGATTGTCTAAAAAAAACTCAATCATTGCTATCGCTTGTATAATGATTCACGTAGGAGTGCATAACGACACAGTGGCTCACGATTCATTGATGAGTGACAGTGACACACGACAGGGCGGTCTGGGGGATCGATCCGCGCCGCGCGGTGCCAGGCCGCGGCCAATCACCTCGGGATAGCCTACGACCTGTGCTACGACCCCTACGAAAGGTCTACGCACTATTGGGACAAACGTGAGTTGCATGCATGGAGTGCACTGAATAAAACTCCCTATGACATTCTGACACAAGCCAGTCAGAAGATGAATGCAAAAGGGAATTTGGGAAGTCTATCTTATCTTCTTCTTCTATAATATAATAAAACTGTAACAGATCCAATTCTGTACATTGAAGATATTTTGAAAATTTTTATTGCAGGGCACTCTATAATTGATACTGAAGCCAAAACTGCAATTTGTTTCATTTTTGTCTGTCTGTCTGTCTTTCTGTCTGTCTGTCTGTCTGTCTGTCTGTCTGTCTGTCTATATCTTGGCCGCGCATCACGCCGAAACTATTGAATGGATTCGAATGAAACTTGGTACGATTTGAGTTTATACTCCGAGGTAGGACATAGGATACTTTTTATCCCGAAATTCAGCACGATTCCCTTGGGAGAGCGGATGAAAGTTAAAACGTGTATTTAGCTGTAATTCATTAACGCGTTGTTCGATTTCACTCATTCTTTTTTTGTTAGAAAGGTAGTACTTTATGTATTGTCCCGTAAATATTTCAAGGTCATAGGTTTTTTAGTTTAGAAATTACAGACATTACAATCCTCAGTATTGGGTTCAAATAACTTGGGACCCGGATCTTTGAACGTACGGCTTATTTTAAACTCGTGTGCGTTTAAATTTATGTTTGTCGGTCTGTCTATTTATTCCAGCTAATCTCCGAAACGGCTCTATCGATTTTAATGGAACTTTCAATGTTATAAGGAGTAACTTAGGCTACATTTATTTTATTACAGGTACACCGTACATAAAAGAATTATGGGATCCGATCCGATCCTATATAAAACCTATAAACACGCGAACGAAGTCGCGGGGGTCAGCTAGTGTATAAATAAAAATCAATGTTTTTCTGTATGTCTCTTATGTCTTCCTACCGTTCATCCGATTGCGATGAAACTTTAGACCTTGTCCAGAAGGAGCGAATTCGCCGCGAAACGTTTCGCGCGAATTCATTAGCGCGTTACCGAGATACTAGGCGCCAATACATCGCGCCCACAAGCATCGCGCGAATTCAAAATACGCGCGTAAATCGCGTGCACTACGCCAGACTCTCGACTCGCGCGTGATTCGCGCGTAATGCGCGCGAGTCGAGATACTAGGGACGCCTTGTTGCGCCCAGTTATCGCGCGAACTCCAGAGCGAATGCACGTATCCAGGGAAATGGAGCGCCAAAATTTTGATACGGAATTGTTTATGGACGAAATAGAAAAACGACCGGCGATATGGGATTTGGAATCACCTGATTATGCCAACAGAATTCTAAAATGTGTCTTCGTACCTGTATCCATCTCTTAACCTGACGTAATTATGAAGAACACAACTAGCTTTAATTTATTTTGTACATTGAGTGGTGTGAAATATTCGCCATTTGTTTACCAGGATTCCAAAACAACACTCAATATAACGTCTAGCTCTAGAGACGGTAATTAAATATTCGTTTTTCTTTGGTTAAATTCTTACCGCAATATGGTCGCATAATATTTTCTGATAAGCTAAAAGCCTCATCTCCAACTATAACATGAGGTAAATACAATCTATTTTCCCTCCGTTTTTTCTTTTCCAGCGACGGTAAGCTAACCACAACGTGACCGCTTCGTTCAACTCCATTTTTCGTACTGACTAAATCCGTCCCCGAATGCTCGCGCGTAGGTACGCTCTTTCTGGGCGAAACGGTCGCGCGTGATACGCACGAGAGAATCGCGGCGAACACGCTCCTTCTGGACAAGCTCTTAGTGAGTTGTTCGTCATATGCCCGCGAAGATTGTATGTAAAAATGGGTTGTTTATATATAGTATTTTGTCGTCTGTGCGTTCCTAGATCACACTTTACGTGGCATTGTAACAGCCGGGAACGGCTAATATCTATACAAAGGATTTTTTGATGTACTAAGAAACCACACGTATTGCCACTCATCAGAGATTAAGTATAGTAGGAATAAATGGTTGGAAAATAAGGAAAACAGAATTAGTTCTTTACTGGACTAATATGATTACGTGCATAAAATGCGATAGCAATTCATGTTGTTCAATATTTGAACTTGAGTTTGATTACGTAAGTTGTTCTAAGAGTGAATACACCAAAGTAAGACAAAAAGCTACCACTAAGCGGATGTACAAAATGAATTCTTATTTCAAAGATGAATTTTGAAACTAAACGAGCTTCCTATTTATTCTACAGAAATGGTAAATATCATTAAATATAATATGGATTCAGTCAATCCTTACCTACAATATAATTCCTTTGTTATCGCCATAAAGTTTATCGACTTACTAACTCAGCTGTTGCCTTGGCAACTAATAGATATTACTTAATAAACTTGGCCTTATTTGGCGACCTATTTCTACCAAAATAAATAAATTAGGTATAAAGTATTCATAGACGTTTTCTCATGAAATTACTAATAGTGCCTGGCTAATAGATAGATACGGTTATTTTACAATCTACAAGAGAAAAACACATTTCAAATGGAATCGTCGTCATCGTGGCATCGTCATTTCCGATAGTTGTCCACAGCTGGACAAACGTGTAGTTGGGATTTCCAATTGTGTCCAGCCGCTGGCGATGTTTTATTTCCATACATCAGAGAGCACGTTAAGCCACCGATCCCAATTATCACTATCATATAACGTTAAAGCCCACCAATCAATGGCAAGCATGGCGGGTCTAAACTCTAAATCTCCTATCTCTTTTAACACAGGCCTGTCCCCAGCAGGCAAGTATCAGTAAAAGGGCTGTAGTGGTGATGGTGGTAGCCCAGACGCTTCCAGAAAGCAATGATGGAGGGTTTAACATTACAACCTGCTTAGGTAACCAATCATGTATACGACCGTAACCGTAATTGCTTGTTTGCGGCAACGTATTACTTCATAAAAAACACCGACCAAGTGCGAGTCTGACTCGCGCACGTAGGGTTCCGTACCATTCATCTATCTATTCTATACATAATATGTATAGAATAGATAGATGAATGGTAATTCTACGATTTTATTATATTATAATAAAATCGTAGAATTGCCGTACATTGAAGATTTTTGCAAAATAATAACTGGGGGATGTTAGGGATAAGTAATAGAACATAAAAAGCTATTTTTGAAATTTTTGTCTGTTTGTCTGTATGTTTGTGCGCGCATCACGCAAAAACTACTGAATGGATTGAAACGAAACTTGGTATGATTTAAGTTCATACTACGGAGTAATATATAGGATACTTTTATCCCGAAATTCAGGCTAGATCGATTTTGATGGGACTTTCACTGGCGGATGTTTACATTTTGATCTACCTAAACATCCGCCAGTGAACTTTTAATAGTTTTTAGCATGATATGAGCTCAAAGGAGCTTAGGAAAAACAAAATGATTCCTACGAGGTTTTTAAAAACCAATATATATCCATGCGAACGAAGTCGCGGGTGTCCGCTTGTTATCTATAAAATCGGTAAAAAAATCATGTCTGTTGTATGGGAGCCCCCCTTAAATATTTGTTTTATTTTCATTTAATGATTTATTTTTAAAGTGAATATATAATTAAATATTCTGTGAATATTTCAAGCGTCTACCTGTTGCCGTTATCAATATCGAGCAAAAACGAGCAAAAAAAATCACGTTTGTTGTTAAGGAGCCCCTTTAAATATTTATTTTATTCTGTTTTTTAGTATTTGTTGTTATAGCGGCAACAGAAATACATCATCTCTGAAAATTTCAACTGTCTAGCTATCACGGTTCATTCCGACAGACGGAGAGCGGAGCCTTAGTAATAGAGTCCCGTTTTGCCGTTTGGGTACGGAACCCTAAAAACTAAGTCAGTTGGTAACTAACCGCAGCCTAAGCTCCATCAGAGAAAACACCTAGACCTAAGCTAATTTAGAAATGATATGCATTATTTAATTAACGCAATCGAGATCTCAATAAAGACTAGTAAATAAATAAGCATTTCATTTAAACTACGCTGGGTAAACATGTTGGTGCAAACCCTGCAAATAGGCATTGTGCATTGCATAATTGGAAAAGTTACATCGTTAGTGAAACGTCATCTACTTAAATTGACATTAATTTAGCTAGGATTTGTTCGTTTTTGTTAAGGTTTTATTTATCCACGGACATACAATCGTATCTAACGTTTTGCGGCAAAAATGACAGTGCACATTTATGCCGGAAAATTTTAATGGCATTATAGCGTTATTTATACACTATTCAAGTACATGCTTAAATGATTTTTATCTTTCTGTTAGGCACTCCAATCCTCAAGGCTATTTTCTGAATGTATATTCAGAATTCGATAACGATATTTTATGACTTCATTATAAAGTGAAATTAGACAAGATACTGAAACCTTTTAATTTTGAACCAAAAATACTTTCTGTCTATTTATTTCCTCACTAAAATAACTGCCTTTATTAAGCTCATTATATAATATGTATACCTAATTATTTGAGGACAGAACAACCTAATTACATATTTTTTAACTATTAGAATACTTTATTGCACACACAGAAACAAACAGTTGAAGAAAGCTTAGGCATTACAGTTTCGCATGCAAAGGTGTGTCATTTAGAGCCTCTAAGAGCGGGGCCGCACTGCGAAAATTATTCGCGCGAATTTTATTCGCGCGGTTTATATTCCGCATTTTAATATATTTTTCTCGCGAATTTTAAATCGCATGTGCGTGCAGCTTCATATATTCCCATACGTCACAGAATTTTGCGAAAAAATTCGCGCGAATAAATTTCGCAGTGCGGCCTAGGCCTTAAGAGATCTCTCGCAGATAAAATCTTTGGTGTGAGGTCTGAAGAGCAGGATAAAAGAACGATAAAGAATTTTCTTCTGACCTTTCTGTCTTTATCCGGCACGATTAAACTTCGGCACGGCTGAACTGATTTTGATAGGACTTCCACAGGCAGATAGAGCATTATACGATGAGGGATATTATAGGCATTTTTATCTCGTGAATATTTAGGGTCAAAAACCGATTTTGATGGAACATGGCATAGAGAACAAAGAGTTCCCGCGGGATTTTTAAAACCTAAATCCAAGCGGACGAAATGCTGGCCATCGGCTATTTAATAATCACTACATAGTATAAAACAAAGTCGCTTTTTCTGTCCCTATATCCCTATGTCCCTATGTCCCTATGTATGCTTAAATCTTTTAAACTACGCAACGGATTTTGATGTGGTTTTTTTAATATATAGAGTAATTCAAGAGGAAGGTTTATAAGTAGAAAATTTGGACCCGGTAGGTGGCGATAATAGCGGGCAGGACGACGTCTGCCGGGTCCGCTAGTAATAAATAATCAAAAGCTTTTAGGTACTGCACACAGAAGATAGATATCAAGTAAGTTTATAATAATTTCCTACTAGGGAGCTCTTGTTGTTCGTGTGTCTGCGAAAAGTTTAGCGATTACAATCGAAGTCTGTTGCGAACTTTGAATTGAACCTTTCCACACAAGTTTACACATTACGCGGAAGTGCAGTCACCTTTCAGGTTTTCAGCGAAACGTGAAGCGCATTTTCCTCGTATCCATAAAGGCAGTTAGTAAACTTCGGCGAAAAATTGGAACTATTATTGCAAACAAAAAAAATTTTTTTTTTGAAATTCACAACTTATCAGATTGAACCTTGCATGACCAAAACGAACCTACATGACGTTAGCGATGCATGAAAGGATAGCTGTGAAAAGGATTAACATACTGAAGCCATAGTGCCATCCAGTGCCGAGGTGGAAACACAAAGAATTAGTCAGGAAAGCATCACCACTGTTTTTTTTTTCTATTATAGCCACAAAACTATGCTTTAATAACAAATTAGTTTAATTTATTTATGAAGTTAAACGCAAATATGACGTTAAAAAAGAATTAGTGCCAATGGATAAATTGGAGAAAGAAATCACAAAAAATGTCGAAAAAGGTATGTCCTACTATCCACTAAATTCATTTTTTTTTATGTAACTTATATTTAGTGTCATTGTTATATTTACTACGACATAACGGAGTTAGGTGGTATATACGGTTCAGCGTAAAAAAAATGTGTTTGTTTGTGCGTTTTTCTGTTATCATTTTCCTGAAATATTTTACTGGGCCGTTTTTGATTCGGTATTTTACATTGCACTGGTATAACCTTAAATCATGTCTAAGACCAAGTCTAAGAGTTATTAGACATGCCTTAAGGTTATAATATAACCTTAAGGCATGTCTAAGAACTAACAAAAACCACAGCTCCTCTGATAGCATATTATGAATAGAATAGAAAATAGAAAAGTTTTTTATTCAAATAAACTTTTACAAGTACTTTTGAATCGTCAACTGAATCTACCATATACCATAGAATCTACCTATGCTATCAAAGGAGCTGTGGTTTTTGTTTTAATTTAAATTTTCAAACGTTCAATTACTTCTACTGAACTCATTCTCATGAAACTTTGCACATCATGGATTCCGTTACCATGGAAATACATAAAATTTAAACTTCTAGTTCTAACTCTTCAGCCTAAATCTGCAGGTAGGTACTATCCACCTAAACGGTAAGGACCAAGGATCTGTAAGATATCTACTATTCGTTTTAGAATTACATATCTATATATTTACTAATTTTGGTATATCTATCTATAATATAATAAAACTGTAACAGATCCGATTCTGTACATTGAAGATATTTTGAAAATTTTTATTGGAGGGCACTCTATAATCGATACTGAAGCCAAAACTGCAATTTGTTTCATTTTTGTCTGTCTGTCTGTCTGTCTTTCTGTCTGTCTGTCTGTCTGTCTGTCTGTCTGTATCTTGGCCGCGCATCACGCCGAAACTACTGAACGGATTCGAATGAAATTTGGTACGTTTTGAGTTTATACTCCGAGGTAGGACATAGGATACTTTTTATCCCGAAATTCAGCACGGTTCAATTGGGAGAGGGGAAGAAAGTTAAAACATGTATTTAGCTGTAATTCATTAACGCGTAGTTCGATTTAACTCATTCTTTTTTTGTTAGAAAGATAGTACTTTGAGTATTGTCTCGTAAATATTTCAAGGTCATAGGTTTATTAGTTCAGAAATGACAGACATTTATTGGGTTCAAATAACTTGGGACGCGGATGTTTGTACGTACGGCTTATTTTAAACTGGCGTGCGTTTAAATTTATGTTTGTCGGCCTGTCTATTTTTTCCAGCTAATCTCCGAAACGGCTGGATTGATTTTGATGGAACTTTCAATGGCAGATAGGTGATGTTAAGGGGTAACTTAGGATACATTTAGTTTAGGTACAAAAAAGAATTATGGGGTCCGATCCGATTCTATATAAAAACCTATATCCATGCGAACGAAGTCGCGGGGGTCGGCTAGTATATAATAAGTACTAGGATAAGGAATAATTATTATTTATTGACCATATAATAATCTACACATATAATAAAATCGTAGACTTGCCGTATCTGTACATTAAAGATTTTTGCAAAATAATAACTGGGGGATGTTAGGGATAAGCGATAGAACGTAAAAAAGCTATTTTTGAAATTTTTGTCTGTTTGTCTGTTTACCTGTTTGTCTGTTTATCTGTTTGTCTGTTTGTCTGTATGTTTGTGCGCGCATCACACAAAAACTACTGAATGGATTGAAATGAAACTTGGTATGATTTAAGTTCATACTACGGAGTAACATATACTTAGGATACTTTTTATCCCGAAATTCAGCACGGTTCCCTTGGGAGAGGGGATGAAAGTTAAAATGTGTACTTAGCTGTAATTCATTAACGCGTGGTCCGATTTCATTCATTCTTTTTTTTCTTAGAAAGGATATACTTTAAAGATTACCGGGTAATCTCAAAAAGGTTGGATCGATTTTGATGGGACTTTTACTGGCGGATGTTTACATTTTGATCTACCTAAACATCCGCCAGTGAACTTTTAACAGTTTTTAGCATGATATGAACTCAAAGGAGCTTAGGAAAAACAAAATGATTCCTACGGGATTTTTAAAAATCAATATATATCCACGCGAACGAAGTCGCGGGTGTCCACTTGTATATAATATGTCAATGTATAGGACTAGCTACCAATTAGGCATGTATTACTTTTCGTCAAGTAGGTAAATTTTCAAAAGCTTCCACGCCACGAAACCTAATTGATAGGTTTCCAACTTTTTACTGTCTGACGTCACAAATCACTTGATAAAGCGCTATGCGATCGAAGCATGCCATCAGTGGGTACGGCTTTCGTCTCGGAATCACAATAAACTTTTGGAACACGAAATCCTCAGTTCGCTTCCGTGCGCCGTTTCACCCGCCAGTTTATACGAAAAAACTGTCGATTATCAGCTCAAATAGATTTGCAGCCATGGTGACAGATTATTTCATAACGCATACAAACGCGATGGGGACAACGTAGCCAAATACTAACTAAATGAATACGCCGGTAGTGAAAACTTACCTAAAATGTTATGGTGGAAACAACTTGAATGTGCACACGATAACGTAATGATGATAGAGCAAGAGGAACAGAGGAAGGAATATATCGACAACACCACGCTCACGCTGACCCTACCTACTAGGGACCCGGTATTGCAAGATAATTTATTGATAGCGAATATAGATCAAGTGAAAACTTTGCAAGCCTCTCTCTTTCCTATATGCAATAAAGGTGAACATTTCATACGCTATAAATAACGGGTATACGGATTGCTATCGGAAACGAAGAAAGGTAAAGTAGTGATGATTACTGACAAGATATCACAAAAAAAACGCAAAAAAAAAATAGTTCCTGTTTTGTTTAGTTTTTCTAAAGTTCGCAATGTAATGCAATCAGCTGACGGTGGAGATTAATAACCGTTAAGTAAATACTTAAAGTTGTCACCGCGTTTTGCACGCTATACTTACATTGTCGGTTTGGAAAATACTAAATACTAAACTTAGTGGTACAAGTATATAAGTTATTGGTATTGGATTGTGTTTAGGTAGTATAATAATAATGCTAAGTTTTCGATAGCGGTCTCCTTATACCCTGTATAACCTGCTTGTTTTAATTTTAACAATAAGTAGGTACCTATGCATTTTAGGTGAAATTGAAAGATTCCTTATTTGAACGAACTTTTTTTCAGGAACGTTTATATCGAATTTCCTTCACAATAACATTAAAACAAATCAACTAGAAATAAATACTGACACGAAAACTTTTAAGACAACAGCAAAACTAAGAGAGCCTCGAGATTTATTCGCCCTTCCCAAAGAGCTTGACTGCCCCCAGCAGGCACCAAGATGGCCGTCAGAATGTCAAGTGAGAATAGTTTTCTTTTTATAATTTTTTACTTTTATAATATTATTATGGCAATGTCTTTTTAGAAAGTAATAATACTTTACCTTCCTGTCCCTGTCTGTTCCCCTGTGGCGCTCAAACGGGTGGACCGATTTGAATGCGGTTTTTTTGCTTGAAAGGTGAATTAGTCGAGTGTTGTTAGCTATGTTTGAAGAAAATCGGTCCAAGATGGCCGCCGCTACAAAATGGCGGATTGCATATTTGTTCACAACTCCCTTAATATGGGTATCAAATGAAAGGGCTTGACGAGTAGAATTTCTCTAAAATCGGTTCAGCGGTTTAGGCGTAACTTTTCGCATTTATAATATTAAGTTATGATGTACTTTACAAAGTCAAATGAACTTACAAAACATTTTCGAACGCTAGGTTGTAGAAGAAAGAATACAGCACATAATGTGGAGTCCGGCATCACCTGAGCCTTATTACATATCTACGGGAAAGGAGCTAAAGCCGCAACCAGTTGGGGAGGAAGCGGGCACTGTAATTTTCCAGTACTATCCAATGAGTGCTGTCAACTACGTAAGAATTTGCATTACAATTGCGATAAACTATGCAATTAATAAGGAATTTATATTATACTTGTTTATCTAGTGGATATCTATATGTTTTTTCGTTTGTATTTTTCTTTCATGTCACAATTTTTTTCAGCGTGACTCGGTATCCACTTTCTTGTTCTTCATTACCTACCTACTAGATTACCAAGTATTTTTCAACTGTTTCATAGTAATTTTTTCATCTTGTTACAGTTCAGTCGTTCCTCAGTTGGTGGGTCCCGTTTGTATCTTTCCGCGTGCACGAGCGCGGGTGGAGACGATGAACTAAAATTCGAATCACGTTTTGAAAGCGGCAATTTGGCGAAAGCAATTAAAATAACGTCCGCTTACTATGAACTTCACCTTCGTACTGACCTATACACGAACAGGCACATGCAATGGTTTTATTTCAGAGTATCGAATACTAAAAAGCAAATGATGTACAGGTAATTTGAACAGGAAATAATAATTATTAAGAATATTAGTTAGTTAATTCAAATTATTTCTGCTTATTTTGTAGCAATGCATTGATGAGAAAATTCAAGTCAATTACACCCAAACACAAAAGAAGATTCCAGTTTGTTTGTAAGCGTGATAAAAAAAACTCAATTCTGCGTTTCGCTATTTACAGGTTTTCCATAGTTAATTTATCAAAACCTGAAAGCCTGTACAATCAAGGCATGCGACCTTTATTATATTCAACGAAGGACGCTCAGTTACATTCGATCGGTTGGAGACGTTGCGGTGACAACATCGCCTACTACAAGAATGACTCAACGTAAGTTATATTGTCTCAGCAAAAGCTTAAAAAGATAAACCGCTAAGTATAATATTTAAGTTTTGACGAAAGGGTTTGGATTAGAATACCTGAAACGTCATGTAGCGAAAGTTACGAGGAGAACGGTTTCTAAATCTTTTTAATAAAAAAATTACCAAATACGTTTTTATAGAAAAAAAAATTTACACGCAGTTTTGAGGTAAACAGCTTTTTATATGTAACATTAAAACAATATTTTCAGATGCGAAGAGGAAGAGCAATATCCAAGCTACACTTTGACGTTTAACATAGAGTTCCCGCATACAGATGATGCCGTCTACATCGCACATTGTTATCCATACACATATTCTGATTTACAAGAATATCTATCGCGGCTGCAAGCGCACCCTGTAAAATCAATGTTTTCGAAATTGCGACTCCTATGTCGGACTTTAGCTGGAAACAACGTTTACTACTTGACAATCACTGCGCCACAAAATTGTAATGAAATGGAACCAAAGGTATGTAGAATTATAATACATCTCCTGACTAATAGAAATTCTTGTAAAGAATTTTGTGAGTATTTATACCGCTTGAAATATTTATGTTATCCCTAACAGAAAAAAAAGGCTGTAATAATAACAGCTCGAGTGCATCCAGGGGAAAGTCCTTCATCGTGGATGATGAAAGGTTTTATGGACTATTTGACTGGAGATACTAATCAAGCCAGAGAACTTAGAGAAAAATTTATATTCAAACTAGTTCCCATGCTAAATCCTGATGGAGTGAGTAATACCACAATATTATTTAAAAATCATATTGACATGAATTAATTCAGTTCAGAAACAGCATTAGGAAAATGAAAATTGAATTGATCAAACTAACCTCCAAAAAGATGAAACATTAGTACTTACATCATTTTTATAGGTTATTGTTGGCAACAATCGCTGTTCACTAACAGGAAAAGATCTCAATAGACAATATAGAACCGTTATAAGAGAAACTTATCCCCCTGTGTGGCATACCAAAGTAATGATACGAAGGTAATTATGTTGTTAATTAGGATACTAGAAATAGATACATTTTAAATTCTAAACCTAATTTAGTGTAGGTTACAGGAAGAATGTGGCGTAGCAATGTATGTGGACTTACATGCTCACTCGAGAAAGCATAATGTATTCATCTACGGATGCGAAAGTAGAAAACACTCCGACAAGCGTCTGGAAGAACAAGTTTTCCCTTTGATGTTACATAAAAATTCAGCTGACAAGGTAGGATACATGCTTAATTTTAATTGATCTGGTAAATAATGTGACAAGCTAAGATTAATTTCCATTTTGTTGTTTTAGTTTTCATTTGAAAATTGTAAATTTAGAATTCAACGCAGCAAGGAAGGCACAGCGAGAGTTGTCATTTGGATGTTAGGGGTTGCTAACAGTTATACAATGGAAGCGTCATTCGGTGGATCTGAATTGGGTAGCAGAATGTCAACACATTTCTCTGCTCAAGATTACGAGAACCTCGGTCGAACATTTTGCGAAACGTTACTTGATTTTTACGATGAAGACCCTAGCAAAGAAAGATTGAGGACGAAAATAGTTACTCGTTTATTAAAAGAGGGATCTAACGCTGATGAACCAACAAATATCGATCTGTCAGATTACTCAAGGTTTGCAAAGTATAATTAGTTTTAAGAAATTTAAATCCGTTAATAAACTTCACCAAAACTATTAAATTTTCAGTGACGAAGGAGACACATCGAGCAGTAGTTCAGAAGCTGGTCCCCCAAGAGAACGTTCAAGCAAAACACAACTTGCACCCCCGCCGTCACCTATCCTACCCGATATTAATACAGATATTGTAAGTGAAATAAATCTTAGTTTTCTTGATAAGAAACGATATAAGAACGAAGAAAACTAAAACAGTTTTTTTTTAACAGAAACCCAGAAAACAAAGGCTCACACTAGAAAAAATAAACAGGATAGAGAAGAAGAAAACGAAAAGAGAAACTTTACAGGTCCTGATTTATTTGATTTATATATATTTGAAATTTTCGGGGGCGTATTTCAAAATTATTCTTATATTTTAGGTTTCAAGAGCAACAATAGATCTCACATCAGATGCTATGACAGACGCTTCGTCGGATTGTGATTCTTTAGAAGAGAACATCAGCCCCATAAGAAGAGTGCGCAAACTGCTACAAATTTCTGGAAAGCAAAAACCGAGAAGAAAAAAGAAAATGCCACCAGAACTGAAAATTTTTCCAGCACCAGTAATCATTTCTTTACTTCTATTAAATCAACATAGGTGTTTCATAAACGATGTTATGTCTCAATCACTCATGTAGACATGATATTATTTTGCATACCATTGTATGGAAAAATTCGGTTTCAGACTAGTGATTCACCATTTAATTCTGATCGTGAAAAAAAATCTACAAAAGGAAGCAGACCGAGAAGTGTATCAATGATAACTGAACCATTGAATAGAACAAAGTTGAAACCTGCTTCGTGGCATCAATTCCGCCGTGTACCACCTCCGAAGTAATATGATGATATTGTGTTAATTACAAGCTTTGTGTTATGAGTATTTGGTAATCGTTTAATAAATCTAATTTTGTAATTTGTAGGTGCTTGTCAGAAATAAAAAGCAGGAATAACCCATCAGAATTACAGGTGAAATTGAATTTGTTAAAGAAAAATATTTGGACTGGAGTACAAAATGAGGAAAAAGGACCCTTGTCTTGGGGAATTTCCAGTTTTGCCATGAATTCATATTTTACTGACAGTGAAGCTTTACTCAGGTATTTTTTTCAATTTGCTAAATACTACTGATGCTTAAATATAGTATTTTAAACAGGGTTCGAAGGATATATATCAATGGATATATATCGGATATATATCCAACAGGATTCGTTGATATATATCAATAATGGATATATGAAAATGAAATGAAAATGAAAATTTATTCATTAAACTTATCTCTTATTCAAAACGTGAATAATAAATATGTTTCACGTTATTCAAAACGTGAATAATGAACATAATATCCGATATATATCAAATGATTTTTTTAAATATTATATTTCAATACGTATTTCTTGATTATTCTATTATTTTTTACAAAGAAAGTAATCGCTAGATAATTTTAGTATGTTTAAGAATCATAGCAGATAGTATTCATAAATAATACAATAAAATAATAATATGGCTTTCATACAAAATGGATATACATATATCAAACTTGATATATACCCGATATATCATAAATATCCGATATTTTGATATTTATAATAAATATCGGATATTTTCGAACCCTGATTTTAAATAAATAAAGTATTACAATTAGAGAAATGAAATTGTTATTTAGTTTCTGATATTTAAAATTTATAAATTACTTACACAGTAAATATTTAACTTATTATTTTGTATTTTACATAAGATCATGTTCTAAAAAGTTGGAAGAATTAGAAGATGAACAAAAGAAAAGTAAAGATGACAAAAAGAAAAAGAAACTGAAATCAAAGAAGATTTCTGTAAAAGTGCCAAATGCTGAGGATCTACTAGAACCCATCAATAAAACATCTAAAACAAATAAGAAAAAGGGAAAGTAAGAACTATTTATTGAATTATTATTTCTATACACACTTTATTCAACTTATTGCCGGCCAACAAAGAAAAAGGTTTTTATTTGTTAGGTACCTACTGCTATTCAGCATGTATTTCATAAATTTTTACTCGACTGCACTAGAATTGTGGTAGGTAATGTTTATTGGATGACAAAAAAAATTCTAGTAAAATTTTAAAGTATTCATTGCCATTTTGACTTTGTTAGATCATAAGATTATCATTAACAGTTTTCAAAAATATTTATAGTTTATGAAAAATCAAGAATAATTTCTATTCTTTTCTATATTTTCTATTCTTCATGTCAGATATATTTATTTTAAAAAAATCCTTTAAATAATAATACTTATTAGTTTTTTACAATTGGCTGGCTAAAAATACCCCAATTTTTAGCCAGCCAACTGTTTTTCTTTTGTAATATTATTTAAGAAGACTATTTAAGAGTGTTTATTTTTTAGGTTAAAATATGCAAAATCAGAAAGTATATCACACATGAACAGCACTAGTTTCACAGACATACCTAGGAATACTCAACCACAAAACAGGCAAGCCAAGTCAGTCTTCAGAAAGAGTGCATTTGTAGCAACAGCAGTTCAAACAAAGAAATCAAATCGGAAAACAAATACAATAATATCAGAAAATTCAGATTCGGACGCTTCTATTCAAATTACTAAAAAAGTTAAGAAAAAGACAAAGGCAACAAGAAACAAACTACAAAAAGCAGCCACTGAAAGTAGACACAAAGTTTAAGTGTTATACTGTGCAATACCATTATTTTACCCGACTTCCAAAAAGGAGGTTCTCAATTCGGAGCATATTTTTTTTTTACATATGCGTACTCACAAATCTTGTTTACAACACTGTTGATGTGTGATGGAAAAGTTGTGTGCAAAATCACTTAATTTTATTGTAATTATATTGTGACTTAATGTAATAACAAAATATTTAATTGTAATAGCAACTTTAATCACTGGCTGAAGGTACAACATAAGAACTAATACCGTAGATGTCAGCCAAAACTCAATATTGTTAGCTGATATAAGACAGCATTCTAAAAGACAAACATGCTAGTTTGGTGCTCTGGTTTGTACAATATCAAATTAGTTTTGATATTGTACAAACCAGAGCACTGTTTTTCATCCCTTACTTTTTAAGTCATCTATTTAAAATCTAGGTAAGTGAAAATAGAGACAATTAGCCAGAATAATTTATCTTGCAATAATATAACATTCATATTATAATCAGTGATTTTAGTTAAATGATGCGCCTATCAGTGAATAGACATACCTACTTATTAAGTGATTTTATTACAAATATCTTGTTTTTAAATTATGACTGTCATAGGACTCGTACCTCCATATATGTTTAAGCGAAAACTTAAATACCAATTTCCCATCCAAAACATTCCTAAATTCTCGTGGTATTTTGTCAAACCAAAAAACGTCTCTCCTAAAAAATTACCAATCCTGTTATTAGCATGTTTGTCATTTAGGCAATTGAAGAATAATGTTGTAATTATTGCATTAATTGCAAGAAACTTGCTTTTGCAGCAAAGTGTCTCAAGTGTATGCTTGAAAAACTTGTATTTAAAATTATGTATAACCACAAAGATGTTCCTTGAAATATATGTATAATGTAAGTATCTCTGAACATTATGAGACAATTTTATTCCCTGTAATAATTACCTACTTTAATATTAGTTTTGATGTGATGACATCTTATAAATTATTGAACACCAGCTACACATACAGAAAAGCATGACTCATCTGTCACGTACTGTGCGCATAGCGCGTTCTGCGCTCTCGCTTGCTCGCGAATGACGTTATCACATAAAATTATCGTCCGTAAATCAACAGACAACTAATTTTTTTTTTGTATAAAGAATTTAAGTTACTATCAAGTAACTCTTTAATTTTTATTTATTACTAGTTTTTGGCCGCGGCTTCGCCCGCGTGAGTTTCGATTTTTCACAAATCCTGAGGGAATCGTGGATATCTGGTTTCCATTTCCGCTCCCTTTTCCAACCTTTATACCTACTTTCAAGGACGTTTGTTATAGATAGCTAGCTGTAGATATAGATTTTGGGTTTTTCAAAATCCCGCAGGAACTGTGGGTTTTTTCAGGATTAAAGCCTAAGTAGCCTATGTTTTAAGTCAGGGCATAATCTATGTTCATTCTAAATTTCAGCCAAATTGGTTCAGTAGTTGCGGCGTTATAGAGTAACAAACATCCAAACATCTAAACATCCACACTTTCACATTTATAATATTAAGTAGGATTACACTTAGTGAATGCATTAACTAACATACAGTCACTGTGTTACTGTTGTTGTCATCAACTGACAGACTCCAAGTGCTGGATATAGGTCTCTATTAGGGACTTCCACACACACCATTTATATCCAGCAGCTCCCTCTTGTTCATACAATATTTAGAAAGAAAGAGCTGTAATTTTACAGTACTTTTTTACTTAATAATGAATTACTTACTTACTCACTTCATTGTATTAAATAATCACCTACCTACTTACTTACATATTAAAAATAAAATTGTTTATTTTTTAGAGTAGCAATTAATTACATAAAGTTAAACACAACTTACTAACTTACAACTTACTAAACAATTTAAAGAATTTATGGACGGAATCTTTTAGTACCTAATTATTTTCCCGAGAAAACCCCTATCCATACCTAGGTATGTGATTAATGAAAAAGGGTCGCAACCCTCAGCAACGAGGATTACGACGCAGAGATTAAGTAAGTATTACCCTGAGTTAAACTCAAGCGTTTATTGTAAATATTAGCGAAAAATTTAATAATTCAGTAAACGTCGAAATCGCATAACCCAGAAGGAACTAGGAGAAATTAGAATTACTTACGTTACAGGTTGCAAATTATGAACAGTATTTTATTCATAGAATAATAATTAATTATGGAGACAAACACAAATTCAAATCAAAAACATCAAAGAAAAATAAACATTTTAATCAAAAATTACAGTTTACAAAATTGAAAATACCTAAAAGGCTAAAAATTGACAAATGACAGTATGACAGTTAATTGACATTGATGTGTGACTGGTGACAGCTGTGAGCACAGACTACGAACATGCCACAAACAAGGTGGTTTGACCTAGAAAAATGTAAACAAAACTTAACAGTTGCTAGTGTGAATGGGAACTATGGTAATTACATAAATTCTAGGAATATAAACATAGAGATAATAATAATTTCTCGTTGAATTTAAATTGTGGCTATAGTAGGAGCATAATACCTTCCTTTTAGTCGTCTTAGATGACTAATTAGGAATAGTAATTAGGATACTTTTAAAGTGTATTATGCTCTATACGTATTTGTGTAAAAATTATAGGTAACAATAATTTAAAGTACTTAAATAATAATAATTAGGCAACATACTAATGATGTTACTACCGCTATATATTTAAATTAAAAATTATAATAAAGTATCTAAACATTGAAACTAATGAATAATGATAAAATATATTTTTTGTTACCTACTTGGTAATGTTTGGTATATTGCAATTGTTAAAATAACCACTGCTGATAACAACTGCTGATCGACTGTGGAATCCATTGATTAAAAGTTTACTTTAGTAGAAAATAGAAATGCACGTTGAGCGCACGCCAAGAAGGCTTTAAGTATATATTTTATTTAGACACTAGACTGCGCTTAAAACATTTGAGTGAAAACAAGGCCATTCAACTGGGCTATTTTTTCTCTCTAGTTTTTCTATACCTCACACACTCTATTTAAAAGTAAGTAAAAACGTAACAAAGCAGCTTCAGACCTGTTCAAGGCCAAGTTTCTGTATTTCAACGTTGTGTTTGGAACTCAATCCATAGGTTCTATATTGTCTGTAATAAGTCAACTGCAATAAAACTGCCACTGCATTCAAAATATTATTTTGCCAGATTTTGCAGTCAACTTATCCTCGGCACGGCTAAATACTAACTATTTAGATTAAGACATACAACCATTTAATCACTTATTAACAAACATTGGTTAGCCAACTCGTTTGCGTTAAATTAGTAGATGCAGTACAAAATGAAGTTGAAACGGGTGTAGCCGCGGAAAACGCTAGAACTCTAAGTTCACCAGCTTCTGAAAATTGTAGAGCATTGCTGATTCTTAATCCTGTAGAAGTATATCCTGGAGTTTGTGGGTCCCCGGTTATAGGATTAAAAGTACCACACCTAGTTTTTGCCAAAATACACGATGTTACATTAGTGTAAAATCGTACATTATCACTGTCCAATGTAATGTTAACACCAGTTCGAGCTTCACGTGTGCATTGTGTTATCTGAAATTGAAAAATATTCATGTCATAGTGATTATGCATCTACATCAGATTATTTTATGCATGATAAAAGGCAATTTTCATTAAATTATTTATAGTTACCTTATTTATAGTTAGTTAGTATTTATTTAGTTACTTTATAAACAGTAATTTTTAACGTGAAAATAATAATATTATTATGTAACTCTCTAATTGATTACCTCTCCTTGTTTTTTTTAATAATGTATAAAGTGCACCAAAATGTAACAATCATCATTGGTACATCTAAGCCATAGAATTAAAAAAAAATTGATTTGTTCTAAACTTACCAAATTCATAGAATTTGTTCTTCGCAAACAACGTACGAAATCACAATAGCCCATATAGCAACCAGACGGTTGGACATTTAATGCTGATGTGGACAAAGCCTAAAAACGTATACCAGATAAATATTTTAAACTTTCAAGATACCAGAAAACTTTTAAATAAGTAATTGCTTTTCTTCCATATTCAGCAGCGGAAGGGTGGGTGCATAGTATAGTGTATGGTGCAAGTTGTATAATATAGATTTTTTGGTCTGGTGATATAAAGTAAAAATCACTATCACAATACAAAACTTGATTGAAGAAAACAAAATTAAAATGTCCTGAACTGCTTCGAGAAAAGAAAAGTTAGCTATGCCTTTGTTTGTTGTGATTGCTTGATTTGGCGGGGGAACTTCCATGCTCCCAGATAAAGAAATGACAGAGTTCGTTATTATTGTCTCAGGTAAGTACCACAGACGTATAAAGAGAAGCAGACCTAACATAATCTTCACAACTACATCTAAAAGAATAAATAATATCTTCGCTTGTTTCTCTCCAAACAAAAATATAATACTCTATCTCTTTTTTTTCTGTTGTTGCAACACTTACGCACTCATAGAAAAAATAGGTCTTGAGGCAAACCGCCATCTTGCTAAGCATGCTTAGCATGATGGCGGTGCAATATGTCAAATGATGTCAAAAACAAGATCTTATCCTGCGAGTTGTTTATTATTTTATTTTTGCATTAAAATCAAGTCTTAAGATCCAAGAATACTAAAATAAAATGGTTAAGTGTAGTGCACCTCTGTGCAGCAATTCTTCATAAAGGAAAACACCTGAAATTAATTGTTATCGGTAAGTTTTCATGTGCCATAGTCTCGTAATTTGTTTACATGGTTACTGTGAGATTAATAATAATCGTTCGGCATTTTAGAAGCAGTCCCTATTTATTATATGTCCAAAACGCGTAAATAGTTATAGTAATTTTGGTTCTAGTAGATCCCTGTTGCAATATTTATCAATAATTTAATACTCTGATCTCGTTTGATGTTTCATATACTTGTGCAATTTTACAGGGCCGTATTCAGGCTCAAGGTTTGTTTAGTAGGTATATTTTGAAGGTTGATTAGATAAAAGTAGGTACGGACAAATTATAAAAATGAAATCATTTTTCAGGTTCCCAAAGGACGAAAACTAAGAAATGCCTGGTTGACTAACATGAATAAAAAAAATTGGCAACCCAAATCATCGAGTGTACTATGTTCTAAGCATTTTAAAGCAGATTTAGTGGACAACAAAAAGGACAGGAGAGATTTGATTTACCCATCGAATGGTTTGATTAAAATAATTCAATCGTGTGAAGAAGTTTTGAAAATGATTAAAGGAAAATATATAAGTTATAATAGCATGATAATGTATATAGCTGATTTATCGAATAATTGTAGTGAGTTTAAGACCAATGATGAACATGATTTCAATCATTTGCAAATAATGATTAAGGTGATTGTTAAATTTTATTTTGATTTAAGAATGAAGCATAATGCAAAGCAAAGCAATCTATCGGAATGAAATTATTAGGAAAATACTTAGTTTTGTTTAAAAATAAATAATTGAAACTTTTGTTTGTTTTTATTTATTTTACTCATTTTACATAGGTAAGGTAGGTCGAATGAAATAGTTAGGTAGTTAAACTAGTAAAAAGTTAGTTTGATAAATAGTTTACAAACTAGCGTTTCACTAGTTTAACTACCTACCTATTTCATTCGAGTGAAGTGTCACGTCATAACATAGAGCACGAAGCGAATCATAAATCAGCAGGCCTATTCTGTATCTCAGTGGTAACGAAAACGTTAGAACCTATGAAAATGTGCCCATCAAATAATTATCAAACCATCATTTTACATTGTGTAACATCTGATGATGATGAACTGCATCCCAGTTGGAAATTAAGGTTACAGAATGTAAAATAAGGGTTTAACAATTTGATGCCACTTTACCGTAGTTTTCAAATTAATTTCATCACAGATTAATGATTAGTATCTACAATAAATTTCATATCACAGATACTTAATAATTATAGGCCTGCAGGTCAGTCACTACGCTACGCTTTACTATCTATACTAATCTGGCAATAGTGTTATTTGACTATACTTTCAAGGGCCTAGTGACTCGAATAATAATCTCAATGTTCGCGCGATTATAGATACAAAATCAACCGCGCGATGACCGCGTAATCGCTTTCTAATACGGCGACGACGCCTAAGTCTGATTCCGCGTTACGAGTTCAGTCCCTCACCCTCGCTTGCATGAGTTCGGCCCTGTCTACTGTCAATGTGTGTGTGAAATTTGTATGTAGGCGTAATTGGCACGCCAATTTTTTTGTTATGTTAGGTCTGCTTCTCTTTATACGTCTGTGGTAAGTACTCATAAAAATACAAAATGACAGGTGTTAATAATAACTAATATAACAAAAAACATCAACTTTTAAAGAAACTTTCTTAATTTTTAGTAGCTATAATAATTTGTACTTGGTTGTAGAGTACAATCTTACCATTAAATTCGTAGCACAACTTGCGTAAGATGTGTTTGTGAAAAATTGTACAGCACAAATACTTAATGCATTCAACTCTTGTGGTCCCTTTAAATAAAAAATAAAAAAAATTGGTTGTCTGTAAAAACGGTTTATGGACGATAATTTTACATAATAACGTCTTATGAAAATGCTTAGGTCGATCGTGCCTTCTCTATCGCTTGTTCCACGCTCTCGCTTGTACGTGGTACGTGATGATGAGTCATGCTTTTTGCAGGTGTTCATAGATTTATAAGACGTTATTACGCCAAAAACTTATTAAAATAAGTAAAAACCTGTGTTTACCTCTGGCATTGAAGTAACTCGAGAAAAGCACGCAATACAGGCATCACGTAGTGTTACATTAGTAGGCTGCGCTGTACTACAAGCAAGATTGAGTAAGTTTTGTAGTTTCACCCTAAAATATGAAAAATTACGTAGTTATTGATTTAATTAATACTAAAGAAAATAAATAAAAGCAAAGGAATATTATGGACTTGCCCATTTGATGGGCATAGAGCAGCAATTTTTTGAGATTTCCATTGCAATAATTTATTTTTCACGTCACTTAGATCAAAAATTCCGTCTGTGGCTGCACCTACCTAGAAAAAATTAAAAAAAAAAATCACTTCATTCAGAAAACAATTTACTACGAGTAAGTATAGTATCTTATAGGTATAATGTAGGTAAGTAATCAAAGTATCTAACCTCGCTAAAATTTAGCAAGTTTTGATTCTTCCATTGCAATATATTTTTTTGCACCTCACTTAGATCTAAAAATGTACCATATATCCCAATCTGTTGAAAATAATAGAAATATGAAGAACATATTTTAATCTCTTTATAAAATAATTTATATTACGGGATTAAAAAAAACTGGCTGATTTACTTACGAATAACGTGATTATGATACCGTAATGTATTTTATCGAACATTTTTATAGAACTGTTTTAAGTAGTGTTACTGTGGACTTTCTGACCATAGTAAAAACAGTCAACTAAACAATAAATTTCACAATACAAAATGGATAGTAAAAAGTGATAGTGAAATAAATACAATATGTAGGTACTTAAGCGGGAAAGTAAGATTAATGAATTGTCGTATTTGATTCCGTAGTTTTATTTTTTTAACCAATTAAATTCTAAAAGATTGCGAGATTACGCTATGTTGTAAACCTATATTCCCTTGTATACCTATCCTGAACGTGTCATTTTTTAGTGCCCATTAAACTCAAAGATTTAACGTATTTAAGCGCCAATTAAAGATGGATTTCTATTTGATCAATATTAAGGAGTCACTTTAGAAGGCATCTTTGAGTCACTTTTAATAATAGGACAGTTTATAACAGACTGACAGTTATTTGAAGAGAACTTCATTTAGGAGTTCAATTATAACAATCCCGTACCGGGTATGACGGGTGTACGAAGACCGCTATTGGAAACAAAGACAGGTAATAGTTGCGATGATTATTGACAAGATAGCTTTAAAAAAGACGCGAAAATAAATTTAAATATTTCCTGTATTATTTAAAAGTTCGCAATGTAGCAATGTCGCCGGCCGCCCAACACTCGTGGGTTTGCGCGCTGCACATACTTAGTCCGTTTGAAAAAAAAAAACTAAATACCTACTAAACCACTAATACAAAACGTAGGTATAAGACAAATGGTTATTGGTATTGGATTGTGTTTAGGTAGTTTAATAATAGTGCTAAGTTTTCAATAGTAGTCCCCTGATAGTTGGTGCACTCGAGTATAAGCCTTTTAAGGTAGTAGACCGGGGTAGATCCCTTTAAAAATAATAAAAAGTAAAAGAAAATCACAGTAGGATGAAACCCATTGGTAAAGGAGGAGAATATTATAAAAATAAAAGGAAAAATAATTTACGGGCGATCTGAGCTCGGGAAAAAAAAGGGGGGGAGTTTTAAGGGTAAAAAACGGTTTATCTCGATTTCCGACAAAACTACAAGTCCTATGCAAAAAAATTAAACAGCAAAGTTGTAGGTAATAAAAAGATCTACAACTTTTGTATTTACACTTTTTTCACATAACCTCAAAATTTATGTGAAAAGTTCAAAATACCAAGTATTTGGTTTTTTATTTTTATCTTTTACAATAAATATTTTTTTTCACAGAATTTGGTGAAAACTTACCTTTTTATGTCCCAAATACACTGTAATTTATTTGATTTGAAATATTTAGTTTTTCTCCTTATTTTTGACTCAATATCGAAAAAGCACTCAATCGAAAATTCATCCGTTAAAATATCAGCTTTTTTCAAAAAGTAGGAGTGCGTTCTGTTTGTTGAAATCTCTACTTTTTGATGGTGTAAAAATATATATATGTTACTGTAGTAAATTTTCTCAGAAAATGAAAAAAACCGGAGTTCGAATTTTTTAAATCTTGTACTAAAATATTTACCAAAGGAGGATGGGCAAAAATGTATGAACGTTGGTCTACCTAATCAACACAAACGCCCTCTATGGAAATAAGAAGCTAATAAGTAGTTAATCAAATTACGTATAGCGTTTATGCCAAAATATATGAGAGTTTTTCAAAATTCACAAAAAATAAATGTTTTAAAAATACTCTATATTAGTAATTCTACTATGAATTCAATTAATAGTGCGTAGCGTTCTACGTTAAACTGCCTCTTAGGTCTAATGGTTAGCATAATCGACTGCAGTTCACGAGGTCCCGGGTTCGATTCCCGGGTCAGGCAAATAATTGTTAGGTATTGGGTTTTTCTGTCAAGAAATTCTCAGTGCCAGCTCGGAGTTGGTAGTTGGCGCTGTTTCACCCCCGTGCCTCAGAGAGCACGTTAGGCAGTCGGGCCCGGTTATTATTACTATCATGTGACAATAATCGTTAAAGCCCACCAACCTACATTGGAGCAGCGTGGCGGGTTTAAGCTTTAAATCCCTCTCCTATGAGAGAGGAGGCCTGTGCGCAGCAGTGGGACGTTAAAAGGCTGTAGGTGGTGGTGGCGTAGCGTCTAGAATTAAATACATTGGTCAAGTTGGAAGCAGGGGGCACAAAAATGTCGGGCCCAACATAACTAATAATAGTAATAAGCCGAGATTATTAGCACACAAGTAGATAGGTACAGAGGGAAAGCTTCATACAAACGGCTCGCTGTAGGTACACTCACACAAACACTCACCAACGGTTCACGGACGCGCGTGTCCATCGATGTATGTATTAGAACTACATCGATGCCCGCGTCTAACCTCCAACCAGCTCAGTTGGATGACAAACGTGCGCATATGTGTGCGTGTACCTACAGCGGGCCGCTTGTAGAAGCTTCCCCTCTGTACCTATCTACTCGTGTGATTATTAGCTTTATCGTTAGAAAGCTGCGAACTATTCCTATCGTTACTAGGTGGCATATTATGTCCTTCATAGCCTAATGCTTCTATATCTTGCGGTCATAAAACAGAAAATAAGGTAAGGGGCTGCATTAAGTTTTTCTCGAAAATCTCTTGAATCCCAAGACTTACAGCTTTGCTTCCATATAATAAAATTAAGTACTAAAAATAAGCTTTTCATTGAAATAGGTTTCATTTGTGTTGAGTAGGTAGACCACTTTACCCATCCTCCTTTCAAATTTAAAAGTTTTTACCAAATTTCGTAAAAAAAATATTTATTGGAAAAGATAAAAATAAAAAACCAAAAACTTGGTTTTTTTGAACTTTTCACATTAACTTTGAGGTTATGTGAAAAAAGTGTAAATACAAAAGTTGTAGATCTTTTTATTACCTACAACTTTACCATTTAATTTTTTTCCATAGGACTTGTAGTTTTGCCGGAAATCGAGATAAACCATTTTTTACCCTTAAAACTCCCCCCCTTTTTTTTCCGAGCTCAGATCGCCCGTAAATTATTTTTCCTTTTATTTTTATAATATTCTCCTCCTTTTCCAATGGGTTTCATCCTACTGTGATTTTTCTTTGTTTCAAAAATTATCGAGACTGGGCTATAGAGACTCGCAACCTACTTAAGTACCTACAATCCAAATGAACAATTAAGTCTGTACGTAAGTTTTTTTTTGGGTTTTATGACATGCGTATGGAATCCTAAAACTGTTTTGACTAACTGCACAAACGATTCACACTCTATTCATGTTCATTACACCGTAAAGAGAGTCATTACAAAAGTGTAACACATTAAATAAGTATGTACCTACCTACTGTACGTATTTTTAAAGCTCACAGTTGCAAGTTGATAGGTAAGTACCTTAAAGCTGTAGGCAAGCCTGCTGTAGGTAGACTTTTCATTTCGATAATTCGTCGCAAAATAATGCAGTGCCTTTGTTCCTTAGAAACAAAGAGCTCTAGGGCAATGATGTTTTACCTTAACTAGATCAGCATTCTAAAGCACCGACTCATCGCTACTTCGCATATGTCAATGGGCACCTACGACTTCAGTTGCCAGCCCGACGTCCGAGTGAACACGAACGTAACTGTTACTTGCCACACAATTTGTCAAGATGGTGAAATGTGTTGTTAAAATTTGTTTGTCACGGTCAGAAAAAGATAATAAAGCAACTGGTGTTACTTTTCACAAGTAAGTTTGTTTTATTTAATTCCGATTATCCAAAACAATACGTAATAAAAACATAAATTTACCGCGCATTATTTTTACTATAAGTGTTGCCAGTAAAAACTATTTTGATTTTTCCTACATTGTTGGGAAATTAGTGAATGAAAAAGCGAATGATGAACGTATGTACATATGTACCTATAAGGCAAACGTAAGTAAATCAGTAATTTATGTGATCATACTGAGTCATTATAAAATAGTTAGAAGTAGGTATAATGATTTCTTACTAAGCGAGTTCACAAAAGAAGGTTACATATTCGACCCGTATGTTCGTGATTATTTCAAAAACCAATGAACCGATTTTGATAATTTTTTCACTATCGTAATTTACAAACATTCAGAAAGATATTAGTATACATATACATACCTATTGATCATTCTTATGTATGAAGTTACTAACATAAACGTACCCATATGTAACTAATATTTTTGCTTGGTTCAAAAATTTTCAAAATATCTTTAATGTACAGAATTGGACCAGTTACAGTTTTATTATTAGTACTAAATGATGCCCACGGCTTCGCCCCTGTGGATTTAGGTTTTTAATAATCCCGTGGGAACTTTTGATTTTCCAGAACAAAAAGTAGCCTATCTGTAGTAACCCATCCTGAAAACGGAAAAATTCCGTGGGATCCCTACGATTTCGGAATGCAATTCCTTACAGGATCAGGGTTGAGGAGTTGGATATGTACATACTCGAGTTCATTCAACGATAAAGTCTTTAATTGGTACCCCCAATATCAATATAAATAACCGACAGTTCCTAAATCCCATTAGTTTTGGGGATCAGGTCCCCTACAGCATCAGGATTGAGGAGTTGGAATTCAAATGTTGTATAGGACATTGTCGCAATATTCCTCTATCGATTAAAAAAAATATACGCAAATCGGTTCAGAAATCTCGGAGATATCGGTGTACATAGGTAGAAAAACACAACTCCTCCTTTTTTGAAAGTCGGTTAAAAAAGTAGCCTATGTTACTCCCTGGTTAATTCTCTACTTGTATGTGAAAGTCCCGTCAAAATCGGTTCAGCCGTTCCGAAGCCCGTTCAAACAGACAGACAGACAGACAAAAATTTTAAAAACGTATGATTCGGTTATGATACCGTTCAAATAACCATATTATGAGCTTAATATGAGGTAGTTATTTCGAAATTACAGACAGACACTTCAATTTTATTTATTAGTATAGTAAGTGTAGTAATAGTATAGTATAGATAGATAGATGAGAGACTTAAATAAAGTTATTTACGTTCACGCATTTAAATATTTTTTTTCCTATTAGTAATCCTTATTTAGTTCTATATGGTTTATATTGAAAATTTTATTAAATCTAAAATAAAATTAAATCTCATAAACTCAAATAATTTTTTGGGGGAAATCGTTCTTTTGTGGGAAATTATTCCTGATACTGTTAACTCTAATCGTTTGTCTAATTGCAATGTCTTGCCCTATTCTAACGTAATTAGTTTGAGGGCAGAAGAAACGAGACAAATATAGTTTACTCAAAGTTTACTTGGCGTATTTGTCAGTTTCAAAGCTACGTCTTTGAAACTCAAAAGTGGTTACGTTTTTCTGAGAACAGTTTATATGACGCTTCTACTCTTTATTTATTACACCTCACTGCTCTAGGGTCGATTTTCATCTGATTCAGTTTTTAGAAATTAATTATTGTAATTCTTTTTCTAAATATATTTTATTCTTAATAAAGGGCCTCAGCGGCAGATATATTTATACGTAAGTACTTAACAATTAATAAAAAACTTTGTTACTTTTTCTTTTTCTTCTTTTCTTTTTCGATTAGGTACAGCCGCAAGTTTTATTGATAGTGCGGAGAACGCCTAATTATTCCATAGTCAATAGGTCCATAGTGTATAGACTTTACATTGCCATCGCCAAGCCATGATCATACTCTTTTATTTCTAGTCTGTGGTGAATGGTGATTGTCTGTTGTTTTGTTTGTCAATTGGTAATGGTGAGAAGTGAAATAGATTTTCACTTTAATTTTATTTTTCTTTTATTTTCATCCTTATAATGATTGAAGGAAAGGCAAATGTAAGTATGTAGAAATGTGAATAAATAATTTATCATAAAAACGCCTTTACGTTGTAATGTGAAGTAAAGTTAACCTTATTTTTTTATAGGAACTACCAGACTTCCAAGTGTTTCAGACAGTAATAAAATACTGTTTGTTCATTATAATCGTACCAGTATTATCGTTCTTCGTAGTGAAAATTTTGATATTCGACACTATATTACGTCTAGAAGCTGTAACGAGCAGCGTATATTCGGCCGTGGTAGCAGTGGTGGTGTTGCACGTAACTCTGGGTCTCTACATATATAGGGCATATAGCGAGACTGAGAAAGCGCCCGCTAAGCCAGTTAAGAAAGATTAAGCAATAAGTAACCTGCAAATAGTTATTAAGCCAAAATGGACAATCTGTACATGAAAGGTGAACTTCTTCAAATTCACACCAAGAATTACGAAATAGTCGAAGGCAGATTCGATAGCATGACTAGCGACAAATCAAAAATATCCCTGTATGAAGTCAAAGACTTGCCTCAGACCGAGCCAAATGAGAATGTTTGTTACTATTACGAACCGGAAATCAGGAGCATTGTAAGACTTAAAGAACCCGGTGAGCAAACGTTTTTGAAGATATCACAAAAAGAATATGAGGATATTGTAAAGACATCAAAGAAGTATATTTACATCAACCAAGTAGACCATGCCTTCCATGAAGCTATGGAAGAAATACATCAATACAATTACATATCTGTGAGCACAGATGGTGCAAATATGGGGCGGAAATGTAAGATGCCTTTCCTTGTGGTGTCTACACCTCAACAGATATACATTTTTGATATTCAAGTATTGCAATATCATGCTTTCGATGCTGGTCTAAAGAAAATTCTGGAAGGTGAAAGCCCAAAAAAGATAGTCCATGACTGTAGAAAGTTATCAGACTGCTTGTTTCACAAACATAATGTGAAATTGAATTCTGTGTTTGATACTCAGGTAAATATTATTTATTTTAATCCTCTATTCCACCGCCACCACTACAGTGTTTTTCATGTCCCACTACTGGGCACAGGCCTCCTCTCATAGGAGAGAGGGATTTAGAGCTTGACCCGCCACGCTGCTCCAATGCGGGTTGGCGGGCTAATCTCTAATAATCTAAGTAATCTAATAATCCTCTATTGTAATATAATAATTTTGCTTAAGTTTTTGTTATATGCATCTACATAATATGTATGAGATGAGATATCCTCTAACCACTTCCATTCTTACATTTGTATGGCTTTCTTTTTTAAATCTTACCTGCTACGGCTGCAATATTATGTCCACCTCCGTTCGAACTTTTATTTAAAATTTATTCAAACATTTCTTTTCAGGTTGGAGATCTTATCATCACAAGAAATAAAACAGGACGTATTTCGACTCATGTGAAATCATTAGCGGAATGCCTTAATAGTTATCTTGGCTTAAAACATAACACTATTGAAGAAAAAGTAAGTTTTCAATAAGGAAATAGGCATTTACTTCTACAAATCATACAGTTAATTTATTTATTAATAGTGACCTGCCAATTTGCAGTTAGTAATTACTAATGAAAGCTCCCAGTCAGCTTTACTATTTTTGACATTTTCAACAATTATTATCGTCATCACAAAACCTCAACAATTTGTACACCTAAACCCTCCTTATTAGTGAAAACCGCATGAAAATCCGTTCAGTACTTTTTGAGTGTGAGAGGAGACTTTGTTTTATAATATGTAGTGATTTTAGTCAACTGCCTGCCCAAGTTTCAACTGTCCCGTTTTTCTATAGGCTGAGTCCTGGGTCAGTCGAAAAAAAGTTATGGGGTTTTCTCAAGAAATTATCTATAATATTATCACTTCAAAGCAGGTTCTTGGACTTGCTGGTCACCAGAGTTTGGTTTGCTGTGGCCATTTTTCTAATTTTTGTAATTTTTCCTTTGTTATAGCTGGATCTAGTGCAATGTACTGCACGACCGCTGACAGCTGCCATCAAGGAAACCCTCGCGAAGAACATTTGCTTTTTGCATCGTCTCTCAGAAATGATTAACGATCAAATGATGCTGCCATTTTTAAGGGGAGTTGAATGCTACATAGAATCCCTCAGATCGGTCGATGATTTCAAAGCATGGGAGCTGTGCAGCAAACAGGATCAAATACCAAAGGATTTTAAAAATGCAATTGAGTTTTAACATTCCACAATAAATTGTAGAATTAGGCTTTTTTTTCTTTATTTTGCCTCCCCTAATCAAAGAATATTACCCATTTTATTAAAGGTAGTGGCTTTGTTGTTTTTTCAGTTTATCAAATTATATTTATTGTACGGTTTTGCTCATATCTTCCTAGTGTAAGTATAATAATAAGAATGAGATATTTTGTGAGGTGGTTTACAGTGTGATGCATATGTGTGTATTTACTGGAGTTGATGGGCTTTCAATCAATGTTGCTTGCATAGAATAAGAGGTGACGTGTTTTCTGAAATAAAATATTGTGCTTAATTAAAAATAAAATATTTGCTTCAAATGGTGTTGGTTTTATGAAGAAGTTTCTGCTAAAAATCTATACATATAATAAAATCGTAGAATTACCGTATCTGTACATTGAAGATTTTTGCAAAATAATAACTGGGGGATGTTAGGGATAAGTAATAGAACGTAAAAAAGCTATTTTTGAAATTTTTGTCTGTTTGTCGGTTTGTCTGTTTATCTGTTTGTCTGTATGTTTGTGCGCGCATCACGTAAAAACTACTGAATGGATTGAAATGAAACTTGGTATGATTTAAGTTCATACTACGGAGTAACATATAGGATACTTTTTATCCCGAAATTCAGCACGGTTCCCTTGGGAGAGGGGATGAAAGTCAAAATGTGTACTTAGCTGTAATTCGTTAACGGGTGGTCCGATTTCATTCATTCTTTTTTTGTTAGAAAGAAGATACTTCAAAGATTACTGGCTAACCTCCGAAAGGCTGGACCGATTTTGATGGGACTTTCACTGGCGGATGTTTACATTTTGATGTACCTAAACATCCGCCAGTGAACTTTTAACAGTTTTTAGCAAGGTTTAAGCTCAAAGGAGCATAGGAAAAACAAAATGATTCCCACGGGATTATTAAAATCAATATCCACGCGAACGAAGTCGCGGGTATCCGCTCGTAATAAATAAATTTCTATTGACCGCAAAAACAATAAATAGAATGAAATAGTAGGTAACGATACTTAACCGAACTTGACGTAAGAGGAACGGAGGGTTAGGCCACAGGTTAGGCCCTCTGTTCTCTTGATTTTAAGTTTTCAAATTAACGCTTAAATACAATGGACGAGAAAAAGATGGTAAAACCGTTTAAAAATTTTACACACACTTACTTTAACTTAAAAAAGTACACTAGACAGGACTTGCCTATGGAAAGCGTAAAAAATTATATCACCTGAAGAACAGGCAGTTTTTAAGACTCAACGTAAAGGGAAAATATACCGTAACCTAAGGGTATATTGGGTGCGGTGCATTAACGGAATCAATGTCTCAATAAATATTTATTTCAATAATATAACATTTATTATATACAAAAAGATGGCATTCATATAAGTTAGGTTAAGTTCTCGAGAAACCGGTTGGGGTAGAAAGCGAGTCCTTCGATGGACTCGTCCCTGCAGGCGAGGCCGAGCCGCTCCGTGGTGAAGAGGCGCTCGCGTGCGAGCAGGACAGAAACATTCGCCAGCTGAGACAGCTTCACTGGGGTCAGATTCCCCAATTCTTCAAGCTGGAACAAGATTAAAATTCAATCAATGCTTCAATTTTGAAGTGAAACTATTTGTGTTGTGTTGTATTTGTCTCCGTCCCGAATAGCAGAATAACTATTAGCCCTCATACGCATTAGCGGTTGCGGTAGCGGTGCGGCTAGCCGCTTTTTATATTTTTATATGCAACCGCTCATTTTGTACGCACTAAGCGCTCGTACGCATTAGCGGTTGCGGTAGCGGTTGCATATAAAAATATAAAAGGGGCTAGCCGCACCGCTACCGCAACCGTAACGCGTATGAGGGCTTAAAACATTGGAAAATTGACGAAAAAATAAAATAAAAGAAAAACATTTTCCCATACAAAATGTTCACGGGTTTCGTAACTGTCAAACATCCCGTCGATACGGTAAACTCTCTCACCCGTACCTATATAATTCTTCCGTACGTGTGTTTGTCACCTTACTCTTCCTAAACGGCTGGACCAATTTGGATGAAATTTTGTGTGTATATTTGAATCCTGGAGGTTTGAAAACACAATTACCGGGTAGGTACAGGTAACCTACAGGGTCTCGGTAGGTGGCGCTGATGTCGGTATGTCACCGGGCAGGACGACATCTGCCGGATCCACTAGTTATTAATAAACTGTTAAACACATGCCTCCCCTATTCGGATGAAAACAATATAATTACCAATTCTCTAGTAGATTTAGCTACTTCTTCGTCTTGGTGACTGTTCAGCTGAAGCACGCACGCGCCGCTCGGGAACTTGCGCAGGGACATCGGGGCACCGATTGTTTGTAGTAACCTTTTCAACATACAAACATATAGAATCCCTTATAACGTCCCACAGACCTCCTCTATTATAAGGGACCGTTCAGATAGACCGGCGCGGAGAGCATCGGAGAGCATTTCTTTTTTCACACAGACCGGCCGTTCAAATTTGCTCTGCTCTCCGCGCCGGTCTGTGTGAACGGACACGCGGATGCGTTCGGAGCCGAGCGTACGCTCTTGGGCCGGACGGCAGAGCAATTCGGCCTACGGTCGGCTGTGCGAGCATGAAAGAGCACGCGAACGGAGCCGGTCGGATGCTCGAGCGCGAAAGAGCACGAGCATGGAGCAGCCGACCGGCTCGACGAGCAGCCGAGCGGCTGCTCTTAATATTTCACACAGAGCGTATTGGGAGCATCCTCGAGCATCCTCTTATCATAAAAGAGATAAAATGTAAAAATAAAGCTTATTTCAATGTCTTAAGATTCTATTTTAAATGCGATTAAAATTTGCTCTGCTCTCCGCGCCGTTCTATCTGAAAGGTCCCTAAGGAGGAATTTGGGCTGTCGCATGAATAGTGATAATAAACGGAAACGACGGTTTAACGAACTCTCCGAGGCACGGGGGTGATATTTCACCCCCGTGCCTTTCTCGAACTCCCAATTCTGGACTGGGACTGAGAATTTCTTCACCTTTTAATTTTAGGCCCGACCTTGGCTCGACCCAGGAACCGAACCCAGGACCTCGTGATCGCCGTCAACCGTGCCTACCGCTAAACTAACAAGGCAGTTGGTCTAGTGATTTTTAGAATAGAATAGAAAAGTTTATTATTCAAATAAACTTTTACAAGTACTTTTGAATCGTCAATTGAATCTACCACTGGTTCGGAATCCAACCGACAAGAACCAGCAAGAAACTCGGCAGTTGCTCTTTTTTAAAATAACAATTTTATGTTAAGTACATTATTGAATTGCCATTCCCACAAACTACTTTCGGACCTTCTTGAGGCGTAATTGAGGAATCAAGAGCCTATTTGCGAGTTGGACCAACAAACCGGGCCGGGAAACAGAATATGACGTCAAAAGTATTTAAAATCGGCTAAGTTAGTCCCCTACAGCCCCCGCACACTGGGTCACCAGTGGCGACGACTAGTCGCCGGCCATAAGTCGTGGACGAGATTTTTCATAGATTTTATATTATGGTACCACCGCACACTAAGAGCGCTCGAGTGGCCGCGTTCGAGCCACAAGAAAGTGAAAAATCTCTTCCGCGACTTGTGGTGGACACTAGTCGTCGCCACTAGTGACCCAGTGTCCGGAGGTGTTAGCATTTAACGTCGTCACTCGTCTTCGTCATCAAACCAGATAGGGTCGGGGCATACTAGCAACGAGTCGAAGCGCATCAAATCGTCAAGCAAAAAATCTGAAGTGCAGCTGGTACCTATCTACAAAATAAAGCACAAGTGCGTATGAATGCAGCTGAGCGCATTCGCTCGTCTTTTATTTTTTATTTTTTTTGATAGAAAATGCCATGTTTTGTAGAGACAGACAATATAGTGATTTTTTTTCGATTCGCTTCAATGCGCTTCAACTCTGCGCAAGTATGCCTCGATCCATAGACGTCCACGTGCCCCGCCCATTGCCACTTCAGCTTTCGTTAAGCTATGTATGTTATCCGGTCCATCCATGGATCTCGTCATTTCTATTTGAACACGTCATATAAAAACTACCGAACGTAGCTTTTTAGGGTTCCGTAGTAAACAAGGAACCCTTATAGTTTCGCCATGTCCGTCCGTCTGTCCGTCCGTCCTCGGTTAATCTCAGAGACTATTAGTGCTAGGAATCCGTAATTTGGCATGAGTATAAATATTAATCACGCCGACAAAGTGATGAAATAAAATTTTGATAAATATTTTTTTTTAGGGTAGCTCCCCTACATGTAAAGTGGGGATGAATATTTTTTTTCTCGTCTACCCCATAGTGTGGGGTATCGTTGAATAGGTCTTTTAAAAATACTGTGGGTGTGGGAACATCATTTTTCGATTTCTAGATCCGTTTGTAAAATATGATGTTTTAAAGTGCAAATTTTTATTAGAGTCAAGTGTCCCCCCCCTCTATCAGCCAAATGGCAGTATATAGGAACTTGAAAAAATTCACAGCAGTAGGGTATATAATCAATTTTAAAGGAAAACTATCACGGCTAAGTAGGGTTCACAGGTTAAGGAGTTATATCTGTTTTTCGAGGATTGTGACTACGGAACCCTACACTGCGCGTGGCCCGCCACGCACTTGGCCGGTTTTTTGTGCCTATTTCCATTTTTCAGCTCAACTACGGAACCTATCTTGACGAAAACTGTTATAAGACAGGCATTAAGTAGCTTACATCCTGGTGTTTGACAATGTGCTATCTTTTATCTCGTATAGATGCCTTAGGGCCTGTTTCACTACCCTCTGATAAGTATCAGATAGCTATCTACAACTTTTGTCTTTTTCACTTGATATAAAGTAGGAAAGTGACAAAACTTACATTTAGGCTATCAGACACTTACCAGAAGGTGGTGAAACAGGCCCTTAATCCTGTAAATTATCTACATAATAATATTATTAGGTACTCAATTGGATTTTAAAGTAAGTTTTAATTATCATGTGTAAAAATTCCATGCTTACTTGCAAGCATTAAGTAAATCCTCAGGTGATACAAGTTCTAAGCCTCTGGCTCTGTTCACTCGACACCACACATCAGCCAACGACATAATGCCACTGCAATCCTAAAAGTAAACACAACATAATACTTTAACAGCCTGTTTCACCACCTTCTGATAAGTGTCGGATAGCCTAAACGTAAGTTTTGACACTTTCTTATTTAAGTCAAGTGACAAAGACAAAAGTTGTAGATAGCTATCCGATACTTATCAGAAGGTGGTGAAACAGGCATTAGTATCTCCAATTATGTTTTTGTTTAATTTTAACTTAATGATGATGAAGAAGCGATGATAGCCTAGCGGTGATAGACTTTAGCCTCCCTTTTGAGGGGACTGCGTTCGATCCCTGGCACACCCCTCTAACTTTTCGGAATTACGTGCGATTTTTTGCGAAGAAATTAAATAAAGTAATAGTGAAGGAAAACATCGTGAGGAACCTGAGAGTTCTCCTTAATGTTCTCAAAGGTGTGTGAAGTCTACCAATCCGCACTTGGCCAGCATGGTGGACTACAGCCTTTAAACCCTTCTCACTCCAAGAGGAGTCCTCTGCCCTTTAGTGGGCCTGTAAATAATGGGTTTGATAAAATGAATGAATGAATGAATAATGGTACACAATCTCTAAATTACACTGAATTAGCAGCTCTAAAGGCCTGTTTCGCCACTTTCTGATAAGTATTGGATAGCTATCTACAACTTGTGCCTTTGTCACTTGACATAAAGAAAGAAAGTGACAAAACTTACGTTTAGGCTATCCGACACTTATCAGAAGGTGGTGAAACAGGCCGTAAATGAAGCAAATATTAACTCACAATTAATACAGCCACCATCATATCAGATATTTGTTGAGCGAGACCCATGTAGTAATCAGAGTCTGATCTAAATGCATCTCTGGTAACGGGGTCATCTATACCCAAGCTCATGAGGTAAGATTTGAATCTGACAGTGTCATCCTCAGATATGTCTCCTTGCTTCTCCTGTAATTTAATGACAATAGTTATAAATTAAATTCATGGTATAAGACATAATCATGTATTTATACTTTATAGGAAAAATATAAATAAAATATAGCTATACTAATTTAAATAACTTCTAAAGTTCTACTAACTTAACCTGCCTCGTTGTTCTTGTGGTTAGCATTTTCGACTGCAGATCATGAGGTCCTGGGTTCAATTCCCAGGTTGGGTAAATAATTGTTAGGTATTGGGTTGGAAGTTGGTGGTGTTTTACCCCCATGCCTCGAAGAGCATGTTAAGCAACTGTTATTACATGTTATTATCACTACCATGTGACAATAGTCATTAAAGTCCACTAACCCACATGAAGCAGCGTGACGGGTCTCAGATATAAATCCATCTCTCCTATGAGAGAGAGGAGGCCTGTGCTCAGCAGTGGGACGTTAAAAGGCTGTAGTGGTGGTGGATACTAACTTAACACTTACCCTAATTTTATTTGAAATATTTTTTGATATAGACACCATTTCTTTCGCCTTCTCCATAAGTTTTGTGAGATCTTGAAAGGCTACATTTATACTTGCATCTGTGGCTCTATGCTGCTCCTCTATACTCCGTTCTATGCCAACAATTCCTGAACGAATTTTAGAATTCACAGGCGCTACAGACGGTCTGGGAGAAGCATTTGGTGAATGAAGAGTTGGGGATGCAATCGGAGTGGATCTCTCCCATGCTTTATTAGCTACAGAATCACTTAACGCTTTGTAGAAGGATGCATCGACACCATCTTTGAATGATAGTTTTATATAATGGTACAGGCTTACCACAGAAGGGCCTGGTCTTTTACCTACAAAAAATATTATTTATATCATCAATGCGAATAATTTAAGACTACATAAATAATGAAATATAACTTGTGCCAATAAAGCAACAAATCTAAAATGGCGACACTCATCATGCCTTCCCACTCGCACGCTTATGTACTGCATGCAAAAAATATAATCATCAAAAGAATGTCTCAACGTGCTGATGATTTTGTTCATATTGTAATACAAAATGTACAAATCTTGTTTTTAATATCATATTCCTTGTTACTGTAGAGTTTTATTCAGTTTAAATTTAATTGTTGTTATTTGCCACAATCGGATATAGGTAATCTTATTTTATGTATTGTATTTATTTACTTCAATAATATCTATTCTATGTATGTAATACATAATGAACCATGCTATGAACAATGAACATAAGATGATGATTATTAGGGTAATAATCATCATCTTATGTTCATTGTTGGGTACCCTTATTGGGTAGTCACATAAAATAATAATTTTATCCGACTATCCTGTTTTGTGGACTGTCCAATATTTCCCTGTCATTATAAGTACAAGTTAAATGTTGCCATTTTTCATTAGTTTTTTTATTGGTTCATATTAAAGGTGTATTTTACCTGGAAGAGCTGGCCCTAAATGTAATATGATCCTTTTAGGTCCACCCAAACCAAAAACTCCACCACTCTCTTCCTCTATACAAAAAACGTAATACAGGTATAGGGAAAGGCAAACATTTCCTTTTGGTATATCGCCTGGTTTGCCCCAAAGAATTCTATGGCTAGTAAGCACTACTTCCCCATCAACAAATTGAGTCTGAAAAAATAAAATAAACATAGCAATTACCTATTACCTCCTTGTACTGAAATCTATACTATAGTTCAACTTTTAATTATCTGCAGTAATCTGACGTTTCCTAATGTCATTCCGTAAAATAATGTTGCCAACCCCATTTCTATAGTGATGTAATACGTTCAATTCATTCAATTTCATTCACAAAAGTTTCGTTCAAAGTTACTCTTTTATTATCATCATAATTTTATTTATCTACTATGTAAATCGATGGCTCCTACGTATAAAAGCCAAATTAAGACTGCGCCGAGCGTAACACGCGGGCACTGTTTAGGTATTTCGCTGGAAGTCTGCGTGAAGACGTGAACGCACGCACACAACAGCGAGATTGCCTAGCTAGGATCGGCCGACCGGACGCAAAAGAATGTAACTCATATTTTTTAAATTGGGTGGTTATACATGTAACACAATTGTTAATTTTGTAATGAAATATGGTACTAGAATAATGCATTTTGTATTCAGTAGTGTAGTTGGACAAATAGATATGAACGAATAAGCGGAATTTAACTTGTTATAATTTTTTTCAACTGTCATATGAACTGAATTTTTAATGTTTTACTTTACATCATTAGGTGGATAGGTAATTTATTAATTAGTAATTTTTATTTTTCTCTATATTAACGCACGTTAGGCTAAAATAGAAAGAATATTGAAAAAGTGCCTGTCGCCCTGATTGTGACCGATATATTCCAAATTTTGACCAAAATCCGTCCTATTTATGAACTAAGAAAAAAAGTGACTGTCACAACATTAATTATCTTAGAAATAAAGATAAACTTGTGTTGCCCACTACTAGGCTACGAAAAGTTGGAAAATCATTTGTTGGTAATTCTGTACTTTTTTATAATATTTTGCCAGAAGATATTTTGAATATTGTGACGGTTAATGTAAATAATAATATAGATTATATAAATAAATGGCAATGACACATCACGCGCAAGCTGTCAACACTAACACATGCGGTGAGTGAAGCCAGCGGACGTGTTGCTTTGTGGAATAAGATTTAAGTTGTTTTATTACCCCAAGTGATTACCCAAGAAATCATTGGACGTCACAAATATGTTTCTCAATAAGTTCAAGAATTTTATAAAACGTAAATTTATTGAAATCTTAAAATCTTACTATCGCTTAAAAATTTTTTTTAATGAAAAACATAGATTGCTCTAAAAGCCAACAGTTCAAATCATTTTAATGGCTATACCATATTGTAAGATTGGTGATAATAATAAAAAAAATAAACCCGACTGAGTTTGTTGTGGGCTCTTCTCAGACCAGGGCGCGTTTGGAACCCTCGTAGTTTCAGTTTTAAGTTTCCGTAAGTAATTATCACCATTGCCTGTTCCTAAATTGACGTTCAAAAAGTGTACAGTGTACCAATTTTGAATAAAGTTCACTTGATTTGATTAGATAAGAAAATAAAAGGCGAAATGTCAAAATCAACCTTTTTATTATTTCGGCATGATTTTGCTTGTAAGTATGTAGGTAAAATAATTAAAATTCACTTTAAGCAATACAAAAAACTTTTTTACTGCTTAACTCTGGTTCTACTAAGGCATGACCATTTTGAGCCCCCATATTATCTCATTAGTAAAATCTGCATATTCCATCATCCGGTAAATCAATCGGCTCGGTCATCGACGGAGGTGCATGTGGCAGCTGTCCTGACGTTCAAGCAACGGATGTCTTGATCAGAGCGAGCATTTGAAAAAGATTTTATACGCGAACACGTTTTCCCATTTTACTGAAACAAATAAATAATAATTGTTTTTTAATCTTGAAAATAATCATAATATCAATCATAAAATAAAAATAATATATTTTAAACTATCTATTGGACAAATTTTAATGAAACTTGCACTGTTCCTAAGAATTATTGTAATTCGATTAAAAGTTTCGGTATATACGTGTACAAACATGCATACATACTCATAGAATTTGGCACACCAGTTTAGAAGTCCGTATAGACTAATATACATGAACATTGTGCAATTCCAACAATATTATATATAATAAAAGAAGGTTATTAATTCGACCCGTATGTACCTAACATACGGGTCGAATTGATAACCTTCTTTTATTTGAAGTCGGTTAAAAAACCTTGACAAATGACCGTCGTCGTTGACTTATAATAAAGGCTCATTTTGCAGACCAGAAAATTACGTAAACTATCATTCGATTTACCTAATCGAATAATACAAGTAAAAGCTTACAGTACTATAAAACTCTCAAAAAATACTTACATCGTTTTGCCGATATGCGTATACGACGCAGCCACCGCGATCGCAATTGAGACGCGATCGGTGGATCGCTCTGCAAAGTGACGTGGAGTCGCTCTGAACACTCGCGGGCGACTGAATCACAGAGCACGAACGACGCGTATTTAAATCGGCGCGTGACCGCCATACTAAAAATGTATGGCGAATTTGAAGCACTTTTTGATAAATATGTCGCAGAATTCTCACAAAGTAATTTAAATATTTGAGACGGACAAATTGTAATATAAATATTCATGTTTTGTTTACAGAAAAATTAGGATAGATTTCTATTGTTATAATCTAAATAATCGCTTAACGCCAGCTTATGTTTTTGCAGTTTTCGTCTAACTTTATGTATTTTTGTAGACTAAAATATTAATCATTTTAATTTTTTTCCACGGAGTAATTGTTAACACATTCTTCTTCATGGTTAATGTATATTTTAAAGATGTATTGAACAAATACTGTTGATCTTAACAACTTAACTGTGACTGCCTATTTGGCACATTTCGCTCGGCGCAGTCTTAACAATTTTGTCGTCTTGACTTTTTTGTGGCAAACGCATCCTATTGGCACAATTAATAATATGAGCTTTAATTGAAAAAAAAAGTAAGAAGTACTATTTTCTATTGCAGTATTCTTTCACATTCTTCTATTACAGCCTATGTATCGTAAAAATAAACGTACAAGGGCCAAATGGTAATTTTAGACTTACACTTGTTTATGCTTCCGGCCAATCTGCATAATTTTTTTATCGTGTTTATTATCATCGAAGTCATCTTTTCGTTATTACAAAAATAACTAAAAGATGACTTCCAATTAATATTATATAATCAATACTTAAGCCTAAACTACTTTGATTCTTGTTGTCTGTATCTTGTTCAGCACGATTTCTTTGGAAGAGTCAAGTTTCTTTTGTACAACTCAGCATTAGTGTACAACTCAGCGTTAGTGTACTGGTTTCTTGAAATGCTTTTTTTACGACTGTTAAGATTTTTTTTGTTAATTTGTGATTTTACTAACAAACAATGTGGAAGACTTTTTGTATAATTTTAGGTAATTTTATTGATTAAACTGTGATCTTTAAAAAAACTTGCTTTTGTTAACTAGGTATTTCTTAAGAAAACACAATACGTTTTAAATACGGGTCCATAACTATAAGTTTTGAAGAGTGAAGATTATAGAACTGAAAACCAGATCATATAAGTATCAATATGACATATTTATCAAAATATGTAAATAATTTATATTTATTGTGTGAGTTAACAACTTAATTTAACTTTCACTTTTGATGAGTAAAAATATAAAAAAAATTACTCATTTTAACGGCCACTTTGGCACATTGGCCTAAAATTCGGAGTAAAATAAATATAATAAAAACTGATGTACAAGGGCCAAAGTGCAGTAAAAGAAAAACTAAAATATTTACAAATATAGCACTATGTTGTAAATAAGGACGATATCTGTCATAATTAACATGCTAAGTTGCTGCTGCCCCTTTATTTAAAAAAAATGATATTTTTAAAAGAATACCTACTAGTTATAAAAAAAATATACAGTGTGTCCGGGATCGAATTAGCGATATTTTAGGGGCATATTCTACAACTCATTACCTCTCTGAAAATACCACTTATTAGGGCCTGCCCCCCTCCCCCTCCCAGGGACAGCCATTTCAATTTGGTGTGCGTTTTTGTGGGTATGTGCGCACAAAAAATGTAATAACTCGAAAGTCTGCTGATGCACAGGTCTTCAAATGACCTTATTCGATTGGATACAATATTCTCCATCACTAAATACCAAACAATAGAATAAAATGTTAAAATAACTCTACCAAAAATGCTTCGGAAAAAATTATTTTTTCAAAAATATTGAAAACTACAAGTTTTTGCTGCATTTTGCAAAAACGAGGTCGTTAAGATTACATTGTTAAGTATTAAATCGACAGTTTTTGAGATAAGCAACAAAACGACATAAAAATTTTTACTGTAAGTTATTTACTTTTGGAGATATTATTGTTTAAACATAACTTAACCGCGAGCGCGTAAGTTCTTATGTTATTCGAATGTGGGTTTCCATCGCATACCTCGGGCGATCAGGTAATAATAAATATTGTTTTTGATTAGTCAGCGAATGAGGTGAAACTAAGGATCGGACCCCTACTTCAACTGATTAAAAATTCGTATAAAAAATTGAAATATCTGAAATTTTATTTTGTTGTTCCTGGCGAGGAGGCGTTATGATCGCTACTTAAGTTATTACTCATTTTTGTTTGTGATTCAGGTTTGTGATGTTTGCTAAGTTTAAAGACATGCCTACTCGGTATTATTATAGCCATAAGAGAGCATTTAGATGTCAACTATTCGCCTTGGATCGGACGTGGCAGCAATTCAATGGAATGGCCACCTCATTCTCCAGACCTTACACCTTTGGACTTCTTTTCATGAGGACCTATGAAGCAGAAGGTCTTTTATATGGTACCAAATACCAGAAAAGAATTATTGGAGACGATCTTGTCCGTTGCAGATAAAATAAGTTGTATTTGGACATGATCCAACGATCCTCCCAACATGAAGCAACTAGCTAACAGAACAGAGATGGTAATTTCGGTTTGTGGCGGAAATAACCTAGTTTTTAGGATATCTTTAGAGTTATTGAGTTATTGAGTTTATAACTAACAAAAATTAAATTATAAAGTTAAGATTTTTTTACCTTATTTGCAGTAAAAAAATGATGAATCTTAAATTTGGGTTCAATACTCGTAATTCATGCTTGGGGACGAAGTACTTACAATTACCAATATCTCCAGAAGTAAGTAACTTACAGTCAAATTTTTTATGTCGTTTTGTTGCTTATCTCAAAAGCTGTCGATTTAATACTTAATAATGTGGTCTTAATGACCTCGTTTTTGCAAAATGCAGCAAAAACTTGTAGTTTTCAATATTTTTGAAAAAATATTTTTTTTCCGAAGCATTTTTGATCGAGTTATTTTAACATTGTATTCTATTGTTTGGTATTTAATGATGGAAAATATTGTATCCAATCGAATAAGGTCATTTGAAGACCTGTGCATCAGCAGACTTTCGAGTTATTACATTTTTTGTGCGCACATACCCACAAAAACGCACACCAAATTGAAATGGCTGTCCCTGGGAGGGGGAGGGGGGCAGGTCCTAATAAGTGGTATTTTCAGAGAGGTAATGAGTTGTAGAATATGTCCCTAAAATATCGCTAATTCGATCCCGGACACACTGTATATTGAACAGTGTTACATATTTTTGGAATCTACTTATAATTTTCTAGGTGATTTTGACCTCCCTAGCGCAGTGGTGAGCGCTTTGGTCTTATAAGTGGGAGGTCCCGGGTTCGATTCCCGGCAGGGGCAATTTGGGATTTTATAATTTCTAAATTGTCTTTGGTCCGGTCTGGTGGTAGGCTTTAGCCGTGGCTGGTTAGCACCCTACCAGCAGAGCTGTGCCGGCCGGCTGCCAAGCGATTTAGCGTTCCGGTAGGGGAGACTGGGTACGGTTGAAACATTTTAGCGTTAATCGTCCATTTCGTCGGGAATAGTTAAGCGAGCGTTGAAGTAAATATATCAAATAAAAGACCACATATCTGTCTACGAATGGGCAGTGTTATTTGCGATCACTGTATTGTATTTTATGTGTAAAATCAAATCTAAAAAAAATGGGAAACTGTTTCAACCGTCCCCATGACAGGGTCGGTTGAAACAGTGCCTGGGGTCAGTTGAAACACATGCAAATAATACAAAATATAATAAATGAACATGTTTTATTCATCGTCTAATAACATTTTACGACTTTCTAGTTATATATATCCTTTAGTATAGCATAGTTTAGTTAGACATCTTTTTTAGTTAGGCAAAAATATATGTCTGCACATCTAATTAAATACTTAGATTGTTCGCGCTCTTGTTCCTGGTTAAACACTCGATTGTGAGCTTTATATCCCATTTCTTGATTTTCATTGCCACCAGTCACATCTCGTTTACGTACATTGTATACCTCAAGTGGGAACAGTGGTTCAGTCCATTCTTTTCTACCGCTGTTCTTAACGATGATCCGGCTTTTACACCTTCTTATGCTTACTTGTACGTTGATAAGTCAGCTTGACATCTCGTAGTCTCCCTTTGGCGTACCCTTGGCATCTTTGAAACAAGAAAATTAAATAAATAAATTGTTTCAACCGTACCCACAAAAAATGTTTCAACTGTCCCCAACCCCCCTTCTAGGTATAAAATGGTTCGCAGTAAGAATAATAATAAATTTGAATAAACACTAATCATACAACCATATTCTACAAACTTCAATAAAAACGTTACAAAACTCTCAGTACTCTAACTTTAATAAAACCATTATAATTGCAAAAATGTACGAAATAAAAATACTTACTTTTACGTCAAAAAACACAATGAGGCCTCCTATCTACAAGTACAGCGCGCGAAGGGCGACGCAACACCATAATTCGTGTTTCGACTTGTCGTCCGCTTCGTTCTTCCCTTGTAACCATCAACCTCACCACACACAGTGTCGAGATATTCGCTTTGTTTCAACCGTCCACCGTTTCAACCGTACCCAGTCTACCCTACGATGCCGTGTAGAAACCGATCAGGGGTATGCATATCTCTTTCAAGTTTGCCCGCTTCCGTATTCGACTACATCATCACTTACCATCAGGTGAGATTGTAGTCAAGGGCTAACTTGTAGTTGAATAAAAAAAACTGATGATTATGAACTTATCTGATTTTTGATTTTTTTTTTTCAACTTTAGTCTTTAATGCGGGAACATGGTTACCCCATCATTCATACGGGTGAGAGAGTTCCGTACCGACGGGATGAACATTAAATGTTTGACAATTACGAAACCCATGAACATTTTATATGGGAAAATGTTTTATCTTTTATTTTTTCGTCAATTTTCCAATATTTTTAACAGTTATTCTGCTATTCGGGGTGGAGACAAGTGGGCATTTTCACTTTAAATGGCACATTGCTGTTTTCGAGGTGTCCTTTTAAATGCATAATTTTAATAAATATTTAGACATTCATTTTAGTAATTAATTTAATTTATATTGAAAATATATGAAATAGACATCCTGTTTTCGATATTTGCAGCAACATAAAATAAGTTTTTTTTAGTAAAAATCACATTTGAAATTAGCCGAATTTCGAGTTTCATACTGTCCCTTTTTTGGGTGGTCAACTTTGGATTGATTTTGTGGGATATTTTTATATGATGGCTAGTGTTGAGATTACTTACTTTAATAACAAAACTCTTGTACTTTATCATATGACAAATATAATAATAGTTCTCATTGCTGTTAATGTGTTATTAATTTTTATAGTCTGTCCCCTAGTTTTTCGCATTGCGGACATGTCCGCTTTTGTAACGCTAATATTAGCTCGATTATTTACCCAATTGTCGAATTTTGTTTAATCTTGCAATCCCCAGCATCAGACTATTGCAAAAAGCATAAATCTACTTGAAAAAAGCGTCAGATAGCATTATAAATGAATAAACATTTTTCGTGATTCAAATTAATCGTCTTTTATGTCCATTTTGTGCGCCATCTTGAGTATTTTTAAGGTCTAAACTTTCTGTTTACTTATGTGAAATGCATGCCTTGGAATGTCTTTTATCCAAAAACAATACATCATGAAAGCATTTATCGTGTTAAATTGGCTTAAATTTAAATTGTTTTCGAAGCGGTAGCAATTTTGTAACGTCCGTTTCGTAGCGTTAGACAGTAAGGGTTTGTGCATACAGGCACTTTAATAATATTAACTATCATCATCATTGTCATCAATCGATAGACGTTCACTGCTGGTCATAGGTCTCTTGTAGGGACTTCCACACGGCGTAGTCTTGCGTCGCTTGTATCCAGCGGCTTCCTGCGACTCTTCTGATGTCATCGGTCCACCTCGTCTGTCATTTTAGCGCGTCTATTAAAGTGATGGACAGAGTCGATGTTTTATGTATATCATCGACATAAAAAAAGAATTGGATTTTTTTCAAATACAGGGTATAAGGAGACCGCTTCCGAAATTTAGCGCTATTGTTATACTACCTAAATACAATCTTATAGGGTACGTATCGGCGTCGTCGCGAGCGCGGTTTCGCAGGTACCTACCGCTACGTAAATAGGTCACAAAAACACTGATTAGCTCTCGCAGATCCCTCGTAAGCGCTGATTGGCTCTCCAATCGTATTGTGTCCCGCTCACTCGTACGACGCTGCGCGCACTTGAACGTCACCGTTTGACTTACGTGCCGGAAGTAATATTTAATGTAATAGTTTTTTTTACTTAGTTTTCGCATTGGTTTTGTAACGCAAATGTTTGTTCAATTTTCTACCCGATTGTGGTAAATTTTGTTAGTCTTGCAATTTTTTCACTAAATATTTTTTTTTTGTTAATAGAAATAATCTGAAGAGTTATCCAGAGTTTGTTAGTTATCGATTTGAATAATTATAAAATTATAAAAAACAAAAAAAGTGTTTCATTTTTTTTTATACATTGAAGATATTTCCTTACAAACTGTGTGAAAATGTATTGATTGTGAAAAATTATGGACTCTATTTCGCCCCCTAGGTCAAAATATCAAAAATGCTTAAACAAATGTTTCATTATTTCTTATCAAGTGTCATAATACAAAATTTCATGATGACAGACTCCTATACAAACTTTAATCCCCAATTTCCTTCCCCTTCCAGCCTTTTTTTCGCAACAAAAGATAGCCTATGGTTCTCTAAGTCTAATTTATCTCTGTACATTTCATCAAATTCGTGTCAGCGGTTTAGGAGGAAAAGCGTAACATACAGACAGAGTTACTTTCGCATTTATAATATTAGTATGGATAAAGATATAATATCTCTTATTTAAGAAAAACAACGCATGTGTGTGCAATTCACACACGGCAGAAATGAAACTTCAAAAAAGTAACCTTAACCTTAACCTAAACCTAGACTTTGACTTCGACCTCGACCTCGACCGCAACCGTAACCTAAACCTTTAACTTTAACCTTAACTTTAACCTTAACCATAACCGTAACCATAACCTTAACCTTAAACATAACCTTAACCTTAACCGTAACCATAACCTTAACTTCAACCTCAACTTTAACTTTGCAGGCAACAAGTATAAATTGAAAATTTAAAAAACCCCCGACATTCGCCATTTTGTGGTGGCGGCCATCTTGGATTTACATAGTGCTATTCTACTAGTCAAGCCCTTTCATTTGATACCCATATTGAGGGAGTTGTGATAAAACATGTTATCCGCCATTTTGTAGCGGCGGCCATCTTGGATCGATTTTCATCAAACATAGCTAACAACACTCTCGACTAATTTACCTTTCAAACAAAAAAAACCGCATTCAAATCGGTCCACCCGTTTGAGCTCCACGGGGGAACAGACAGACACACACACACACACAGACACGTCAAACTTATAACACCCCGTCGTTTTTGCGTCGGGGGTTAAAAATGGTGTCGCTTTTTCGTTTCATCGAATTTTCCTATTACAACGGTGCTAAAGAAGTTTCACTTCAAAAACGTCACTTTTTATATTTTTTGGTACATTAAGAACTATTCCTTACAATGTCTGTTTTGTAACAATCGTGTCCATTTTGTAACTGTTCCTATGATTTTTGCTCTGTTTTCTTTTAATTTCTTAGAAATTGTCATATATATTCTATATATTTTTTGTCATAATTAAAATTAAAGTGAAAATCTTTTTATTACAGCATAAATCCTTAGGGTATCTAAAAAATTGAAAGTGTGACGTTAAAGATAAAACTCTATTTTGACCAAATTCGTTACAAAACCAAACAAAATGTTAAATAGTATTTTCAGTTTGAATAATTTGCTTCATATTTATAGTTATTTGATATTTATGTGCCCCAAAGTTAACAAAAGTTATGTTTTTCAATGTATTAACTGGTTTATTTTATTTTTATAGCGATTTTATTTTCGTTACAAAACAGACAATTTTTGACCACCCTACTCACAAAAATATCAATTTAAGCAAGAAATATAAATTTATTTAATAAACTTTTATAAATAACATAAACTTTATTAAATTTATAATCTGTTTACATAGTTTTTGCAGCCTTAATTAATAAATTTTTAAAATGGAACAAATTTAAAACATGTGTCATTTAAAATGAAAATGCCCAAATACAACAAATCCACAATCATGAAAATCGGTCCCGCCGTTCTCGAGTTATATATATATAGGTACACTTTGTACATAAAATATAATAATTACTTAAAATATAAACTTTAATTTGAATAAAATAATTGAATTATTCAAATCAATCACCTGTACCCCATCCCTATTTTATTCTCGTTAAAAAGTGACAACCCACGAAACTTCACATTACTGCATACAATTAAAAGTCGAAGTATAGGTACCTACTTTATTCCTATAAATCTATACAAATAAATAAAATTGAAGTGTCTGTCTGTTTACTTTTTCCAGGCTAAATATTCAGGCTGAACTGATCTTGAGACTTTCACAGGCAGGTGAATGAATATGTGAGGTGTAAATATGAATATGTATCTACGATTTTATTCCAGGAAAATATTGTTTAACAATTGAGCCAGCTGTTGCGTAAACAAATTTTTTTAAAGGTTAATATTTTTCGGACTTCACTACTGAATAGTAGTGAAGGTACTGAATAGTACTGGATCTAGACTTTTAGTAGAGGGATAATTAATGGACTTTGAGTGATAAAGCAATTTATCCCAAAAACATATCTTAGTCCAACAGGAAAATGCAAAAATATGAAAATTACATGCTTAATAATTAGATAAGTCAACAGATAGTTACCAAAATTAGCTACCAAGATTTTTCAATATTTCTTTACCTTATCATCACCATCATTTAATTTCACATTTTTGTCACGTTTGAGATATTCTTCACCATCAAATAATCTAGCATCTATATACTCAAATCTGTCCATTTTAGATATATTTCTCTAAGTAAAGAATATTTTTCTAACTTTGTTTAAGTAAGTCTATTTTATCTAAAAAGGAAATGCCTAATTAATATTTTTTTTTAGAATAAGAAATGTACGGTTAAAGTTACATTCACATATTTTCACTTCGGTAATAACTAATAATCTCAACAATTAAAAATCAGACTTTTTTAATTATTTCTGTTTTAAAATCTATTTTTTAATCCCAAGAATCAGGGTCATTTCACTTCATACATTTTATCTTGCAGTACAAAATCGCCAGTGGACCGGTTTAAGGGTTAACTCGGACGTAGCTCGACAGATGGCACTACTAGTAATCAACTAATCTGACACATAGTAATTATATTCTGTGGACAGCCATAAATCAAGTAGAGGTGAAGATTTAACGTTATAAAGTTTAATCCTCACCTCTACTTGATTAAACGTTATAACGTTTAATAATACATTATTAGCATTAAATTTACTTAGAATTTTGCTTAGATTAGGTATATAGGAGAGGATATGTTGCATTTTACTCAATTATAGTTATATGATGTATTTTTCGAATAAAACAAATTAAACTATTTCTAAGCCTTTCTTATTTATGGAAAGCTACATTATTAGAAAGAGACAGGTCGATTATGTTATTGCGTAAACGCGTCACGCAAATGTCGAATGACGTCATAAAATTTACCTACTGAAGCCACTTTTTTGTCCCTTAAAAATGGCGTTTGTTGTTGTTCCGGTGTGTCAGTTCTAAGTTTTTACTTATTTTGCACTGTTTTCATGCGTTTCAGCAGTTGTTTTAAGCAATAAACAATGGTGAAGTGTTCAATTGTGAGTTGTGATCGTAAAAGCAATGTAAAACGCCCAGGAATTTCTTTTCATAGGTAACTAATAAATTCTTCTATTTTCTCTTTTTGTAGCGAGTATTTTGAGTTTTTTCGATTAAGTAAAGCTCAGCTTCTTCTTTATTTAATTCAAAACGCGTAAATTTATGCGGTATTGTCAAAAACTTCGATTATTTCACGAGAATAAGTTTGATTGTGTGTATAGTGTTGGGATTGTATTGTTTACAATTAAACTGAATGTCGATAAAAATAAAACTTACCGCACCTGTCACCTACTGTTTGTCTCTCAGAGTGGTAGAGAGAGATGAAATTGAAACAGTAAGTTTCTTCTTAGTGATATTACCAATCTAATTTTTTGCCGACTTAAAAAAAAAGAGGTTATGTATGTAATATTGGAACTGCAATATATTCACATATGATAGTATATTAATTAGGGCTTCCAAACAATGTTAAATAGCCCTTAACCAAACGCCAAAAGGATTTTTCAAATCCGACAGGTATTTCCATAGCATCCATTATATCCATCAATTCCATTATAATTAGCGCGTTCAAACAAACAAACTCTTCCGCTTTAATAGATTAGTATAGATTATTGTCATACTGATTTTCAAAATAAAATATGTAAATAATGTGACTGATAATTTTATATCGAGTATTTAAGTATCGATAGCACCAGCCCTAAAAGTCATTTAGGCTCCGCCCATACGCCATTTTTAAGGTTCCGGAAGCTTCAATTTAAATTTGATGTTTCATATCCTCTTCTATATACCTAATCTAAGGAATTTTGGTAGAAAAAAATATTTTTTAACGTATAACAACTAAAAAATTATTATTAAACTTTAGTTGAGTGAGAAGTGTAAAAGTTTCATTTATTAGTTTAGTAATGAAAGTTAAGTTAAAAAGTTTAGATAAATAAGTTTACAAGTTTTTACAATTTTAAGTAACGTAAAACTAGGTAACAAACTTCAGTTGTGAACTGAGGGAGGTCGTTAGTGTCGCTTAAGTGTTGCCATGCAATCATTTATTTGACTTTACGGAAATTCCATAGCAGTACGTATGAGATGCGACAAGTCGCCCGCGACTAGTAATCCCAATCTGGGACTTACTGCGAGTTGCGATTCATCGCATCACATGCGTTCCCGCCAAGAAGCATTACTATAATGTTTATATTTTACATACCTATTACGTAGATCTAGATATACTGATGGTAAATTTAGTTTTAAATTGTTTTTAACAGATCGCAAACCGGTTGTACTTGATAACATTGACCTGTACCGGTAGATACTCACTTGTATATTTGATTTCATGAAATGATCAGAGCCTGAAAAAATTTATTATAAAATGGATGTCGAATGACATTATCACCATGAAGTGTCTGTCAGGCATTTGTCATATCTACATGCGGCAGTTGATTTGTATTTTTAACTTTTTGTGGGAATTGTTTTATCTCTGGTAACATTACGAAACGTCAGAATTCCACGGAATTAGTAATTCGGATATAAGATGGCGGCCGTATACTGTAATCATTAATTCAGTGGAGTAAGCAGCCAGTTGCTAATGTCACTTTGTAAAATAATGTTGCCATATTTATTGTACTAGTGATGTTCCAGCTTAGTAGTGATTCAGGTCACCGACACAAAGGTAATAAGAAAATATCTAACATTTATAATAATTCTTTAAAGATATTTAAGTGTCAATAGATAATAACTATTAATAACTTATTGCACTATAATATTATAGTATTTTTAAAATGAATATTTTAAGTACTAAAACTTATTTTATCTCAGTATATTAACGAGATCATTACGAAAATTTCCCGTATGATCATCAATACTATTTATTTAAATTGTTTTTATATCGATTATAATAAATACAATTGGGAAATTTCTAAGTAATAAAAAAATATGTGTTTGGATTCACGACGTTATGAGTGACCCATTGATGTCGACTTATTGATGTCGATTGAGTCACAACACTATTTTTTTTTTCATTAAAAACTGTCAACACTGCAAATATCAATTTACTCCAGTGAATTAATGATTCCACTATAGTTCCATTTTTCGCCATTTTACAGAAATGTTGGTCGCACTATACATATTTTTCGTGGTCTATGGTCCACTAGTTATTCCTTTCCTAGTCTGTGGTATGACATATTTATTTTCATTCTGTGATTTTCATAATTTCATGGCGTGATTTTCATTGTTTACTTTTAAACTTTATCCTTTAGTTTTTCGTGTTTTAAAGTGTTTCTTGCTTTCTGAGCTATTCCATTGTTCTCATGATGATTTTTCTTGTGACTTTTCGTTAAAGTGTTCCGTGTTCCCGACGACTTGGCTTTGGCTTTGATAATTACGGGATTTTCGGAGCTCTTTTGTACATTCTATTGAACTGTGCTTTGTTTTGAACTCTTTATAATTTGACTTCGGCTAAGTTTTTAAGACTAAACAACGGCAGAAGAAAAGTGTTGTGTGACTTTTTGCATAAAGGTGTTATTAATGCAAAGACTGACTTGCAAGACAACATTCAAGAAGAAGCTTTTATTTATTTTATTATATGGAAAAATAAATGATTATTAACTCATTTGTGTGTTTTATTGAAGTTATGTAAATGAAACCTAAAAAATTTTAAACCTATATGTATATACTATAGATACGTAGGTATACTATAGGTACGGTATGTATAGTAGGGATAGGTATATTATATATAATAGATGATGTAGTTTGAACGTTGCTCAATAGATGGCGTTTATGGGAGCTGTAGACTGATCACTCTAAGGTAGTTATATTCAATATTCTTTCTGCCAAGAATCAAAATTATGACATGTTTTCCACAGACCACGAACAACTAGATGTTTTCTGTGAGGCACAGATCACAGATTACCATAGACAACGAAAAATAAAACAGATTACTAATATACTGCTGTGAGGCAAGCTAAGATAATGTAATATAATATACCTATGGAGGCAAGGAACAGTGAGGCCGTGGTTAGGCCGGCCTCACCATAGAGAAGGATTGTATACTAGAATACTTCTACATGGCCTCACACAGCCGGAATGAACGCCGGAATTCAGAATCTGAATTCCGGTACTGTGTGAGGCAATGTACCGGAATTCAAATTCTGAACTTGTCGATTAATCAGTAGTAACGTTATTCTCGGTTCAGGCGAATGTCTTTGAATGGAAGAACGATTGATACTCATCGCGCTTCTTTTTCATTTTTATAATAAAAAGAAATACAAACTAATACACTGGATTCATCCAATTAACGCTCATACAATTTAGAGGCCTAGCTTAATTAGCACCTAACCTTTAGGACAAACTAATGAAAAACAGATTATACTTATACTTCTGGAGTACGGAACCCTCGGTGCGAGAGTCTGACTCGCACTTGACCAAATTTTCTATTTCTTATTACAATATCTAATTGCTTTTAATAAAATCTCAGATTTGTATTTAATAAAAATCTATCTTCTTCTATACAGTATGTAAGAAAAAACCCTGTCAGATCCGTGACGTTGTAATTAGGTATCGTGAGTTGGTTCTGTTTATGGTAATCATTTTGAAATACTAAGTAAAAAAAATACCTATTATGAAATGATACAGTATCAGATACGTTACATGCTACACGGCTAGGTGAGTAAAGTCCGTTCAGTAACATAGTGTCGGTACAGGCGCAGGTGCTCTTACTATTCTGCTTTTATTTTTATTTTTATTTTTTTCTGTTTGTAATTTTTTTTCTATTCTTACAGAATCTCCGAATAGTCTGCCAATCCACACATGACCAGCGTGGTAGATTATGGTTAAAATCCTTCTCATTTTGAGAGAAGACCCATGTTCATGATAATATTATATTTTATGTTTATGGTTATAGAATAGAATAGAATAGATTTTATTGCATGATTGTAAGTATGTACATGGTAGGTGTTACAAAGTTTTGTGTTGGCATGTTACAATCAGCCATAATTATAATGGCGTGCAATAATTAGATTTTACAGATTGTACATACAAAATTAGTCTAATTCTTATGCTACAGAAGTCATACAATTTTTATAAGAATTTTAATTTATTCATTAAGGAACTCTTTTACAGAGTTGAAGATGCAGTTTTGTTTTAAATCTTGTAAATGGTAAATATTTAATTATAGAGGGTAGCTTATTATAAATTTTAATCATCATATAAAAACAACTTTTTGAGCTCAGAGCAGTTTTACATTGTGGATAGTAAATTTTGTTCGGATATCTGGCATTAAATGATACAACATTTTGACGTGTTTGAAAATATTAATTTTTGAATTTCTTTACGAAACACGCCACTTCGTAGATATACAATATACCTACATGGTAATGTTAATAATTTCAGCGTTTTAAAAAGTGGCTTACATGATTGCATTGGATCTTTGTTACAAATTGCCCGGATACACTTTTTCTGAATTAAAAAGACTATTCATTTCGGAAGCATTACCCCAAATTAAAACTCCGTACAGAATATTGGAAACAACATAGCCATGATATGCCGAAAGAGCCGTGCTTCGGTCAGCAATTTTAGATATTCTACGTAAAGCAAAGACAAATTTATTGATTTTGTTGCACAAGTTGTCAATATAGTATATTGTAGTAATAAATATATTGTAATAAAATACGAATATAAAAAAATAGAAAAAGGAAAGAGAATTTTAATAAAAAAATATGAGTAGGTATAAAACGGTATAACCCCTTGTGCCTGTACACCGCGCGCGGCATGCTTTGAAGTCGCGGCGGCGTCTTTGATAAAACACCGCGCGGCGGAGGCGGCTAGACACAAAGAGCGACACTAAGAAAATGAACAGACTATACCCTGCTTTATTCAAAATTTCAAGTTACCTAAGTTGTGTTACGTGTACCAACTTGTTATAAGAATGATTAATATTTTACCAATTAATGATGTCAAGTTTACTCACTTAACCAACCGCAAAGTTTTTATATTGGTAAATATTTTGTATCAATAGAGAAAACTAGAGGTAGGATTTTAATGTAATTGGTTTATGGGGGTCTAAGCTATCAGTTCATTTTGGAAAAGGGGTCTGTTGCCCAAAATACTTTGAGAATCCCTGGTGTAAACGAATAGTAATAAAATAAATAAACTTATTTCAAGGTCGCTTAAGGCATCTTCACATTATGCTCATTACGCGTTAGGGTCCAATAGTATGGAGGTATGTCTAGTGTTACAGTTTGCTGCTAAACAACGACTTGTTCTGTCAGCGGCAGTAATTACGCACGCAAATGCATACAGCCGGCTGCGATACGCGCGCTATCTGATTCAATCAGCAGTTTTATTCATAAAATTATTCGATAGTTTTTATTTTGATCACACTAACCAATTCAGTAGGTACGTGAGTCTGTGGCTCAGCTCAGGCCACTGACTGAGAGTGTGAGCTGGGTGATTTGTTGCTTCTTAGGGTTCCGTACCCAAAGGTTAAAAAGGGAGCCCTATTAATCTCTCTCTACTGTCTGTCTGTCTGTCTGCCTGCCTGTCCGTCCGGCCGTCTGTGCGCCGGTCACACAGGTCTCTAGCTCGTAGTAATTTGTAAGCTGTGACCGAACAAACGAACATTTTTTGGATTTTTCTTTCAGGGTTTGTAGCTCGGAAAATAAATATTTCTTACACCCAAAATATTATGTTGTTCATAATTATGTACGGAACCCTAAAAGAGTGTGGCTCTCTTGAGTCAAGGCCGACTCGCACTTGGTTGTTTTTTTTTATTTTAGTCGGCAAACAATATGCTGCGCCGCGCTGGTCGATTCTAAGCTTATTGTGAACACGCCTTTACAGGCTTACACGTGCCAGCGGTATTTACAAAAGATGCCGCCCGCCGACTCTGGTGTTGTCACATTTCAAAAATTTGCGCAATATTGGGGAATTAGGGCACTAAAAATGTGCATTTTAAATTACAATAACATTTTTATCTATATGAATAAAATTTTTTAAATATTTTTTTCAGTGATGTCTGTGGGATAACAATCTTTCCCTTTCGGATCTGACAGGGTTTTTTTCTACATACTGTATACATTATTTAAATAATAAAATCGTAGACTTGCCGTATCTGTACATTGAAGATTTTTTCAAAATAATAAATGGGGGATGTTAGGGATAAGTAATAGAACGTAAAAAAGCTATTCTTGAAATTTTTGTCTGTTTGTCTGTTTGTCTGTTCATCTGTTTGTCTGTTTGTCTGTATGTTTGTGCGCACATCAGGCAAAAACTACTGAATGGATTGAAACGAAACTTGATACGATTTAAGTTCATACTACGGAGTAACATGTAGGATACTTTTTATCCCGAAATTCAGCACGGTTCCCTAGGGAGAGGGGATGAAAGTCAAAACGTGTATTTAGCTGTAATTCAATAACGCGTGGTCCGATTTCATTCATTCTTTTTTTGTTAGAAAGTAGATACTTTAAAGATTACCGACTAATCTCTAAAAGGCTGGACCGATTTTAATGGGACTTTTACTGGCGGATGTTTACATTTTGATCTACTTAAACATCCGCCAGTGAACTTTTAACAGTTTTTAGCATGATATGAGCTCAAAGGAGCTTAGGAAAACGAAATGATTCCTACGGGATTTTTAAAAACCAATATATATCCACGCGAACGAAGTCGCGGGTGTCCGCTTGTACATAATAAATTTAAATTTAAAAAACCCCCAACATTCACCATTTTGTGGCGGCAGCCATCTTGGATTTGCATAGTGCTATTTTACTAGTCAAGCCCTTTCATTTGATACCCATATTATGGGAGTTGTGAAAATATATGTAATCCGCCATTTTGTAGCGGCGCACATCTTGGATCAATTTTCATCAAACATTGCTAACAACACTCTCGACTAATTCAACTTTCAAACAAAAAAAATCGCATTAAAAGCGGTCCACCTGTTTGAGCGCTACAGCGGAACAGACAGACACATACACACAGACACGTGAAACTTATAACACTTTATGCGTCGGGGGTTAAAAATAAAGAAGTGTCTTATAGATAATAATAATAAAGCACTATTAATAATAATACCACGCATACAAAACCTAGAATAATGTAATCATTATCATTTTTGGTAAAAACGGAGCCCTATTAACGTCACTCGGCTGTCTGTCTGTCCGTCTGTCTGTCTGTCCGTCCGCCGGTCACAGGTCTCTAGCTCGTAAACTAAATGAGTTACAAACCTAAAATTTTGATATTTGGTGTAGAACGTTGACCCAAAACTAAATATTGAATTAGAAATTAAAATAAATTATTTTTCAGGGGGCTCCCATACATGAAAAAGGAGCCGGAAAAAAAATTTTTTTCTTACCCTAGCTTGTGGGGTATCCCTACCCTAGATTGTTTAGAGCTCATTGAGTAGAGTACGAATGTATATTTTTTTAATTTTCATCTCAAAAAATAAGGAAATGGGGGGCATCAAATTAAATTTTCCGTGTCACACATCACGACGGATCGCAAGTCGCAACACGTCTATACGATACCACTCGTTGCAGTGACAACCTATGGTGACGACTGAAGTTCAGAATCTGAATTCCGGGTGTGTGTGTTCGCTCTATAGAAATGTATGGAAAGACGTGATTTCTGAATTCAGAATCTGAAATATCCAGATCCGGAATTAAGAACGCTCGTCGACGTATTTTGTCAGATGTTCATTCCGGCTGTGTGAGACCGGCCTACCGCACAGTGGGTCGAAACTGCTATTTGAGGGACATAGGATTTTTTGTTACAAATTCCATTAAAAAAAATACGAATCGAAAGATCTTGTCATTTTGATGAATAATTGTTATTAAAAGTTTTTCTATAAAACTGATATCTTGCCCGAAAAAAAAATTTTCAGTTTTTGTTGTATGGAATGAAACATAAACTGCTAAAATTTGGCCAAGTCTTGACAGGTCTTGCTTTAAAACTACATTATTCTTATACAATGAATATAAAATTATTTTGCTATAATCCGCTAACAGTGACAAATTTGTAGGCACAACACCACACAATCTTGTAGGCACAACACCACACAATCTTGTAGGCACAACACCACACAAATTCACCACAAAACAAACTCGACGATCGTTTCGCTCCGACACCGGAGCATCTTCAGGAGATGTCGACTTCACAACGGACGATTGCAAAGTGAGTTCGTGTCGAATGAGCGGTCTTATATATACTATCCCCGCTTAGTCATCTACCCTCCTTTCTCTTTCTCTCTGGCCACGCCCCCTAAATATGTTGAGCAACGGTGAAGATGACACATTTATTTGCTCATTCAGCAATTCGACACTTCTACCGCTGTGCCCAACTATTTCCAATTGTTCCAACACGCACAGTCTTTGGAACAATTGGAAATAGTTGGGCACAGCGGTACATGAACACATTGACAGTGAGCGGTACATTGGGCACAGCGGTAGAACATGGTCAGAGACCATGTTCTATGTCAACTACTAGTTGACACGGGGCAATTCGGAAGACACAAAAAAAATTAATGTGTTCGTAAACAAATAACTAGTGTTTTCAATTTTCAAAGTAAGATAACTATACCAAATGGGATATCATATAAAAGGGCTTTATTTGTACATTCTAAAACAGATTTTTATTTATTTTTATGCATAATAGTTTTTGATTTATCGTCCAAAATATCGAAAAAAATTCCGTTGTACCCCCCTTATCTCTGAAGTTTACCAATAGAAAAATCTAAAAAAATTATGGTCATTAGAATTTTATGTACATTTTACCGAAAAAATAAAATCAACGTTCTAACCGAATTTGAATTTATAGATATACATACTTTACAAGATAGTGATAGTGATTAAAATTTGTTAGTTTAGTTTTTTTAATTGTATTAGTTATTTTTATTTAAAACTACAGCTAATATAATTAAAAACACTATATTTTAGATTTTTCTATTGGTAAACTTCAGAGATAAGGGGGGCGCAACGGAATTTTTTTCGACATTTTGGACGATAAATCAAAAACTATTATGCAATTAAAATAAATAAAAATCTGTTTTAGAATGTACAAGTAAAGCCCTTTTATATGATATCCCATTTGGTATAGTTATTTTACTTTGAAAATTGAAAACACTAGTTATTTGTTTACGAACACATTAAATTTTTTTTTGTGTGATGTAACTACAAATGCACGGTTTTCAGATTTGTTCCTTTACTTGTACCATAAGACCTACCTACCTGCCAAATTTCAGGATTCTAGGTCATCAGGAACTACCATGTAGGTTTTCGACCCAAAACCTATAGGGTACTTCCGGTTGACCTAGAATTAACAACTTTGGTTAAAAGTAAGGTCTTACAGCAAAAGTAAAGGGAAAATTACGAAAAATAAAAAAAGTTGAAAATTAAGGTAAATTTCGGTACTTACAAGTTTTCGTGAAAATCTAAATTTGCCCATATCTCTTTATCATGTTAACTCAGGACTTTGATTTTTATACACCTAATAGGGGGACTATAGATTTTGGTATCTGGTATAAATTTCAACTTGCTTGGTTGACCCGTTTCTGAGAAAATCGGTGGTGACACACGGACAGACAGACAGACGAACAAGAGAGTTATCTTATAAGGGTTTTCTTGGTACCTTTTGAGGTACAGAATTCTAAAAAGTACTTTTTAATTACTTTTTTTTCTTCATTTTTGTGAACCTTATAACTCGTGAACGGGCAACTTTGGGTGCGCGCTGATAGCGTAGAATTATAGTCAACAAGTCAAAGAATAAGAATAAAGTAGTCTTAAAGCAAGACCTGTCAAGACTTGGCCAAATTTTAGCAGTTTATGTTTCATTCCATACAACAAAAACTGAAAATATTTTTTTTCGGGCAAGATATCAGTTTTAGAGAAAAACTTTTAATAACAATTATTTATCAGAATGAAAAGATCTTTCGATTGGTATTTTTTTTAAATGGAATTTGTAACAAAAAATCCTATGTCCCTCAAATAGCAGTTTCGACCCACTGTGTACCGGCCGGCTTTATTTTCTGTGTTCATTTTATTTTTTGTTGTCTGTGGTGTTCATGTGTTGTCTGTTTTTTTTACGACTCTTAAATAGTAATGAGGTGCAATCGATACTTAATGTAATCGATACTATCGGTGTAATCGATATTAGCGATAGACATGTGGACGTTATTGTTGACCGAGCGAAGCGTTTGGACTTGCATTGTCTATCTGTCTGTCTGTCACAGTCTTATAACTTCTGATTTAGTAAACAAAATTGCTTCATATTCTCCGATAACATAATAATATATTTAGATTGACGTCTCAAATCTGGTGATAAGATAAAAAGTAATAAATATTATTTGAGGGGGGCACCCATTGAAGCAAATGGAGAAAAAAATATTTATTTAGCTTCATATTTGAATCTTATGACCTATCGTTGAAAAGAACATTCTAAGCAGAGTACAAAACTATGTTTTTTATATTTTTGACAAAAAATTTGCATTCAGATGTTAGGATCTTGGCATGATACATAATGTCATGAAAATAAGAACTTTGAGGATGCGAGGTTCCAGTTCGAGGCGAACCACTAGTCAAATATACATATTAAGACAACAACATGTGTTGTAAATGAATTCCAATTCAAATAGAATTATAGTTACCGGTAAAACTTTAAAAAAATCCTTAATTCCATTTCCGTTATTTTAATATTATAATAACATTAATGATGTCGAACGGTGTATCCGAGCAATCTGCAATCCGAGTGTAAGCGCACCACACTATTATCATGATTTTGACACTGACAATGACAACTGACAGACAGCACCTTTTGTACTTGACATTTGTGTAAAATGTGGTGCAGTTGACTGGGAAATAATTGTTGTCTATTGTCTATTGAATTTCGCAAATTGCAAGTGAAATGAAAGGGCTGCGAGGAAAGGTTAAATTGCAATTAATTCGCAGTTAGAACAGAACAGCTAGGCTTAGACTACCTTGACATAGCCTTGAGATTGGTGCGATCGTACGTACGGAGTTAGTTTTATTTTATTTCCCATTCATAAATTCTTGCTGCTATGGCTGAGCCTCATGATATCTTATTGCAAAAAATTAAAGACCAAGGAGATCTCGTGAGGAAGTTGAAAGCGGCAAAGGAATCAAGTGAAAAGGTTAGTACTCAACTTTTTCAATTATAAAATGCCTGTGGTGCACAATACATTTGTTGGTTAAATTGAACTAACCCGTGTTATTGCATCATGCACTCAGTAAACGGAGGTAATTATTTTATAGGATATATCGGCCAAAAATTCGATTCAAGATCTTGGAGAAATGAATAGACACCTTTCCAAGTACAGCTATGTATCTGGCTACATGCCTAGTAAGATCGATGTTGAATTGCATTATAACCTAGAAAGTAATTTAGATTTTCAAAAATATCCTCACTTAAAGAGATGGTGGTACCATATGCGGAGCTTCAGTGATTCAGAGATAGCTATGTTGCCAAATATTCATCCCTCAGATGATATAATGAATGCAATTAAGGGCAAAAAGAAAAATTTTGATCAACAGGTTTGTGATTTATTAATAGTTGTGTAGTTTGGATAAATATTATTATATTGAAAGCTTCCACACACTGCGGGATTAGGGAATATGTAGTAGTTGGAATAATATTCTTATGTTGAGATTTACTATGTGAAGTTATCATTCTAGCCAAGTGACAAACCTTAATTAGTGCTACTTTTGAATTTTGCATATTATTAAGCTGTATTGTATTTGATCTCTTTCTTAATTGATCAATTAGCTGTTAATTGTATCAAAGTATTGTAGGAAATGAATATATAAATATTTTAGATTAACCAAAAAAAAAATAAGTAAAATAATACTTAAGTATGGAAATAATGCTGATACTAATGCTGATGTGCACAATTCTAAACTTAAGTGACAGTTCTAAATATATTGATATCCTACAAATAGGACAAAAAAGGATTACATTGTGTACAACAGAATCAGCTCCAATATTTACATATATCACATCATATGGACATTTGGATAGCGATCCTGGATTATATTTTATATTGAGTGTTTAGTTGGAGGATTACGATACATATTGTTTATTTTACCGCTTATTATCATTGCCCTTTAGTATATTTTAAGTGTTCATAGTAATTCTCACATTGACTTGCACAAATGCTAATTACATTACGAGCAGTATGAAGAATGCTGTTATGTGAAGAATTTGTGATTTATCAAAATTTTGGCTCTATGAATCTCCACATATGGTTACTTCGTTGCCACATAATAAAAAAAATACAACTGTAATTTATTAAAATAGTTCTTTTTTTATTTCCGGTACTCTAAAACTAGTGGTGACGAGGAATCATATTGGTTATGAATAGAAGCTTGGAAAATCACTGAAGCATGATTTATAGAGCATTGAGATCTGTAGGAAATCTGTCAACCATAGACAGATTGCGCAACTTGGTACAAAGAAAAGATTACACAAAGACTATTACCACAACATCTTGTTGCAAGGTATTGGGAAGCTATTGCTTTTAGATGTAGAAACCTACAGTTATTTAGATGTTTTTCAATGCACTTTCTTAGAAGGCTTGTTGTATTTCTGAACGGTAACATTGCATTTTAAAAATCAATTCATTATATTGTGTTTGAAATAATAACTTTCTTCTAGTAATAGATAAAAACGTACTTATTATGAGATAGTTATTTAACTTAGTATTAGTAAAAACCAAAAACATAAATATTAAAGTAATTATGAAATATGTTACATGTTGCATGCAAGACAAAATGAATGCTATTATGTTCATTTAATTTTCTTTGCATAACTATACAATAATAAATAGCTGTATAATATAAAGATTGTACAAATGAATTCAATCATAATCAATGTAATGACTGCAGACTTGTTGCTCACCACTAAAGCAAGTTGTGGGAGAACCGATTGCATTGAACAAATATCTTCCTGAATTATTTTATTACATTTTACATTAACTATCATCCATCGCACACTAGAAGTGTGCAGCACAGCACACTGGCACATAAATTAAACTAATATATTAGAACCTAATTTATAATGCACACTTTGGGGAAGTTTTCCATAGCGTAGCCGTACTAGTACATAATATATTTGTTTGTACATAATATTTTTAGATTAAAGAGGAGGTATCAAAACTGCTAGCACTGAAGGCACAGGTAGGGGCGGAAGATGTCGCACCATCGAAGTTTGTACTCAAAACTGCAAAAGGCACAAGGGATTACAACCCACAGCAGATGACAATCAGGAATAACGTGCTACAGAAGATTATAACGGTGTTCAAGAAACATGGCGCCGAGTGTATTGACACACCTGTGTTTGAATTGAAGGTAGGTATTTGGCTTTGTTAAACATTTTTTTTTTTTTTCATTTTTTGAAAATATTACAGTGAAACTACATCTTCATTCTGGGCAGGTGTCCGCACATAAACTGTGAAGGTTTGTTACAACTTATAGTTAACCTGAAGTAATTACTGTAGGTACAATTAGTCATGCCCGCATGGAATAGTCTTACTAGGTTAATGGAAATGACGACAAATCATTGCATGAACATTTTGATATATAATTACTTATTCACCAAAATAGCTGACAAGTAGAATTCACTAAACTCAACTGCAAATATTGTTTTAGAAGACTTGAGTAATAAAACTTTTATAAAAAATCGATAGAGTAGGTAAATAACTATAGTTCAACTTTTAATTATCTGCAGTAATCTGACTTTTCCTAATGTCATTCCGTAAAATAATGTTGCCAACCCCATTTCTATAGTGATGTGATACGTTCAATTCATTCAATTTCATTCACAAAAGTTTCGTTCAAAGTTACTCTTTCATTATCATCATAATTTTATTTATCTACTAAGTAAATCGATGGCGCCTACGTATAAAAGTCAACTAATTTTGTCGTCTTGACTTTTTGTGGCAAAAGCATCCTATTGGTACAAATAATAATAATAGCTTTAATTCAAAAAAATAAACGTACAAATGGTAATTTTAGACTTACACTTGTTTATGCTTCCGGCCAATCTGCATAATTTTTTTATCGTGTTGTTACGTTTATTATCATCTAAGTCATCTTTTTGTTATTACATAAATAACTAAAATATGACTTCCGATTAATATATATAATCGACACTTAAGCCTAAACTACTTGTTTTGATTCTTGTTTGTCTGTATCTTGTTCAGCACGATTTCTTTGGAAGAGGGGATTGAAGTTTATTTTGTACAACTCAGCATTAGTGTACAACTCAGCGTTAGTGTACTGGTTTCTTGAGATGCTTTTTTTTACGCCAGTTAAGATTTTTTTTTTTGTTAATTTGTGATTTTACTAACAAACAATGTGAAAGACATTTTGTATAATTTTAGGTAATTTTATTGATTAAACTGTGATCTTTAAAAAAAAACTTGCTTTTGTTAACTAGGTATTTCTTAAGAAAACACAATACGTTTTAAATACGGGTCCATAACTATACGTTTTAAAGAGTAAAGACTATAGAACTGAAAACCAGATCATAAATAATTTATATTTATGTTATGTATTTATATTTATTTATATTAAGTTGTTATCTCACGATAACAACTTAATTTAACTTTCACTATATGATGAGTAAAAATATAAAAAAATTACATATTTTAACGGCCACTTTGGCACATTGGCCTTATTAGGTTGTTTTTGGAGTAAAATAAATATAATAAAAACTAATGTACAAGGGTTAAAGTGCAGTAAAAGAAAAACTAAAATATATACAAATATAACACTATGTTGTAAATAAGGACGATATCTGTCATAGTTAACATGCTGCTGCCCCTTTATTTAAAAAAATTATATTTTTAAAAGAATACTTACTAGTTATTCAGAAAAAAATATATTGAACATTAGTTACATATTTTTGGAATCTACTTATAATTTTCTAGATGATTTTGACCTTCCTGGAGCAGTGGTGAGTGCTTAGGTCTTATGCAGGGGCAATTTGGGATTTTATAATTTCTAAATTGTTTTTGGTCCGGTCTGGTGGTAGGCTTTAGCCGTGACTGGTTAGCACCCTACTGGCAAAGCTGTGCCGGCCGGCTGCCAAGCGATTTAGCGTCCCGGTGTTCCGGTAGGATGCCGTGTAGAAACCGATCAGGGGTATGCATACCTCTTTCAAGTCTGCCCGCTTCCGTATTCGACTGCATCATCATTTACCATCAGGTGAGATTGCAGTCAAGGGCTAACTTGTAGTTGAATAAAAAAAATAGATGATGATTATGAACTTAATCTGATTTTTGATTATTTTTTTTCAACTTATGTCTTTAATGCGGAATCATGGTCACTCCATCATACGGGTGAGAGAGTTCCGTATCGACGGGATGAACATTCAATGTTTGACAGTTACGAAATCCATGAACATTTTGTATGGGAAAATGTTTTTTCTTTTATTTTTTCGTCAATTTTCCAATATTTTTAACAGTTATTCTGCTATTCGGGACGGAGACAAATACAACAAATCAAAAACCATGAAAATCGGTCCAGCCGTTCTCGAGTTATAAGTGTTCTTACAAACCAGACTTTGTTTTATATATTAAAGATATATGTATTTATATATATACATATATATAGGTACACTTTGTACATAGAATATAATAATTACTTAAAATATGAACTTTAATTTGAATGAAATAATTGAATGATTCAAATCAATCAACTGTACCCCATCCCTATTTTATTTTCGTTAAAAAGTGACAACCCACGAAACTTCACATTAGTGCATACAATTAAAAGTCGAAGTATAGGTATAGGTACTTATTTCTTGTTTGTAGGATCCAAAAGTCATGGTAGATTCACACATCCTTCGGATTAGTATATATATTATTATTATATTAGCACACATCGGTATACAATACAGTAATAGTAGCTTACATAATTTTTTATTACATAAATCTAAATTATTTAATAGTGTTGGATGCCTACTGTTCGCAATTTTGCGCAGTTGACCCTGAATGTTTCGTATCCTTTCCGCGCGAGTCTAATATGCCACTCACGATTTATTATCGACAGTAGGTACTATAAGCTTTTACCAGCCGGTTTCTCAATGTTAGATTACGTAGATTCTCAGCTATATTTTCGCGACTTTATCCGCGTGAAACTGCAAGCTATCGACTCTCAGGATGCAAGTTAACGCTATGCCCACCATTAGATGACGTATGATTAGCGGCCGTGCCGTGAAAAAAACAGAACGACAGGCACACGTAATTTTTTATCAAAATAAAATACTCCAGAGCTTGAGAAGTTGAGTACTGTGGTGTATGAGTTGTCTGTCACTGCAATCGCAGAAAGTACTTTATGCAGAAACACTACCGAATGGAGGTAAATCCCTATGCCCTTCAGTTATTTCTTGGATTACTGCGCACAGACCGATTAAGTCAGTCAAAATCCAGCTACACAATAGTTTTAATAAAAGTAGTAATTGATAAAATAATCGTAAAACAAATCTGTGGCTTACCTATGCGACGACAGAACGGATCGTCAGCTGTTATAGTTATCGGCGATCTAAAGTCATGAGTTCATGACCTTGAATGTGCAGAAATCACATTCTATTGAGCAGGGCCGGATTAACCTTATCGGGGCCCCTAGGCAGTGCAATTCTCGAGCCACTTTCTTTTTACATTTGTATATACAGTCAAAATCTGTTATAACGAAATCGAAGGGACTACTCATATTAAGTCGTAAAAACCGATAGTTATAACAACCGGTTCCACCATACAACACCATATTCTTTTGCTAAGTCTTTGTTTAGAACTCGTAACTTGGAAATAATACGCGATTTTTCTTCGATATTAATTTGCTTTCTTTTTGTTTCCTACAGGTTAAAAATTTCACAATTAATTCAACAATATGTTTTAAGTAAGATAAGTAAGAAACTGACTGAAGAAATTTGAAGAACTGGGCCTTGATTCTATGGCATGCACGTGTTTTGTTTTCTAAGAATTACAAAAGACCTTAGAACTCAACACGTGTTTATTTTTACGATGGTTATTAAACCATTGACCATTATACTATGCCTATTCAAATTTGTTTACAATACAGATAAGCTGGTCGTTGTAGAACGACCTGTAGAGATACAATTCTCCGAAAACATTGGTCAAATGTGGTCGTTTAATGCGGTATGTCGAAGTAACCAATGTCGTAAAAAGCAATGTTTTTGATAAGGCAGTCATATAGCATTCAGCCGGGACCTTTGATTACGGTTAATATAACCGGTATGTTATTCTAAACGATGTCGCCATAAACGGTTTTGATTGTACTTCCTCCATTGAGAATTTTCTCAAAAAAAAAATTTTGTTAGATGAAGCTTTTTTTTTCTTGTTGCGTGGCCCGCATCGACTAGGGCCCCCATCGACTAGGCGCACACGGGGCCCCCGTGGGCCCCTAGTCGGTGCGGGGCCCCTAGGCAGTTGCCTAATCCGCCTTATGGATAATCCGGCCCTGCTATTGAGTCTGTTTCACGAGGTGATGCGGGGTGCGACGGGCGCAGCGTCCGCAATCCGTGATTGGCTCGCTGTCATATCACGGCATAATCTGCCTCCGATTGGTTACCGCCGTCTTAGTACAGTCTGCCGCACACACAGGTATCCTTTGTAGGACGAGTTGGCGAGTGTACGTAGTGGCCCTGGTACTTTCCCTCATATCTCAAAAACCGTGCCACTGATTACGTAATACCTATTTTATGTCATAAAAATATTTATTTTTATCAAAATCTGTTTCAGGAAGTCTTAACAGGAAAGTATGGGGAAGATTCAAAATTGATCTATGATCTAAAAGACCAAGGCGGTGAGATCCTCTCCCTAAGATACGACTTGACAGTGCCTCTGGCGAGATACCTTGCGATGAATAAGATTAACACGCTGAAAAGATATCACATCGCCAAAGTTTACAGAAGAGACAACCCGGCTATGACCAGGGGGAGGTATAGAGAATTTTATCAATGTGTAAGTTAAATTTTTTATATTCAATTGTTCCTAGTAACTTGACTTAATTTAAAGTAACACGTTTTCACGTTTTTTAACTCGCTTTGTTGTCTGTTTGACGTTGTGATTTTTTTATTAAACTTTCTTCTCCAACTAAGCATTGAGCCTGTCGCATTGGCGTCCCATCGGACTATGAGAGTGAAGGAATAGATTGTGCATCTGCGTTTGCGATATAATATCTCCTGCATAGTTGGCTAATCTCCGACTCCATTGGTATTGGTCGCTGTGACCGAATTTCGGCCGTGAGTAGATTAAGCTTACAAGGGAGATTACGATAAAATAATTTCTTCCTTCTCAAATTTTCCGCGTTATATGCATTTTTAGCAATCAAATATCATTTGCTTTAACGGTGAAGGAAAACATCGTGAGGAAATCTGCAAATCCGAGAATTTTCCATAATGTTCTCAAAGGTGTGTGAAGTCTGCCAATCCACACTCGGCCAGCGTGGCGGATTACGGCCTAAACCCTTCTTAATCTGAGAGATCCGTGCCCTGTATAGGGCCGGTTTTGGGTTGATCATGATGATGATGATGATAATGATCGTGATGATGATGATAATGATAATCGTGATGATGGTGATGATTGTAATGATTGTGATGATCGTGATGATCGTGATGATTGAGATGATTGTGATAATCGTGATGATGGTTATGATAATGATGGTGATTTTTATTCTTACAGGATTTCGATATAGCGGGACAATATGATTTAATGGTTCCAGACGCCGAGTGCTTGTTGGTAGTCACGGAAATCTTGAACGCCCTCGACATTGGCAAGTACGTCCTCAAAGTGAACCACAGACTGTTACTTGATGGAATGTTTGAATGCTGTGGCGTACCGGCTGATAAATTTCGCTCCACTTGTTCTACAATCGACAAACTGGATAAGGTAATTCATTTCATATTTTTTCGTCTCTTTAGACGCTTACTAAACCGTGTTTATAACATTGATAAAATATTTTCGTTCAAAGAATCTTAAGTTTACGTAAAGAACTCCTCTGTATAGATTTAAAAAAAATCACTCTCAGAGTCAGTTAACGCTTCATTAGTATAGCCAAATGGTTACTGCTTCGTTGATCTAGCGGTTTGCACGTTCGACTGTGAATCACGAGGTTCTGGGTTCGATTCTCGGGACAGGCCAAAAAATAATGGCTGTTTTCTGTCAAGAAATTCTCAGTGCCAGCCCGAAGTTGGAAGTTGGCGGTGTTAGATACACCCAGTGCCTCGGAGAGTACGTAAAGCCGTCGGTCCTGCGCCTGATCTCTCTCCGGTCGTGTCGCATTGGCGTCCCATCGGACTATGAGAATGAGGGAATAAAGAGTGCACCTGTATATGCACACACACTTGTGCATTATAATATATCCTGGCTAGTCTTTGCCTCGGTTGAGATTGGCCGCCGTGGCCGAAATTCGGTCGGGAGGGCATTATTATTAGTACAGCCAAATTACAGTTATATGACAGTTCATATAGATTTAATATTTATTTCTAGTCGCCATGGGAAGAAGTCCGCACAGAAATGATAAACGAGAAAGGCGTAACGCCCGAAGCGGCTGACCGTATTGGCGAATACGTTCGGCTCAACGGCGGCTCGGAGTTGGCAGATAAGCTATTACAGGACGAGAAGCTGTCTAAGAGCAAAAGCGCGGTCGAGGGACTGGAGGGCATCAAGCTGTTGCTTCACTATTGCGAGCTGTTCGGAATCAAGGACAAAATTTTGTTCGATCTGAGCCTTGCGAGAGGTCTGGACTATTATACGGGAGTTATTTATGAAGCTGTGTTGACGCGTGAGTTTTTCTTTTTGATAACAAGTTAGCACCACACTTCACTGCAGTCCATCATACTCTACCGCATGCCACACACTCCAACACACTCCACCACACTCCACCACACTCCACCACACTCCACCACACTCCACCACACTCTACCACACTCCACCACACTCCACCACACTCCACCACACTCCACCACACTGCACCACGCTCCACTACACTGCACCACACTCCACCAAATGCCACTACACGCCACCACCACGTCCCCACGCACAACCACACGCCCCCAGACGCAACCATACCACACTCCACCACACTCCACCACACTCCACCACACACCGCCACATGCCATTGCCGCCACACCACACTCCACCTCACTCCACCTCACTCCGCCACACTCCGCCACATGCCATTGCCACCACATCACACTCCACCTCACTCCATCACACTCCACCTCACTCCATCACACTCCACCACACGCCACTCGATTCAAGCGATTTTGTGGACCGATTCGGTAAGGATCATGTGGTTTAAAATAATGGGTGGAGGGGAGGGACGTCAGCTGATCACACTTTGGTGCTAGGCCTAAAGTCGCTATCCGGTCGCGACTTGTCATATCATTCAATACTGTCACTTCGGCTATCGGTCGCTGCTGTCAACACGACAACTTGTATGACGATGACGGGCTAGATATCAAAAAAATTATAAAATTGGAAGCTACATTTTGATCTATTCTTCAATAATATTCCATATAATGTTATAATTACGAAAGTGTGTTTGTCTGTCTGTCTGCTACCTTTGCAGGGCGTACTTAACCGATATTGCAATCTGTTACGGACATAGGCTACGTTTTATAACGGAAAAATATCTTAGTTCCACGAAAACTAAAAAAATTTAAAAATCCAAAGCCACACAGACGAGGTCTCGGGTGACAGCTAGTATTTTTATAGTTTTAATTTGTTCTTTTTTTTTTAATTATTTCAGAGCCAATCAAAATCGGCAATGAGGAACAAACAGTCGGATCGATAGCGGGCGGAGGTCGATACGATAACCTTGTTGGAATGTTTGACTCAAAGAATAAACAGGTAAAGTAATAATAATATAATTTCAAATTTTTCAAGTAATTCAAGTCATAATTTATTCAAGAATTAATATTCCATGTATGCATATTGAGTCAAGATTCTGTTATAAATGTTGTTGCATTTACAGACATCTGTTATGATAGTCTATTCAAGATAATTATTTATTAATTTGTTAATCTAAATTCAAAATGGAAAATCTTATTAATTTAATTGTATATTGTGGCTAATTCTGTTGCATACAATCTCTAAACTTAAACTAAATTGACAAGTTTAAAATAGTGCTTTCCTTTTGCACAGGGAGCGTTGTGAAAAAGATAGGAATATATTTAGCCCTATCATTTTATTTTAGTTTAGGTTTAGAAATTGTGTACAACAGAATTAGCCACAATATACAATTAGGTTAATAAGATTTTCCATTTTGAATTGAGATTAACGAATTAATAATTAAATTATTGAACTCGTAGAAGCCTTCTCGACAATGTTCAGAAATATTTGTATTCATTCAAAAGCATCGCATATTAAAGAAAAGAATAATCAAAACTTACTTTGAACATAATTATTATCTAGTTAATAATGAATCTCTTGCAACTAAATTTCGCGATTTTAAGTAAGATTTTTGTAAGACAATTTTCTAGTTTTTTTTTTTCGAAAATATCAGCGACATCTGACCTTGCCACTTTGTTTAACTGGCTCGCAAGCTCATGACATTGATACGTCACTAACTGCAAAATTCAACTTCCTAGCTATTTAACTGTATGTATATTAATCATGGTTGGAAACTGCCGAATGCCTGTAGGCGACAGGCTGATTTCACCTTCAAGTGTCGTAATTATGTGTAATGTAACGCAAAATGAAAGTATTCGTTGATCGGTTCCATTCGAACTGAGCGTACCCCGTAATCATCTGCATTGCATTCACTTTTACAACAATCTGTTATAGATAGCTTTGAAACGTTTTTTTTTATAATTATTTGTTTTTTGTTTTTAATGAATCAGAAAATAAATGAAATCGGTCAAATGCACGTCTTTGAGAGTTCTGTTAAGAAATTCTCAGTAAAACCCGAAATAAATCCCTTAGGTACCCTTTTTTGAGGTAACCTGTAACTATGTGAAAAAAAATTGGTAATCTATAAAGTTGGTTTACGGACGATAATTTTATGCGATAATGTCGTAAGAAAACAAAGAGAGATAGATGCGTCACAAGCCGAACGCTTAGGCTGATCGTGCCTTCTCTATCGCTTGTTCCGCGCTCTCGCTTGTGTTCAGGACAAAGCCTGGACTTGCGCGGATCCTATCGACCAGGTAGTCGGTGGAGAGGTGAAAATAAAAGACCACGGTGCCGTAGAGTTCCCGCCGCCCTGTCGCTGTGTAGCCCGTTTCCGCTGGATGTAGTCTGCCGAGGAGAGGTGGTCCTCGCTGTTTCACTGCCGCTACGAGAATGAATGCGTCGCCCTTGGGCCTTGTATTTATACATAAATTTAGTACGGGTGATTCAGCGAGTGGGCGGAGGCGTGTTTATTCGTATTACACAATCGTCTCTTTCGCACTTATTATAGTGACAATTAATTATATTGTTTAAACTATTTTCGTATGTCATACTCATTACTTACAATTTTTAGCCTTATTTCTAATAGGAATCAGGGACTTGACTTTTTATTCTCTTATTAGAATGCTAATAGTTACATGTATATGTACAAAATATCTTAACCTAAGCTTACTTATGTATATACCTAATTATTTTACGAGTTTAAACTAATCGTCGTGTACATTCTCCCGCCGTGAAGCTCCAGCTTCATTGTTTGTTGGTAGCACGACGAGTTTTTTGACTGGCCGCCGAAGGATGCCTCGCGTGGTTCGCACGTCCGCCGCCCTTGTGATGCCGTCTGCGCCGGGATAGATGACCTCCACAATGCCTCGTAGCCAGGTGTTGCGTGGAAGCGAAGCGTCGACGATGAGGACCAGGTCGCCGACTCGGACTGCTGCACCTCTCCCGTGCGGCTCCCGCCGGTGTTGAAGCGTGGGGAGATACTCTCGCAGCCATCGCGCCCAGAAGAGATCGGCGAGGCGCTGGCTGTTCCTCCAGGTCTTCTTTAGTGTGAGGTCGGAGTCGTCGAACGCTCCCGGCTGCGGTACTCGGGATGGCCCGCCGAGCAGGAAGTGATTCGGTGTTAGCGCCCCCTGGCGCTCGTCGTCAGGCAGATGAGTGAGCGGTCGGCTGTTGACGGTGTTTTCGACCTCAGCGAGTAGCGTCGCTAAGGTCTCTTCGTGCGGGTGTTGTTCGTGTAGTACGACTCGAAGGGCTGTCTTCACGCTCCGTACGAGTCGCTCCCAGGCTCCGCCCCAGAATGGCGCGCCCGGGACTATGAAGCGCCACTTGATGAGGAGGTTCGCTGCGGCGTCTGTCAGGCGCTGTTCGTCGAGGGCCTGACGCAGCTCTGCATCGCTTCCCCGGAGATTCGATCCGTTGTCAGACCAGAACTCGATGGGCCGGCCACGGCGAGCCATCATGCGCCGGATGGCCATGATGCAGCTGTCGGTCGTCATGTGCGCCGTCATCTCCAGGTGCACGGCGCGCGTAGTGAGGCAGGTGAAGAGCGCCACGTAGCGTTTCTGACGTTGTCGGCCCACGGTGACGGAGAGCGGCCCGAAGAAGTCCAGGCCGGTGTAGGAGAACGGCCGCTGGTGGTGCGCTAGGCGGCAGCGCGGCAGGTTCCCAGTGGGCGGTGACGACGGCTTGGCGCGGCGCAGACGGCAGGGCTGGCAGTCGCGGATTACGCCCTTGACCGTGGGGCGCAAGCGGATGACCCAGAGCCGTTGCTGGACTTCGTTAGCGACGGTCTCGATGCCGCCGTGATGCAGCTCGCGATGGACCCAGTCGATGTACAGCCGCGTGTAGGGGTGGCTGCCGTCGGCGATCGGCGGCGTGCGCAGCTCCGGCGTGGTGTCTTCGGCTTCGTCGATGCGGGACTTCACTCGCATGATGCCGTCGTCGTCAATGAAGACAGCCAGGTTGCGGATGCGGCTGTCTGGCGGGAGAGCCGTGCCGTTGGTGGCACAGGCGAGTTCGGCGGAGAAAGCTCGCTGCTGCATCGCCCGTAGCCAGATGCGCTCCGCCGCCTGCAGGGCCTCCGCTCCCAGAGGAATGAAGCGGTCAGGCGCGGCGGCAGCCGTGTGTCGCGCAGAGCGCGGCGGCGGCTGGGTCTTCGGTCGCGGGGTCCACTCGGGATCCGCCTCTGCGTTGTGTCGTGTTCGCGCGTGCGCGGCCTTAGCGCGCGTGTACCTGTGGATCAATCTAATGAACTGTATTACCCTACCCGTTGCCCTTAGCAACCTAAGCCAGGACGAGAAGCGTGCTGGATCGGGCAACGACTCGTCGATGATTATTGTTTTCCTTGTTACTAAAGTTTTCTCTTCCCCCGTGACTGTGGCGGGAAGGATTGGCTCGGTTGGCCAGGCCGCTTCGTCGTTGTATAGGAACGACGGTCCCCTGTACCACCGGTGATCGTTGCCAAACGTGACTGGGGTTTTACGTGTCGCGTCGTCTGCGACATTGTCTTTGGTAGGTACCCAACGCCATTCTAGTACTCGTGTCGATTCTTCTATTTCCGCTATTCTGTGGGCAACAAACGGTTTAAATACCCGTGGACCGGCTCGTAGCCAGGCCAGCACCGTTTTACTGTCAGTCCAAAAAACGCGACGAATCGGTTTTTCGTCGTGTTCCTGTTGTATGGTGCTAGCCAAGCGACAGCCTAGCACGGCAGCTTGAAGCTCCAACCGCGGGACAGAAACAGTTTTTAAAGGGGTTACCCGCGCCTTAGCTGCGACGAGGCTGACCGTCACCTGGCCGTCGGGTCGCTTGACCCTCCAGTAGACGGCGGCCGCGTAGGTTGTCTCACTCGCGTCCGTGAATGTGTGCAGCTCTCGTTCGTCAGCGTCGTCGTAGGCGGGGTAGCAGCGTGGTAGCGCGATGTGGCCCAGGTCTCGCAGGTCTCGCAGCCAGCTCTGCCATCTCTCGACCAGGTCTGGCGGCAGCTGGTCGTCCCAGCCGATGCCCATGCGCCAGGTGTCTTGTAGGATGTGCTTCGCCTGGATCGTGACTGGCGTGGCGAGACCTAGAGGGTCAAAAAGCGACATTGCGGTGCGTAAGAGATCTCTTTTTGTTGGTACCTTTTCTCCGTTGATGACGTTGGGCGCTACTCGCGCCATATTTAAATTGAATCCTAAAGTATCTGCCTGCGGTCGCCAGACGAGCCCGAGTATCTTCTCGCTCCCGCCGGTGTCCATGTCGCGGCTGGACTCGCTCGGCGCGGGAGTGAACTGCTCGATGGCCGCCTTTTCATTCGATGCCCATTTGCACAGCTCGAAATGGCCTTTCTTGTGCACGTAGTCCACCTCGCTGGCGATCCGCTGGGCCTCTTCGATAGAACTGAAAGATTGCAAATAATCATCCATATAGTGATTTCTTATTATAGCGTCGGCCGCATCGGGATAGTTGTCTCGGAATTCTTCCGCGTTTTTATTTTTTACGTATATGGCCGCAGTCGGCGATGACGTAGCGCCAAAAATAACCGACTTCATACGATATTCGCAGGGCTTCTTATCCCGGGCGTCGCCTCGCCATAGGAAACGTAATGCGTCGCGATCTTCCTCGCGTATTCCGATACGTAAAAACATGTCTTTGATGTCAGCCGTTACGGCTATCCTTTTTTGACGGAAGCGCATGAGTACGCCCAGTAGAGACTGCAGCAGATCTGGTCCTGTTAACAATAGGCTGTTCAAACTCACCCCCTTAGTCGTGGCCGCCGCGTCATGTACTATACGAGTCTTGCCTGGTTTCGCTGGGTTTGTTACTGCGAAATGCGGCAGGTACCAGGTTCTTCCCGGGGCGGGTTTGTTGACGGCGATCTCTGCGTAGCCGTTCTCCACCATGCGCTTCATCTGTTCTTCGTATCGCGCTTTCAAGCTGGGATCCTTGTCCAGTTTCTTCTCGACTCCCTCGAGGCGGCGCAGGGCGGCTTCGTAGTTGTCGGGTATGACGGCTGCTTCATTTTTCCATAATAAGCCGACTTCGAAGCTCCCGTCCTCCCGCCGGCGAGTAGTAGCGTCGAGGATGTTCAGTGCGCGCAGTTCCGGGTCTGACTGAGGGCGGCGTGGCTCGACTCCGAGCGATTCCAGGGAGAAGTGTTCCTTGAGGAGCTGGTCCAAGTTGTCGTCGTCCACCGAGCGTACCTTCGTGACTCGGTGTACGCCCACCTGCTCCTTGCCTGCAGACGCCGCGTTCTCGTCGTTGTACAGGCCGTGGATCACCCAGCCCAGCCCGGTGAGCGAAGCGACCGGCTCCTCGTGTGTACCCGTGCGGCAGTCGCTCGTTAGCAGCAGTTCCCAGTTGTCCTGGCCGATCAGTACGGATGGTACCGCATAGTCGTACTGCAGCTGATCGGCTATGTCCTTGAGGTGGGCACACTTCCGAATAACAGCGCGCGGGATCGCCTGGCCGGAGATGCCTAAGTCCGGTATGGTGCGCGCGTCGATGAAGTGCTCTTCTGGACAATGTTTCCCTTTAATAGCGAATGTCACTAGTTGTGACGCGTTTTTGAACTTAGAGCCTGCAATACCTTCGATGTTCAACTCGTGCGAAGGCCCTTGCGCTCCGATGTCTCGTGCTATGTTCTCCTTGACCAGCGTGATCGTGGACCCGCTGTCGAGTAGCGCGAAGACTTCGGCTTTCCCTCTGGGACCGGAAATAGTTACCGGTATAATGTTAAGCAGCGCCGGTATTCCCGTCGAGGAGCAGACGGCCCGCATGGCTCTCTCGTCGCCCTCGCATGCTGCTGTTTTCTCGCCGTTCGGCGATTGATGAAGTAGTCGATGGTGGAAGTACGAGCAGTCGTCTAGCCCGCACTTCTTTCCCACGCAGCGGTGACGGTAGGACCTGGAGCCCAGGCAACGGAAGCACAGCTTCTTCTGTCGGCAGGCTTCCCAGCGCTTGTCCAGGGACAGGCCTCTGAAGGTACGACACTCCTGGACGACGTGGCCACCGCGCGCGCAGTACGCGCACCTCTTGTCGGCCCGCTTCGGAGAATATGTATCATCGTACCTTTTGTCATCGTCTTTGGTCGGTGAGCGTGCGTCGCTCGCCGCGTGGGTTCGCTGCACTCGGCGCGGCTGCTCATGCGGCCTCGGAGCCGCTGCAGTCTCGGGCCGGATGTGTCGTACTTGCAGCTTCATCTCGGTGGTCAGGAAGCGGCGTAATTTCAGCAGGCCGGGCTCGGTGTCGGGCTGCCTCGCTTCGAAGTCGAACCACCTCGTTCTGTAAAGAGCTGACATTTTTTCCTCTATAGTATGTAATGTTTGTGGACTGACGAGATAAGCTTCTTGCTTAAGAGCTACGATCGTTGACACTACAGAGTCTACTTTGCATGCGAAAACCGGAAGTTCCTTGCCTGAATCCGTGAGGCGCGGCAGCGCCTTTAACTTCTCTAGCTCCGCGTAGACAATGCAGTCGGGTCGGCCGTATACGCTCTCCAGGGCCGCGACGATCTCGGCCGACGACGCCGTGGTTTTGAGGAGACCGTCGACCAGGTCCCTCGCCGGGCCACGCAGGCTTCGTCGGAGCCGAGCCTTGTTCTCGGCGTCCTCGAAGTGCCGTGAAGTAGCGTTGAACGTGTCTCGCCAAGCGTACCATTCGTCATAAGCACCTGCGTAGGTCGGTAACTCGACCAGCGACCTCGCCGTGTTGCGCTGGCCGGGCGTCGCGACTGCCTGGGAAAGCTGCGTTAGACCTTGCAAAAACAACTGTTGTTGACGTTCAAACATACCTAACAAATCATTATTATTATTATTATTATTTACATAAGGTGGCGCGGCGGCGGCGCTCGCCGGCGGCCGCGGCGCGAGCCCTGGGTCTGCCTCCGATAGGGTAGGCTGGGCTATAGACGTAGCCTCTTTGACTAGAGGGTCGTCGGACGTTGGCCAAGCCGCGGGATACCCGATGAACCTGGGCCCCGAGACGACTTGCTGTGACATATCATTAAACACTGTGGCGGACTCTGGCATCGAAGCGGGATGTCCGCGCTCTGTGTCTCTAACCCCCGAGGTCCGCTCGAGGCAGGCATAGTCACCGGACGTAGCACTATCAAGACACAGAGCGGGTGGAGCTCGTGGAACGCTCGCACCCTGTTGACACTTATCATTAAAATATGTAAATTTACTCACGGCGGGTTGCCGTGACTTATCGTTAAACACTGTGGCGGACTCCGGCATCGAAGCGGGATGTCCGCGCTCTGTGTCTCTAACCCCCGAGGTCCGCTCGAGGCAGGCATAGTCACCGGACGTAGCACTATCAAGACACAGAGCGGGTGGAGCTCGCGGCACGCTCGCACCCTGTTGACACTTATCACCAAAATATGTAAATTTACTCACGTGAGGTGGCGCGTTCATCGCCAATTGCGCGTCGTCACTTTGAACCTCACGTCTTTGAAGCCAGTTGTCGACCCGTTGGTCGAGTTTGGTAAGCTGCACGTCGAGCGCGTTGCTCTCTGCCTCCTCGATGCGCAGCTTCTGTAGCTCGATGTCCCGCCGAGTTAACTCTTGCTGGAGCTCGAGCAGTCGTATCTTGGAGGCGCGCAGTTCGTGTGCGTTGGGCTTCGGACGTGGCTCGGTGTACGACGGCGCGTTGACGGACGTGGTGGAAGGCGCCGACCCTGGCGGTACGTGAATGTGCGTGCTGACTGGCACGGTCGCGTTCGGCGCCCACGACGGTGTATCGACGTGTGCATTTGCAGGCGCGACGCGCGGTGACACTGTGGTGGCAGTAGCGACTTCACTTGCACTCGGATATGGTGGATAGGCGCCAACCGGGAACGGCGCGTGAGCGGCACTGACGTACGCGGGCGCGTTTCCGCACGTGAGGTGCGGCGCGCGGGAGATCGCGGTGTGCGGCGCGCGGGCGGCACTGGGGTGCGCGGGCGCGGGGGCGCACTCGGTGTGCGGCGCGCGGGGTTTCGCGGCGGCGGGCAGAGGCGACGAGTCGCGGCATGTTGATGTCTGCGATGCCTCTTCATGGCTGCCCGACGTTGGACCCGACGAGGGTACTGGAGACGGAGACGGACTCGGAGACTCCGGTGATTCTCGCGGCGTGATGTCGGCGACGCGCGGCGCGGGGCCCGGGGCAGTTGCTAGACTGTCCGACGCGAAGCGACCATCCAGCGGCAGCGACGTGTGATCGTTGGCGGTGCGCGGCATGATGCCAGGGGCTATGTGATCGCCCGACGCAATAGGAGACTCTTCCGGCACCACAGATCGGGATCTAGTTTTCACCATGCCCACACCTCTGATCGACGTTTGATCCGGCTCGAATTAGGACCAATGTTCAGGACAAAGCCTGGACTTGCGCGGATCCTATCGACCAGGTAGTCGGTGGAGAGGTGAAAATAAAAGACCACGGTGCCGTAGAGTTCCCGCCGCCCTGTCGCTGTGTAGCCCGTTTCCGCTGGATGTAGTCTGCCGAGGAGAGGTGGTCCTCGCTGTTTCACTGCCGCTACGAGAATGAATGCGTCGCCCTTGGGCCTTGTATTTATACATAAATTTAGTACGGGTGATTCAGCGAGTGGGCGGAGGCGTGTTTATTCGTATTACACAATCGTCTCTTTCGCACTTATTATAGTGACAATTAATTATATTGTTTAAACTATTTTCGTATGTCATACTCATTACTTACAATTTTTAGCCTTATTTCTAATAGGAATCAGGGACTTGACTTTTTATTCTCTTATTAGAATGCTAATAGTTACATGTATATGTACAAAATATCTTAACCTAAGCTTACTTATGTATATACCTAATTATTTTACGAGTTTAAACTAATCGTCGTGTACAGCTTGCACGCGGTACGTGACAATGAGTCATGCTTTTTCGTGCGTGTAGCCGGAGTTTATCGATTTATAAGACTTTATCACGTCAAAAACCGTAGGAATCCTTTTTGTCTGCCCAAAAAAAAGAATGTTTTAATGGTTCATGTATGTACGAGTATGTATGTATATGAGTTTATTTTTCCACAATAACTTCTCAATGCCTGAACAGATTTGGATGTATGGGGTATCGTTAGAATCCTTTCATCGTCTAAAGTGAGACTGATGTTTTTTTTTACTTTTAGGTTAGTTTTTTGGCAGCGCTAATTAACGAATGAATCATATTGTTTTCAGGTCCCATGCGTGGGCGTGAGTGTGGGCGTGGAGCGTATATTCTCGGTGCTCGAGGCGAAGTTAGCCGCGGGCGACATTAGCGTGCGAACGAGCGATATAGACGTGTACGTCGCGTCCGCACAGAAGAACTTCCTAGAGGAGAGAATGAAGATATGCGCGGAGCTGTGGAGCGCCGGTATTAAGGTGAGCGGTGTTGTTACTAAGGTATAGATATTAGATATAACGGATGTAAAGGGACCTCTATGGAAAACGAAGAGAAGTAATAGTACTGACAAGATACCACAAAAAATGGTAATGTAATGCAATCAGCTGATGCTAGAGTGTGAATTCATCAAAACGAACGAAGAGAAGCTGTGATAGCCTAGTGGTTAGGACAACCGACTTCTAATCGGAAGTCGTGGGTTCGATCCCGGGGCAGGCACCTCTAACTTTTCGGAGTTATGTGCGTTTTAAGTATTTAAATATCACTTGCTTTAACGGTGAAGGAAAACTTCGTGAGGAAACCTGCATGCCTGAGAGTTTTCCATAACGTTCTCAAAGGTGTGTGAAGTCTGCCAATCCGCTTGGCCAGCGTGGTAGACTATGGCCAAAACCCTTCTCACTCTGAGAGGAGACCCGTGCTCTGTAGTGAGCCGGTAATGGGTTGATCATGATGATGATAATAATGCGGCTAATTGAGCTAATGAGGATGTGCACAATCTCTGAAGTAAACTAAATTGACGGGTCATAAAATAGTGCTACCCTTTTCACAACTTTTCCTTAAGAATAGGATACGCAGTTCTCTTAGAGAAAACATTCAAAACGAAAGAACTTATACACCGGGCCACTATTCATTTTATTTTATAATTTATTAATTTTATATTTTTAACGGAATTCCGAACCAGTGGTAGATTCAATTGACGATTCAAAAGTAAAAGTTTATTTCAATAAAAAACTTTTCTATTCTATTTACAGACCGAGCAGTCCTACAAAAAGAACCCCAAAATGCTGAACCAACTGCAGCACTGTGAAGAGAACGGCATCCCGCTCGCCGTCATACTCGGCGAGTCCGAGCTCAAGCGCGGCCTCGTCAAGATACGCAACATCACCACCCGGCAAGAGGACGAAATACCCCGGGCGAACCTGGTAGACGAACTCAAGTCTAGGATCGATGTGTTAGATATAAAAGAGATGAATGGACCGCTTCATAAATAAATTTTACTGTAGTGCCACCAACTTATCTGTTCCACCACCACCACTACAGCCTGTTTAACGTCCCATTGCTGGGCACAAGCCTCCTTTCTCATAGGAAAGAGGGATTTAGAGCTTAGACCCACCACGCTGCTTCAGTGCGGGTTGGCGGGCTTTAACTACTATTGTCACATGTTAGTGATAATAACCGGGACCGACTGCTTAACGTGCTCTCCGATGCACGGGGTTGAAACACCGCCAACTACCAACTCCGGGCTGGCATTGAGAATTTCTTGACAGAAAAAACCCAATACCTAACAATTAATTATTTGCCCGACCCGGGAATCGGACCCGGGGCCTCGTGACCTGCAGTCGAATACGCCAATAGACCAACGAGGTAGTTATCTTATCTATAACTTATCTGTTCAGATGGGCACAATTGGAACTAGAGCCGCGTCAGCCGCCATTTTAAGAACGTCATTAGGCTGTCAGTTTCTGTCTATAGTTGGGGCATTACAAACGTGCGAACTGAGCCATAAAACAGTACGATCATAGTGTTGTGAGGGCTCTCCCTCGCTCTTGATAACCCGTTATCGACTATCGACAAATCCTTTATTATTGTTACACGCAACACAACAGAATTAGGTTCCAATTTCATAAGGTATGTAAGTGCGAGCGAGAAGTCCGATAAAAATGATTTATGACTTGGTTCGCACGTTTTTAATGTCCCAACTATAGTGTGAGTGTTCTCGTGTTTCTTCCCTATGTTGAAAGAATTTTATTTCCATTTTTTCGTGGGGAATTTGTTGAATAGCAATACCAAATTCTCTACTAGCGACGCTGTACTGAAAAGATAAGTTGATGGCACTGTTAGTGATTACAGTATTCTGTGCAGTTTCATTAATGTGCTAAATTAGTTGTCTCGGCAATCTTCGGAATTAGAAAAAAAAAACGGACTTATTTGAGTAAAATAACTCGTATACAAGTCACGGCAAATAAGTCTGGCGCTGACCTTCAATGCGCAGAAGTCGAAAATGAGATATCTCGGGGTGTGAAGGGGTCGCGGGGAGAGCATGGGAATCGTTCGTGAGCACTGATTACCTCTCGCGGATCCCTCGTAAGCGTTGATTGGCTCTCCAATCGTACCGTGTCCCGCTCACTCGTACGACGCTGCGCGCATTTGAAGGTCAGCGCTAGACTTACGCGCCGAGAGTTATACCATTGGAATAAAGTCTGAATTGGAATGATATACCTATATAATATTTTTTTAATTTTGCTATCGACGTTTATCTTCGGAATTTAAAAAAATCGGGCTTTGAGTAAAATAACTCCTATACCATTAGAATAAAGTCTAAATTGGAATACATATAATAAAAATATATATCTGATGTGGCCGGCTATGTGAAAATCAGGTGGATTTTGTAATATTAAGATATAGGATAGGAATAACGTGTAATGTATATTTAAGTTTCAATACTTTGGGAAAGAAAGAATTGCCGAGATGAATAAATTATTTTGAATTACTTACTGCAAAGCAATTTGTACAAATAAAGTTAGGAAGCCAGTTTAAAATTATATACGTTATATTGATATTTCTACTTTTTTATTGAAATTTGAAATTTCACTACATTTTTAATTGTTAAGTAAATGGTCTGTAATCTTTATTTTTCAATCATTAAATTTTTAACTTGATATTTTTTTCAATGGAAAAACCAAAACCATTTATAAAGAGTTAGTAAAAATCTTAACATATTTCGATCTAGATCTCAAAGAGCCCTAGATTAGAAAAAAAATGTTTAATTTATTGAGTATTTATTGTGGAGTCTCGCGTACGTTTATTTTGCGTTGACGTATTTATTAGGCGTATTAATAAAAATTTAGTCTATATTTTATTTACATAAATGTACCTAATTGTAAAAATTTTTGTTCCTTATTGAAAAAATGCATTTCGTTTTTTTACTAAATTACTTGAGTGGGTATGTGTAAAGTTTGTCTTTGTTAAAAAAAGTAATCAGGTACATGATTATATCTAAGTATGTTTTAGTTTCCTTGAAAATATTTATTTCCCTAAAGAGAGCCTGTTCCGTTATTGGAATCTTACATTTTCCATTCTTCACCCACTCGTAAATTAAAAACGCATTTCTTTGTATTATGCTTTTCCTTAAATATTGTTAATAAATGGTTTTTTACAGTACTAAGTATTTTGATTGTAATATTATGTATTATCTTTTGACCTTTTTTACCGTAATTTATAAACATAACTGAACACTTTACTCTTGATTGTAGATTGTTCATTTTATTGACGAACGATTTTATAAAAAAAATTGGTTGTCTGTAAAGTCGGTTTACGGACGATAATTTTACGTGATAATGTCATAAGAAAACATTGACGAAGCCGAACACTTTAAGGCCGATCGTGCCTCTCTATCGCTTTTTCCGCGCTCTCGCTTGCACGCTTGGCTCAGGCGTAACGTGACAATGAGTCATGCTTTTTCGTGCGTGTAGCCGGCGTTCATCGATATGTACGACGTTATCACGTCAAAAAGAAAAGATGAAAGCAAAACACACGCTTTCATCTATAAATTTGCATTTTTTTTAAATAAACTTGTGCAGATGTGTATGTCTAACCTTACACTAAATAGGTATTACCTACTAGGTACTACCTACTAGGTACTTACACTTTTGGTAGTTTTGATCTGAGATTCCTAGACATACTGACCTCGATGGAAGCTAACAAAGCTTACCTACGTACTTAGTTCAAAACCATCGTGTCACGGACAGAGTCATGTTTGGTCATTGTTCTGAGTTTCCTGGCATTGTGGCCCCAATTACCGCGAAGTCCAGAAACTATGTACCTAGTATATATAAAACTGTTTATGTAAGACCCTTTTTTATTTAACGCTAATCGCTTATTGTGGACACATTTCATAATTGTTGAGTGGAATGAAATGATTTCTCTATTCCGAAGATATTTCAATTTTTCACTGTGTGTTTTCTTGTTAACTTCAAAAGTTCGTGCGTCGGGTCTTGAGGAAGCGTTGGAAGAACATCTCAAGGATATAGCTCAAAATGAAGAGTCTGAAGCGATTAAGTTGGAGAAAGGCAAGGGTGAAAAGGATCACCACATCGATACGGAAACGAAAGACACGCATTCGAATAAATATTCGAAAGAAAATGACGAATCCAAATTCCTAAAAAAGGAGGAGGAAAGCAAAGTAGCTTCAGAAAAGGATGCTTATGGAGGGTACAATACTAAGCAAGATAAGGCTGAAGATCGTCACACTGATGGGTTCAAAAGAGGACACAAAAAAGGTCATCACAAGCAAGGATATCAAAATTCTTACCATAAGGATGAGTCGTCGAACAAGAGCAGTTTCTTCGATGATTTAACAGATGAAGGTGACCAAGCGGGATACAACAGTAGAGTGAATACTCATGATGATCAAGGTGGTAGGAGCTACGAAGGTTCTCATAACAATGGTGAGCAGTATTTACGAAATAGCTATCGCGGTGGAGCCAACAATCGGTACGGAGATGTCGGTGACAAACATATCACTCATCGAGACTACGGAAGAAATGCCTATTTGGATAATTCCGAAAACTATAACAAATACCGCAACGGACACGATGCTTATAAAAGGGGTAAAATTCACGATCGACACGAACACCGATACCCCCGCGTTTATCACGATCCTGGATGGGATTGGAACAGTAGAAGGGATTGGGATCGATCTGACTGGGAAAGAAACCCGGATTGGGGGAGGGATTACCACAGTCCGGGCTACTACGATAGCCATGGCATACGTCACGACGGAGGATATGGCCATGGTCTAAAACATGGTCATGGATATCGATATGGAGAGTCTCGATCCGATCCGGTTGCTGAAATACCTAGGGATGCATCCGTGGTTGCTCGCAGGAAGCAGACTATAACAATTTACGAAGATCCGAGGTATTCCGGCAAGGAAAACGGTCAGTTAAGACGAGAACAGGGGGACTACATAGAACTTGATTATCAGCCAAGCAGTCGTAGATACTCCAGTTATGATAGCACCTATTATGATGTACCAGCGAGAGGTGCAGAGTCCAGCAAAATTAATAAATTAGTTTACAATTATAGACGGCAGTAAGTTTAATATGTTAGACATTTTTGTGTCTTATGTTAGACATTTATTAGGGAAATAAATATTCTGAAATCCGGGGCGTTTATTTCAAAAATCTATTTTTTTTTAATGTGTAGGGGAAAGGGGCCCAAAGCGGATACGTTAAGATTGAGTTTGAAAATCAGTAGTTTGTTAATCGATGTTAATATTAACTTTTACACAAACGAATAGTGTGTCTCATGGCGCATAAAATCGTTAAAACAGATAAAGATCGGTTGATAAATAATAAAGTTACAAGGAAATTTATAAAACTTAAAGAAAAACCACTTTGCCCTCAGGGGGGGCCTAAAGCGGTTTTTGGTATCGGGCAAAGCGGACATACCAAAGAAATGCAAAATAAGTCATATAATCTTTATTGTTTTAATAAAAAACGCACAATTTAAATATTTTAATTTAAAAAAGAGCAAATTCAATCTCTCCTTTCAGCAAAATAAAAGAAATCTTAAAAATTAATAATGATGATGAAAATATGGCCTTCCTTTAAAGCACTGGCCATGGACTTTTCGTCCCACGCAGCTTGAGCAGTTTTTCGTTAGTATTTATTCACCATCTAAAAGGATACATACAATTGATATAACAGATCTCATTTCACCCTAGTCGTGGGCAAAGCGGTTAGGTAACCTCTTTGCCCGAACCGCTTTGCCTTTTTAGACTGTTCATTTTCACAATCAAAAATAACTTCAAAATCAGACGAGTACATACAAGTCGGCACTTTCATATCATAGTCAAATACACAAAAGTCAAGATCAATTTATTGATCAGGGCTTATTTTAACTGTAAATTAAAAAAAACGCTCTACACTTACCGCGGTTTTTTTTCGAAATGCACCCAATTTTGATTTTTTACTGCACCTACTCGTGTAAACGTTCTTGCTGAGTCGGACGAATGCCCCAAGGGGAGCGGGGGGAGCGCATCGTACCCGCGCGCTTTTTATACACCTAACTATTGGCGCGTTCATTTAAAAAGACAAATCCGCTTTGGGCACCATAACCGCTTTGGGCCCCTTTCCCCTACTTATCAGAAACAATTTTTTTTTTGTAATGCACTGGAAAAAAAAATTACCTATTTGATTCCGATTTAATTATTTTTAAATGTAAGTACCTTATTTTGTACTACCTATTCAATATTGAGTTGACTGTGATTCGTGATATTAATGCCCATCGCAAAAAAAAATATCGAAGGATATTATGTGTAACATCGGATGGGGACTCATATTGCATATTTGCTAAAGTTCAGTGGGGCGTTTAGGTCACATACAGGTAGGCACTTTGAACAGAATATTCCTCGAGGCGACGCGTCATGTCGGACATTCGGGCTGTGATTCGGGTATCATATTTCAATATGGTACATCTGACACGGTTGAGCGGTTTGGGCTCTGGAGCGTGACGGATGCGTGCAAAATCGGGGTCGGCATTCGACAGGGCCGGTATTTGGGCACAGATACCGTAGGCAAGGGCGTTTGAGCGTAAGTGCGGTAGGTACATAGGTAAATAATCATTAATCATTTGTAAAAACCGAATTCTAAAAATTATTTGAAATGATGAGAGTTCAGTTACCTTCGGTCCGTTGGGATTTATAGTGTAGGTCGAATTTTTGACGTGATAACGTCTTATAAATCGATGAACGTTGGCTTAGCGTTGGTTGCACGCACGAAAAAGTGTCACGTTCCGCCTGTGCCGAGCGCGCAAGCGAGAGCGCGGAACAAAGCGATAGAGAGGCACGATCGGCCTAAGCGTTCGGCTTCATCAATGTTTTCTGACTTTATCACGTAAAATTATCGTCCGTAAACCGACTTTATACAGACAACCATTTTTTTTTCTGGGTACCTCTTTGGAGGAATACCTATAATAGGTAAGTATGCATATTTCTGGTCCTACGCAAAATCCCTAAATTCGTCTGTCTTTAAAATAATACCAGTCATGTTTCCGGATTATTTCGCTTTATTACCCCTTCCGCTTTAATTAAGAGAAGTCGTTATTGAGGCACTACCCACTCGTAGATATTTTTCAGTACTTTTATTTGTAATTTAAATTTTGCAACCCTTCGTTGTGGTACTGAAGGGGAATAAACTAATTTAAACGGTAAGCTCTCGAAGTCCTTTTGGTATGTGTTGTTTGATGACAATTTAAAATGGGATGTGAGTGTACTTACTAGACAGTGGACCGTGGACGTATGTATACAGTTTATTTAGAGAAGTAGGTATCTAATGTTTTTATTATCACTGCCATCATCTGATGGCTAATCAAACCCTAAAACAAAATCATCGTAGGTGAACGATTAAGCTCGACTGATAGAGTCAGTTTTAAGACTAAGGCTGAAGTAATACCTAGGTATTTCAAAACTAATAAAAACGAAATAAAGATCTGCATGACAATTAATTATTCCTTGTACCCTATATCAACCAATAAGTATGTATCTATTCTGTAGCCATATTAAAATAAGAAGCAGTTTGTATGGGGCGCGCTCGGAAACGCTCGAGGGTGACTTTTCTTAATTTTGTTTGTGTGGCAATTGATTGCCATTTTTGCCGAACCTGCAACTTGCTTATTATTGGGCACGTATTAATTTCTGTTTAATGCCTGGGTACCATGTACCTACCTACTACCTAATAGGTATGTAGATAGGTACCTATTTTTTGGTAGGTATTGTAAAAAGTAAAGCTGTTGTTTAAATAATGCAACCGGATTATGAATATTCACAGATTTTGTGTCTAGATTCGGATGAACGCTAGATGAAGGACATGCATATTGCCTGCCAATCTGCAATTGCAAATTTCCAACCTCTTGCGGTACTTTGTCACGAGTAGGTAGTCGCTCCTATATAATTCCCAATTTCGTTTCCAAAAAACCGTAAATCAAAGGCTGAATTTTAATTTATGTTAAAATCAGGCTCTGTACCTAGTCAGTTTTATATTTAACTTTTGAGCAACTTTTAAATTTTCACGTATTACGAATATTTTGTATCTTAGTAGGAGAGTAGGTACCTCGGTGCCTACTTGCATTTATCAAGGAGATTTACGGCCTGTTTCACCACTTGATAAGTATCAGATAGCTATCTACATATTTTGTCTTTGTCACTTGACATATGTAAGAAAGTGACAAAACTTACGTTTAGGCTAATCGACACTAATAATTATCAGGTGGTGAAACAGGCCCTTAAAGCCAAATTAGACGGTGCCGGTTTAAAGGGACCTAAAATTCAAAATGGCGGCCGGTTCCGCACCCCCCCCCATATGGGGGTTTTGGATATGTTATAGAGGAAGGTCCAAAGAACACTTTAGGCCAATTTCCAAAACTAAGAGTTTTTATTTTTATTTTTCGTAGATTGACTGGGCTATTATGTGCCTGTGAACGACGAACGGTCGGTGTTTAGACGGTTCATTTTCGATGATTCACCGATGAAGCCTCGAAAATGAACGCAAAAATCTCGAAAAATGAATGGCACTTTGCCATAGTAAATATCGTATCGTGCATCGTTTACTGCAAAAATGAACGATGAACGCGGCACCGTCTAATTTGGTCTTTAGTAAAATGTCTGAAGTTCTAAACCCTTCCTTTTTGAAAACATTTTTTTTTAGGTATTCAAGTAGGTAAGTAGATAGCTATAAAATCACTGTTCCCTTTTTATTGCACTTGCTAACGACTTGCTATCTCGGTATAGGAGGATACTAAAGCAATTTCAAAACGCCATCGACATCCGAAATCCGAATAACATGCCAATAATCGTTAGCAGCGATTGGAAAACAAAAGTGTGATTATAGGATAATATTATCGGTAACTTTGTCCCTTTTCCTCAGAGGGACTTGAAATAAATCCGTTTCTGTCGTCTCCGAAGGGGGAGGACGATAGTGACATTACTTAAATGAACTTTCGATGGGCCACATCGAGTAGGGTTGTCTGCGGAAAGTGTATAGTTAGTAATTAAGCAAAGAAACTTTAATTGGGAATTAGTAACTAGGTATCTACTTTCTGTTTTATCTACCTACTTTAAATGCTGCATTATTTTTAACCCCCGACGCAAAAACGAAAGGGTGTTAAAAGTTTGACGTGTCTGTGCGTGCGTGCGTGCGTGCGTGTGTGTGTGTGTGTGTGTGTGTGTGTGTGTCTGTCTGTTCCCCTGTGGCGCTCAAACGGGTGGACCGATTTGAATGCGGTTTTTTTTTGTTTGAAAGGTGAATTAGTCGAGAGTGTTGTTAGCTATGTTTGATGAAAATCAGTCCAAGATGGCCGCCGCTACAAAATGATGGATTACATATTTTATCACAACGCCTTCAATATGGGTATCAAATGAAAGGGCTTGACTGGTAGAATAGCACTATGCAAATCCAAGATGGCCGCCACCACAAAATGGCGAATGTCGGGGGTTTTAAAATTTTTAATTTACACTTGTATTGATACGTTATTTATGGATGGATTTAAAAAAATTCCATGGAAGCTCTTTATTGTCACGGAATAAAAAGTAGGGATAATTTATTCAACTGCAGGATGCAAGCTATCTCAAAGCCTTTCGTCAGTTCAGCGGTTGAGACTTGAGCCATAAAAAGTTGACAAACAAACACAAAGAACTTCTACTTAGAATGGACTAAGTATGAGAATGATCTAAACAAGTGGCTCCGAGACATTTTGAATTTCAATATACCTACTTACCTAGGTACTTACCATACATAGGTATTTGAAGAGTTCCCTCGATTTCTCCACGATCCCATCATTAGATCCTGACCTGACGATAATGGGACCACCTAGGAAGTAGGTAGGTTTCCAAATCGGTCCAGGCGTCTGCGTAATCGGGGAACATACCTACTTACATAAAAAGATTCCGACGGATTGTGAACGTTTTTTAAAGTCGGTTAAAAATTCAAAACCCTTTCGTATTAGGGTAACCCCAAATTAAGTACTTACATATCCAAGTAGAGTAGAGGATAATGTAGAAACAGTAAAATTACACCGCTAAAAATCACATTACACAGCGGAAACTTGTTTAATAAGCAATCGCCTCATCTCCCTCGTCTCGAGTCCCGAGTCCCGACAGAACAATGAAGTCGCAACTCGCTTATCTCGACTTTGTTTATTGTCTGGAGTTAGCTGGATGGCCGTTTTGTTACAGATTTCCCCGACAACTCGGTTTAGATGTGCGAGTTGGTCGTGTCTTCCGCGGCGCTGCTTACACGCTGCGATACGATTTTTGACAGTCAGTAATTAACTTAAGTAGGTAAGTCATCATCATCATCATCATGATCAACCCATTACCGGCTCACTACAGAGCACGGGTCTCCTCTCAGAGTGAGAAGGGTTTTGGCCATAGTCTACCACGCTGGCCAAGCGGATTGGCAGACTTCACACACCTTTGAGAACGTTATGGAGAACTCTCAGGCATGCAGGTTTCCTCACGATGTTTTCCTTCACCGTTAAAGCAAGTGATATTTAAATACTTAAAACGCACATAACTCCGAAAAGTTAGAGGTGCGTGCCCGGGATCGAACCCACGACCTCCGATTAGAAGTCGGTCGTCCGAACCACTAGGCTATCACAGCTTTTTTAAGTAGGTAAGTAAGTGTGACTAATTCTGTTGTACACAATCTCTAAACTAAACTAAATTGACAGGTTTAAAAATAGTGCAATCCTTTTGGTATCATAGTGAAAGAGATAAGAATATAAGTATTTAGGCCTGTCATGTTAGTTTAGGTTTAGAAATTGTGTACAACAGAATTAGCCACAGTGGGTGTATTTCCGATATTGCGTTCAAGAACTATTTGACAGCTACAGTAATGTCCTCCATCATCTTCGGATCGCAAGTCGCGACGCATCATAAAGAGTCTGATCTCTGCGAAGTCGCCGTTCATGGACACGTTCCTACGAAGCCATTCGCTTCATGGTTTCCAATGCTAATCTTTGGAGTGTCCTTCCTCTTACGTTATTCAGCCATTATCGGCATGTGAAAAACAAATTACAAGAGTAACAAGTATAAATTGAAAATTTAAAAAACCCCCGACTTTCGCCATTTTGTGGTGGCGGCCATCTTGGATTTGCATAGTGCTATTCTACTAGTCAAACCCTTTCATTTGATACCCATTTTAAGGGAGTTGTAAAAAAATATGTAATCCGCCATTTTGTAGCGGCGGCCACATTGGATCGATTTTCATCAAACATAGCTAACAACACTCTCGACTAATTCACCTTTCAAACAAAAAAACCGCAATCAAATCGGTCCACCCGTTTGAGCGCTACAGGGGAACAGACAGACACACACACACACACAGACACGTCAAACTTATAACAAACTGTCGTTTTTGCGTCGGGGGTTAAAAAAATTGAGAACCTCCTCCTTTTTGGAAGTCTGTTAAAAACTAAAAGGCTTTTTGTGGAAGCGCTCGGCCGTGCCGGTACAGTCGGACTGCAAATCGACCGTAAAATGCAGTTTTGATGCGGATATCATTGATGATAAACCGATTTGTGATTGCAATTTGCAGCATATGCATTCAGAGCGCTGTTCTAATACAAGCTTAGATACCTACTTACCTACAGTGTGAACTGCACTTGGATGATGGCACAGTCTGTCACTAAACTGATCTGCACTAACTGCACTAAAACCGCATACAAATTGAAATTATGGAGTCGGCTTGCATGTCTGTACATATAGACATTTAGGCTGCATCATCATTATTAGGTATCAGTAATTATCACCTATGATGTTTATCAGGTACCTATACCTACCTATTTTAGTGTAAAACCCAAATAAGTACGTATATTACAAAAGTTTTAAAATCTCATTCTATAAGTCGTTCTCAGAAGGGGTATCCGTTCATTCGTGACGAATCCGTCGCCTGTAGCTAACTAATTGCTATGAAATGAACCGCTCCCAAGGGATCTATCGCCCCGATTTTGTTTAATTTGAAATCGTTCCAAAGACACGGGTGTAGAACAAATTGGCACAATCCATGCGAATTAATTCAGTTTAGTATAATTTTCTTACACTTAGGTAAGTACTTATCTGTAATCATCTGTAATACGCAACAAGGCAAGGAGTGCGTGCAGAGTCTGGAACTAATCGACGCATGCGGGGAATGCGAGCGGCCCGACGTGCCTAATACGAGTCTGGGACTAATCGTCGCATGCGGGGAATGCGAGCGACGCGACGCACCTCATACGAGATTCCAACCTCATAATTTAATACATATTTTATGTAATTATACTTTTGTAGGACTTACCTAACGGAAAGCAACACAACATGGATTTCGTAATTGTTTCAAATAAGACTGTAAGTTTATTTTTAGAAGAAGAATTACCTCTTTCTTTCCAATTTTCTGTAGTAAAATTAATTTTTTGTTAACGAGTTACCCATTGAAGAATTTTCATTTTAAAATTTGAATAAGTGCGCTTTAGAGAATTGGTATGGTTTCTTTTAGGAAGTTGTTTGGTTTCTTATTAAGTGGAATTTTTCCGTTGCCACATAAAAAACTTGTCTTTTAAACTTTTGTTGATATTTTTTGCTGTGAAAGCAACCTCGCTTAGAACCAGAAATCAGTTATGCTATAGACCTAGGAACTTAATTAAAAATCACACTAATATTATAAAGGCGAAAGTTTGTGAGTATAAATGTGTGTATGTTTGTATGTTTGTTACTCTATAACGCCGCAACTACTTAACCGATTTATCTGAAATTTTGAATGAAGATAGATTATGACTGACTGACTTAATAACACATAGAATACTTTTTATTTAACACATAGAATAGGTTTTTTTTGGAACTGATTTTTTTAAAATTTACTTTGACACCTACAGGCAGTGAGGTGTAATCAGTAATCACGTCTAGATAGTAAGTACCTAGTAATTATAAAAAAATTACAATTATAAATTTTTATATGAAAGTGTATCACTGTATGAATCTACTGCGAATAAATCCACACAATTCCACAGCTCACTGGGAATCGCGCCTACCTTTTTGAAACCACGATACCTCGGCTCACCACCTGGCGATAACAGTGATATGTACTTAACTATCAATTTTTTTTTGGAAGTTCATAATATAAAAAAATAATCTATAATATAATTTCATTAGATTTCCTTCCTATAGGTTTGTGTGGCATGCTGATATAGGCGAAGCCAATACCGCAAAACTCTGCATGTTCTCCATAGGTAGGAATAGGTAGATATCAATCTGGAGGTGAATATGAAATTGTTTATGATTCGGGAACACGTGTTAGTTATCCGAAGCAGCCGGGCGATTTGTACCCGCTCCGAGCTATGCGCTTCATGTAGTGTAAGAATAGGGATAACTGCGACGTGCCGTATGCTCTACTATACAAAACAGATAAACAAATACAATCAAGAAGAGAAAAATTTCTAAAAACAGTGAGTTCAGTAGTAACGCCTTTGACTTCTAATAATATAGCGTTTTATTAGGAGGAAAATGCTTCTTTCTTATATTGAGTTCAGCCCCACGGTATCTCCTCACCGCGCGCCGCGCCCGCGCTGCGCCCGCGCCTTTACGATTCGGTTCTCCCAAAAAGCGCACGGTGATCATGTAATTTTTCTTTTCAAAAAAACAATTAGTGTCAGCAAAAAATTTGGAGAAAATTGTAATCCTTGAGTACCTTACAGTTGCAGCAAGAAGGGATTTTTTGAAATTCCCTTCCAAAAGGGATACGAAGAAACATTTATGTAATAATGGAGATAGAGTTTCGGAAGTTGAGACTTTTTTATTGGAAATTTCCTCCTCTTTAACGAGCTTTTTTCAACATTGCTTAAATATAAATATTTTTCGAGTTATTAACATAAAAGGAAATGCCATTTTTTTCATCTTTAATTGTTTATAACTTTTGCAATTTTGTATGTGCTAATACACGCTTTTAGCACATTTTTCTAGGCGTCATTGCGGATCTAATGAGCTATTGCACATAATTTTAATAGCGGTATCTCTATTTTGTACAATTTTGAACTTGTCGACTAGACTAGTCATTTTTATCTACAATCTTATGTTCTGCGTCGAGTTTGTCAGGTAAAGTACCCTTCAGGTCGGTGGTCTCAGTGGCCTCAACTCCAAATGCTCGCAAAGCGCCCCGAGGCACGAATACCAGTCAAGACAAACCGAAATCTTATCAAGCGTCCGCCATGTTGGTCTCGTTAATAAGCAAAACTACACACAAGGGCCGCAACTTACCTGAAGGCTGTTTGTTGAGCACATTGCGCCGGGCGCCGCGCTGCGCCATATGCAAACATGAGCGCTATAATTTAGCAGCTGCGACATTTATGTGGATCGATTGATTAAATTATTATAGCAGGCCCTCCGTCCTACCTACCTAGACGGTTGCTTTGTTTTGTACATTGAAAAAAATTTACTCAAAATGTTATGATGAATTTAATGAAATGAATTAAGATGTGTTTTTGAGAAAACAATTTTTCAAAAACATCTAAGTAGGTATCTGTTCCGATAGCCATTTAGGAGCACCACTACACTTGATCTAGGTATTCAGTAACCAAACCTAAATACGAGATAGAAAATTTACATCTATACTTTCCAGTTTCCTAATAAATAATCAGTAGCCTATCTACCTACTGTACCTACCTATTATAATAATAAATTAGTGGTAAGAAGCAGCTGTAAGAAAATGTTAAAATGTAGAGAACATACACATTTACTGAGTAGGTAAATTAAAAAGATCATCGGTACGGTAGAGTTCAATGTCGAGTTGAAATCATTTCAGCCCTGTGTTTGTGGCCAAAGTTCTTTTGCAGTTTTGACAATGTAATTTTAGTAGAGTAGGTACGGTACATATGTAATAAACAAGTGTAAATTGAAAATTTAAAAAACCCCCGACATTCGCCATTTAGTGGCGGCGGCCATCTTGAATTTGCAATAGTGCTATTCTACTAGTCAAGCCCTTTCATTTGATACCCATATCAAGGGAGTTGTGAAAAAATATATCATCCGCCATTTTGTAGCGGCGGCCATCTTGGACCGATTTTCATCAAACATAGCTAAGAACACTCTCGACTAATTCACCTTTCAAACAAAAAAAACCGCATTCAAATCGGTCCACCCGTTTGAGCGCCACAGGGGAACAGACAGACACACACACACACACACACACACACACACACACACACACACACACACACAGACACGTCAAACTTATAACACCCCGTCGTTTTTGCGTCGGGGGTTAAAAATAAGATAAAGCTTATTGTCTCAATGAGTAGGTATTATCATTTCATTGTCACGCAAAGCGATACAGAGTGGAGCTCATATTTCACGAGAATCCGCCGGCGTTAACAAATTCCCAACTCCGCAAAGATAACACGCCGGGACTAAAGCCTTTCGACTCCAACTTGGCTAAAGCCTGCATACCTAATACGCCATGTACAACTTTGATATGAACTTACTTAGTCTAAATTTAATTTGAAACTTTATATACTTTAAGCTTCGTTTAGAACTCTACGATAGCAGGCAAGATCATGAATTTACATAAAAGTCCTAATTTGTTGTTCGGAATTCCTAATTGAGTTCATGGTAAGTTTTGTTATGTACTTATTTACATACTCCTACACAGCTATCAATAGGTCTTTGTTTGCTTCAAAGAATGTGTTAGGAATGTGTTAGTCTTTAGGATAATGTGGAATAAATAGTTGAAGGTTGTAAGTATTATCTTTGAGTTCCTATATTTTCAGTTCCGAAAACAGTTTGGTGTGGTTTTAAAAAATCGAGTCAACTAACGATTTTTTTCATTGTTTTTATCATAAGGTAGGTAAGTAGGTACTTTTATCTCAATATCTAGAAAAGAAATATACTTATATTTATTACTGTCTCATTCATACAACCAATTTTAATTCTATTCTCACTGAAAGTTTTCGTTTTATTTCCATACTTAAGTACCTACCTATTTTGTTTTTGCGTATAAAATACCTAATGACCAAAATCAAACATAGGTACTTAACTATCCTATTGTGTAATTTAAAGTACCTACCTAGGTACATAGAATTACATTTTAGAACTGTATGTTAATATGTCAGGATAGGCAAAATTAAAGTAGGTATCAGAATCCGTAAATTATGCCCATCAAACTCCACAACAATTATATTAATTACGTCTAATACCCACGATCTAAAATTAAATTTAAACCCTTTGGCGCGCGAAGATATCAAGTTGAGCGCTGAATAAATGCGGCCATTTCTCATTTTAACCGAAGCAAAACTTAATAACCCTACTGGAAACGCAATAATTACCGGCGCACAGTGCGAGATTCGGGAGAGAATAAATGAGAGCCATTAAGAGAGTCGCGTTTAGATATTTCATTCCCCTCGAAGAAGACGTTAGCGCGAGCAACAGTACGGCACCGTTGCGGATTGTTCCCACGCATTTGCGCAAAGAAGATTATCTCTTCCGTTGCAGAGCCTGCTAACCTATTGAGCTGTCTCACAGAGGTGATGATATTATGAATAAGTATACTATTCTATGGTATCGATAGATGTGAATAAACTCATCAAGGCTTCGACTAGAAGAATATTTTTTTTTAAACTATAGACTCACTTGTATAAGAACTATGTAGGTATTTATTTTTAAATAATAGCGAGCCAACGAGCATGTGGGTCCGATTTTATGTGATGATTGCCGCCCACAAACATTGGTAGCCACCAGAGGCACTGCCTAGATTGTAATCCGCTCCTTGAAAACCCTATAAATATTAGGTATATAATTATTGTACTAAACACAGTGGTTGAAAGCTGTTTCCTCTATGTGGCGATACGTATAGGTTGAAAAATGTATGATTTATAAATAGTATTTAGGATAAAACCTTCGTATCCTAAAATAAAGGACAGTCACTTCATTTGAAAAGTGCGTAAACCAGCGTTGCACACGGAATTAACACACCACAGTCCACATGTATAGCTTAATGACTACCCCGGCTGCACCGCTTTAACCACCACGGAAAAATCTGCATGATCAAAGATGCATTTTGGTTTAGATCACTGCCCACCCTAGTAGCAATTTGCGTTGGCTGTTGGTTGGGCCTCTGTCCCTAGTTTGGTTGGCCAACAGTTAGGCTTGTCATCCCTAAAAAACGTGGTTCCAACCGTTGAAAAGCGGTTGGCCCACTTGACCCGAGCCAACGACTTTCAACCAACGACTAGCCAACAACGTAGGCTAGTCGTTGCTTTTCTCATGATGGCCCAACAAAAGAATTCATACTATATACTTACGTGGGCTAGTCGTTGCTTTTCTTATAATGGCCCAACAAAAGCATTCATACTGTATACCCACGTTGGCTGGTTGTTGATTTTTTTATAATGGCCCAATGAAAAAATTCATACTGTATAACTACGTTGGCTAGTAGTTGATTTGCTTACAATGGCCCAACAAAAGAATTCCTACTGTATGCCCACGTTGGCTGGTAGTTTATTTTCTTACAATGGCCCAATGAAAAAATTCATACTGTATACCTACGTTGGATAATAGTTGATTTGCTTACAATGGCCCAACAAAGGAATTCATACTGTATACCTACGTTGGCTGGTAGTTTATTTTCTTACAATGGCCCAATGAAAAAATTCATACTGTATACCTACGTTGGATAGTAGTTGATTTGCTTACAATGGCCCAACAAAGGAATTCATACTGTATGCCTACGTTGGCTAGTAGTTGATTTGCTTACAATGGCCAGAACGCCCTGTCCCAGCAGATGTGGATGCAAGGGTTCATGCCACCTACATAGTTTGGTACTAAAACTAGCGTTAAACTCTGTCCCAGCAGGTGTGGATGCAGAGTTCGTTACCCGTTTAAGTACCGAGTAAGGATTAGAATGATTTACCAACATAAGCCGGCCGATACATATACGCGGACCCGCGGTCAATTGTAGCGCGACTTAACGTATTACTAGCGCCATCTACTTTCACAGGTCAAGTACTAAAATCGGTGTTACAATGGATATTTATTTCGGCTTTATGATGAAGCAGATGTTGTAGTAGTAGTGTAGTGATAGCCTAGTGGTTAGGACGACTGACATCTAATCGGAGGTCGTGGGTTCGATCCCGGGCACGCACCTCTTAACTTTTCGGAGTTATGTGCGTTTTAAGTATTTAAATATCACTTGCTTTAACGGTGAAGGAAAACATCGTGAGGAAACCTGCACGCCTGAGTGTTCTCCATAACATTCTCAGAAGTGTGTGAAGTCTGCCAATCTGCTTGGCCAGCGTGGTAGACTATGGCCAAAACCCTTCTCACTCTGAGAGGAGACCCGTGCTCTGTAGTGAGCCGGTAATGGGTTGATCATGATGATGATGATGATGATGAGATGTTGTAGGAGTAAGTTTTTTACTTAGGTAAGTTAGTTAGTTAAGCTTTATTATGAATAGGAAGGTGTAACTTCATATCGATCAATTTTTTTTTTGTAATTTATTGTATAGAAATCTATACTAATATAATAAAGCGGAAGAGTTTGTTTGTTTGAACGCGCTAATCTCGGAAACTACTGGACCAATTTCAAAAATTCTTTCCTTGAGTGCTATAGGCTATATAATATTATGTACCACGGGCGAAGCCGGGGCGGACTGGGTGGTTGAGATGCCAACTAAGTCCCTCTGTAAGGCCAACTGCATGAAATGTTACGTTACGTCATGCAATATTGCCAACAATCTTGTAACGTTGGGCCAACCTTCGCCATAGTTGGTTTAACAACAAGGTATAATCATACTGTTGGTCCAACGTTGGCCTAACTACAGACTACAGCGTTGTAATATATTCAAAATATGTAACGTTGGGCCAACGTTCGCTATAGTTGGTTGAACAACAAGGTATAATCATACTGTTGGTCCAACGTTGGCCTAACTACAGACTACAGCGTTGTAATATATGCAAAATATGTAACGTTGGGCCAACGTTCGCTATAGTTGGTTGAACAACAAAGTATAATCATACTGTTGGTGCAACGTTGGCCTAACTACAGACTTCGGCGTTGTAATATATGCAAAATATGTAACGTTGGGCCAACGTTCGCTATAGTTGGTTGAACAACAAGGTAAAATCATACTGTTGGTCCAACGTTGGCCTAACTACAGACTACAGCGTTGTAATATATGCAAATTATGTAACGTTGGGCCAACGTTCGCTATAGTTGGTTGAATCACAAGGTATAATCATACTGTTGGTGCAACGTTGGCCTAACTACAGACTACAGCGTTGTAATATATGCAAAATATGTAATGTTTGGCCAACATTCGCGATAGTTGGTTGAACAACAAGGTATAATCATACTGTTGGCCCAACTTTGGCCTAACTACAGACTACAGCGTTGTAATATATGCAAATTATGTAACGTGGGGCCAACGTTCGCTATAGTTGGTTGAACAACAAGGTATAATCATACTCTTGGTGCAACGTTGGCCTAACTACAGACTACAGCATTGTAATATATGCAAAATATGTAACGTTGGGCCAACGTTCGCTATAAAATTAAATAAATTAAATTATTTATTAATTAAATTATTATTTTATTAATTAAATTAAAATCATAGAAAAACGATTGTTTAAAAATCTTAAATTTAGTGACTGGGCAACTGTTGGCATTTATAAAAGTCGAAACAAGTTGTTTGACCTGTATGCAGAAAAACAATATAATTATACCCCCGCGTTTATTGAATACGTAAGAAATTATTCCAAATTGTTTCGAAATGTTTGCATTCAGGCAAAATCTCTTTATATAAAACAGAAAATCATGAATTCTGATAATAAAATAAAAGCAACTTGGGATATCATCAGTGATGAAATGGGGAAACATAAAGTACATACTAATAAACTGGAGTTAAAAATTAATAATCATATTATTGACTCTGATATAGAGATAGCAAATACTTTTGAGAACTTCTTCCAAAATATTCCAGTTACCACGACTAATTCCCTGAATTCCTCGCCAACAGAAGCCTATAATATCCTGAGGGGCAATGTTTCTGAGTGCAATGTATTATTTCGATTTAAATACGTAACCCCATATGATATTATCAAAACATTTAAATCTTTGCAACACAAAAAAACAGGAGATTTATGGGGAATATCAGTAAAAATAATTCACAATATTATTGATGTTATTGCGCCATATCTTGCTGTAATTTTTAACAAGTCCATAGATTCGGGATCATTTCCCGACCTCATGAAATGTAGTAAATTGATACCTCTGTTTAAGTCGGGAAGTAAAACTGATCCAAATAACTATAGGCCGATTTCAATTCTACCAACTCTCAGCAAGATATTTGAAAAAATAATGCTCAACCAACTGCTCCTGCACTTTAATTTAAATAAATTACTTCACTCTGAGCAGTATGGTTTTACTAAGGGTCGTTCAACAACCGATGCGGCCGCAAGGCTGTTACGGCACATTTTCGATGCTTGGGAAAAGTCACAGAATGCCATTGGTATCTTCTGTGATTTGTCAAAAGCATTTGATTGCGTTGAGCACGAGACTCTTTTACGAAAATTAGGCCACTATGGTATTAAAGAATCTGCACTCAGTCTCATTGCGTCTTATCTCGGTGATCGTATACAAAGGGTATGCATCAATGATGTTAAGTCATCCGGATCAGCCTCAGTAATGGGTGTCCCCCAAGGCTCTATTCTAGGTCCATTCATGTTTCTGGTTTATATTAATGACTTACCACATTTCGTCAAAAATGCTTGCGATATTGTACTATTTGCTGATGATACGTCTTTAATTTTTAAAGTCGATAGAACTAAAGACAATTTTGACGATGTAAATAATACTTTATCTCAAGTTTCACACTGGTTTACTATAAATAATCTACTTTTAAATGCTAAAAAAACCAAGTGTGTCGAGTTTTTATTGCCCAATACAAGGATTACTAGCAACAATTTAAAGATAAGTGGTCAGCCATTGAAAACTGAGAACACAACTGTGTTCTTGGGAATAACCCTAGATGCAAAGCTTCAATGGGGCACCCATATAGCAACACTTGCTGGCAAGCTTAGCTCTGCTGCTTACGCTGTTAGGAAGATTCGACAGTTAACAGACGTAGAAACTGCAAAAGTAGTTTATTTTGCATATTTCCATAGTATTATGTCGTATGGAATCTTACTATGGGGTAAAGCAGCTGATATTGGAAAAATTTTCGTTTTACAAAAAAGGGCAATTCGCGCAATTTATAATTTAAAACCGCGGGATTCCCTTCGAGAGAAATTTAAAGAAATAGGTATTCTTACAGTAGCTTCTCAATATATTTATAACAACATAATTTTTGTTAAGCAAAACATTCACAGTTACAATAAAAAGTGTGAATTACACGATAGGCGGTTAAGAAATAGAGATGGACTAGTGATTCCTCGATTACGCCTCAAAAAGGTCCAAAGGTCGTTTGTGGGAATGGGCGTAATGTTCTATAACAAAATTCCACAACAAATCTTAGATTTGCCTTTACACAAGTTTAAGAATTCTATTAAAAGTGTGCTCATGAAAAAAGCATATTATACAATTGAAGATTATATAAATGATAAAAAAGCATGGATTTAATTTATTCGCTTTATACGCTATTATAACTTGAGGAGTATTCGATTATTGGTGTTCAATTCGATGCTTTAATCATGGGTAGCCTAAGTATGTCACGCTCTCTTTAAACATTTCTGTGGTGGTGTCGTGTGGTGCGGGTTGTTACGTTCCCTCAAATATGGTTGAGCGAAGCAATGGCTGGATCATGCGTCATGCTCGTGAACGGGTGCCGCCGTCGGAAATGGGGCTACTTTTGTCTGCCCTTCTTAACGTGTAGAATTGTAAGCACCATTCCGAACCAGTGGTAGATTCATTTGTCGATTCAAAAGCACTTGTAAAAGTTTATCCGAATAAAAAATATGTCTTAGACTTGCCTTTACACAAGTTTAAGAACTTTCTTAAAAGTATGCTCATAAAAAAAGCTTATTATACAACTGAAGATTATATAAACGATAAAAAAGCTTGGATTTAACTCGTTCCAGCAATGCGCGAGACGGCATTTCAATCATGTACATTAATAATAATAATTGTTATAATGTTATTTTAAAAAGAGCAACCGCCGAGTTTCTTACAGGTTCTTCTCGGCTGGAACTGCATTCCGAACCTGTGGTAGACTCAATCGACGATTCAAAAGCACTTGTAAAAGTTTATTTGAATAAAAAACTTTTCTATTCTATTCTATTCTATAGTTGATTGAACAACAAGGTATAATCATACTGTTGGTGCAACGTTGGCCTAACTACAGACTTCGGCGTTGTAATATATGCAAAATATGTAACGTTGGGCCAACGTTCGCTATAGTTGGTTGAACAACAAGGTATAATCATACTGTTGGTGCAACGTTGGCCTAACTACAGACTACAGCGTTGTAATATATGCAAGACATGTAACGTTGGGCCAACCTTCGCTATTGTTGTTCAACCAACTATAGCGAAGGTTGGCCCAACGTTACATAATTTGCATATATTACAACGCTGTAGTCTGTAGTTAGGCCAACGTTGCACCAACAGTATGATTATACCTTGTTGTTCAACCAACTATAGCGAAGGTTGGCCCAACGTTAAATAATTTGCATATATTACAACGCTTTAGTCTGTTGTTAGGCCAACGTTGGACCAACAGTATGATTATACCTTGTTGTTCAACCAACTATAGCGAACGTTGGCCCAACGTTACATATTTTGCATATATTACAACGCTGTAGTCTGTAGTTAGGCCAACGTCGGACCAACAGTATGATTATACCTTGTGATTCAACCAACTATAGCGAACGTTGGCCCAACGTTACATAATTTGCATATATTACAACGCTGTAGTCTGTAGTTAGGCCAACGTTGGACCAACAGTATGATTTTACCTTGTTGTTCAACCAACTATAGCGAACGTTGGCCCAACGTTACATATTTTGCATATATTACAACGCTGTAGTCTGTAGTTAGGCCAACGTTGCACCAACAGTATGATTATACCTTGTGATTCAACCAACTATAGCAAACGTTGGCCCAACGTTACATAATTTGCATATATTACAACGCTGTAGTCTGTAGTTAGGCCAACGTTGGACCAACAGTATAATTTTACCTTGTTGTTCAACCAACTATAGCGAACGTTGGCCCAACGTTACATATTTTGCATATATTACAACGCCGAAGTCTGTAGTAAGGCCAACGTTGCACCAACAGTATGATTATACCTTGTTGTTCAACCAACTATAGCGAACGTTGGCCCAACGTTACATATTTTGCATATATTACAACGCTGTAGTCTGTAGTTAGGCCAACGTTGGACCAACAGTATGATTATACCTTGTTGTTCAACCAACTATAGCGAAGGTTGGCCCAACGTTACATAATTTGCATATATTACAACGCTGTAGTCTGTAGTTAGGCCAACGTTGGACCAACAGTATGATTATACCTTGTTGTTCAACCAACTATAGCGAACGTTGGCCCAACGTTACATATTTTGAATATATTACAACGCTGTAGTCTGTAGTTAGGCCAACGTTGGACCAACAGTATGATTATACCTTGTTGTTAAACCAACTATGGCGAAGGTTGGCCCAACGTTACAAGATTGTTGGCAATATTGCATGACGTAACGTAACATTTCATGCAGTTGGCCTTACAGAGGGACTTAGTTGGCATCTCAACCACCATCTCCCAACATGTTACCAACCGTTGGCTACCGTTGGCAACAAACCCCCAACGAAAATTGCTACTAGGGCAATACAGGTTGAAAAAAATTTAACGTGCTTAGAAAGACTGTAAGACGTGTAAGAAAGACTTGATAATCTTTGACCACAAAACACCTGACAAATTACCAACGCTGAGAGGCAATCCTCGCGTTTGTTTTTGTTGAATTGCGGGTGTATTTTTGTTGGGAGAGACTAATGTGCAATGTAATTGCCCGTGAGCCACCTTCTCTGGTTAAACATGTCATAATGTATGCGTAAGAATAATACAGGGTGGGAGATTTATCTGTCTTCCTTACAAGTTTCAAAAACATAATACTTACATTGTAACTAACTACAAAGTATTTCAGTATCTTTAGAACATGCCTCATGATTTCGTTTTTCAGAAGCTCTAAAGTCCTATTTGAATCTTGTGATATCTAGTTATGATAAGTTAACGCTTGATTATGATCTTATATTAATTAACTAGCTGAACCCCGCAACTTCGTTCGCGTAGATATAGGTTTTTATATAGGATTGGATCGGATCCCATAATTCTTTTATGTACCTACCTAAACTAAATGTAGCCTAAGTTACTCCTTATAACATTGAAAGTTCCATTAAAATCGATCCAGCCGTTTCGGAGATTAGCTGGAATAAATAGACAAACCGACAAACATAAATTTAAACACACGCCAGTTTAAAATAAGCTGTACGTTCAAAGATCCGGGTCCCAAGTTATTTGAACCCAATACTGAGGATTTTTATGTCTGTCATTTCTAAACTAAAAAACCTATGACCTTGAAATATTTACGGGACAATACATAAAGTTTCTAAATTCTTTTTTTGTTAGAAAGGTAGTACCTTTCTAACAAAAAAAGAATGAGTGAAATCGAACAACACGTTAATGAATTACAGCTAAATACACGTTTTAACTTTCATCCCCTCTCCCAAGGGAACCGTGCTGAATTTCGGGATAAAAGTATCCTATGTCCTACCTCGGAGTATAAACTCAAATCGTACCAAGTTTCATTTGAATCCATTCAGTAGTTTCGGCGTGATGCGCGGCCAAGATACAGACAGACAGACAGACAGACAGAAAGACAGACAGACAAAAATAAAAAAAATTGCAGTTTTGGCTTCAGCATCGATTTCAGCAGCCCTCCAATAAAAATTTTCAAAATATCTTCAATGTACAGAATTGGATCTTAGTTTTATTATATTAATAGATAGATAGATAGATATTAGGGAAGCATTCAGTGAGTGATATAATTCAGTCAGTCAATGGAAACGAACGTGTAGACCTAGGCTAATTTTAACAGCACATATCAAGCAATCACCTCTGATTACCTGATATTCTTTCACTATTTTGGCTAAAATTATCGATGGCTAAAATACACAGATGCAGGCACATACCTACCCCTAAAGCATAAATTGCATAGATTTCTCGAAGAAACAATAGACTTTGGGGACCCAAGATTCTTGAATGGTAAATTACTGGTAGCTGCTGTACAATCAAGCGGCTTGAGATTGTATTCTGTGGCGATCCTTGCAATAGACCTGTGTTATGCAGTGGACGTCTATTGGTTGAGGGCTTCAGGCCACGACCACTAGCTATACCCCAAAACCGTCCTATCCGTAGTCCTCACTTAATGTAGGTATATGTATATTTCGTTCTGCATTTCTGAAGGTAATCAGAAAAAAACAAAATTCTGAATGTCTATAATATTTCAATTTTGAACAATGACGCGTTTTGTAAATAAAATGTGACGTGAAATGCATAAAGCACGGAGCGTGTAACTTTTGTGCGATTGTGGCGACGCCCATCGGGCAGAAGCGACCTTGTTTGCCTCCAAAATAGCGATCCCTGTGCTTAGTCTAAAGCGGAGCACTCGAAAACGAACTCGAAAACTATTGATCGATTTCAGAGTAAAATAGACCTAAAATGGCTTGTATTAAGGTTTGAGTTCGCCAATACATTCAGCATTCGAACAATGCTGAATGTATTGGCGAACTCAAACCTTAATACAAGACATTTTAGGTCTATTTTACTCTGAAATCGATCAATAGTTTTCGAGTTCGTTTTCGAGTGCTCCGCTTTAGACTAAGCACACCCAACTATTGACAAATACTATTCACTTTTTGAAAGAGACGTTCACTTGTTTGTCGACGTGACTTATCGATAGCGATTATTGAGAATAATCCCGATTATTATATTAATTTAAATTCAATTAAGCTAGCTAACGACCTTATAATAAACGTTTAAATTGGTACCATTATGATGTTTAAGAACTACTTACAAATATAATAAGTTTTAATAAATGAATGAAAATTGATTAACTAGGTCAAGCAGGAAGTAACAAAATTTACGGCACAAAATATAGAAACTAAACAAGACCGAACAAAAATATGTTTTATTTTTTCTTACTACAAAATTGGTCAAGTCCTGTACGCATATTTTAGGTTTTGACTTAGTAGGTACTGAGGTTATTACCTGTTACGTGCACCTTTTGACCATGAAAAATAAACAATTAAGGGCATATTTCTTATCTTCTGATAAGTGTCGGATAGCTTATTCACTACTTTTCTCTATGTTACTTGACATAAAGTAAGAAAGTGACAAAACTTACTTGTTTTTAGGCTTAACTACTTTTAGGCTATCCGATGCTTATCAGAAGGTGGTGAAACAGGCCCTTAATCTAAAAAAAAACTATCGATAGGTATCTACAGAGATCATCACTAAAATAGGAATCGCGAGGCACGCATCAAATCGGAACACGGTGCGTTGCGCGCATAGAACGTGAGACTTTTTCACAAAAAGCCTGCCAGTTCAACCGTTGTACGTGTGATATTCCGTATTTGTTCAATGCAAAGTTATTCGGCTATCCAGGTTTCTATTCCGCACTTAAATTATACCTACCTAGTTATTTAAAATAAGGAAAATTTCTATTATATGCTCTATTCAATATTATACAACTTCAAACATGATACCTAATATAGGTACATAATTATAGGTACCTAAGCATTGCTTTTCTATAAACATTCTTACTAGAAAATAAATTATGCATAATATGTAATTACCTACCTAAGTTTGCTGAACAAAATACACACATATGCATACAATTTTATTAGAATCTACATAATTATTCTTCAGTTTTGTGTTTTATATGAATTTTTTTACTCTAGATATTCTCGTAGCTGTCTAAAATTTATTATTTTGAGTCTTGTATAGTTTAGATATATTGTTTGTATAGTTACAATTATATGTTTAGCAAACAAACATGCACCGTAACAAATACTCATTTCACGTTCCAAACCATACCACATAAACATTATGGTATGTAAATGTATTTCTTATTTGCGGTTTTTGCGGAAGTGCGTGAAAATTCGCTCCAAACTAAATTATTCAAAGTGTGGTGTACGTGTTTATGATACCCGCTTACATTGTAAGGCCGACTCTACATTTGATACATTTATATTTTTCCTATATAGTGATAGATATTTAACATTTGTTTTTATGATAACATCTCTAGAAATTCACGACAAAATTATACCTATAATAGTGCTAGTTGGGTATTTACTGTCTACAACTCTATAATATATCTAAACCCCGACGCAAAAAAGGGGTGTAATAAGTTTAACCGCTTTGTCTGTCTGTGGACTGTGGTATCGTATGGCTAACGGATGAACCGATTTGAATGCGATTTGTTTCATTCGAAGGTGTTTTAATCGGGATGTTTCTTAGAGGTAATAACCCAAAACATCATAAACTTTTTGATCAGATGCTGGATTTTAGTCATACAAAATTGCTATTTAACTACTATTTATGTTATGATTTATTTATTTGTTGCTATTGATATGGTGTTGATTTAAATTTTTAATTCCTTAGATTTGCCTCAAGCGGAAAATCCTTTGTACGACTGTACCTATCATATACCTACACACAAGTGATAGCCGCCATCTCCCGCCTAGCAAGTCGCACAAAACAAAAGGGCTGTAACATTTTATAGCGGCAATCGGTGGCTGTAAACCTCAAGATAGTCCCCCGCCAACAATTAAACAGCGCTGATAAAGCCGCGCGCCTGTTAATGCTTACGATGTTCATGATCTTGGGCGTGCGAATTTCCTTATCCGGTTTTCAGTTATGATAATAATATGATTCCTGTAATAATTGTTTGAATTACAGAAGTTTAACAATTCTTATTTGGAATAGAATAAAATATCCTTAGCACGTTTTGCCACAGACTGGCGAATCACTCAGCTTATACCCCCTCCAACAGGTGAACGTCTATTATAGGAAGCACGTCTCGTTGCGTCGGGGAATGAAACATCTAAATCAGCGTTGGGATACCTGTTACCTATCTTAGGTACCAGGTGTCCCAACGCTGATTTTCTAAATCTTTCTAAAAACTAATTCAGCGTTGGGACACCTGGAAACTATCTTAGGTACCAGGTGTCCCATCGCTGATTTTCAGCGACCACTTTCACGATCGTGATCCTCAGGATGACGCTCACATCGCGCGCTGTTTGTATCTACTTCGTCAACTAGAAAGTGTTTGAGCATAAAATAATTCCACAGTAAAATGATTTCGATCTTTACTATAATTCAGTAAAAAATCGTTTTTAATGCTGTCGCAACAATTCAGGCAGTCTGTTGGCGATGCAATTGCGTGGTTGTATAATTACAGCCTTCAGTGCTGCGGACGTGGTAATTGTGCGGACTGACCGGAAATTATGCTTTTTATGAATTCCCGATAATTTCAGTGTCTTGCAGTTTTGTTAACACGAAGGCTCTGATGTTGTCTTACCTTTAAATAAAGCGAGAAAATATCTAAGTAGTAGGTCAGTGTCGAAGAGAAGAATAAAAAGAGGCTTCAATTTAAAAGCTCTGCACCAAAACATTTTTTTACACCTTATAACCACCACTCGTAAATCTCGTTTTGCCTCCCTAAATGAATATAAACTCATCAAATATTGTGGCTAATTCTGTTGTACACAATCTCTAAACCTAAACTAAAATGACAGGTCTAAATCTATTGCTATCCTTTTCCGCAATGAGCACTGTGAAAGAGATAGCAATAAATTTAGACCTGTACGCAGTAACCCATCTCAAGCGCTCCAAGCGCGCCGTCCACATTGAGCGTAACAAGTTCGCCGAAATGTTCGCTGTTCGGTTCGGTGAAATGTTCAAGTCTGGACGCACCTTAAAATTCCCGAATTGCTCCTGCCGGGAATCGAACCCGGGACCTATCACTTATAAGACAAATGAATCAAAAACCATAACACATTTGGTATTCATATATCTATACGAATATTAAAAAACTTTCTAAAATTCAACGCATAAAAGTAAGAATGTGTATATCCAAATATATCTTTTTACACAACAAGCCTTCGATAGCTCAGTTGGTAGAGCGGTGGACTGTAGTAGGAAAATTGCCGTCATCCATAGGTCGCTGGTTCAAATCCGGCTCGAAGGATATGATTTTTTATTTACTTACATCGAATTTGTTCCATTTATAGTACGAATTTTCAGTTTGACCATTTATCAATTATCTATAGAATAAGTAATATCTTATGTTTCGTTTATTTAAATTTTGAATTAAAAAAAAAACACAAAAAACGTTTTCGCTTCATATCGAAACATTATGCGGTATGGTTTTCGATTAAAAGACACTACACAATGATGTTATAACGGTATTCGTTGTGGTCCAAAAACATGTTTAGATACCTACTCTTTATTATTTTCCTATTCGTCCCAAAAAATATATCTCTTAATTTGAATTGAAACGAGAATCAAGTTTGCCTAGGTATAAACTAGTTTTTGCCTATGTACGTACGTATATGGTATAAGTAGTCCTTACACAGTGCAGGCAGATAATTTAATTTTAACATGACATCCCCAAAGCAAAAGTGCGGGCCGTAATTGCGAACAAAGAGACGCATTAAATCAATTACCTCCAATAAATTCCTATGGAGAGCCATTTACATGAGCGCTCGCTAATAACACTAATTTCGGTGAGCATTGTCCGTGTAATAAAATTTTATCAAACGTTGTCTGGACACCGATTTCCCCCCTTTCGATTGTGTACACAAATGAATTGGGATTAGGGATCTATGACTTTACAATAATTAATAGGGTATTCAAAAACATATAAGTATATCTATCTATCCATCCTACATTTTACAAAAATAATTAACTATGTGGTCTAAATGATTTATTTAATAAAATTATGCGTCGTTGAAGGCTGTAGTAATGCAATCCGCAGTTCCAAAACTTTTTCATAAAAAGAAGTCCGGACCAGGACGTTTTGTGATTACTGATATAAATAATGTCCTCCTGACCGAATTTCGGTCACGGCGGCCAATCTCAACCGAGGCAGAGACTAGCCATCTGCGCAGGAGATATTATAGTGCACAAGTGTGTGCGCATACACAGGTGCACTCTCTATTCCCTCACTCTCATAGTCTGATGGGACGCCAATGCGACAGACCGGAGAGAGATTAGGCGCAGGACCGACGGCTTTACGTGCTCTCCGAGGCACGGGGGTGTATCTAACACCGCCAACTTCCAACTCCGGGCTGGCACTGAGAATTTCTTGACAGAAAAACCCAATACCTCATTTTTTTTTTATTGGCCCGACCCGGGAATCGAACTCCGGACCTCGTGATCCACAGTCGAACGTGCTAACCGCTAGACCAACGAGGCAGTTTTACTGATATAGGTAGGTTGCGGCGTTTTATTTATTGATGTGATAATACGTACCTAAATGCATATTAGAACAGAAATAAATCCTTATATTGAAAGTTAAATCTGTAACAATTAACGAAGAAGATTGTGCGTGAAATATTTTGTGCCCCTGTTTTCCTACAAGTTTACCTAATGGGTGATTTTCACGCTCAGTTTTCAAAAGCCGCACGCACCCTTGTAAAGTGACATGAATTTCCAATAGAATTACTTCATTTACAAGGGGCTCGTCAGGTTGTTCTACCCCAATCCACGCGAATAATTATAATAAAATAAATGAACAACATATTTAGCGTTGTTAAAAATAAGTAGGGGAACTCTGGAAGTATGTCAAATAACTGTGTTGGTTTGGGATTTTTCGAGAAAGAAAAAAAAAGTCTGAGTAAATATTGCTCATCATCATCATCATCATCATGATCAACCCATTAGCGGCTCACTACAGAGCGCGGGTCTCCTTCTCAGAGTGAGAAGGGTTTTGGCCATAGTCTACCACGCTGGCCAAGCGGATTGGCAGACTTCACACACCTTTGAGAACATTATGGAGAACTCTCAGGCATGCAGGTTCCCTCACGATGTTTTCCTTCACCGTTAAAGCAAGTGATATTTAAATACTTAAAACGCACATAACTCCGAAAAGTTAGAGGTGCGTGCCCCGTGATCGAACCCACGACCTCCGATTAGAAGTCGGTCGTCCTAACCACTAGGCTATCACAGCTTTTTGCTCAAATATTGCTCAATGCATCGTAATCATAAGCAATTAAAAAACCGGCCAATTGCGAGTCGGGCTCGCGCACGAAGAGTTCCGTACCATTATCTATAAAAACGGCAAAAAAAATCATGTCTGTTGTATGAGAGCCCCCTTTAAATATTTGTTTTATTATAATTTAAGTAATTATTTATTTTTAAAGTGAATATATAACTAAATATTCTGTAAATATTTCAAGCGTCTACCTGTTGCCGTTATCAATATCGAGCAAAAACGAGCAAAAAAATCACGTTTATTGTATGGGAGTCCCCTTAAGAGGCCGGTACCCGGATTCGTAATTTTTTACGAACTTTTGAACACCATAGTGCTTTAGATATAATGATTACTTTAAAAAAAATTATCAAATATTAAAGATCAATCCTTTTTTAATAGAATGTTGGGAATAAAATATTAATTTTATTAAAAAATATTATTCAAATCTTAATTCTTGCGGAAGACGTTTACTGATTTTACGCTTTTGAGTGAAACTTTCGTCACACATATAAGTACTAAAAATTGTAGAAAGCGACTGAAAAAAAATACTAATATTATGAACACACCCTCAAAATTGGAATGTTGGAATTAGTTTTTCTATGTTTTATACAAAATTAGTAAATAAAAAATAAAAACCGCACGTACGATTTATGAAAATTTAAGCATTAGATTAACCCCAATTTCTTTGATTTATCGCAATTTCACTAATAAAAAAAATATATAGCACAAAAGTTTAGGAGTCATTTAGCTATAATTGTAAAAAAATAATAATCCAGAAACTATTTATATGACCACAAAAAATTGTCAAAGTATCCTAAAATTTACAAATAAAATGGCACAGCAGACAGTACGAATGCCATACCGAGCTTAGCGCTCTTCGAGGGAGGACGTGTTGTTGCCCGACGCAGCTCACGCACACATGCAAAGCTGTGTAATGACTTGTCGTAAAAGTTACGTAAAAGTTATAGCGCAACCGACTCAGTTTGATGATTTGTGCATAGGTTTTATTTCATTAGTGGTCCGATCTGATCAATGCTGAGCTAATACATAGCTAATGCTATGTTTTGGTATAAGTATGTGTTGATATATGTATATATTGAAATGAAATATTTTTTGTATGACATAATGTTAAAATCTCATACTCGAAGTTCTTTTGGGACGAAAGAGGGGTTAATAGGGATGAGAATGAGGTGAATAGGAACGACTTATGGGTGAATAGGAACAGTTTTTTTAGAACAAACTGTTACCAAAACTTAAAAAAGTCGACGCCATTTTGAAATTCTTTGTTAATTGACCGATTTCATTCAAAATCGATATTTAGAGCTCCCTGGGATCACAAAACAGGAAACTGTTACCAAAACTTAAAAAAGTCAACGCCATTTTGAAATTCTTTGTTAATTGACCGATTTCATTCAAAATCGATATTTAGAGGTCCCTGGGATCACAAAACAGGAAACTGTTACCAAAATTTAAAAAAGTCGGCGCCATTTTGAAATTCTTTGTTAATTGACCGATTTCGTTCAAAATCAATATCTGAGGATCCCTAGGATCACAAAACAGGAAACTGTTACCAAAACTTAAAAAAGTCAACGCCATTTTGAAATTCTTTGTTAATTTACCGATTTCATTCAAAATCGATATTTAGAGCTCCCTGGGATCACAAAACAGGAAACTGTTACCAAAACTTAAAAAAGTCGACGCCATTTTGAAATTCTTTGTTAATTGACCGATTTAATTCAAAATCGATATTTAGAGCTCCCTGGGATCACAAAACAGGAAACTGTTACCAAAACTTAAAAAAAGTCGACGCCATTTTGAAATTCTTTGTTAATTGACCAATTTCATTCAAAATCGATATTTAGAACTCCCTGGGATCACAAAACAGGAAACTGTTACCAAAACTTAAAAAAGTCGGCGCCATTTTGAAATTCTTTGTGATTGTACCGATTTCGTTCAAAATCAATATCTGAGGATCCCTAGGATCACAAAACAGGAAACTGTTACCAAAACTTAAAAAATTCAGCGCCATTTTGAAATTCTTTATTAGTTGACCGATTTCGTTCAAAATCAATGTTTGAGGCTGCCTGGGATCACAAAACAGGAAACTGTTAACAAAATTTTAAACAGTCAGCGCCATTTAGAAATTCTTTGTCTCAAAAAAACAATGCTTAGTACGATGTTCTAATATGATAAAAAGCGTGTATCGATTATGAACGAAATCGGTACAATAACAAAGAATTTTTTAAATGGCGCCGACTTTTTTAAATTTTGGTAAGTTTCCTGTTTTGTAATCCTAGAAATCCTCAGATATTGATTTTGAATGAAATCGGTACAAATAACAAAGAAAGTTAAAGTGGCGCAGACGTTTTTTTAATTTTGGTAACAGTTTTCTGCTTTCTGATCCCAGGGAGCCCTTAGTATCGATATTGAACGAAATCGGTCAATTAACAAAAAAATTTCAAAATGGCGCTGGTTTTTTATTACTTACTTGAGTTTTTTATAAATGATCTGCACTTTATTTAGACTTATTATCAACTGTAAATATTTATTAATAATATTAAATGAGTAAGTATGTACCTAAATGTAAAAATACCTTAATGTTTAAATAAATATTTCTTTTACATCTTGTATTTTCTCGCTATTGAAGTGAAAAGTTGTATGTATCATGCGATAGCAAAGTCAATCACAACAAAAACAAAATTTGCCATTTTGTAGAACAAATAACTATTGTTTATTAAATTGTATCCTCCTGTGCCAACCCTACCAGAATAGGTATAAATTTTGCTCGCTTCTTAGAAGCTTTGACTCTGTTCCGTTTCTCCTCTGTGACACAATAACGTCAGAATAAAATGGACCTAAAATTCAGTACCACTGATTTTAATTGTTTAGAGTGTTGGCTGTTGATGAACTTGAGCTTTAAAACAAGGCAGTTAAGGTTCATTTTACTTTAACGATAAAGTTTGTGTCAGTCCGATTCTATCAGAGATGCAAAATCTCATCATAAGTACCATATTGAACACATTTCTCTTTCAAAAACCCGAAAACTATATCTATAGCTATAGGTAGATTACTATAGCAAAGTTTCTTGAAAGTAGGTATAAAGGTTGGAAAAGGGAGCGGGGAACGGGAACCGGGAATCCACGATTCCCTCAGGATTAGTGAAAAATCGAAATTCACGCGGGCGAAGCCGCGGGCAAAAGCTAGTATATTATATAATATTGAATATTTTTTTTAATCTTGAATGTCTATTTTAATCGGACTAAATAGAGGGAGATAAGTTATCTCACAACTAAATTTAATTAAGTGAAAACAGTTAGGGCCTGTTTCACCACCTTCGGATAAGTGTCAGATAGCTTATTCACAAGTTTTGTCTTAGTCACTTGACATAAAGTAAGAAAGTGACAAAACTTACGTTTAGTCTATTCGACACTTATCAGAAGGTGATGAAACAGGCCCTTACATACCTAAATTTTAGATAGTAATGTCTTTAATAATAAACACAAAATAGTGTTCTATGAAAAATAAATTATTTTCCAGGATAAAAAATAGCCTTTGTCCACCTTCGGTATGTAAGCCATATGTGTACTAAATTGCATCAAAATTGGCTAAACGAAAATGTGTAAATCCTGGGCGAGTCAACTAGTACAAGAAAAAAGAATATAATAAAAACATCACGGTTTGAACACGAACAAATATTAGTTTAGCACCTACTCATCAAGTCTTTGGTAATAAAATATTATGGGTACTCGGGCCATTCTTGACAATAAATAAAAATTCGGTTACAAGAAGCAAATACGAATACAACAAGTGTTCCTGCAAGAATTGAGCACGTGCAAATTTTATTTATGACCTAAGATTAGCAACTGCATAGTAGATAATTGCACACCTGAGAGAACTTCTTTATCAAAACAACCTGTATACCTGAAATAACCAGATTAATCTATTGACCAATATAATAAGCATTGATCGTATAGTCTTTTGTTTCGTTGCAGCGTGATTGAAGGAGAAACCAGCAAACCAATAAACTAATAAACAAACACACTTTCGCATTATAATATGGGTAGTGATATAGCTGTATTTAATTCTTACAGATGTTATGTGTAAGTATAAACGATTACACAACATCTTGATAATAAAATTATATACTTATTTTATATATACTTTAAAAAAAAGCAAATATAAAATATACTAAGATCTAAAATTTTATTTTATTAGCGCGTTGAATTTAGAACGCAAAGTATCAATATAGGTTAGTCCGACCGCTTTTAAGTATACCATGTCTTTGTGTGAGTGCAGCTTACGGTGCCATTGTGAGGTACACGCACACATTTAAAACTCGGGCCGAAACTCGTTAGCTCGGCTCGGAATACGGCCTCTTAAATAAATATTTTATTTTGTTTTTTTTTGTATTTGTTTTATAGCGGCAACAGAAATACATCATCTGTGAAAATTTCAATTATCTAACTATCACGGTTCATGAGATACAGCCTGGTGACAGACGGACGGACAGACAGACAGACAGACGGACCGCGGAGTTTTAGTGATAAGGTCCCGTTTTACCCTTTGGGTACGGAACCCTAAAAATCAAGATCACCAGAACGAAAATAGAGAATGCTTTTTAAAACGTTATCAGAAATTTAATAGCATTCCCGACTAGTAGGCACGCCCAGTGACTTTGATATTTTGGGCGGAATTAATTAAAAAATTATAAAGCTTCGCCCCCCCTCCCCCCTCACACCCGCTATTGTCCGACCCCCACAAAGCATTTATATCGGGGAAAAAGATAAATATGCGAGACGCAGGTAATTGCGCTCGCTTTTATTGAGCTGTTGTTTGATTTCAAAGGCTTTTATTGTATCGCTATGCAGACATATACGGGAGTGTTTGCATATCTACACTCTCGATAGGGCTCTCTGGTTAAAGGGGTTTAACTGATGAAAATTAATTTATGATGAACTTTTTGCAGACAACGGCGTGACTGGTTCATTTTTCAAAGTAAGTGATAATTCTTGATTTTGTCATTGTTCCGATATAATAGATAAACAAGCTTAGTAGGTACACAATTTCTTAATACCATTATGATATTGACTTTGATTATCTACCTACTCCCATTAATCGAAGGATATTGATATCTAATATTATGATCTCTACGATTAAAACATAGGTTTACCTAACACCTAGCCTACTTATGTAGATAGTAATAATAGGTAGGTAGGTTAGTTTCTACAACAGCTAACAAAAATAGTAATTTTCAAAATGTATAAGAGCGAGGCCGCACTGCGAAATTTATTCGCGCGAATTTTTTCGCAGAATTCTGTGATATATGGAAATGTATGAAGCTGCCCGCACTTGCGATTTAAAATTCGTGAAAAAAATATACTAAAATGCGGAAAATAAACCGCGCGAATAAAATTCGCGCGAATATATTTCGCAGTGCGGCCCCGGCCTAAATCTCTATTTGCAGAAACAATGGAACTTAACTGTTTTGTTAAATTCAAAATGTGACTTCTCCTCGAACCCGTATTTAAGAAAATCTCAGTGGCGTAATTTCTTTGAATTACATCGTAACTGAAGGTGCAGCGATCTCGGGGAACAATGGATCCCAGGATACAGCCCAGTAATTATGATTGAGCGGAAAACGGATAAAAATAAAGGCGGTATTGTTTCAGACATAATTAGGGTTTGTAGTCCCATCGGGGTGTGAAGCGCAAGTCACGAGACTAACACGGATTTCATATTTCGCTGATTTTGTGAATATTACTGGTTTATATATTACTCCTTTCATATTGCTTATGCCCTTTGCAAGGCTCTTCGAGCGCTTTGGATTCCTAACTGAGTAAATAGTTGCGTGGCAGTTTCCTAGCAAATTAGTGTTTAAATATTATGTAAGTAAACCTACCTATTTAGTTACTCCACTCATATTTAGTTCCTAAAACTAATTAGTTCGCTATCAGTGTCAGAGTCGAAGCATTGTCAGTGGTAAAGTAAGGCATTTACACTTCCTTGCTGACTTTGGATATAATGTTGTTGTTTGTCTGTTTTTTTTTATAAATATGTAAGTATATTGAAAAACGTGGTGATAGACGGGTTTATATGTAAAGGTTACTGCAGCAAACTCGTAACCATGGCCTGCTTTCCATTGTATCACAATGTACCTACAGTTTACTCTTCAATGTACTTACTATTCAAAAGTAGGTATCTACTTGTAAAAGTTTATTTGACTAAAAACTTTTCTATTCTCTTCTATTCTTCATCTTTGAGATTTTGTATCGTGGACTTTACAATATAGAGGGCATGCCCTATTCAACTTACCAATTTACAATTTAATTATTTGTTATTTAATGTTAGATCATTTTTGCTACAATGTTGCCATGTTTATTGCCTACGTCAAGAGTTGCGTAGGTACTTACGAGTATTATCATCTATACTATATCTATACTAATAAATAAAATTGAAGTGTCTGTCTGTAATATCGAAATAACTACCTCATATTAAGCTCATATAGTTATTTGAACGATACTATAACCGAATCACATGTTTTTAAAATTTTTGTCTGTCTGTCTGTCTGTCTGTCTGTCTGTTTGAACGGCTGAACCGATTTTGACGGGACTTTCACATACAAGTAGAGAATTAACCAGGGAGTAACATAGGCTACTTTTTTAACCGACTTTCAAAAAAGGAGGAGTTGTGTTTTTCTACCTATGTACACCGATATCTCCGAGATTTCTGAACCGATTTGCGTAATTTTTTTTTAATCGATAGAAAAACATTGCGACACTGTCCTACAAAAAATTTGGATTCCAACTCCTCAATCCTGATGCTGTAGGGGATCTGATCCCCAACACTAATGGGATTTAGGCACTGTCGGTTATTTAAATTGATATTGGGGATACCAATTAAAGACTTTATTGTTGAATGACCTCGAGTAGGTACATGTCCAACTCCTCAACCCTGATGCTGTAAGGAATTGCATTCCGAAATCGTAAGGATCATCTAGTCTATACTAATATTATAAAGTAGAAGAGTTTGTTTGTTTGAACGCGCTAATCTCAGGAACTACTGAACCGATTTCAAAAATTCTTTCACTGTTGGATATGTACATGTTTTCTAAGTGCTATAGGCTATATACTTACTATGTACCACGGGCGAAGCCGGGGCGGACCGCTAGTATCTATACTAATAAATAAAATTGAAGTGTCTGTCTGTAATATCGAAATAACTACCTCATATTAAGCTCATATGGTTATTTGAACGCTACTGTAACCGAATCACACGTTTTTAAAATTTTTGTCTGTCTGTCTGTCTGTCTGTCTGTCTGTCTGTCTGTTTGAACGGGCTAATCTTCGGAACGGCTGAACCGATTTTGACGGGACCTTCACATACAAGTAGAGAATTAACCAGGGAGTAACATAGGCTACTTTTTTAACCGACTTTAAAAAAAGGAGGAGTTGTGTTTTTCTACCTATGTACACCGATATCTCCGAGATTTCTGAACCGATTTGCGTAATTTTTTTTTTTAATCGATAGAGAAACATTGCGACCCTGTCCTATAAAAAATTTGGATTCCAACTCCTCAATCCTGATGCTGTAGGGGACCTAATCCCCAAAACTAATGGGTTTTAGAAACTTTCGGTTATTTAAATTGATATTGGGGGTACCAACTATTGATATTGGGACTTTATCGTTGAATGAACTCGAGTAGGTACATATCCAACTCCTCAACCCTGATGCTGTAAGGAATTGTATTCCAAAATCGTGGGGATCCCACGGGATTTTTCCGTTTTGGGGACGGGTTTCTACAGATAAGCTGCTTTTTGTTCTGGAAAATCAAAAGTTCCCACGGGATTTTTAAAAACCTAAATCCACACGGGCGAAGCCGTGGGCATCATCTAGTCTAGTAATATAATAAAGCGGAAGAGTTTGTTTGTTTGAACGCGCTAATCTCAGGAACTACTGGACCGATTTCAAAAATTCTTTCACCGTTGGATATGTAAGTGATCCTTGAGTGCTATAGGCTATATATGTACCACGGGCGAAACCGGGGCGGACCGCTAGTAATTGATAAAAGTCACTTATCATTATAAATGATTATAAAACATTTATAATAAACCTACGAGGAGTCTCAGTTATGCTAAAATAAATTACCATCTCAAGTTTCGTAGCCATAATGACATGCAAGGAGCGATTATGAATATTAATATGGCGACACTGCAGGTTAGCGGTTCAACGCTAATTCAGACAGACAAGCCTTCCTGACGGTTTGCGTTACGTTAAATTATGCGGAGATCCTCTTATGAATTTCACCTATGATATTCTTAAGGGAGTTTATAATCTATACATAATTATCTATACATATTTTACACTAGATGATGCCCACGGCTTCGCCCGTATGGATTTAGGTTTTTAAAAATCCCGTGGGAACTTTTGATTTTCCAGAACAAAAAGTAGCTTATCCGTAGAAACCCGTCCCCAAAACGGAAAAATCCTGTGGGATCCCCACGATTTCGGAATACCATTCCTTACAGCATCAGGGTTGAGGAGTTGGATATGTACCTACTCGAGTTCATTCAACGTTAAAGTCTTTAATTGATACCCCCAATATCAATTTAAATAACCGAAAGTTTCTAAAACCCATTAGTTTTGGGGATTAGGTCCCCTACAGCATCAGGATTGAGGAGTTGGAATCCAATTTTTGTACAGAACAGGGTCGCATTGTTTTTCTATCGATTAAAAAAAAAATTACGCAAATCGGTTCAGAAATCTCGGAGATATCGGTGTACATAGGTAGAAAAACACAACTCCTCCTTTTTTGAAAGTCGGTTAAAAAAGTAGCCTATGTTACTCCCTGGTTAATTCTCTACTTGTATGTGAAGGTCCCGTCAAAATCGGTTCAGCCGTTCCGAAGATTAGCCCGTTCAAACAGACAGACAGACAGACAGACAGACAGACAGACAGACAAAAATTTTAAAAACGTGTGATTCGGTTATGGTAACGTTCAAATAACCATATGAGCTTAATATGAGGTAGTTATTTCGATATTACAGACAGACACTTCAATTTTATTTATTAGTATAGAGTATCTATCTATAATATAATAAAACTGTAACAGATCCTATTCTGTACATTGAAGATATTTTGAAAATTTTTGTTGGAGGGCATTCTATAATCGATACTGAAGCCAAAACTGCAATTTGTTTCATTTTTGTCTGTCTGTCTGTCTGTCTGTCTGTCTGTCTGTATCTTGGCCGCGCATCACGCCGAAACTACTGAATGGATTCAAATAAAACTTGGTACGATTTGAGTTTATACTCCGAGGTAGGTTATAGGATACTTTTTATCCCGAAATTCAGCACGGTTCCCTAGGGAGAGGGAAAGAAAGTTAAAACATGTATTTAGCTGTAATTCATTAACGCGTAGTTCGATTTAACTCATTCTTTTTTTGTTAGAAAGGTAGTACTTTAAGTATTGTCCCGTAAATTTTTCAAGGTCATAGGTTTATTAGTTCAGAAATGACAGACATTTATTGGGTTCAAATAACTTGGGACCCGGATCTTTGGACGTACGGCTTATTTTAAACTGGTGTGCGTTTAAATTTATGTTTGTCGATCTGTCTATTTGTTCCAGCTAATTACCGAAATGGCCGGATCAATTTTGATGGAACTTTCAATGGCAGATAGGTGATGTTATAAGGAGTAACTTAGGCTACATTTAGTTTAGGTTGAAAAAAGGATTATGGGATCCAATCCGATCCTATATAAAACCTATATCCAGGCGGACGAAGTCGCGGGGGTCGGCTAGTAGATAATAAAATCGTAGAATTGCCGTATCTGTACATTAAAGATTTTTGCAAAATAATAACTGGGGGATGTTAGGGATAAGTAATAGAACGTAAAACAGCTATTTTTGAAATTTTTGTCTGTTTGTCTGTTTATCTGTTTGTCTGTATGTTTGTGCGCGCATCACGCAAAAACTACTGAATGGATTGAAATGAAACTTGGCATAATTTAAGTTCATACTACGGAGTAACATATAGGATACTCTTTATCCCGAAATTCAGCACGGTTCCCTTGGGACAGGGGATGAAAGTCAAAATGTGTACTTAGCTGTAATTCATTAACGCGTGGTCCGATTTCATTCATTCTTTTTTTGTTAGAAAGGGGATACTTTAAAGATTACCGCCTTATCTCTGAAAAGCTGGATCGATTTTGATGGGACTTTCTCTGGCGGATGTTTACATTTTGATCTACCTAAACATCCGCCAGTGAACTTTTAACAGTTTTTAGCAAGGTATGAGCTCAAAGGAGCTTAGGAAAATCAAAATGATTCCCACGGGATGTTTAAAAACCAATATCTACGCGAACGAAGTCGCGGGTTTCCGCTTGTTGTTAATATAAATATAGTTTTGAGAATTTTTCTATCACATCACTAGTGATAGTGATGGGTTGCATAGAGTAAGTGGAGCCTTTCGATCTATCTAAGACGTATGGATGCGCGATAAATATGTATTTTCTGCCAAAGAAGTCCCTCCCGTGGTCCACGTACACAATTATACAATTAATACGTATGTACGTACAATGATAGAAAAATTATGTGTCACTGAAACGGAATACATAAGCAATAATCAAACACACTTCAGTAAATTCATAATTGTTGATCGTGAATGGAAATATCCGTTTCCAAAGGTTCGTCCATTATTTTAAAGGAATTTTTTACCATAAAGACACTAAAATAAAATTTTAAGTAGGTACTTATGTACCTACCTATATGTACTATAGATACTATTTTAGAGTAGTTAGCCACCTAGCGGTCAAAATAATCTTAGATTAAATACTATTTTCTAACATATTTCAATACGTACAAAAGGGAACAGACAAACTTTTGAAAAGCTATAGTCTAAATCCACTAATTAAATCCGAGTCGAACTAAGTTCGATCCTCATTGCTCGAGATAAAGCCATAATTAAGGGCTTTCTCGATCGATTAACTTAATCCAAGTTTAAATAGACGCTAACTCCGAGAGAAAGGTTTACTCCGCCGTGAAATGGCATTAGGTTTTCGCGCGTTTTATGCCTCAGACGAGTCGCTAAGAAAGGGGGATTTGATGGGAGATTGACTTAATTGGGCCGTCGTAAATTAGTGAAAGTTTTCTTAAATGACACGCACTTAAGGTATTTCTTCAGCGTTTGTCAATAAACAAGCCTCTGTGCGTATTCACAAGACAAAGAGAGCTTGATACTTAATCTGAGGTATTCACAAACATTTTACATTTGATTTTTTCTAATTACGCATAGTGACGCGCGGTAGCTACTCGTATATTGTATAGAATTAATATTTCCTGTGCATTCGGATGCACTGTGAGACGTCATAGCACTATTAATTATGAATAAGGATGTTAGAATAATTTCCGACTTAAAAACAACCGTTTCATTGCGAGTACGTCAAATGAAACGAAAATGTGTAAAAATTATGTATGTGTAGTGTATGTTATTTTTAAATACTACATATGAATTCTCTCTATTTTTCTAAAAAAATCTTGACCAACTCACCAAGGTGTTGCTTATAGGTATTCTATATAATTATTTTAATTTAATTAAAAATGCATTGTATATTATATGTAAAACAAACTGTGTATTATTGTGTACTGTTTATTATTGTATTCAAACAATTTCAGCGACAAGCATAAAGGCAAAACACTACCTGGACCTTACTTTTAGGGACAGTGTTACTACTGAACGCAGGATACTTTTTAATACTTTTTTTAAATCTGATTCCACGCGGAATGCAGTCCCTAGCTACTTAAATATATTCCTAAAATAGGCATTGAATTTAACGTGCACAAAAAAAAACTAGGTTGCCCCTCCTTACCAAACCGTGAAGTTCTTAATTAAAATGACCGGAAAGGATAAAAATACTGATATCGTTCCATAGGATCTTGTTACAACGTATTTATGGAGTAGGAGCGTAGCGCGTAGAAAATGCGTTTCATGTCAAACAGCAGTTAGAATGACTGTAATAATTAAATCGGGCATTCTTCCTAACTCGAGTAGGTATAAATATTTTAGCGGCTACGACAAGGCAATTCCGTTTGAAGTACTACCCTTTTATTTAAGTGAAAGGATGCGGCGAACAATAGTTTAATGATATCGATAAATTGAATTTGAATTATTTAAGTAGGTGGGTAATAGGAATTGCTATAAAATCTCAAACTGCCACTGCGACGTTCACGTCGTCACGACACGAAAATTTAAACTGCATAGTTACGTAAGTAGGTACGCGAAGATAACTGAATATCTCTTGCACGCGTGAGAGCTGTGGTCTTACAAGAGAAAGGGTTTGATTATTAAGAGAAGATTCTAAATTGCATCTAGTCTGGTCTGCTGGGAGCACTGAGGAGTGTGGTTTAATATTCTCTGGCTGGGAGGTTTAGCTGCAGTTAAAATATGCCGTCAAGTGATTGAGCGTTCCGGTTCGATGCCGGGTAGAAACCGATTACGTGTATGAGTACCTAATAACTGCTACAACCTTTCTTAGCATGCCTCCTTCCTTCTTAGTCTGTATCGTCACTGGATATTTTGTCATTAAATAACATAGTTAATGTTATAAATTAGTATCTAAATTATTAAAATGCAGACATTAAAACCAACTTTCACTTTATACCTAGTAAAACTTGATAACTAAAATGACAATTTTTTTCGTGCCTTCGATAGCTCAGTTGGTAGAGCGGTGGACTGTAGCTGGTTTAACTGTTATCCATAGGTCGCTGGTTCAAATCCGGCTCGAAGGATATATTTTTAGATAAAAAGTAAACTTATAAATTTATGGAAAATATTGTAGTATTGTAAATTATTATTTTGCTTCAGAATTTAACGATTTCTCACATTTTTAGTAGACTCTGAAGTACGTACACAGTTGCGTTCTTGATTTTAGTAATAATGCATAATTTATTGAATTTTTGTCGATATTGCGAACCGAAAGATCATCCCTCCCATCACTATAACTAGTGTTGCGTGACGCCTGTTTCCTACAATGTTATGAATCGGCGTCGACGTAAATGCTGTACGAAATGTCAGGTTGACCTTATGCTAAGTGTTGGGCCCTCCTAAATTATTTGCCAAGCCTGTGTTTGATCTTTGCGGTGCCCTTTGCGATGATGGCTGTCAATTTATCAAGGAAATGTTCTATGCATATTCAGCGACGGTCTTCGAAAGCAGGTATTATGGCTAATAGCGCAATTTTCTTTAAAAAGGTCTTTAAGTGTAATGGGACTTCGTAGTTCACTAAAGGTATAGAAAATAACATTGTTCATTTTATTTGCTATCCAAAGAAGTGATGAGTAATAGTTACCTACACTATCGAGTGTTTAAGTTAGTGTGTTAAGAAAAACTTGATACTGGAGTCAGTCTAGGAGCATATTGGCTACTAAGTATCACCTATACTCTGATTTTTAGTTCAGTGGAATTCTGACGTTTTTTAATGTATACCAGAGATAAAACAGTTCCCACAAAAAAGATAATAAATTTAAAACTTACATATAAATAAAAGTCAATTGCCTCATGTAGATATCACAAATGCCTGACAGATACTTCAGGCACTTTAGTTTAGGGTAAAATTGAACTTCAGGTGGTAAAAAGACGAGGGGGTGGGGTATAATTTCTCTTAGCTGGTAACCGTGTTTTTCATACAAATAACTCATTCAATTTTTAAATGACAACTGTCATAAAAAATATCACTTGCGTTAACGGTGAAGGAAATCATTATGAGGAAACCTGCATTCCTGGGAGTTCTCCATAATGTTCACAAAGGCATCAGAAGTTTACCAATCCGCACACCCACCCGAGACAACCGTGTTCGAAAGTGGGCCGGTAACGGGTTGATAATGATGATTTCATAAAAACGCTGAAAGTTTTAATTGCGTTGGTATATTTTATAAATATTTAGTTAAGGTTTCCGGTTTATTTAAATATATTTAAATTTTGAAAGACCTAACAAGTCCGGCAGGACAGGTCGGAAGTGCGCTTATCGTGATGCGACGACAGTAAAGGTACTCGGTGTATTCAAATTAGGCATACCTCCTAATGGAAAATGCTATTAAATTATCAATTGTCTTTTCCAAGGCAGGTTTTATGTGAAAATTGTTAGGAAAACTTCAAGACGATGCGCAATGGACACTGTGTTAGTCCGTTGTGTGGAACACACAGAAACCCCTTGGTAGGAGTAATTTCTAAGCAGTTGGCGACACATCAGGCTACATCCGTTTAAGGGCCCGTTGCACATCAGGCGGTTGAATTAGGATTACCGTTAAAGTTACGACCACCCAAATAAGCCACTTTTGGTTGCGCACGTCTCAAAGTTCGTTAACTTTTGATCAAAATTTTAACCCTAACCATGGAAGGACGAATAGTGTTAGGCATGTTTAACTGCAACTAGCCCTTGGTTATTTTAATGCATGCTTTAGAAAGAAAAGCATTTCGTTAAAACAACTTTTGTTTAGAACTTAAGTGCCTATCTTTTATGTTTTGTCACTTTTGTGTAGCAAACACGGAACAGAAAAAACAGGTAGCAACAATAATAAAAAATATTTTAGATCGTAACCTACAAGTACAAAAGTTGTGATTATAAATCAACTGATTTTTTAAACATTTTTAACAGCAAAAAAGGAGCCCATTTAACCTTCCTTTCTACAAATGAAAAATTAAATTTTAATTTGATCTAAACCGATAATCTATTTTGATAAAATGTGTTTGCATTCCAGAGACGGACATAAGAGGTTACATTATGTAGGTAGGTATTCTCCATCCTACTAGATTCTGCCCGCGGCTTCGCCCGCGTGAATTTCGGTTTTTCACAAATCCCAAGGGAATCGTGGATTTCCGGCTCCCGTTCCCGCTCCCTTTTCCAAACTTTATAGGTACCTACTTTCAAGGAAGTTTGTTACTAATATATATCTACCTATAGCTGTAGATATATATTTCGTTTTTATCAAAATCCCGTGGGAACTGTGGATTTTTCCAGGATAAAAAGTGCATACGCATACAGATGCATGCAACTATTGTAATAATGTGCTATGTGAGCGCGATTTACCTAAGAACAGTCAACGCCATCTATCGCGTTTTTGGAAGTCTATATCTATTTTAGTCAGGGTATGTTTTAAGTCAGGGCATAAGCTATATTCATTCAAAATTTCAGCCAAATCGGTTCAGTAGTTGCGGCGTGATTGAGTAACAAACATCCAAACATCCACATTTTCACATTTATAATATTATAGTAGGATTAGTAGGATTGGTATTGTGATTATGTGTGATAGCTTCTGCCCGCAGCTTCGCTCGCGTGAATTTCGGTTTTGAACAAATCCCGAGGAAATCGTTGATTCCCGGTTCCCGTTCCCACTCCCTTTTCCAACCTTTATACTTTCTATCAAGGAAGTTCGCTATAATAATCTACCTATAGCTGTAGATATAGACTTCGGGTTTTTCAAAATCCCATGGGAACTGTGCATTTTTTCCAGGATAAAAAGTAGCCAATGTGTTGCCAATGCATGCAACACAGCAAACTATTACAATAATGTGTTATGTGAACGTGATTTACCTAAGAACAGTCAGCGCCCTCTATGGCGTTTTTGGAAGATTATATCTATTTCAGTCCCACAGGAATACTTTTCCGGGATAAAAAGTAGCCTATGTTTTAAGTCAGGGCATAAGCTATATCCATTCAAAATTTCAGCCAAATCGGTTCAGTAGTTGCGGCGTGATTGAGTAACAAACATCCAAACATACAAACATCTAAACATCCAAACATCCAAACATCCACACTTTCACATTTATAATATTAGTAGGATGTCCATCTGCAGGATGCAAAGTATACCTACCTAGGTATACTTTTTATCCCGGAAAATCAAAAGTTTCCAACGGAGTTTTTTTTAAACCCGAAAACCTCGCGAATGAATTCACAGGCATCAGCTTTGTATAGCAGAAAATGTAGAATACGTCACGAATATACCTTTCACTTTATCGTGTGCAATTAAATACTATGTGTAAACAAAAATGGTTTTTTTTTCTGTACCTTCGATAGCTCAGTTGGTAGAGCGGTGGACTGTAGTTGGAATATTGACATCCATAGGTCACTGGTTCAAATCCGGTTCGAAGGATTCCTTTTTTTGAAAAATAACTGCTAAAAATATACATTTTTAGCAGTTTTTGCATACTGGACTTATGGCTTATAATTACGTACACCTATATTTTGCGTAAGTTCTTTTCTTTGCCTCGATTTGGTAATTGAAGAAGAAAAACTAGCTAGGTAGTTAGTGTTATTTTGTTATCGAAACTATGAACGTGATCTTCAGATAGTATCTACCTAGGTACGTGCTTTTTATAAATGTGTGCATATTTTTAAATTATTGCTATAATGAGAAGAACGTCTACGTTACGTCTCTTAAATGGTTGTGTGATCGTGTTAATAAAGTATTTAGAAAATACTTCTTAAATACGGTCTCGTTTCCCGTAAAACCTAAAGTGACAAATAGGGTCATTGAGTATTCTGTATTACTTTGCCTGTAATGATGATAACTAACCATGAGAGAAATCTACCAGAGTAGTAATTTTTACTTAACTAGCTGATACCAGCGACTTCGTCCGCTTGGATTCTTATAAATCTCACCCACTTGGGGGTGGAATTTCCAAAATTCCTGAAACAAGTAATTCTTTATTTTTAACCGACAATACAAGTACCGGTTTTCATTGATATACCTTTAAAAATGACGGACTTTCACACAAACTTTCATCCCCTATTTTACCCACTTGGGGGAAGAATATTATAAATGTGAAAATGTGGAATGTGAAGATGTTTGGACGTTTGGATGTTTGGATGTTTGGATGTTTGGATGTTTGGATGTTTGGATGTTTGTTAACTTCGCAACCACTAAACCGATTTGGCTGAAACTTCTAATGGAGATAGAATATGCCCTGACTTAAAACATAGGCTACTTTTTATCCTGGAAAAATCCACAGTTCCCGCGAGATTTTGAAAAACCCGAAATCTATATGTACAGCTATAGGTAGATTATTATTGCAAAATTCCTTGAAAGTAGGTATAAAGGTTGGAAAAGGGAGCGAAAACGGAAACCAGATATCCACGATTCCCTCAGGATTTGTGAAAAATCGAAATTCACGCGGGCGAAGCCACGGGCAAAAGCTAGTATATTATATTCTTTATTTTTAACCAAAAGTCGAAATAGCGATTTTCATGGATATAGCTTGAAAAATGACAGACTTTTATTACAAACTTTCATTCCCTATTTAACTCCCTTAGGGATGGAATTCGCAATAATCCTTTCTTAGTGTGCAAGTAATTTCAAGTTTCTAGCTTCAGTGGTTTAGGCTGTGCGTTGATGATCAGTCAGTCAGGACAAGCTACTTTATATTATTACGAGCGGATACCCGCGACTTCGTTCGCGTGGATATTGATTTTAATAATCCCGTGGGAATCATTTTGTTTTTCCTATGCTCCTTTGAGCTTAAAACTTGCTAAAAACTGTTAAAAGTTCACTGGCGGATGTTTAGGTACATCAAAATGTAAACATCCGCCAGTGAAAGTCCCATCAAAATCGGTCCAGCCTTTCGGAGATTAGCCAGTAGTCTTTAAAGTATCTACTTTCCAACAAAAAAAGAATGAATGAAATCGGACCACCCGTTAACGAACTACAGCTAAGTACACATTTTGCCTTTCATCCCCTCTCCCAAGGGAACCGTGCTGAATTTCGGGATAGAAAGTATCCTATATGTTACTCCATAGTATTAACTTAAATCATGCCGAGTTTCATTTCAATCCATTCAGTAGTTTTTACGTGATGCGCGCACAAACATACAGACAAACAGATAAACAGACAAACAGACAAACAGATAAACAGACAAACAGACAAACAGACAAACAGACAAAAATTTCAACAATAGCTTTTTTCCGTTCTATTACTTATCCCTAACATCCCCCAGTTATTATTTTGCAAAAATTTTCAATGTACAGATACGGCAATTCTACGATTTTATTATATGTATAGATAGAAGAAGATAGATAGATAGATATTAGATAATACCTACTAATAAAAGAATCAAGTTCTCTTAATGCGAATTTATATCCCTCCAGTCGAGTATACTACCGAGCTAGCCGTGTCCAATATATATTCATCATTTATTTTTTCAAAAATTTCCTTCGAGCCGGATTTGAACCAGCGACCTATGGATGACAATTAACCAGCTACAGTCCACCGCTCTACCAACTGAGCTATCGAAGGTATAGTAAGTGCGGCTATTTACGGACTTACAACGTTCTGATTATTATGTAACTCCGTGATTCTGAGGTGAAAGGTGTGCTCCGCTTATCGTGCGAATTATATAGTATATCGGACGTTGGTAAGTTGATATAGGTACCTACTTAGTTTGCTTAAAATGTCCATCTACTAGCTTTTATCTCCGTGTTTGCTCGCGTGAAATGCGGGACAAGCTATATTCTCCAAGGACAGACTTGAAACAGTACCTATTTGTTTGGATCACGAAAAATAACTGCACCGTATCAGGCGAAAATTACACAGTTCAAAAGCAATATCTATCCATCAACTAGATATTAATTCTGTTTCTTCTTTGATAAAAAACACTACAACAGTTTGAACTGAATTTCTTATTTGGATAGGTTTAGCCTTTTTCCTTTTCATGTCCTGGGAACGTACGTAGCAGTTAAAGCTAGGAATCTGAAACCTGGAATCTTCTTGTAGTATAGGTAAGTATGTGTATTGTGTAGTATGTAAAAAAAACTAGTTATCTGACTAAAAAAATACTAACATGCAATGAAAATAGACTATACCTACTAGAAGTATATTCCAACAAGTTTTGTTTAATTTTTTTTATAGAACATATATTTTCATCCTCTCAAACTCAGTAACTCCACTAAATGGACGATAACCGGTAAGAATACCCTACTTATATATATACCAGAGTAGCGAAGACGTGGCGTCATTACATGAATTTAATGAATCCTTCATGAACTTGTAAGTATAAGCTGACGTGGTGGTCCACGCCACATCGCATGTGTAACAACGCTATAAGACAGTCTATGGAGAAGCTACGTCTCGCCACTTTAATATAAGGCCAGAGGCAAATAAAGCAGACAATCGCACGATGTTTCACGGAATTCTCTTGTGTGTCCCTAGCCTAAGTTGTGTCAAAACTTAAGCTGTTCTCTAGCTTAAAACATCTATGAATACGAACGAGGCAGTTCCTGCATCTTCAGTTTCAGTTCATGCAACGTGCAGTCTCACCGAATATATCCTCACACATTAACATATTAATTGGGAATTGCAGGTTAGTGAAGTAAGCTGATTTGCGTCTCACCTGGGATTGGGGATGTCTGTAACAGATTATAATTGAAATGTAGATGGCAGTCGTGCAGGAGTCCAATGTGACACGTTTCATTTCAAGCTGTGTAACTGAAATAATGTTGGAAAATCTAACTATGCTTAGGTGGCTAACTTTAGGCTAACTTTAGGTGTGTTTTTCTGCCGAAATTCATCTAAAACTAGATTGGAGGTCGAAAATTTATTCCACATAATTATGTAGTAGGTAATTTATATATGACATTCAATTTGTTTTTGTTTTGTTAATTATTCATTACTGTAATAAAATGCCACTTGTTTATACTTTCTGCTTATCTTATCAAATTAAATTATTACAATTTTTAAATCTGTGAACTTTTATCTTATTGTATTCGGAAACTTAAAAAACAATCAAACTATCAATTAACATTATAAGAAGAGCCCCAATCAACGATTTTTTCAGGACGTACTGAAAATGACGTCGTCTATCCAAAATTCGAAATCAGGTTCTGCAACTAATATGCAATCAGTATTTGAAGAAGATCGCATTATGGACACAGCCGCAAGACCGCATGAGTAGTAAAAGATGAAAATTTGTAGAAATTCAGCAACATCGGATGTACCTTGTGAGAAAACAACATGTCAGCAGAAGCCTGTAAGCCTGTAACGTCAGCTCCGACCTCTGCTGACGTCATCAGCAATTCTCCTATGCAATCGATGCTATTGAATCCTGCTGTTGACGTCACATGCGTATTTTCATTGAAATGATTTCTGTTGCAGCTCCGGCGGCCCTCGCGCCTCTAGCGAGTTGTCTAGATATGCGATCGTCTTGCCAGCTATACTTTCGAATTGCACGTATGCAAGTCGCAGCCAGGCCTAGTGATTACACAATAAAGCATTATAAAGTCGTAAATGGCGATACACGGTATGCCTTCGATAGCTCAGTTGGTAGAGCGGTGGACTGTAGCTGGTAAATTGTCATCCATAGGTCGCTGGTTCAAATCCGGCTCGAAGGAGTTCTCATTATTTTGAAGTTCATTTTAAATATACATATAAGTACTTGATACCTATGTGAATATATTTTTTTGGATTTTCAATCTAAAAGCTTCGTACCCATTAGAGGCCGATACGGTTACTCAAGAAACGACGCTGCTTAAGGCAGCGTCGTGTCCCAGCGTTGGACCTGAGGCACGCTGCGCCATAAGACAAATTTCGCTAATGAATTCTTGGTCGGTTTTTATTCGCCTCAGTATGCCTTGAAACTGCTCAAATGGGTATATACAAAATAATATAAATTCACTCACAGCTACACAGGGATCGTCGTCGTCGTCGTCTCAACCAATAGACGTCCACTGCTGGACATAGGTCTCTTGCAAGGATCGCCACAGAACACGATCTTGCGCCGCTTGTTTCCAGCGGCTGCCAGCGATTCGCTTGAGATCGTCTGTCCATCTAGTGGGGGGTCTTCCCACGCTTCGTTTGCTGGTGCGAGGTCGCCAGTCAAGCACCTTGGGACCCCAACGTCCATCGGTTCTTCGAGCAATGTGCCCCGCCCATTGCCACTTCAGCTTCGCGACTCGATGAGCTATGTCGGTGACTCTGGTTCTCCTGCGGATCTCCTCATTTCTGATTTTTTTGATCCCGCAGGGATACTCCGAGCATAGCTCTCTCCATCGCCCGCTGAGTGACCCTGAGCCTTCTTATGAGGCCTCACACAGGGATGAAGTTTACTAATATCTATGTCAGTAATCATGATTATGATCTCATTTTGTAGCCATTATTATTATTACTGCTTAACACATTAAAAAAAATCTCTTGCGATCCGCCTCAGAACTCGATCTTCTACCGTTTGTATTCAGCGACTGCCAGTGAATAGCTTAACATTATCCATCCAATGCTGCGTTTGCTGTTGCGGGGTCGCCACCTTGGAACCCCAACGTCTGTCAATTCTTCGAATTATGTTGTCTGCCCATTAGCTACTTCAGTTATGCTAATCAATGAGCTATGTATTTCAGTAATATATTTTGGAAAATTTACATTTCTTATCACAATTTTAGTTACAACGGGTTCTCATATCTCGACCTTTGCTACGAATAGAATGATGCTGAATCACAAAAGACACTTTATCATTGTCAATAAATCACAATAACTAACTCCGACGTGCCGTTTCAACGTTCCTCCACACATTTCCCAACTCGGATATTCTGGTTATCTGTAGACTCTGCGACTGCTAAATGGTACGTACGCCGACACTATTGTCAGTCAGAGTTGCGCGACAGTTTCTGAACAATAATAGCAGTGGGAACGAAACTATTTAGCGAAGTTTGCTCCGTCAATAGAAGGCGCCACCTCGGCGGGAAATAATTCATTTAGCGAGAGTTGACTCGCGAAGTCTGCGGCGCGAATCTCGAGGGTGTTACCGTCTGCTGACATTGTTGAATATGCTCATTTAGTATTGTACTCTTTAAGGATCGTGTGTGTTCTACCTTAGCTAAACCGATAGTGGTTGATATCCGTCTGTATTCGTCTTTCCAGACTCATTTATGGTCAGGTCTGCCTATCCCAGAATTTGTTCATGATCACAATGTGAAGTGTTGAAGAAGAATGAACTGCTCGCGAATATAATTTTTTTCCGTTTCCATTTGAAATTTTGAAATATTATATGATGTATAAATATATTTTTTCACAAGCGGGGTTAGGTACCTTATCTTACAAAAAGATTTTGTATTCATCTATGCATTTCATTTCTAAAAAAAAGATTACCTTAAAGTCCTCTTTTTCAGTTCAATATCTAAGCGATAAGTATTCTTGGTCTTTTGTTTGTCTGTAAACATTGTTTTTGTATGGTGTTAGGTGTACCAGGTACCTACTTAATAATACAGAGAAATATAATGTTTAAATCATAGAAAAGTTGATATTTTATAATATGAAGTTGAATACGCAAGTTAACCCTAAAGTTAACCCTACACACGCCACCGACCGGCGAGTACTAAGCCTGCTCTGACATTCACTTAATTACATAGATTACAAGTTGACACTTTCGTTCGCAGCGATTTAGGCAACTTGACGGATGTGGATTTTGCGATTATTGGGTTAACCTACGGTTAACGTTAAACTGCCTCCATCTGTACATATTTTGTATTTTTTACAAATAGGTAAATAAAACTGAAGTTATTTCTAAATAACAGACAGACGTCTGTTATATAGAAATAACTTATGCTAACTCGATTATGTATATATATATACATATAACGGTGAAGGAAAACATCGTAAGGAAACCTGCATGCCTGAGAGTTCTCCATAACGTTCTCAAAGGTGTGTGAAGTCTGCCAATCCGCTTGGCCAGCGTGGTAGACTATGGCCAAAACCCTTCTCACTCTGAGAGGAGACCCGTGCTCTGTAGTGAGCCGGTAATGGGTTGATCATGATAATGATGATGATGAACTCGATTATGCTAATCTTGAGAATTTCTGGACTGGACTTTTACAAGCAGCAGGTACAAAATCATATAAGAAGACGTGATCTAGGCCACTTTAGAGTTCCCTCGGCATTAAAAAAAACCCAAATCCATGCTGACGAAGTTGTGGACATCAATCAGCTTTTGCATAAATTGAAAAAAAGTATAGTTATGTTTTAATTTCACATGTAGGACAGATTCGTTTAATGTCCGATATCGGTGTTTCATTATTTGAATTTCATTTCAGGAGAAAATAATTAAACCGCACCTACCTACCTACATGTCAAGACTTAAGTTCAATACGTAAGAAAGTATAGGTATGTATATATAATTATATACCTAGTATAAAATGTGTAAATCTCCAACAATCAAAATAAATCAATTTTCGTTGCAGTACTATGAGTGAGCCTTTATTTTGGGCACAATAATTCGAGCAGCAACAAAAGTGGATACATTCGTGTCAGTTTTCATGACAAAAGACTGTCATGGTGTATTATTAATCAAAGTCTGAGCGGGCCACTCATAAGAACATGTCGCGGCTTTTTAATTATAACGCCAGTAATGATCATTTTTCATTCTTAATTGCCATTCCCATGCACGTTCACATTTTGGATAATCACCATTAGAGTTAACAGTTCTGGATTTTAGTGTAAAGTCGGATTTACTGCTGGCATTTCAAGTAAAAATTGCAACGTCAACGCACGAAAGTAAAAAATTACCTAAGCCTTAAAGTACAATACATAACGTATTTAGGTGAAATATTACATCTATGTAGTACCTATTCTTAATAAGTGAGTGATACTTAATAAAAAAAAAACAACCAAGTGCGAGTCGGACACGCACACGAATGGTTCCGAACCATTATCTATAAAAATTCCAAAAAAATAACGTCTGTTGTATGATGGTTGTATGGGAGCCCCCTTAAATATTTATTTTATTTTGTTTTTTAGTACCTATTTGTTGTTACAGCGGCAACAAAAATACATCATCTGTGAAAATTTCAACTGTTTAACTATCACAGTTCATGAGATACAGCCTGGTGACAGACAGACGGATGGACAGACAGACGGACAGACGAACGGATAGCGGAGTCTTAGTAATAAGGTCCCGTTTTTACCCTTTGGGTACGGAACCCTAAAAAGCTCTCATACGTATAGGTACCTCCCTAATAAAAGGTTGTAAGTAGTTAGCTAGTCCTGAAAAGTATATGATTACGAATCATTTTTCCGCTCTGTGTTTTTATGGTTACTTATACAGTGGGCAATATAGTTCCATAGTTGCGACAAGTAATAACAACGAGTTGGGCAATTCACGGAAAGTTGATTTTCATACATGAATATTCCGAGCTGTTTGGCATTCGTACCGGCGCGGCGCGGCGGTGTCTAAACACCACGAGTGCTATAAAACTAAGCACACGACAATCCGACGAACAATAAAACTGGAGAATCTCGCGAGTTTCACGGATCTGTTTGGCAGGCGAGCTCTGTAGTGACGTCACTTCGCTTTCATATCACGAGCCTAAACCCCGCTTAGGCACGACGCGACGTCGATGTTACGATGCCAGAGGTGTTTTAGAATAGTGATGCCCTGATTTTATCGATAAATACAGGTAGGCTATTAACAAAAATATTATCTTCTATACATATAATAAAATCGTAGAATTGCCGTATCTGTACATTGAAGATTTTTGCAAAATAATAACTGGGGGATGTTAGAGATAAGTAATAGAACGTAAAAAAGCTTTTTTTGAAATTTTTGTCTGTTTGTCGGTTTGTCTGTTTGTCTGTTTGTCTGTATGTTTGTGCGCGCATCACTTAAAAACTACTAAATGGATTGAAATGAAACTCGGCATGATTTAATATGGAGTAATATATAGGATACTTTTTATCCCGAAATTCAGCACGGTTCCCTTGGGAGAGGGGATGAAAGTCAAAATGTGTACTTAGCTGTAATTCGTTAACGGGTGGTCCAATTTCATTCATTCTTTTTTTGTTAGAAAGGAAATACTTTAAAGATGACTGGCTTATCTCTTAAAGGCTGGACCGATTTTGATGGGACTTTCACTGGCGGATATTTACATTTTGAGCTACCTAAACATCCGCCAGTGAACTTTTAACAGTTTTTAGCAAGATATGAACTCAAAGGAGCTTAGGAAAAACAAAATGATTCTCAAGGGATTTTTAAAAACCAATGTCCACGCGAACGAAGTCGCGGGTGTCCGCTTGTACTTATTAAATTCTTAACTTAAAATTATACCTACTTAAAAATTATACCTTTAATTGGTGTCCAGTCCGCATCGTTTAGATCGCCTCGTCCCACGTCCGGTAATAATTTTGAAATGTAAAAGCCTCAATATCGCAATGAGCTTGGACTGAAAACCGAAAGGTCGATGGTTCAAATACCACCCATTGCACTGTTGTCGTACTAACACTTAGCACAAGTTTTACGCTTATTTAGAATTGAAACGGGAATATTAGTCATATTCAGCTTGGCTGATATTTCTTTATAAAAAAGGACATGAAATTGTTATGCATTTTGGTTATGATGATTGCCAATATCCCTCCGTTGTTCACAAGAAAGTGTGAAATAATATGTATTAATCTTGTTGGCAAGTGACAATGTGTGACAAAGTGAGTGTGTGTGACAAAGTGACAATACTTCATACTGTAATTTTCGTCACTTAAGTATATAGGTACCTACTACTTAGATTTAAAATAGTATGGCCCGTTGATAAAATGGTAGAGTTTGCATCTTGTACATATCGACACAAGTTCGTTGCTAAATTATTAATTAAATTATAAAAGTACATATGAATTCAAACTGTCTTTTTATCGGTACAACTGTGCACCTTTAAAACTGTCTTAATTAAAAATCGATATCGATAATTGAGCTTTTGTCTTTATTTTCATTTACGACAATGTTTCGTAGAGACAGTAGGTACGTCCCTAAGAACAACACCATGTGATACCATTATGCCATTATAATATTTCGCCACTGATGCTTTCCTGACGACGCAGTGAATACTAAATTCATATACCCTCAGGAGACGCGGGTTTGATTTCGTTTGTGAAATTTATTGACGATTGTATTGGCGTTTGATATTGGTAGCCGGTGAAATGACATTGTAAACTTTCTTTATAGGGGAATTATTTAAATAGAAACAGGTATTTTTAAATATTTTGTACCCTGCGAATAAATAGATGTTTTTAGAAACTGTTACTCTTCTAAACCTTATATTTGGGCATACCAATAAAATATAATAAATATAGTTGATGTGACTGTATGTGATTTCGAAATAGCTTATTAAGCTCATTGGTAAATGATTATATTATTTTGAAACATCGATTGCACAACCCAACTCTCAACCTATAGACAAAGGTCTGTCTGATTATCTGGGTTTAATCTTCGAAACAGCTGAACCAATTTTGACGGAACTTTCACAGGTAGGTAGAGCATTATACAAGGATCGATCTAGACTACTTTTTTTAAAGAGTTACGGGATATGAAAAATCGACGAAGTATGGGGCATCAAGATGTAATCAAGTAATAGTATGGTATTATTTCAGAATATTTTTTCAGTTTATGGTAAAATCCTTGGATGCGAAAAAACAAACGAAGATCAACAATCCTGACATGCGTGCCAAACAAAACATTCTTGTGTTCTATTGGTAGGCAGGGGTTCGGTGGTTCGAATCTGGCAAGTTTTTGTTTAAAATTGCATTTTTATATTGGTCTAAGATACCATCATAGAGATTACTACCCTCATCTGTTATTTAATGCTGATAGAGATAATATGCTAGATAATTCATAGATTGATACATTGCACTTTGGTTGCCTGGCTAAATTTGGTGCCTATGATGTTAAACACAAAAAAATGTAATCAATTTTTTTCGATCTGCTTCCCTCATCTGTTATTTAAACGAATTATATGTCAAATGAAAGATTATTTTATTCCCAATCGAACCGTATTTGGTTGCCTGGTCAAAAGTGGTGCTAAATCATGGTTGTCTGGATTTTAAGATATAAAATTTTCTGTGCGAGTGTTGAAAGTGACGGAAAAGTGTTGCGCGCGCAATTCCATTTGACAGACAAAGATGCAGTGAGGCAGGCGTGCACTCGGCAGGTGCTTAGTCTATACAAAGATTAAAACCATAGACTAGCTGTGCCTGTCCATTAAAGATATTTGCAAAAAAAATAAGTGAGCGACGTAAGGAATAAGTAATAAAACGTAAAAAAGCTGTTTTTGAAAATTTTGTCTGTTTGTCTGTATATTTGTGCATGTATTACGCAAAAACTACTAAATGGATTGAAATTAAACTAGGCATGATTTAAGTTCATACTACATAATAGCATATAGGATACTTTTTATCCCGAAATTCAGCACAGTTCCCTTGGGAGAGGGGATGAAAGTCAAAATGTGTACTTAGCTGTAATTCATTATCGCGTAGTCCGATTTCATTCATTTTTAGGGTTCCGTACCCAAAGGGTAAAAACGGAGCCTTATTAATGTCATTCAACGTTTTAATAAATAATGAACAAATTCTTTTTTGTTGAAGTAACAAAATATTTAAATTTAGTGGAGAAATTCGAAAAAAGGCGTCCTTATTTTGTGTAATAGACAAAGATGACTTGACAGGTTGAAAATTGTTTGGAGTAAATCTCATTTCGTCTGCGAGCTAGAGACCTGTGACCGGCGGACAGACAGACAGACAGCCGAGTGACATTAACAGGGCTCCGTTTTAACCCTTTGAGTACGGAACCCTAAAAATGAATGAAATCGGACTACGCGATAATGAATTACAGCTAAGTACACATTTTGACTTTCATTCCCTCTCCCAAGGGAACTGTGCTGAATTTTGGGATAAAAAGTATCCTATATGCTATTATGTAGTATGAACTTAAATCATGCCTAGTTTAATTTCAATCCATTCAGTAGTTTTTGCGTAATACATGCACAAATATACAGACAAACAGACAAAATTTTCAAAAACAGCTTTTTTACGTTTTATTACTTATTCCTTACGTCGCTCACTTATTTTTTTTGCAAATATCTTTAATGGACAGGCACAGCTAGTCTATGGTTTTAATCTTTGTATAGACTAAGCACCTACCGAGTGCACGCCTGCCTCACTGCATCTTTGTCTGTCAAATGGAATTGCGCGCGCAACACTTTTCCGTCACTTTCAACACTCGCACAGAAAATTTTATATCTTAAAATCCAGGCAACCATGATTTAGCACCACTTTTGACTAGGCAACCAAATACGGTTCGATTGGGAATAAAATAATCTTTCATTTGACATATAATTCGTTTAAATAACAGATGAGGGAAGCAGATCGAAAAAAATTGATTACATTTTTTTGTGTTTAACATCATAGGCACCAAATTTAGCCAGGCAACCAAAGTGCAATGTATCAATCTATGAATTATCTAGCATATTATCTCTATCAGCATTAAATAACAGATGAGGGTAGTAATCTCTATGACTGTATCTCCCACTATATCTGGAACGCGACCCGCTACCGACATGGCGGGTGACAAATACGCGTCCCGCCCTCATGAATGACAATGCAAAGAGATGTTTTTATAAAGACGGCCCGATTTTTATTTTTATTCGAAAGAAATTGTGCCCATAAAAATGGTGTTGAAATGATGACTGCTATTTTTCACTGTCGTCGGAATGCGATTTTATGAGGCAATTGTACGGGAATGATAAGTTACCTGTCTACTTGTACCTTAGAACAAACAATAATTGTTCACGCAGGCGTCATTTGTTTAAAAATTTGATTTAAATGTATTTTTTTTTGGGTTTTTCTTTCACGGTTTGTTGCGTATATTATATTTTTCATAATTATGTACGGAACTCTAAAAGAGCGACGCCTGCCTCTATGAGAGAGGAGGCCTGTGCCCAGCAGTGGGACGTTAAAAGGCTGTAGTGGTGGATTTAAATTGAAAGATTTTAAATCAAATTATTTATTGGAAGTTCCTTATCGCGCGTTGCGAAAGGGGACTAGACGGAAAAACTGAAGAGAAAAAGTTGTAATGACACCTTTTGCAATAGTTGTAAGCCGTGCGGCGTGCGCGTGTTTCTCTGTCTGTCTGTCTCTCTCTCTCTCTCTCTCTCTCTCTCTTATAAAAAGCAAGCCAGTTATTTTCGTTTCGTCATTCTATTTCGCATTGAACAGTTGCGACGATTATAATCGTAATCAATATCAAAAATAATTATTTTTGTTGAGTGTATACAGGTTTTTTGTACATAATAAATAATAACTTTATACAATATAACCCGGATGGAACTGGTGTCCCTTGACACCTCTAAAGTTTCTTAATATTATAACAAGTAAACAGTGTCTTGGTCAGAGAAGCGTTAGCGCATTAGACTGAGTAAGCAATATCCCGTCAGTGGGCGCACAGTTATTTCTGGAATGTGCCCGCACGTTGCCAACGTTAACATGGACAGGACAGGCGTGCTCGAATTGTTTATATATAATAATGCGTATTTAATATTTATCATTTATACATGATTGATATCAACTAAATAAAAACCGGCCAAGTGTGAGTCGGACTCGCGAACGAAGGGTTCCGTACCATTATCTATAAAAAGAAGAAAATCAAAACATGTATGTTGTATGGGAGACCCCCTTAAATATTTGTTTTATTGTAATTTAATTATTTATTTTAAAAGGGAATGTATAACTAAATATTCTGTGAATATTTAGTTATATATTAAAAGCATATACAAGCGTCTACCTGTTGCCGTTATCAATATCGAGTAAAAACGAGCAAAAAATCACGTTTGTTGTATGGGAGCCCCCTTAAATATTTATTTTATTCTGTTTTTTAATATTTGTTGTTGTAGCGGCAACAGAAATATACGTACATTATCTGTGAAAATTTCAACTGTATAACTATCATGGTTCATGAGATACAGCCGGTGATAGACGGACGGACAGATAGATAGACGGACAGCGAAGTCTTAGTAATAGCGTCCCGTTTTACCCTTTGGGTACGGAACCCTAAAAACAATGAACCTTTTCTTTCTAACACTATAAATGCAGGAGGTAGGTACCTACTTTTCTTCCTGTTTGAGATTTACTTATTTCATTGATTGTCCTTGTTATTAGAGAGTGTTCATTAGCTTTTTTTGATGTCTTTTTGCCATAGATATGGCGTTCAGTAACAATCAATTATTATAACTTCATTATTTTGTTCCCGACTGTCCGATTATTGTGACCGATTGCCATTTAAACTTATAATTTTGCATGATATTTATGTTATATTTTGTACTACTTAATATGAACCTACATAGTAAAATTAATAACATATCCATGAAACATAATAGTAAATGTTAAATATTTTATCCTCGATTGTACCACCTCTCGTATTACCTAAGCCCTACTGGATACATTTGATTAACCTGACCAGACAGGCTTCATTGATTTACCGTTTGGCATCTAGCTACTTTAATCCTTGTCTAACGATTTTCTAATTAAGGGTTGCGGTTTGGGATATATACGTATAGATATTATAATGTGGCAATGCTTTATGTAATATAGTATATAATCTATGAAAACTGAATAGCTACAAATAGTATGTAGGGTCTGTCATGATCCACGCAAATTCTGTCTTTTACTTTAATTTTTGAATTTGAAGGTTGGCATCATCGAACTAGTTGGGATACTTAGGTATTTACTAGGTATAGGTTAGGTTAGCTTGCCAACTTTTTATTCTTATCACTATCGCCAGTATCAGCATCATTGGGAGGCAGTATAAAAATGGCCGATCGACTGATGTCGGACGTTAATCGCCCGTTAGAGGCGAATTATTCACAGGCACGCGCTGCACCCGTATCACCTCATATGCAACCGTACATATAACTCCTACAAACATATTCAACTTTATTGCTTCTTCACAGAGTTCATTGTCCAATAACAATGGGTATAGTTGAGCTTTATGAAAATTGGCGACATCGTTAAACTAATCCAAGGCAATATATTCTCTATTTCCCAATGAATACAATTAATATGCTTTTAAATTCCCCATATACGACCGTCCGAAACTATCATCTCGATTGCTAGAATTGGCCGAATCAATTCAAACATTACTCTACAATGTTAAAGTCTATTTTAGATTGGCGATTTGCATGTTTATAGAGCAATAGTACTTACCTATTTATTTATGTGACTATGGTAAAACATTTATTATGCCAATATCAACAATCGCAATTGTATTCGACAATTAATTATTTGTAAACAATACCTAGGAACAATTTACGAGTCACGGACCAGTGGGATGGTCACAATATATAATATACCTAAATATTATATTTGTATTGGTTGTTTCCATCTCAAGAAAGTATTGAGATGCCAAATGATGACGATAAATTTTCTATAGTAAGTACCTAGTTACTTAACTGTTAAAAGTTGTAAAATGTTACACTCAGGTGACTCAGTCCTCAAAGCTCCGAATCTTCAACTGAAAAATATTATAAGAATCGAAACATATTTCTAGGCATACGAACTGCATTTGGATTGCAAGTAGACATCAAAAAGTGCACTTAAGGTGCAGTTCTAATGCAGTTGACATAACTGCATCGCACTTGAGCTCTGACTAACGTAGCTACGAGATACAAGGCAAGAATTTTGTGGACACTTTATTTAAGAGTAGTGAAGTAAAAAAAATCATGAGCTGGCGGGATTAGGCGTGGGGGCAACATTAGCCCCCAAACCTTTCAAAATGTATACGGTTTTATACATAGAAAAGAAAACTGCCAGGCTTTTCTACGGGTTACATTGAACTTGCTAGGCGAGCCTAAAATTGTAACATATATTTTTACAAAGCTGAAGATAATTTTTTTTTGAGATATTGTGATTGTGATAGTAATTTTATTAATTACTTAAAAATATATTGATAGGTAGCCTGGTTTTTGTCTTAAAAAGATAAACAACTAGATACACTATCGATTTAATAATATTAGTATTATTTTATTAAATAGAAGATTTTAGAGCACATTGATATAATTGGATAATGAACGATGTAAGTTGTTCAAGTAGGCTTTCAACAGGCGCAGGGTCGCGAATGCGTATCGCTACGGGATGAGCGAGTGTGATGAAGCAGAACGCTTCCGCTCGGCGGAGCGTGAAGATACCGCGATAGTGCGCTCCGCTACCTCACTATGGGTAGTGGTGGGCTCCATTGACTGCTTACTGCCTTAACAGCTCACAATACAAGCCACGCAGAGACTAAATCATGTCTTCATCCCATACCCTCGGTCCATTACTATCCTGTAAAAAAACCGAAAATTGATGAAACTGAAAAGCAGACTTTTCTTTTATGGTCCTTAACTTACAACACAAGCCGCCTGGAGACTAAAATAATCATGTCATCATCTCATACTCTTGATCCATTACTGAAGTGTAAAAAATCTGAAAATTGCATTGCCTGAAAAGCGGACTTAAATTCTTTTAAGTTTTTGTCATCAAGTTTATTAGAGTTATTTATGGGCACAGTTTATTCAGTGGATATTGATTTAGTAACCTCCCATAGTCACTTTGCATGCCTCTCATTTAGATTGCATCCTCTCTTTAAAAAACGGCTGCCTTCAAAAAGAGGCACGACTCGCGAGTGAGGCTTAGAAAAATAAAAAACTAAAAAAAAAAAAACATAGGAACATAAAAAATTTACCATGTATGAGGAAAATGCATAATTGTTGGTAAAAATCCCAAAATAAATAATAATTAAATGTCTTACGTAACCCAATTAGATATTTTCTGCAGTATAATTATTACAGCGGCTCTAATTAATCGGTCCGTGAACTTTGGAAATTGTATACGCATTCAAATCATATCTCGGGAGGAGTCAACACATCTGTCGCGTAAACAAAACGAAACTCCAAAACGGCCCTCGAATTTAATACTCCCGAAATGAATATTTATAAAGGCGTCAACTGCTAATCCTGTATTGTTACAATTTTCGCAGATTCGCTCGCACTGACTGATGGCGTCAAGACAATACGGGGCTCTTACGATATGCGTACATTGCAGGCTACTTTATTTATATCGTTTATTTGTACACACTCATTTATCCTAACAATGCGTGCCTCAAGAAGAACCGCCTTCCATATGCTGCTGTAAAGGTTACTTTTAAGATTATTACAGTTTATTATGCTGATCTTTTTCAGTTAATTATTGGTATATATTGGTTTATTAATATATATATAGCTGTTCGTTCTGATTCACTGACTCATTCATCGCCTCTCCTGTAAAATTTTGTATGAAAAATTTTTTTTTCACAAATGGTTTCGTATAGAGGACAAAAATTCATTAAGAGGAAAAATATGGAGAGAGCTGATGATTGAGGATTTCGGAGACGGTTGAAGAGCACGCTTAAGGTATTGAAGATAGGTGGGGGGTGCTCGAACAAATGTCACTCGAAACGTCATCCAATTGGCAGTGAGCCGAAAAAAAATTCAAAATGGCGAAAAAAAGATGGCCGCCATACAAATTTCGTCGGTGTCCATCTCGAAGGGTATAAAAGATGAAAGAGTTGTTTCTTAGCAAAACATGATCAGGATCCAAAGGTCTACTCGATGAATACAAAAAAAATTCAAAATGGCGGACTTTATTTTTCCATAGAAAATGTATGGCGAATATTGAGAGAGAGTATAAAGTTGTGAACTAGGTATGCAAGGCGATTGATGCGGTTCTTTGGAGAAATCTCAAAGAAAAATATGGGAAGACATGATGATTGAGGGTTTGGAAGATGATTGATGAGCCCGGGCAGAGTTTTGTAGATAGATGGGGGCTGCTCAAACAAAAAATACTCAGAACCTCATCCAATTGGCACTGAGGTGAAAAAAAAAACCAAAATGGCGGATTCAAGATGGCGGCTATACAAATTTCGTCGGTGTCTATCTCACCAAGTATAAAAGATGGAAGAGTGGTTTCTTTGAAAAATATGATCAAGAACTAAAAAACAAGATGGCGGAATTTATTTTTCTACACAAAAAAAATTTTTGATGGTTTCGTGTAGAAAACAAAAATTCATGCGGAGGAAAAATACGGAAAGAGCTGATGATCGAAGACTTTGGAGACGGATGAAGAGCACGGCGAGGGTATTGAAGATAGGTGGGACGTGCTCAAACAAAAACTACTCGAATCCTCGCGGTCCGCTTGCGGGCCGCGCACCCACGCGCCGTACTAGTTAATATATATATAGCTGTTCGTTCTGATTCACTGACTCATTCATCGCCTCTCCTGAACAATTTTGTATGAATTTTTTTTTTTTCAATAATGGTGTCGTATAGAGGATAAAAATTCATTAAGAGGAAAAATATGGAGAGAGCTGATGATTGAAGATTTCAGAGACGAGGGAATGGCATGCTTAAGCTATTGAAGATAGGTGGGGGGTGCTCGACCAAATGTCACTTGAAACGTCATCCAATTGGCAATGAGTTGAAAAAAAATTCAAAATGGCGAAAAAAAGATGGCCGCTATACAAATTTCGTCGGCGTCCAACTCGGAGGGTATAAAAGATGGAAAAGTGGTTTCTTCGCAAAAGATGATCAGGATCAGAAGATCTACTCGATGCATAGAAAAAAAAATTCAAAATGGCGGAATTTATTTTTCCATAGAAAATGTATGGCGAATATTGAAGAGACTACAAGTTGTGAACTATCCAAGGCTTTGATGAGGTTCTTTGGAGAACTCTCAAAGAAAAATATGGGAAGACATGATGATTGAGGGTTTGGAAGATGGTTGAGGAGCCCGGGCAGGGTATTGTAGATAGGTGGGAGGTGCTCAAACAAAAATTACTCAAAACCTCATCCAGTTGGCACGGCGAAAAAAAAATACCAAAATGGCGGATTCAAGATGGTGGCTATACAAATTTCGTCGGTGTTTATCTCACCAAGTATACAAGATGGAAGAGTGGTTTCTTGGAAAAAGATGATCAATACCTAAAGATCTATTTGATGAGCAGAATGATTCGAAGAAAAAATATGGAGAGTGATAATGATCGAGGATTAGGAATTTGGGAAAGATAAGTGGAGGCTCCTCAAACCAAAATACCCGAAAGCAAAACCTCGCGGTCCGCTTGCGGGCCGCGCACCCACGCGCCCTACTAGTATTATATATATATGAAAATCGCACAAGAACTAGTAAAAATAAATGATGAAAAATATCCTAGTAAAAGTGCATGCCTCCTTGCTTATATAAAGAAGCAGGCACTATTCGTTAAGCAACTTTCTATAGTGCCGTCAAATTCAGCCATTTTGAAGGTAAGTCCTGACAAACAAACAGACGGAATGACAAATTCATTTCAAATGGACATTTGGGTTTTGAAAACGTCAGCTATTAGGTACATGATGTTCTACGCAAGCGAACTCAATGCAAGCGAAAAACCACCCTAACAACCGCGACAAATGTGTTAAACATAATGTCATAAGGCGTCTAAACGTATTATGAGATCACAATTCCAGAAAGTGGAGTCTTTATAGCCAAGACTCTCTACCAGTAAATATGTTCATGAGACTCGTAAGTATAAGATAAATTTAATTATTTTTTGTTTCTATCAGATTTTAGTCTAAATAAGGTAGCAGTGTACGCGCAGCGAGCTCGAGCAGTATTCATCTAAGGAATTAAGGAACAAAAGGCTTAAGTGAGCTTCGACGCCTCCTCGTTGTTTCACCGTTCCATATAAAAGGCGCCTCAGCAGATGACGGCCCGTCGCGAACAGATCCAAACTTCTTAACTGTTTCTGAGAGCCTGGTAGTTATTAATTAATAAATATACTTACATTAAAAGTAAAGTTTTATATAACTAGCTGCAAGCAAGTTTCATATAACATGAGGTTTCGGGTTTTAGTTTTCGGCCAAAAAATTCTCAGCGGCAGCCTCAAATTGGGAAGTTGACGATGTTGCACCCTCGTGCCTCGAAGAGCACCTAAATTCGTCGGATCTACGCCTGATCTCTTTCCATCGTACCTGATTGCCATTCCAGTTCATATTATGCCAGTCCATAATGGACTAAGAGTACAAGGAAATAGTAAGCGCTACTGCGTTTACATACTTACACGTGTGTAATATAATTTCTCCTGCATAGTTAGCTACCCAGTGGGTATTATTAGCAAAAAGTTAGATAAAGCTGATAGCCCAAAACTCTGCACGCGCTGAATAAATGCTTACTCATTCGTACTTATCATACAGTATATATAAGTATAATATTATAATAGAGATTAAATAATGTCCTATTTCCACATAAAAAGTGTCGGCTATTTTGCTGCAGACTCTCTAAAATGTATACATAAACACTCACATACGCACAACTCGTGACATCTCAATGAACACGCACCATTTTGTGGTCGGATTGTGCGTGTATGAGTATATTTATGACACGTTTTTAAAATAGTTATGCCATGTCTGTCCTCTATGAGTCTGTGGTACTTATTCGATGCGCGAGCGCTGCGCTGCTGTAATCTGCAAATGCGTCCCAGTTTGATAGAATTATCGTGGTCGCAATCCGACTGTGTTTGTAAATCTGACATCATACCGCACTCCTCGCTGTAAACGGCATAGCGAATCACATAGTGAACGTTTCAACTTTAATATCAATCAACGTCCATGCAGTCGATATTGATAGTCTGAGAGCTGGTGACCAATTTTCAGTAATTGTAAAATATTTTTTGCAGAATATGATGATGATGATGAAGTACCTTGGTAATATTCCTTTTGTTAAATTTTTAAGAATTTAAATGAATATATATTTTTTTAACTTTCACACTGACAGCTGAAAATAAAAATGCTCATCTTGTGGATTGACAATTACAGGTTCTTCGCAAGGTCTGACCTAGCTGGTAGATAGTAGAGTTAGTCTCGCCTCTAGTGACGGATACAAACAGTTTTCAATGAACTGTGTATTAACATTTTATGTAACCTTCGGGTTTATCTCATGTGTCTTACAAAAGACACACAAGTTAACTTAAATGTTGTTCAATATACCTAAATGTTCAATATAAATATCTACTATTCATGGTGCAAAACGATAATTGTGAATAATAAAACTTGTGTAAATACCAGTGTCAAGTTTTAAAATATTTCTTATTGTTTCCATCCTGTATACTCAGACATAGTCTTCAGCTCTTGGACTACGGCCGTTACAAATCAAGGACTCATCGAAGCTCGCCTCCATGCAGGCTGAAACATTGCAGTTATTAAACCGCACCTCGGCACAGGTATCCAATTACAATGTAACGTAACTCGTAATTACATTTCAATACCAACGTAGCTTTACGATTTTAACGAGCACCCTGATTTGCCCTGACGCCGGTTATCCATCCCTAGCTAATAGGTCACTTGATAGTAGACGGGAAATAATTGAACATTTTTCAATTTTTTAACCGACTTCCAAAAAGAAGGAGGAGTTCAGCGCGTAGTTATGTTTTTTAAACAAGATACAACTACAATTATTCCTATTGGAATAAGTAATAAGAGCTAACGGTACCTACTTATAAGATCTGATTATACCGCGAATATTGGAATAAGTATTATTGATATTTAATTAAAATTTAAATTAATAAGGATTTCAATATTTTAAAGATTTAAGCAATATCTTTCCTAGTTTCACTTGTTTCTAATTCAAATACTGCTTCATATTGAAGCTAAGCTATTGTATAATATTATCTGTCCTTAAATAGATAGATCTTTTTGCATATTATTTCAGTAAATTAATTAAGATTGTCTTTAAAAATGTATTTTTTTCGTTTAATTTATTCAAGGATGAATTTCTACAGATTTCACCATTCCGCTAACAGAGCACGTTCACTGTACACATAAACAACTAACTTCCTTTAGTCTTATCGCGAAGCGTCTTTGAATACGAAGTTACTTAAAGCTTATAGTTCCTTACGTTTTCATTCGGCAACAACAAAGCGGGGGAGGTAATTAATAAGGCTAATATGATTAGTAGTTGCGCTTCGAACTTAGTGTTTGTCTTAGCAAATATTTCGAAGTCAAATGAGCTACGGTATATTGACAATAGTGTCGCTAATTAATTCCGCATAGTAATTAATTAGGTGTCTACATTATGAACTATTTCAGAATAATTTCGCAAATGAAATCTTATGACGTTATTTATAGAAAGTTTGAAAAGTGACTTACTGGTAACGGCTTACTTGTTGGTCTAAATGTAATAGGTATCATTCTTTACACCTAAGTATATGAATTATTCTTATAAACATTATGAAATGGATGATGCTTATTTTAGTTTAGTTTTTAAAGTGTACACTAATTTATTACAGAAGCTTCATGTAGGTATTGTATTTTTTATCTTTTAACTTTTTTCTATCATTGCAAAATTGTCTATAATTTTTTATTCGTCTTAAACAAACCAACTTGTTCCTATTCAGGTTTTACTTCGAGGAATGCGTTTCATTAAAAATATGCGATTTTTTTGTAAAACAATAAACAAAACTTACTTTCCCATACATAATTATCCCACAAATTAAATTGATCCCACACTCTATTTCATGTTCTAATATGTGTAATACGCAAGCTTTGGTTGCTATTATTGCCTACTAGATGATGCCCACGGCTTCGCCCGTGTGTATTTAGGTTTGTAAAAATCTCGTGGGAACTTTGATTTTCCAGAACAAAAAGTAGCCTATCTGTAGTAAGTAGTAACCCGTCTACAAAACGGAAAAATTCCGTGGGATCCTTACGATTTCGGAATGCAATTCCTTACAGCATCAGGGTTGAGGAGTTCGACATGTACCTACTCGAGGTCATTCAACAATAAAGTCTTTAATTGGTATCCCCAATATTAATTTAAATAACCGACAGTGCCTAAATCCCATTAGTTTTGGGGATCAGATCCCCTACAGCATCAGGATTGAAGAGTTGGAATCCAAATTTTTTGTAGGACAGTGTCGCAATTTTTCTCTATCAATTAAAAAAAAATTACGCAAATCGGTTCAGAAATCTCGGAGATATCGGTGTACATAGGTAGAAAAACACAACTCCTCCTTTTTTGAAAGTCGGTTAAAAAAGTAGCCTATGTTACTCCCTGGTTAATTCTCTACTTGTATGTGAAAGTCCCGTCAAAATCGGTTCAGCCGTTCCAAAGATTAGCCCGTTCAAACAGACAGACAGACAGACAGACAGACAGACAGACAAAAATTTTAAAAACGTGTGATTCGGTTATGGTAGCGTTCAAATAACCATATGAGCTTAATATGAGGTAGTTATTTCGATATTACAGACAGACACTTCAATTTTATTTATTAAGTATAGATTTCAGACAATAAGTCAAAGTTTACAAAGGTAAGGTATCACATGATACCTATCTATATACTAATAAATAAAATTGAAGTGTCTGTCTGTAATATCGAAATAACTACCTCATATTAAGCTCATATGGTTATTTGAACGGTACCATAACCGAATCACACGTTTTTAAAATTTTTGTCTGTCTGTCTGTCTGTCTGTCTGTCTGTCTGTCTGTCTGTCTGTCTGTCTGTCTGTCTGTCTGTCTGTTTGAACGGGCTAATCTTCGGAACGGCTGAACCGATTTTGACGGGACCTTCACATACAAGTAGAGAATTAACCAGGGAGTAACATAGGCTACTTTTTTAACCGACTTATAAAAAAGGAGGAGTTGTGTTTTTCTACCTATGTACACCGATATCTCCGAGATTTCTGAACCGATTTGCGTAATTTTTTTTTTAATCGATAGAGAAACATTGCGACCCTGTTCTATAAAAAATTTGGATTCCAACTCCTCAATCCTGATGCTGTAGGGGACCTAATCCCCAAAACTAATGGGTTTTAGAAACGTGGTTTGGTTGATATTGGTGGTACCAATTAAAGACTTTATCGTTGAATGAACTCGAGTAGGTACATATCCAACTCCTCAACCCTGATGCTGTAAGGAATTGTATTTCGAAATCGTGGGGATCCCACGGGATTTTTCCGTTTTGGGGACGGGTTTCTACAGATAAGCTACTTTTTGTTCTGGAAAATCAAAAGTTCCCACGGGATTTTTAAAAACCTAAATCCACACGGGCGAAGCCGTGGGCATCATCTAGTTAATAATTATAATTTCTCATTACACAGTACACAGGACAGTATTACAGTATAAAGGACCAAGACTCGGTGGTTAAATCTAAACATAGCTCTGCTAAAACTATATTTCACGAGTGGCAAGACTTTGGGAATTAAGCTACAATTAAATGGTCGTAAATTCCAAGTTTGGGTCGGGTCACTTCGGGGAGCTCGGTGGCAATTTATCAATTATTTACGCCACTTGGGCCCGCGCTGCTGCCGGCACCTGACGCTACTGATTCGCAGATTTGTTTATAGACATTAGACGTGTCTCTAGATATGTCGCCTACACAATTATAAGTGTACATTGATAAAGCTATGTAGCAGTATTTAGATAAAACGGTACGTGGGTCGTCACCATCATCGTTATCGTCATTCTTCATCATCATCTTCTCGTCGAGACCAATCCAACGAGTACAAATTCGGTGTACTTACGATTAACAGGGCAATGTTCCTGTGATCACCTTCCTGCCCCATCACCAGACCTTGGTCACCGCCATGTAACAAATCCAAGTATGTACGTGACAAACGTATAAAAAAATAATTAAAATAATATAAATATAATTTGAGTAAACGTAAAGGTAGGTTTTGGCCAACTTATCGAGTACGGAGTCACCTGGTGTATAGAATACAATAGAATACATTTAAGTTTTTTATTCAAATAAACTTTTACGAGTACTTTTGAATCGTCGCTTTAGTGTATGAGTGTAGCATTTGAGTTTGTAGTATATGAGTACCTACTTAATTTAGTGCACCGGCCAGATACAGCTACATTTAAACCTTTAGAGAGATATATATATATATATATATATATATATTAATCATTATTTTTTTATTTCACCAAAAGTACGTAGGTACATATATATCCCTACAAAAGTAAAAACTTGGCTAAAGGAAAAGGAAGTTCTACTAAGCTGGCTTGGAAGGTCTTGGATTTTGATTAAGCCATTTCAAACATACATCTAAAGTGTCTGAATGGAACAGCTAAACAAACTTCTTGTCGCGGTAATCAGTCACTTAAGCAGGGCGCACACCACCGGTGACTTGCGGTCGGCGCATCGATCTCAGTCGGCGACAGTTTGCGTGGGCCTAAATAAAATATGGATGTTGCGCATTTGTAATATGTATATACAATGCATTGTGTAATGTGTTTGTATAGTGCTACGCGTATATAGTTAGGTATATTAAGCAAAGATATTTTTAAACCAAAATTACCTTAGCAACTATATTAAAAAAATAAGTTTAAGTTACCAAAACTTATCCTTGTATATTTTAATATTTTTTATGAGATGGAAAATGATATTTAAATCGGAGGAAACCAAATCATAAAACTTCACTAAAGTTTAAAATTAGGCCAAATATACAACTAGCCTCTTTTTTGTGGCTTTTTAATTAATATCCTTCTATTTGTAATTTAACGTTCAACCTTTTTGCTAAATATAACTATTAGTAACAATTTAAAAACTACGCAAAATACCACCGCGGTACGGAGTCTGTCGGCGCACGGAGTGTAGCGAAGCGGGAACGTGGACGCTCGCGTCAGATGCGGGTGAACAGTCGAGCGCAAAATCGCACTGCGAACCGCGCCGCGCCGTCGCGCGATGTATGAAGACAGTGTGGACGCGGCATTATCTTCATACATTATATTGAAGCTATGCAGCTATCTTATATATTTTTAGTAATATATTTGCATTCAATGGACAATGCTACGACTGTCCATTGTTTATGTTATTTTGTTTTTTAATGACAATTTAAGCCCTTAACTGTGATCTCTCTAAGATGGAAGCGTCGTTCCCGTTAAAATGATTAACTTTTAAAGATTATTATTAATCGAATTCAATACCTTTCAAATAAGCTGACAAATAAATAAATCTTTTAAAAACTAATCAATATAATATGTATGTTAACCCCAAGTCCACTGCAGTTATTATTCTGTTACTTTATTTGTTTCCTAACTCAATGTCGCACAAACTACCTTATCATTAGTTTCCACCTCAATACTAAAATTCAGTCGGTCCCTTTCGTTTAGCCCTTTGTGTTTGTATAGTTAAATTAAGTTGAAAATTTATTCCATATTAGTTTTGTTCGAAGACCCTGTGTCAACGTCGAATTTATAATTTTAAGGGTAAAACTCTATCGTATAATTAGTTTTTGATGACACTTATTGAATAGTGGTAAGATTAAATACCCTTTCAGTTAATTTTGAAATGTTTAATAATCTGAACCTTTTTTAGATGTATTTGTCTCGTTTTAATATTATATTATTAAGACTACTTAGTACGATAAAAACAGCCTTTATTATGATTTAGAAGTAAATGTTATAGAATGTAATTAGTGGTAGATTCACTTGTTTCACTAAACTTCAAGAAACATTTGTAAAAGTTTATTTGAATATAAAAACTTTTCTTTTCTATTCCATTCTATTAGGACTAAACGTAGGACTTGTAGCTTGTAAGCCTAAGAAGGCTCATCATCATCATTATCATCTGGCTAAATCCCCACTGTGATAGCCTAGTGGTTAGGACGACCGACTTCTAATCGGAGGTCGTGGGTTCGATCCCGGGCACTAACTTTTCGGAGTTATGTGCGTTTTAAGTATTTAAATATCACTTGCTTTAACGGTGAAGGAAAACATCGTGTGGAAACCTGCATGCCTGAGAGTTCTCCATAACGTTCTCAAAGGTGTGTGAAGTCTGCAAATCCGCTTGGCCAGCGTGGTAGGCTATGGCCAAAACCCTTCTCACTCTGAGAGGAGACCCGTGCTCTGTAGTGAGCTAATGGGTTGATCATGATGATGATGATGATGAAATCCCCACTGTGGGATATATTTTAACTTTTCGAAGAGTTGCCACCACACTCGGCCCTATGCATTCCTTATCTACTAGTCTCGACTATGTAAATTCATTGTTACGTTAACAATTTTACTATGTTTAATTTCACCGAACAATACGTCAATCACAAAAACAATTCGCCCGATTACGCAATCCAGCCTGCCAGTGAAGTTTGGTTACTGGTTGGCAGTGAGCGAATTAATATTCGAAGTCACGTCACGAGCACTGTTCACGCATGCCTTGGCGCCGCCAGTCCGCCAGCCCGGCAGCCCGCCAGTCCGCCAGCCTGCCAGTCGTGACCGCTCATTGCCAGCCTCGTTTTACAGTTTACACAACAATTTTTGTTCAGTAGAAAGAAGTGTGTAAGTACATCCGCTTCATTTACCTTTTATGCTGACATCCATAAATGTCAGTTTATTTTATAGTGGATTTTTTTTCTATTTCACTACAAAATAAATAACCTAAGCTCTCCGTAGTATACCATGACATCTTCGTTGTCATGCTAGTCATGTTTCTTGGAACCTTGTAACACGTAGCAACGCAATGATATTTTATATATCCACGTAGACTGCTTGATTTTATTATAAAGATCCATTGCAATCAAAGATATCAAACCTGTCTAGGTACTTACTTAGGTTACAATATAATATTCATTCCGAAATATTAGTAGGTACTCAAATGAACAACACAATAAGCGTTGTTTAAATAACAATTTCACGGTGCGTATTGAATCGTTTGTATTAAACAAAATATCTTGAGCGTTTTGACGGCCATCAATTGTTGGAACGAGGATATAAATTAGAGGCCCGCGCGTAACCCGGGGGCAGTCGAGATTAATGTTGGTATTAATCGAGTGGACGCCGCCGCAGAGGTTGCTTCTGCCGTATACATCTTGAATTTACACTTTGACTTAATTCACATTAAATTATATACATAAAATGAGTACAAATAGCAAGAAAACAAAGACACCACCATCATTTGTCTTTGTATTTTGGTTATGAATTGTAAGCTTCTTGATAAAATACTGTGGTTTTCACCATCACATCAGGAGCATCTCCAGGAGCAATACATAAAACCTGATTTGACTTAATATAATATTTATCAATAGAATAGGTAAGACCGTCCGTGCGAAGTTAATTCAGGCATTCAAACTCGTAGTGTTTATATTTTTAAAGTGTTCAAAACTTTTGCCTGATTTTTTCGATGCATATAAATAAAATAAAATCAATAAAACAAAAAGTTTTTGTTGTTTATTTATTAAGAGTTCGCTTGTAATAAACTCTTTTGTTACCTTCTTTCAAACAACCACTACAAGACGTGCTAGTAGAATTGGCATTTCACTATTTCATCGGAAAATATAGAACTTTTCTTTCTGGTTTTATTGCGATTATTCTCTTGAACCACTGAGGGGACAACATTTTAGTTAACTTAATGAAAGTGTTTTTTTTTTATTCAACTACAAGCTAGCCCTTGACTGCAATCTCACCTGATGGTAAGTGATGATGCAGTCTAAGATGGAAGCGGGCTAACTTGGAAGAGGCATACCCCTGATCGGTTTCTACACGGCATTGTACCGGAACGCTAAATCGCTTGGCGGCACGGCTTTGTCGGTCTGTACTTAATAAACTCCATTAGACTCGATATGGCAATATTATTTACGTTTCAAAGCTTAACCAACTAATAAACCACTGTGGCCCGCCTAATTATCGCCATACATGCACATCAGCGATCTCAGTTACGAATTAGCGGCGCCATTTCACCGCCCGGAGTGCCCGAACAATGACATTTAACGTAATTAAATTTCCTCGACAAACCCTATTTTATCGTCGGATTATTTGATCAAAGGGCTAATCGACTCAACATACCTATAGTTTAGCCAAAGATAAACTTGCGACATGCGGGCGGCTGTGCGTGTTTAACTAATGACCGAGTCATGGGGGTTTTCAGGGGTATAAGGGGGAGTGAGGGGGGTGGCCGGTAGTCCGGCGATATCATTAGCCACAGATGCCGCTGCCCGTTGCCCGGTATAAATACATTAAGTGCGCCGTCAAACTGTTAAAGCCCGCTTCAAACGTTGCTGTTTTACACCGTGATTTTGCAGCAATAACGGCGTCGCACTTTAATATACGTAGTATCTAAACAGATCATAGCAGTGTGGAGAGTAGACTGTAGATATACTTGTAGGTCTAGTGGAACGGTAGGAAAAACTCCAGTTTCGTTAACAAAGAATTCAAGCCCACAACTTATACAAGGTCAAAGCGGAAGAGAGCAAAAAGCAGCTGAGTCACCAAATCCAAAAATTCCATATTACATTACGCCGGCAAACTCGGCGTTGAAACTAGGTGGACGGACGATCTCATGAAAGTTGTTGTCAGTAGCTGGATGCAAGCGGCCCAAGATCGTCTTCAATGTCCAGCAATGTCCAGCCGTGGACGTCTAACAATTCAGATGATGATGATGTTTGCATTACAATGTATAGCTATCCATAGAAAGTAAGTATACTAAATAACTATACTTTATATTGAATGCAACAAGCAGGTATACTTTCTCGTTATATTGTATATAGAACTGAAGGAGTAGACCTCTACATGTCTACTCTTGCTGAAATAAAAGTATACGTCATAGCTATATTAGACAGTATATTATATCAATGTAAAACGGTTAGGCGACAGAGCGGTCGCATCAGAATCAATAAACAATGAAAAACAGCGGCCACTTCATGGGATATGAATGACGTCATAAAATTCTATAAACCCAATAAAATTCGTGCTCGGCGTTAGAACGTCCACATAAAATCTCAAAGTACATAAACATATCATAAGAGGGGATGAAGAGCGAGTTATCCTCACAAAGGAGAGTTTTTCTAAGGGATAAGCGGGCGGTTTCCACAGATGGTTATTTTATACAGCGAGTCTAAGTTAACGGCTCGGGTTTTTAACATTCTACGCCGTAGACGATCTACGCTTCGTAGCTGTAGAATGACGAGTTGAAATGGGCTTGCATAAAATTGTGAAAAAAGAGTTTAGTTTGTCATATTATATGACTGGAAATATGATTCGAAATATTTTATACTACCGCGTTTTTGTGGTTCCATGATTTAGATGTTTCTTATAAATACCGTAGGAATCTTTCCGTAAGTTTTCCCAAGCTGAAAAGTATCCTATGTCCATCTAATTCTAAAGGATGCGACATCTCTATGCTTCTCTTTTCAGTTCAGTGTTTAAGCTGTTAAATGATATTTAATGTCGAGAGAAGCACAAATATTTAAAACTAGCTGACCCCCGCGACTTCGTCCGCATGGATATACGTTTTTATATAGGATCGGATTGGATCCCATTATCCTTTTTTGTACCAAAACTAAACGCAGCCTAAGTTACTCCATATAACATCACTTATCTGCCATTGAAAGTTCCGTCAAAATCGATCCAGCCGTTTCGGATATTAGCTGGAACAAATAGACAGATCGACAAACATAAATTTAATCGCACACCAGTTTAAAATAAGCAGTACGTTCAAAGATCCGGGTCCCAAGTTATTTGAACCCAATAAATGTCTGTCATTTCTGAACTAAAAAATCTAAAAAACCTATGACCTTGAAATATTTACGGGACAATACTTAAAGTACTACCTTTCTAACAAAAAAAAGAATGAGTTAAATCGAACTACGCGTTAATGAATTACAGCTAAATACACGTTTTAACTTTCTTCCCCTCTCCCAAGGGAACCGTGCTGAATTTCGGGATAAAAAGTATCCTAACTATGTCCTACCTCGGAGTGTAAACTCAAATCGTACCAAGTTTCATTCGAATCCATCCAGTAGTTTCGGCGTGATGCGCGGCCAAGATACAGACAGACAGACAGACAGACAGACAAAAATGAAAAAAATTGCAGTTTTGGCTTCAGTATCGATTATATAGTGCTGGAGGGCACTATATAATCGATACTGAAGCCAAAACTGCAATTTTTTTCATTTTTGTCTGTCTATCTGTCTGTCTGTCTTTCTGTCTGTCTGTCTGTCTGTCTGTCTGTCTGTCTGTATCTTGGCCGCGCATCACGCCGAAACTACTGAATGGATTCGAATGAAACTTGGTACGATTTGAGTTTATACTCCGAGGTAGGACATAGGATACTTTTTATCCCGAAATTCAGCACGGTTCCCTTGGGAGAGGGGATGAAAGTTAAAACGTGTATTTAGCTGTAATTCATTAACGCGTTGTTCGATTTCACTCATTCTTTTTTTGTTAGAAAGGTAGTACTTTATGTATTGTCCCGTAAATATTTCAAGGTCATAGGTTTTTTAGTTTAGAAATGACAGACATTACAATCCTCAGTATTGGGTTCAAATAACTTGGGACCCGGATCTTTGAACGTACGGCTTATTTTAAACTGGTGTGCGTTTAAATTTATGTTTGTCGGTCTGTCTATTTATTCCTGCTAATCTTCGAAACGGCTGGATTGATTTTAATGGAACTTTCAATGTTATAAGGAGTAACTTAGGCTACATTTAGTTTAGGTACATAAAAGAATTATGGGATCCGATCCGATCCTATATAAAAACCTATATCTACGCGAACGAAGTTGCGGGGTTCAGCTAGTAATATAATAAAACTGTAACAGATCAAAAAAAAAAAAAAAAAAAAGGTGTGATAGCCTAGTGGTTAGGACGACCGACTTCTAATCGGAGGTCGTGGGTTCGATCCCGGGCACGCACCTCTAACTTTTCGGAGTTAGATTAATAAAAATTTTCAAAATATCTTCAATGTACAGAATTGGATCTGTTCATCATCATCATCATGATCAACCCATTACCGGCTCACTGCAGAGCACGGGTCTCCTCTCAGAGTGAGAAGGGTTTTGGCCATAGTCTACCACGCTGGCCAAGCGGATTGGCAGACTTCACACACCTTTGAGAACGTTATGGAGAACTCTCAGGCATGCAGGTTTCCTCACGATGTTTTCCTTCACCGTTAAAGCAAGTGATATTTAAATACTTAAAACGCACATAACTCCGAAAAGTTAGAGGTGCGTGCCCGGGATCGAACCCACGACCTCCGATTAGAAGTCGGTCGTCCTAACCACTAGGCTATCACAGCTTTTTTTTTTTTTTTTTTTTGATCTGTTACAGTTTTATTATATTACTAGCTGAACCCCGCAACTTCGTTCGCGTAGATATAGGTTTTTATATAGGATCGGATCGGATCCCATAATTCTTTTATGTACCTAAACTAAATGTAGCCTAAGTTACTCCTTATAACATTGAAAGTTCCATTAAAATCAATCCAGCCGTTTCGAAGATTAGCAGGAATAAATAGACAGACCGACAAACATAAATTTAAACGCACACCAGTTTAAAATAAGCCGTACGTTCAAAGATCCGGGTCCCAAGTTATTTGAACCCAATACTGAGGATTGTAATGTCTGTCATTTCTAAACTAAAAAACCTATGACCTTGAAATATTTACGGGACAATACATAAAGTACTACCTTTCTAACAAAAAAAGAATGAGTGAAATCGAACAACGCGTTAATGAATTACAGCTAAATACACGTTTTAACTTTCATCCCCTCTCCCAAGGGAACCGTGCTGAATTTCGGGATAAAAAGTATCCTATGTCCTACCTCGGAGTATAAACTCAAATCGTACCAAGTTTCATTCGAATCCATTCAGTAGTTTCGGCGTGATGCGCGGCCAAGATACAGACAGACAGACAGACAGACAGACAGACAGACAGACAGACAGAAAGACAGACAGACAGATAGACAGACAAAAATGAAAAAAATTGCAGTTTTGGCTTCAGTATCGATTATAGAGTGCCCTCCAATCAAAATTTTCAAAATATCTTCAATGTACAGAATTGGATCTGTTACAGTTTTATTATATTATAGATAGATAGATAGAAGAAGATGAAAATTAAATTAAAAAAAATTGAGTATGAGAAACGTTACAAGTTACTCAAAATATACGCTCATTGCCCAAAATAATGGTTCCATAAAGAGTTAAATAGTATTTATTTACGACCGCAACTCCTCCCTGTTTATTGCGATATAAATCGGCGACTAGATATGATTTATCTGTTCATCACTCCTTGTTACGCGTGAGTAATGCCCTAAACGTTATTGCCTTATAAATGGTACTGGTTTTATTGAGAAAACTCACGAAAATTCTCACCGCGAACGCCATTTCGTCGGAGTTTACTTAATATTTTAAATTATGTAGATAATTTTTCATTCTATAATATGTTTTCATGATCTCATTCACATTTTTGACGGTCTCTTTGGCTCAGCGGTGTTAAAAGTCATTTGACAAGGTTCCTGAGTTTTAATTATTTCAATTCATTTTCGTACATTAAACACTCTCTGTAAGTTTTAAGATAAGTTTTAAAGTTAAATAAAGCGTGTAAAAAGAAATAACACTAGAAATACAGAGAGGCCTCATTACATCGACGAAGACATCGTTGTAAGACAGCTGTCAACATAGGCGCTCATTATCATATAATCTGATTTTTAATTCGGTGGAATTCTGACAATTGTCAATCAAAAATAGAATGTGTTGTTTGTATGAAAAACAGGGTTAACACCTGAAGTTTAATTTTACCCTAAACTAATGTACCTGACGACACTGACGTACCTACATATCTGTCAGGCAGTTGACAATTGATTTGTCTGGCTACATCATAAAGTAAACAGACAATAGAGTTGGCATAACTACCTTAAAAACGTGCCAAAAATACACTCACACACGCACAATCCTGTAACATAAAATGGCGCGTGTTCATTGTGATGTCTCAAGTTGTGCGTGTGTGAGTGTTCATGTATACATTTTAGGGAGGCCATCTTAAGTCACGAGTGTGCCGCAAACTGTTTTATTATTATGTCAAAAATGTAATGTTGTCTCTTTCACACTTATGAAAATTTTGATAAGCTTGAGCTATTTTCCGATCCACTAATTTCTATAGGACATTATGCCAGCTCTATTTATTATTATTATCTCTATGGGCTACATGAGGCAATTGATTTTTATTTATATGTAAGTTTTGAATTTATTATCTTTTTTGTGGGAACTGTTCTAAGATATTGTAATATATACTCTAAATAGATGTCAAGTTTACAGCTGTCTGTGGTCACAAGTTTTTTAATGACACGTGACGATGACACGTGACGTGCTAGTGATGTAACTATCGATATTTTGACTGTGAGGATCTATAGGGACACAATATGCGTGTTTAAATATGTGGACCATACTCTAATATTACATTATGCGAAAGTGTGTCTTTCTGTCTTTTACCTTTTCAGGGCCCATCCGATTTGGACGAAATTTTGTACACAGACAGCTTGCATCCCGGGAACCGATATCTAAGGCTACTTTTGTCTTGCAGTATCAAAGCGTTCCTACAAGATTAATAAAATAAAAACCTAAGCTCACGTGAATGAAGTCTCGGGCATCATCTTGTTAGGAAATACAAGAATAATATGTTTCATATTATAGTATATTTTTAACCGACTTCAAAAAAGGAGGTTGTATGTATGTATATATGTATGTATATATGTATGTATATAAGTATGTTCACGATTATCTCCGCAACTAATGAACCGATTTTGATGATTTTTTCACTATCATAATCTACATACTTTCAGAAAGGTTTTAGTGTACACATCGAAAAATATACATATACATATATATATATATATATATATATATATATATATATATATATATATATATATATAAAAAAAACACAAAATATACATATCCTTCTAGAACCTTTGTTGTGCCTTCTAGAACTGAAATAAAATCGAGTCTTTTTGGAGTCGATGAAACTTTATAAACGGTGTTTCGAAAATACGATCATACAAGCTATTTTTAAGAAAAATTAAACCGACTTCGGTCCAGCAATCTCAGAGGAACCGCGGTGCACTAGTCAAAAATATTAGTGACATGTGGGTACATTTATGCGTGTAACATCGCACATAAGAATGGTAACTAGGTGTTTTGTTTTGTCTCGAAATACATAATACTAAACCTATTTATATTAATAGGTAGTAATATTATACTTCGTGCAATTTGCACATTGCACACGTTGCACATTGCACGAAGAACCGATGGACGTTGGGGTCCCAAGGTGCTTGAATGGCGACCTCGCACCAGCAAACGAAGCGTAGGTAGGCCCCCCCACTCGATGGACAGACGATCTCAAGCGAGTCGCTGGTAGCCACTGGAATCAGGCGGCACAAGATCGTGTGTTGTGGCGATCCTTGCAAGAGACCTATGTCCAGCAGTGGACGTCCATTGTTTGAAACGAACGAACGAACGAACGAATATTATACACTTACTAAATTTCTTTGAACATTAATGTTTATACGTCACTCCGTTAATGTGCGAATGGAAACTTCATTGGCGGAATTTTCTTCTGCATTACAGACATCCATTGGTAACGGTTCTCTTGCCTTAAATTAAAAAAATCAGACGTGGTAGAACATTTTTCACGTTTCGCTTCAGCGTTTTTCATACACCAATAACAGCTTTTAGGGTAAAACTTTTAAAACGTGCCGCCTTGATATGGGTTATGGGATGGGGGGAGGGAGAGGGTAAATCATCCAGTGTTGAGGTTAGAATTGATTTTCGTTGTTTTCTTGAAAACGATGAACTACCTTATTATAAGAGTGTTAGCATTATACTCGTGGACCAAACATCTATCACTAATGACTATTTTATCTCTGAATTCGTGCCAAAGACTATTAAGTCCAACCCTAGTATTTGCATGTATTTTGCACCTTCACACAACACTAGCATGAAATTATGGTATTATTACAAATATTTGATATTATTATAATTACCAATGTGTCTATATGCGGCAAAAATAATAGCGTTTGCTTTTAAGCGCCTCCATTTTAAATTGTTTTTGGGCACAAATCAATTAAGTGTGAAGTGTTTTGAACAAATATGACTATGTTTCTGCGATGTCCAATATTGCGGTCTTATTCTTTGTGCCCATTCATTTCTTATTTTTGGGTTCTTTGGAAATCTGTAACAAATAAAAATTTAGCGATCATGATACAACAATCTAGCACGCGGAAATACACGTAAGTATTCATTGTGTGTAGTGGCTACGGAATCTAATGTTCAAAAATTAAAAAAAAAACCCGACATTCACCATTTTTTTATCGCGGCCATCTTGGATTTGCATGGTGTTATTCTACTAGTCAAGCCCTTTCATTTGATACCCATATTAACGGAGTTGTAAATAATAAATAATCTACCATTTTGTAGCGGCGGCCATCTTGCAGCGATTTTCATCAAAATAGCTGACAACACTTTCGACTAATTCACCTTTCAAACAAAAAAACCGCGTTCAAATCGGTTCACCCGTTTTAGCGCTACAGAGGAACAGACAGACAGACAGACAGACAGACAGACAGACACACACACATACACACACACACACAACACACACACACAGACACATCAAACTTATAACACCCCGTCATTTTTGCGTCGGAGGTTAAAAATTTTATCGCACGTAATCGATATGCAATTTTAGTACATCACTATGCTAAAAAACATAACCTTTATTAGTCAACAGAAAATATTTAAAAAATAGGCAAAAATGGGTGTAGAATTGAACACGATGATGGTTTCCAAAAACTACAAATAACGTTACATAATTTTAGATTATATTTACATACAAAACTATCAAAACTCACCGATGAAATGATAATATTTCTTTAAAATTTTCTTTTCGGCCCCTATAGGAATTACATTCTTTCACAGCACAGGACATTATAATAAAACTACGGAAAATTTATCAAAAATAACTTAAGATCAAACATTTATAAATTCTTGGAAGAAGAACACCAAAATAATAAACATTTATCAGCCTCGTGATTGATGTTTTTGGAAAATTATGATGCGACTAAATAAGGACTAAATTCAATTATGACACATCCAAAAACAATATAGTAATGATGATTTATGAGACATACCTATTTAATTTGGTAGGATTAAATTTATTAAAATATAACAAATAAGTCCATTTGACAATCAATTTAGTGACACGGTTAGAAATAATAAAAAGCAAGTGCGATTCGGTGTTTCATTTACACCTAGACAGGAGTCATTTAGGTTAGGTGAGTACAATAACTGTACCTCTAAGACAAAGTATCAGTCTTCTTCTTCTTCCCTGTACCTCAAGTTAATTTTTAGCTTCAGATCTCTTAGTTAATAGATTCAATGGAACTGTTTTATCTCTGGTAACATTAAGAAACGTCACAATTCTACGGAATTAATAAAATCAAAGTATACAACCTATACCAGCAGTATTCGCTCTGGAGACTACATATTTAGAAGAAGAAAAAAATATATTTGAACATTTTACGTACGTTATTTATTAAACGTACACTGCAAGCAAATCTAAATTTACGCTCAACAAAATATCCAAAGCTAATAATTATTTGGGTATACAAAACATGTTAAACAGAAACAAAGCTACACGGTCGACTTAAAACGAATTACCATACGCAAGGGACTCACCCTTTACTCGTGCACGGAGACATCGGCCGCTGAAAATTGAAATGGATCGGTTTCGAGAGTCCATCCATCACGGTGTTTGCCCCACATCTAAATGGTTTTTTAATAATTCCACTTTGGACTTCAATACGTCACCCCTCATTAGAAAAGGAAGAATGATCGAGTGTCGATTCTCTGAACAATATGACACTCAATTATTGACAGCGCGCCGTAATTCAATAAAACCGGCGGTGCGATGAAAGAATTGTGCGGTCGAAAGTTTTGACTTTGATATCATTGTGACATGAACTGAATAAAATATTATTTTGTTCTGCCGAATACATAGAGATCAATACTTATTATAATAATTAATAGTAAAAGTGAGAACTGAGAGGATGTTTTTACCTTTTCATGGCTCCACGCATCAATCTTGACAAAAGGAATAGAGACGCCTGTAGACTAACAGACGGCTATTTTAAAACCTGGACGAAGACAGGGGTAAAAGAACGCTTTTACCTGTCTTCGTCCAGTTTAAAAAATTGGTTGTCTGTAAAGTTTATTTATTGACGATAATTTAACGTGATAACGTCATTAAAGCAAGCAATTCATCGAGCAAGCGAAAGCGCAGAACGCGCTACGCGCACGATACATACAGACAGTATTACAGTGGAAGGGATCTTGTTAGTACTTGACTTCCTAAAACAACACAATATACGAAAAGCTACTGGGTAACTACTGGGTTGATTTTTATTAAGTTTTAAGTACATTGAAACAGAGAATATCCCTCTTGTCCGGTCATAATAAATATGTTTTATCCGCCGTCGCGAGCGGAAAGTAAGACAATAAAGGAAGTAAGACAGGAATGCGAAAGGGGAGAGTAAACAAAACAACGGCAACGTCTAGTGACCGCCATAAACAAAGCGAACTATGCGCGGTCACCTTTATATTTCATGCAAATCGGCGACCGTTCAGGAAAATGTTCCGAATAATCGCCGTCTGATAAACTGCCCGCTTTTTTAATGCATTCCCTTTACATGTTAGATTTTCTGTTTAGTTTCATAAACGGTTTGAATGTTTGAATGTAATGCTTACTTTTAATTTGAATGCATGCATTTTTATTTGTGTGCAATAGATTTTTTGCAAGATTTGATAAATGAGTTCTTACTTATTAAATCAAGAAATAAAATAAAAATAAATAAGTAGATACTTATTTTGCCACGGTATTACTACTGCGAATTTTTCTTAAACGGAAAATCAAAGAGTTCCCACGGGATTTACGAATAAACTAAATTTACGGGGATGAAGATTTTCAGCAAACGAATTTTTATCCAACAACAAACTGAAATGTTTCTTCTGTAACAGTTTATAGATCTACTATAACAGTAAAAGTATTTACCTACTACAGATAGAATTCATTTAAAATAATGAACGTCTTTTAAAACTCTCTACAAGTACCTATTTAAAATTAGAAATTTAAAAAACCCCCGACATTCACCATTTTGTGGCGGCGGCCATCTTGGATTTGCATAGTGCTATTCTACTAGTCAAGCCCTTTCATTTGATACCCATATTAAGGGAGTTGTGAAAAAATATGTAATCCGCCATTTCGTAGCGGCGGCCATCTTGGATTGATTTTCATCAAACATAGCTAACGACACTCTCGACTAATTCACCTTTCAAACAAAAAAAACCGCATTCAAATCGGTCCACCCGTTTGAGCGCTAGAGGGGAACAGACAGACACACACACACAGAGACACGTCAAACTTATAACACCCCGTCGTTTTTGCGTCGGGGTTTAAAAATACGGAGTACTAACCTACAACATGAAGCATGCAATAAAAGCCCCTATCTATAGCACATCACCGAACGCCATCTATCGCTATAAAAGTTACAAATAACCGCGAAACGACGCGTCATTAAATAACACGCTCGAGATAAGTACCCATAGATTAATGCGGTTTTTTATATGGATTTTATATCGATACGCGCTCTACAAACGCCCCTAACCATTTAGTACGCGACGCCAAACGATATATGCGATTTGAAATTTTGATACAATGTTATCGCAAAAATGTGATCGAAAATCAAAATTAATGTTGCCTATACAAAAATAATTTCGGGAAATTTTCGAGGGAGAAAAATACTCTGGGCGTTTTTGCGTAAATACGGAAGTAAGTACATGTTTGAAATAAATATACCGATCGATGAAAATATATTACTTAAGTACTTTAATAGACGCTATTTTTAAAATATGAGAAAATATTTTTTCTGTGTTGTCACAGAAAAAAAAGTAACTTTTATGCTAGTCTTCTAAAGTATTATAAGCAAAGTTAAGAAAACTTATTAGTTACTTAGCTAATCCACGCATTTTCCATTACAAACGCAATCGTACTTGGAAATTTTTATTTCTAAAAATATTATGAAAATAAATATCTCACAAGTGGAGACAAAAAGGGAAAAGTACTCTGATATGACACTCATATTTCACAGCAATCACAGAGCTTGCCTTACCTATGTTCATAGTATTGAGAGGGCAGGCATCTGCGCTGAAATCACCCGGTCACTAGAATATTGTTTTCACTATATTAGAAACGTGATCGCAATTTTTAAGGGCGAAAAAATTCTATTTCAACTCCATTCTGACGGTCGGAGTATTTGATTATACGTGGAGAGTGTGTATTCACATTTTAGTGTTATAAAGTGCACGATATTGAAGAGTTTTACGATACGATTTACATGCAATATTGAAATATTCACTGTCGGATTAAAATTTTAGGACCGCTGGTCGTCGGTGGAATACTGAGGATACACTTAAAAATCAAATATTCGTACGAGGAATTTAAAACTTTATAGAGCATATTTTTTGCCAATATTTTGCATGACTTATATTATTTACAAGCGGACACCCGCGACTTCGTTCGCGTGGATATATATTGGTTTTTAATAATCCCGAAGGAAGCATTTTGTTTTTCCTAAGCTCCTTTGAACTGGCGGATGTTTAGGTAGTTCAAAATATAAACATCATTGGTAATCTTTAAAGTATTTACTTTCTAACAAAAAAAGAATGAATGAAATCGGACCACGCGTTATTGAATTACAGCTAAATACACGTTTTAACTTTCATTCACTCTCCCTAGGGAACCGTGATGAATTTCGGGATAAAAAGTATCCTATATGTTACTCCGTAGTATGGACTTCAATCGTACCAAGTTTCGTTTCAATCCATTCTGTAGTTTTTGCGTGATGCGCGCACAAACATACAGACAAACAGATAAACAGACAAACAGACAAAAATTTCAAAAATAGCTTTTTTACGTTCTATTACTTATCTCTAACATTCCCCAGTTATTATTTTGCAAAAATCTTCAATGTAGAGATACGGCAAGTCTACGATTTTATTATATGTATAGAAGATAGATAGATATAGAAGATAGAAGAAGATAGATAGATATAACAACCTTCGCAGGTTGTTTGAGCCAATTTTGTTATGGTTCTAGTGTTTATTCGACTGAGAACTTAAATAATTCAAAGAAAATAAAAACCACTAAAACACCAAAAGCCATTTGTTAACTAAGCAAATTACTAGTTAATGCCCGCGACTTCATCTTCGTGGATTTAGATTTTCTTTAAATCCCTTGGGGAATCTATGTAGGGTAAAAAGTAGAGTATATTATTCTCCAAGGTCTAGTCTATCTCTGTACCAAATTTTATCAAAATCGGTTCAGTGGTATAAGCATGAAAACGTAAAAGATACATACAGATAGAGTTAGCGCTTGTTCAGACACGGCGGGAACCGCGCGATTATAGAATCGCATGGAAATCGCGCAGGTCTTATTTATATGAGTTATAAAGTAATCGTTCAGATATAACCGCGCGGTTATCGCGCGGGAAACGCGCGGTTCCCGCCGTTTCTGAACAAGCGCTTAGTATGGATAGTTATATGTAGGTACTTATTATTATAGGTGGTTAAATAGGCACTTATGCTCGTAGCTCTCACACCCCACCGTCAAGAAACATTGATTGAATTGTTTACGCAGGAAATTAATAGAGATAACTATGAGGAGGAAAACGGAAAACGGCTCCATTGTGTTACGTTTGATGTATAAGGTATACGCTTACTTACATTGAAGACATACCCTCACACCGCCTTCAGGCCTTCGCAAAGCATCAGCTATAGTTTGATTTTTAATACGGTGGAATTGTCATTTTATAAATAAAACTAGCGGACCCGGCAGACGTCGTCCTGCCCGCTATTAGCGCCACCTACCGGGTCCAATTTTTCTACTTATAAACCTTCCTCTTGAATCACTCTATCTATTAAAAAAACCCGCATCAAAATCCGTTGCGTAGTTTTAAAGATTTAAGCATACATAGGGATATAGGGACAGAAAAAGCGACTTTGTTTTATACTATGTAGTGATGTAAAAAATTGTATGAAAAACAGGGTTACCACCTGAAGTTCGATTTTACCCCAAAGTACCTATGTCAAGCATTTGTCATACGTACGGCAATTGATTTTTATTTATGTAAGTTTCGAATTTACTATTTTTTGTGGGAACTGTTTTATCTTTGGTAACATTATGAAACGTCAGAATTCCACGGAATTAAAAATCAGACTATAGTAAGACATTTATCAGGTTTACTATTAATTACTATTACTGTGTTACCTTATATTTACTAAACTAGACGTAACTTAACTGAAAATTTTGTAAAATTTTTGTGCAGAGAACAAATTTTGCTATTATTTGGACGAATTAGATCAGCTTTCGGATATCCAAAGTTCAACCAAATTATGGTTGATTATATCGTTAGATAAACTGAGATTAAGTAATATTGAACCGGGATTGTTTATTTAATGTTAGCCAGATAAAAGTTATTGTATTAGTTTTGTTCCTCGGTTTGCATTGTATATTAAGTGGTTCTTAATAACTAAGATGATACTCATTTACTACTAAACTAATCAAACTACCATTAGGATAATTTGCGGAGATTAAATAAAATACTGTATATTGTTTACTCTTCAGGTAATTTATTGAAAATTTTATAATTTTTTTGTTTCATTTTTTTTTTGTAAAATCTTTATATACTTTTAAGTTTTGTACGACGTATACTTGTTCTAAAAGTCTAATGACTCATAATACTTAAGAGCCGTGCCACATGGCGCATGCGAAACCGCAAAGTATGATTTTGTCTGATTGTATGCCACACTGGTACGGCTGAGTGCGCTTCCACAAAAACAATACCGCACCGCAACGAGACCGCAACGCTTCGCGGTTCCGCAGTCCACCGTGTGGCATATCACGGATTTATCTATGTAAGACGTCGTAGGAGCACAGCAATAATGCTTCGACGTGTGGCGGTTCTGCAGCGCACCGTGTTTTGCCTGTCATGCTACGGGTTTTTCTATGTAGCAAGCCGCAGCGGCCGGCGGCAGCAGAAGCAACGCAGTGACGCGACAAAGCATCGTGTGACATAGCTCTTACCAAAAGAAAAACCGCATACCAGTCTACATTGCAGTTGCATCCGGGAAAGGAAGTTGTTCCTGATTCCGCTTACTTGTTCCAGGAAATTCCCGACTCAACTCCGAGACCGATGAAAGAAATACTTTTCCTTGCTTTAAAGAGTTGTAAGACCCGCCTTTATTACTCTTTTGATTTGTTGCGACTTCCTTTACAATGGTTCGCTTCAAAAGTATTTTTAAAAGAGTTTCTTTGTTTAGCAATTTTAAATTATATTTTGCTTTAATTTGTTTGAAGTTTAATACTTGGAGTAGGGACAATAGAGTTATTTAATTTTTCGTATCAATTTTATCGATATTGCTTTCAAGTAAGAAAAGAGAATTAACATGAGACAAAAATTAAAGAACCGCTGTCAAAAAAGTTATACCTACCTAAAATAAAATATAAAATAATATAACATTGGATCTATGTAATATCCAATATTCGAACTCGCGTGGAATGGTACTACTTGCTGCATTTTCGCGCTGATAAGCCACGCTGATTCTTTGCCCAAGAACTGAACCACCCCTTTTATCACTAGACGAAGCAAATCTTCGTAATAATAAATTCTCGTCTTAATAATATTCGAGTTGATATTCAGACGAATTCAGTAAGTAATAAAAAAAAAACAGTTCATAAATCCTATTGAAAGTACATCCGTAATGAAATACCTCATCATGATCAACCCATTACCGGCTCACTACAGAGCACGGGTCTCCTCTCAGAGTGAGAAGGGTTTTGGCCATAGTCTACCACACTGGCCAAGCGGATTGGCAGACTTCACACACCTTTGAGAACGTTATGGAGAACTCTCAGGCATGCAGGTTTCCTCACGATGTTTTCCTTCACCGTTAAAGCAAGTGATATTTAAATACTTAAAACGCACATAACTCTGAAAAGTTAGAGGTGCGTGCCCCGGGATCGAACCCACGACTTCCGATTAGAAGTCGGTCGTCCTAACCACTAGGCTATCACAGCTTTTTTAAATGAAATACCTAGTAGGTAAGAAAATTTTTAAACTATCAAGCTTTTCCAACAATATTACCATCGGAACTAAACCTACTACACTTAACTAGGAATTTAGAAAGCTTAAGAGCCAGGGAGCCGGGATTTAACTTGAAATCGTGATCCCGGCGGTGTTTAGAAATAGCCTCCTAATAAATCTACCCCTCCGGCGTCCGGGGTTCGAATCCCGACGGGCGTCGGATCCGGTACGTATTAACTCGTTAGCCTTTAGCTCGGCGCACTGACCGACGGAAACTAAACCTAACTTTCTGGGCAACGAAAATTAAATGCTGCTCTAGAAATTGAACCTACTGTAACTTCACTAACAAATGTTATTGTTGTTGAATGTTTAGCTATCAAAATCTGACGTAAGTACATTCATATTTTCTTGTTCTTCCTTTAGATTACGTATCGTATTCAGTTTTTGTTCTATGAAAATTGGATATGGGAATAGAAGGTATGCGCTTTATGTTTGTCCATATGCATTACTTGTAAATCTATTAAGTATTATTGATGAGAAAATTGAAGAAATATGGCGTACGTAGGTAATGGTCACATTCTATTTAATTGCAAAATAAATAAGTGGTTAGGGACTTCCAGATTTCTTTTTAAATATTATTTAAAATTCTTAAAAACCAGTTAATTAGTTATAATACATTAATATACTCATTGGTTATGACCATTCATATAAAAACTTAAAAAAGCCTCAGTAGCGCAACGGTCGTCGGGCGTCGACTGAGAACCGAAAGGTCGAGAGTTCAAATCTCACCCGTTGCACTACTGTCGTATATAATCCTAACGCAAGCTAAGCTTATTTGGAAGGGAAAGGGTACATCAGCATGGCTAATATTCTTTTATTAATAGAAATGTAATATAGGTTTGTTGTATGTAACCAACCTATATTACAGAAATTTTACATATCGAATGAATGTAAAATAATATTATAGTAAATCAGTGAGTCCCGCGGGATCTAACTTCCTCCAACTGACCCTTAAACTTAAGCAGTAAATACTCAAGCCGTTCAAACTATCAAAAACTTAAGCACTATTCCCACTTGTGGCTGACCCCTGTTAAAACAAGAGTAACAGGCCGCCTGGACCCTACTCTGGGAATAAGTCCATTAATTAAATGTACTTTCTGTGTACGACGTATCAGAATAACATTATTACTCGGACCCTGAATGAACTTCGCATTAGTAGAACTAAGTTTGAGAACTTAATTTCTCTCAGTATGCAGGTGACGTTGATGGGAGTTCGGTGAAAGGATCGTATGTTTTCTTGACAAAGAGTTGGGGATTCGAGTCCAGGCATATGAGTTTACATAACCATAACAGTTTTCAAAATAAAAATTCTCTGATTACTCAATTAGATATATATTTTTGGCCTCTGTTATTAGATGTGTTAAGTCAATAACAATCATTAGGTTTTGGTTCGCTAAATGGTTTTTAACCCCGACGCAAAAACGACGGGGTGTTATAAGTTTGACGTGTCTGTGTGTGTGTGTGTGTGTGTGTGTGTGTGTGTGTGTCTGTCTGTTCCCCTGTGGCGCTCAAACGGGTGGACCGATTTGAATGCGTTTTTTTTTGTTTGAAAGGTGAATTAGTCGAGAGTGTTGTTAGCTATGTTTGAAGAAAATCGGTCCAAGATGGCCGCCGCTACAAAATGGCGGACTACATATTATTTTTTCACAACTCCCTTAATATGGGTACCAAATGAAAGGGCTTGACTAGTAGAATAGCACTATTGCAAATCCAAGATGGCCGCCGCCACAAAATGGCGAATGTCGGGGATTTTTTAAATTTTCAATTTATACTTGTAAACAACATTGTTTAGTGGTATTACAATCTTTATATTATGCATATATAAAAGCTGAACAACAGAATCTGGGTTTTTATTGAAATTGTGATTGATCAGGATTTTTAATGAACAAATAACAAATTAATTAAATAGTTAGTTCAGAATTAAATACTAATCCATTAAAACGTACTCTCACGAGACTGCTTGGTTTTGATATAAAGTTGGTCGAACTATGAAATCCGTATAATATTCTCGTACCTGAATTTATAATCCAAAATAGCTGAACAGTTTGTTACTCAAACACAACTATAGAGAAATCTTAACCTGTCAGGTGGAACTCCGAGGGAAGTTGAACAGATTTTGCAAGTACGTGTACAAAGTTATAGTTAGACTGTGAGACGTCGACTGAAGTAACAGATTCAAGGCACTGTTGGTATTGCTCGAGCCACTCCCAAATTCAATTAATCATAGTTCGGATTAGTTCCTCTTTGACGACCCGCAGCCAGACGTGGCTGTCTTGCCTAATGGTAGTTTGGATATCGATTATATAGGAATTAATATTAATTTAATTTTATTTGAACGGGCACTATGAAGTAAGAAGGAACTATTTACCGAATAAAGGCTTCAGGTAAAAGTAAACTGTATATCAAACAAGCTTCATATCTTCGACTTCGTCCACATTACAACAGTGACATTCTGGCTATATCTTTCGAGTTTAACTGAATATTACTTTATTTGTTTGCTTTTGAACTGAAATAGTTTTGTCTCAGTCAGGCAGATAGTATTTGTAAGATGCGCGCACAAACAAATAACCAGACAAGTCTACAATTTTATAATAGTAGAGATAACAATAACAATAATTCTTAGTCAATAGCAATATATTCAAGACACGTCTCTCGGCGAGAGGTAGGTACTTACACAGAAAGCCAATTCGCAATAATTTTCACTCAAATCTGACATAAACATGACCGATATTCCCCAATTTGCATGTCCGATGCCTTTGAATAAATTACACCACCTGCCCGAAGGTTCAGCCTCTATGAATATGTAAGACAATGGCTTCCAAATCTTAGGCTCCAATTAGAAGGGAGTCATTAAACCTATCACGGTTACATCTGCAAGACACGATCTGAATCGCAAAATTGGTCAATGTTACGTATTAAGTATGTGCTTTTCTGAAGATTAATTTGAACTTATTCGAAATAAAGCCGGATTGTGTGCAGATACCTGGATAAACGTTACTGTAAAGGCGAGGGGCATTTTAGCTTAGCGTAAACAATTATGTAAGTTATTGAATAATTATGATATCCAACGGGTGAGGACTGAGGTTCGATACTGACTATTCAAACTTTACGCCCTGTCTGAAACACATATCGACATCGTATCTAATACGGCTGCTAGAAATTACTTAGTAAGTAGTAATATTTACAACGAAGTATATGAAGGCCTTCACATTGTGAAGTGCGTTCTTCTTTCAATTGCATGCCGTCGCAGCCATCGCCGCAGTGTGTGTGGTGCCCCGAGGTGTGTGAGTCGCAGAAGGAACACGGTAACACCACAACATGGCACGTTGCGTCATTGCTAGCATCATTCCATTCTGACGTGCTTCTTTATCATCATCATCATAATGATCAACCCATTACCGGCTCACTACAGAGCACGGGTCTCCTCTCAGAGTGAGAAGGGTTTTAGCTATAGTCTACCACGCTGGCCAAGCGGATTGGCAGACTTCACACACCTTTGAGAACGTTATGGAGAACTCTCAGGCATGCAGGTTTCCTCACGATGTTTTCCTTCACCGTTAAAGCAAGTGATATTTAAATACTTAAAACGCACATAACTCCGAAAAGTTAGAGGTGCGTGCCCCGGGATCGAACCCACGACCTCCGATTAGAAGTCGGTCGTCCTAACCACTAGGCTATCACAGCTTTTATAGTTCTTCTTTATAGTTCCTAGTAATTACAAATCGTCCACGCGTACGTGCGTTTTCTGTGTGACGCTCTGCCGTTCAGTTTTCATCGCTCGTGGCTGGTTTGAGGTTTTAACATATTTTGTGAAATAGCAGTTTAAAATCGGGTTGATTTTGATTGAATATTTTCCAGTCCGCTCAAATGATGCGTGGCTGTAATATACATTAATGCAGTAAGCATTTAGAGCTTAAATTAATTAAGCTACGAATCGATTTTATGATGTAGGTACCAAAATGACTGATCATCGGCAATTACTTAAAAGTAATCAGTATAACGTGTATTTCATCGATTAATTAGTTACAAAATAATGTGTAGTCGAGATTTCTGAGCAACCGATGTCGAAGTGTCACTCTGTCCAATAAACTACTTTGCAACGGAATACGGTTATCTGCTGTGACGTAACAACGATTAAGAGTAACGTTAAATCGATGTAATGACATAACGAGATTATTGACCCATCACGTCGTCGTCTCTCGATATCTAATAATCGATTAAAGCTTATGATGCTCCCTGAAAATCCTATTTGGTAAATATTTCAATGTTACTCAAAGAATAAAATATAAATCGATTTTCTTGAATACAAAAACTAAACACAATACATATTATAGGTACTTATTAAAATCTAGATGATGCCCATGACATGCGGATTTAAAATTTTAAAAATCCCTTGGAAAATCTTTGATTTTGTGATGCAAGCTATCTATGTGCAAAACATGAAGATATGTCCAGCGGCGGCGGTCAAGAGTCAGGACGTGCTGTCCCTAATATAAACAGTACCTGTTCTATTAAGGAATCCCAAATATACGCGGGGTAAAATATCAAATAAAAACTGCTTTTGTAATTTTCTAGCTTAGCTTTAGAGCATAATGAACAGAATAATAAGTACTTTAATTTTATTTATTTATACTAGCTTTTGCCCGCGGCTTCACCCGCGTGAATTTCGGTTTTTGAAAAATCCCGAGAGAATCATGAATTTCCGGTTCCCGTTCCCGCTCCCTTTTCCAACCTTTATACCTACTTTCAAGGAAGATTGCTATAGAATGTACCTATAGCTGTAGCTATAGATTTCGGTTTTTTCAAAATCCCGCAGGAACTCTTTGATTTAACTCCGGGATAAAAAGTAGCCTATGTGTTAATCCAGGGCATTATCTATCTCTATTCAAAATTTCAAATCTGTTCAGTAGTTGTGACGTTATAGAGTAACAAACATCCAAACATCCACACTTTCACATTTATAATATTAGTAGGATCTTAATCCTTAACCAATAAATAATATGTTTCGCTGCACGTCAGGTGCGACCAGGCGCTAAAATGTCCGGTCACGGGTTCAGGTTACAGCGGGCGACTGAATCGATTTAACGTGGGATCGATTAAACGACGTAACGAGATTACTGACCGCTGACGGCTAAGTGCTCCTCACTAACCGATAATTGACTTTCAGACCTCGTGCAGTTTCAGTGATGGAAAAATGATCAAAGACTACAGTGAAACCATTTTTGTATACATGCCATGTATAGTACATATACATACATAGTTTAGTACATGACGTAGGTACTATTAAAAGCAAAAAGGTGAAAAGAAAGACCAAAAAAATAATTCATAAAAGATGTAGAAGTGGTAAAAGAGCGTGAACTTGTTTCACTAAACATCTGCACGGCAGCCTAGCCAAGTCAAATGCTCAGCTGGTGTGGTATGACCCAGAATTTTTCAGACCTATTTGTTTAAATAACTCCGAAACAAAAACCGTTTGAATGTACTCTAACTTAGGTAGTACAGAGTAATTAATATTATTTTGCGATTTCTTTTTTTAATTTTGTTAAAATAAAATTGAAATTACTAAAAGTCCTTTTCTGTTTGTAATATAATTATGGAAGATTTTTAATCCAAATCATCATGTTATAAATACAAATAACATGCATCGCGTTGTTATAACGAGCTAATTATTCCGGCGAGTGAGCGCGACTGTACCATAAATACGGAACGCAAACAAGTATTAGCACCGGTCACGGTGCAGTGTTTGCCTACGGCCTAAAACAACAGCGTTTGCGGCCACCGACTGAATTTGTTACCGACGGTCATCCGCTGACTCGACATTCGACCAGGTACACGCACTCACACAATGCGTGGAAACTCAGCAAGCCACATTCTGAAGTAAGATTCGCTGTAAATGTGGTTACAACGCAAATTGATACCTATTTCTTATTTGTGTGTTATTTCAAATCTAATGTAAAAAGCATTAAATATGTGACCAAAAATCAAAAACTATTCAAGAAGCTGCCAGCTTTCTAACTATTTTACCCGGCTGAGATTGTTGTATTTTTAAGTTGTAACCATCGTCGTAAATAAATAATTGTCATCATTAAGTACCTCATCTCCATATATTTGTAAAATTGATTGACATTAAGCCCTCATACGCATTAGCGGTCAACCGCGTGTGCGGCTAGCCGCTTTTATATTTTTATATGCAACCGCTCATTTTGTACGCACTAAACCGCGACTAAATTCTATAAAAGTGGCTAGCCGCGCGGTTAGCCGCATACGCGGTTGACCGCTAATGCGTATGAGGGCTAAGAGCGAGGCCGCACTGCGAATTTTATTCGCGCGAATTTTATTCGCGCGAATTTTATTCGCGTGGTTTATGTTCCGCATTTTAATATATTTTTCTCGCGACTTTAAAATCGCATGTGTGTGCAGCTTCATACATTTTCATATGTCACAGAATTTTGCGAAAAAAATCGCGCGAATTAATTTCGCAGTGCGGGCCCGGCCTAAGAGTACAGTGTCCCAATTTTGAAAATAAATCTGAAATCAGTGATCCCATTGTCCCATTGTCCCGTTGTTACATTTTTTGACGATTTTTCATAAGAAATTTGATATATTTTTTTTAAACATGATTCCGGGCCATAATTTTTGTCACAATAAATTATTATGTACATACTACTAATAGATAAAGTTACTGGTTTTTGTGTTCGACTGTACTCATACGTGACTATGCTTAAATGGGGAGATAAGGTGGTATTCATTTTATTATAATATTTTGTTTTGTGCAATTAATACGACAAATTAATTTTGCCTATTAAGATATTATTTTCGCTGATGCTTATCTGTATTTAAATACATTTTTCATTTTGAATATTATGTTTAAACTGATAAAATTGGGGTTAGATATAAAAGGGTGTAAACGAAAACGAATCGAAGTTTTTTTTGTGATTTAATTCTTCTTCGTATCTTCAATAATACGTTACTTATTTCAGAAACATAAAAATACTTAGTACCTAAGACACCTCTAAATTAATGTGAAATACTTACTTACTTACCTACAGGAAAAATTATTAAGGAAGAGTAAATTAAGTATAGCACACAGTAGTGAAATAGTTGTTTGATAGTAGAAGAAATATAAATCGAAATTTCATCCTTTTTCGATGATAACTGCCGATTATTATTAAGTATTTCACAAGTTTTCCTTATGGGCGACGATTGTGCATGACGAATTACGATTTTCGTAATAAAAACTTGTACTTAATCTATTTAATAAAACAGGTGAGTGTTGCGTAATTATCTACGTGCAAGTTTTAAAGTACTATCACATCTGTATGTCGTATCTACATGTACTACACGTCGCCAATTAGCATAACTAGCCGAAACGAGGAATTAGAGATCACGTCGATTGCGGCTAATGTCGCCGTGTCAACACCACAACACGGCCGACCGCACAGTGTGGACCGGCCTAAACAAACACTCATTACAACACCGCCCATACGTGATCCCTGTAAACGATCGCATACAATAAATATGCGTTCGAATCGAGATTACTTTTAAATAATAAAAATTCTTAAAATACGTAGATATGTACTTACCTATACTACCACTATACTACATAATATCAATGTTTAATTCAGAAGAGTGATATATTAATATATATATAGCTGCTCGTGCTGATTCATTCACTGACTGACTGACTGACTGATTGATCACCTCTCCTGAACAATTTTGTATGAATTTTTTTTTTTCAATAATGGTGTCGTAGAGAGGACAAAAATTCATTCGGAACAAAAATATGGAGAGAGCTGATGATTGAGGATTTCAGAGACGAGCGACGGGCACGCTTAAGGTATTGAAGATAGGTGGGGGGTGCTCGAGCAAATGTCACTCGAAACGTCATCCAATTGGCAGTCAGCTGAAAAAAAATTCAAAATGGCGAAAAAAAGATGGCCGCCATACAAATTTCGTCGGTCTCCATCTCGAAGGGTATACAAGATGGAAGAGTGGTTTCTTCGCAAAAGATGATCAGGATCCGTAGGTCTACTCGATGAATAGAAAAAAAATTCAAAATGGCGGAATTTAATTTTCCATAGAAAATGTATGGCGAATATTGAAAAGACTACAAGTTATGAATTATGCAAGGCTGTGATCCGGTTATTTGGAGAAATCTCAAAGAAAAATATGGGAAAACATGATGATTGAGGGTTTGGAAGATATTGTATTGTAGATAGGTGGGAGGTGCTCAAACAAAAATTACTCGAAACCTCATCCAATTGCCACTGAGCTGAAAAAACCCCAAAATGACGGATTCAAGATGGCGGCTATACAAATTTCGTCGGTGTCTATCTTACTAAGTATACAAGATGTAAGAGTGGTTTCTTGGAAAAAGATGATCAATACTTAAAGATCTACTTGATGAGCAGAATGATTCGAAGTAAATATATGGAGAATGATAATGATCGAGGATTAGGAATATGGGAGAGATAGGTGAGGCTGCTCAAACCAAAATACCCGAAAGCGAAACCTCGCGGTCCGCTTGCGGGCCGCGCACCCACGCGCCCTACTAGTAATATATAAACTTGTGATGTATTTAAATATATTCTTCTAGTTTTACTCAGAAAGTTTTCATAAAATGCAACGTCATCTACAGCTAAAAAAAATTGAGCCAATAAAACTTTTACGAAAACCAGAAAACAATTTTTTAGGTTACACTGTCGACGTGTTCTGTATGCTTAGTCCCACTTTGCAGAGCTCCAAAACTTTATAGTATTGATCGAATCACAATGACTTCAGAGTAAAATGGACCTAAAATGGCTTAAATTAAGGTTTGAGTTCGCCAATACATTCAACATTCGAAAACAGTCAGCGCCCCAAGCAGAAATGTTGTAAAATTAATATTCGAACTATTGAATTACGACTTTAATATAAGAGTCTTTGGGTTCATTTTACTCTGAAGTCATTGTGTCGTGTCGATACTCGAATTTCGATCATCGTTGCCACTACTGAACAAACTGAGACTACCGGCACTGTTCAGGAAGTTTAACCTCCAACATACTGAAAACCATATTTTATTGCAAACACACAAAATCTCTCACTATTTAAGTAGCGCTCAAATATTAAACGGGTTCCGGTATTCGGCCGTAAGACTGCTAGGAACATATTTGCATAACATAAACATATTTCTATGCAGTCACCAATATTATCGCAAATATTTAGGATGCAGCGGGTAACCGATCGCCGGCTCGTCGGTCGCGCGGCGCGCCGGTCGCCACCCGCTCCGAACCGATGCGACAACACGCGCCGCATGACTGATTGCATGCACGTGCACAGCCGGCTACGATGCACATCACGCTTATGCCAAATATTGCATGAAGTAGCCGCTTGATACATGAGCTGTTCAGTTTTATCGGTATTTTTAACATTTTTTCTAAAATAAATAGCAATAAGAATAAATAAATCTATATATTATATAAAAATCCCTATTTTCCTTGGTCACGGCATCGCGCATGAACGGCTGAACCGATTTTGACGAAATTTAGTATAGAGGTAGACTAGACCTTGGAAAAGGACATAGGCTACTTTTTATCCCAGAAAATTATAGAGTACCCGAAGGATACTTAAAAACTTACAAAGTCGCGGGCATCAGCTAGTATATTATGAATTTCAAATACCATATACAAATATTAAATTTAAATTACAATTAATTTACAAAATAAACTAAAATCTAAATTAAGTCTATCATCGATTCCACCACAGCGAAGCGTAGTACCGAAGATGCTGGCAAGCATTGCTTCTTTAACTGTGCATGCATGACACTTTTGGCCCCAGGGTTATTACACTAAGAATGTTACACAAATATTACCATAAACAAACTATTATTACACACTAGAGAATGCCCGCGGCTTCGCTCGCGTGAGTTTCGGTTTTTCACAAATCCCGAGGGAATCGTGGATTTCTGGTTCTTGTTCCCGCTCCGTTTTCCAACCTTTATGCCCGGGCTACACGAGGCTAGTTTTTCAAGCTAGGATAGCAAGCTAGTTTTCTTTTAAACTGTCTTGGCTAGCTGACCTGGCTTGGAATATGCTAGTTCTGTTTACATGAGGCTATATTATTTTAAGCTAGTATTATGAGGTGACCACACGTCCAAAATGAACTGCAGGTGAAAAAAAACACTATTCGACTAAAACAGTTACTTGAAAAACTGTGCCAATTCGCACTAGAAGATGAATTACAAAAACGGCTGTGGGTAAGACCGTGGATTTTAAGAAGAGATGAACGTGGATCATTGATGGATCGTGGATGATTCATGGTCACGGTACAGTTGTACGAACTTTACATTAATCTCCGTACTTAGTTTGGGCATCTTAAAATCCCAAAAATACGTCGCGGAGAAAAACAAACAAAACGCGTGGTTACTGCTTACGAGTCAACTGAAAACTAGCTTCGCCGGCCACATGAAGCTAGTACACAAGCCAGGATAGTAAAATCAGTGGTGGGGGCGCTACTAACCTAAAAAATAGAACTCCATCCTATTAAAAACTGTCCTGGCTTGTCAACTAGCTTACTAGTTTACTAGCTTAGAAACAAAGCTAGTTTTGTCTACACGAAGCCAGAAGTACTAGCTTGCTAGCTTACTGACACTAGCTTGCTATCCTAGCTTGAAAAACTAGCCTCGTGTAGCCCGGGCATTATACCTACACACATCAACACTGTCTAGGGATATTCTGATTTTCTCAATTTATTAAAATTGGTTATAACTAACATACAATATGTATATATTTTTGTAAAGCCTATTTATCAGACTATCTTTTAGAATAAAACAGAATTAGTTTTTTTGTGTAAATAATTTTTTATTGAAATAAAGACAAAAAGTGAAATGATGGTAAACTTAAGGATAGATGTCTTTTTAAGAAAAAATATAATTTTAGCAAAATTATCAGGTTTTTTGCAGTTACGTGAAAAATTATTTAAAATTAGTAGTCAGTAAACCACCCATGGACGTTAACCACGGTCCTACAACGGCTTTTCTTGCTTTGAATCAAGTTATCAAAGTCTTGCTGTGGGATATTGTCCCAGGTCCTGCTAAGATGCAAAAAAAGTTGCTTTGCAGTCGCAATGTTCGGAGGAAAACTCCTCAAAGCCCTTCTTTGGAGCATGTCCCATGCGTGCTCTATGGGGTTTAGGTCTGGTGATTCAGCGGGCCAGTCTAAGATCGACACATCGTGCTCTTGTAGCCAGCTGGTCACCACTCGCGCAGTGTGCGAACGGGCTTTGTCGTGCATGAGCGTGAAAACTTGGTCCATTTGCAGTCGATGGGGATAGATTATTGGTGCTAGCACCTGATTACGGTATTTTTCAGAAGTCATGGTGTTTCGGATCCAAACGAGATCTGTTCTTCCATCGATACGAATTCCCGCCCAAACCATAATTGTTTTGCCGTGGTATGGCTGGACTTCCTGACGGTGTCGCAGACGGTTGTCACGACCAGGAGCTCGCCATACACGTACTCTTCGTAAATCAGGATGAAATCCGAATCGGGACTCATCGGTAAACAGCACTACAGACCACTAGTTATCTTCCTAGAGCAAATGTTCGCGAGCCCACTGTAATCTTCGTCCACGATTTCCTCTGCGTAGTGCTGGAGTACGAAGCGGCCTGCGAGCATGAAGGTTAGCCTCGTGCAGTCTTCTCCTCACAGTTTCGTCACTGACAAGCAGATGGTGGTCTGACTGGAGCCTTTAAACCAACTGCATGGCTGTAGCATTTGGTTATCTTCTCGCGGTCATTTGCGAAAATCGGTTCTGTCTTCGGGTGGTTATGCGCTTCTCGCCTGGGTGCCGTTCAGCCACTTCACCAGTGGTGCAATAACGTGACCACAACCTTGATATCACGTTTTTTCTTGTTTCAATCGCCTCGGCAATACTTCGTTGAGGAGCCCCAGTTTGGAGCGTACCTACTGCCCTTAACATTTCGTCTCTTGTTAAATGGCGCCTCTGCATGATGCATACAGTTGCATAAATTAGAAATTAAACAATAATTTTCATTGAAACTTTCATTTGATACAAAAATATACCAAAAACTGGGTTAGGTCAATTGAAACTTTCGAACTTCGCTACAATTATGCCGCACAAATCATTTGTTTTCAATTTATTTTTTCAAATTCAAATTTAGAATCATTTAATATGGTCTACAAAATAAGCTTTCATTAAAATAATTTAAAACCGATTAATATTTTTCGAGTTTCAGAACTTTATACAAAATATCCCTAGACATTGTTGATGTGCATACTTTCAAGAAAGTTTGCTATAGTAATCTACCTATAGCTGTAGCTATAGATTTCGGTTTTTTCAAAATCCCGTGAGAACTGTGGATTTTTCCAGGATAAAATATAAATAAATAAAATATAAAAAAATAAATTTAGTAGTTTTGTTATAAGTATGTTTTAAGTCAGAGCATAATCTATTTCCATTCAAAATTTCAGCCAAATCGGTTGAGTAGTTGCAGCGTGATTGAGTAACAAACATCCAAACATCTAAACATCCAAACATCCAAACATCCACACTTTCACTAATCACATAGTAGGATAATAAAAGTCAAAGTTGGAGCAAGGAGAAGATACGACAGTATCTTACAGATGGGATTTAAATCTTTGACTTTTTGGATTTCAGAACATCTATTTCATTGGATGATGTTCTTGCGATCAAACAGTCACGGCGTCTAATCTCAACGGTGACTAGCCAACTACATAGAAAGATTTTAAAGCACAATTAATTGGCGTAACCTGTGTCTCTTTATTTTGTAAAATACAGCTACCTCTCACTAATTATAACATTATTTTCGATGTTATGTGCCCACATAGTTACACATCCTATCGTTCATTTCCATAAATCTACCGAAAACGTACCTGCCCCGAGGCTGTAGATCACAGCACCTTGGCAGGGTCTAAGATAATTGCTTAAGTGGCATCTCACTTAGCTTGTCCCTCCGAGGGCCCTTGCTCGGCCCTTTCACCGAACTCCTTATGTAAGATAAGCATAGTTTATTGTTCGAGACAAATCTTCTTAGGCTTACGATAACAAATTGCTATTAGCATAAAGGATTATGTCTTCGGTATATAAGCAGAATGTGTGATGCTTTAGAACTTTACACACTGGCTTCAAAAGGATTGGTAAGTTTAGGGCTGCAGAACACTGGGCCACCTGTCGGGACGACTAGTGATCGCCACAAGTTTTAGATGCAATTTTCCATATATTTTATGTGGTACTGACGCAAACTGCAACAGGGCGTCTGAGTCATTAATCAAATACCTACTAGGTATATGTCTTATTATGTTGACTACTCGAGAAACAAAAGGTAGGCTGTCTGCTAAATCTTTCGCGAATCTTCGCTTTCAAACTTTTCATGCATGTGAATATTTAATCACTCGTTAATTATTTAGCAACGTGAAACCCACGCGAGTAAGAAACTCTAAGAAGGGTCTCAACTCTTGACGTCTTCACTTACGCTTTCTTCAACATCTTGTGAATAATTTAATGTGGGTTTACAGTATCGCATTTTTAATTATATTGGTCTATATTATGTTATATATATAAATATAGTCTCTATAGTCTCAAATGTTGTAGATTATATAGTTACTGCTGTCATATATAAACAATATTCTTTGGTACTGTTTAATAATTTATCTGAAAAAATCTGACGCGCGCCGAAAAGTGTAAAATTTTATATTAGACTCCGGAAACCTTCAGATTTTTGCCGGATCGTACTTACGTCCCGACTACTTCTGATAATATTAATTGTCCGGACGTAAGGCTTTGATAGCGATAGACCATCGAACAACTAGGTAGGTACATTTGACGATACTAAATAGTAATCAACTATTCAGACTACTCATCGATGTTTAGTTGAGTGATGCTTTGGTTATTCGGGAATGGCATGCCTTTGTAACTTTGAGCGAGTCTAAACTCAGTGGCTAAGAGCCACTCGACTCTAGGAATTCCTCCCGTACAGGTAACTGAGCTGATTTAATTTGTTCGTTTGTAATTAAACGTTAAAGCGAATTGTAGTTATTACACGGAGTATATTTATATACTTTCGTATATTATACTTAAATATACATTCTATAAATATAAATGTGAAAATGTTCTTTATTTGTCTGTACCATTTTTACGACTAACAAACGCCTTAATCGTTGAACTTATCGTTAATATTCTCGTTTGGCACTGATATAGCTTGTGTTCCGGATACAAAAAATGGACTAATTTTTACGCGGATATAGTAACGATCACCAGCTAGAATATAAATATTTTGGAAGTTTGAATTGTGTATAGTCTAAACAATATTCTCCAATGGGTTTACACTGTAGATACAGTGTAAACCCATTAGAGTATACAGAAATTCAGGAGCGAGTTCAGAAAATACGATCATGAAAAAAAGTTACATAAAAGTAACTCTCAGCGAAGTAGGTACGTATTTCAAATTGCTCCTAATGACAAAGATGAATTTACCTCCAATTAATTTCTGTTTACAATTGTTATTGAATAGAAACCGGTGTATTGCAAACCGTTTGAAAGTTTCCCTTTGACGCCGCCCGCTCGTGGCGTACCTTTCCAAATATCTAAACAATCACAGCGCAGTTGTAAAGTTTTAGCTTCGTAACTTTCCAACAAGTTGAGAAACTGCTCGGCTTCACTTATAAAATAATGCGAGCTGTTTATTCGCCCGCAAATATGCTAGCTATGAGGAGCCCTCGATCAATAATGTCCAGAATATTTGCCAATCTTTAACTGGAAAAGTGACCGTGAAAGATTTGTTTTCATCTACGATAAACTTCTTTAAACCTTACTTATACACTTGTGTTTGTATTATTATAAGTTTTAAACTTTATTTATACACGTGTGTTTGTATATAAGTTTTAAAAGCACATTGTTGCATCGCTATACAAGTTTACATCAATGGCCTTCTCATTGAACATAGGTACCTACACAGTCGTAGATAAAAACTTATTTTTCATTAAAGAGTTTTGAAGATCTACCTATACTTCATAAGTTTTACATTATTTATCGAAGGTAAGGTACATTGTACATATTGAAGGTCGAAGAGTAGATAGAGCTCTTCGGAAATTTGCACTCTGTCAATTTTTGTATTTCTTTGAATTCATTTAGAAACGTTAACATGAAAAGAAAGTATGATTATGATGCTTATTGAACTCAACACCTATTTTACAGTGAAAACTATTTAATCGTACGGTCGTCATTGATCATAGGCTTGTTTGTTTTTCAAAATCATAAAAAAGCGGACTAAACTGTTTTCTTTATCAAATTTTTATACGTACAAAGTTAAAAACATTTCTGTCTTCATTCCGTAGAGATTACAATTAATTCCTGATTGATTCAAGACGATGGCTGGTATCTCCTAAATCATTCTCCCAACCCCTGCCCCTCTATCCTCCCGTCGCCTACACGTGAACAACAGACAAAGATACAAAGTTAACGTCAACTAGTGCTATACAAAATTTACAATATGAAACTTTGCTATATCTCCTGAAGGCATACAGCCTTCAGAATCGTCGAATTCAGATAAATGATAATAGGATTGTAAACGTGAGCGTCACAGTGTTACGTTTATTTTATTAGAATCGTAACACTATAGATTTTGGATTTTAGCAATGTTACAGATTGATTTTATTCATTTGTGGACTTTAGAGATACCTACAGCGGAATTTTGGTCCGCATTAGGTTTTCTTGACCGTATATATACATATATTAGAAAAAACTTAAGAGATGTGATGTCAGGTAGCGTTGTCTAGTTATTCTCCGCTCCGTATATATTTTATAACTTTTCATAATTATAAACATGAAATGATCTTAGCACAATTCGCAAGCGGTGTTTACATATTACCGCCACTCGCAATGCCCCTACGGGCTATGTGTAATTCGCTCTTAGGGATAAATACGAATACTCATGGATTGGATATTTAGCTCATCCATTTTCACGGACATATGCGATGAAAATAATAAATCATACTTGTTGATTTTAGGTCCCAGACTTCAGAGCCATGAAATTTTAAATGCGTGTAATTAAATTAATATTAAAACACACGGTAAACGAATAATACCTACTTGCAGTGAACGAGTTTAAAGCCGTCATCCGTTACGCCACTCGTGTAAACACAGGTGCTTGAAAAACTCGAGTTTTGTGTAAATGAGTGGGAGGGAGGCACGCATATGGCGCGGGCGGAGGAAGCGGCGGGCATAAATCTGTGCGACGGTGGCGCCGCGGCCGGAACAGGAAGTACCGACGTCGTTTGCCGCATTGTGCTATCGGCCGCCGGGCCGCGCGGACGATTCTTTGTGCACACCACTTTATGGAGGCACTTCATTCACCAGATACCGCCCTATCGCATTTGAAACGCTATTGTCGCGCCACCTTTGCTGATAGCACGGGGCCGTTTATTCTTATAGCCATACCTGTCGGGTTACAAATAGCGTATACATTTCGCCGTTTTGAGTACACTTTTATTCACATACGTAGGTTAAAATTTATTTAGATAATCGCATTAAAAAGTAGTATTTTATTTACTAATTGTCTTAGTCCGCGATTAAAATTCTTAACTTAAGAATATACTTAACTAGAACTAGAAAACGTAGAGATAAACGTTTCCAGATGTATGTAAGTATTTTTATCTCTACAAGGATTATGTCCAGAGAAACAAATATGTATCTCAGAAATAAATCCAAAGATACGGATTTGTATCTTGTACATTGTCTGGTTCTAGTAGATTTTTGATCTATGTTGAAACAATATAAGTAAGGATGTATACTATCAAACTGCAAAAAATTTAGATAATACGCTCACAAACTAGGTAGGTACTGTAATTTAAATTAGTAAGCAGGAAAACTATATTCTGGACTACAATTCAAAAATGCACTTGCCCTTCTATTAAATGGGCAATCTATGTATATGCCCTCGAAACACAAAACAATAACGATGAATGCTTATGCAAATTGAATTGTCCAGCGTTTCGGCGTGGGCTTCCGTTGATTGCTGATAACGCACTATTTGTGGGCACACAACACGATTCTTAAATTTCGACTTTGCAACCACAAACGACTGGCAGAGGGAAAGTAATCGTTTTAATTACTTATAAACTTTTTTCGAACCAAAAATAGAATTTAAATTGCCGTTTTAGTAAAGTCTGTGGACGTAGAGCGGAAAAAAAGACTTTCTTAAAAATGGACTAGCCTTGGGTAACGGAAATATCTTATGCACATTCATGATTATTTACTTAATATTATCATGAAAATATTGTTTATGTACTCCGTCGTAGTAACATTTTATAATTTTTCTGTTAGTGTTCATTATTAATTACTCCTGTGGGCGGCGGGGGGACCTTAAAATTTAAGAGAAAAGATTCTTCGCGTATCCATACGTCTAGGACCGAAAGAGGTCTTACTTTATGTCTGTGAAAAATAGTTGAACATTGATAAATTACTATCCCTAAAGATCACGACATATTTTCTGCTTACTTAGTTTAAAAACGTTAACTTGTTTCAAAGCAAGTATTTTACGATTATTGCGCGAAATCTTGAACTTAATACCTAAGTGGGAAGAAAAACATTTGCAAAAAGCATTCAGTTAGGAAAACTATTGCGCAGCGTGAGTTCGCCTCAATATTTATGAAGCCAACTTTGGCCTCAGCCGTCATCAATCACAAAGTTATAAATAAAACAATAAAAGGTGAAACTTACCGAGGGTCGGCTTGTTCCAGCCAATATTGGAGGAAACGCACTTATTGGAATAATATGTAGATTACAATCATATTAGAAGTGTTCCGAGAGGCTTCGATACTTTATTACAGACCCGCGTCGGTAACTCTTTTTTTGGGTTAAATGTTTATGTTTTTTATTATGTTGGTTAAATGTTGGTTATGACCAGTTGTCTCGTTGAGAATATAGCATTCTCCTCTAAGAACTTGTCCGCCTCTTGCTTGGTTTTTGCTCACATTTATTGGTCATTAAATTGTGTATATCTATCTATAATAAAAAAAACATTTACGCTTATAACTTCGTATATAAGAATTATAGCTGGAAGTGATACACTAAAACCGTCCTGAAAATATGTAGATTACGTTAGTGAAAAAATCATCAAAATCGCTTCATTAGTTGCGGAGATAATCGCGAACAAATTACATACATATATACATACATCATACGGGTCGAATACAGAACCTCCTTTTTTTGAAGTCGCTTAAAAAGAATGCCATAGACGGTGCACGAGGACCTCAGCTTATTAAAAAAATCACAACCCATTTAAAAAAGAAGAGCATCACAAAGCTAATATCATATTGATAAGTTCGATTCGAGCCGCCCCCACGCCCGTCCGCGCACGCTTTTTGTTGCTTATTTATGGCACTACAGATATCGATATGCCGACGGCGGTATCGTGAAATATTAAACGCATTACAAGTGGCATATAGGCCGGAAGATGAGGTAAGAAAAACGTTCTCATTTCAATTGGCAACGTGAGGTTTGTGTGGATGCGTCTTTTAAGGTGCCGTTCCATTGCCGGCCGGGCACACGGCGAACGTTGGTCAAAGATAAGTTGCGTGCGTTGCAGTGGATGAATGAATGATAGCGCCTACGCTAATGGCTAGGCTAGCTACGCGAGGCGACAGGATCTCGTTGTTCTGCTCTGTATGCCCGTAATGCGAGCCGACCACATACACTGTTTTTGAATTTAGATGTTTTCCGTAGTAGGTTCGAGGCTCCAGACTGTCTACGCCACACTACAAAAATCTTTTTCGTGACATAATCCGCGAGCGCTCAGTTCGCGTAGAGTTAACTCAGCTTCAAAAAGCAAATGCGCATAGCTTGTCGATGTTAAACATTAACATTTGTTACAATTTTGTTATGTTAATTCTTTGTTTATAAGTTTGAAGTTTTTTATTTCTTATTATTACATTCTAAATAAACATACGCAAAATTGGGATTAAACACATAAGTTTATTCAAACATTTAAAAATAAGCACAAAAAGGCGTCATTTTTAAAACAAAATACACTAAGCATGTCTGCAATATTCTTCTCTATAAAGTCGAGAACAGTGCCAACTTTCTGTATCCACCGCAGTAGTATCTCGCTTAGGAATCACACAAAAGTTTATTCGTTTGCTTTTATCGCGGCAACTCGAGCGTTAGCAAAATGATTTATACGATTTATCATAAATAAGTTATTTCCATTCACTGTGAAAAACTATTATTTATACACGTTCACTTCATATGAAGAGGGGAAATTATATCTGCTTATAGTTCGTAGATAGTATTTTGTTACAATACAATACAATTCTGTTAAACTACATTGTGTAGCTCGCGTATGGTAGGTACTATATGTAGGTACTTTCTGATTTAATCGGTTTTATTAATTTAAGTTGATAGTTGGTTTCATATTAAGGTCAAATAAAATAGAGCAAGTTATACCTATGTTTCTTTCCTACAATGGATGTGAAAATATGTGTATGAACTTAACCTGAAAGCATGAAACACACAAATTTACAACGAAAACGTCTCCAACGCAATGGCATGTATTGTTAAGTTGATATTCTGAACATACACTTTATATCAAAACGGACATTTTTGGCTCTGTTACAGCCAGCTATTGTTCAGCCTATTCTAGTAGTTACTATACCTAATTATCAGATTTCACCCCTAATAATTAGTATGCATAAAAAGGCCTCGGCGGGACGTTTACACGAGTTCAATAGTTACCATTGTAGTATCCAAATTGGGCGGTGTTTGTATCCAAACGCGTGCGGGAATTTATCGCGTGTTTCCGATTTAAATCGTCGAATTAACGACATTGCAGCCGTTGCCTCCTGTTTATCGGATTTATTAGTCGTTTTCGGCGACGTGGAAATTCTATTCTATTTTCATGTACATCTACTAAGTATTTTTATGCTGAAACCTGTAAAATAAAAAAAAATGTTATAAGTATGATTAACTAGAGAATGCCCGCGGCTTCGCCCGCGTGAATTTCGGTTTTGCACAAATCCCGAGGGAATCGTGGATTTCCGGTTCACGTTCCCGCTCTCTTTCCAACCTTTATACCTACTTTCAAGGAAGTTTGCTATAGTAATCTACCTATAGCTGTAGCTATAGATTTCGGTTTTTTCAAAATCCCGTGAGAACTCTTTGATTTTCGGGATAAAAAGTAGCCTATGTTTTAAGTCAGAACATAATCTATCTCCATTTAAAATATCAGCCAAATCGGTTTAGTAGTTGCGGCGTCATTGAGTAACAAACATCCAAACATCTAAACATCCAAACATCCAAACATCCAAACATCCAAACATCCACACTTTCATATTTATAATATTATATAGTAGGAAGTAGGATGGAGAACCAATTTAGCTACTTTAAGCTGATCAACTGATAAGTAGTTATTTCGGTTACGAAAAACGTGTCTGTAACTTGCAGATAGTTGGCACTATACGCAAGTTACAGCCGAGTATTTGTTAAATACTTATACTTAATATTTAACCTAATTTTTGCTGATCGGTTGATCTAAGTTTTAAATTAAAAATATATTATTTATTTAAGAACTAGCGGACCCGGCAGACGTCGTCCTGCCCGCTATTAGCGCCACCTACCGGGTCCAATTTTTCTACTTACAAACCTTCCTCTTGAATCACTCTATCTATTAAAAAAACCGCATCAAAATCCGTTGCGTAGTTTTAAAGATTTAAGCATACATAGGGACATAGGGACAGAGAAAGCGACTTTGTTTTATACTATGTAATGATATATACATGTTCTTTTAAAATGCGAACCAAATAGAAAACGATAAAACTAGTTATGGCTATCTATAAGTTTAGAGTAAATATTAATGAATTCCCAGTTGGCAGTTTACTATAAAGCTATACGTTATCGCTCTCACACATTAGTAGGTTTGAATAGAGCTCGCTGTGCAAGTTAGCTCTGAATTAAGCTACTAATTAAACTTGGTACTTTTGTATTATTGCATTAACTCATAGCGGCTATGCACCTCTTAATTAGTCGCTTTTCAGACGTGGCTTTGCTTTATGGTATATATAAATTATGATTAAAATACCTACTCGAAAAATTAATATGAACTTTTATTGAAAAATATATGTAGTTTGTGAACCGTCCTGGTTCTATGTTTTAAATGACCCAAGCTTGACTGAAATGGTTTTTTATAAAATGTGCCTACAGGTCAACCACTTTTACAAGTTACAAAGATGTACCTGCGCAGATGCCGCTTTTTTGGAAGGCGCAAAAATATTTTCATCGGCTTTTGGCAATCAATTGGTTGTTCCATACGTATCATGGTGGCGTCCACAGTCATGATCAAAATAGTCTAAATAGTCAACATGAGTCACTTTTTGTTGTATTTTAAATCTTAACGTAAATCACTAGACATGTATTTCATTGGTCATTACAAATGTTTTTAGTTTTTGCGCTAGGTATCGTTTTAAATTCGTAGACCTGTTCAAATGGTTTTCAAACACAAAAATACCATTTATTAACACGTTAGCCATCATAATAATGAAGTATTGTTTATATGCAAATATATGTGGTTCTCTCCACATTTGATAAAAGAAGAAAAAAAAAACGGAAGATCAGCTGCGTGCCTCAAAGGCTCATCTCGATTTACGAGCACAAATCAAACATTTAGTTGGAGGCTGTAAATCAGACTGCGCGGAATTTATGGCTGCTCACGGATTTGTTGGCGAGCGCGTGACGGAAATATGCTGCGAGGATGGTGTTTGCCGACAATTATCCGGACCGGTATCAATTGGAGAGAACGTTTAATCCCATATTGACCGCCATACGTGAGCGTGATTTTTTTATTTTGTAGTTTATTTTCCGTTACGCTCATGATAAGAAGTATTTGTAAAATGACGACTAAAGGTCAGGTGCTCCAAAGTATATATAGTTATCTTACAGTTAACGTTAAAGTTGATAAAAAAATGGGTTGCATGAGTTGATAATCGTACAACTTTTTGGAAATTTTGATTTAAAGTTAATAAATCTGACTATGGAAATCTATTTTGCTTTTTTAGTGGTTAAACTTAACTATAATCTTTAAAATTAACTTTCTACGGTGCAACTGACCCTAAGTTTAACCTACCCTACCTACCTAAGTTTAATTGACCCTAAGATTAACTTGTGGTATATCCGCAGTGTTTGTTGAATTTTTGACCAATGTTGGAGTTTTAAGTAAGCTGGGAAGTTCGACAAAACAGAAAATGGGTTAAACATTTTGAACCGTTGTGTCTGCCTTAAGAATTAATGTTTGTTTTCCTCACACAAAGACTTAACGATAACCTACATTCAAACCGTATATGTTAGTGAATATATCGCATTCAAAAGCTAGACAATTAGATACAATACCGTCTGAATTTTTCCATACAAAAGCGTGCACTTAATGGTTTTTTAAATATCGCAGAGAATGGTGCGGCTTCCACACGTCCCTGAACAATGGCTGCTCGGGGGGAAATATAATTTATTTTCGAGTTAAATCTTTTGTGGAAATAATATGACATTTCTATTTGAAGTTGGCGGGTGATTTATCGGTTGCCTTGTTGTGGTCGTGCGTCGGAGCGATCCGTACAATTGGAGGTGTCGCTCGCAATCAGGTTTTGTTTCAACTCGTGAATCGATGGGGGCGGCGTGGCAAAGGGTTGCGATATTTATAAAAGCACATTGTTTGTTTCCCAAGCAATTAGCTTATAACAACGACACATACCTAAATATCGGTAATTACTTAAAGTCCGCTTAAATGTACTTTGTTAAAGTTCAGATTGAAGAGTTTTCTCTGGCGTGTATAATATATGGCCAATATAGAAAAACTAACTTTTCCTTCCAACAAAATTTTCCTTCGAGAAAGTTAAGCTTTCTCGGAACCCGGAAGCACGGTGCAACGATTCAAACACAATATAAAAATAAAAACCTGACTCAAATCATACGATTTAGGAATACCTACTTAATGACAAATTCCGTATTGGAACATATTTGATACCTTTGATTTAATACCAAACAAGATTTGCTTTAACTTTTTTTCCGATTGCCGATGAATGATGCCGATAGATGACGAATGATGTCGGTTAAAATGACGACGGTGATCAAGACTGTCTGTGAGGACCTTCCTCATAATGCCTGCCATCTCGAGAAGTACTGCCTGTATACTTGTTTCCTGCCCTTGATGAAAAAATCAAGTGAAAGTTTCCTGTTATGAATGTAAACATCATCATTACAGAAGCAGGATAGGATATTTTTAAATGATCAAACGAACTTACCAAGTGAAGTTCGATCTTGATTGTCCCATCTTCGGCGAAGAGATTTAATATTTTCACTTGTAAGTAGTCTCCGCTACGCTTCAACCCACTCGCACATAGTTTAGCTCCATAAGAAAGAAAGAGATAGCATACCTCCCACTTTCCTACTAGCGACACTCACTACAGACATCATTTAGTTTAGAGAATAACAAGGCCTCCAACATTGATGCTTCGGGTACCTCTATAAAATAATAATATAGAGGGGGATGGGAGGGACCTTAAATCTCTTCGCCGAAGATGGGACAATCAAGATCGAACTTCACTTGGTAAGTTCGTTTGATCATTTAATTGTCCCATCTTCGGCTCCGAGATTTAATATTTTCACTTGTAAGATGTTCAGAGAAAATAGAAATGTTGGAGGACAAAATATATAATCAAAAACAAGTATTTATTATAAATAGATATTGTTAGTATTTAGGTATTTATGAAAATAAACATAAAAAATTAACCTCATGGAATACAAGTACAAAGTAATTTAATTAGGAGAAACATTAAACAATGCATTAACAAAACTTGAATCATGATTAATTAAGGGTCTGTTATAAAAATTAGCAAAAGTTGCTGATTGACTTGACCAGGTAGCAGTCTTTCTAATAGTATCGACGCTAACACCTGCTCGTAGTGCAGCAGAAGTAGATGCGTGTCGAGTACTATGAGCACTAAATATTGTAGTATCAATACCACTAGCCGCAATGATTTGTTTTATCCATCGTCCAATGGTTTGCGATGAAGCAGGATGAAAAGGTTTTTTGGTAGTAAGTATAAGTCTATCATCATGACTAGATCTAAAGGTGGAGGTCATAGTTATGTAGGATACTAGCGTATCCGCTGGACAAACGCTTGGACGTTGTGTAAAATAAGGGAGGTCAAGTCTCGGCTGTGACCGGCCTATCCCTGAAGTTTTAATAATATCGGTAATGGTTATAACAATCCTTTCACTGCTCATTTTAATATTTGGGATCCGAATTAACGATAATGTCTGACATCTTTGTCCGGTAGATAAGGCTAATAGAATTACTAGCTTTTTAGTAAGCTGTTCCAAACTAATGGAGTTATTAGGGTACATGTTTGCAAGGTAATTAAGAACTACATTTGGATCCCAAGTGGAATCATATTTAGGAAAGGTTGGTCTAATTTTAAAGACACCTTTAAGAAACCTTTTTACTCGTTCATCTTGGCCCACCTTATTTCTGGAAATAAGAGATAAAGCTGAACGATGATTATTCAATGAACCATATGAGGACCCTTTTTCTAAGCAATCTGCTAGAAAGTCTAGTAAGTCATAAACCCGAATATCAAAGGGATCTATACTTTTAGTATCACAATATTCCCACCATAGTTTAAAGCTAGAAGTATACTGGGACTTCGTACTATTCGACAAGGATGCAAGAAGCGCAGTCATTGCTGACGGAGGGACTTGTTGCCTGGCGAAAGCTTGCCGGATAATACACTCGCCACCAGGGAAAGGCGCCGATATAAAGGATGAGTTTCCCTGAAATTAGAGGAAAGCAAATGCTTGTTAGGTGGTATTATTAACATTTCATCTACCACAAGAGATTTATAAACCGGGAACCATGGTTGCGATGGCCAATTAGGGACCACAAATATACCAGTAGCTTGATCATCAATAACCTTTTGCAATGCCTTCAATATAAGTGAAAAAGGCGGAAACGCATAAAAGAACATACTATCCCATTTAATTGTAAAAGCATCCACGTTAAAAGCGTAAGGATCTCTTTTCCAAGAAATATATTTTTTACATTTTGCATTTATCCTCGAAGCAAAGAGATCTATCTCAGGTTTGCCATACCTCTGCACAATATCTCTGAATGCATTGGAGTGCAATTCCCATTCAATATCAATATTCCTGGATTCATAGTCAGCTTCAGTGTTCTGAGAGGATTTGATGTAAGAAGCAAACAGAAAATTTTTTCGTTTTTCGCACCACAACCAAATTTGTCGTGCAATATCATTAAGATGTGGGTATTGCACTCCACCCATTCTGTTTATATACGCAATAGCTGTCGTATTGTCTATACGCAATAGTATATGACAATTATAATACTTGTCAGCGAAGGACTTAAGTCCGAAAAACGCTGCCAGTAGTTCCAAATAATTTATGTGATGACGACGTTCATCAAAATCCCAAGAACCTCCAATTCTTTCTCCTTTGCAAGCTGAACCCCATCCAATTAAAGAAGCATCACTAAAAATTTCAAGGTCAAATTTGCTAGGTCTGATTGGATTTACTGTAAACAGGATGGATTTTTTCCACCACAAGAGATCTTCCTGAATATCAGATGGAACATTCATTGTTCGATCGTAATCATCGTTGGATAACAAAGCTAAATATTTAGCTCGTTCCAAAGATTTTGTGTGAACCCAGCCATAAGCAACAGCTGGGCAGGCTGCAGTGAGAGTACCCAAATATCGAGCAAAGCTACGAACTGTAAGTTTTACGGTATTCACCATTTCGTCGGTGCGTAAAAGAATATCGTTCTTTTTCTTATACGGCAATTCTAAAGTCATGTTTGCTGAATTTAGGATAAATCCCAAAAAATTACAGATTTTACTTGGAACAAGGTTACTTTTCTTGTAGTTTATTGTAAATCCAAGGTCAGTAAGACATTTTATTGTTGCATTAACGTTTTTTAAGCAATCTTCATAACTGTCTCCAAAATAACAGCTGTCATCTAGATAGAACACTGACTTATAACCCTGAGAACGTAGGTAAGATGAAACTGGTTTCATAAGTTTTGTAAAAGCGTGAGGTGCTGAGCTTAAGCCGAAGGGTAAAACTAAGAACTCGTAAAGAGTATTCTCAAAATAAAATCGTAAATATTTTGTATGATTTTTATGTATTGGCACCAAAAAATAAGCCTCTTTGAGGTCTACGTTTGCCATATAAGAATTTTTGGTCATTAACTTAATTGCTGTCCTAATATCTTCCATTTTAAAGTGATTTACGTTTACAAACTTATTAAGCTTTTTTAAATTCAAAATAAGACGTTTTTCGCCGTTACTTTTAGGGATCAGAAAAATACTTGATACAAATTGGCCTTTAGACGGTTCACATCTACGAATTGCTTGAGAATTTACTAAACGTGTTACTTCTGATTTTATAAAAGTCAAGTCGTTTTTAGGAAGTGATATTTTTGGATAAGACATTGGGTCTTGAACGGGTAACTTGGTAAACGGAATTTTATACCCAGAAACGCTGTTAAGAACAGCTTCATCCTTAGTAATATTTTTCCAATTTTTAATGAAAAATTTTAAACGACCTGCATGTACCTGCGAGTTTATTGCTTCTGTTTCGCTGGCTTCGACTGCTTGTGACGTTGAGACGTCGAGGGTGGCGGCGTCGATGCTCGCTGCCCGCGAGCTGTCTGCGGCTGGTACGTTATCTGACGGCGGTGGTAAGCCTGCGTCGGCGTGACTTTCGCCCCCCTGCCGCGGGTCGGTTGACGCCCGCCGCGGTAGCTCGACTGTGTACGCGGCAGGGAGGACTTGAAGTTTAAATCACTGGATGACTGAACTGAAGACTGAATGAGCTTCCCCGTCTTCTGGATGCCCCGTGAGGATTTGATAAAGTCACCCAAGTTTTCGCCAAACAAATGGCTGTCCCTTTTTCGATTCTTAAAGGGTTCGATAAAGGTTTTGTCAACCATCGGCGTCACAAGAGAGCGTCTTGTTTCGGTTTCCATAAAGTGAGAATCAGCGATAAATTTACTAGCATCTGAGAGGTTTCGGAGAACCGCCGGTGCGTCTATTGGCTTAGTTAGTATGTCCGTCATAGTCTTACTAAGCACTGTGAGGGCACATGCCAGCTGATTTTGTTTTTTCCAAACACGCGTATCGCGGTTTCTGGCAGACTCATTTAGCATGGCGCTAATCTCCGGGTTAAGGACGGGGGGTTTTACCAGTGGACAGTTTTTTGGAAACAAATATTTCTTTAAAAGTTCGTCCTTTACGTCTTTTTTGAGTCCATTTTTAAGTATCGGTTCCCATCTTCTTGCTAGATCATCGTATATGTCTGGGCCCCACTCATTGGACTCGGCCTCGAAATCGCCTAAGGCGAGTAAGAGTTCTGGGGCGGCAGTGGGCGCATTTTCTGTTGATTCGGCTGCTGCCGTTGTCTCTATATCAATACGTGCTGCCACCACAGCTGGTGGTGGAGGCACATCATCGCCAACTGTCTCGGGCTCGGTAGCGTCCGTATTGTGCGGAATTCCCACGACCGAAGCTACCGATCGCGTTGGTGATCGCGGGGACCGGGGCGAGGAAAACGGTGACTCATTGTTATCACCCATCTCCTCCTCATCTAGGTTTGAAACAAAAAGGGAGCGGTTAATATCTCGTATTAACTCATAACATATAGCTATTGGTCAATATCTCGTATTGACTCGAAGCTTTTTTATTTTTTAAATCCACCGTCTAATATCGCGTATTAGATCAGAGATATGATTGCTAAGTAGCCTGCATGAAAACAAAAGAATTTCCGTACCAACCTTCACTATATGGTCCGCAATGCTCGCGTCGTAACTTTTCTTCATATTTCCTAATCTTTTTTCGCCATTTTTCTTCTCTTTTACCACTGTGCTTTCTTTTCGGCATGGTAATTAAAACTCGAAAAAAAAAATAGCTTTATTATTTCTTCACTACGTGCGTTAGTCGCGCGCGCACGAAAACGAATGATGTCTGTAGTGAGTGTCGCTAGTAGGAAAGTGGGAGGTATGCTATCTCTTTCTTTCTTATGGAGCTAAACTATGTGCGAGTGGGTTGAAGCGTAGCGGAGACTACTTACAAGTGAAAATATTAAATCTCGGAGCCGAAGATGGGACAATAATTAAATATCTCTAATAGAAACTTAATTACTATCGAATCACAGATTAGTTCAACTGAGATCTCTTTTCAAATCTATTTTATACTAATTAATTAATTACACTCAGCCAAGTCCAAAATGGCAGCATTTATTCGATTAGGGTGCGATTGCTATCGCAACCCTCAATCAAATATCACGACCTAGACGCTGAAGCATCTATTAGTCGGTTGAGTCTCTGGAGGAGACTGAATTCATGGCTTCGAAGTGCCCGTATTTAATTACCAATAATTCAAGATGGCGGTTCGGCGCCACTGAATGAATCAAATGTCAGTTCATTCTAACCTGAAATTAATAATCTGTAAAACATTTCTAAAAATTTACATCAATTTTCAGCAATAATCTGACATGAATTACTTTAACGGCCAATTATTATTATTAACTAACTATCATCGTCATCATTTTTCAGGAATATTAATTTTAAAAACTCTAATTAAAAGTGAACATTTAAAAAATTATATATTCCATTTTGTTTCGTGAAGCGCACTCCAAGCCTCTCGCTAACATGTAAGCTAAAATAAAATATACGGCGCACTCGAATACGACTGTAAATTAAGCCTCTCGTATGTGAAACGAAAGGATTTTAAAGCGGGAGCGCTTTTTCGCACAACTTCAAGCTCGATACAGGAGTTTTATATTTCAATTGAAAGCCGAATGGCAAAAACTCCGTTGCGACGTTAATTCAAAAAGTTGTTTTCATTATGTGCGCTGCGTGCTACGGGTGCGCGAAAAAGTTACATAAAGCACCACGAGTGGAAAGAATTTAAAGTAGAGAGGAGCAAATAAAACGACAGCCACGGTATAAAACGAGTCGCAACAATTGCCGCATTCCAGTCTGAAACGCTTTTCTGTTCTTGGTGGTCGGACAATGCCCACAATCTAATTGTTTCATGATGGCAATTACACTTTTATACCGTTCTAGGACTCATTCTACATAGCTTTTATGAAAAGGCTTTTTAAAACACAGTCTATGACAACCAATATAATAAAAAGAAAATATTACCAAAAAGAAAAGTAAGAAATATTTAAAACGATGATTGTATAAAAGAAAAGATATATAGGCAATTAATATTTTGAGGTAAGAATAACGAAAAAGTAGATCGTTCGAAAAGAAAAGACAAAAAGTTAATTGAACAATGTATTAATAAAATTATTCCTCCACTCGAAACAAACCTAAATCCCAAAAAGAGATTTTTTTGGGTCTTTCCTGCAAAACATTCCAGTTTTTATAAATTATGTTAAAACAAAAACAAAATATGAAATTAGAAAACATGAAACGTGAAAATATTTTCGTCAAAGCGACCCAAAAACTGCAGGCCGACTGTGGGTGAACTGTCACGCAGCCGTGCCGAAAATTAAAGGATTCCCGTCCGTCCAAAACAAATACGAATATTTTTATATTTTATTTCGTTAAATAAAAAACCGGAAGGCGAAGCTTCTGTTCGCAGGTGGGAATTTAAATAATCTGACAGGGATTAAAAGGAGAAATATCAGCTTTTGACCGTCGCGGTGAGCCCGTAGATTATGCACATTATGTTATGTTGGATTTGTATTTAGTCAGGCTTTTATAATTTAAATGAGGATTATAAAAATGCGAGTGTAATTGCCTTATTTTTTCTGTCGAAATTGTAGCGAGTTCTTCGTGAAAATATGAAAAAAAGAAATTGTATATCCGTGCTGTTTCGGCAGCAGGTAATTTTAAATCCAAGTCCGCTAGAGTATTTAAGTTTAACAAGACCCTAAGCTTATAATAATTGAGGTCGCCAAACGAAATTAACATTAGAATATTCATGCAGACTTAAGCACGTCTTTACGACACGGCACCAAATCGAAAACCTATGCATAAAATTGTCTCAACCGCAGAGGTTAGTTCGGTGTCTAAACGTCAAGTTGATTAATCGCAGTTTCCCCCACGTTATTAACATGGTAATGACCGCGAATCGCTTTCTTAGCGATACTTAATGATACGGGATTTGCGGGATGATTGCGCGGGATAGTCGGACGACTCCCGGGTTATCTTGTGGCTACAGGTTACGACGCTCATAATCCGTATTTAAATTGCGGGAAAGTTTGTTTTCCACTTTCCTCCTCTTAAATGCGAAGCATACGCAATTTTTAGGGTTCCGTAGTAAACAAGGAACCCTTATAGTTTCGCCATGTCCGTCCGTCTGTCCGTCTGTCCGTCTGTCCGTCTGTCCGTCTGTCCGTCTGTCCGTCCGTCCTCGGTTAATCTCAGAGACTATTAGTGCTAGAAATCCGTAATTTGGCATGAGTATAAATATTAATCACGCCGACAAAGTGGTGAAATAAAATTTTGATAAATATTTTTTTTTAGGGTAGCTCCCCTACATGTAAAGTGGGGATGAATATTTTTTTTCTCGTCTACCCCATAGTGTGGGGTATCGTTGAATAGGTCTTTTAAAAATACTGTGGGTGTGGGAACATCATTTTTCGATTTCTAGATCCGTTTGTAAAATATGATGTTTTAAAGTGCAAATTTTTATTAGAGTCAAGTGTCCCCCCCCTCTATCAGCCAAATGGCAGTATATAGGAACTTGAAAAAATTCACAGCAGTAGGGTATATAATCAATTTTAAAGGAAAACTATCACGGCTAAGTAGGGTTCACAGGTTAAGGAGTTATATCTGTTTTTCGAGGATTGTGACTACGGAACCCTACACTGCGCGTGGCCCGCCACGCACTTGACCGGTTTTTATTATTTTATGATTCTTTTAGTCGATAAGCATATGACGGTGATCTACTAAAACATCAAGATATCTTAGGCTAATCACGCATTATAGCTCACGCTCTGAGTAGCGCATTGTTTCAATTTTATATACATAGATACTTAGTTAAACTATGTGCTATGAATATAAAACAAATTTTTCTTCTTTCGTGTGTAGGTAGTAGGTACCCTACCTACTCAACGGATAAACGCAACCATTACATTACCAACCAATACGCTGAATTTTCAACGATTGAAAAAATACTAGATTCTATGAAGAAGAACTTAATTACATATTTACGCTCACAATTTATGGCGTTCTACCCACTAGTAACTACATACGTATTGTACCTGTCTATATGGAGAATATATGAAAGTCAAGTTGCGCCATTGATAACATCATACGCGCTAAAAGGTGCTCGACGAGTCATAATATTTGTTCACCTATCCAGTGTCCCGTAGGAGTGTTGTTTCTATGAATAAAATAACAATTATAAGTGATCCCCGTCCCTGCGGCGCGTGCCTAATTCCGTTTGAAACAATATTCATCTGGCATTTCACTTGCGGGACACACGGGCGAAAAAGTATTACGACTTGCCTCCAGCACCACTAGCATGAATGAGGTGAGGTGAGCTGAGGACCCCGAGGTGCAGGATTAGCCCTGTGACTTACACGGCTCCTCAGTTTTATCCTTTGAGGCAGACATCATGCGGGACAAGAAATTTAAAAGTCTGTATGAGTGTGGAATCCAAACGTGAATTATATAGCACTCGGTTCCGTTAACACAAGTAACAATATATAAGAGTAATTTATATTTTTTGAGTGTTCCAGAGTTTGACCGCGTCGGCTACTTAAAAGTAGCTCAAGTTTCCATCGCTCTAGTAACAGTCACCAATGTGGCCAACCTATACCTGATAGATCAAAAATCATTATTATTTATTTCACGATGACCAATTTGTGGTTCTAATAACAAGTCAAGACTCTACCACCGGTAGGTACTTAAGGTTGCTCTCCTCACGCGCTTCTCCATACAAACGTATTACGCCTATTATTCTAATATTTGTCGCAATAGATCTAAAGTTAAGCCAGATATCAATTTATATCTTCATTATCTATGCCATAAAATAAAATAAATTGTAAAATTATATTTATTTTGAAAGTTATGACGCTTGAAAAATCACTATTTTTGGGAAAATTTTGAGGCAACTTCGTGCGTAAATAAACTATATAAGAAACTAGAAAATTGAAAAACGACCAAATCATATCATATATTACTTCATAATAATTTCAAATGTCTTTAGTTTATGTAAAAAATTGACAAATATTTGCTAAAATAGGCGTAATTCCAAACCTAGATTTTCATCTTTTTACTTTGCCGTTTTTCATTAAAAATCATGATATCTCAAGCATTTATTCAATTAATTTATTATTTATTTATTTATATATTTTTAGTACTCTTCTTTACTGAAGACGTCTCGCTCTCTAAATGCAGAAATCACTGTTTTAGACTCCACCCACCAACGATTTGTCGCTCCCATGTAGAGGGCTCTTAAGTATAAATTGATAGGTAGCAGGATTAAATACTAATTATTGTAAAATTCCAGTAGAAAGTGTAAAACGAAATAAGAGGTGCATTAAGAATTCAGGCAAACTTCGCGTTAACTTTTTTCATACGTATTTTAGGTAAGTAAGTAGTCTATATTCGTATGTAAGGATAATTTGATCCTTGATTACAAATCAAGCTTGTGATTAGATAATTCTTGTATGAAAAAAAAATGTTTAAAAAGTCGGTTTACGGACGATAATTTTACGTGATAACGTCTTAAGAAAACATTGCCTCTCTATCGTTTGTTCCGCGCTATCGTTTGTTCGCTTGCATGCTCGGCGAGGTGGAACGTGACAATGAGTCATGCTTTTTGAGCATGCAGCCGGCGTTCATCGAAATGACAAATTCGTCTTCACAATAGCTCTCGGAGCATCAAGCCCGTGTGTTCGTAGTATAAAATGCGAAGTTTGTTCTGTACGTCATTCCTCCGGTTATTTGATGTGGGATTGCGACTCGTTTCCCTTTAGTTTCGATGATGCCCGACGATAAGTGGCAGGGTGTCGGATTAGAGGTTTTATAATTAGAGCGCTTGTGTTTGTACGAAGATTATTTCATATTGCTCTAGAAAATATTATAGAAAATATAGCTATGACTTTGAAATAAAGTCCATAGTAAGCAGCAGACATGGTAACTCTCTTGTAATGAGAATCTGTATTTTTATTAATAAAAGCAATCCTTTTGTTGACACAAACAATTTTATTTCTTGCTTAGATTACAACTAGGTACTAAAGTTGTTAAGTAACTACTAGGTAAGTAACAAGATTTTAATTTTCAAAACACTTCAATGATACACAGTGCCCATTAAGATTTGTAATTTTTTTGCCTTATGATTATAATGATGTCCTTATTTACTATTCGTGTAAATTACAAAAAAAAACTTAAAATGATTTAACCAGTAGTCAAACTCAGAACCTCTTTGTTCAAAGACGGATGAGTTAGTTCCCCCGAAAAGTATACCTACTTGCGTTGCAGTAAAAGTACCGCAGTATAAAAAGAAGGCGATAAATCGATGGCTGTAAAGTTGTTTTTACTTAAAGTTGCCTTTATGGGGGAATAACCGTAAAGAGTTGGAGATAGGGGACATAGGGATGTTACCGATCTGTCTTTATCGGAACAATTCGCCGTTTAACGTCTCAAAGGTAGATACGCTGAAATTTTCGACTATCGTAAATTCCTAAAAAATAGGTCTGTACCTCAGTAGCTATCAGGAATTTATTATGGCTAGATTGGTTGGCTGAAATAAATGAAATTTTTATAACTATTTTATACAATTATTTATTCGTCATTTATCGGTGCTGCCCAGCTAACTTATAGTTTAAAAGTTAATAGCCGATAGTTTTTGAAGGCTACCTTCTATTTACAGACATGTCAAACGGACATAAATTAATAATTCTTCGTTTATTAATTCTTCTAGCGCATTAATAAATTAATCATCACATTTAAATTATGATATGCTAAGTTGGGCATAGTAAATGTGTTTGAAATGAAGACTGAAAAAAATCATTCGATCAAAAAACAACGGACAAGCCTTTAGAAAGTGGCGCAAATTCATGATCATTAATCATGAATTCGCGAATTTATTGCAGTGTGCGTAAATAATTGTTTATTGTTTTTATATAATATTTAATATTTTGTGGTAATAGTTTTCTATTAGTGTACATAATATGGCTCAACACGCGCAGCATTGACATTGTCCAGTATGCCATTAGGGTAATGGGTTTCAACTTCCTCCAAATCGACACGCGTAGTTCACAACCAAAACGACGGTCACCGCAGACTTGAATCAATTTCGTTCATCTCATTTACCGATAAGCGGTAACGTTACGAGCGAATATTCTTTTTTTTTCTCGTCAGAGGTTCACCCCTCGGTAAATGATCGAGTCGCTTATTATTTGGCGTGTGCGCAAACATTTAGCGCCCTTATCGGGGCTATTAAAGATATGGCTTCATTACTCGCCCGCGAAAAGGTTGCGGAATAGCGCGCCGCTTTGTGCCGTGTTTTGTTTGCTGTTTCTCTTTTGGCAATTATTTTCCTTGTTTGTGGTACTTAAACGTGAACAGTTCTACCTACGGTTACAAGAAAATGAAGGAGTAAAATATAAATCTTACTTTAACTGTTATTTGTAGAATGTACGCTGCAATCGAAGCTTGGTCAGTTTGGTCACCTTATCGATATAAATAAAAAAGCTTGAATAGTTCAACGGAAAGGGGTGGTATAAAGTTTAACTAGCCAAAGGTTCAAATCTGACAAAAATTGAAAATCTTCCATATTACCTAATTAATTAAGTAGGTACTTATACTAAGTTACGTAATGAATTTTTTGGTAATGTTTTTATTAACGACAGTTACTTACACTCTTTATATGTGGATATAATCTTGTTGTTTTATTATAGGGGCCAGAGTTATATTAACGCTATATTTCATACAACATTAGGCAAGTGTGTGGGCAAAAATTTTATTTCATTATTTATTGTATCAAACGGGAATTTTACGCCGGTTTTACGTTCCTCGCTGCCATTTAGATAAAAAGAGCTGACGTTCATTTCCTAAACGACGGGCCGCGGTGAGCCGCTCGTGTTTATGTGTAATTTATGTTTACGTAATTGATACACATCATTGTATGAAGATGTGGTCGTTGGCATATGAAGTGATCTCTACTGCAGATATTATCATACAATTTTGTATCAAGTACAGTACTGTATCATGGTATGCCGTAGATACATGATACTTAATTCAAATTATGATGCACACAAATATGTAGACAAACCTACAATGTCATTTTTAAATACCTTAAATGAAACATTCTGATTCCGGTAAGGCATATAGATTTTGGATCACATCCTTAGGTTATAGGTATGCAACTACTTTTTTTATTCGACGACTAATTAACCCTTGATTATGATCTCGTAAATGAAGATGCAGCTAAAAATAAAAATGGAAGCGGACTAGAATAAAAACGGAAAAACTTGTTTCAGTTGTTGTTATTCATCGCAGGCGTAATTTGTGTCAAAGGAAATAACAATTTGTTTAAACGTTACTTTATACATACATCGACGACTGTGTACAAACACGGTAAAGTATAGAATACAGGAAGCTATATTTATAACATGTGACGCCATGCGCGGGTCGAGGGAAATGAAGCGGAATCTTTCAGATAACGCACACAATTACACGCGCGCGCTAACAAGGATGTTACACACACACAAGTAGCACTCGGGGTTGAGTTCACACAATGATGTAGGTGACATCGATAATTTGCTGTAATGGGGTGTAAGTGTCAAATTGAATGTGCTTAAGCACAAGTTGATGTGTATTCGTTGTGACACGGCCTTAACTGCCTACATCGTCACTAAAATCATGTAATATGCTCTAAACTGTGCATGTAGAAATGGTTGTGCAGTCCATCCGCTAGTCGAGACGAGTGCTAGAATGAGAAAAAAGCCCAGCAAGTTGAGTCAATGGACTCTGCCAAGAATCTTTCATTCATTTACATTTAAAAGGTAAATTAGCAAATATACTCTACTTACTGGTCTTTTGAGGTGGCCTAAATCATATTATTAGTAGACCGAGGGACCAGTGGCTCGAGCGTTCGAAGAACTATCTAGGGTTGGTAAAAAAGGTTATCAATCTACTGGGATTCGAAGAGATGGTAGCTACCGAGACCAAACATTTTGTTTGGACATCTGGGGTACCATGCCTCTTCGCTGTGGAATGGATGATGTTTTAGACTCATTTTAGTCAACCTATTTTGTAATTCTGTGATTTTTTTAATTTTTTTATGATAAAATAATAAAACATCGATGTAAATAAGTTAGAGACATGGCTTCACAAGTAACTTGGGGCATAGGTATCTGCGGGTCCATTAGTGGTGCACAGACACATTTGGGTGTCGGCACAATTGACCGGCGAAGGAAGTCGACTGAGATAACGGTTCGCTGTGTGGATCCATTTATTGTTCGACTCCTACGAGCTTATGGGAGTAGGTACAGTGAGAACGTTAAAGTAAGTAGGTATATCAATTTATAGGTGCAGTGAAAGTAATAAAATAAAATCCAATAGAGCTTTCACGGACATATGTTGTATTCTCGCACTTTTAGAGTTATTATTTAGTACAGGTTTAATCTTCTGGAAAATGAAACTGTCTCAGGCTATAGGACCATCACTGAGGTTTGATCTCACCGGGATAACAAAATAGAATGATATCAAAACAGAATCTGGAGCCGACCTTCCGGCTCTAAAAACGGAATAATAATATTACACCGCGCAGATCGAAGGCGCAGGCTGAGATAGCTTCTACATTTGAAAAATATAAACACTTATAATCTCTTGACACACAAAAACGGCCGGCGAGAAAAACCAGCCAGGAAAACTGTGGAGGTTGCAAGGCTGCCATGAGGTTGCACACCGCCACAGATTCTTGTATTTGAAATGTCTACAGAAATATCTAACAAAAAACTTGCTTGTATTTTTTACAACATCTGTGTGTTTAAGACTTTATATCTAGCGTATCTAACTAGATACAAATGAAGTCTAACTCACGCTCTAAAAAATAATGTCCAGAAAATTATCTGGGTCTAGAAAATAATCCATGTCTGTTCAAAATTTCGTAACAACACGTAGTTTCAAGTTTACACTGTCTATTATGATTAAGCTCCCAGGCGGCTTGAATTTTCTACAATTATCGTCATATTTCAACCAATTTACATAAAACCTTAACAAATTGTACACCTACACCTTCCTGATGAATCACCATCTATTCGTCAAAACCGCATGATAATCCGTTTAGTACTTTTTGAGTTTATTTCGAACAGACAGAGATGCGGTGAGACTTTGTTTTATAATATTATGTAGTGATAAAAAAAATCAATATTGGTATGTATGCCGAACAGAAGTTTGAACCCGTATGCGACTCACATCACTGCACCAGAAAAGTCTATCTATCAAAACAACATAGGAAGAAATCTCCCAGTCTCATCTATCACTCATTATGTTAGATACGGGTTTTGTATGGGTATTATTTTCCCTAATCTCCGCTACATGGGAGGCTGGCGTGTTGAATACAGTATGTTATCAATCTTCTCAGCGTTATTCCCGTAATGAGAAAGATATAAGATAGATATCATACTTCCGTCTGATAGTTTTGACTTTTATTATTTCCCAAAACTATTTATTAGAAATTAAATATCGTTATTTAATGGTCAGAAAGTTGTTTTTCAGTTTCTTAGTTAACTAACAATAAGTATGAAATCCTTGATCAAATCCTTAGTAAAAGAAAATAAGATTTTTCTTCACGTTTTGTCTTGTACCATAAAAAATCACTCTTTTGCAAATAAAAGAGATTTTACCTTAACCAAAATTACGTTTTACAGCAACCTTTAAATAACCTTGACCCATATTAGAAACTAGATTGGTCATTTTAATGGTCTGAATTTGACCTTTTCCTTCTCTTTGAGCGTCTGACAGGAGGTTGCTAATTATTATTTAGGTACTTTCTTGAATAAGTACTTACATAAATAATAATCACACTTAAGAACTATAATTGCGACCAATATTATCCGGAGTTATATTGAAACAAAGTTTATAATAATCGGCTGCAATATCAACCTTTACTTACCTATAATAAGTAATTTTAAAGTAATAAGTTTTTTGATAAAAGAATGCCTAAATTTCTGAAATTGCTTCGAATTTTCATTGATCTACCTACGTTTGAAAGACATGAAATGTGTAGCTGTATGCTACTCTTTTAAATATTGTTGTTTGACTAACGAAAATTTTATTTTAGTACACTGCAAAACAAAAGTAAGTAGACAAAAGAAATAAAATTTATCTCGAGCAAAACACCCCATAAAATGGAATGGTCTCGAGAACTTTATAAATGCGATAACGACTGAAGTTGTTCGGAGCTTTGTTGCTACGTTTATATAAATATGACCAGTTCAACTGGGCTCCCGTGACCCCCTACGCAGCTCGCGACGGGACGTGAGAAGGGAAGCTGCGAGGCGCATCGCAGCTCTTGTTAATTGGACGTCGCTCACCTAAATACTCGTTGAAGTAAAAAAGAGAAAACCAAGGAGTGTCCGTCTCAAGCCCCGCCCTGCGATGGGAACGCCCACTATGTGATCTTCACACCAAACTAGAGTGAGACACTTCTCTTTTATATATTATATAAATTAAATTGTTAGAGCTCGTCTGGCATTTTGCTACATAGGCGGCGAAACTTCGCCTTTGTACTCCCGCCTTTATTATGTTGATAAGATTTTATCTCACTCGCTCCACATAGTACCAACTATGGCATCTATAGCTTTTGATATAATGCCCTCTTTGTTATAATTTCATGTCTGGAAACTCATCCTATTTATAGTCACTTAGAGCGTTTGTCCACCGCCACCGTCCGTCACCGGGACGTCACCGACAACGAGATGACGGCGCCGATTTAGTGATACGTACATTTACTACGGCCGTGTGTCCACCGCACGCCCGTCACCTCAACTTGTTCTCAGCGAGAAATAATCTCGTTCTCGGTGACGTCCCGGTGACGGTGGCGGTGGACAAACGCTCTTACGGAATATTCATGACGTGAAGGGACGGTAAAACAAGATTGGGCAATCTGTATATTTCATAAAATTCATGTGTGCGAGTTTTCGTACTTCTCCTCCCAAACGGCTAGACCGATTTTGATGTTTTTTTTTTGGAACCATGGTCCTTGTATATAGCTAAACGTGGTAATTGGTGTATCGACATCCAGATTTTGTTTTAACTGACCAAATAAAAGATTTTGCTAGCGAGGTTTGTAGAAAGGCAATATTTGCCTGACGATTCTGCCACTTTATCTATACAAGTCATGTCATATCTACTCACGATTTCATTGTTTTTTCAGCCTACGCCTACTACCCAAACCTAGTTGAGTAGCAACTCAACTAGGTTTGGGTAGTGTTACTTTATTTGTTGAGTACTCTGTTATATCACGGTTTTACATTATTTCATCTACTTACGTAAATTAAAAAAAAAACAAAAAAATATTACGCAATTGAGTCGTGAACATGATTCCAACGTTATTTGGGAAGATAGGACTTAAGCTTCAGTCTCCGAAGCAGGGCCGGATTATCCATAAGGCGGATTAGGCAACTGCCTAGGGGCCCCGCACCGACTAGGGGCCCACGGGGGCCCCGTGAGCGCCTAGTCGATGGGGGCCCTAGTCGATGCGGGCCACGCAACTAGAAAAAAAAAGCTTCATCTAACAAATTTTTTTTTGAGAAAATTCTCAATGGAGGAAGTAGGTATATACAAATGTAAAAAGAAAGGGGCCCGAGAATTGCATTGCCTAGGGGCCCCGATAAGGTTAATCCGGCCCTGCTCCGAAGGTATAGAAAAAATGGCTAACACGCCGTGCCATCAGTAGCCTCATCAGCCACAAGAGGTCAAAACAAATATTTTCAAAATTTTTAACTCAATAAACAAAATAACAAATCAATTCACCATGGTTACAAATGCCATTTTTCCACCAGATTTTATGACAAAAAATAAAACAGAAAAATATCATGGTACCCGGAAACGGATACTCGATTAATTTTTAATTCGCCAGAGCAGCGACGCGGCGCTGTTGTCGTCTTCCTGCCCTTCACTTCCGGTTGCGAGCGCACCTTTTTCAATTTTTCTTTTTTTTAAAGTTGTATTTCCGGTTTAGCGCAATACAGTGTCAGCTAATATTGATACCGAGTCAATAAACATTATTTTCTTTTATTTATAGCAATTCAGTTGCTTAATTTTATTATTTATTTAGTAGGATTTTATTACAATTACAAGTTCTAGAAGTCTCCAGAACTGCTTAACACGTTAACTGCGTTAGGGGATGTAACGAATCTCTTACAAGACTTTCCGCTGGTGCGGCGCTAAAAATCGTGTTCTGCACCTCTGAGGTCGTAACTCCTTTATTTGAAGGTGTTTGACAGAATCAAATATACATACTTGCTTCTCTCTTTAAGTTTGATTGAATAATGAAATAAAAAAAATTAGAGATCGATGAGGTCCCTAACGCACTGAGTAGTGATATTATACATTAGGTGCGCAAGGAGAACGTTCCCGCCTCCTAAATCGTAGGGCTCAGAGACGCAAGAAGTGGAGCGCGGGCGGCGCGGTCGCCGCGCAATTTGCTTTAGTGTTGTGCAAGTGTCGACAGCGTGCGCCCGGAGGCTTTGTCTGTAAAAAATACGGTCGTAAATACGTAATGGAGAAGTTTCCATTTTTAATTAATTATAAAAATTTAAGTGAATTATAATAAAAATCTGAAAGAATCATTAAATTATCTCAAAAACTGAAAAGTCATGGAACCTTCACGAATAAATTCGTTTCACGCGGCGCTCCAGCGTGTGACGTCATCCCCTTCAAAACGAGGTATTTTATTTTTCTTAATAGCTGTCTATGCACTGATATGTAATGGTTTTGATCTAGTTTTAAGTTATTTTGTTCATATTTACAAGACTTGACCGCAACTTTATATGTAATTTACTTTTACATTTGTATTTTTATAAATTGAAAATTTGGATAGGTAAAACAAAAGTAAGCGAACCGCAACTTGTTTTGTGTAAAAATAAATAAATATTGTTATTTTCTTTAGAACGAGGAATATGTTTCTGGTTATGTTCTTCTGGCTTATTCTTTGAAGCTTTGCACTTTCCTAATTTACGATATATTTACAATCGACAGTAACAAGTCTCACTTACACGATAAACACTTAAAGAAAATTAAATTTTATACACTAATTTTTATATTTTATTGCAGGTATCCCTGAGGGAAGATGCACAGATCATCTTTTCTAGCGTGGTAACAAAATACGATGTTGCACTGGCTGTTACAATAAATTGCGGCTCACATTGCATACAGGCATCCAAAAATACCAAACGAATCATAACATATTGTGCGCAATGCAAACAATCAATGTGTTTATCATGTTTCAAAAAATTTACTTATCGATAAATGAAGTTTAATTTAAATTCCCATTACTAGTCGCAAGCCTTTCTAGTGTGCGATGCGCGATGCAATCGATACCTAATTTTTTTTTCGTATTTATTCTTAGTCCATGTACCACATCTAAATGCGCCGCTAGTTTAAGATAGAGCAATCAATTATCTATAATTAACAGAAAGAATATAGAATATATCTTAAAATTTGAACGAGTTATACGTTATTGAAAAAAACCATTTTTTAGGAGGATATTTTAGGTCTCATACGCACCCCCGTGCAGGTCGGTTACGAGTCTTAATAGGTCTCATACGCACTGTCAAACAGTTCTCTGAAAATGGCCACGCAGCTAACGTGTTAAATTCCACCGCTTTTGACACCGTGGAGGTTATAGTAACTATTATAATAACGGTAACGCAATAAATTATTATTTATTGCGTTGCGTTGTAAGGAAAACATATCGACTTGATCAACTCAATCAAATTGGTCATAATATTGTGCAAAGCACCATTGTAAAAGAGAAATACCTATTTTGCCGAAATTAATTATAAACTTTAACATTTTTAAATAAATAACAAGAATAAATAAAAAATTTAAAAAACCCCCGACATTCGCCATTTTGTGGCAGCAGCCATCTTACATTTGCAATAGTGCTATTCTACTAATCAAGCCCTTTCATTTGAAACCCATATTAAGGGAGTTTCGAAAAATATGTTATCCGCCATTTTGTAGCGGCGGCCATTTTGGACCGATTTTCTTCAAACATAGCTAACAACACTCTCGACTAATTCACCTTTCAAACAAAAAAAACCGCATTCAAATCGGTCCACCCGTTTGAGCGTCACAGGGGAACATACAGACACACATACAGACACGTCAAACTTATAACACCCCGTCGTTTTTGCGTCGGGGGTTAAAAATACTCCAAGCCGTTGATTGTTCAGTTTACTTTCATAAAAGAGTGACGTTGGAGCGATTATTTTTCCGGCGGCGGGATTTTTTCTCGCCGGTGAAAAAGTGAAAAACTCGCCTCCGCCGGATATTATCATTAATTATGAATCGGGAGATTTCAGCAGTCATTGCTTTGACGGGTATAAATGATGCCAGACAATCGCGATAATCTTGTTTCACTTTTTTTTTAATCCTCGTGTCTACTCGTGTATATTTATAAAGGGTTGGGATTTTTGGTTCAAATCAAACGTGATAAATAAATTAGTACCTACCTAGTTGTTAAAAATTTACACGGTTTTTATTTTGTCCGATTTAAAATGATGTGGTGCATTAACAAGTAAGTATAAATTAAGAATTTAAAAAACCCCCGACATACGCCATTTTGTGGCGGCGGCCATGTTGGATTTGCAACAGTGCTCTTCTACTAGTCAAGCCCTTTCATTTGATACCTATATTAAGGGAGTTGTGAATAAATATGTAATCCGCCATTTTGTAGCGGCGGCCATCTTGGACCGATTTTCATCAAACATAGCTGCATAGCATCACAACACTCTCGACTTATTCATCTTTCAAACAAAAAAAACTGCATTCAAATCGGTCCACCCGTTTGAGCGCTACAGGAGAACAGACAGACAGACACACAAACACACACACACATACACACACACATACACACACACACAGACACGTCAAACTTATAACACCACGTCGTTTTTGCGTCGGGGGTTAAAAATAGCTATACCTATTGCCTCATCCAAATGCTATGCGACTCTCTTATAAATTTTCCATTTTTTTTTTGTAGGAAATTTGCTTTTTTTATTAGCTTCATATGAATAAGCTTCACTTAGAATATAAGTACAAATCCTTGGTTTCTAAATTACGGGACTCAAATGGTCAGAAACAATGTCATTGATCTGTTGTATTCGTCCACAAATCAAAGTGAAAAGACGAGGGCCGGGTAATGCGCGTCTGGGGCATACAGCGATCCGGACGAGATGAATGGTCGGCTTTTTGTTACGAAAAACTCATTAAATACAAATTCTCTGAGAAAAAAAAAATGCAAAAATTCTACTTATCTATATACTTTCACTAAGATACAGTTTGCTTTTGCTCGATTGCAAGATTGCTCGAAGTTTTTGTCAATTCCTAATTAATTTATTGCCTTTATATCGCATACATGCGATTTTGTCTTCTGAAAAAAAAAAATATGACACTATTTATTTTTCAGTCAATCTGTAGCTAGATCTTTAATATCTCTCTGAAATCCTTCTGAATATAAAAAGTTATAAAAATAATGATCTTATTTTAATACACAGAGCCGTTTCAAAAGACACATATTGCAATAAGACGAATAACGTAAACTGAAACTAAGTAGGTTTACCTTATAATTTAACACAATGTCTGTTTGAAGTGGACAGCGGAATCCTCCACATAAATCGCAAGGAGGCAGGAGTTAGCGAAACACACAGAGCGCCCGAGGGATCCCTCCCGCACACAAATCATGGCGTCCACTTCGGACATACACACGCTAAGGAGGTTAACTTGTATATTATACCTACTTAGTTACTGCACAACAGACTGATTCAAATTAACCATATCGTGTCTACTTATGTGTATCCTGAGATAAGAAGACATTAAAACTAACCCAAACAATTCAAAAGGTTACACTAATCGATGCTCACCAAATATTTCGTTTTTGCCAACGTATCGAAAATAATCGATAAAAGCTCGAAGCTAGCAAAGATAACTAATATACTAGCGATAGCCCAAGAATGGGGTCCAAAAATGCTCGGTTTTCCAACGCTGCGATTACCAGTGTGAGAACACTGGTAATCGCAGCGTTGGAAAACCCCCCACCAGGTGGATGGACGATCTCAAACGAGTCACTGGCAACCGCTGGATATATGTACAAGTGGCACAAGATCGTGTGCGATCTGTGGCGATTCTTGCAAGAGTCCTAGACGTCCACTGCTGGACAGCAGTGGACGTCTAGCGGTAGATACGGTGACTTTAACTGCCTTATAGTTATTCTAGTAAATAACATACCTACTTCAACATAAAAGTGATAAAACTCGACTTGATCCCTATTTATTCCGTTTACATGTTACAAGTAAATTGTTGATTCAGTATTTTCACAGCTCGGGCGTCATTTATACCCGTGATCGAGATCATTAGTTGGGTGCGTGCGAGGCGGAAAAGTTCCCGTATAAATCCCGCCGACACTCGCGCGTTCCCATCGATATGATTAATAGACGCCCCTGAATCGCGCTTATCTCGCTCATTGAGTAATCAACTAGTTCTATTCCTTACTACACTTTCACGCACGATTAATATTATTTTTTTCAATCAGTAAAAAAAAAATAGCCACTGGTCGGAATTCGTGGATATCTATCTTGTCAAGAGATGAAAAGTATTTAAGTACGTACATATGAATGTCATCTAAGCTTTAGTAGGTATGAACGTAATTTTCTTTTCTTTTCTATCTAAGAATATAAGCCATGTTGTAAATGACTAATATTCCGCTTTACCCTCCAAATAAGCGTAAAGCTTGTGCATCGTGTTTTTGGTGAACAAACGACGACGAAACCAGTACATAATATCGGGAAATATTTTGGAGTGTATAATATTGTGTTCTATACCGGAGTTCAGCCCACACTCAACCCAGCAGGAAGGTTCGATAAAAATAGCACGCAGTCAAAAAATAAATAAAAAAATGCATTGATTTCATAGTGAACTGCAAATGCAAAGCCAATACACCAAATCCGCGATAAACCGTCGCGTTCCGGCTCCGGGCTCTTCGCGTAATGAACGATTCACGCATCGACATTATCGCCCGCCGACCAACACCTATAAATAAATATGGCGGCAAAAATGGCGTCACTTTATCAGCGGCTGAAAGTGGACGCTGGGGACCGGCGCGGCGGCCGAGTAATAAATGTTATTAGATAGCCTCTGGGCTTAGTTGGGCTGTTTTTTCGTACTTCTTTCGGGCCGGCCTTTGTTAATGCGTCTGGGTTGGAAAATAAATTGGTCGGGCCGCTGTTAAATGAGTCCGCACAGGTTAAATACTGATTTTTCCGGACCCGTGATTAAGCGTGATGCCTGTTTCGGCATAATGGTATCTGAAAAGGTATTTCGAATTGGTACCTACTAGGTACAAAGTTTCAGTAAAAAAACTATAAACTTGTATTAGATTTTTTAAGCATCTCTTCGTGGCCGTCGTCTCAACCTATTGCCCACTGCTGGACATAGGTCTCTTGGGAGACTTATCTGCCGGCTGTTTGCCAGCGACTCGCTTGAGATCACCTGTCCATCTAGTAGAGAATTTCCAACGCTACATTTTCCGGTTCAAGTTCGCCATTTGAGCATCTTGGGACCCTGATGTCTATCGCTTCTTCGAGTTATTTGCCCCGCCCATTGCCACTTCAATTTTGGGACTCGATCGATGATCTATGTTGGTAACACTTGGCCTTATGGATTTTCTCATTATTGATTTAATCGCACTCGAGTATTTCAGGTATAGCTCTCTGAATCGACCGCTCAGTGATCCAGAGCCTTCTTAAGTGATTATGAGACTCATAGTAAGCAACCAAGTTTCGGAGCCATATATCATCACGGACAACACGTACTTACTGTGGATCGACGACATCAGTAGAGTTGCACGGAGCCGCTGAATACAAGCGGAACTAGACCGTGGCGTGTGGAAATTCTTACAAGAGTAGGACACGACAAACGACACGACGAAACCTATACTAAAAAGATTCGCATAATTATGATTTTAATGTAACTATTATACTTAGTTACTGTTGGGATGTTTATCAGCAATATAAAACAAAGCCGGCGCGGCGCAGTATAGTTGTTTGTGCAAAAATAAAATAAAGTCGGAACAAATAATCGTTCTGTTTGCTCGACGCTCCGGCTGCCAAAAGCATCGGTAAACGATCCGCCGTTATTTACCTGCATCCAGTTACCTACAAATTGGCTCAATCCAGAAGAAATTCACAATTTTATTTTACTGTTATCCTCATCTAAGTATACCCAGTTTATTAATATTTAAGTGTCACTTACGATATCATAATAAAGTTAGTTATATGGTCGTTAATTGATAGTGTAGTATTATGTAATTTCATTTATTGTTCAATTCTCTAGACAACGAAAAAAATCTTTTGCCTTTGTCCTACTAAAGTCTGAGGCTGTGTCCTCATCTAATAAAATAGACCTAAAATGTCATAAATTAAGGTTTGAGTTCGCTAATACATTCAGCATTCGAAAACAGCCAGCGCTCCAAACAGAAATGTTGTAAAATAAATATTCGAACTATTGAATTACGACTTTAAAATAAGAGTCTGTGGATTCATTTTGCTCTGAAGTCATTGTGTGTTGATACTCGAATTTCGATCATCGTTGCCACTATGTAAAAAGTGAGACTAAGCATACAGATTCAATATCAGACTAGGTAAAACCTGCAGAACTTAATTGCTGCGAGTGTTTACACACTGGAAATGACTTACTAGAGCTTTACCAGAGTTTTAAGGCTAGTGACACTTGGCATTAACGCAACTCTCACAACAGCCAATTAAACAAACCCGCCCTTTTAGAAAATACCACAGCATGGCATTTAATATAAGCATTATCTCTATAAATAAACAGGTTTCAAATGGCTTTTGTTTAAAAGCTTAACCCAAAGGTACCTAACTATTTTATAACCAAAAAATTTAACACAGATACAGTAACATTTACAATACGAATCTACAATCATCAAAACTGATGTCATAGAAGTCCTTGAAAATCTATATCGTTGTATGTTTGCACTACGAGTCATTAAAAGCGAGGTTTAAAATACCAGGTTATGAGTTATGACGAATATATCAAACAAGAGATATTAAACGAATGTCAATAAACGCCTGCAGCTGCGCTGCCTTTGTGACAACCCTTTCACACATTCTAGGCACAGTAATGGAGTTGAATTTGAGTTTGACTTGTATGAATGAACGAAAAATATTTTTCGCCAAATTTTGAGGTTCCTCCGTGGCCCACATGCGCAATTAATATTATTGTACACTGACACAATGCATTTAATTCACTGATTACATGCACACTTAAAAAAAGCTGTGATAGCCTAGTGGTTAGGACGACCGACGACCGATCGGAGGTCGTGGGTTCAATCCCGGGGCACGCACCTCTAACTTTTCGGAGTTATGTGTATTTAAATATCACTTGCTTTAACGGTGAAGGAAAACATCGTGAGGAAACCTGCATGCCTGAGAGTTCTCCATATCGTTCTCAAAAGGTGTGTGAAGTCTGCCAATCCGCTTGGCCAGCGTGGTAGACTATGGCCAAAACCCTTCTCACTCTGAGAGGAGACCCGTGCTCTGTAGTGAGCCGGTAATGGGTTGATCATGATGATGATGATGATGATGCACACTTCAATACATTCATAATCTTTGATCATGAATATTTGTCGCACATCCATACCACAGTCCATACTCTATAGTTGCGCTGAAGGCTGCTGCCGTACTATAGAACGATGGGTCTACGATGATTTCATACACACACACTATCGAGACTTCGCAAGTGTCAATATTGGCAAGCCTCCAGAGCCTATCATCAATATTGTGGTAGATCATGGTACAATTTAAATTACATCGTAACTGTAATACTTATTATTGACAAGCGGACACCCGCGACTTCGTTCGCGTGGATATTGGTTTTTAAAAATCCCGTGGAAATCATTTTCCAGCTCATCTTTGAGCTCATACCTTGCTAAAAACTGTTAAAAGTTCACTGGCGGATGTTTAGGTAGATCAAAAGGTAAACATCCGCCAGTAAAAGTCCCATCAAAATCGATGCAGACTTTCTGAGATCAGCTGGTAATCTTTAAAGTATCTACTTTCTAAAAAAAAAAGAATGAATGAAATCGGACCACGCGTTAATGAATTACAGCTAAGTACACATTTTGACTTTCATCCCCTCTCCCAAGGGAACCGTGCTGAATTTCGGGATAAAAAGTATCCTATATGTTACTCCGTAGTATGAACTTAAATCATACCAAGTTTTATTTCAATCCATTCCGTAGTTTTTGCGTGATGCGCGCACCAACATACAGACAAACAGACAAACAGATAAACAGACAAACAGACAAAAATTTCAGAAATAGCTTTTTTACGTTCTATTACTTATCCCTAACATCCCCCAGTTATTATTTTGCTAAAATCTTTAATGTACAGATACGGCAAGTCTACGATTTTATTATATGTATAGATATAGATAGAAGATTGTGTGTTCGTTAATTATATAAGTATACTGCCTCAACTAGTATCAAATTTTTTCTAATAACCAACCAAGTAAGTATTTATAAAACAGCTGATACCAGGCTGTTGCCAGACGAGACTTTCACGTTATTACTTATTTAGGATAATTATATTACTTTGAGGGGCAAACTTCGTTACTGAAGATTTGCTCGCATACAAGTGCGAGTGGCAAAAAATCAAAAATTCACACTTCAGTACCCAAGACCCTAAACTCGTTACGAGCGCCACTAATTACACCCACAATATCACAGCTTAAAATTTTACATTGCAGCTATGTCAAGTGCGCTATCTCCCTCGCACACGTTGAGGCAATACCCACCAACTGTTGCGAGAGCCTCTCGTGTGCGCGCGGGTTTACTGTGTGCGTGGGTAAACACCGGTTTAAGCCTAACTGGCCTTAATGAATCGTAATGGCCCCTATAATTCGCGGCGTAACTAACTGGCCATGTGGGGAAGCTACCCCTTCTCCCGTAAGCCCTTCGCCCGCGCGTCCCCGATATTTTGGAAGCCGGCCATATCGCGTATGACAGCGCCGATTCTCTTTTTGAAATTTTCAGCCTAACCGCCCCCGGCGCTATGATTTGCGGTTACGTGTTTAGATTTTGCGTTGCCTTGCGTTGCCACAATTTGTCACATCGAATTTCAACGTGTTTTTACCATCGATCGGCTGGTACTCGGAATCTCATACTTTATGATTGCGCACTGTTCACTGCAGTGAAATACTGGTGTTTGAAAATGTAAGAGTTATGTTTCGGGAACTGCAACAGCCGGCGCCCTAAGTTTAAACTAAAGCCCGAAGGAGGTCGTTATTCCTACTGTAATTTATTTAATTGCGCTGTGGCGGTAATTATTCATGAAATTACGGCAATTACGTCTTGGGAAACAATTATTTATTGTGCAAACTTGAGTCTTAACTCACATTTTATTTTAACTTGCATCGGAGATAACGCTATGGTCGGCGTTGTTTAATTTTAATGTTAAAGTTAATTTATTTTTGATGGTTGATTTACTTTCTTTTAGAATTTAAATTAAGTTTTCTTATTTTCATTTTTATTAAATGCATATTATAGTGTAACAGCGCCTAATTTATTTTCCTTACCTTTCTTTTTTATCAGTTTTGGTCGTACAAAGTACTAAGTAAATTAAAACAAAAATTCCAAGTCCACTAAAGCCATTAGCGGTGTACTGGCGCAGTTAGGCACACATGTCCCTTGCGCTAATTGCCGAAGCATTGCGACACTGGTGCGTGGGCTTATCTCGATAATGCTTGCACCACCTTAGGCGTATGGGTTTTAGTTAAAACTGCCAAGTCTGTTCCAGCTTAGCTCCCTTCCAGCTTGATCTAACCTGATAGTAAGTAACGAGGCATTACTATCAGATGAGATCGCAGACAATTAGTCATTTGTAGTTGAATAAAAACATTATTCATACAGGTATTATCGCCGGTCACTATTAAAAAAACCACCCAAGTGCGTGTCGGGCCACGCGCAGTGTAGGGTTCCGTAGTCACAATCCTCGAAAAACAGATATAACTCCTTAACCTGTGAACCCTACTTAGCCGTGATAGTTTTCCTTTAAAATTGATTATATACCCTACTGCTGTGAATTTTTTCAAGTTCCTATATACTGCCATTTCGCTGATAGAGGGGGGGGACACTTGACTCTAATAAAAATTTGCACTTTAAAACATCATATTTTACAAACGGATCTAGAAATCGAAAAATGATGTTCCCACACCCACAGTATTTTTAAAAGACCTATTCAACGATACCCCACACTATGGGGTAGACGAGAAAAAAAATATTCATCCCCACTTTACATGTAGGGGAGCTACCCTAAAAAAAAATATTTATCAAAATTTTATTTCACCACTTTGTCGGCGTAATTAATATTTATACTCATGCCAAATTACGAATTTCTAGCACTAATAGTCTCTGAGATTAACCGAGGACGGACAGACGGACAGACGGACGGACATGGCGAAACTATAAGCGTTCCTTGTTTACTACGGAACCCTAAAAATGGGGAACGGAAGGTATGCCAAAATGTTTAAAGCCCTTTGAAATAAAATTAAAAATTAAAAAAAGAGTTGAGAAACTCCTTCTATTTGGATGTTCAGTTAAGAAGTGTAAGGAAGATTCAAATATCTAAAATATTTATCGTGTAAAATGCATCGTACCAGGATGCAATATTGCTCGGCATTGCTGATATCCGATACCTAAAGGTGGTACCCAGCTAGCTGCGGTCAAAGCCTCACATTAGACCAGATCTGAGTAATTTGGGAAATTTTTGCTCCGGTGGGATATCAAACCTATGACCTCGCACATAAAAGACCGGAAACGTCAACATGATAAGCTTGGTAGCTATATAGGCATATTATGCTAACCGTGAATTCAAAAAGGCAAAACAAGTGAACGAATGGACGATTTCCGTCCCGCATATTAATCACCGGCCGCCACATGTCGCAGCGGACTGGTCTTGCAGTGTCCACTTGGCTTAAATTAAAATATTTGGGACGACGCTTCGGTGTCCGAATATTGGGTAACATTTGGTGGTAATGATAAGTCCTTGTTAACTTTGATAGGCATTAATAAATTTACATAACGGCGCGGTCGTGGGTTATGGTGATAGCGGTATGATATAGATTTACTAATACAATTTAAATGTATGCATAAATATCTGAATCACAACACTTGCATCCCGGAGATGGACATAGACTACGTTTTATCCCGGGAAATCAAAGAGTTCTCAAGGGATATTTGAAAAACCTAAATCGCGAGCATCATACAATCCATAATAAAATATATACTATCGAATATTTTAACCATTTCACGCCCTATAACTTCATCACGTCGAATTAAAATCGTTCTATAAAATATGGCAAACGTGGTGGTAGGCAGACGTTGTCCTGACTCCTGCCATAGACCTCGCAATGTTTTACTTGCTCGGAAAATTTAAAAAATATATCTTTATGTCGACAACAGCGCCTCCTACCGGGTCTAATTATAGCTAAGAACCATCCATGTGACCCCTGTAATTACAAAAAAAAAATCATCGAAATCGGTTAAAGCATTTAGGAGGAATTACGAACACACGCACATCGGAATTTAAATACATATAAAGATTAGAGGAAATTGTTAAAAACTATTGAAGTTTTGCAAAAGAATTTACGTGACGCGCAAACAAAGTGCGGCCAGCATTGTCCAAACACAAATGGATAGTTAGCCGGGCCCGTGGTCGCGCGCTCTACTGTACGTGATAAATTCATTTTTGGGTAAGGTTAAATTTGTTTGCCGGCGCGCCGCTATTCGGAAAATGCCATTTCTCATTGAACAGATTACAGAGATTACGAATTCATTAGGGGTGCAATATCTTTTGTTCCTACCCGGGCATCCGCCTAATTGATATTTTGAGCACACGTGTAGTTTGTACAAAATTATTAGAATTTCGTTAGAATATACTTACTAAAGAGAATTATTTATGACGGTCTGGTGAGATTATTTTACGGGCTACTATGAATTTGTATGCTATACGATTTATTGATTGAGGATTTTAAAAAATGCAGTTTAAGAGAAGTGAACGACGAACGAACGAGAAGTTACTGATAATCGTGCCTAATATATTTATCAACACCGGACTGTTGTATGTAAGAATATTACGCCGAGAAAGTCATCGAAAAGTTATCCGAATCACACTGGCGTCTGTGTAAGATGATCTTACTCGTAAATACCTACAGAGACCTATGTCTAAGAGTCCACGGTGTAGATGACGTTGATGATAGATATGTGTACTGGTGTAGGTATAAAGTAAGGTATCGTAATACCGCGGTATCCGCAGGAACGGTAATTACGGCGCACCTCAGCCGCGAGCCGCAATTAATTCCTGTCCGATCCGCGTCCACAGCCGCGCCCGCGCTCCGCACGTCTCGCTTGCGGTATCCGATGTCCCAGGCACCATTCCTACAACCCAAACTCAGATTAGTTACTATAAACTTTTAAACTTTCGTCTCGAATGGAGATGTTTTTTTTTCAATATTGATCGATATCTTACGTTTTGAAATCGTTCAAATTGTGATTACTTTTCTCAATAGTAGTTAATTGTAAAAAAAATTTTTTACAATTTCTATTTATTTTTAATGACGATATTCTTTGTTATTTTTTTTTTTGTTTCAGTTTACTTAAGAAATTGTAAAAAAAAAATTACAATTTCTTAAGTAAACTGAAAAAAAAAACTATGGAATATTATCCTAAACGGGTTACAAAAAATACCGTCATTAAAAATAAATAGAAATTTCATAATTTGGGCTATAATATCTAAAATGGTATTCCATATTTGCTTACTTTCCCTTATGTCATGTTACTAAAATCTAATGATGACTCTGGTGTATTTACTTGCTTATTTAAATTTTTTATGGTGAGTTTTATGAAATAATAAAGTTCGAAAATTTCACTGAGGAGAGATAGCAATCTGAGATCTGAGAATTACCATAGACATTCTTTTGTAAATGGAATTAACTACTTGCTGTATGGATATTCCTTTTACAAGACCTGTTTTCTACACCAATAAACTTAAGCTGTCCATTAATTACTGATTCCAGTCGTGCGTTTGAACACCGGGTCCGCACGCGGCGAGGACAGGGGGACACAAGGCCCAGAGCGTTGGACCGCAAACTCCCGAAATTTGTTATTATCAAATTAGTTTATCTAAATCAATTTAATACAAATAAATAATTACAGTAGTAAGTGTAGTCTTGTGTATTATTGGTTACTAGATGATGCCCACGGCTTCGCCCGTGTGGATTTAGGTTTTTAAAAATCCCGTGGGAACTTTTGATTTTCCAGAACAAAAAGTAGCTTATCTGTAGAAACCCGTCCCCAAAACGGAAAAATCCCGTGGGATCCCCACGATTTCGGAATACAATTCCTTACAGCATCAGGGTTGAGGAGTTGGATATGTACCTACTCGAGTTCATTCAACGATAAAGTCTTTAATTGGTACCCCCAATATCAATTTAAATAACCGAAAGTTTCTAAAACCCATTAGATTTGGGGATTAGGTCCCCTACTGCATCAGGATTGAGGAGTTGGAATCCAAATTTTTTATAGAACAGGTTCGCAATGTTTTTCTATCGATTAAAAAAAAATTACGCAAATCGGTTCAGAAATCTCAGAGATATCGGTGTACATAGGTAGAAAAACACAACTCCTCCTTTTTTGAAAGTCTATTAAAAAAGTAGCCTATGTTACTCCCTGGTTAATTCTCTACTTGTATGTGAAGGTCCCGTCAAAATCGGTTCAGCCGTTCCGAAGATTAGCCCGTTCAAACAGACAGACAGACAGACAGACAGACAGACAGACAAAAATTTTAAAAACGTGTGATTCGGTTATGGTAGAGTTCAAATAACCATATGAGCTTAATATGAGGTAGTTATTTCGATATTACAGACAGACACTTCAATTTTATTTATTAGTATAGAAGTATAGATTGGTTTGAATTTCAATTAAAGAAGTAAGTTAAATTACAATCATTACTTTTCAGTACACTTTGCTCGTAAGTCTTACTAGTATAAAATTAATAATAAATTATTATTGTTAAGATGGATACTGTCTTTTAGTGGAAGCCTCCTCATCTGATGACAGCACTGGCCACGAGTCCTTAACTGGTGACAGCGGCAACCTTCACTATACATAAAGTAGTCACATCAAACGATTTTACGCACATATATCTCAAAATGTCTTCCCTAAAAGATAACAATAATCGTTAAATAATCCACGTACAACATTTGTAGTCAATCTTGATAACACCCACCTTTACCTGAATACTTAATCGTGGTACCAGGCAATCAGAATTCCGTTGGAGTTCGTTCGATTCTCCGGGTGAGCGATAAGCTTTAGATCCGGGCTGTGTGAATTCATCTCGCGATACTTGTGACTAATCGCCGGGATTCACCTCGCTCCGTCTCGCGATAATCCCGGACAAATTATAGGGGCGCTTATAAGCTGCGCGGAGGTTTTGTCCTCATTATTTAGCAGTCAGTTGAGGAAAGTCTCTTGGAGAAAGGCGGAAATATTAAAGAGTTTTAGTATGCCGTGCCAAGCGAAGATAGCTGTAGCATTAACGTCGTTAACTTTTGTAAGTTAACTTTGAGTAGATAAGTAAGCGAATTGTTGATTTATTATTTAATATTTGAAGTATAATTTAAAGGATAATATTTCATAAATGAAACGTGTTTAACAAAAATATAAACAGACGTGTAGATTAAAAAATACAATCAGTAGCATCTCCCAATACAACAGTGGAAAAATAATTGAACCAGAAAAGGGGATAAACAAAAAAGGAAAACGATGGTGGATATAAAAGAGATTGTGCGTTACAAAGCCGCATGCGGGCCAGATATTGACAGTAAATTTCATTCATACACCGTTAGTGCCGCACCATCGAACACGGGGTCTGTCGCAAACAGTAACGTCGAATGTTTGGACCGGATTCTATGTGACACATCATCAGATTCATACAAAAATATACAAAGTATTTCAATATTGTACACCGATGTTATAGCCATAAAGAAAATAATTTCATTTGAGTGAATAATTGTGATTGATTAACTACTTATAAGTTTTCAGATTGATTTCTGTATTAGTCTAATTTTATTAAAACCTAAATAAATAACAGTGCCATGTTGCGGAAAACCCTAAGAATTAATTTGAAAACGTTATGAAGTAAATGAACGTGGCCAAGACGATACTGCCACAATGAAAAACGCAAAAAACTTGCTTTGCGAAAGTTGGTAGAATCGTCAAATTATGCCTTTGGTTTCGTAGCACTATTGCACTCGTAGCTTGCGACGTAGCGGTGTCTACGTCGCACGCTACACTCCTGCACACTGCCACACGAGTAGATATTATACAGAGGAAAAGCTACCTAAGAACGTCCAAAATTTATACCTATTCTGATAGGGTTGTCACCTGTTGCATGTGAAAAATTATGGGTAAAAATAAAAATATTATATACTAGTATACATAATATAGCAAGATATGTAATAATGATTGGAAAAATATGTTTTTTATATTACATGACTATACTATATATAAGTTATATAGTTACTTAGGTAGGTAGTAGGTACTTACTAAAACTAAGTGTGATAGCACATGCATAGATATCCCTAGTGACAGAACTAGATACTTACTTACTTTAGTAAAATGAATGAATTGAGTACCTAGTTACTTAGGTAGGTAGTAGGTACCTACTAAAAGTCAGTGTAATACCACATGCGTAGATGTCCCAGTGATAGTATTTAGATACTTACTTTAGTAAAATAAATGAATTAAATACCTAATTACTTAGGTAGGTAGTAGATTATAAAACCGTAGACATTTTTATGAACAGATACCTACTAAAAATAAGTGTGATAGCACATGCGTAGATATCCCTAGTGACAGTACCTAGAATCTAGATACTTACTTACTTTAGTAAATTGAATGAATTAAGTACTTAGTTACTTAGAATGACCCGTTAGCGCGGTTGGCAGTGACCCTGCCTTCCGCTCCAGGGTCGCGGGTTCGATTCCCGCTCCGAGTCTGGGTGTATTTATAATATGTATGTATAATGTATATATACCTTTATATAATATATATATATATATATATATATATATATATATATATATATATATATATATGTATTTATATGTAAATATGTCTATCAGTCGGCTATTACCTATAACACAGGCATGAAGTTGCCTACTTTAGGAATAGACGGCCGTGTGCGTATGTGTATTTATTTATTTATTTAATTATTTATTTAGATAGGTACCTTAGATAGGCCCATCGCGATGGCCCATTGCATAGAGGATCTATAACACATTTTAACTTACAACCCGTTTACTAAAAGATAGGACCTCGCTGACAAGTTGCTTTGACTCGCTCGCTCGCAAGACAATACTAACACAGCATACCTGGGTATGCTGTGTTAGTATTGTCAGTTTTTCACAAACATTTAAGTTTCATACAATACCTAAATATTCTTAATGATGCTTTTTTGCACACCCTACCCATGCGTCGCAGTGGCGTCATCGACGCTAGGTCCAATCTTTTAGTAAACGGGTTGTACCTGGCAATGTTATTACTCAATTCTATTCAGTAGAATCTGCTTTTTGAACCAGTAGTAGAGTCTTGACATAGTATCATAAGTGGCACATACTATCCTACAATAAATAAATTCATGTCATTTCAATTAATTTCATTTCATTAATTTTATTGTATAGATATGTAAAGGTAGGTATACTTACTTCACTTGATCTCTAGGGTACACAAAAAAAGAGATTGGAAAAGTGCGCACGACCCACAGCCCTGTCGTTTGTCTACCAACTGTCCTACCAGCGGAGCGTACGTGAATCGTTGGTGAGAGCTCGTGTGTGCGTGAGCGGCGCTATGTGTGCGTGTACCTACAGCGGGCCGCTTCTAGGTAGCTTTCTCTCTGTATAATATCTACTCGTGTGACACTGCCCTATATCAGCCCATTGTGGTAATTTATGGCCTGTTTCACCACCTTCTGATAATTAGTGTCGGATAGCCTAAATGTAAGTTTTGTCACTTTCTTACTTTATGTTAAATGACAAAGACAAAAGTTGAGTATAAGCTATCCGACACTTATCAGAAGGTTATGAAACAGTCCCTTAATATTTTATTTGGTTTAATATTTTTTCTAAAAGTACTTGTTTTGTATAAAACGGAATTAATTAATTATATATATATTTTTTGTAAAAGGTACAATGTAAATAATTAATTCAATTTCGTTTTATTACGAGCTTTAATATTTCTTTTGTATGTTAAATACGCTTTTAAAAATCTATTTAATATCCCTACTATTTGTCAGTGACAAAATCCAAGTAACGTTATCCTCGTAGAGTTAATTCAATATTTGGCAAGCTACTTCCGCGAGTGAGCGGGTAATTTATCGGGTAAAGTGAAGTTTATCGAAAGACGGGGAATAACTTTATTATAGAGTGACCGGAAACAGCTCGGACGCGCCCCTGGATACGATACACTTGCGCACATAAGTGGATTTCAATTCTGAGTATAATTTTGCCACTAAGGATGAAGTGCTCTATAGGTTTTGAATGGAAGCAGGCGTTACTTTGCGGAATTCCATGATATACAATGAATATAAAATTATTTTGCTATAATCCGCTAACAGTGACAAATTTGTAGGCACAACACCACACAATCTTGTAGGCACAACACCACACAATCTTGTAGGCACAACACCACACAAATTCACCACAAAACAAACTCGACGATCGTTTCGCTCCGACACCGGAGCATCTTCAGGAGATGTCGACTTCACAACGGACGATTGCAAAGTGAGTTCGTGTCGAATGAGCGGTCTTATATATACTATCCCCGCTTAGTCATCTACCCTCCTTTCTCTTTCTCTCTGGCCACGCCCCCTAAATATGTTGAGCAACGGTGAAGATGACACATTTATTTGCTCATTCAGCAATTCGACACTTCTACCGCTGTGCCCAACTATTTCCAATTGTTCCAACACGCACAGTCTTAAACTTTTACAGCATGTGTGTAAAATTTCAAATGTATGACCCTCGTCTATCCTATGTCCACTATCCAAAAGATGTTTTGCGAAATGAGATCTTTGAGGCTGGTTGTTTCTAAAGGCAGCCATATGTTCTTTATATCGAGTTACAAAATTGCGCCCAGTTTGACCAACATATATAGCACTACATTCGGGGCACTTGAGTTTGTACACACCTGACTTTTGTCCATTATTTAATTTATCTTTACCATTACAAATTCTTCTGAACAAATAATACGCTCAGAAGAATTTGTAATGGTAAAGATAAATTAAATAATGGACAAAAGTCAGGTGTGTACAAACTCAAGTGCCCCGAATGTAGTGCTATATATGTTGGTCAAACTGGGCGCAATTTTGTAACTCGATATAAAGAACATATGGCTGCCTTTAGAAACAACCAGCCTCAAAGATCTCATTTCGCAAAACATCTTTTGGATAGTGGACATAGGATAGACGAGGGTCATACATTTGAAATTTTACACACATGCTGTAAAAGTTTAAGACTGTGCGTGTTGGAACAATTGGAAATAGTTGGGCACAGCGGTAGAAGTGTCGAATTGCTGAATGAGCAAATAAATGTGTCATCTTCACCGTTGCTCAACATATTTAGGGGGCGTGGCCAGAGAGAAAGAGAAAGGAGGGTAGATGACTAAGCGGGGATAGTATATATAAGACCGCTCATTCGACACGAACTCACTTTGCAATCGTCCGTTGTGAAGTCGACATCTCCTGAAGATGCTCCGGTGTCGGAGCGAAACGATCGTCGAGTTTGTTTTGTGGTGAATTTGTGTGGTGTTGTGCCTACAAGATTGTGTGGTGTTGTGCCTACAAGATTGTGTGGTGTTGTGCCTACAAATTTGTCACTGTTAGCGGATTATAGCAAAATAATTTTATATTCACTCTATAGGTTTGTTTGGTTGAAAACAGGTCCTTTTTTTGTTCAGCAGATCTAAATTATTAATTATTGTTCAATCAAAAATGTCAAGTCAAACATCTTACAAGACCTATAGAAGAATAAATATTTATGGTGCAAGAATTTTTCAAAACAAATAAGTAAGTGTTCTAAATTGACAGTGTTCTCGTAAACTGACACTGCATATAAATTTAAAGATGAAAGTGCTAAGCGATTTTTCCCTCGACTGTACAGTTTTGCGTCGTCTCATTTTTGTAGTCGCCGGCATTTCTTCGGAATGATGAAATATGTCGTCATACGCTCGGCCTTCATTGTAAACACATTTCGGGAATCCGCGTCCGGTCCGGTCCGGCGACGGAAATCGTCCACGTTTTAGTAATTTTATTTCTTGAACCTCGCGTTCTCCTTTGTGAAAAGTATTCCGAACATCTCTGTGATACGACTGTTTGTAATTTATATTTGATATTATGCGAAACATACTTTTATGGAGAATAAAATTTGAGCAACAATGCGCTTTTATGATATTTTTTGTGTAAAGAAATACTTTAGTCTGACGTGTTATAAGTATGAAAGTCGAACGTGGCAATTTTCATTTTCAAATGGCATACAGTCACGAAATAAAAAACTGTACAGTTCCACTTAGGATATTATGTAATATTCAGATTCTATAACAGTTGTATAGAAAGAAATTTAGCACCTAACATTAATTGGGCTCTATTTTAAAACAATGTTATATAAATACAAATTATACACATACATATGTATATGTATAGTTTGAAGATAATGTAACAGCTGTACAGCTGTTATATAATATCAAAATTAGATACTTAACTTTGTTTTAAAAAGAAATTGAACACCTTCTTCTGAGGGTCTTTAAAACCAAGGCTATATTAATAAGAATTATATGTAGTTTTAAGAATATATAACTGCTGTATAAAAAGAAATTTAGCACCTTCCACTAAGTGGGGTCTATTTAAAAACAATAGTTATATAAGTGAGACTTATTTTCGAAAATAGACTACTATATTAAGTAACAAAGTGCAAAACATCATAATATCTATTATTTTTAACCACAAGATGTACAAGGGTCTGCGAACAATGAGAAATGTCCAATAAAGTTTAATTTGGCGCTACAAAGCGGGCTTCAGTTGTGATACTGTCAAGCCGCCGCGCTTCACTGGACTTATTCACGGTGACATCTTTAAAAGAAACCTCTTACTACACACATACGTAAAGTTTCATGACTCATTATATTTAAATATATATAGAAAATTACGTCCAATACTATTCGAAATGTAACGATATTATAACGACTAGGTACTAATGAAGCTGTGCAAAACATTTTATTATTGCTGGTAATTTTATAAGTAATTGAAAATTTTGTAACTTTACCTAAAATAAAGATATAAAAAAAATCAAACTGTTAAGTTTAATTTATTAAATAAGTAATTGAATATTTACTTTCTTTATTCCTTTATACTTACCTATAATTAATATTATTCACAATGTAATACAAAAAAAATACGAGAGTCGTATAGTTACGTGTAAGTTTACGTTCTACGTCGGAGCTGCGTCCAGTAGCCGGCGAGTCCCTGTTCCCTGTAAAGGCTCACTTAATTTTACAAAGTGATCTCAAACGAAACCCGGAGTCGCCCCGGGCGACGCTTTACTACCCGCCTCTTATGAAAATTTTGTCAAGAACCTGCCAACGTACCTTTGTGGACTTAAGTGAAACTATAACGTTTGTTGTTTGAATTTTGTAATCAGATACATGGGTTATGGAGATATGGACAAGAACGATATTAGCTTGTACAGTAATTTCGTCAGACATTTTATTGTAATAAAGCTTTAAAAGGCGATCTTTTATTATTTTTTTTTGTTACGTGAAAAAATAATTTCAACAAAGGTTAACATACTTAAACAGATAACAGAGAGAACCATTCGATTTACGTGTAGAAAGTGTGAATAGAAAGAAAATTTGACTTTGATCCCTTAAAAAAATCCTTAATTTTTTAAAAGTAATTAATAATAATTTTTATTTCATACTTATAAATACAACCTGATAAAGAAAAAAGTTAAAAAGAAAAATAATAGCCAACATGCCTTTTACGCCTGAACAATTAGACATATCTTCAACACGAATTGCAAAGAACATCTCAACGGTTAAAAATTTTTGCATCGTAAATAGCAAAAAACCTCAACAGTCAGGCAGTAATTAAGGTTTATGCCGGGCGGCGGCACTCGCGCCATCTATCCAAACGCCATATTTTGTCGGTAAGGCCGATAAACCGTGGATTTTTTCTCGTGCGACACGTAAATACGTTTTGGCTCGTTTCCGAGCTTACCGGGAAAATATTGCTTGCACTTCTTTTTGCCGGACCGCCCGGTTCAATATTATTCTGATTTAGGATACTTTTATAGGACGAGATATAGTTTGATGAATGTTTTGCTATAATATGGCTGAGTACCTAATCTATAATAATATAAAGTAGCTTGTCCTGACTAACAATCAACGCACAACCAAAACCACTGAAGCTAGAAACTTGAAATTTTCCCAGTAGCTTCCTTTTATAACGTAGGCGCACACTAAGAAAGGATTATTGCGAATTCCATCCCTAAGGGGGTTAAATAGGGGATGGAAGTTTGTATGAAAGTCTGTCATTTTTCAAGTTATATCCAAGAAAATTGGTATTTAGGTTTTCGGTTAAAGATAAAGAGTTACGAGTTTAAAGAAATTTGGAAAAACAACTCCCAAGTGGGTTAAATGGGAGTTGAAAGTTTGTATGAAGGTCCGTCATTTTTAAAGTTATATCAATGAAAATCGGTATTTGTATTGTCGGTTAAAAATAAAGAATTACGTGTTTCAGGAATTTTAGAAATTCTACCCCTATTCTATAATTAAAGTGAGATTTATAAGAATCCAAGCGGACAAAGTCGCTGGCATCTGCTAGTAATAAATAAATGTTTATAGGTCTTTCATGTTTGACTTAAGTATATTAAAAACATCAGTGAATAGGCATCTTCCAGGCATTTTTTTACCAACGTAGATCTCTCATGCTTTCTATAGTACATAATTGTAGTCAAGGATTGTAGTCATTAATAGTAAGATTAATTTTTAATATAGGGTTGTCTGTGAAGGATCGCTAAAAGTGATAAGATTCGCCTTTGCATGTGAGTACCTACATATATGTTTTTATCACCTGTTTATTTCTGTGTATAATAAAAAATTCAAACAATATATTCACAGATACTTTTTTAAAAACTAGCGGACCTGGCAGACGTCATCCTGCCCGCTATTAGCGCCACCTACCGGGTCCAATTTTTCTACTTACAAACCTTCCTCTTGAATCACTCTATCTATTAAAAAAAACGCATCAAAATCCGTTGCGTAGTTTTAAAGATTTAAGCATACATAGGGACATAGGGACAGAGAAAGCGACTTTGTTTTATACTATGTAGTGATATACAATTGGTGTCCTATTTATCGCTTCTATAAAAACTCTTATATGTATATTCTTAAAAAAAATATATTAAAAAACATCAATAAAAAATCAATCTTATATGGTGTAGGGAAAAGTTTTCACAAAATATGGGCTCATATCCCGTTAACTTTTTTCACGTTTCCCATGATTTAGTTGGATGTGAGGTAGAAACAATATAGAGTCAACACGTGTTAACAGTGCCATAACTGTGCGGAACTGCCGAACTTACGGCACTTGATGAAATATGGCGCAGTATGTAACGGCCCTTAGCACCTCACATATTTTATGTATACAAAGCTTTAGAAAGACTGACACTGATACTATGCCGATATTTTAACTGGCATTTTTTTAGTTTATTTGATTAATTTTCTTATATGTTTTGCACATTTATTAGGTACTAGTCGAGGTTAAAACTAAATGTAAAATTGAAAATTATCAAAAAAAAAGTCAGTTTGCTTGACAAAAGATCGATTACAATATGTGTACCTACAAATTATATTAATTGAATTCTATGAATCGTCGTTTCTTTTAGTTTCACTGGTGATAAATCTGGTGCCCATGTATATCATATAATTATTATAAGGCTAATTTACAAGGTATCTTATTTCCGATTAGTAAGATTAGAAAGAATTTTCTTTTAAGCATAAGATTCCATATTATACAAAGTTTTTAACTTCTAAAGACTCACAACGATTTTTCATATAATATTTTATGTGTGCAAACGGTTCGTACAAAAAGGAGGTAATATCCATAACCATCGAGTGAGTAACACGCGTTTAGAAAGCCATTCGCATTTTATGACGGCTTTAGTACGTTCTACGGCCGTGTAACATACGCGTGTGACGGAAAGTGTTAAAACATTCACTACAATACACCGTTATTTTAGTACCTTGTTTTATTCACAAATATATTGCTTCTAGGTAGGTATAAGTTTTGCTTTAAATGTGTTTTGTAAAAATTATTCTACACTCTGATTTTTAATTCCGTGGAATTCTGACGTTTCGTAATGTTACCAGAGATAAAACAATTCCCACAAAAAAGATAAAAAATTCAAAACTTGTGTGTAAATAAAAATCAACTGCCGCATGTAGATTTGACAAATGCCTGACAGACACTTCATGGTAATAATGTCATTCGACTTCCATTTTTTAATAAATTTTTTCAATGTGCTTCTTTTGTTTTCTATTGCTGTTAGTGTGCACTTTCTAGTTTCCACTCTTATCGATTTCTATTTTAGAGCGAAACGACTAATATTATTACGCAGCTTAGGGCTTTTTGATGTTGACAGAGAATTAAAGTAGTTTGGGGTAAATTTGTACTTCCTAGATGTTAACCCTGTTTTCCATACAAATAACTCATCTGTAAATGACAATGACAGCTGTCAGAATTCCACCGAATTAAAAATCAGAGTATAGGACAGCTTGAGCACAATACAACAAGGCTTTCTCGCGACTTTCTTGCAGCTTTTTCTTTGGCAAAGTGTTGCGAAGGATGTCAGCGAGATATCATGATTGTGCTCGGGCTGCTGTGATGTTCTAAGGCGTGCTATTTATTGGTCTATATTAAGTGATTACATTTATGGATTATTGATGTTTTTTGCCAGGTTTGCGTCAAAAAGGTGACCACAATATATTTGCCCCCCGAACTTACTAATGTGCTTTCTATACAAAAATACGAAAGAAATGTTATATAGAAAATCAAATAATTTTCACAATTAAAACTTCTTTTAAAATTCTGTTCCCCAATTTACAATTCCTGTTTCATAAGGCTTCAGCTATTTTCCACCCAAGCCTGTTTTCGTGAAACACACTTCGTATAATTTCGACAATCTTAATTTCGGCACATTCAATCTCAAAAAAAAGTCCTTATCGAGTTGTTTTTTTTTCTATTGTAATTAGCTCCAGCCACATCTGTCCGGCTTCTCTTGAACTTTGACCAGGGAATCCCCGCGAGTGCTTATTGGGTAACGCGATCCTTTCGCTATGCTTAGTTACTGCTTAGAAACTTCACTATTTCGTAGAAGTTTCGATTAACTTTAGCCAATCCTGTAGGTTTTAGAAAATTATAATTAAGTATCTACTACTCCTATGGCTGTATACCAAAACGTCTATTAAATTAATACCATAGAGTATGTATATTCAATATTCAAATAATGTTTTTGTCATTAGTTTATCATCATCATCATCATGATCAACCCATTACCGGCTCACTGCAGAGCACGGGTCTCCTCTCAGAGTGAGAAGGGTTTTGGTCATAGTCTACCACGCTGGCCAAGCGGATTGGCAGACTTCACACACCTTTGAGAACGTTATAGAGAACTCTCAGGTATGCAGGTTTCCTCACGATGTTTTCCTTCACCGTTAAAGCAAGTGATATTTAAATACTTAAAACGCACATAACTCCGAAAAGTTAGAGGTGCGTGCCCGGGATCGAACCCACGACCTCCGATTAGAAGTCGGTCGTCCTAACCACTAGGCTACCACAGCTTTTTTTCATTCACAGCATTAGTTTATACTCTATAACAAAATGCATGTAATGTCAAAAACAGCCTTTTTGTAAGTGCGTGTCCACGCCACTTGTACGATATCCAGATTTTTTTCACGTAAAAATGTTACAAATGATAATAATTCATGCAAGAATCTCCACTCTCCCGCGTCTGGGAATTGTAACTGTACGAAATGTCCGATATTGAAAAGTTGTATGTAACAATGTAATGCGTAGAGTGCTTTACGTGCAAATCAGCGTGCGCGACGAAATACGTGTAGATACCTACATACATATATCTCTGAAATTGATCTTCTTAAATAAAGATATTTGTACTTCTTAAATAAAGATATTTTAAATAAAGATACTTTTAAGATATTTGATACCAAAATTGACGTGACAGTAACGTTCATTTTTCTTTTAGAGTTTGGAATCTACTGACAGCTTTTCTCAGAATCCACTTTCCAAACCGGTGGTAGAGTCTTGACTTGTCATATGAGCCACATGGAATAAATAGCAAAACAGCTACCTATACCTATTAAGTACTTAAGTATAAGAGACTTTCCTGTAGATATCTTGATCGAAATTGGTTTAACCACGTACATAAATTGCGGTATTAATTCTGAAACACAAATGTAACAATTTGGCAAGTTATAGGCAAGTAAGCACTTAGTTATGTGCTCGAGGCGTCGCAACTTAGCGGCCCTCACCGCTAAACAAATTTGACAGCTCCGACTTGGCCCAACTTTGTGTACGTATGTGCTAACTTTGTTTTTCACTCAACAACATTTACATACCACTTTAAACCCCTTTAAACAAAGCTCAAAATTATAGAGAAATATGTTAATTGAAGGCAACTGAAAATTGGTCGAAATATTAAAGGACAATAGTAATTTCGCGAACGCTACAGTTTAATGTAACACTTATGAAGTTACATATAAAGATTATTTTCAAAATCGAATCATGATGATTATGTGCAGCAGTAAGTTGGTTAAAATATCAAAGTTACATCGGTCTAGTTAGCATTGTAGCTACGTTGAATCAAGTTGTCGTGATTATTAAGGTGTTTAGCATAAACGTAGGAGCTTTGGTTACTTTATGTTCTACACACAAACATAACTATGCCTAACTCGGCAAGGAAAATTTTCATAAATTTAATAATAATAGGTACTTATGGTTAACTAACAGAACTTCTTTTTAACGCCCATGTAAACAAGTCAGAAAGTATATTGAATATAACTACCTAAACAAGTCTAGACGATTACAAGTGTGTGGACAGATGGACTCCAATTGTACTGCAATCCGATCGCAAAAGTGCAGTTTGCATGCAATATAGACTAAGAGATATTCTAATAATTTCTTTTAATTATGTAATTTGTGTTAATACTAGATTTTAGACTTTGATGTATATATTTGATTTATCATGTTTCTCTAGTTACCTACTGTAGAAGTAAGCTTGTTATGCTTCTCTCATTATGTAGCTGATTTGAAAAATAAATAATCTACGCATCCATCGTTCCTCGATATTTTAATCTGCAGCAAAAAATAGGGTTTTCGCATGTACCTAATTACTGGGTAAATCACTGTCCAATAAATCGATTGAAACATATTCGTTCCATTATTAGTACGTACGAATAGTTTTCACATTTAAATGATTCATAAAGAGTAATTACGGTTGGCTAACTGATTAATTAATTAATTATAATAACAGTAAAATATATGACCGGTCGCTAAAAAGCAGCTGTCATTTCGGGGATTGATCGCGGGAACATGTAATTAATTCCAGTTTTAAATCCGCGAGTCGGAAGCTTTTAAGGGTCTTCACACACATGATAATATTGCAGCATCGGTGATTGGTGATTCAGATAGCTTTTGCCATGGCTGCCATTGAACTGTCTTGATTCTGTACCTCTAATATATAATAGTACCTATAGGAAACTATGAAGCTACAACACGTTTCACTTCGTTCTTATTCCATTGCTTGTCGAGAAGTGCGGCTCTGGTATCATTTTCACACCATGCAGAAGCATAGGAAGGCATCAAAATGCGATGCAGCATCAATGCAGTCACAAAAGCACTTACTTCTGATGCCAAAAGTCTCATGTGCAGAGCTTTTGCTCTAAATCTACGAGTCAGAGGCTTTTAGCGGCCAGGACTACAGCCGCAGTTGTCACAAACGTCTAGGTTTCAAAGTATCGTATCCCATTAATCATCACACACTTGACCACAACGATCAATTAGTGTGTGCGTGTCACGCGTATTGAGTTACGTTAATACTTACTTACTTACTACTTTAACTAAACGATTACTGCCAATGATACTACTTCTGCTGTACACAATCTCTAAACTAAGTTGACAGGTCTAAATATAGCGCTATCCTTTTTACAATGTTCCTTGCGGAAAAGGATAGCATTACATTACAGCTGTCAATTTAATTTGGAGAGTATGCGCAACAGAATTGGCACCATTCGTAGCCGCGTAGTGCGCGAGGTACCTTAAATGCGCATAAATACAACATGTCATGGTGCGACCGCGTGTGCCTTTATCAATTACACAAGACCGCCGTCAAAATTGTACGAAACGCTGGCCGTTTAAAATTCAACCGCATTTTTTTCATGCGCTCTAATGGAGGAAGTTTGAAAAACACGCCATTTACATGAATACATATTTAATTTTGCGTTTCTGTTTCAGTCTTTCAACTGCATTTGCTGCCTACGAGCTGTTGCCCGCGACATCGTCCGCGTGGGATTCATATCTGTCTCATACTTTTCAACCCTTATTTAACCCCCTTAGGGGTTGAAATTATCCTTTCTTAGCGGATATCTACGTTATAGCTATACTAGCGAATACAGGAACTTTCTGCATGCCACACAGCCTTATCCGTCCAGTGGTTTGAGCTGTGCGTTGATAGATCAGTCAGTCAGTCAGTCAGTCACCTTTTCCTTTTATATATTTAGACTAGCTATTAAAAATTCTTGGTTCAAAATTAACCACAGAATATAAGTCTGGACAATACAGATACAGATGACTAACGAGATACGATACGAGAGTTGTGGGCATCTTTATCGTACCGTATTCGTTTTTAGGTATTCCAGTACCTACTTAGGACATTTTCAGTACTTATCATATGAATTAGACCCGTAACCTGAACTACCTAACCTGTTGGTACGACACATTTCTCAAATGGAAGAGATTACCTATGTTATTATTATGTCAAAAGTTTCATATGTATTTAATGAAAAACGAATTAGCAACATACATACTGTAATCTTATGTTATATTTACAGAAAATATTGAATAAGTGCGTCTCTTTATCAATATCAGTTTCCTCTCGAGCGCTCATCGATTTTCCGCTTTGACGAACTTGCCGGACAACGCTTCAGCGAAATATTTCAATTGGCTGTGAACGACACTTCAGATAAAAGTGGAAACTTGTGTACCTACTCGTGCGTATATTTTATTAAACTTTCGAGCGTTTCATTTATTTACTAGTGCCGTAAAAATTCAGCTGCTAGGTACATTACACTTTTACAACCATTTTATTTATGATGAGATTTCATTCGTGTAGTTGTAAATAATGATGTTACCGGCTATGAATTATCTGTATTAATTCAGGTATTGTATAGAATTTGAATTTTTAGATATTTTATTTTTATAAGTAGAAAATAAACTATTTTATAAATTGCCGAAATCAGTCCGTAAATGTATAAAGTAGATTATTTTAATTTAATTATTATTAGTAATTGCATAAAGTTCATAGGAATCGTAACTTACTCATATTCGTAATAAAGTGGACATCTACTAAATTTTAATTAGTAGTTAATTATATACCGCAGCCGGAAAGGTAATTTTGATATTATGTAAAATGTAAATATTGTACTTATACCTTTGTCTATGATTAACTGACTGACAAAATATAACACACAGCTTATATCAGAGATTTAAAATTTGGGTGAAATATTCCTTGATTACTCTATCTATACTCACTATGCTATCTTACTAGGTAGCACTCAGGAATTTTTTTGCAAAGTCCTCCGTCAAGAGGTGAAAAGGAGTGACAAAGTATATTTTTAAATACCATACAACGCAAACAAAGGGCATCAGGTAATGAATAATAATAATAAGAGTCTTCTGCTAAAATTGATATTAGATTGAATGTGTAATTTATAATTTTTTGGTTCCTATCCTTTACATTAACAACTATTTACATAATATATGTCCATATACTTCAGTTCCTATTTTAATGAAATCTCTGGCAACGAAAACAATACGAAACCGCGTTTTCAAATAAAATTTTAATATATTTAATTACAAGTGGCTTAACAAACGAAAAATATTTGCTCATTTGCAGGCGAACACGATAAATTGTAAATTACTTGGAAATGTGCGTTTTGAAGCCCCGGCCAGTTTAAAATTTAAAATGTTGGAACAACGGTGGAAATGAAATTCACGGGCAAATAATGAGGGGCGGATTAAAAATGCAAAAATTGATTAATGGACCGGTGTCGAGCAAATATGTACTTAATAAGCATGACTCATTGTGACTGCGAGCTGTCGCCGCGCTCGTTTCAGTTCATGCTAGCAGTGGCACTGGGCCGCGAATCCACTGGACTCATGTGACTCCAACCGTGTTATCTACTTAGTTGTAACTGGTATCACGAGAATTACGATCCTACTAATATTATAAATGTGAAAGTGTGGATGTTTGGCTGTTTGGATGTTTGGATGTTTGGATGTCTGTTACTCAATCACGCCGCAACTACTGAACCGATTTGGCTGAAACTTGAATGGAGATAGATTATGCCCTGACTTAAAACACAGGCTACTTTTTATCCTGAAAAATGCACAGTTCCCACGGGATTTTGAAACACCCGGAATCTATAGCTACAGCTATAGGTAGATTACTATAGCGAACTTCCTTGATAGTAGTAGTAGTTGAAAAAGGGAACGGGAACCGGAAATCCACGATTCCCTCGGGATTTGTTTAAAACCGAAATTCACGCGGGCGAAGCCGCGGGCATTCTCTAGTAGCTTATAAGATATTCCTCTTTATCTTCCAACTATGCATAAAAGTAGAAGGGGGTACGACAACAATGCAACGGGTGGGGTAATATTTTTTTTAGATTTAAATCCAGCTCGTTGCCGTTTTGGATCTCTTAAACATATTTTATATAGATAGCTATACTTAGCAATTTCATTTGTGAATCAATTTTTGGGTAACCAATAAAATACATAAATAAATTACGTAATTAAAAAAACTAAAAACCCGACTGCGTAAAACAAACTAGTTCTGGTAACTGAAAAGCAAAAAACAAGCTTTGTACTTTATAAACTAGAATTTGATAAGATCATAAACATAATTAATGTTAGAAAATGTATGGCATGCGGGGGCGAACTAATAGTCCTGAGTAGTTGGCTAAGTAATGCCCCCGCCTCTCTCTACTCATACTATGGGGTAAAGCGGCTGATATTGAAAAAATTTTCGTTTTACAAAAAAGGGCAATTCGCGCAATTTATAATTTAAAACCGCGGGATTCCCTTCGAGAGAAATTTAAAGAAATAGGTATTCTTACGGTAGCTTCTCAATATATCTATAACAATATAATTTTTGTTAGGCAAAACATTCACAGTTACATTAAAAAGTGCGAATTACACGACAGGCAATTAAGAAATAGAAATAGGCTCGTGATTCCTCAGTTACGCCTCAAAAGGGTCCAAAGGTCATTTGTGGGAATGGGCGTAATGTTCTATAATAAAATTCCATAAGCAATCTTAGACTTGCCTTTACACAAGTTTAAGAACTCTATTAAAAATATGCTCATAAAAAAAGCATATTATACAATTGAAGATTATATAAATGATAAAAAAGCATGGAGCAATTTCTCAATGTCTTAAACCGAGTATTTGATTATTGGTGTTCAATTCGATGCTTTGATCATGGGTAGCCTAAGTATGTCACGCTCTCTTTAAACATTTCTGTGGTGGTGTCGTGTGGTGCGGGTTGTTACGTTCCCTCGAATATGGTTGAGCGAAGCAATGGCTGGATCATGCGTCATGCTCGTGAACGGGTGCCACCGTCGGAAATGGGGCTACTTTTGTCTGCCCTTCTTCACATGTGTAGAATTGTAAGCACCATTCCGAACCTGTGGTAGATTCATTTGTCGATTCGTAAACGCTTCCGAAAGTTTATCTGAATAAAATTATGATTACTTATATAAATGATAAAAAGGCGTGGATTTGACTCGTTCCAGCAATGCGCGAGACGGCAATTCAATCATGTACTTACCATAAAATTGTTATATTGATATTGTAAATTTGGAAAAGAGCAACCGCCGAGTTTCTTGCTGGTTCTTCTCGGTTGGAACGGCATTCCGAACCAGTGGTAGATTCATCTGACTATTCAAAAGCACTTGTAAAAGTTTATTTGAATAAAAAACTTTTCTATTCTATTCTATTCTATTACGCAGTCGGGTTTTTAGTTTTTTTAATTACGTAATTTATTTCTTGGTTTTTAGTGCAAAACTATGAAAAATTTTTAGATGCATATTTTTACAAGAGACAAGCCTGTGTCACTCCGCGTGTAGGTAATAGCGCGTTTAAGACCACTATTAGCGCCATCTGTTGAACACTAGAAACTTTAATAGAATTTTTAATTAAATGCGGGGGCGAACTAATAGTCCTGAGTAGTTGGCTAAGTAATGCCCCCGCCTGCCATACATTTTCTAACATTAATAATTATGTTTATGATCTTATCAAATTCTAGTTTATAAAGTACAAAGCTTGTTTTTTGCTTTTCAGTTACCAGAACTAGTTTGTTTTACGCAGTCGGGTTTTTAGTTTTTTTAATTACGTAATTTATTTCTTGGTTTTTAGTGCAAAACTATGAAAAATTTTTAGATGCATATATTTTTTACAAGAGACAGGCCTGTGTCACTCCGCGTGTAGGTAATAGCGCGTTTAAGACCACTATTAGCGCCATCTGTTGAACACTAGAAACTTTAATAAGGTCCTTCATAATATTATTGTATTATTTTAGTGTTTGGCGATTTAAGGTTAAATTATTAGTGTTACAATAATTGATGGGAAGGGGGGAGGTGTAGGGGGGATTATGTGGAATGTAGTAGAGTGGAGTGGGAAGGGATCTTAAATAAATTACCACCAATTTACTCACAGTGTAGTTGTTATTTATTTTGTTTTCTATGATTTGTCACTCCAAACTGATTACAAACACATAGATTGTATATATTTTCGTATTTGCCTTTTAAAGCCCTTTATTTTGATATCCCACTCGAGGGTCTTGAGGAAAAAATTTTTTTTCAGCTCGCACATTAAAGTGCATAAAATCCGCCATTTTAAATTTTTATTAATTTTATGTACACAGTAACATTTGCGCTGTTAAGACAAATCCAATGACGTATCATTTATCAAAATAAGTTGAGTCGTTGAGTAGTTACGAACTGACATAGGAAACGGTCATTTTCTGTGATTTATCACTCCAACTTATTTTCAAATATATAATTGTATACATTTTTGTATTTGCCTTTTAAATCCCTTCATTTTGATACCCCACTCGAGGGTCTTGAGGAAAAAATTTTTTTTCAGCTCGCACATTAAAGCGCATAAACTCCGCCATTTTAATTTTTATTTTAATTTAGGTACCCTATAACACTCGCGTCATGAAGACGAATCTAATGACGTATCATTTATCAAAATCCGTTGAGCCGTTTATTAGTTACACGCGGACATAGGAATGGACATACATACACACAGGTGAAACACATAACCCAGTCGGGTAAAAATGTATTGCCACATTTCTTGACATTACAATGAAAATAATAATTAATTACGGCAATAAAGATTTAAAACAATTGTTTACCTCAGATTCTGTACAATTTAAGAATCATTTAGGTGCCTCCTATTAATATCATATTATTTTATATATGCGAAAAAGTATACCTAATCGCCAGTAAATGCGACATATTAGGTACATACGTCGTACCTTATTTAGAGATTCTGAATAAATAAAATTTTCAATAGGTAATAAATTAATTAATATCATGTCCATTAAGTTGAAACATGGTTACGTTGAAGCTTTATACATTATATATTGATAGATACTACAAATACAATATTAACAGCATTACATAAGCTCCGATAATGAGATCAAAAACCCCGCGGCGATGCGCGGCTGAAATCCACAGCACAGAGTACCTACAGAGGGGAAGCTTCTACAAGCGGCCCGCTGTAAGTACACTCACACATATGCGCATTGTTTGTCACCAACTGTACCGGTTAGTTGAACGAGCGTGCGTCCGTGAACCGTTGGTGAGTGTGTTTGTGTGAGTATACCTACAGCGGGCCGCTTGTGGAAGCTTCTCCTCTGTAGATTTACTACTCGTGTGTCCACAGCGTGCGTCGAGTCACAGTTGTAAACTAATTAATAATTACATCACAATTAAACATACCCATTACCATTTGGTAGGACGAGGAATACATTTAAATTATTATCGACCTGACATGTTCAGCGAAACGGTCAGAGCGCGGACTGACAACCAAAGGTCGACGGTTCAAATCCAACCCGTGGCACTTCTGTTCCTACTCCTAGCACAAGCTTTACGCTAAATATGGAATGGAAGCAAATATTAGCATGGCTAATATTGTTTAAAAAAGTTCACGGTATATGACTAGGTCTGCTTGTTAGGTTAGTAGTTAGAGTTCTGATTAATTATTATTAATCAAAATTTATAAATACCTACGCCACAGGCCACTATTATAGTAACGGATAACTTTTTTGGATGTTATGAATATTTTTCATAACATCTTTAGTGTGTAGTGTAGTGTAGTGTGTAGTGTGTAATAGAATATTAGTGTACCTAATTACCTATCATGGGAATTAATTAATATATAGGTAGGTACTTATCATCATCATCATCATCATGATCAACCCATTACCGGCTCACTACAGAGCACGGGTCTCCTCTCAGAGTGAGAAGGGTTTTGACTTTTGGCCATAGTCTACCACGCTGGCCAAGCGGATTGGCAGACTTCACACACCTTTGAGAACATTATGGAGAACTCTCAGGCATGCAGGTTTCCTCACAATGTTTTCCCCACCGTTAAAGCAAGTGATATTTAAATACTTAAAACGCACATAACACCGAAAAGTTAGAGGTGCGTGCCCCGGGATCGAACCCACGACCTCCGATTAGAAGTCGGACGTCCTAACCACAAGGCTATCACAGCTTTTACTTATTATATATTACATAAAAACTATGTTCCTACCAATAATTTTTTCAAAATCTGAAACTGAGGTATAAGAAAAAATATTATTACTAGGTGTAGATAAAAAGGTAATGACGGACCGAGTGCAGATATTTGAGTCCTCTAAAAAAATATATATTATTATTAGGAGTAGATAACAAATAATGAGGTTATACCAAACAAACGAACCTATCAATCACGGTCCACCGATAGACGGTTAAGCGTTACACAAAACCATTAACACGGGCGCGCGCACCGCACGGGATCGCGTGCCAAATGCATATTAGGTGTCATAACATCGGGCTACCCGCTACTGCCGCTACACCCGCGCCGCCTTCTCTTTAGATGCATTTTATACGGTGCCATTTCACCGCGAGATCGGGCGATAGCGCGCGCCATGCAACAATGCCTCGCTAAACACCGTAAACTTGTGAATTATTAATCTTTTTATCGAACCTCAACATGGCTCGCTTGATGAAAATTTTAATAAATCGCCCTTTAAATTTATTAACGGTGCATTTCTGCTGTTGCGGCCTCTGCAAATAATTATAGCAATAACTGCGTCGCATGTGCATCCATTTTTAATTAACACACATTAACCATTTGAGTACGTAACTACTAATCGCCGAGTATCAATAATACTGTACATCCGTTTTGTATTATTATTATTAAATGTTGTGCCTCGACTGTAATTTTCAACTTATCGCATTTATAGTAGATATTAATGTAATAATGTAACCATATTATTATTATATTATAGTCGGCGGGGGAGTGCGTGTTGCTTCTTTACTCAGTAATAGTTAGTAATCAGTACTTTTTGCCTTAAATATCTATAAGTTAGGTATACTTCCCAGAAAGCAAGAATTTTTAACACAAAAGAATGTTATGTAATGTAGAGCCTAATTTAGAAAAATAAATCGTCTTCTAACCGTAATAAATGTGAAATGTGAAAATTCAGTCAACCCTTTAAGCAAACAGAGCGAAAGGAAAGCGGGGTGCGGCAAACAAGGAACGAACAAATTCGCTAATTTTATCTCGAGCACTGAATAAAGATATATTAGTGGCCTGCACAAAGATAAAGGAATAAATTGTGGACGCGATAAATCAGTAAAGGATGGTTTTAATTACACGTCCGGCGGAACCTCCTCGAATAAGGCCCTGATACACTGGTCTCTCACAATTCTCTTTTCAAGTCAAGTGATCTCTTATTTCTAAATTGGCACCCTACACAACTTGTGTCAACTTTTTTATAAGTATACTAGCTTCTGCTCGCTGCTTCTCCCGTGTGAATTTCGTTGTTTAACAAATCCCGAGGGAATTGTAGATTTCCGGTTCCCGTTCGCGCACCCTTTTCTAACCTTTATACCTACTTTGAAGTTTGCTATAGTAATCTACCTATAGCTGTAGTTATAGATTTCAGTTTTTTCAAAATACCGTGGGAAATGTGAATTTTTCCAGGATAAAAAGTAGCCTATATGTTAAGTCAGGGCATAATCTGTCTAATCTCAGCCAAATCGGTTCATTAGTTGCGGCGTTAAAGAGTAAGTTGATAGCTAAAAATTAATGATGGGTTAGCCCTTGACTGCGATCTCATGCTTAATGTTTATCTACTAGAATTTGACTTTGTTTTGTTTGATTTTGTTGGACTAGTGTATATTTTCATGGATTTTTTAAACATAAACTTCGTATAATTTATATGTATAGTGTATACCTACCTATATAAGTTACGAATGTTAACAATAAATAATACCTGAACCAGAAAGAAATATCAAAGATAATCCTATGTAAATACGAAGTAAGTACCTAAATAAAAGAATTGCTTAAGATTCACAAAAAAACTAGGTGAACTGAATGTAAGAAAATTGATGTTGATTCATGTGCGTCTCCACCCTAATACAAGTGCCTGAAGGCGAAATGTAAATAAAGTTAATTATTGCTGGTAAAGTGATTCCAGATGCACCGAAATATATTTCACAGCGCACGTGTTCCTTTGTCTACACTCGCAATTTCTGATTGGTAATAATTTTTCGAACAAGAAAATTACTTTATTTTCAACAGTTCCATTTTACCTACTGTACTACATTTAATTAAATTAACTATATTTAATTAAAACGCGAATCACTTGTGCAGTTGATTATTATTGAATTTAAAACGAAAGCATCTTCAATTATAATTTTTATTTTGAAATTTTATAGAACTCCAACGGACAAGACGTTTTGGTGTGAAGGTACATATACATACGGTACGATAAGCTGATAAAATATTTTAAACAGTGTATGTTTATTGGTTTTATTGATTACCTAAAATTCATAAAAAAGTGTTAACTCTATCGCGATTTTAATCCGGTACTTACAAAAAAAAATGTGTAAGTTTCAAGTTTCAACACTACTTACTTGCTCGATAAAACGTCTATAACGATACGATAAAACGTATGTGCGCTTGTGTTCACTGTAGAAGGAAAACGACATGTTTTCGGTTATCGTCTTCCATATCGATCTATATATTTGTCGTCTACCGCCGGGACATTCAACATGTCGGACTATTGTTTTCTGAAATGAGGTATACTTTTTGTCTCCCGACTCAGACTAAACAGAGTGATCGCGCTCTTATTTTGACTGTTATGGCTTTCATTAAACTGCTATACCTCATCCAATTCAGCCCGCTTCAATTTCAGACTGCATCACCATTATATTATGTTACCACACATTTTTTTATAAATACTCACACACACACACGGACGTCTGTTCCTAAGGTATAGGTAAGGTAGATAAGATATAGATAACAGCCGTCTGATATCATATTTACACATAAAGTTCAAAGGTTTTATTAAACGCAAATTAATTGAAAAGTCTTACTATAGCTTAAAAGATTTTTTTAATGACAAAAATCCATGGACATAGATTGCTCTAAAAGCCAACAGTTCAAATCATTTTTATGGCTATTATACCATATTGTAAGATGGTGATAATAAAAAAAAAAAATAAACCCGGCTGAGTTTGTTGTGGGCTCTTCTCAGACCAGGGCGCGTTTGGAACCCTCGTAGTTTTAGTTTTAAGTTTCCGTAAATAATTATCACCATTGCCTGTACCTAAATTGACGTTCAAAAAGTGTACAGTGTACCAATTTTGAATAAAGTTTATTTGATTTGATTTGATTTGATATAGGTATATTTTGAATAAATAATAATTAAATACATAATACATACTCATTACTCATATACATAAAACACCCAGACTCAGGGCGGGAAAAGAACCTGCAACCCCGGAGCGGAATGTAGGTAGGGTCATTGCCAACCGCGCCAATGCGATGGGCCAGTCATAATACCACCAAGTGAGTTCTCAGTTAAGGGCTTGTCATCGAATAAAAAATATTCATACAAATGTTGCCTGCGTGTGTCATCTGAAATCATAATTATGAAAATCATATGAAAGATTGTATCTAAGTAGTTAATACAAACTCCATTGAGGTTTATCAAACATCAGCTGATGAGCAAGTAGGTATAGACGGCGCAAGCGGGGTGGCTCAGGGCGAGACACGCACGGCTTAGCACGGGCCACATCTAGTGCTAGGGCTGTTAGAATGCTAATTAAGGGCTCAACTGTATACCGGCTGGTGGGAAATTAGCTCATTTTTAATTGAAATTATTTGAAAGGCAGTTGAAAGCACTTGAAGGTGACACTGAGATACTTTGCGTGTCACAGGGTGATAGGTTTAATTGCGACGGGAAACATCAAATGATTTTGTAACATTACTAGTTAGCGACGTTATTCGTCCTCAAGCGCCTGTGTCAGGTTTAATCATAGCTATACAAAGAGGTCTGAAAAGGCTGAATGCATACAAAATTATTACATATCGATAACTAGCGGTCCGCCCCAGCTTCGCCCGTGGTACATAATATATAGCCTATAGCACTCAAGGATCACGTACATATCCAACAGAATTTTTGAAATCGGTCCAGTAGTTCCTGAGATTAGCGCGTTCAAACAAACAAACTCTTCAGTTTTATAATATTAGTATAGATATACGAATAAGCACCACACCTAATTAGAGTCATATAATTAGTATTTTATTGTCTAGAAAGCAAACAAAGTTTTAAAAATAAAATGGCATTATAGCCAAGAGTGATTCAAATTTATTATATTAGGAATGAATATTCGCCCTTTATTATGATACGGTATAAGCTGCTTTTAAGCCGATTTCCTTCACTGTCACAAATGATCTTCAAATTAAATAAACCACTTCCTTACTATGTAAAATACTAATTATTTGATAATCTGATTAAAACTAACGTTTTCATTTGTTGGAGCCAATTAAAAATATTCATTACAACTCGCAACCTAACCCTCGACGAGAGAGATATGCAAGCGCACAGAAAAATAGCTCATAAAGTGAAGTGGTCGGGTTAACGCTCCAGCTATTCGGGGATCTCGCTTTGATTCGTGGCCCAAGAATAACGAGTGTTATTTTAATTATGAACATCATTTATCGTAATTAGAGTTCCAGCTAGAGGGCGCTCGTGGCTGCAGCGAGCGACAAATCGGCGGTCCACTTTAAAAGCGACGCTTATGGTGCGGGGAACAGAATGGTTATTCCGACCTTGCGCACCTCGAAAACTTTACTAAAATTCGAATATCAAAACAATCACCTCAGAGTAGAATGGACCTAAACTGGCTTATTGATCCCAATACATTCAGCCATTCGTCTACAGTCATCGCCCCAAGTGGAAATGTTGTAAAATAAATGTTCGAAGTACTTAATTACGACTTTAAGTTATGAGTTTTTGGGTTCATTTTGCATTTACGTATTTAGTAAAGTTTTCGAGATGTGCAAGCTCGGAATAACCATACTGGGCTCGAGTGGCGTGTTTGCTAAACTATGGCGCTGGAAAGCTTTTGCGCCGCCAATTAATACCGGCGGGATGTGAAACAGACATGTGTTTGTATAGATGAAGACAAAAATGGTAAATGTTGCCATTTTAGACAGGGGGTTTGTACAACTAATTGCACTTAGGCCTAGCCCGCACTGCGAAATTTATTCGCGCGTTTTTTTTCGCAGAATTCTGTAACATAATTATTATGGAAATGTATGAAGTTACACGCACTTGCGATTTAAAATTCGATAAAAAAATATATTAAAATACGGAAAATAATAAGACGAATAAAAATCGCGCGAATAAATTTCGCAGTGCGGGCAGTATGGATTCCAAAATTTGCATTTCCCACACATCATACAAGATAAACTCAAAGTAGGTACATAATACTATTTACTACCATTATTGAGTAGGTATTTAACGATATTTTTAAATTAAATTTGTCAAACCCTATTAATTTATCATTTTATTTATATGTGGGTTTATTCATAGCCTTTGTTTGAATGTTATTTAACACCTGCTAAATAAACGTAACGACAATATTTTGCTAATTGACCTTATTCCAAATAATATTATTGTGTTGATAAATAGTTCGTACCTAAGTATAGCAATTTTTAGGGTTCCGTAGTAAACAAGGAACCCTTATAGTTTCGCCATGTCCGTCCGTCTGTCTGTCCGTCCGTCCTCGGTTAATCTCAGAGACTATTAGTGCTAGAAATCTGTAATTTGGCATGGGTATAAATATTAATCACGCCGACAAAGTGGTGAAATAAAATTTTGATAAATATTTTTTTTTAGGGTAGCTCCCGTACATGTAAAGTGGGGATGATAATTTTTTTTCTCGTCTACCCCATAGTGTGGGGTATCTTTGAATAGGTCTTTTAAAAATACTGTGGGTATGGGAACATCATTTTTCGATTTCTAGACCGGTTTGTAAAATATGATGTTTTAAAGTGTAAATTTTTATTAGAGTCAAGTGTCCCCCCCCTCTATCAGCCAAATGGCAATATATAGGAACTTGAAAAAATTCACAGCAGTAGTATATATAATCAATTTTAAAGGAAAACTATCATGGCTAAGTAGGGTTCACAGGTTAAGGAGTTATATCTGTTTTTCGAGGATTGTGACTACGGAACCCTACACTGCGCGTAGCCCGCCACGCACTTGGCCGGTTATTTACTATCTAATCATTGCTTTTTCTTTTAATATTAGGTCCTTATTATTAAAAAATATTAAGTAAGTATTACAAAATAACGAGCGCCAAAGAGCGATGATATTGAATTTAAAAAATGCTAAAGTCTTAGCGGCTAGTATGAATTTCCAAAATATGTATATCATATTAGGTATATCTATAGTATAAAGAGGAACAGATAAACGTGAGCAATGTGGGTTTCGACCGACCTCATATCTCCTTACATAAACTTAGGGCGGAGTGTTTATGGGCGCAAGGTATCAGGTGCCATTAAACTACGTTTAACAGATTCCCTATATATTCTCTTACAACTTAGAAACATTTTGAACGTAGCTATAAAGGTACGTAATATTATATCTATATCTATACTAATAAATAAAATTGAAGTGTCTGTCTGTAATATGGAAATAACTACCTCATATTAAGCTCATATGGTTATTTGAACGATACTATAACCAAATCACACGTTTTTAAAATTTTTGTCTGTCTGTCTGTCTGTCTGTCTGTCTGTCTGTCTGTCTGTCTGTCTGTCTGTCTGTTTGAACGGGCTAATCTTTGGAACGGCTGAACCGATTTTGACGGGACTTTCACATACAAGTAGAGAATTAACCAGGGAGTAACATAGGCTACTTTTTTAACCGACTTTCAAAAAAGGAGGAGTTGTGTTTTTCTACCTATGTACACCGATATCTCCGAGATTTCTGAACCGATTTGCGTAATTTTTTTTTTAATCAATAGAGAAACATTGCGACACTGTCCTACAAAAAATTTGGATTCCAACTCCTCAATCCTGATGCTGTAGGGGATCTGATCCCCAAAACTAATGGGATTTAGGCACTGTCGGTTATTTAAATTGATATTCGGGATACCAATTAAAGACTTTATTGTTGAATGACCTCGAGTAGGTACATGTCCAACTCCTCAACCCTGATGCTGTAAGGAATTGCATTCCGAAATCGTAAGGATCCCACGGAATTTTTCCGTTTTGTGGACGGGTTACTACTTACTACAGAATACAGATAGGCTACTTTTTGTTCGGGAAAATCAAAGTTCCCACGAGATTTTTACAAACCTAAATACACACGGGCGAAGCCGTGGGCATCATCTAGTAGATAATAAAGCGGAAGAGTTTGTTTGTTTGAACGCGCTAATCTCAGGAACTACTGGACCGATTTCAAAAATTCTTTCACCGTAGGATATGTACGTGATTCTTGAGTGCTATAGGCTATAACATGTACCACGGGCGAAGCCGGGGCGGACCGCTAGTTATATATAAAATTCAACGCCACTTTTCGTTGTAATTTTATAACTCAAGAATGGACTCACCTATCTAAACCAAATGTTTAGGCTTTCTTTGGACTATTTAGTAGATGGTTTATGTGAAGTTTGCACAAAATCGGTCGAGCGGTTCTTCATTTATCACATTTTTTGTAACAAATAAAAATCTATATATATAAAAATCGATCTGTATATTTCAATCCTGGATGGTTTGAAAACACAATTACCGGGTAGGTACAGGTGACCTACCGGGTCTCGGTAGGTGGCGCTGATGTCGGTATGTCATCGGGCAGGACGACGTCTGCCGGGTCCGCTAGTTCAGTATATGCTTTCGTTACTGCTCTCGTATAATTTTTTTCTCGCTTCGTTATGCATGAAGGATTTATACCATTCCATGGAACTGAAACGTTTTCTCAAGGTAGAAATAAGCTTATTTTCAAACTTTATCTAAACCTATTTTTCATAATTGGCTCTAAAAGTAATGAGATCTAAAGAGACTTAAATACACTTTTGCATTAGAAAACTAATAGCAACTATAGCCTAGCCAGGTCAATGAAAAATTGAGAATAACTAAATTATTCAACAAAAACAATTGCTACGTTTATCATCAAAAATGGCGTCAAAAGTAACGGCAGAATTCGGTCACTATTTTGAATTTAGACTAGGAGTAAATTTCGAAAAAAAAATGTTTTCAAGAATTTCAGAAATCGCGGGCAACCACTAGTAGATATATGTTATGTATTTTAGATGTGTACCTATAAAAATATAATTTGTAGTTTCCCTAACGTTGGATAGATGACACTGTAAGTATACCAAGATGTCTCGCGCTATCTGCCTTCACTTAAGGGGAACCTCAAGTGTGTCGTGACGATGCATTCTGTTGTGGGCTGCAGCCGTGTCCGGACTTGCTGTCCGGTGTGATATTTATGTAAAGTAATATTGTGATTAAAGTATGAAGTATTCAGTGATTACACTGGTGAAAGTCTTTGAAGTATTATTACAAGCAAAATACCCACTGAGCTTTTACAATTTAGTAGAATTTTTAATTAAGGTGTGAAAAGGCCATTATCTCGGTCTATTTGCGTACAGTGCGCTATAAATCAAGGGAAGACAATGCTAATGCAGCGGAATTAAAAAATACTTTGCGCTGGCTCGAAATAAGGACTTTAAATCTTTGCGGGCGGTTAATGAATTACTTTTGCTAATTTTTCATTCGGGGCCGCACTCTAGGCCTTGATTAACAATTTCATTGATACCGTAACTACTCGCAAAATGCATTTAATTTAATGTCACCTGTTCAATAATATAAGATACGTGAATTAAGATAAGTATTAAATGGATTTCAATATCATAGAAATTCAGAGGCCTGATGTTACCTATCTTATCTCCTCATAATCTTGGGAAGCTGGAAGAAATCTCTTATAGTGATAAGCATTAATTCATTTATTACAGCTTTGTAACTACTGGTGCTGCTACACTGGTGTTAAGAAATGTTTTAAAACATTTGCTTGATTTATAACATTCACTAAAATTTGTTAGATTATGTGATGATCTAATCGCTCAATGATACCCATTTCTTTTAAAATGTGTTCTTTTGTTTAATTTATGTTTTTGGTGTACAATAAAGTATAAAATAAATAAATAAATAAATAATGATTTGATAAAATGTTTTCAATGCTCCTACATTCCTTGTTATAATTTGTTATACTTTGTTACAATTTGTTAAAATAATATTGCATATACATATATAGGTACATGAAAATATTTGAAAACTTTTGCTAACATTTGTGACAAAATGTGTTTACTAACATTTTTTAACTGCGGTTTGGCAGCACCATACAATTGGTACATAAATAAACAGTAAAAATAAATATATAAATCCGTCCCTGTATAAAAATAAAATGTAGACAAGATGATATTATGATGTATACCCGGCGCGCGCGCCCTCCGCGACATCTTAATTAATCATCGGAGATTAAACGTGAAACACGGCGCTGATAATAATAGCGCTCCGGACTTTTTTGTGATAAAATTAATAGAGTACGGCAAAATTTTTGCTTTAAACCTAAGCTCACTTTTAATTAAAGCTTTTCATGTTGACTTTCAGTATAATTTTCACAACAATGTTAACTAAGTTTATACAATGAATTTTTGTATGATAATGTTTTCATCATTCAACATCATTATCAACTTATAACTGGTCCACTCTAAGGGTCTCCTCTCCCATATGGCCCATAGTCCACTATGCTGACCAAGTGCGGATTGGTAGACTTCACACGCCTTTGAGAATATTATGGAGAACTCTCAGGTTTGCAGGTATGCAGGTTTCCTCACGATGTTTTCCTTCACCGATAACTTCGAAAAGTTAGAGGTGCATCCCGGGAATCGAACTTGGTTCCTCGAAAAGGGAGGCCGAAGTCTTAACCAGTAGGATATCACCGCTATCAGCAATCAACAATCGTTAATAAAAATGTATTAAAACCGAATTAATTTTTCTTACAATTTTCTGAGTATAAAGATCACTAAGTACACTATGCGAATACATATATATCTACTTAGTTAACAACTGCGCAAAAAATTATATGGAAGTTCGCTTTTTCATCGTTTAGCTACTATAAAACTTTTCTACTATAATATTAGGTGATTTTACCTCACGATAGGAAAAAATACAGTATAATGAAATAATCGTTATGTAAATGAGACGTGCGAGAGCACCCGGCTTCGCTCTCTGAATAATATTACAGTTTCTCTCCGTTAGAGCTCTCCCAGTGCTCTGTTTAGCATTTTATTCGAATACAGAACATATTTTTAGGGTTCCGTAGTAAACAAGGAACCCTTATAGTTTCGCCATGTCCGTCCGTCTGTCCGTCTGTCCGTCTGTCCGTCTGTCCGTCTGTCCGTCTGTCCGTCCGTCCTCGGTTAATCTCAGAGACTATTAGTGCTAGAAATCCGTAATTTGGCATGAGTATAAATATTAATCACGCCGACAAAGTGGTGAAATAAAATTTTGATAAATATTTTTTTTTAGGGTAGCTCCCCTACATGTAAAGTGGGGATGAATATTTTTTTTCTCGTCTACCCCATAGTGTGGGGTATCGTTGAATAGGTCTTTTAAAAATACTGTGGGTGTGGGAACATCATTTTTCGATTTCTAGATCCGTTTGTAAAATATGATGTTTTAAAGTGCAAATTTTTATTAGAGTCAAGTGTCCCCCCCCTCTATCAGCCAAATGGCAGTATATAGGAACTTGAAAAAATTCACAGCAGTAGGGTATATAATCAATTTTAAAGGAAAACTATCACGGCTAAGTAGGGTTCACAGGTTAAGGAGTTATATCTGTTTTTCGAGGATTGTGACTACGGAACCCTACACTGCGCGTGGCCCGCCACGCACTTGACCGGTTTTTTGTATTTTCATACGAGTGTGTTACTATAGCAGCACACAATGAAGACGGATAGCGAGAGACGAAAAAGTTTCTTTACGAGTGAATTGGTAATATTTAGTAATCTTTTAGAAATTTGATACTTTTATCAAGTGAAATAAACGATGCCACTAAAAAGGATGCCACTATTGATTTTGCACTCTTTATTGTTTATGCATATTTTAGTGTGGTCTCATAGTAGAGATCTCTCTCTTAGAGAGTCTCTGCATCAGTATGCATGATGGTTAGATACTAGTACCTACCTAATGCAGGATGGAATTTTATTGGAACTGGAACTTCTCTTGGAACCTTTAACAAAACATAACATTTCTGAATTTACGTGATCCGGGATCATCTCCGGGGCATGCAGTTCTTCTCTGCAATAAATAAATATCTAGTTATCACAAAGATATCAGTATTTATTGTAAAATGTTCTATGAAAATGTATTTTGTTATTTTTCAAACTAACAACCATACCCTACATCGGTCCCTAAACCTATATCTTTTCCTATTACTTAGAACAATTGATATTAAAAATAAATAGTTTGCAAAAATAAATACAATATTAATCAGTTAGGTGAATGCGTGATGATGATGATGTAAGAAACAGTCAACTAGAACCAGAAAGAAAAGTTTCATTTTTGCCAGCAAGTTCTATCTTTTACTCCCTCAACGAATATTTCAAAGTTCGTAAGGATCTCGGGAGATTCATTCCAGGCGACGTCCCGCCAGTAACTGAAACATCAACGGGTGGGCGTGACCTTCGCTGGGCGGGCCCACCGCCCAACACAATAAGCTCCGCCCACCGCAAACCACGCCTCATCTGGACGAAAAACAAGCCAGGTGGGAGGCGACTCTAAAGCACTGTCGCTATGTCGGACAGTTTATCAAGTAATTTGTTAACATTGATGTCGATTTAAAATTTATTTCGATCGTTAAATTGTTGGCTCAGAACTATTAGTTTTTGGATAACGATAAATTAACGGCTTAAATAATGATTGAAAACGTATTTTAAGAGTTGAGCTTTAAAATGGGATTTGTAATAAAACAACAAGCTTAACATACCTATTAAACAAACTACTTTTCCCACCTAGGTACCTATAGATATGAATTGCATGGCAGATAGGTATGTATGTCATCAATGCAGTAATTCCACATTAATTTAATTAATGTGATTATGATATTATCTCAGGCTCTATTGGTCTGTGGATATCATAGACAACTTTTTATAGGAGTTGTAGGACTTATCAATAAAAAAGTTGTGGATGGTATCATAATCTATTCCTCTTCCTAAGTAATTTTTCATTTTATTAGAATTTGTGTGATTAGGTAATAACAGTACCTACGAATGAGTTTATAATATTTAAACACATTTTTTTTAATAGGTAGATACAAAAGGTTTGCCTGAAAACCGTAGGTATCTAAATCCTAATTTTATAACCAAATAATAATATCTATTAATTAGTTTACTTCAAAAACCAGCACTAATACACATCATTAACAATAAGATCATAAACACAGAATCATAAGCGATTATACATTTATAAGCAAAATATTAGCAATAGATAATTATAATGTATCTAAGTAGGGTTGGAACACCGGTTTCCGGACACGCACCTGTTATCGTCCACCGAGCGGATCACTCTTACGGAATGCTTAAAAATAGAAACATAAGACTCACATAAAAATAATGGATCTCTATGCCAACTTGAATGTCTTATCAAGACACAGAGAAAGAAAAAAGTCTATTTCACTTAAGTTTCTTCGAAAACAAAGCGATCGAGTTTTGAGTATGCAATTAAGGAATGAAAACGAGCCGTGTGGAGCAAAAAAATTAGTGGCATGCTTCAACTATCACGGAAAGTTATTAAACATTTTACTATAAGATTTAGTTTGATTCTTCTTTGTAGCACTTACTTATGTTTCATAAAATACTGTGAACGTGTTTTTTTTACTTTTGATTATATTGGAATACAAAAAAAAGGGGTGGACGACAACTAGTTCACTATTTTCTTAAGAAAACCTGTTATCGTCCGGGCGGTCAAACACAGGTTTAGCGTCTTAATTTTAGGTAGTCCTATTATCAATCGAGGTGTGCACAAAATTGGAATTAAGTTTATTAATTCGAATCCTATACACATACACTAGTTAGTGACTAGTCTTCGTCCACTTTTTTCTCATTGTATATAAAACTATGGGTCTTCAAAATCACGTGTGGATGATATCTAAATTTGCACTGAATAAATATTCTAAGTTTCGACCGCCAAGCTATTATTTGAAAATAAATAGATTTAGTAAAAATATAAATAATTAAACTTATTTAACAAAAGAATTACCTTATATTTTATGCGTTTCTCTTTGGAACTTCGATATATTTATAAGTTAAGATAGTATTGTCGGTCATTATAATTTGTGGACGAAATTTAAAATAGAGAATCTGAAGTGCACCCGTTATCCGTCCACCTATATTTTAAACTGTATGAAAAACATGTATTTTTTAATATTATGTCATTATTTAGGCGAATTTTGATTATTACTCAAATATCTATAATTTACTTTTTATTAATCCACAAGTTAGTCCTTGACTGCGATCTCATCTGATGTTAAGTGACGATGCAGTCTACGATAGATGCGGGATAACCTGAAAGAGGTACGGCAGAATCCGTACCCTTAAACGCTAAATGACTTGGAAGTAAGACATACTAGACTAGAGACAATTTTGAAATTATTAAATTGAATTTACCAAATTTCTCAGCCGAGAATCAAGTAAAGGACCTTCCACTAATAAGACTTACCCCTGCGCCAGGGAGGCTGCCAAATTATATGTAACTAATTTTATATAATGTAAGTGCGATGTGGTAAAAGACGATGCAAGATAGATAGGCGCAAAGCTGGTAAAGATATTATATCATATTGTAGACCCTATAAACCGCGTTAACAAGGCTATAGTTTTTTTACCTGTTTTATTTTAAAACAAGCAGTTGACCGCTATTGCGTATGCGTAGAAAGACCACATCACTTTGTATAAAGTACTCTATCACCCTGTGGAAGTTCTGTCAAAATAGGTTCAGCTGTTTTGAAAAGTAAGTATTATGAATAGACGAAAAACAGAAAAACATTTTTTTATAAACGGTGGCTTTTTAATAATGTATAAGTAAACATAAATTCACTAATAAAAACCCATATATTTCGAAAACACGGACAGGAAGTTAATTTTAATTGGTATAGATATTAAATACATATTAAAGTGGTGTTAATATTACATATTCAATTACTTACTCATTACATGCATACTTTTTCATAGTAAATTTCTCATAGAAATCAGTGGACGGATAACAGGTACAAGGGTGGACGATAACTAGATTTAGTGGACGATAACCGGTGAAATCGGCATTTTCAGCTTTTTATTAGGATTAAAAAAAAACTAGTTATCTGACTAAAAAAATACTAACGTGCAATGAAAATAGACTATATTAGAAGTATATACCAACAAGTTTTTGTTTAATTTTTTTATAGAACATATATTTTCACCCTTTCAAACTCAGTAACTCCACTAAATGGACGATAACCGGTAAGAATACCCTACCTACCTACTAAGTTTCTATTCCAGAAGAAGGATTTCTTCTTAAATAAAATATGCAAAGCATGGTATTAAAATATATAACGAGTACCTACAATTTATCTTGTAAAGTATTTAGCAGCGTTGATATTCGTAAACGTAAAATAAAAACTGACGAGTTATTCTAAAGAGTTATCAAAGCGTAGCGGAGGACGGCACCTGAGGAATGTCTTTGAGAAAATTCTTGGCGTCGCTTTACAACGACGCCGGTATTTAGATGCCTAAGTTGCAAATTAATTAAAGCTTTTTCACACCCCCCTCTGTAGCTTGGTGGTTAGATTGGTGGGTAACTATGTACCTACTGATTCAGGTTCATACCCCTAGACAATTAAAACTTTAAAAAAATTTACTGACGAAAAAAGAAAATGAAAAGCGAGAAATAAAATCTTCTTCGTCTTGATGACTAACATAACCTAAACGAATGTAAGTTATTTATGCATTAGTCTAGGTTGTTTGTTTGTTTTTCGCATTTCAGTTTCTTTTTTCGACGTGCCGGTTTAATTTTTTTTTTTAAAGTTTTCATTGAAAATCAATTTAAACAAACCTATTCAATATTTACACTTTATAAGGAGGGGCAAATAAAGCTCGCTCTTTTTTTGGAGGTTTTCATTTTTTTCATCATCCGTCTGATATGAATAAAAAATAAATATTGTAAAGGATTCATAAACATTTCCAATTATCTACACAAAAATATGTAGGTTTATAACATACTAGCTGATGGAACACTTGGAGGTGGAATTTCCAAAATTCCTGAAACACGTAATTCTTTATTTTTAACCGACACACAGTGAATCGTCTAGAACAAGCTAGGTGGACAAAAATATTTTTTTGTGTTTTCTAATTATTATAGCTATGAACAATGATATTTTGTTGTTATACTGCGTAAATTATCAATAAATAATTATTTAAAGGCTTCAGGAAAATTCTAAATAAAAAATCAAGTTTGGTATAAAAAATGTACTTATTTAAATGAAAATAATATGTTTAAAATCAGTAATATAATAACAAGTTAAAGAAAAAATACGACACAACATAAAATCCCAGTTAAAATCACTTAAAACTACCTTAAGATAAACAAAACCTAAAATAATATAATATACAGGGTGACAGGAAGCAGGATACAGAAACATAAAATATAATATACATTCCTTACAGGGGCTTAAAGTAGAGCTCATTTGCAGCAAATTTTTTCATATAGTATCTTATCCGAAACGTAGTCGTTTCAGAGTTATTGAAGATTTAAGGTTTTTAACAAAACATTCCAGTTTTACAGTAAAAATTAACTGCTGAAGAAAGTCATACCAGTCTTTGTTGTTTTTTGTTGTTGTTTTCTGATATAAAAGCGTTCAGAAACTCAATTAAAATCAATATAAGCTAGAAAATACTGTTAATTTTTTAGTCAAGGCCTAAAAACCACTTATTATTTTTTGAAAAAAAAATCGAAATAGTTGAAAATCAATAGTATTTCTAAAAAAAATGTATGGAATGTTACGTACAAATTACTGAAATAACTTTCTTGGTTCATTAGCTATTCAAAAAGGTACAGGTGTCTACAAATTTTTCTAAAACCCCGATTTTCTCAACAAAATACTGTGGACTGACGAATCTAAATTTGACCGGGACGGAGTCAAAAAGTGTCATAATTTACATTATTGGGCGGCAAAAGGAGACAACCTAAGGAAGAAAAAGAAAGGGCACATCAACGTAGGTTTTCTGTAAATGTATGGATGGGATTAATCAGTAAACATCTAATTGGCCCTCATTTTTTCAGTCAGAATTCGGACGGACAAACTACAAATTTTTCTAAGAGAACAAATGAACCTTTTATTGGAAAATTATTAGATTATAAGAAGCTTAACATGATAGTTGTCTAGCTTACTTTCGGTTTGGTGGACGCCAGTGGATGGACTTCGTAGGATTGAGCGAGGTGAACCTATTCCTTGGCCAGCAAGATCATCAGAATTAACGCCTTGTAACTTTTTCTTTGGGGCCATGAAAAGGGACATGAAAGATTTGATGTACGCTTACCCCATTATTACAAATGAGGTTAGCGAAGGTACTCTTCGTGTAGCTCATGAAATGCGTGAGAATTTGCCAACAAGAGTCACCAAAATGGAAATACGAAAAATTTTCGATGCAACCCACTTTTCAGCTAATTTTGACGAAAGACTTGCTATTTGTAACTGAATACTCCTCCGTTAGTTGAGAATAATATTTGTAATAGAAAATTTTTAAGTAATAAAACTTATTAGACGAGTATTTCTTTCTTCTTGGGCATGTTTCCGCCACTCTTCGAAAATTTCCATTTTAGAAATGAAATGCACGTTTTCTGAAAAAAATTCATTAAAATGAAATGGATTCGTTGTGGTATTAAAATTATATATCATTTTGAAGCTTAATGTAGTAGCTATATTATATAAAAAAATTAGACTGGATACATGTGGATACAAAAAGTTACATTCGTTGGAAGTAAAGATATTTAAAAAAAGACGACATTTTTTGGACTGTTTTTTCAAAAAATTTTAGACTACACATTATCTGTTATTAGAATCTATTTGAAGTAAAAAATGAAAATACTTACCCTCTAAAGTAAAACCCATCACAGCAGAAACTATAATATTCAGCACAAATTTTAATAGGTGCTGTCGAAAGTAATGCAAAATTGCAACTAAATTGTTTACGTAAATGGAATTACTCTATCACCAGATTTCAACTGCGCATAACTCATCGTTATAGAATGTTTGCCATAATTATTACCTACATTAATTATCCCTGGGTTGTCGTTAGTGATAAGTGACCATCAATTTAATGATTCTTTGACTTGACTTTTGTCCACCTAGCTTGTTCTAGGCGATTCACTGTGCGACAGTATAAATACCGATTTTCATTGATATAACTTTAAAAATGACGGACTTTGATACAAACTTTCATCCCCCATTTAACCCACTTGGGGGTAGTTTTTCTGAAATTCTTTAATAACGTTACTCTTTATTTTTAACCTAAAACCTAAATACCAATTTTCATGGATATAATTTGAAAAATGACGGACTTTCATACAAACTTTCATCCCCTATTTAACCACCTTAGGGGTGGAATTTTCAAAAATCCTTTCTTAATGTACGCCTACGTTATAAAAGGAAGCTGCTATGAAAATTTCAAGTTTCTAGCTTCAGTAGTTTTGGCTGTGCATTGATTGTCAGTCAGGACAAGCTACTTTATATTTTTATAGATAGATAGATAGATTAATTAATATAGATAGATAGATTTTTGTAAATTTCATTCAATGATATATTACCTAGATGAAATCATATTGTATTGATAGGCATTTATTATAGAGGTTCTCTAATGTAACACGGCTTTATTATATTAATTCGGCTAAAATGTTGACGTTAGCAAGAATGCAGATCAATCTCGCACGACGTGTCTTACTACGTACCGCTCTTTGAAGTCAGGATCGCTGTGAGACGCGCGAGTGATGCTGTGAATTTATCAAAACAATGTTGCCTACTCATTTTGTCTTAGACTAGCTATTTGTGGGTTGCTCACCAGTTAATTCACGTGAAAATTACATATATATGTATCGACTTTGTTGCCCCGACGATAATATTTCGACTAGAATCGATCATCGATCAATAATCGACATAGCCTATTTTTAACCCCCGACGCAAAAACGACGGACTAACTTTCGTCCCCTGTTTTACTCCCTTACTCCCTTAGAGGTGGAATTTGCAGTAGGTAATCCTTTCTTATTGTGCGCCTCCGTCATAAAAAGAAGCTACTGTGAAAATTTTATGTTTCTAACTTGAGTGGTTTAGGCTGTGCGATCAGTTAGTCATTCAGTCAGTTAGTCAATCAGCACAAGCCTCTTTATATTAGTTTATTATAGACAAGCGGACACCCGCGACTTCATTCGCGTGGATATTGGTTTTTAAAAATCCCGTGAGAATCATTTTGTTTTTCCTAAGCTCCTTTGAGCTCATACCTTGCTAAAAACTGGTAAAAGTTCACTGGCGGATGTTTAGGTAGATCAAAATATAAAAATCCGCCAGTAAAAGTCCCATCAAAATCGGTCCAGCCTTTCAGAGATAAGCCAGTAATCTCTAAAGTATTTCCTTTCTAACAAAAAAATAATGAATGAAATCGGACCACGCGTTAACGAATTAGGTACAGCTAACTCAGCTAGCTAACTAGCTCTCCCAAGGGAACCGTGCTGAATTTCGGGATAAAAAGTATCCTATATGTTACTCCATAGTATGAATCCTCCAAAGTATCATGCCGAGTTTCATTTCAATCCATTCAGTGGTTTTTACGTGATGCGCGTACAAACATACAGACAAACAGACAAATATTTCAAAAATAGCTTTTTTACGTTCTACTTATCCCTAACATCCCCCAGTTATTATTTTGCAAAAATCTTCAATGTACAGATACGGCAATTCTATGATTTTATTATATGTATAGATCTATTTAAATCGTATGCTAAGTATAAAAAATTATTTCTCTGGTTCGGGTGTCCCGCAAAACTAACACCACTAAAACGCTACGCTGAAAATTTTCTATTTGGAGTGAAAAAAATTCAATATTTAGCTCACACTCCCCGCCGCGCTGGTGCGGCTCGGCCACTGAAATGATATGCCGGACGCCGGACATAAGACTGATTTACGAGCCGCGAAGCCTAATCGACTCTTGCAGGCCGAGCTTTACTGAAACCTGATTTTTTTTAAATAGCTTAAATTCTGAACAAACTCTAAAATATTAATATTTGACCGTATGGATATAAGAATAGGTAGGTTTTGAAAATGGAAACCTTTGATTTTTCGGCATAGGTAAGGAAAATAGCTGCAGCCTGCATCCCTCCTAATATTCAACCTACCTGCTAAAGTCTCGTCAAATTCGGTTCATCCGTTTCAAAGATTAGTCCGTACGAGCAAAGAAAATTTAAAAAGTGTTGTTCCGATTTTGGTAGACGTGAATGGAGGTGCCAAAATAGGATGCCATTATTTATTGGCAAATATTTTTCATACTTTCATTTTTACAGTTCGCATTTACCTACTCAGAATTTATTTTTTCTTAAATTAGGATACACGCCCATGGTAATAAGTTTCTGTTCTAACTTTACACCTGTAATTTTCTGAGTCTGCTGACAGACGGACAGAATATGGACACCGAGGTGATTCCATAAGTGTTGAACTTGTGATTTTTAGTAATATAGGTACGAACTACCAATTTTTTTCTGCTCACCAAGTGAAGTCTTAAATCGAAATTGTGCAGTATACGCATTAATACAAATTCTACGAGTGTAACAAGCCGGCGGCCTACACAATATGGTCAATTAGGCCAGACCAGCGACATCTGTTATCAGTGATTACTGCCTAATTGTGCGTTAATCAGTCGTTAATTACTGGCCATACAGCGCGTGACGTCATTATGGAGGCTAGCTTCTGGAATGTACTATATGTATACCATCTACGTACTCGTACCAACATACATATGTGTGTTTCTGATTACTCACGCTTTGGAAAAGCTTACATCAGCACGTGCAGTGCGACACATCTCTAGCGCGGCTGTTTTTTTTTTTTTTTTTGCTAAATTATATAGGTCTTAAGTTCTTGACTACAATATCACCTTGCGGTAAGTGAAGATGCAGTCTAAGATGGAGACGGACTAACGTGGAAGGGGTATGGCATATGGCAGTTTTAATTCGGTTTCAATGCGACATCGTACTGGAGCACAATCTCTTGGCGGGACGATTTTTCCGGCAGGGTGATAACTAAGTAGTTATAAGCTGAAGCCTCCCACCAAACCAGACTAGAGATAAATAATTTTGAACCTCAGTAGCGCAACGGTCGTTGGGCACGAATCAAAACCCGTAAGGTCGTGGGTTTAAACCCCACCAATTATACTTTTATCGTACCCACTCCTAGCACAAGTTTTCACTTAATAAAGGGGGAAAAGGGACTATTAGTCATTTTCATCGTGACTAATAATCTATTCTATCGATCGATCGATTTTGATGGGACTTTCACTGGCGGATGTTTACATTTTGATCTACCTAAACATCCGCCAGTGAACTTTTTACAGTTTGTTTTTCCTAAGCTCAAAGGAGCTTAGGAAAAACAAAATGATTCCTACGGGATTTTTAAAAACCAATATTATATATCCACGCGAACGAAGTCGCGGGTGTCCGCTTGTCTTTAATAAAAAAAAAAAAAAAAATATTGAAGTTGAAAATTGCCGAACACGGGACCTTCCACTTATAAGAGCACAGCGCTCACCAGTGCATTTGGATATTTTGTCCTACCTACGCAAAAGCCGCAAGAAAACCACGAGAAAATATTGTCGCATTGATTGTGCTCGGGCTGCAGCCTGCAGTACGTAAAGAGAATTACACGCGAGTGCGTCATGCGTGTTCCCTACTTTATCCTGTAATATGAGTACATCATATAATCCTTTTGATATAGCGGCAGTGTTCTTTTGTCGTTTTTACAGTCACACTGTATTTTCAATTATTTGTCAGTTTTTTTTCTTTGCACTATTTTTCAATCTCAATTCAATCTTCTCGAAAATAAACAATTTTGATAGTTTTTGGAACATGCTAGCCTCTATCATGCAATACCTATAACTAATACACGTACAAGTACATACTTAATATAACCTAATTAAAAATACCGTTTCAAGGTTTTTTTAATCTCAAATGTTTTGTCTCATACCTACGTGCAATAAGTGTTGCATAAATGTTGCACGCATGTATAGGATGTGCCTACCTCCAAATGCCCCTTATATTAAGGTGCACGCACAGTGAACGTAACAACCTGTGTCGTCACTCACTATTTCTACCAGAGGTGATGATTATTAATTATAGGAATCATATTTTAATGAAACCCTTGGTTAGGTTAGATTATTGTCAATCTCAACACCAATGTATTGAGTTTGACAACAATATGTGCACAGTAATCTGTGCCTCCTGTGATGAGTGATCTAAGTCGAGTTGTACCCTTTTTGAGATTTTTACATAGAAATGATCAGAAAAAAATTAGCTTTTTTTTGGTCTAACCCACGTTCTTCTAACTATTATAGTTTCGGAGATAATTTTGTGCAAAGTGATATAAGTGGCAGCATTTTGGTAAAAATATCGTGCATATAGATATATTTCAAGTTGTAACCTCAATAAGTAATTTTCTGCATGCATTATTTTTCGTGCTTCGTGATATAAGTGCGATTATATTAATTTTCACATTTTATTTTTAGTATATTTATCGTGAATATTGATATAATTAGAGTTATATCACTTTGAACAGATTTTTTTCAAAACTGATTAGGGTACAATTATACATATACCTAATAATCACAATCTAAATTTATGCCTAATTTGTGATCAGTGATACATCTCGACTTGCATCATTGTGTACAAATCAACATTATCTGTGTAAACGAATATAAATTGAATTGTATCTAAAACTCAAACCAAATCTTGAAAAAATGTATGAAGAAGGAGACGTGCTAAATGATACAAGTGAAATCGTCAAGTCATACTCTTATGGAGATTGACACCAACCATACGTTAATTGAGCGTAAGAAGAAGCACATGAGTATGGTTATTCACTTGCAAAGAGATTGGTACCAACTAGTGCGTACAGCTTCAAACAAAACAGCAAAGTTTAGGTAGGTACTATTATCTAAATGACTTGTGATTCAACATGTTTTCAAGTAATTTCTTACTCTTGCATTGGAAAGTTGATGTGGTGTGATGTTCGACCTGTTTTGCATACCAAATAAAATATTCCCCGTTTTTCTTACACAAAATGAATTCAAGGATGATGAATACAAGACTATGGATTGTTTGAAACGAGGTAAAGCTTACGCTATTACGATTACAATAAAGACAGTATCAATAGCCTACCACTTTAAGATTAATGTTTCAACCGATAAGAAGTAATATCTGTTTTGCTATGCTTTATTCAGGAGCGCGATCATGAGTTTTACAGAGTTTAAATATTAGGACTTTGTTATTGAATTGTTTTCTTTGCAAGAAATTGACTAAATTCCGAAAAAAGTAGTAATCTGTTGAAGCAAACTCCCGGGGAGAGTGATGGGTGTTGGAGATATTTCAATCGCAGCACCTTTAATTTAGCGACTGTTTGATGTGAAGTATGAGGTCTAGCGTTGGTCTAAGTTAACAGCATTGGGCAAGAGAAATGACCAGTTTCGGTTGTTTAACTGCTGACGTTTCCATCATGGTTTGAAATTGTTGATCTATCTTTATTGTCTGGCCAGATCTTAGGAAGCCATAGTGTATGATACCAGCACTGGTCCACCAAACACACACCAGTAGTTTTTTCTGAGTCAACTTTCGTTTGGGACAGTTCCACCAGTTGGGTTTCGCCAGTTCTCTTGGATTCAACCACTGTGATGAGCATTTCCGACTATCGTACACCATTTTTCATCACTGATAACAATACGATTCAAAATTCCGTCGTTATTGTGACAATTAAGTAATGTAACGCAGCACTTAATGCGTGTTTGTTAGTGTGCTCCACTCAATTCATGCGGTAGGTACCTATTTCTCGAGTTTTTCACTTTTCAAATTTGTTTTAAGTGAATTAATATTATTATATCACTCACACCGAAGCCTGCCACTAACTCTAACATAGTTTGCGATAGATCCACTACCACAATCATCTTTAATTCTTCATTGTCAACTAGGGTTTCCAGCCGTCCACGGGGTTTGTTTTTAGGTCAAAATTTCCAGAACAAAAACGTTGGAACAAAAATCGTACCATGCTTTCTTTTACAGTAAGGGTTTCCCCATACTCATCATTAATCCTTCGAATTGTTTTTTGCAGTACTGGTGCCACTGTGGAACTCGTATTCGTAAATAATGCGATAAGTTTTCCATTTTTTGAACAGATTGATGTCAAAGAAAAATCAAATTGAGCGAAAACAAATGAATCACTAGATCCAAAAAACAAATACATAAACCACTTTTGAAATAAATTTAAATTTGGAATACGTCAAGATATATGAGATCATAGTAGCCAGTTCGATAAAACGCCAGTTTCATAATATGTAAGGACTTAATCCATACTAATAATATAAATGGAAATGTAACTCTGTCTATCTGTATATTATGCTTTCACGCCTAAACCGCAAAACCGATTTTGATGAAATTTGGAACAGAGATAAATTAGACTTTGGAGACCAACAAAAGTTATCTTTTGTTGCGAAATAAAGGCTTGAAGGGGTTGAAATAGGGGTTAAATCTTTGTGTGGGAGTCCATCACATCATATATCATCATAGATAAAAACCTTTATATTTTTGCAGTTTACATCCTGGAAATCGATATAAGATACTTCTAAGAATACACCCGAAATGAAGTTTTGGGCATCAGCTAGTATTTTATTAGTGAATTATTGGTTTAGAAGAAGTTTCACAAACGTTGATTTATTTTTGTAAAACTTGTATTTATTTGCACCATAAAAATGCATTTTAGTGAGGGGTATAACATGAGTTGTATTATTTAACACATTTTTCAGAAGACCAAAATTTTAGCAAACTGATACAATTCAGCTAAATTGTTAAAATAGGGGACTGATAAGTAAAAAAATCTCATCTTTGAGATATTACATTTATCCTTTGTTTGAGCACCATTGGGTTGGGAATATATTCTAATGAGTTATTAGATATTTTTACTTTATGTATATCAATTTACACGAAGACAATATATAGGCTGTGATATAGGTGTAACGTAATTTAACTGTACTTGTATCATTTATCACGCAATTTTAGCATCGATTAGAAATTAAAAAGGTACAACTCACAGGTTTTTCAAGAATTACTTTAAAACTATAATATTTACCGCAAAAATTTAAATAGACGGTGAAAGTGAATGTTTTTATCTACAAAAGAAAGCACACAAGTTTAACCTAGCCCAATTAGATCGCGAACTAGAATTTTTTTAATCTTGTTTTTGCTCTCCTGTAAAATGGTGATTTTTGACTTGTATCACCTGTCACAGGAGGCACAATTTAATTAGCGTCACGTGAGCGGAACGCAGGCCCGCGTCGGCGTTGCGTCGCCGCGATCGCCGTCAATCGCGAGTGATTAGCGAGTGTGATTCCGCATTGATCGCTCGTTACCGCCTGTTTGCGAAGCACATACGTTTAATCACTGATATGACACGTCCATATGTTGATATCCCGTAGGAGTCGGGGCCTTTTGGTTTTAAAAAAATTACGATATGTGAATACCTACCTACACCTTAGCTAACAAGTTTATATTCTCTGTTAGGTTAACAGTAAACAATGAACACTATCCTTTATTTCGGCACTACAACTCAACTTTATATAGGTATTATGGTCGATCATAATTTCAGATCGGAGAAAATCCATCCAAAACCAGAGTCAAGAGGAAAATGTCTTTCAATTTACTATCTATAGTTTAATGCTCACAATAATAATTACATAGTTACTTTTATGATAAATGTCATGCACTTTTTGCATGCTATTCATGATATGCTTCTCCTTTTTACACGACTGCCCAAAAATAGGAGTGTAATGTTTTCAGAGTTCATGTAGGTAATAGGTATGTGTGTGTTTCTTTATGCCACCATAATTTCTAAATGCCTGAACAGATTTAAATGGATGGAGTGTTTGTCTGTATCTTATAATAGTCTAGGATTTATATGACTCAGTATAGCATAGGTAGATAGATAGTTTTAAGCCCGCCTCTTAAATTGCTTGAATTTTTTCGCAGTTAATTTAACCTTTAATCCGTTAACCCTGCCAAAATATGAACTAGTGGCGCCATAAAAAAGCGCCATAAAGCCGTGAACGGAGCGGAACGTGCAAATAAACGCTCCTCGTAAAACTGTCGGATTGAATGGCGACGCAGTTGACTGGCTGCGCTACCTACCCGCGCGGAAACAAAAGCCTTTCAAAATATAATTGTTGTCTTCATTTCTGTTAATTGAATTTACGTAGGAACTGGCGATACTATATCTACACGATACAATGTCAGTGCTATGTTTCTACACGTTTGTAATGTAATAATGGAATAATCTTATCAAATTAGTGTATTGTCATCGCTCCTCGATAAATCTACAAACTTTGAATGAAATCTAACGGTTTAAAGTGGGTCAAAATCGCGCCCAAAGGAGTCGGTTACAAACATACAAACATACAGGTGAAGCTAATATAAAGCGTGTAAAAATTACTTACTACCGTAGGTGTAGGTAATTAATTAATGTTTTCCAGTTTAAAGGAACTTGATTTTCTCAAAGAATTATAATTTTGTACAGAGGTTCACCAACACACAGAGTTCTAGGCACCTGTGGAATCAACTATTGTCTATATTTAGTTGCTAATGTAAATATTTAATACTTCCTTAATCTTTTACCAATTTTAAGAAGTTAACGTGAGTTTAGCTAACCTGGCATTAGCGTTAATCTTAACATTTAGCATGCACAGGCAAATGTCATGATTTCACAGATTACCGTACGCGGTTCTTACTTGAAAAGTTCCACTTAAGGCAAAGGTCAATAATAAAAAATAACGCAAGGGTTTTTATCAGTTGACAAGTAAGTACCACACGTCTTGGTCATTGTAGTGAAACAGAAGGCACCACCTAAGCCCGGCAGACTGACCATTCCTAATTCTAGCCGGCTTTGGGACGGATTAGCAGACATTTGAATGCCGGCCCGGCGCGTCTCGTCGCTAATTGAGTTAATATTTGGTTATCGGCGGCGCGCACTCGCCTCCAAGACTAATCCCAACGAATTAATGACTGGAATTTATCATTATTAATGCCCATATGAACCCTACGAGCACCTGATATTGCGTTATGGCTCGTAAGCCCGAGTGATATGTTCGTTTTGGAGATATGAATATCACGGGTCTACGAGTAGGTAGGTATATTTCAGTAATATCAATTTGTTTTAGGGTTAGTTTGGAAAATCGTAGGACGTAGAATAGACGCATAGACTACGCAAATATATGAAATTTCGAAATAACTGCCTAATTAGCTCATGTAATTATTATTTGAAATACGTTTTTATAACTTTTGTCTCATGTCTGTCTTCGGTGCAGCTGAATCGATTACGTCGGAACTTTCCCGTGCAACTAATGAATACAAGGAGTGTCCTAGGATACTTAATTTCCTCAAAATATTGAGGATTCTTATGTAAAAAAAATAAAAACTGTTAATAAAATTGTATAGTAAGATCAAAAACAGGTTGATACATTTTCATTACTTACAATTTATCCCGGAAAATAGAAGCGTTTCTACGGGATTTTTAAAAACCTAAATCAGCTAGTGTTTAAATATCTTCGGCGAAGGCATCCAACAAAAAGAGATCAGAGAGAAAGAAGATTAATAGGTATATAATTTGACTAAAGTACTGCACAAAAGCATGATCAATTTCGTGAGTGCCTCCTATTCATGACATATATTTGATGATTCAAAAAAACATAAAATCTGGACGATATGTTTACTTATAAATTCGTTTGTGATAGAATTTCTGAAGTCGGTTGAAAGCTTAGTTAATCAATTGGATTAGATTTCATTGTATCTACATATTTGAGCGATTATCGCGGAAACATTCCAGTCCATGACAATTATTATCTAATTGAACAGACGCGTAATTAGCATTAATTCAATTAATTGTGGCCAATAGTGCTGACAAATGCATTGTTGGCGTGACAAATTACTGGAACAATAAGTTCTAAGGACCAGTCTAACTCCGAATATGTGCATACAATATCTAATATCTATGTACTATTACGTCAGTGTATCTATATGACAATTTTTAGCATTGATGTTGATTGTATTTGACAAAACAAAGAATGTTATTAGCCACTGTGTTGTATTATTTATTAGTATTAGTTGACTGTGACTAATATTCCACTTTCCGCTCAACAAGCGTACAAGTAGCTACGGAGTCGGTACGGCACCAGTACAACGAGTCGGTTTTCATGATCATTGATCATGATTTTAGTGAAGTATTTGTGAGTTGTTTATGTACTCCGTGATAGTGACACATTTTTCCGTCAATGTACATATTAAATGCGCACGTGGGTGCGAAATTTGCCAGATATATTACACGTGCACTCATACATCAAACCTCTAAAGGCAACTCTATTTACTCTAGGCTTACACATAATAAATTTTGATATCAGTTCCAGAATATGGCTGCGTATTGTCATTGTCCAACAGCTGCTGACGAGACAAGAAGCGTTGCGCTCGGTGACTTGTGACGCAAATCATTCATCAAAATTACATTCACACTGACAACTAATTAATAATCTTATCACCCACGGAGTCAGTGGAGTTCCCTTATATATGGATGCGCGATAAATATTTTGTGCCAAATGTAATGTGAAAAGTACATGCAGGGAAGAAACTGGATGCTAGCGGCACAAAACAGCTGTTCGTGGAAGACCATACAAGAGACCTTCCAGCTGTGAACGTTACATCGGTTCACGACGACGATGATGAATGTTGACGTTTGTGACGTTGAAAATTTTATAAAAATAAAATATAAATTATCAAATAGGGAGTTTAGCAGTTTATTGTTCAAGCACAAGCGATTCACAATTCATCCACTCAAACGCTTTTCATCTAAAACAAACGTACCCGACCGAAAGCAAACTTAATCCAATCCGCGACTGAAACGAACTAAGACGTCGACGGGCTCAAACAAATTATTTGACATAAAGTCGTTAATTAGAAACCCTCTTTTGTAACCGAGGGGTAGGGTAATTAGGTTCGGATGCTCTGAATGGCTCCTTTTTCTGCTCGTTACGGCTAAAACAAAAGGGGCAAAGAAGTAAACAGACGGTATTCAGGCAAGAATTTGCATTACGGTTGACAATGAGAGGAAACTTTTACAGTTCAAACTAACCATCCAGCGCCGTACAAAACGGCATACTTAGTGCAAAGCGGAATTTAATTCTCAGAATAAACGTGTCTAAGCCTTTTGCTAATGACTTATGACCGGCTCGGATTTATATTATAGGTAATATTATAGGTATTATTTACATTTACATTTCGAACATTTCAGTGTTTTAGAGAAACGGTGATCACATTATTTCAATTGCAATTTAGCTATCAGGATTGCAGGATAACACTACCTACATAATATCATGGTAATGATAGAGTGTGATAGCCTAGTGGTTAGGACGACCGACTTCTAATCGGAGGTCGTGGGTTCGATCCCGGGCCGCACCTCTAACTTTTCGGAGTTATGTGCGTTTTAAGTATTTAAATATCACTTGCTTTAAGGGTGAAGGAAAACATCGTGAGGAAACCTGCATGCCTGAGAGTTCTCCATAACGTTCTCAAAGGTGTGTGAAGTCTGCCAATCCGCTTGGCCAGCGTGGTAGACTATGGCCAAAACCCTTCTCACTCTGAGAGGAGACCCGTGTTCTGTAGTGAGCCGGTAATGGGTTGATCATGATGATGATGATGATGAATGATAGAGTCAATAACATAACATAAATACCTAACCTGAATTCATCTCATCATACACTATGTCGGTTATAGTAGGGGAGCTCAAGAGGGGATTTTTGGAATTACTCGAACACGTCAGATTAAGATAAGGGAAGCATCTTGCATCCTGCCGAGTACCCTCTACCATACATAAGCCCTTTATATAGAGCCGCACGCAAAAAAAAATTATGGACAGAAATAATCAGAAACAGAGACGAAACGAGAATAATCCAAAAAAAAGGAAAAATGTGATTTTGACCTTGATAACTTTGGGATCAATAGGGACTTTTGACACTTTATTTCTAATGGTGTACCCAAGGTCTCTACCAAAATTCAGCTCTGTCGGAATGACTGTTATTTGATAACATTTTTACGTCTAATTTGACTGGGCTATAGGTCCCCGACGACGCTCGAGTAAATCCACATTTAGCATCCTCGGTTCCCCTACCATTACCGATACTAACAACGCTGACAGCATCGGGACAGCAGCATCGGGCAGCAGCAGTTATTGTTACTGTAATTCAAATCTATAAACGTAAAACAACTAGGCCTGCTTATTTCACTGGTGATTACAATGGTTTTTAGGATGTAACTTAAAAAGTAGCATTGTAGGATTACACGTGAATACAAGAAGCGTATTTGCACTATAGCAAGAAAAATCTATGCTTGGCGGTCGTTGCTCGGTTACAAGAACTCCCCTCGCGGGTTTAATTGCACTGCCATTGTTTGGTCTGATTTGAATCTGTATCTCTCTATAGGACACAATCATAATAACGAGCTTTAGCGGCCGCGACGATGCCCCGCGGTATTGAGAAGTAACTGATTTTTCGCGCTTGATTTTTTTACATCCCGTGAAAACTCTTTGATTTCTAAAGACATTTAAGAAGCTTATGTCCTTTTCTAGGATGTGAGCTACCTTTGTGCTAAATTTCGTCGTGATCGTTTATTTTTATGTACTGTTAATTTTATCGTAAAAGAATTGGTTGTCTGTAAACGGTTTACGGACGATAACGTTATAAGAAAACATTGATGAAGCCGAACGCTTAGGCCGATTGTGCCTCTCTTGTTCCGCGCTCTCGCTTGCACGCTCCGCTTAGGCAAAACGTGACAATGAGTCATGCTTTTTCGTGCGTGCAGCCGACGTTCATCGATTTATAAGACGTTATCACGTCAAAAGCGATTCCCGATTAACATAAGTAAAGGCACAATGTGCAACGGAAACATGCTCAACAAGTCTTGAAGAAGTTCTACAAAGACGTGTCAGCAGGATTTATTTCCTTAGTGCTATATGCGCTTAATCAATTAAATTATAATTTAATTAAAATGTCACTTAATTTGGAACCCTATGGTTTCTTAGTTAGTGGAGTCGCCTTACGATCTTACACATATTAATGCATGTTGAATATTTTCTGCCATATTATTTTAAGATCCACCTCGGTGCACATGATAAAATAATTACTTTTGTGTCACTATTACCGAATACATGCACAATTGACGCGCACTTCAATAAATTCATGATTATTGATGCCATCAAAAATTTGCTCTGCCAAAGGTACGTCCATTTTTTTTAATTTTTTTTATCAGCCTATCAAATTAAAATGTCAGTTACGTGGTGATCCGTCTCAGATGTGTCACGCGCACTCTTTCTCTGTCAATCTCAACAAACAACAACTTGCTCCTAATTGTGTTTGCGATTCCCTTACAAATCTCTTTCGCCTCGACTACAATAACTGTGAAAACTCGTTTTGAAACGACGTTAAATACGACTGAATTTCAGATAATTAACTCAGATTACGGTCTCTCGGCGTATAATTTGCTTTTGTTGCGGAAAATTTGAAGAGAGGCCAACTTAACGCAATATTAGATCAAGCATAAGTAAAACAAACAAACGAGGTTTTAACTTCAGAGCTCCGAATAAGATCTTAGATTATTCGTTTGGCTTATCTAAACGACATAGATGACTATAGTAGGCCTATACCTAGTTTTCAGACTAATTGTAAACGTTAACACACAGTTATTACAATAAATTTCAAAATATTGTTACTGCTCGCAAAAATTAAAATCCATTAAGATGTTAATAAATCATATTATTATACAGTAATGTTAGATTAAAAAAATTAATATTCAAAATTAACGCTCACAACGTGAAATTATGTTATGGCTCTGTTTCACCCACAACGTTATACGACTTAAATAAAACGATCACAAAGCGTTATGAAAAATTCAAAATGACAATGACACGAAAATCTTGGATTAAACGCGTTGTGGACTGTGGTACTTTAGAAAAGCCATAACGCGTTCGAAACGAAGATGACGCTACTTATAAGAGAAGACATTGTAACAAAAGTTGCGAACAACTTCTGATTTCAGTTCGAATGATTGGTTATTTATGCCCACTATAAAAATAATACAAAAGGTAATTTACCTTTTGACTTTTGAAACGATTGACGCGATAAAATAATTTTAAGTCTTCGAAATAGGGTACCTACCAAGTAATAAATAGTTCTAGTGTTCTTTGATATCGCGTGATATTAATATCACAGCTACACAACAAAACTGAATAATAATAATATTTATCAATTCATATGCAAGTTTCAAAATGTTGTGAAAACAATAGTTCCAACCACCGTGAAAAAATTCCAATATCGGGTAACTTAAAGCCCATGCAAATTCGGAAAAATCTATTATAATCTGCATTGCACACTGACGCTCTTTTCATTCGATGCCTTTTGTTGGCGGATTCAATTAAGTTTACATCGGCGCCGAGGTCAGTTAATAAAAACCGAAGCCTACAAAAATTGGCGTAAATCAAATTTAATAAAGCCGTGCACAATAGCGCGGGACGCGCGTCGGGAAATGACGCCGCAGAACAATGCCGACCGTCGGCCGATGCGCACCAATCAAATTTATATTATAGTCTGTTCGTTTTCTTACGGTCGCCTTTTGTGTCTAGCCGCCTCCGCCGCGCCGTGTTTTGCCAAAGACACCGCCGTGACTTCAAAGCATGCCGCGCGGAGTGTACAGGCACAAGGGGTTTTTGCATTTTATACCTACGCATATTTTTTCATTAAAATTCTCTTTCCTTTTTAAATTTTTTTATATTCGTATTTTATTACAATGTAACCATAAACATAAAATATAATATTCTCATGAACACGGATCTTCTCTCAAAATGAGAAGGATTTTAACCATAGTCTACCACGCTGGCCAAGTGCGGATTGGCAGACTATTCGGAGATTCTGTTAGAATAGAAAAAAATTACAAACAGAAAAAAAGTAATAAAAATAAAAGCAGAATACTAAGAGCATCTGCGCCTGTACCGACACTAAGTTACCGAACGAACTATACCAAGCCTTGTTTCTACCACTTCTGTACACTATTCAGTGCTTCCATACAGAAGACAATAAACTTATTTTGTCACGTGAATTATTTCAACAACATTACAACGTTCTTGTACATTTTAAAACTCCCATGTGCTGGACGGGATCACCATAACAAATTCATTTTTTACAATTTTTCATACTTAGTAGGCTTAAATAGCTTTATCGTTATGACTGAAATCAAGGACCGTTGTTCTCAGTTTTAAATATAAACCAACAATAGGTATTAATAACAAGCGGATACCCGCGACTTCGTTCGTGGATATTGGTTTTTGAAAATCCCGTGGGAATCATTTTGTTTTTCCTAAGCTCCTTTGAGCTCATACCTTGCTAAAAACTGTTAAAATTTCACTGCCGGATGTTTAGGTAGATCAAAATGTAAACATCCGCCAGAGAAAGTCCCAGTCGCCAGACAAACAGATACTTAAACAGACAAACAGACAAAAATTTCAAAAATAGCTATCCCTAACATCCCCCAGTTATTAAGTATATTGCAAAAATCTTTAATGTACAGATACGGCGATTCTACGATTTTATTATATGTATAGATATAGAAGAAGATATAGATATAGAAGATAGATTGAATGCAGTTCAATATTTATAGAATAAAACCTCTGTTACCTACCTAAAAAAACTCATATACATTTATATTTGAATGCCGATTTTCTGTAACTTTATACTGTACACTTAAAGTGCTGACGATCTCGATTCAAAGTGAAACAAAGAAATTATCCGAATAAAGTTAGTTCAATGCATTTAATACATCGATTGGAAAGACACCCTTTCACATTAAGAATTCCCGTCCGCCGTTCCACGTCTCGGAATTAATCGCCCGAGAGCCGCTGTCTATTAAAGTTTTCTCAACTTGTTAAGAGGCTCAACTCCCTAAAACTGCGCAGATAATGTTAAACATTCATTTAAGTGGGGGCTCCTAACTTCCGAATCGTCGTATAAATCTTCTAATTCTTGAACCGTTTAATATTCATATCACCTCCCACGTCGACCGAAGCGGTGCCTTGCAAAAGTTTAAATTCCTACTTATGTTTCAAAGTTTTTAAATAATATCACTGAAGTTTTTTGTACAGGCTATAATATACCTTGAACATTTACGATTTAGCGTCCTTAGAAGTCTCTTTATACTAAAACTAGCGGACCCGGCAGACGTCGTCCTGCCCGCTATTAGCGCCACCTACCGGGTCCAATTTTTCTATTTATAAACCTTCCTCTTGAATCACTCTATCTATTAAAAAAAACCGCATCAAAATCCGTTGCGTAGTTTTAAAGATTTAAGCATACATAGGGACATAGGGACAGAGAAAGCGACTTTGTTTTATACTATGTAGTGATATGTTTGCGACTTCGTTTGCTTCAAATCAAACCTTTGCTTACTTAAAAAAAACCTTGGGTAAGTACTTTGTGTTTATTTATAAAGATATTATATATTTTATGTTACAAAATCCATCAATTGTTCAAAAACAGACATTCAGTGGAACGGACGGAAAGAACAAAAATGGTTTTAAAATAAGTAAACTAAGGCCACTCTGAGGAACTGTAAGCAATTGCGGGAAGCCGCCAAAACACGTAGCTCGTTCATTCGGGTCGTTATAGACACGCCAACATCAGTAGACACCAACATCCCCGATGAAGGCGAAGAAAACAAACCGAACGACCAAGGCACGGGGCATTAGAAGAGCTCCTGCTAAATTGGTCGCGCAATAACCGTCTGAGCAAGTCGTTCTGACGTCGCCACATCAGCGGTTTGGATACGATCCTTCCGCTCATTTGTGGGTAATATCACAATGTTATCGTGGTTTCGATTTTTAAATTACCTACCCCAGGTCATAATAGTTACCTAGTATGCTTTGCCCAGGTCGCCTTTAATTACAAAAACATTTGTATAGATTAATCACAAGAAATTTGAAATTATAAGGAGCTTTCTTATCATCTGGGAAGACTTGGGTAGAAAGGTAAGTAGCTAATAAATTCGCTTAGGTAAACATGTTTATTAAGATGATAATAATGTGAAAGTGCGGTGCGGTAGATTCAATATTTTAAACTCTCTTTATTTTTATTTATTTAATTTCTTACTCAAAAAAGTACGTTAATGCAGTTACGAACATTATCTTAAGCATTTATCCGATTTCAGAATCGAAAACTGTGTGCTTTGCGCCCGCCCAAATCGTGTTCCCGTCTGCAATATTTTAAAAAGTAAACGACACTTTTTTATACTCTTAGCGAATTTCTCAAAAGTCGACACCGCGTCGCGTCGTCCCAAGAGTATTAATACGCGTCCTTAAACACCCCCGTACATGAATAATTAGATGTTTCCCGGATTTATGCTGCACCTTATCTGTAAAACACGCGTTTTAAATCTGCAAACTCATTCTTTTCGCCTTATTGAGGATAATACGTCTTGGCTCCGTTGCGATTCTGATTAATGCCTTCGACTAGACTCGTCGCAACTTTGTCAGAGATAACGCCGGAAAATAATGGGACGTGACTGCGCTAATTCGGTTTTTACAAGAGGAAAAGTGTAAAAGAATTCAACCATTTTCATTTTGTTTGAACAAGTGATTTATGAAATTCTGAAAGTCATCGGAACTCTTTTTTATTCCCACTGTTCTTCGTTGTCATTAAAAATATGCTTGAAAAAAAAAATGGTTTTGCATTCTTCTTTCAAATTGTACTCTGTCAAAATATTTATAGACAAGTCCACAGGCAAAGTCAAATTATTTTTTAATTATTCGCTGTTTTATGGATTATCAAGTAATGCGTGTTTTTTTGCTCGCCGTTCTGTGCGCCGGTAAATTTAGCAGGTATTAAATCTTCTTACATTGTTATTTCATTGTTACACTAATTTACTTGTTGTGTTATAGTTGCATCAGGAGGCGTGGCGGCCGAAAATGGAAATGAAGTGAAGCAAGGTGCATTTCCTTTCATGGTAAGTTACCCATTGAATGTTTTATAGATACTTAAACAAATGATTTATTTTGACTACCTCGTTGGTACAGTGACTAGTTTATTCGGCTGCGAATCATGAGGCCCAGGTTTGAAGCCCGGGTCGGACAAAGAAAATATTTAGGTTTTCTGTCAAGATCTCTCTTTCTTCAAGTCAAGTTCTCAGTAGTTATTCGAAGGTCACAATGTTACGTATACCCGTGCCTCATAGAGCACGTAAAGCTGGCCCATCGGACTATGAGATCGAGAGGAAAGAGAGTATCTGTGTTTGCGCACGCACTTGTGCACTATAATACCTCCTACGTAGTTGGATAGTATCGCTTGAGATTCGCTTCCGTGACCGCAATTCAGTCTGGAAGAATGCTGGGTACATTCTACACCTCCCTTCAGGTGTTCCGCAAATATTTCGACCGTTTTCAGTAGATTTATTTAGATCACTACACATAGTATAAAACAAAGTCGCTTTCTCTGTCCCTATATCCCTATGTCCCTATGTCCCTATGTATGCTTAAATCTTTAAAACTACGCAACGGATTTTGATGCGGTTTTTTTAATAGATAGAGTGATTCAAGAGGAAGGTTTGTAAGTAGAAAAATTGGACCCGGTAGGTGGCGCTAATAGCGGGCAGGACGACGTCTGCCGGGTCCGCTAGTTAATATAAACTGGACGTCACCGAACTAGATGTTGCATTAATGTTATTGTACTGATTACAGGCATTTATATACTACTCGGATGATACGATACGTGACAAGGGTGAAAGATTTATCAGAAGTGCTGCATTGATCAGCAACGATTGGCTGATATCCTCTAGCGAGGTGGCGGTTGCGTTTCCGCAAAAAACTCTACTAGCGAGAGTCGGAGCCGTCGACATAGACCAGAAGTTCACTTTAAATGAGGACGACGAAGAACAAGAACGCGAGGTAAACATCAGTTTCACCATTCTACCTTGTATCTGTATCTGCAGCAATGTTTCTTTATATCTTTGATTGCTTGAAAGAAATCACTATGCGTTATCTTGTGTACTTTGTACATTGTGTACCTTCTACGCAAGTTGCTATATATCTAAGTAGGTATGTATTGTGTGTCTTTTTGTTTTGTGATGTACAATGGTGTATTTTATCACTCCTTCACTGATATTTACTTTACATTAATGTTCTCCGAATTTTCGCCTCATTAGCCAATATCAACGGAGACAAGCCAGCGGGAAATTATTTTACGCAGGAAGTAAAAAGTGCACAAGTGTGTACGCAAATATAATATTCACTCTCTATTCCCTCCTCAAACCAAATAGAAATTAAGACAGAACAAGGCCTACGATTGAAGTGAAGGCGACTTCCTTGGTCCTACCGTGTCATATCAAATGCATAGGTACACGCACTCACACACAAATTTGAATCAAAAAATGCTCTACTATAGTTAGTATGTTCCAACTGAGAACAGCATACTCACATACATAGGTACTACGATCAGCATATTATACAGGCACTCATTAAAATATTTGATAATTACAGTAAAATAATGGATTTCATATTTGATAGTAGGTTTCTACACCACTTTTAGTAATAGTAAATTGATTGCATTTTTAGGTAATCTTGATATTGCGCCCTTACAACTACAGTGCAACAGAATGGTGGAAAACCGATATATCCTTGCTGAAGACTCTGTTGCCTTTCAATATAACATCGTTGGTTGCACCAGCTAGTCTAATCAGTACACTTGACATCATTCTGAAAAACTGCTACATACTTGTTTATGCTGTAAGTTTTACCAATAGTTTGTTTTACACAAATTAATGTAATTTACGATAATCTCTATAATAATAGATTGCATCTTTGTAAACAGAGACGTGATAATGAGACAGAACGTACCCTTATACAAATAAATGTAGAACTTTTGCCGCCGGCGCAAGAACATTGTGGAAATTATTATAATAAAGAAACTATGGTATGCGCAGAAAGCGGTAAGACTAACACTGTAGCGGATCCTGACTTTTGTAAGGTACAGTCTTTTTGTTTTAAATTTATCGATTTTTCGTAAGGTTGACAGTATTAATCATATTTCATATTTATTTCTTTATTAATAGGGTAATAGCGGCGGCCCTCTCATGTGCGAAAATGTATTGCTGGGTCTACAAACATACATCAATGATTGTAAGGGGCCTCATCTTTATCAAACTGTCACAGGATGGAATAGATTGATAACATGTGCAGTAGAACAACGGTATTTAACACCGCCTTGTGCTGACGTTTGCGTTGCAATTACTAAAGATCCACCATCTTCTACGACGGATATACCAAAAGAATCTGAAATCGTAGGCGATGTATTAGGTGATAAATATAATCAGTCGAGTTTAACGGAATCTGTCTATAATCAGTTTAATACATATGCAGCAACGGAATACTCCACAACTTCAAAGGTAGAAACGCCAACAGCCACTGCAAGTGAGCTTGATTCGGAATATCTCAGTACTAGAATTAACGAAGAACAGGGAGAGATGATAACCATTAAGACTTCAATTTCGAAAGAAAATTACTCGCATGATACGACTTCATACACATCCACTGATTCTAATACCAAAGAAGTATCTATAATGGAAACTACAGAAGAACGCGATCGCAAAAATCGTATTGAAGCTAAACACCAATTAGTTCGCGGTGAAGCATCACTTAATATTCCATCTCTATTTCATTATATAATGACCGCAATCTATGTCTTGGCATACACTTAGATCGTTACTTATTTGAAATTTTACCATTAAATTGAAATTTAAAATGCTTATTAAATGTTCCTTTTTAAATTTTATCTTTTCATTGACTATTCTTTTAGCACCTGACTATTCTTTTAACCCCCGACGCAAAAACGACGGGGTGTTATAAGTTTGACGTGTCCGTGTGTGTGTGTGTCTGTTCCCCTGTAGCGCTCAAACGGGTGGACCGATTTGAATGCGGTTTCTTTTGTTTGAAAGGTAAATTAGTCGAGAGTGTTGTTAGCTATGTTCAATGAAAATCGATCCAAGATGGCCGCCGCTAGAAAATGGCGGATTACATATTTTTTCACAACTCCCTTAATATGGGTATCAAATGAAAGGTCTTGGCTAGTAGAATAGCACTATGCAAATCCAAAATGGCTATCGTTACAAATGTCAGGGTTTTTTTTTAATTTTTAATTTATACTTGTAATGGCCGGCTCCCTCTAGGATTTGTTGCCCGTGGTCCCTTCGCGTAGTCCCTCGAAGGGACCACGGGCAATTTTTTTTACCCGTGGTCCCTGCGGGAAATATAATGCGACCGAATTTAAAATGTATCAGTCATAACTGCGTCGTCAGATCGTTTCGCAATTTAAAACTCTAACAAAATATATCTATACTTAATAAATAAAATTGAAGTGTCTGTCTGTAATTTCGAAATAACTACCTCATATTAATTTTAGTTATTTGAACGGTACCATAACCGAATCACACGTTTTTAAAATTTTTGTCTGTCTGTCTGTCTGTTTGAACGGGCTAATTTTCGGAACGGCTGAACCGATTTTGACGGGACTTTCACATACAAGTAGAGAATTAACCAGGGAGTAACATAGGCTACTTTTTTAACCGACTTTCAAAAAGGAGGAGTTGTGTTTTTCTACCTATGTACACCGATATCTCCGAGATTTCTGAACCGATTTGCGTAATTTTTTTTTAATCGATAGAGACACATTGCGACATTATCCTACAAAAAAATTGGATTCCTTCTCCTCAATCCTGATGCTGTAGGGGACCTGATCCCCAAAACTAATGGGAATTAGGAACTGTCGGTTATTTAAATTGATATTGGGGGTACCAATTACTAATTACGTTAACGTAATGACGTTGAATGAACTCGAGTAGGTATATACCCAACTCCTCAGCTCTGATGCTGTAAGGAATTGCATTTCGAAATCGTAGGGATCCCACGGATTTTTCTTTTTGGGGACTGGTTACTACAGATAGGCTACTTTTTATTCTGAAAAATCCAAATTTCCTACGGGATTTTTAAAAACCTAAATTCACACGGGCGAAGCCGTGGGCATCATCTAGTTATAAATAATATATCTGGCCACAATCCTCAATCATCAGTTCTCTCCGTATTTTTCCTCCGAATGAATTTTTGTCCTCTATACGAAACCATTAGTGAAAAAAAATTTTTTCATACAAAATTTTACAGAGAGGTGATCAATGAGTCAGTCAGTGAATCAGTCCCAGCAGCTATATATATATTAATTAATAATTAATTAATAATATTAATACAAGGTACCTAGAATATGAATTCGTAATGAACATTGCCCCAATTCCTATTTAGATGGGCAGTAAGTAAGTAAGTAAGTAAACATTTTTTTGGGACCATTTCGTGAACTTCCACTGTCGATTAAAAAAAATCACGCAAATCGGTTCAGAAATCTCGGAGTAATCGGTGTACATACATACAAAAAATACGCATCGAATTGAGAACCTCCTCCATTTTGGAAGTCGGTTAAAAATAAGAATATTTGCTGGACGTTCTTCGCCAAAAACAAAACGCGCGTCGAATTGAGAACTTCCTCCTTTTTATGAAGTCGGTTAAAAATTTGTTAGAAACTACGAACACGAATTTTCGACTAACTATGTCAGTATGTTCATATGTACTTCACTTTGTTCATATGTAGTGATAGAATATAATTATACTTATAACCTTCTTGGTAGTGATGTAAAGTATCAGACTATTACATTTTAAATTCGGTCGCATTACATTTCCCGCAGGGACCACGGGTAAAAAAAATTGCCCGTGGTCCCTTCGAGGGACTACGCGAAGGGACCACGGGCAATAAATCTAGGTAATAAAGGTTTTTGAAATCAATTTTGAATGTCTGATGTCTGAATAATATTAGGATCTTTATTTACAATATGTAGGAGATTTCCTCAATACGGTCTGGAAACTTGTTAATGCTATTAGAACAAACTGCGGAGGCGTTAAGCCTGCAACCTTACTTAATTCTACTTATTCGCAAAACTTTAACGTGCTGCGGCTCTCTCGGAACGTCTTGGCAAATTGCGATATTCCCTTCTAAAAATTATCATATTTTACATACTTTATACCTATGTACCTACACGTTTGTTTTAACCAAAGTCAACCTTGTCTACAATTTTAACTGGTACACGCTTGGTACACAGTACACAATCTTAAACTAAATAATATTATGTAGGTAATACGCTTAGGGCCTATTGCACCACCTACTGATTAGTGTCGGATAGCTTATTCACAACTTTTGTCTTTGTCACTTGACAAAGTAAGAGAGTGACAAAACTTACGTTTACGCTATCCGACAATTATCAGAAGGTGGTGAATAAGCCCTTAATATTGTAATAGTTATTCAAAAAATTTTTTGGAGTCGTATCAATTGGAAATAGCCGATATACAGTGTGTCCGGGATCGAACTAGCGATATTTTAGGGACATATTCTACAACTCATTAGGTACCATTCTGAAAATACCACTTATTAGGGCCTGCTCCCCTCCCCCTCCCAGGGACAGCCACTACAATTTTGTGTGCGTTTTTGTAGGTATGTGCGCACAAAAAATGTAATAACTCGAAAGTCTGTTGCTGCACAAATCTACAAATTACTTTATTCGATTAGACACAATATTCTTTATCAATAACCACCAAATAATAGTGTAAAATGTTAAAATAACTTGATCAAAAATGCTTTGGAATAAAAAGAAATTGCTCAAAAATATTGAAAATTATAAGTTTTTGCTGTATTTTCCAAAAACGAGGTCGTTAAGACCACATTGTTAAGTATTAAATCGACAGTTTTTGAGATAAGCAATAATATAACATCAAAATTTTGACTAAGTTACTTACTTTTAGAGATATCGGTAATTGTAAGTTTTAACTATTAAGTGGTATTTTCAGAGTGGTAATGAGTTGTAGTATATGCCCCTAAAATATCGCTAGTTTTATCCTGGACACACTGTATAAATTAAAGACGAATTTAAGCATTTGCCTGAGGTTCTCTGTTAGGTGTCTTCCTAGTTTGAATTTATAAGCGAATTTTGTTTTCGAAGTTCCGGAGTGCAGTAAAATGGGAATGTATCTTAATACCAGTCGATGTATTTAAATTCCGAAAGGGGATCGCATCGGAAAACTGTTATGCATATTTTAAAGTTAAATTTACTTACTACAGACTCACCGCCGATTGAGAATTCGATGCGAATAGCTCTTTACGCTCTTCAATTTTACGATATTTTACGGACGTGATAATGCGTTTAGGGATATCATATCTACTCAAATCGAGATTTTATTCTAGTTTTTGTTCTTTCTGTAGCTTACATGAATGAAACCCTTGTAGAATATTTATCGTAGAACCAGTATCAGTAAATAATTATGTACCAACTTATACTTAAATTAGAACTAAGTTCAACCTAACAAAATATTTTGTGTAGAACTTGATAACTTGAAGCTTATATTATCTAAGTTTGACTTTAAACTTAGTGAGTTAGCCCTCATACGCATTAGCGGTTGCGGTAGCGGTGCGGCTAGCCGCTTTTTATATTTTTATATGCAACCGCTCATTTTGTACGCAGTAAGCGCTCGTTAGCGGTTGCATATAAAAATATAAAAGCGGCTAGCCGCACCGCTACCGCAACCGCTAATGCGTATGAGGGCAAGACTTTCATCTAAATTTTCAAATTCACTATGAAACAAAAATGATTAAAAAAACGATTCTACATCTTTAATTTTAGTCGAAAGCGGATATATTAATTTCTTTTTGCAGCATAACCTAAGTACCTAAAGTTGAGTTTATGTGCTAGTTACAAAGCGCCTTTTAAATTTAAATAGCAACATGCTATACAAATAACATTGCTGGAAACGTTATTATTTCATTATGTTCTTGTTTTCAAAACAAGTCTGAACTGAAACGGCTATTGTACGAAATTTTAGCAATTAACACTGACGGCAATGAGTTAACAAACAAAAGGAATTAATTTAACAATCTCATAAAAAGAAATAAGCAGTTCATAAAAGTTTTAATAATTAAAACTCGAATAAAAATAAGAACTCCCCGGGTAGATAATACCAACCCTAAAAAGACTCGCGTTCGCTTTTGCAGGGAAATTGTGAAGCGAGTCGGGATCGGGGAAAGTTTTGGTTTGAAAATAATAGCCGGTCATTCTATATATTTGATGTACCGAGGTAAGCTAACCCGCTAAGGTGCTCTATTAGAATACCTTTCGTTCGACTAATTGTTTGTACGCGGTCCAGAATGGAAAATCTAGGTGTAGGTATAAAGAGTCTATTAGCTTCATAAACATAATAATTTCTAATAATGAACACCTTTTTTTTTTTTTCGTGGTGGAAAGCTTTATGGCTACCCCCGTTCTTTGGGCAGAGCGGGGGTTATGTGGGACTCCCCCCGAGTGGGGGTATACCCTAACTAAAACCACCACGGCTGTTCCCTCTTGCTGACTATGCTGGACGCCTGGGGAACCCGTTGTATACGTCCCAGGCGTCTGTCAGCCGCCCCGGCCACCTGCCGGGGCTCCCGCGCTAAAGAGGAGGGGGTCGGGACCTAATAATGAACACCTTACGCTTATTAGTGCTTAGTGTAAAAACTAAAATTTTTCGAGCTACAGATTTGAAACGAAATATCTGCCTACTCTTGCAAGGCTATACCGATAATCGTAAACCATGAGAGGATCCACAACAGCCGCAAGAATTCCAAGGGTTAACGTCAGCAACAAGATTCAGCTGCATCAGGCGCATCAAAGAAATTATGAGTTCATCAGCGCCATCCTTTACCGCTGACCCATTTTTGCGGTGCGGCAGATGCTGCTCACGTCACGCACATTTTAATTACCTATTTAAAAATGAGCCTCTTGTTTGCCTTGCGGGGCTAGTAGGTAGGTATGAACCTAGGTTTACCTAAATGGTCATAACATCTTAAATAGAGCTAGATAAGCTTCTCACCAATAACTTACTTTTAATGTACTCTAGAACTTTTTATACGTATACATCGTTTCTAAACAAATGAACTGATGTAAGATATAAACCCGATGTGCTTTGGTTTGGGGTTGGGACCCGGTTTGGGGTCAAGCTTAAATGGTTAAAGCCTGAGTGTCGTTTCTTTTCATAAATCCCCTGCTAGAGGGTGTAGAAGCTAACGACAGTTAACTTTTTCTTTAACAGCCATTGAAGACTGTAAATGGGAAATATAGCTCATAAATATAATAGCTTTCTTTACTTATTTATGATCATGTTTTTGATTTTCCATTTGCTTAAATCTTACGAGTTTAAAATTGTCTGGACTTTGAATTCGATCTTAGGGGTGATGCCTCACGGTGCGTTGCGTCACCGCAAATTAGTAATTTTGCCGGATCGTATGCACCGCAGCGACGCCGCAATGATTTGCGGTACCACAGCGTACCGTGTGGCATAACCACGAATATTTCTATATAGTATCCGCAGCGGCACCGCAGAAGCACCCCAGCGACGCCGCAATGAGTCGCGTTATCACAGCGCACTGCGTGGCACACCACGGACTTTTCTATGTAGGAATCTGCAGCGGCGCCGCAGAAGCACACCAGCGACGCGACGCCGCAATGAGTCGCGTTATCACAGCGCACTGCGTGGCACACCAGGGACTTTTCTATTTAGGAATCCGCAGTGGCGCCGCAGAAGCACCCCAGCGACGCCGCAATGAGTCGCGTTATCACAGCGCACTGCGTGGCACACCACGGACTTTTCTATGTAGGAATCCGCAGCGGCGCCGCAGAAGCACCCCAGCGACGCCGCAATGAGTCGCGTTATCACAGCGCACTGCGTGGCACACCACGGACTTTTCTATGTAGGAATCCGCAGCGGCGCCGCAGAAGCACCCCAGCGACGCGACGCCGCAATGAGTCGCGTTATCACAGCGCACTGCGTGGCATACCACGTACTTTTCTATGTAAGAATCCGCAGCGGCGCCGCAGAAGCACCGCAGCGACGCCGCAATGAGTCGAATTATCACAGCGCACCGTGTGGCATACCACGGACTTTTCTATATAAGAGTCCGAAGCGGCACCGCAGAAGTACCGCAGCGACGCCGCATTGAGTCCTGGTACCACAGCGCACCGTATTGCATATCACGAACTTTTCTATGAGGCCGTAGCGACGCCGCAGAAGTACCTACTTAGCGCAGCTACCCCGCAACGCGCCGTGTGGCATCACCCGGCTTGGATAGACAAAGCGCAACGGAGACGTGCTGTACGCAGGTAGCTCGCGCTCGGTAGTATGACGTACTTCTATACAGAGGTTCTTAGTTCTAGTGTAACTTTCAAGCTAACGTTAACAGCACGCTAATCCGGCAGATTTAGCGCAGGCAGACTAGCATATTTGGCATCAAAGATTCTTTTTTTATTCTCAGAATCAAGCATTTCAGAGATCGTCACCAAAATTATGACCGTAATATTATGTGTTCGGACAGCCTTACAGACTTTATCAATAGAGGTCAATCTACTCGTATATAATCATAATTTGATTGAAGTAACACAAAATAATGAAAGCAAATCGTACACTGGGCACAATAAAATTCAATCGTATAATAAAGGAATCGTCAAATCTGCCGGCGCCGGCTCCGTAGGCAATTTTCAATCTCTTTTCTATTTATGACAGTAATAAAGCGGCCGGGAAAAGTCAACAATCAATTTTGTATTTCAATTTATTCCCAGCCATCCTAGTTCGTGCGGTGATAAGAAAAAGAAAAACGCGTTCATTGAAAACGGAAATTGTTGCAAGAAGCCATCACGGTGGTGTGCGCTCGGCTTATGCTCTCTCCGTTTTTAGGATTCTCTGTCCGCTTACTATCAACTTTTAACGGTTAAAAGGTTACCACTTTATTACCAAAAAATACAATACTTATCTATACTAATATAATAAAGCGGAAGAGTTTGTTTGTTTGAACGCGCTAATCTCGGAAACTACTGGACCGATTTCAAAAATTCTTTCACCGTTGGATATGTACGTGATCCTTGAGTGCTATAGGCTATATATTATGTACCACGGGCGAAGCCGGGGCGGAACGCTAGTCGTTAATATTTTGCTAAGTTTTTTGTAAGTGTTCATTTTAGAATCGTACTAGTGGATCCCGCAGACTTCGTCCTGCCCGGTGGTGACATACCGACATCAGCATCACCTACCGAGACCCGGTAGGTTACCTGTACCTACCCGGTAATTGTGTTTTCGAACCATCCAGGAACCCATTGAAATATACACACAAAATTTCATCCAAATTGATCCAGCCGTTTAGGAGGAGTTAGGTCACAAACACACGTATAGAAGAATAATAATATATGTAAGTACGGGTAAGAGAGTTTACCGTAGGTATCCACGCGACGGGATGTTTGACAGTTACGAAACCCATGAACATTTTGTATGGGAAAATATTTTTTAAAAATCCCTTGGGAACTCTTTAATTTTTCGGGATAAAAAGTACCCTACGTCCTTTTCCAAGGCCTTGTCTACCTCTACCTTGTCCAAATCGGTAAAGCCGTTCTTGAGTTATAAATAGTGTAACTAACACGACTTTCTTTTATATATTATACTAGCTGTTGCCCGCGACTTCGTCCGCGGTATTACATTTTTTTAAAGTCCCACGGGAACCCTTTGTTTTCCCGGGATAAAATAGTAGCCTGTCACTCTTCAGGTCCTCAACTAAAAAAATACAACTGCAAAAAATCACATCAATCTGTAGTTATGTCCGGTAATAATTAGTACAGGATCCCTGTTTTATTATATTTAAGTTCATAAACTGATGTCGTAATAAGTATAAGTAAACCATTATCGGATATACTTTGGAGAGTGTGCTCAGGAACTTTTTAACCTAGTTCCTCCTTCGCCATTTCACCACAGAACAGCGAGAAGTCGAGAGCGATGGCATCCCTATGTGGTTGACGTTCAGTCAGCTCGCACGAAGCGCTTTCGATCTACGTTTCTGATACGAACCGCTAGGGTGTGGAACGACCTTCCGGCTTCCGTGTTTCCCTCCTCGTACGACTTCAGTACCTTCAAGGCAAGAGTGAATAGGCATTTTCTAGGCAAGCGCGCTCCAACTTAAACCTCGTCATGGCTTTTCAGGCATGATTGTCGTCAAGCGTAAGCCTATCATTCAATAAAAAAAATTACCCCCTTTTTACATTTTTGACCACCCCCTAAACTTTCCTGTACAAACTTCCATCCCCTATTTTACCACCCTTAAGAAGAGATTTACCAAAATAATTTAAATAGGTTTTTATTATTTAAAACTAATAACTTACATGCCGATTTTCGTATCTGTAACTTCAAAAACACAGAACTTTCATGTAACCGTCTTACCCCCATTTTGTCCCCATAGGGGAAGAATTTCGTGAAATATTTTCTAGACTGATATCTACGCCCTAGAAAGAACCTACCTTCCAAATTTCAAGTTAATAATAACAATAATTAAAACTTCACATAAAAACTTTCATCCCCTATTTTACCAACCTTAAGGGGAGATTTTCCAGAATAACTTATACAGGTTTTTATTATTTAAAATTTATAATTTAAATGCCTATTTTCATATCTGTAACTTTAAAAACATAGAACTTTCATATAACCTTCCTACCCCCATTTTACCCCCTTAGGGGAGGATTTTAGTGAAATCTTTTCTCGGCTGATATCTAAGCCCTAGAATGAACCTACATTTCAAATTTGTAGTTGATAAGAACATTAATATAATTAAAACTTCCCATTAAAACTTTCATCCCCTATGTTACCACCCTTAAGGGAAGATTTTTCAAAATAAAATATACAGATTTTTATTATTTAAAACTAATAATCTAAATGCCGATTTTCAGGTCAGTAACTTTAAAAACATAGGACTTTCATACAAACTTTCTACCCCGATTTTACCCCCTTAGGGGAGGATTTTAGGGATACTAAATAGCCTATAACCTTCCCCACAAATTGGACTACAAAATGCAAAAAGAATTTTACAAATCCGACAGGTACTTCCAGAGATTAGCGCGTTCAAGCAAACAAACAAACAAACTCTTCCGCTTTATTATATTAGTATAGATAGATTACAATTTGACAGATTTTCAATATCAAAACTATCAAACATCTTCAGTTAAACTTGTTTAATTTTTTTTTACAAAAGTCGGCATGCAAGGTGTTTGGAATTCTTTGTTCGCTCGATTACCTATATGGTGCCTTAGGAATGTTAGGATGGCCCCAATTATTTACACGTCTACCAAAAAACTAACATCTGCACGCATACATCATTGTTACTCATTAAAGTCGTAGTAGGTATCTTCTGTAAATCCTACGAATTATTTATAAACCAAAAACACAGAACCATCCAAAGGCAAGTCTGGCTCGAACTTAGCCGGCATGTTTATTTTCGTTTTTCGAACAGTTTCAGTTTTGATTTGTGGGCCGTCGTTTCGGCCGGGCGCCATTTTTCACGCGCCTCATTGTGTCGTTCACGCTCGAAGAGGCCGGCTGCAAAGGCTAGTTCACGCGTCGCACCTTTATTTTGAGATGTTTTATTTGAATATGCTCCGTTTATCTACAATGTCCGTAGACAAATATTTTATGGCATACTATTTTCTAAATATTATTTTTGGGCCCACTAAGTTGTCGTGTAGAGGAACGGAATGAACCGCACGCTTTGAACGATTCGAATAACGTATAGGTATGTATATCTGTCTGTTACCTGTATAGGGCTAAACCGATGAACCGATCTTGACAAAACGCATTAAGTAGCTTGGATCCTAGAGAGACTAGCATAGAATTTTTTATTCCAGATTTTAGACGAGATTTTTAAAAACCCAAATACACATGAACAAAATCGCGGGCGTCAGATAATAAAAATAAAATTAAATAGGTAAATCTGTAATATTTGCACAAATAAAGAAATTGGCACAAAATCGACCTACTGCCTGTATCTGCCTAACTGTTTTTGACTGACTGTCTGTGACTGTATCTGCCTAAGTGTTTTTTTGCGTTTATAACGCAAAAAAACACTTAGGCAGATACTTAGTTTTTTTAAGTAGGTAACTAGGTACCTGGATTGAGACCAGATGCTAATTACCTACTGATATTTATAGAAAAAATACAGCGTAGTTTATTCAGCGTCATCAGTTTTGTTTACTGATGAAATTAAAGATGGCATTGATAACATTTCCATCAGACTGCTCGGCCGACAGCGAGGCCAGGCGGAGAGGTGGGAAATTGGGGTGATTTTTCTTCTCTTTTCATGTCCGCCGTCGGGAAAGTAGCGTTAGAAAATAAATAAAATATGTCAACACAACATCGTTCAGAGCTAACATCCTTCAATTATTTTGTTTTTGATCATATCATACTGCACTGGGAATTATTATTATTTTCAATAAGCAGAGATGGTGCATCTTACAGTTATATTTATCTCAAAATATATTTATATTAAGTAGGATAAGTAATTTGCTTACAATTGTTATATTTTATAACTACTGTGCGATAATTATAAAACATAGGTAAGTACCTACTTACAACAACAAATTCCGTTTCATTATTTTATACGTATTTACTTCTGTCTCTTTTAGTTGTTATACTTACTTTATTTTAAGCGTCCACTGTTTTGCTATCTGTACAATCTTTCAATACGGTACAAAATATATGATGCACTGAATGACGATAATGCGGCGGACATTTTGTGTGAGAGTTGATCACATTGCATCACCTTTTGAATGAGGCATTTTCCTAATTTCCGCTCACCTCTGAACCGATGGCTATCAACTGAACCGAAACAGTTACAAGACATTTTCTTACCCTTCGTTTTTCGAACGTCATGTGCAGACTTTGGTATATCTTATTAGGTATATCTGAAAATATCGTCAAATACTTATAGGCAGACCGCGATATAGTTGGCCCTTCTGCGGGGGTTGGTGGAGTACGAGGGGAAGATGTGTTCATTCATAAGTTCATTGATAAATTGACGTAGTTCAGCAAAAAGGATTCAACTCACACGACTTATCATAGCAAAGTTAATTTTAATTCAGCAATATTTAGGTATATATTTGTATGACAAGTTGTGTAGGTTGAATCCCTTTTGCTGAACTACGTCCATTATTCATTGATAAATCGGCTGCCCTAGTGATATACAAAGTAACTACATTCAGAATAATTTTACAGGACAAGCATAAACATTGAAAACTCTTATTTAAAGGCAACCTTTCTACAAAATACCTACTTATTTATCTTTAAAAAGATGTTAAGTCAAGTCAGTTTCTTCCAAAAATATTTTTCAATTTATTACAAAGAAGAGTTTACTTTGTTATTCAGATACAAATAGTTACCCCAAAAATTAATGTTCAAATGTGTGTGTGCGTGTGCGTGTGTGTGTGTGATATTGTGATTGTGATATTGTAAATGAAAAAATATTGCCCCCTCCCCCCCATTTGCTTTAATGGGCACCCGCGCCCCTCCCAAATAACTCAAATAACTATTTTTATTATTTTTTATGTAATCACCGGCGGGAGCGCATTGTCTTACATATTTCAACTCCTATCATCGGATGTCCGAAAATATTTCTAAATATGATCACTAACGGTTATGAGATCCGTTGGTAGGGATAAAAAATGTATGAATAAAAAATTATGAAAAACAAAATTATGAAGAACGATTATTATTTATTATGACCACAGAACGGTAGTAAGACAACGAATAGGATTTGGAATTTTATGTGAGCCAATATGGACCCACCACCGGCATTAGGTCGTTATTCTACATGTTATTCTGCATGTTATCGGTGAATTTGAAGTAATTCTTTTAATTAAATCAGAAGTTATAAGGCTGTGACAGTCAGACGGACAAAGCATATCCAACTTAGTTAACTTAGAGACGGTAAGTTAGAGCTTATTACAACAACTCAAGAATCTATACTTACCTACTAATATTATAAATGCGATTTAAGTATGTCTGTCTACTAAGTCTTCATGCACCATCTGTTCAGCTGATCTTAACGAGGTATACAGATAAGTTGTATTTTTGAGAATGACATAAGCTACTTTTTTATCCTGGTAAATTACAGAGCTTAGACTAGAATTTCAAAAACCTAAATACACGCGGACGGAGTCGTGGGCATCAATCAACTATGTTGATCTTGTAAAGTTATAATTTACAGTACTGTGTCTATTTTTAGTTATATTCCTGTAAAGTAATGTCCCTATTAGTTAATTATGTACGTAGGTATCTAAAATTCTGCACCTATCTTCAGTAGAAACATTTTAAAATAGTAAGTAGCCGGTAACAATTAAAACGATTATTTATAAGTACATAAAGTAATACCCTAAATTCCAGTTTCTATGTTTGATCTATGTTTTCGTCAACCGTTTGAAAACTTTTGACACAAGCGTGCAGAAAAACTGACAGATGACAGAGTGTTTAATTTGTTAACATTAAACATAAAGAAAGTAAAGGTGATCTCAAACATAGACAAGTTTTACCTGGGATCGTTCCACGAAACGAAAAATCAAAAGCAACTGCATTTTAAATACAAAAACAAAGTGATCAACATCAAATTACTTTGTTTTTGTGTTGTGCTTGTTATTTACTTGGTTTTTGCATTTATATTCCGGGTTAGTGTGTGCAGTTATTTGTTTCGGCAATTCAAATTTCAGTAAACGGTTCAAGTTATTTGAAATATTAAACTGTGGACACTGTGGTAAAAAACTACTCGACATAAAACTTTTGTTAATGCAAAAAAGTCAATTTCACAAAAAATGTCAGTTACTTTGTTTATCACTAGGGCGAAATCTGTCATATTGAAAAGTCACTTTGAAACTTCAAAGTTCATTGTTTACATCGTTACGAAAATTTTGTGAAATACATAGCAGTAATCATCTTTATTGTGATAAAAAGTAGTGCTAGAAAAATTGTTATGGTAGTACGTTCGTTTTGTGCTCAAGAATGTGAGGGAAAACAACAAATATCTCTAAAATAAATATCATAATAATAAATATGAGGCTGACAACTGTGTCAAGTAAGTGTTGTCAACTTCATGTGAAAAATTTCCATACCCATTGAAGCCATCACGCATCGTCAGATATTGGTTAAAACGGCCTCTCAATTATTATAAAAAAAACTATAATGTGGACCAATAATTTCAAGACAACATTTTAAATTATTTCGTTGGCGTTTCGAAACAAAAATATTAAATCTGGTGCAAGATGCTTTTCAAGCTGTAACGGAGGCTACGTGAAATCACATTGTAAGTTCACGTTGAGAGATTGCAGAATGACGACGATGAATTAGTGAATTATAATATAGCTGTTATTGATAGCGACAGTGACACATCATCTGACAGCAATGCATTGAAATTTTAAGATATACAAGAACACGTCTTGTTAGATCACTCTTATTCGAGATGTGAATAATAAACCTATCAGTTCTAATTGTTTTATTATCTTTGTTTTATTCCATCTCCTAACATCTCCATGCCGTACTAATCTAAACGTCTGGTTTTTTTTACCCGACTACGGCAAAGCCAAAAGGAAGGGTTATGATTTTAGCAGTCTATGTATTTACGTATATATATGTATGTATGTATGCTTGTGGCCGATTTTTGTATGAGATTCTGTGTGTACTAATGTAGCACCTAAACTGCTGGACCCATATTGATTCGTTGTTATGATCAGGGTGACATAGGCTACATTTTATTTACGAAATAAATGGAGAAGTCAGCTTTTCGCGGCTTTCTAGATTTTTAAAGGTGTTATAAGTTTGACGTGTCTGTGTGTGTGTGTGTGTGTGTGTGTGTGTGTGTGTGTGTGTGTCTGTATGTTCCCCTGTAGCACTCAGCTCAAACGGGTGAACTGATTTGAATGCGGTTTTTTTTGTTTGAAAGGTGAATTAATCGAGAGTGTTGTTAGCTATGTTTGATGAAAATCGATCCAAGATGGCCGCCGCTACAAAATGGTGGCATACATATTTTTTCACAACTCCCTTAATATGGGTATCAAATGAAAGGGCTTGACTAGTAGAATAGCATTATACAAATCCAAGATGGCTGCCGCCACAAAATGGCGAATGTCGGGGGTTTTTTAAATTTTTAATTTATACTTGTAAAATTAGTTTCGGATAGGAATAACAGATGGCACCACTAGCTGCTTGCCCCGCGCTTTTGCCCACTAAATTATTATTAAATTATTAAGCTGCGTAGTCGGGTTTTAGTTCACGAACTTTACTTGTATTTAGTAGATGTATTAAATAAATTATTTTATTATGAGTATAATATGTATAAAATTTAAAAAATGGGGTATAAATTATATTTAATAACGTATCTTCTTCTTTCTTGGTTATGGTAAATCTTTTTTCCATATCCTGAAACGTACCTACTTAACTTTAAATGTATATTACTAACTATAGAAAAGTATTGAGCAAACTTAAAGAGATCAAGATGAAAGACTAAATTGCGATTACGCAAATAATAGAATAATTATGATAATTAAAATTATTATAATTATAAAATTTCTTTTTCCCTAATTTAGTGTCATGTCCTTACAGTAGCAATACACACACACACACTCACAGTGGCGCAAAGCCGCGCCAAAAATGCTTGTCATACATTATAGTACGAGCACATCCATTGATTATTAATTTATCAATGAGAATTTCCTCCCGTCCCGCATCCCGCAGACCATGGAAGAGCCAAGTATATAATGGTTTTGCTATAAATGTATAAAACTTTTGAACGAACGGGTGATGAAATAAAATAAATTTGATTTTGAACAAGGCTTTAATCAGCTACTTCTTTGGTCATATCATTGGTTTGGAAAGAATCTGACACATTTAATGTAAATCGTTCACATAAGGTTCACATGATAGCAACATTTTATACAATTAGGAATGCATGAAACTTTTACCTACTTACGTAAATGCGGAATCGAAATTATTAGTACATAATACGAGGATTTAAAATATGACTAAACAAACTAATTTGAACTATTATGATTAATCATGAAAATTTTATTTAAGTTATTTCCACATTTTACTATATTTAAATATTTCATATAGGTACACCAATAATGTAAAGTCATTTATTGTTAGATACAATAGTCTACTTACGAATACTATTATTTACATAAATAATACAAACATTACAACAATGTTCATGGTAAACTTAACAGTAATATACATTATAGGTACAAAACGAAATAACAAGATGGCGAGCGTATGAAAAAAAAATTTTATTTGGCCAGGCCAAAAAAAAACTACCTACATTAATTAGAAATTATTGCAAAACTAAAATAGGTTTGATCTTTAAAATAGCTCGCTTCATATTGATAGGGTACTTAACAAAAAATATTCATATTTACATCAGAATAATATGACAATTATTATTATTATTTATTAAACATTCTTATCATACTGCACATAAAAGCATTTTATAAAACAATAACTTTCCTGATTAAATCCGTCCCTAAACGATGCAGTCTTTCCCGCGTATTTATTAATTAATTTTAAATCGGATCTTTACTTACTTATTTCTTCAAACATTAATCTAAATCGAGATTGCCCTTATGAGATCATCTTCTGAGATTGAAACGTTTATTAATTACATTTTAATATAAGTCTATCTAAATCTTTCGCGTAGGAAGAAATCAATTGTCTAATAACGACGTCGGAACTCGGAAGCACTGCCCGACTCCCGAATATTAAGTTTTGGCATTAGCTTTGTAACAACACTACTGACATACAAAACGTTCGTCTAAAACATTTTTTTACACTTATCAAGTCAAATTGAGTTACACTAAAAATTGAAACAGTTCACATGTATAGTTTGGACACTTCTCTAACGAACGAGAGTCAAATTCGGCACGCAACACAGTATAATATTTTGCTCGTGTATATAGTTCACGTTTAGTTTTGTTCAGTTTTGGTATTTGAAGTACGGGTGGGCGTCTCAGACGCGGTAGTCTCAGCTGGACGCGGAGAGGCCGAGGGGCTTGAGGTGCGGGGGAGGGGCGAAGGGCGCCGGGGAAGACCCGGACATGTTGTTGTTCATGTCACCCGAGCGGCTCGAGCCGTTCATGAGGCTCATTGCGTTGCTTGTCTGTGTAACAAAATACATACATTAACCTCCAAGCATAAAACAATCATTACGTCAACGGATTCATCATCATCATCATCATCAACGTCATCATGACAACCCATTTAGGTTTAGGCCGTAGTCCACCACGCTGGCCAAGTCCGAATTGGTGGCACACAGCGACGGATTATTATACCAGAATCCATTGACTAACCACATATCTATAGTTAAAGAAGAAGAGCAAAAATTCCAGCAACTTTTGTGAAACTTCGAAAAGTGAAAAAAGTATGCTTAAAAGAAGCTATCTGTTTCTTCGGATTGGGTCTGTGTTAGCTAAACACATAAAAATATTGTGACAAGTGTATTTACTTAATAAAAAAACCGGCCAAGTGCGTGGCGGGCCACGCGCAGTGTAGGGTTCCGTAGTCACAATCCTCGAAAAACAGATATAACTCCTTAACCTGTGAACCCTACTTAGCCGTGATAGTTTTTCTTTAAAATTGATTATATACCCTACTGCTATGAATTTTTTCAAGTTCCTATATACTGCCATTTGGCTGATAGCGGGGGGAGATACTTGACTCTAATAAAAATTTGCAGTTTAAAACATCATATTTTACAAACGGATCTAGAAATCGAAAAATGATGTTCCCACACCCACAGTATTTTTAAAAGACCTATTCAACGATACCCCACACTATGGGGTAGACGAGAAAAAAAATATTCATCCCTACTTTACATGTAGGGGAGTTACCCTAAAAAAAAATATTTATCAAAATTTTATTTCACCACTTTGTCGGCGTGATTAATATTTATACTCATGCCAAATTACGGATTTCTAGCACTAATAGTCTCTGAGATTAACCGAGGACGGACAGACGGACAGACGGACAGACGGACAGACGGACGGACATGGCGAAACTATAAGGGTTCCTTGTTTACTACGGAACCCTAAAAAAGAAAGGAAGGCTTTCCTGCAAGATCATTGTAAGACTAAATGGCAATGTATACCTAATGCACTGTTGCAACTTCTCTTCTTTTGAGGTAGAGTAATTACTATGGGTAAACCATTCACATTCTGAAAGGAGATACCGTGCTCTGCATGCTGTAGTGGGCCGGTGCTGGGTTAATAATGAGGATGATGATGAATTCCTATGGGTGAAAAAGTATAAACCTTCAAGCGTTAAAGACAGCAGGAGATACGTGCCCAAACTTCGCGAAAACTAGGCGATAGGGTATAACTCCATACCTACCTAGGCACCAGAATACAACAGCAAAACAGAATCCTTAGAGGCAGCAGAAAAAACATCCCCAAACTCCGCGAATTCTACTCAATGGGGTATTCCTCCGCGATTCTTCGCATAAATAAATAAAATATACACACATAGGTACACACGGTCGGCTGTTCCTAAAGTAATGCCTTCAACTTAATGCCTGTGTTATAGGTAACAACCGACTGATACATATATTTACATAAATTACACATAAATATATTAATAAATGTATAAATACATAATACATACTTACATAAATACACCCAGACTCGGGACGGGAATCGAACCCGCGACCCGGGAGAGGTAGGCAGGGTCATTGCCAACCGCGCCAACGGGCCAGTCAAATCGCATGCTAGGCAACAGCAATTTGGGGTATGCCTAATTAGAACCATACCTAATACTGCAAGGGTATAGACTCACCGGCGGCGGCGGCAGGTGTGTGGTCTGCCTCTTAAGGTGCGCGAGCGGCGGAGGGTTGTACGCCATGTTGGCGAACACCAACCTCTCTTCGTAGTCGTACTCGCACAGGATCTTGTTCTCGCACAGGTAGAACCGGTCGCCGACGCAGAATCTGCGAGAATACAACGGCTTTTAAAAAAAAGTGGCCAATCAGCTGTGTGTGGTCTCTTGGACGAGTGCACCAGACTATCGGCCAGCAGGGAGAACTGGAGGATACTCATGAGGAGAATAACATCTGCCCTTAAAGATAACGACGATCACCACGACCGCTCAGCCAAGAGTGTAACAATAAATAACAGCCAAGAGTGTCAACCAAATCCTTCCAAACCCTCCCATAGTGGGTGGCTTTGTAAGGTTTTGGTTGACCACCATAATGGGACCATCAGTACTTGAAAACCCTACTGGAATCAAGCAGTGGAACCAACAGTCCGTAACGAATTAAACTTACAATCTTAGCCTGATATAATATTATGCGTATGTAGTTTGACCCTAATACGGATTTTTGTACCAAAACTATACATAATAACTAGCTTTTTTCCACGAATCCGAGGTATGGAGTTAGGTTTTTTAAAAATCGCATTTATTTTCCCGGGTTAAAAAGTAGTTACAGATACTTCGCCTATGGCCTCAATTATAACCCAAGCAAAATAAAAAAACACGTTGATACGTTGAAGGACAAAACACTCTCTCTCTCTCATTTATAATATCAGTAGGGATATTCCTATTAATATTCAATATTGATCATCCCTAGTAGCATACTAATGTTGATCATCCTTTTCATCCATAAATTGAGCAAACTAATAAGAGGTGAAGACACACGGCCGTGTGTCAAGCCAAGTTCCAATAATATTTTTTTCATATTCCAATTAATATTTTTTTATGATGGAGAAAAATGGAATTAAACATTACTGGAACAAAACATTAACAAGCTTTAATTTAAAAATTAAAAAAAACCCGACTGCCATGCTAAAAAACGAACTAAAAAATTAATAAACTACCACCGTACCACATACAGTGTAGTTATTATTTATTTTGTTTTTCATGATTTGTCACTCCAAATTGATTTAAAACATATAGATTGTATACATTTTCGTACTCGCCTTTTAAAGCTCTTTATTATGATACCCCACTCGAGGGTCTTGAAGAAAAAAATTTTTTTCAGCCCGCACATTAAAGTGCATAACATTCGCCATTTTGATTTTGTATGAATTTTATGTACCCAGTAACATTTGCGCCGTCAAGACAAATCTAATGACGTATAATTTATTAAAATAGGTTGAGCCGTTAAGTAGTTACGAACTGACATAGGAAACGGTCATTTTCTACGATTTATCACTCCAAATTGTTTCCAAATATATAAATTTATACATTTTCGTATTTGCCTTTTAAATCCCTTTATTTTGATACCCCACTCGAGGGTCTTGAAGAAAAAAATTTTTTTCAGCTCGCACATTAAAGCGCATAAAGTCCGCCATTTTGATTTTTTTTTAAATTTAGGTACCCTATAACACTCGCGTCATTGAAACAAATCTAATGACGTATCATTTATCAAAATCCGTTGAGCCGTTGATTAGTTACAAGCGGACATAGGAATGGACATACATACACACAGGTGAAACACATAACCCAGTCGGGTAAAAAAGGTGTAGTTCCTACTATTACGTTATAAATTCAACGCAAAACGAACGCAAATGTTTATCAGACGTTGAGTGTGTAACTGAACTAAAGGTGTAGGTAACGCGAAATCCAATTAGTGATTTATAGGACACAATAGGTATAGCTAATGCATGTTAGTCTTCCTAGTGCACTACTACGGATTCCGGGTAAATCCTGTTTCTTTTACAGTTAGTTAGTTGATATTCTAACTTAAGTATTCAGTATCAAGGACGATGCCCTGCAAGTAAAAGATAGGTACTAGATAGTTTTAGGGTGGTTACACATCTCCGCCGCGAAGCCATAGCAGCGGAACGATAGATGCATAGTCAAATGTATGCGTTTATACACGTCAGTTTCACTACGCATACACTTTCTTGTAGCGAAACTGGCCATTGTAAAACCAACATTTTTGGCTATGTATTTATCCCTTTCGTTCCGCTGCTTTTGTGTGCAAAGGCTAGTGCAGGTATCTATTAATTAAACTAACTATGTACTCTCAAAATATCTCTGGAACTTTTAAATCCAAGGTTTGCCAAGTACCGATACAGAAACTAAATAGACTATGATAATAATAAATAATTGACAAGCATAGAATTTTGTTCTAAAGGACTAATTATTATAACATTTTTTTCAGTATTTTTTGATCAAAACCTTAACAACATAATAAAACTTATACTCGAAAGTAACCTAATAGGTACTGGCTGAATCTCCGCGTTGAACGCCCAGGCTGATTCTTAGCGCAAAATATCACCTAGCCCTTCTATCACCAGATAAGGCAATTAACCGTAAATTAAAATATCTCCCACGAACTATTCAGATTCTACAGCTCTACAGCTCAAAGAACCGTAAAAAAAAAACATTGAGATGTTATCGTATATTTATCATTGCTGGAGCGCAACGGACGCCGGAAAGAAACCGAAAATGTCTAAGAAATAAAATTTACTAGCGTGAGTGGAAAGGTCAACGTGGAGCAACGAACAAGGAGCGAGATAACGTCACGCGAGCGCGCATCCCTCAATGTGGCAAAACAAAAGGTATATCGCCTTCGACTCGCCGCTGGCCGCCCGGAACCGCCGCACCGCGCGGTGATAACGCCGAACCTTATCTTTGCACCCCACTCTACCCGAGTCTTGTCCCACCCCCCCTCTCACCCGCGACTCTCGGCCACCCGCCAACTCTTTTGTTTCACTTGTCACAAAAATTAAGCGCAATAGCTCGGCTACAAATGTCTCTTTTTTAAGGGGCCAATTTCCACCGCAACTCAGTCGATTTCGCCGCTCTTAATTAACTTTATTTCCTGTTCTCTCCGTTCCCGACTTTTGTTTTCGGGGGTTGTCCTTTTTATTTTGCTATTTTTCGTCTGCAGTCGCGTAATGGAAAAGATGTAGAACGAAATTTTAATGACTGGGTGCAAGTTAAGCTTTGTGCGACGCGCCATTGTGCGGCCGCGCGACGCGAAGTTTGACGTTTCACGTAATCGGACGTGTCTCTATTAAATGTTTTCTGATTTCTCTCAGCCGTGAAACAATAGCGATGGAAATGCTTTTGAATGTAGCCGTCGCCATTGGTGTCTCTTTTTATTTCATTTAATTTTTTCTGCTGCTAATTAGTTGAGTATTAGCAACTTTCTGCTAGTTTTTGTAACTCAAGCTTGTAAGCTTCTTCCCTTTTCTTCTACTAAGCACGGGAGCGTAGGTTAATGCAATAGGTCTAGCTTGAAACCTTCGTAAACTATTCTGAAACCACTCCGACTCAATTATCGTAATACCCTCGCTTTTGTTTAATATTTTGTTGTCAATCTTCTCTACAAAGTTCATGATCAGCCATAAAGCTTTTTTGACGTAGCGCCAACTCTTTGTCTCCAGCCTTTCTCGTCCAATCAGTGTCAGATGGTGTCAGCCACTTTGGATGACAATAAATTCTCTCCGATTCATAAGTAGCAGCGGCCTTAAATCTAGACCGTGTGCAGACATCGATAGGCCGAGGCATAAAGCATGGCACGGTCCGCGCAGCTTCCGTGGCCGGTAGCCGCGGGCGCGCCGGCAGATTGCTACTAAATTATTTAGCCGTTTAGCGATATTCGCCCCCCTCGATATCTGCCGTCCGCCGCTCACATCGGACAGCCAGCAAATTGGATTCAGATTTCTGCCGGCCGTGGAAATTGATTTGTACGTGATATTTAATAGCCTGCCCGTATTGTTGGGTAAATACACGTACAGTTATGCAAAACTATTTTTTTTTAATAATTTGTTTTGATTTTTTGTTGCGCTGTGTGTGTCTATGTCCGTTTGATTGTGTGAATGCAGTGGAATCACGTTGATTATCAGTTTTGCGATCATATTTCGTTCAAAAACAGCAGGGAGTATAAAATATTAAGTAACTAATAAATTCTTATTAAGAATTTTTAACCTAGATCTGTGTTTTAATAACTAGGTACATCATATTTATTATCTACGTCGTAATCCTTATTTACTGAAGGTCGTGGTCCCTTCCACTATTGACTTTTTTTGCATCGATGTATTATTTAGATTTAGATAGATAGGCACTCAAACAATAAAAAAGTGCGCTCGTAAAATCAATCTGATTTGCTTAATTAAATTGATTTCGCGCGTGGTTATAGACGCTCAGTCGTGTAAGGTGTGTTCTGTGTTGTAAGATTGTTAACGCTTATGTTAAGTCGTATTCTGCTGTAACTTGTAAGGTATATTTTGTGTGTTTTAAGGTTAATAATAATAATGCCGTCGTCGTACGTAATTAAATCTTGCAAAAAACGTTCGGAACAAGTGTAAATTGAAAATTTTAAAAACCCCCGACATTCGCCATTTAGTGGCGGCGGCCATCTTGAATTTGCAATAGTGCTATTCTACTAGTCAAGCCCTTTCATTTGATACCCATATCAAGGGAGTTGTGAAAAAATATATCATCCGCCATTTTGTAGCGGCGGACATCTTGGACCGATTTTCATCAAACATAGCTAAGAACACTCTCGACTAATTCACCTTTCAAACAAAAAAAACCGCATTCAAATCGGTCCACCCGTTTGAGCGCCACAGGGGAACAGACAGACACACACACACACACACACACACACACACACACACACACACACACACACACACACACACACACACACACACACACACACAGACACGTCAAACTTATAACACCCCGTCGTTTTTGCGTCGGGGGTTAAAAACGTAGAAAAAAAGACTGAGCAACATTTCCTAAGAGGCTGTTTTAATCAATATTCAAGGGCATTTTAGTAGAGGCCACCCACCACCACTACAGTCTCTTAACGTCCCACTGGTGGGCACAGGCCTCCTCTGTCATAGGAGAGAAGGATTTAGAGCTTAGACCCGCCACGCTGGTCCAATGTGGGTTGGAGGGCTATGGTCACATGATAGTGATAATAACCGGGACCAACTGCATGACGTGCTTTCGGAGGCACGGGGGTAGACACCGTCAACTAACAACTCCGGGCTGGCACTGAGAATTTCTTGACAGAAAAACCCAATACCTAAAAAATATTTGCCCGACCCGGCACCTCGCGATTTGTAGTCGAATATGCTAACCACTAAACCAACGAGGTAGTTTAGTTTAGTAGAGGAATTTAGTTTGAAATAGCCTAAGTAACATCCCAGCCAAACATCGATGCTGTTTGTAAAATATAATAATAAATAAATAACGGCAGTTAAACCACTAAAACATTGAAATTGAAGCAGCACTACAGTGAAATTAATACACAATAGAGCGGAGGCATCACACGGGTTCTTGCCAAGCGGTAAATGTCCACAAGTGACGTATAAACCATTCAGACTGGCTCCAATCTCGCGACCTCTCAATTATTTAAGCGGACGCAGTCCGGCGGACTGCTGTTTCGCGCCTGCAATCTTATTCGATACGAGCGGATACCCGCGACTTCGTTCGCGTGGATATTGATTTTAATAATCCCGTGGGAATCATTTTGTTTTTCCTATGCTCCTTTGAGCTTAAACCATGCTAAAAACTGTTAAAAGTTCACTGGCGGATGTTTAGGTACATCAAAATGTAAACATCCGCCAGTGAAAGTCCCATCAAAATCGGTCCAGCCTTTCGGAGATTAGCCAGTAGTCTTTAAAGTATCTACTTTCTAACAAAAAAAGAATGAATGAAATCGGACCACCCGTTAACGAATTACAGCTAAGTACACATTTTGCCTTTCATCCCCTCTCCCAAGGGAACCGTGCTGAATTTCGGGATAAAAAGTATCCTATATGTTACTCCATAGTATTAACTTAAATCATGCCGAGTTTCATTTCAATCCATTCAGTAGTTTTTACGTGATGCGCGCACAAACATACAGACAAACAGACAAACAGATAAACAGACAAACAGACAAACAGACAAACAGACAAACAGATAAACAGACAAACAGACAAAAATTTCAAAAATAGCTTTTTTACGTTCTATTACTTATCCCTAACATCCCCCAGTTATTATTTTGCAAAAATCTTCAATGTACAGATACGGCAATTCTACGATTTTATTATATGTATAGATTTTAACCCGCCGTGTTCACGAATTGTTCAGCTTCGAGCTATTTAAAGCACTTTAAGAGATTGAATTTTAAATTTTCTACTGTTGCTCAATCTAAAGAAGGATTCTTTGTTGAATGTTTCTGAACTTGTTTTATCGCCGATGGTAGTTAACAGATAAAAAAATTTAAACGACGGTTTTGATTTGTATGATTTATCTATTTTTTACCATGAGGCTTTAGTAAAGGAGTCGCAGTTAATTGATGTGGTTGTACGTCTTTGACAGTAAAGTGTTATGTATAGGAAAAAACCTTCCAACTTCCACTGTCACTCATAATATTATAGGGTTACTGATTACTCTATGATTACTCGACGTATTCCTTGCAGATTGTCATAATAGAGCTAAAATGCATCAAATTGTGTCCCCGTTTTTTCATAAAATATCCAGACGTTTCGGACGGACGAACGTTTGAGTCCAATTCTTGTCTAAATCAGAAGAAAAAAAAAACATTTTAATTTAATTTCGTAGCTAACAAGTCAGTCGATACAATGATAAAAAGTCTACAACTTATTCGTCATCTTACGATAACTCGTCATTTTACATTTTATAATGCAAAATGACATTATAAAATGTAAAATGACGAATAAGTATTTTTCATTTAATTTACAAATAATTTTATTTATATTTAAATTATTAAAATAATAAATAATCAGAAACTCTGTCAGCTTTCCAAAGTGGTTTTAATAAAATTTATATATTTATATTATACGTTAGATAAATTTCTCTTTATCTCTACAAGTCCCTAGCGACTAGAAGAGTATAAATACTATCCACATTTAATATCGCGCACTAGTCAGTATCGACAGATTCATTAATAAGTTCCAGTTAAGCGGTGCATCATCGCTCAGCGCAATATCTGAGCGAGCGCGGGGAAATCAAGCACAGTTTACCTGTTTGCCGACACACTACACTTGCACGAGTACATACTGTACTGACTAAACACACTACACATACGCAGCCATACTAAATTGTGTTCGGGGAATTCGAAGTTAATTTGTTATTTTCCGACCTAAGCTACGGAATCATTTTTGTATCAAATGAACTCTTATACCCGTACTTCGCACGGAACTTTTTTTTCCACAATTTACTTTCCGCGCCAGTGGTATTTTCTCCAAAATTCGTTCTTAGCGATTGTCATTAGGACATACAGAATTGATGTCCAAATTGGACATAAATCTATAAATATAATAATTAGCGGATCCATACTGCATTTAAATATATTCGAAAATATGTTTGCTTTTTATTTAAGTATTTAAGCCTCGACAACTGGATTAATTGAAAGCCTTGAAAGAAAATCGCATTGAGATCGCATCATAGATGGGATACTTTTATCCATACGAAAATCAACCTTGGGGCTTTTAAAAAATCAACGCAGACATTACCACTAGCTACAAAGCTAAAGACAAAGCTAAGTAGTTTGAACATAAAAACGATGGCATGGCATACCGCATACCGAAACGATAACAATTAAACTCTCAATTTTTTACATATTATGCTTATTTTATAATAAAACATACAACGCACAAAAACAATCGCGGGCGCTTTAAAAACAAATTTCCTTTGCATGTAGCTCCTTATGTAGCGGAAAATTTAATCGTGCTCTTTGTTTGTCGTCCGTGAGTTGAATAAACCATGGAGAGCTGCCGTTAGACAACGCGGCCCTCTCTTTCTCGCATCATATCACTTTGAATATTTTATCCCTCTCGCAGAAGGAGTCCCAAACTGGACCTGTATTCAATATAGCAACGTCCCTGCTCAATTTTCACGGACGCAATCGCTTTTGACAGGTGAGAAAATTAAGTGAGCTCGCATCACGAATCCACTTTTGACGCGATAAATGCGGAGGAACAGCGTTAAAGATTCATACTATACAGTTTCAAGCTACAAGCGTGGCCTGAATACATTTTTATTCGTGTATGTGGCACCTCCTTTTCGATGTCAGACATCGGTATTCGATTACGATCTCGCGGGATGTTACATTTTGAGATGGAACTTGTTAAATCGTCATAATTATATACCCTTTATGATATATTATACCGATTCACATGTTATCAATATGTCTCTCTTGGAAGGGCCAGTTGCAAAAGTTAAATTTATCACCCAGACAATTTGATTTGCACATGATTCTACTGTATATGGGGTAACACAACTCTTTCTTTTTATTTGACCTTTAACATTAACCATGAAGGTACGAATACCGATTTGTGCAACCCACGTTGATTGTTTTTGCTCGAAAATTTTAATTTTTATCGGTATGTATCTACATATAAACGCCGGATGTGCAACTTGCTCTAAGTGTAAGGATTTAGGTAGTAGAAGTAAAAAAATGTGTGGAATGTCTAAGAGCTTACCTATGATTACACTGTTGGCACGCGAAGCACTCGAGATGGTAGACGTTACTGCGCGCCCGCATCACCATCTCGAACGCGGGGATCACTTTATTGCACGCCGCGCAGTAGCCCGTGTTGCCGAAAAGCCTGCCGATAATATGCAATACGTGAGCAACAAGCATAACAATTACAATATTGAAAAAAAAAAAAAAAAAGAAACCCGCTTGTGTAATACCCGCACTAAACACAACCTAGCCTATAACCACGGTACGGTTTACGATGGACACTTCATTGATGAAAATCCGTTCAACCGTTGAGATGCTTTGAGAATACATACATACTCAGACACGCGCGAAAAACATAACCCTGTCTTTGCTGTCCTGCAGGCGAGTAGTAAGAATCAGGACCAAGAAGAAATAGTTATGGGTAAGTAGTATTTGTTGAAAATTATGCGAACGACGATTCGTTCGCATAATTTTCAACAATTCTTCTTCTGGTCTTCTTGTCTTATGGGTGATAGGCAACTGCCTATCACCCATAAGACCATTTTTATCAAACATAGAACCATCTTCATAAAACCTGCTTTCGAAAAAACCCCAATTGAAATAATTTGTTCCCATCTTTGTTCGCCGGGGATCAAAAGTCTAGTCTAGTAGTCTTACCTCAAATAATCCCTCTTGCATAGTATTAGATTGGCCCGCGTGTACAGAGTGTGGCCGACCTCCCCGAGCCGACAGTCACAGCAGCCGCACTTCAAGCAGTCTTCGTGCCACAGCTGGTCCAACGCCTTGAGCAGATATCGCTCCGTGATCACCTTGCTGCATCCAGCACATATCTGTCGACAAAATAATAACTAAATACTTTTATCTGAACAAAACAAAACAGCAACAAAAAAGATGCAAAACGCACAAGCGACCAAGCTCTTCAAATAAAGATTTAAAAAAAAATTGAAAAAAGATGCAAAAAAAGTTAGTAAAAAAAGAAAAAAAAATCGAGAGAAATTTTCGAGGAAGGCTTATCTTTGTATTTACTTGTGTCTGAAAGCGCTACTTTTGTTAATACTTTAACAGGAAATAATAATTAATGAGTCAATGTACCACATCCTGTTTTTCGAAGCTTTGCGGCAAGTACCTACCTACCTAATCTTTAGTCAAATTAATTATTATCAGAAACTATAAATTTTAGGGCTTGCTCGCGGAAATGTGGGTGGCATCAAGGATAAAACCTATTCAAGATAGAAAAGGAGCACGTGAATTTAAAACTGCCTTATTAGATATCCTTAAAATATCTATATTCCTTGTTAGGCTTTTAGTCATGTTTGAGAAACACTCGTTCTGGAGTTGGGGTTTAAATGAAAAAGACTCGAAACTTTGACTGTTCTCATACTTATGGGCTTTTTACATGGCGTTGCAGGAAAGGGAAGGCTGCAGCGGCTAGCTACCCTGAACCACAACACATTGTAAGAGTTAGAATACACTGACCTGGATAGCACTTCACCAGAGATCGACAATCTCCAGCAGTAGTCTCTAGATCTGGCGGTAGAAGGGGAGGAGTAACGCACGCATCATCTTGGTATGGTCATGGCAAGCGTGAGAACAAGCCTTGGACTGCCTTCTCCTAGCGACTAATGAGATAAAGTTAACAATATGACACCTGTGGTTAGGAAGGTTGCACTGCTGCTGAAGCATGAGGAACATACACGTGTCCTTGCTCACGTTCATGGCAAGCATGTGAGTACCGAGCCTTGGACAGATGCCCTCTCGTATCGACTAATGAGATAAAGTAAACAATACTACACTTGTGACTGCGTGGGTTGCGCTGCCCCTGAAGCGCCGGTCTGGCTGCCAGCGGGGAGGACGGACGCACGCGTGACATTCATGGCAAGCGTGTCAGTACCAAGACTTGGAATGCCCTTACGTATCGACTAATGAGATAAAGTAAACAATACTACACCTGTGTTTGGGTAGGTTGCACAGCCACTGAAGCGACGATTTAGCTGCCAACGGAGAAGAGCAACATACGTATCTGCTTGGTGGCGTTCATGGCAAGCATGTCAGTACCGAGCCTGGGACTGCCCTCACGTATCTACTAATGAGATAAAGTAAAAAATACTACACCTGTAGTTGTGTGGGTTGCGCTGCCGCTGAATCACCGGTCTGGCTGCCAGGGGAGAACGGACGCACGCGCTTCCTTGATGACATTCATGGGAAGAATGTCAATTGTCAGTACAAAGACTTGGAATGCCCTTACGTATCGACTAATGAGATAAAGTAAATAACTACGACACCTGTGGTTGCGTGGGTTGTGCAGCCGCTGAAGCGCCGGTCTGGCTGCCAGCGGGGAGGGGGGACGCACGCGCCTCCTTGGTCACATCCATGGCGAGCATCTGAGTACCCAGCCCTGGACTGCCGCCGCTTGCTTGCTGCGGCGTCCGCCTTTCGCACTGTAACAAATTATAAATCACTATTTTAAGACATAAACTATGGAGATTATATTACGATCTGAAGCAGATATTTTACGATGGTATAAAGTTAATTTAAAAAAAAAATATGAAGTAAACTTTCATTTATATTCTAACTTAGTTTCATGTAAGGTCTGTGTAGGTAAGAATATATTTGCAGCAAAAGTATGCCTAATATATAAATTCTCTACAAACCTACGAATTCCTAACTAAGTAGGTACTACAAACTATTGCAATCTTGAAGGAATATCTATGTAAATAAAAGAAACACTTTTTGTGTTTGTTCTACTTATTTTCTGAGGTTACAATAACTTCAACAAAAAGTTAATAAGGTCAATGCCAACGGCGTCACTCTAAGCAACGCGAAATGCAGCAAAACAACTGAATATCGCTTAGCTATCAACAGCATTAAATCATCGATTTCTTACAAAATAACACAAAAAAGTGAGATAATTGTTATGATTGATTTTGTATTCAACTTATTTGTTCATAACATAATGCAAGCAATACTTCTAGTTGGATAAAAGTAACTAGAACACTGTTATTCGTATGAAGTTATAGTTATCTTGATTTTATTTTATTTCAATTTAAAAGAATTTTAAATAAGTAGGAAGCACTAAGTTAGTATAATTGCTCAATGAATATTGGTTGCAAATAAGTTAACAATGCGGTGACAGTTCATGCTCTATATTTGTATGCGGGACCCACATAAACAATATTCTAAAATATGTAGTACCTACATACCTATCACAAAATTATAGTTATGCAAGCAGAATGTGTAACGTATATCTATTGGCTTTGTTTTTTTTTTTCAATGAAAAAATTAATTGAATATGCAATAATATAACATAGAAAATATGAACACTAAAACTAGAAACCAAATATTTTAACATAATATTACGAAGTTATAAAGTTTTGTGAAGTGATATTATGAGCTTCTTACGAACTAAATACAGATAAATCAGTTTTGCGTAAAAAGAACAGAGAAAAATATTCAATGGCGTATCGTATTACTCTGCGGTTTATTGACCCACTTTGATTATTTTTTCATTTTGTAATGGTCAAATAATTACGTCACTAGCCAGCGTTAAAGTAACAATTTTTATTACAATATAAAGAATATTTAATTTCCTGTAAAAGTTTTAAATATACCGAATGATGGACGACGGTATTGGATTTGAAATTTTGCAAAAGAATTAGAGTAAAGATTTTTCAAGTGGTGAATTCTACTCGCAGTTGCCGCGTTATTTATTAAGTAATTAAAAATCATAGAAAATAAACAAATCCTGTTTAGCTCATAACTTAAAAACAAATCCTGCATTTCTTACAAGTTATAAGGGCCACATTTTATATCCGCAACCATGCAAATATCAACAATAAAAATTATTTATTGGAACAAAATTAGCACACTTAGTCAACCGGCTAATGAGAACATGAAACGCGACTCCGTTCTCGAACTATAAGCAAATTATGTACCTACCTTAAAATATCGAATAAATGCTAATAAAAACAGTAATTTAAAACGTCCAGATTAAAAAAGTGGCCGTCGAGCAATAAAGTCAGGCACGGAGCAGAGTCGTCACGGTTAATTAACACTTTTAATACGAACATTTTTCAATTGAATTTGGCGACTACGGACATACAGAGACACACATCCGTTTCAATCGTATGGTGGTGGGAATAAATTAAAACTGAAACTAAAAATTTTAGTTAAGAAAAGTTAAGATAACTACGTTTTCTTAAATTAAAAACGATCACACTATCGACTCTATTATAACCTCTATTATAGCGCAGTATGTTTATGATTATAGCACTAAATAAAATTGATCAAAAATTTCTTACCTACTGTGGAGCGTTTCGATTAAGTTTTGCATTCGAAATTTTTTTATTTTTTTTCACTTGTATTTGAGTACCTCAAATACAAGTTAGCCCTTGACTCACAATTAAATATTACTCTATTATAGACTATATTACTTTATTATAGACTCACAATTAATACAATATTCAACTGCAAAACTTTGCAAGCTTTATTGCCCAAATTTTTAGAGTTATACAAATAAATGCCTATTTAGTAAAACGAAATACTTAATTTGACCCTATCGGTCTAAACTTCGACGATTTTTCGGTTTCTGTTTCTAATTTTCTAGTAACAGCACAACGTAGTGCAAAATGGCTGAAACAATAAGCATTGTGAGTCCGTGACGAATGGGAGCCGGTCATTTTTGTATGTTTTGGAGCGATCCAGCATAAATAATGGGTCCGGATATTGACCGGAAACATGCACACCGCGTCTCGAATTGTGAACGTGATTATTTATTCCACGGGAACTAATCGACTATTCCAACTGGAACATGGTCCCCTTAACTTTGTTTACATTTTTGTAATCCCAATCCTGTCTCTGCTTGAGCGCGTGTCCACTGCTATGTCCATTTTCCCGTCAATCGGATTGAGACTGAGAGAGTTGGTCACTCTACTCCGATTTTCGTTGACAGTTTTTGAAACATCTTCATTAATTAAAATATTTAGGGTTGGTTTCATTACCTTCTGATAAGTATCAGACAGAGCCTATCTACAACTTTTGTCTTTGTCACTTAACATAAAGTAAGAAAGTGAAAAAACTTAGCTTTAGGCTATTCGACACTTAACAGAAGGTGGTGAAACAGTTGGTAACAGTTGCGTTTTATTAAAATTAATTTTCGCCGAATGGAATCAGCCACACTATATTTTTCGTCGGTCGATAGGTAACTGATAAATGAGATTGAGAATCCGCAATATTTCGTGTACTTGTATTACCTATAACTTTATTTGAATAATACTTTAACGTTTAAGAATACTGTCGTCAAAGATAATTCGGTCAAAAGGTTGGTAAATAATATAAGAAAATTATCTCGCAGAGACAGCCAATTATTATGCAAGCGCAAAACAAAGCAAAACATGTAAAATAAAACCGTTTACATGAACATTTTATATGCAGAACATGCGACATGATAAATTGAACCTAATTATACTTTTATATGATGTCAACACACGTGTAAAGAATTGCTCATAACGCTGAAACTAAAATAAATCAGTGATTTAATTACAAGTTATAAATATTTCACGTCACCATATTTCAACGCATACAATTTTACATATATTTCTACAACGCACAAACAATAACCATACGAGATGCCACTGCGAGTACATGTTATAAAACAACGCCGCATTCGTCTGTCTGTACGTGCAATTTTCTAAAACAACTGTATGTATTTTATAATAACTATTATTTAAATCGACGGTTTTCACCACCACTGATTGCGATGAAAAATTGCGGTTTGATATAAATTGGCCGAATTATGAGTATAATTATGGAGTCGATTAAGTCGGCGAAAATACTGAGCAGAAAGCTTATTTTATTTGCGCACAAAGATTTTATATTTTACTTGCGCATGTGGAGGTGTGGAGGTGTGGAGGATCTCTCAAAATCTGGCAGATAATATTTTTTTGCGCAAATGAGAGTCGTCATTTTTTCTCTATGATAAATTCTGTAAAATAGAAAACAAAATCCGATTTTAAGCTAAGCCATTTGGGACTAATCTGATGACATTTCGCGCAACGCAAAAGTTTACTATTATATAACTGTAATAAGTATTTCGAGTCTGTTTATTTCTTCTCGAAATCTTGAATGATTGAACAACTATCGTAATTTAAAAAAAATAACATTCCCACTGCCCCATCTTTGAAAATAAAATATATAAACTAGAACCCGAGATAGGTACAACTCGAACTGAATTTCGAGCGGACAAAGACGCAGACAAATGCCGGCGTATCCACTTATTATGGACTTATTCATTGGTGACCGGAATAAGAGTCGTCGATTATACGTTCGAGTGAAAAGAATTGAATTTTGAACGAACGTTAACTTAATTCTGTAGGATTGCGGACAGTGTCGTGTCAATTTGCGCCGCGCTTCCTGTCGCCTGTCGCCTGTCGCCTGTCGTCACAACGCTGTACGATAATATGGTTACCGAGGATATTTCATAAAAAGAACGATTGCGATTTCAATGGTAATGTAATTGAACACATGTTGTACATACACATTGTTACATTTCGGATTTTTCATATTTCTTTCAACTATTGCGCTTGAATCGAACAACATCGTCATCTGCCGAAAATCAGGAATGGTAGTAGTAGGGTAACTGCCTCGTTGGTCTAGTCTCTAGTTATTATTAGCTGAATAATTTAGCTTCTTCTATAGGTTCGCCTTTCAAGTCGTACCAAAAGTTTTATTTGGTTTTTCTGTTAACATAATATCAGTAGCAACTGGAAGTTGGGAAGATGGCTGTGCTACAATTCCGTTCTGTTTTGTCAACTTAAGTCGTAGCTAAACAAAGAACCTAACCGTCTGGATGCCTAGCATTCATCCATCTCCATATTCCAGTATGCGTAGCATTCTTCCACTCTTATTCCAGGTAATTTCTGCCACGTATTTGCAAATTATGAAACCAGCTTTCAGCCTGTAAAAACTACAGTATAGGGCGATATAAACAATTTCCTCAAAAACCAGCAGCGCATGGGCAGTTTCTTCTGATACTGCTAATGTTCATAGACCACGGCAATCAGTTAATCACTTAACATCAGGTGGCCTGCTAGTTTGTTCGCCGTTAATGTTAACAAAATTTAACACGCAAAAGTGTAAACGAGAAGCGTTATTTTCCCGTGACTTTTTAGAAGTAGACAGTTGGTGAAGCCTTCCTAAATAATTACCGTCCGAGATGTGACAGCGACATGCCACGGCACTTCCAAAACAAACCGTGGCGAATGCGGCGAGATTAGGCGCAAAAAAGCTCTCGCCAACCATTAGCATTGACTTTCGAATGTCAATACGCACGAATTAAGATTTTACGATCGGTCGCGCATGGAATAAAAGTACGGATTATTTCCTGCATCTGAGTGAGTTTTGTAAGTTTTGTTTTGTTTGTAGGTGGACGGTAATAGTTTATTATAGATGGTATTGTCAAGTCTGATACCATCCAAATTAAAAACGTGACAGCGGAGTTACGTTAATCTGCCAAAGGAAGGTAGATGTCAAAAAACGGTGATTGGACGACTGAAGGTACAATAGACCTACCGTTTAAACAAGCCGGTTCTTGAGGTGCTTGATGTTGTATCATGATGGTTGACGAAAAGGACCTTAAGTTGAAGGCACAAATGCCTTCAGAAGAGGTTGGCGATGTGATTTTTATTTTTATTATAGTCTTCAATTTTATTTATTAGTATATAGATAGAGGCTAACCTTAAAGGTAGCCTCTAACCTTAGTAGTAATACTAAAGCGCCTAAAGGCATGACTTTGCCGGCAAGGTGGTAACTAGGCATGGTCGAAACCTCCCACCCAGATCAGACCGGAGACAATAAAGTCACAATAAAACTATAGTAAATTGTAATCATGCCAATACACAAATAATTAATTAATCAACGATTTGTAACGCACGGAAATCGGATTATTTTTGAGAATGAGATTATTAAATCTCACTTAAAATTACAAAACTTAAGATCCTCAACTCAAATTCTTATTTTTGATTGGTCATTATGACGTTTATTCGTAGTGTAATTTTCTTTTCTGTTGAGAAATTTTTTAATTGCAGCTACGAAATGTAATCGTTACGAATATAAGAGCCCATACGAGGATCATTTACAAATACGTTTATAGGGTTTCAAGCACGAGCTTAGATGCTATGATCAAATGCGCGTGTAGGTATATTATTAACTACTCGTGTGTTGGACGATGGTAGTACAAAAACACCAAAAATTTTAGTATTCCCAAAAATAGTACGTAACAAAGGACCCGCGTCATTTAACCTCCGGGCTATCACGGCTCAAAGCGGGCTCGGGCGGTGTTCCTCGGTACATACAGATTGCAAACTACCGGTGTATTGAGAGTAGGGAGACTCAGTGCTAAATTGAAGGCACCGGGTATTGAAAGTGGTGAGACTGAGGCGCTGCGTAAACGTAGACACTTTTGTCTTGTGTGTCGGACACAAGCCACCATTATCTAAATATTTTATTTTCATACAAGCAATATAAAATCAACCAACAACTGCGCAAACGTAGACACTGTCTGTGTCTAGTTGCTTCCTCTTGACACTCATGGGTTGCAAATTAAAAAGTGTGCAGTGTGCATCTAAACGTTAAAAGCTGAATTCTATGAGTTGCGTCGTACCGCATTTGTAGGTACCGTGTCGTGCTAGCCGAAAACATTTTTAAATCGTCGTCTTGTGTGATAATCTGAATTGGCTTCTACATTTTTCTTCATATTTTTTCAATTCAGTGTGTCCAGAAGTGGCAACCGGGGACTGTGCTCGGTTGGCGACACCGGACACAGCAACCACGGTTTCCTGCGGTACCCGTGTCAGTAACAGAAAGTGTCTACGTTTGCGCAGCACCTGTGCTAAATTGAAGGCTGCCAGCGCCGGCCGCGAGGGACCGGCGTCTGGCGTCCGGCGTCCTGCACCGACATAAATGATTAACACAGACGCGGAGAGAGACCAATTACGCAGCGCCGCCACGCTCCAAATTAGAAACTATTTTCGCCCATTAGCGGCCAACTTCATAATCAATTACACGTTAAAATTTCACAGCGCAGTTTCGGGTGCGCTCTCCATGTTTGGATAATCGGAGTTTGTGGTCCCAGGGCGAGCTATTACGCGGCCGCTCACGGGCCATAAAAGGTTTTTGTTTCGGTGGAAAATTTTAATGCATGTTCCGAATGCATTTAACTGCGCCGAAAGTTGCAGTCGAACAAATGAATTTGTATGTACATAGTAGGTATATGAGAAATAATAGCGGTGCAATTGCACATTTTGACGCTCTGGGCGGTTAAATAAATAATTATTTTTTTCCAGCATTGGGTACAAACTTCATTAATTGTGTCGAGATTTTTAAGAGAGATCGAGCTACTTACAACGCTCAACTACAGCCAAGCGAAGGCCTCGTTATTTGAACTTAAAAAACGTATAGTCACTCGTAAGTACATATACATAGTTTGGTAACACATTAATAAATAAGTAAATAACTGGTTAAATTCGTATCAGAATTCAGAACACGCATAAGATAAGGTTCCGTAGTCATGCTCATAAAAATACAGACGAACGATGGTCGATGGTCTAATTTACTGATCCCTACTCCCTTGTTTTAATATGGAACCCTAAAGAACACCTCGAATAATTCTAAACCTATTTATAAATGTCTCTCTTTACCTACATCAATCTATTTACTTAATCAAAGTGCAGTAAGTACTGTTAACATCTAACCATAGATAGCTAATAAGACAAATCTTCGAGTCCATTTAAGGCGGCGCGTAATAGGATTGAGTGCACTCTGCTAATCATAATTCATCAGCGAGATTAAAGAATAAGCGCGAGGGAGCCTGCGTCCTCCCCCCCCCCCTCCACCCGCACGCCGCTCCCCGCCCCTCAGTCGCCCTCAGCCCGTGCGGAGACAACATGATTGCCGCACCTGCGGAAACGAGTGGAGTAACGAGGCGGGCTAAATAATTCAACCAACTACTACACCCGACCTGCACTGGGCTTTACATTGTAAAACACTTTAATATTAAAAAAAATTGCTTGTATGTAAAGTCTGTTTACAGATGATAATTTTACGTGATAACGTCATTATGAAAACAAAGAGAGATAGATGCGTCACAAGCCGAACGCTTAGGCCGATCGTGCCTCTCTATCGTTTGTTCCGCGCTCTCGCTTGTACGCTCAGCTCAGACGGAACGTGACACTTTTTCGTGCGTGCAGCCGGCGTTCATCGATTTATAAGACATTATCACGGCAAAACAAGTTCCTATAATAAGGTTGGGGGAGCAAGGTGCTAGAATAGCGCGAAGTTTTTCTGGCGACTTAGAATGGCGAACTCGGAAGTGCAGTGTTGACAGACCCCCCATTAGGTGCACCACTTTTACTTTATTAGATATCTTTATTATCTTTATCTTTATTAGATATCTCGAATGGTCCCCAAATCATTTTATAGTTATATATGTAGCTTTGGATATTTAAATTGGTATTTTTCGCACACTTTATAATAATTCATATTTGGTCACCTGCCCGGTACCCACGGAGATCTCTGTTATTTTTGAAATATTCTTTGAATCTGCGGGATTGTTCTTAATTTTCTTCAACGAAATATCTCACGAGAATAATCCGATTGATACAACTTGATAACCAAACCCTAGATGTGCGCTAAGTTTTAGCAGTGATGCATTCGAAAAATCAAAATGCACTAAACAAATAAACAAAAAAAAACAATTATATCCTTATAAGCCACCTTAAAACATTTTAAAAATCGTAAATAGCGATAAATAATATGAAATATATAAAAATACTAGCGGACCTGGCAGACGTTATATCCTGCCCGGTGACATAACGACATCAACGCAACCTAGACCCGGTGGGATACCTGTACCTATCCGGTAATTGTGTTTTCGAACCATCCAGGCACCCATCGATAAAAATGAAAAATGTGATAAATGAAGAACCGCTCGACCGATTTTGTGCAAACTTCACATAAACCATCTACTAAATAGTCCAAACAAAGTTTAAACATTTGATTTGGATAGGTGAGCCCGTTCTTGACTTATAAAATTACAACGAAAAGTGGCATTTATTATATATATATATATATATATATATATATATACAGTTAAAACCGTTTATGGCGACATCGTTTAGAATAACATACCGGTTATAATAATTAACCGTAATCAAAGGTCCCGGCTGAATGCTATATGACTGCCTTATCAAAAACTTTGCTTTTTACGACATTGGTTACTTCGACATACCGCATTAAGCGACCACATTTGACCAATGTTTTCGGAGAATTGTGTCTGTAGAACGACCAGCTTAGCTGTATTGTAAACTTTGAATAGGCATATTATAATGGTCAATGGTTATTATCGTAAAAATAAACACGTTCGTATTGTTGAGTTTAGGGTCTTTTGTAATTCTTAGAAAAAACATGTGCATGCCGTAGAGTCAAAGCCCGGTTCTTCAAATTTCTTCAGTCAGTTTCTTACTTATCTTACTTAAAACATATTATTGTTAAATTAATTGTGAAACTTTTAAATGTCGGAAACAAATTAATGTCGAAGAAAAATCGCGTATTATTTCAAAGCTATAGAGCGGAATTCTAAACAAAGACTTGGCAAAAGAATATGGTGTTGTTTGGTGGAACCGGTTGTTATAACTATCGGTTTTTGCGACTGAATATGAGTAGTCCCTTCGATGTCGTTATAACAGATTTTGACTGTATATATATATATATATATATATATATATATATATATATATATATATATATATATATATATATATATATATATATATATATATATATATATATGTCGGAGCGAAGACGTTTTCAGCCTCAATTGGCAGTGTCAAGAAAGACAAGATTAAATAATTCGTCTCAGTCAAACTACTCAAATCATGAATTAAACATCACTTTGTCAACCAAGTTGTAAATACCCTCAACAACTCTGTAAATTAACGGCAGCGCCGTCTTGTAGTGTAAACAATCAAGCATGACGTAATTACGTCATTCCCCCACCAACCTTTTATTATAAAAGGAAGGGCACAAGCGTGCAGCGACACATTTCGATTCGGGCTCTCGCCGAATACACTTCCTTCATAAGACGTGCCATGTCCTAGTTTGTTGTACGACGTAGGTCGTGTAGACTAGATTGGTTGGCGATGGCTCGGTTACAAGGGGTGGTGGAGACCGATAGGTAGGTTAGGGTAGTTCCTTAGTGCCTCAGTTAAACAAGAGGCTTCCCAAATAGTCCGGTACCCTTGTTATACCTACAGAAAGGTATTCCAATCTACCCTCATGAATAACAATGACTTCCAGTGACGTCTCTGGCTTCTCCTACCGTCACTAGTTTAATTACTGTCACCATGAAGTCATCGTAATAATCAAGGGAATAACGTCAGCAATGCTGACGTCATCATCTTTTAAAACTCTTTGGAGCCACGCGCTCCGTCATCAGAAGTGGGATCGAGCACCAGCTCGATCTCCAGATATGCCCCAGTAAAACAACGTTGGCACCAAACCTCAAAATGAAGTGCCTATTAATCTATGGGTGAGGTTCCGCCCCAGATTTTCATCTTCAAAACCTTGTGCATAGCACTACTCCATTGTCCAAATCCACGAGTTTATTCAAGAGTTTATCCACGAGTTTATCCACGAAACCCTCCGAGACCCTATGGAAACCATAGCACTACTCATTCTTCCAAACCCACGAATAAATACACGAGTTTATCTAAGAGTTTATCCACGAGTTCATCTAAGAGACTCTCCGAGACCATATGAAACCATAGCACTACTCCTTCCTCCAAACCCACGAGTAAATACACGAGAATCCACAAATTTATCTACGAGACCCTCCGAGATTATTTGCACGACTCCTTCCTCCAAACCCACGAGTTTATCCACGAGTTTATTTACGAAAACCTACGAGAATCTCCGAGAACTTACGAGAACCTACGATAATCTCCGAGAACTTCCGAGAAAACATTACTTTGACTGACTTTATGACTGTAACTTTACGAGAATTTTCGACAATCTCCGAGAACCTTCGAGAAAACATTACTTTGACTTTGACTTTATGATTGTGACTACGAGAATCTTCGAGAACCTACGAGAATCTACGAGAATCTACGAGAATCTACGAGAATCTCCGAGAATCTCCGAGAACCTACGAGAGTCTCCGAGAACCGTCGAAAAATCATTACTTTGACTTTATGACTGACTTTACGAGAATCTTCGAGAACCTACGAGAACCTCCGAGAACCTTCGAGAAAACATTACTTTGACTGACTTTATGACTGTAACTTAACGAGAATTTTCGACAATCTCCGAGATTCTTCGAGAAAACATTACTTTGACTTTGACTTTATGATTGTGACTATACGAGAATCTTCGAGACTCTCCGAGAACCTACGAGAAATCTACGAGAAATCTACGAGAAATCTACGAGAAATCTACGAGAAATCTACGAGAAATCTACGAGAAATCTACGAGAAATCTACGAGAAATCTACGAGAAATCTACGAGAAATTTACGAGAAATCTACGAGAAATCTACGAGAAATCTACGAGAAATCTACGAGAAATCTACGAGAAATCTACGAGAAATCTACGAGAAATCTACGAGAAATCTACGAGAAATCCACGAGAAATCCACGAGATCTACGTGTTAACGTAGGTTAACACGTAGACCTCACAATTGTCCACGAGACATTACTAAATCCTTAAAGACCAAAACATGAAAGATGTGCTGGTCCATTAGAAACATGACTGAGCATCATTAGATGCTTACAGATGCCAAGCTCAAAGAAATTTCTTTGTCTCAGAATTAACATCAAATCCTCAGGCTGGTGCAGAGCGCGCACCGCCTATCAGAATGGCCGTGTCGGAGCGAAGACGTTTTCAGCCTCAATTGGCAGTGTCAAGAAAGACAAGATTAAATAATTCGTCTCAGTCAAACTACTCAAATCATGAATTAAACATCACTTTGTCAACCAAGTTGTAAATACCCTCAACAACTCTGTAAATTAACGGCAGCGCCGTCTTGTAGTGTAAACAATCAAGCATGACGTAATTACGTCATTCCCCCACCAACCTTTTATTATAAAAGGAAGGGCACAAGCGTGCAGCGACACATTTCGATTCGGGCTCTCGCCGAATACACTTCCTTCATAAGACGTGCCATGTCCTAGTTTGTTGTACGACGTAGGTCGTGTAGACTAGATTGGTTGGCGATGGCTCGGTTACAAGGGGTGGTGGAGACCGATAGGTAGGTTAGGGTAGTTCCTTAGTGCCTCAGTTAAACAAGAGGCTTCCCAAATAGTCCGGTACCCTTGTTATACCTACAGAAAGGTATTCCAATCTACCCTCATGAATAACAATGACTTCCAGTGACGTCTCTGGCTTCTCCTACCGTCACTAGTTTAATTACTGTCACCATGAAGTCATCGTAATAATCAAGGGAATAACGTCAGCAATGCTGACGTCATCATCTTTTAAAACTCTTTGGAGCCACGCGCTCCGTCATATATATATATATATATATATATATATCGGCGCAACACCATATTTACTTATTTGTTTATTTCAATTCTTTAAAATATTGTTACTCTTTAATAGTAAAAGTTAACTCATTATTGTTTACTTAGGTTAAAATGATAAAAAGATTATCATAAATAGATACAGCACCGTCTTGTAGCGTAAACAATGGAGCATGACGTTATTACGTCATTCCCCCACCAACCTTTTATTATAAAAGGAAGGGCACAAGCGTGCAGCGACACACTCCGATTCGGGCTCTCGCCGAACACACAGCTCCGTTCATACGATGTGCCATTAGTTTATTACGACGTAGGTCGTGTAGACTAGATTGGTTGGCGATGGCTCGGTTATAAGGGGTGGTGGAGACCGATAGGTAGGGTAGGTTAGGGTTAGTTAATTACTGCCTCAGTTAACAAGAGGCTTCTCAAATAGGTCCGTACCTTTGTTACGCCTACAGCAAAGTATCTCGATCTACCCTCACATTATCAATAACTTCTAAGTGTCGTCTCTGGCTTCTCCTGCCGTCACTAGTTTAATTACTGTCACCATGATGCAGTCATGATAATAATCAACAGAATGACGTCAGCGATGCTGACGTCATCGTTCTTAAAAACTATTCGGCGCCACGCACGCCGTCATATATATATTGCACCATTACAGGCAATAGCAATCTGCGAAGGTATTATTGTACAAAAATATTTACATTTTTTCAAGGAAATAACGTTTCTAATTTCCTAATTTCAATAAATTGCAGAAATACTAACTTTTTATTGATTCGCACGTTCAGCACAGAACTGGGATTTATTTTTTTATCCGCTTTTTAACTTTTTACAAGCATAAGAAACCAATTAAGATAATATTATTATAGCTTACCTAATCTATTTCTGATAAACAAATCAACTAGAGTTGAATTAGCTCATTTATTCTTAGAATTGTACCATATAAATAGGCCTTATTTCACAGAAAATCACCATTAAATTATTCTTTCAAACAGTATAATTGATTACTTCGAGTATAACTTGTAGAAAACTATGGAGTACCAGTGATTTTCTTTATTAAAAAGAATATGTTTATTGTTGCTAACTGTAATAAAGTCAAGATGGATAGAAGAGTAAACAAATCAACATAGAGATAAATTTTGTGAGAATTTTATCAACTTTGGTTTGAGTATGTAAGCTGTGATGTAAGTACCAATCTACGCCATCGGTCTACGTATGTGTACTATTTCTGGAAATAGAAAATCAAAAGGAACGTACCAGGAATTTTTTCTGTACATTTATGATAATTAAAATGTGAAACAATAAAATTGTACTAAGTATAATAAACGTCAATTTATAAATAAGTTAGATTAAAAAAAAAACTTCCGAACAAAGTTTCTTCTGATTTTCTTCTTAAAGCGTTTTCAAAAAGGAGAATATTTCCTTGGTCGATTACAATAGGTATGAATGACAAGTATGCGTTTTTAATTATTTTTTTTTATCGGATTAAAAAAAAAATTAAAAACGTAGAGCATACTCGTCGTCGAGACCCAACAGCGGCACTTATTTAGCAGATTGCTTTCCTTTAAGTTGTTCTTTAATCTAGCAATGTACGCGCCCCGCCTCGCGCCTCATCTGCACATCCGATGTGTCTGCGAGTAGCTCTGTTTGTTCTCCGACACCTACTTAATGAGGAGTGTTTAAGCCTCTTTCCCATTTACTCCCGGCTCAATTTTGATATGCTGTTTTCATCTCTTATGCAAGAATGGCTTGAATCTGCCTGAGATTTCGTCTGCGTGGAAAATCTGTTTTCCCGTGTGACTACAAAATCTCGTTTCACCAAGTATCCTGTTTTCCCTACTTAATGAGGAGTGTTCAAGCCTCTTTCTCATTTACTCTCGGCTCGATTTTGATATGCTGTTTTCGTCTCTTATGAAAGACTGGCTTGAATCTGCCTGAGATTTCGTCTACTGGATAATCTGTTTTCCCGTGTAACTACGAAATTTTTCGAGTCAACAAGTATCCTATTTTCGTCTAGTGTTTATCCTATAACTCTGTAAGTACTTCTATGCTATCAGGACCAGATACAATGGCGTTCACAGGGTTCGGAGCCAAGGTATAATTGTTTATATTAAAAATATTTCATTGAATTCTCTACTCTCTTTCTATAAAATAGTATCCAAACAATATTCTTTTTTTCAACGTAAACTACGTTTTTCGCCTATATTTTTTTACGGTGCCTACTGTTTTATAGGTACCTATAAACTATAGAGGTAGATCGAAAAAAAAAATTCGCGCATGTATCTAGCTTGAAATGGCGACTTTAGTTAGTACTCTTTGGATATAGATTATGGAGATATACAGATATCAGATACAATCCGTGTGCGTTAAAAGCAAAATTTCGTTAATTCCGCACCGTATTGGATTACCGTCGCTACCGGGCCGCGCCGCAATAATATAACGAAATTCAAACATTAATAAGCTCAAACACAATCACGGATGGCCACATAATCGAGTTAGCTGCTATTCGGCTAAGCCCCTATCGCGATCTGGCCCATTGTCTGTCGCCCGTTGCGTTGATCACGAGGACCGATTATTGTGGCAATTTCGTGTTTATTGTTTTCAGGTGTCTCCGTCAACTAGTTTAAGGAATAATCAAACCCCAATGAACCTCGTAAAATGTTAGTGTAACCAATACTGTAACGTGTATACCTATCCAATACTGAATCTGTTATACAAACATGTTATATGAACAAATTTATAAAAAATTACAAAACTTAATTAACAATTAATCACGGTGAAATATCTCGTATTGTTTTTTCTTGTTATGTTTGTCAAATTAGCTGAATTCGTCATGACATAAATAAGCAAATATTGTTAAAAGAATTAACAGGCTATAAACTTACCTAACGTAACATAAAATAATCACCTAAATGGCAAAACAAAGCAGACTAGAAATGCTATCCTTCGAATGGTATTAAAGGTGAAAATGCAGGCTATGATAATAAACCAAGTCTCGCGACACCCAAAGTAAGTGATACTCAGGTAGAATATACGCTCGGAAAGTTAAAAGTTTCACAACAGTTAGATGCAACTGTAAGAACAAATAAGTAGACAGGAGCGGTGTCAAAACTGCCAAAAACAAAACTATAAAGTTTGCTTTATAACCCGGTAGATATCGCTTTATCTATTTGAGATGTCGAACTCAATTCGGATCGGGCAACTCGACTTTCATAACATACGACTCACACATACCTGCAGGGATTTTATAACTGCACATAAAATAAACACATTTCAAAAGCTCGCTCTTTAGCTAAAGAGAAGATGTTTACCTACTTGTATCTCTCTAATTAGACTAATAGAGCAAGAAATGTCTGGACAGCGTTCGTTAGCTAAAACTATGTGTGATTTCATATTTTTACTCCACTGGCCACTACGGCATATCAAAGGAAGTTTGATGTGTATTTATGTCTGTTTACTGTTTGTATATAACTCTACATATTTCAGTATAGCGTCGCGCTGCTATTACGCCGATTTTGATAAAGCAGGGTGTCATTGGCTTCGACTTATAGCGTTCTGAGATGCAGTCATGGCATAGCCAATGTACCTGTTATTTGTACCTAAAGTCATTTTACTTAACGTTTCTATTCTATTAAAAAAATCTAGAGTACCGATTTGCATATTAAAAAGATTATGAAAAAACTTATTATAGGAGAAAAATTAACCCATATTGCGCGATTGTATTTCTAAAAGAAATAGTTTTGTTTTAGTCGTGTTTTAATTTTCGTATTTTATCTTCTTCAACTACATGGTTATGGTGATTTAATGGTGTTCTTGGGTTGTGCACTCAACCCCGCACAGGATCGCTGCGCCGGCGGCATGGTGATGTTTACTTATCTAAATTATTATTCCACTGATTACTGCTATCACATAAAAGCCATTTCTATTCATGACAGAATATATAATTAAAATTATTCTAATTAACTTAAGTGTTTCAGCAATAAAATTTAATAAGGCGATAGCATATAAATTAGTGCCTGCGTATTCATTACGCTTTCAAAACAAGTTACAATAAAACAAGCGCGCTATCACAAATGCACTATTAATTTATTTATAGCGGTATCGCACAGTTATTCAAAGGCTTAAGTCTCTGATCAATAATGTACTAGGTATGAAAATGGAATCCTAATTCTAATTGATAAACTGTACGTGGAAAATTAGTTCTCAATTATAATATAGAAATAAGCAAAAAGTTTGAGGGAAAATCCTTTAAACTTTTTGAAAACTTTATACACTTACTTGTATTATTGTTTTCACAACTTTTTAAAGCACTCTGTGGCATCTTGAGACGTGGTCACATTGTCTTTTTCACTAGAGTACTAGTAAGTAAAAATAGGTTCCCAATCGTGTTTATGACCGACACTTATATAGTACATTATTTATTGGAGGCTTTACGGTCTTTCTACAAAAAATTTCATCAAATTTTACTGATGATTACAATTGACGTTTAATAGTTTTTGTTTTGGAAATCTGGCAAATTGTAGGACTGTTTAAAATAAACAGGCTTTTGATGCATTTGATCATTAGACTTCAACATAAATGCATTTACCAATGTTTTTTGATAATCATCTAAAATGCTCAAGATGATATTCAGTGCTAGATAAAAAGTACTGTTTATATTTTTTCTTATTATTTGATGTCCAATAAGGTAACAAGCTTTTTAGGGTTCCGTAGTAAACAATGAACCCTTATAGTTTCGCCATGTCCGTCCGTCTGTCTGTCTGTCTGTCTGTCTGTCTGTCTGTCTGTCTGTCTGTCTGTCTGTCTGTCTGTCTGTCTGTCTGTCTGTCCGTCCGTCCTCGGTTAATCTCAGAGACTATTAGTGCTAGAAGTCTGCAATTTAGCATGGGTATAAATATTAATTTCGCCGACAAAGTGGTGAAATAAAATTTTGATAAATATTTTTTTTAGGGTAGCTCCCCTACATGTAAAGTGGGGATGAATATTTTTTTTCTCGTCTACCCCATAGTGTGGGGTATCGTTGAATGTGTCTTTTAAAAATATTGTGGGTGTGGGAACATAATTTTTCGATTTCTAGATCCGTTTGTAAAATATGATGTTTTAAATTGCTAATTTTTATTAGAGTCAAGTGTCCCCCCCCCCTCTATCAGCCAAATAGCAGTATATAGGAACTTGAAAAAATTCACAGCAGTAGTATATATAATCAATTTTAAAGGAAAACTATCATGGCTAAGCAGGGTTCACAGGTTAAGGAGTTATATCTGTTTTTCGAGGATTGTGACTACGGAACCCTACACTGCGCGTGGCCCGCCACGCACCTTGGCCGGTTTTTATCTATATACTACCTAATAAATAAAATTGAAGTGTCTGTCTGTAATTTCGAAATAACTACCACATATTAAGCTCATATGGTTATTTGAACGATACCATAACCGAATCACACGTTTTTAAAATTTTTGTCTGTCTGTCTGTCTGTTTGAACGGGCTAATCTTCGGAACGGCTGAACCAATTTTGACGGGACTTTCACAGACAAGTAGAGGATTAACCAAGGAGTAACATAGGCTACTTTTTTAACCGACTTTCAAAAAAGGAGTTGTGTTGAAATCGGTAAATACAGATGTTAAAAACGCCCTGATAGGTATTTTCGCTGCGCGCGATCGCGACGGCCGACGCGGACGCTCGCGCTCCCCGCGCCGCGCCACGCGCCCCTGCGCCCTGCGCCCGCCGTACGCGGTACCGCGGTACGCCGCCGCGCGGCGGGGGGCGGGTGGACCAGAAATCTACTTATCCCTCAGGATTTGTGAAAAATGGAAATTCACGTGGGCGAAGCCGCGGGCAAAAGCTAGTTATGAATAAAGGATATGAGCGTGTTGACATAACGCGAGTGTAACTGAGCTGTAACGGCCGATACTGCTGATGTTTTATTACATTATAAAACAAACGTCTCAAATTAATTATGGGACATACTACAGTCACCATCGCAATCGATCGTAAAGAATCTTTGATAGCAGTTGTAAAATGTTCCAAATCGTTGTCATGATAATTTATGAAGCATGTTTATGGATGACTTTATGACAAGAAAATTTCTATATTCCCCGAACGCTACAAACTTATGTCGAACGATGAACATGACCTCCAGAGAACGTTTGCCAAAATTGCAAGTAAAGTTTTCCTATATCTGTGAAACGGGATGTACCTACTCGTACTGACAAGTATAAATTAAAAATTTAAAAACACCCGACATTCGCCATTTTGTGGTAACGGCCTTCTTGGATTTGCATAGTGCTATTCTACTAGTCAAGCCCTTTCATTCGATACCCATATTGAGGGCGTTGCGATAAAATATATAATCCGCCATTTTGTAGCGGCGGCCATCTCGGACCGATTTTCATCAAACATAGCTAACAACACTCTCGACTAATTCACCTTTCAAAACCGCATTCAAATCGGTCCACCCGTTTGAGCGCCACAGGGGAACAGACAGACACACACACACACACACACAGACACGTCAAACTTATAACACCCCGTCGTTTTTGCGTCGGGGGTTAAAAAGTAATCGTTTCGGTGGCAACAGCTCCTATTAGCACGTTTTACAAGATGAGCACAAAGCTAAATTAGTAAACGAGTCGCGCGGCGAGGGGCAAAGTGAATTAAAGCAACTCCGAGCCTATTACGTGAAGTGAGTTATAAAATAACTGCGGCGAGTAAGTTCATACATTACAAGCCGATAACCAGACGAGACTTCTGAGACACAAACCAGTCCCTTTTAGTGAAATTGAAAACTTTTTCTGCTACTCATACCGCGACCACGACACCGCTCAATTTAAATCAATTGCTTTTCATAATTAACTTACTCCATTATTGAAGTGCACTCCCTCGTTACCTCAATTAAAATTCAATCGAGATGTAAATCTATTAGAGAACGAGTTTTTCTGGAAGAAGTAATCTAGTAAATTGTTCCTCAGATAAGTGCTGTGTACAGCGTTCACGCTGGGAACTGGATATGCGCTATCTCCTACTCATAATTAATCCATTTACTTTAATATTCAACATTTTCTATTGCGTGGGTACTCAAATATCGAGCTTTATCTCTGACATCGTTTCTCCATTTCAATAGCTATCAATATACGAGTACAATATCGAAAATTAAAGGGAATTAATAAATTTGATTAGCCCCAGTTCCATTAAAAATATTACGATATAATAGTGATGGTGCGGGTTGCGGGGGGTCGCGGGGCCGGTGTCAATCCTGACATTATGCAGTCGCCCTCGCTAATGCAATGAAGATCCCCTTGCTCCAGGGAGTGCCACTTGTACCTAATTCTTATTAAACATTTATTAGCTTACACAAAAGCTATCGGGAGGTGTATCGGTCGATGTTTTATTTATGATCTCTTATAGGATTGCTATTTTCACATTCCGACAAATAATAGACTAATGTAACTAGTTTAGGGAACAATGAAACTTCTCGGACGAAAGTTTATTCTGGTGTCGGATATGATTTATTGCGGACGTTGAAAAATTTAAAAATATCGAGATTGAAATAGGAGTTTGTCTTGTATAGAGCATCGGATTAAAATAGAATGCAATTTTGTTCATTCGCATTGAGAAGTTACAATTGGCTCAGTGTGATCCCACGGTCCACTGTTGTTGAAAGCCAGAAATAGTTTAATCAGAGTTATGCCAGCCATTAATTAAATTACACTTGCCATGGGCAGGGCTGTAAGAAAATTGCTTTTATTTGTGGGAAGTCATCCTATTATACATTCATTCATTTGCGGCCCATTGAGTGACACTATTTCATTTAATTATAATTTACACGACCTCTTTAGTGATTACACTTTTTAATAAATGATAACAACTGCACTTTATGAGATGCTATAATCGGATTTCTAGAGAAGTAGTAAATGAATATGTTGGCTTATTACAGATTGTAATCACCTAAAAAGAATTGTTGTAATTAATTCACCCATCTTCAATTTTTCTTCGTGCTTCATTGAGTTGTGAGAGTGCCAAGGATTTGGATTTTTTCAAGTTATTTTTGAAAAAAATTACAAGGCATCTAAAAAAATCTAAAAAAAATTAAAGCTTTTGCAAAACTTTGGCTCAGTAGATCATAGTAAAATTGATAATTTCATTTCCATTATTGCATTATGCCCCGGAGATAGGTGGCTATCAGACTAATTTTTCAATTTAGGTATGTAGGTACTCATTTCCTTAATGACGATACGCATAATTAATTTCAACAATTTGGGGTTGAAAACATCAATTTAATTAAGTAAAATTATTACTTTTTTTACACCGTTATCCAATTTAAATTAATTAAAATATATGACGCTTAAGCTAACGAAGTAAAGAGTGATAGCGAAATTGGTTGTTTTTTTATATTACTTATCTAAATTACTAGACTACATGTTTACATTATGTATAATTACCACATATCTTTAATTAATCATAAAAAGTCAAGTCTGTTCTGCTATTAGAGCGCGATAACGGGACATGTTTCAGAATAAAAAGTTGTCTTAACCAACTTTATTCTGGAGGTGCACACATCTACAGTAGGTACAAAATGTCCCAGCGGTCGAAGACAGATAGAACAAAACATAATAATATGAATGAGGTGAAAACTGAAAACTAGTGAATATATACATGTGCACACATAAGTACGTACATTTTGTCAAAAACAAGGGTTGAAAGAAGAAGTTGTATTCTCTTGAAAGCCAATTTATTAGGCGATGTATCGGTTTTAAATCATTGACTATTTGCGACAAGAGTCAACATGGCTTTTGGAATTTTAATTTTGTTAGTGAAAAGATAAGATAAATAGTTTTTTTTTTTTACTTGTTTTGCTTGTGTTCAACAATGGCTTCCAATTTAATTTTACTTTCACAATTCACATAAATATCAATTCTAAATCATAGACACCGACTCGCGACAGAATCAATACCTAGCTTTATTTTAGCTGTTGGTGTGTATTTTTTTTTTTTTGTTAATGAGAAAGCATTCACAGTGACTCGATCAACAACAACACACCACGTGGGTGGTTCTAAAATTATGCTTCCTTGAAATAAAAATGATCTTTAAAACTAACCCTTTCAGACATGGCATAACTTGTATGTATATGAGTAAAAAAAAAATGCCACATTGTGCATAAATCGCTCTCTTGGGTCCTCACATTAAACGTAGGTATAAGTTATAACGTGAAAAAAATATACAATCTAATAATTCAATCTAAAGTTAAACATTTATTAAAATGGTCGAACTTTATTGCTTGCCAGTTTATGTAACAAATTAATTAAGAAATAAATACTTAAATCTATTTATTTTTCGTGTAAGTAAACGGCAAAAAATAAGCACCTGTAACCAACTTAAAAGCTTCCCCATAAAATGATTGAAACCATGAAATAAGTGGTTAGGTTTATTCTTACGTGAAAACAAACGTGCCAATTTCATTTTCAATCAACAGCTGTCATCGTCCACAGGTCATACCTACGTAACATATTATTATTTATTATGTTACGAGGTAAACAAGATACAATTTAAAAATTAAAAAAACCCGACTGCCATCACCAAATTAAAAAATTAATAAACTACCACCGCTTACTCACAGTATAGTTATTATTTATTTTGTTTTCTATGATTTGTCACTCCAAACTGATTTCAAACATATAGATTGTATATATTTTCGTACTCGCCTTTTAAAGCCCTTTATTTTGATACCCCACTCGAGGGTCTTAAAGAAAAAAATTATTTTCAGCCCGCACATTAAATTGCATAAAATCTGTCATTTTGATTTTTTTAGAATTTTATGTACCCAGTAATATGTGCGCCGTCAAGACAAATCTAATGACCTATCATTTATCAAAATAGGTTGAGCTGTTGAGTAGTTACGAATGACATAGGAAATGGTCATTTTCTTTGATTTATCATTCCAAATTGTTTCTAAATATATAAGTTGTATACATTTTCGTACTGGCCTTTTAAAGCCCTTTATTTTGATACCCCACTCGAGGGTCTTGAAGAAAAAAAAATTTTTCAGCCCGCACATAAAAGCGCATAAAGTCAGCCATTTTGATTTTTTTTTAAATTTAGGTACCCTATGACACTCACGTCATCAATACAAATCTTATGACGTATCATTTATCAAAATCCGTTGAGCCGTTGAGCAGTTACACGCGGACATAGGAATGGACATACATACACACAGGTGAAACACATATACCCAGTCGGGTAAATAAAAAAAAGGGATGGTATAATAAAAATCATATTGTGTGTATACAGTATACGTGACACACAGAACCATGTTCCCGAAGCGGTACCTACTCAAGTAAAAAGTCAGTTACTAAAAAAATTTTACTCAAGTAAAAACGGAATGACACACTTACTTAAAAATATTAGAAATCCACTTACAAAAACAATCGTTTAAATCTTGTATCCAAATTGCAATTCAGTGTCTACGCGTACTATATAATATTACGAGAAAAAAGTAACCACTGAAAATCGTAAACACATAGAACCTAAACAAGGACGCGTGTTCCCGATGCGGTACTCAAGTAAAAACTGAATGAAATTGAATGGACGCGGCGGGCCCACGCGCGTCACTATCGTCTTCCTGTTGATAACGCCTTAATGAGTCGCTTGTTCCAATGCACTTCCCGACTGATAGTGTGCCATTATATTGGTAATTGTTTACTGGATTGGGTTTTATTGGGATTCATCTTTTATTAGCGAGTTTTTCCTGACATACGACACGTAGTCTGGCTATGAGGATCTATGAAGGTTTTCCGATTTTCAGTTTCTTTTTTAAATGGTCACTAAACCTAATCCATCTGGTAAGTAGGTATGTGATGTCTAAATGGTAAATGGCGGAACTAATTTTTAATTAAAAAAACAAGTAAGTAGGTACCTATAATGGCCATTTTGCGGTAATACGAGTATGACAATCTGTGGTCTCTTTATTACCTAGTTACCTACCTATGTATTTGAGCTTCATATATTGCTTCATTATTAGTGTACCTATTTAAAGTGTTTTTATATGGATATTTTACGCAAATATTTTCTTGTTTCACCTCATAAAAAGAAAAATATTACTTTTTTTTTGTAGGGACAGTCATGTTACTAGTCTCAAACAAGGGTAATTTTCTTACACAGTAAAGTTTATCTTTTATACGTGTCTGTTACGTTAGTTAATTTTTTCTTCCTAAAGTAAATAAATCGATCAATGAGCAATACACCAGCTAACAAAATTCAATGAATGAAACTATTTATTTTTGAAGTTATCCTTGTATGAAATTGTTAATCACTTTGCGGTAACTTGACGCATTGGACACATTACAAATAAACTAAAATCATCTAATTACGTGCTCATAAATAAGGAAAATATGTGTTTTCACGTAAACAAATAATACGTAGCATATTAATATAAGCGTCATTCATAACTTGGAGAGTCGTCTAAAGTATAGGTAAATTATAAATAAAAACCGGCCAAGTGCGTGGCGGGCCACGCGCAGTGTAGGGTTCCGTAGTCACAATCCTCGAAAAACATATATAACTCCTTAACCTGTGAATCCTACTTATCCGTGATAGTTTTCCTTTAAAATTGATTATATACCCTACTGCTGTGAATTTTTTCAAGTTCCTATATACTGCCATTTGGCTGATAGAGGGGGGGGGGGACACTTGACTCTAATAAAAATTTGCACTTTAAAACATCATATTTTACAAACGGATCTAGAAATCGAAAAATGATGTTCCCACACCCACAGTATTTTTAAAAGACCTATTCAACGATACCCCACACTATGGGGTAGACGAGGAAAAAAATATTCATCCCTACTTTACATGTAGGGGAGCTACCCTAAAAAAAATATTTATCAAAATTTTATTTCACCACTTTGTCGGCGTGATTAATATTTATACTCATGCCAAATTACGGATTTCTAGCACTAATAGTCTCTGAGATTAACCGAGGACGGACGGACAGACGGACGGACATGGCGAAACTATAAGGGTTCCTTGTTTACTACGGAACCCTAAAAATATTGCCAGCGCACTACTCTTCTTTTTTATCGAATAATAATCGACACTATTTATACTAACAATATATACCTAGATAATAATATGTAACTAGCCGACCTACCTAACCTAGGAGTTTTTCGTGTCATAATATTAATTATAGTTCCCTTATAAGTAATTGCTAGTTTATCTGTAAATTGATGTTGGAGTCTATTAACACTTGTTGCTTCCATTCGAATGGCAATAGGCATACACGGTTCCTATAAAGGGAACTATGGAAGGATCCATAGTTTATTTTCGAGATTGCATGCGCACGTGGTAGAAAAAAAGAGTAATATTATTTTTCAATTCCCATACAAAGGTGGTCGGTGCGCGGCGGCAAATTGGTTGTATTGTGAATTTGGGCAGTGCGTGCCGGGGCGCAGATGAAATGTTTATTTTCAATTTCCGCCATTTCCCAGCGCGCCGGCCGCAGGATTAGGATGTGAAACAACGACACTATCGCTAGACAGTTTTAAAGAAACACTGTTTTATATCGGATTTTTTTGCTAACCATAATATCAATGGAAAACTATCGAAACTCATCCTGATAGCTCTGAAGCTTTTGTTTTGGGTCATTGAAGCTGATATTCCTACCTCTATTGTAATCTATGTCAATAAAGAAGCCTTTGTTTTCGTGCTGTTTGTTAGGTTTCTTGGGACCTGCGCAGACAAGAGACTTTTGTCCGCGGAAGAGAAAACTCCATCGTTCCATTACTACTACATTCTCCTAATTGGCTAAGTAACGATCGTACGATCAAATGATACGATTTGGTCGCACGATCGAATAGAAAAGAATAGAAAAGTTTTTTATTCAAATAAACTTTTACAAGTATCTACTTTTGAATCGTCAACTGAATCTACCACTTCTAGTCACTCGAATCTAATCACTTGAATCAAACATGAGTGTCCTAATTGAAGCTCACAAGTCATCGCGTGATCGCAGTACTAATTTTCATCGTACGACGAAATCGCATCGTTTGATCGTACGATCGTTAACCAATAAGTATGCCTCAGTCCCTAGTAGGTACTTAGTAGTGTTTTATGCCGTACACTTTTTAGTGACCAAAAAAGTACGACAAGGACTGTCGTCTGCGTGAACTTTTACGCGTTTTACTACGTTATATCTATAGATTCGTAATTACACAAAAATTTTGTGGTCAAACTGAAACAAAAAACGCCAAAAAAAATATAAGCTCGTTTATCCTACGAAGAAAAATGAGATCCTACTACAGATAATATACCGTCATGAGAGCAAAATCAATTACATATATGTAATATACCTACACCAATAATAATAGACACCAATCATCAAAGCTCCATGCATTTGCATTGAGCATTCATCAAAAAAAATCATGGACGTAATTAAAAAAATTATGTAACTTATTCTTATCAATCACACTGAACCTACGAATACAACTCAAAAAATATTTTCTAGAAATGAGGCATAATTTTTAGATGGTATCGACTTGTAAAACATCGTAACCTTAAAATGTAACTTTGTGCTATATTGTTGAGCTTGAGAGGCGTTAAGCGGAATGAAAGGGATTGGTCTAAATCGCAGATCACGAACGCTTAATCTGCCCTCTTAAGGCTCTTAAGCATCGAGCGGTACGAATTGTTCGTAGGTGCTAATTGCGTATAATCGCTGACTGACGAGCGTGCTGCACGTTTTCAATTCAAATCCACACGACCTCTGATTCGCGATCCTTGTATACTAAATATATTATTGAATGGTATTCGTATTCCGTAACTAAAGATAGCCTAGTGGTTAGGACGACCGACTTCTAATCGGAGGTCGTGGGTTCGATCCCGGGGCACGCACCTCTAACTTTTCGGAGTTATGTGCGTTTTAAGTATTTAAATATCACTTGCTTTAACGGTGAAGGAAAACATCGTGAGGAAACCTGCATGCCTGAGAGTTCTCCATAACGTTCTCAAAGGTGTGTGAAGTCTGCCAATCCGCTTGGCCAGCGTGGTAGACTATGGCCAAGACCCTTCTCACTCTGAGAGGAGACCCGTGCTCTGTAGTGAGCCGGTAATGGGTTGATCATGATGATGATGATGATGAACTAAAGATACATATACCACTTCTCATTAATTCCCAAAAGGTTCTTCTTAATAAATTCGATCTCATGGATTGGTTAATATGTTATGTATGAAAAAGCACTTGGACATAGCTGTTGAAGGTATATTATAGCTTAGGTATATTATACCTAAGTAAAACACCAACACCAGACCCGAAACTCTGTTTCTGGTCTGTTAAGAGTTTGATATTGTCCAAGCATTGCCTTCACTTTGGATGCCCTATATAACTAGGTATAATACAATAATTGTTTCAGGAACCTTCTCCGTGCACTCTATGGTTTAGTAAAATCGTCCAAGCACTTATTGCCACGCCACCACAAACTATAAAAACAATATTTGTTTATAACTACAGGTATTTTGAAGTCGGTTGAGGACCGCGCGTCGTTTTCGTCGTTTCTTTTTATGCCCGCCCAACTTATTTATGTATAGTATTCTAATAGTGATATTAAGCATGTACCTACCTAAATAAAAAATTACTCCACAGTACATTTACATCCATCGATCTTAATTTTATTATGTTTACGTAACGTGGGGGGTATGAAATAACCTAAGCAACTTAAATATTAGCATATTTTATTGCCCATGTTTGGTAAAAGCTTCCTTTGAGATCTTAGTAAGGATACGCCGCCGGCGACTAGATAAAGGGTTACAGCCGACATATTGTCTACACCTCAAGGCATGCTTGTGTGAACTGATGTTACGGTACTTGTCCTGTCTTAAATATATTGCCTCACAATATGGACAAACTTCCTAATCCTATCTCTATAGAACTACTTTTAGACGTAATAAAGTTGAACATATTATCATACACCTTTTACTCAAGTAATAACCCTAATATTTTCATAACTCGATAGTAAGCATTATTTTCTAAGTATCTATAAAAAACGTGAATGACGTGACACTAAGAATAATTAAATCACGTATAAAGGCAACAACATAACATAATATTATGTCACTTGAAGATAAGGACCTCTGACAAACTAATTTTTATAACCAGGAAGGTCCGTAAAGTTATTATGTGCATAGATACCACTCCACCGGTCTATTGATGTCCGCTGCGGATCATGAGGTTCTGGGTTCGATTCCCGGAAAATACATTAACAAAAAATACATTACAAGAAAAATATTGAGTTTTCTGTCAAGCAATTCTCAGTTGCAGCCCAGAGTTGAAAAGTTGGCGTGATACACCCCTATATCTCAGGAAGCACGTAAGCAATTTCTCTCCGGTCATGTCGGATTGCAATGCCATCGGATTTTGAGAGCGAGGCAATAGAGAGGGCATCTATTCTATGGTCACGCTCTTGTGCACTATAATATCTCCTCCGTAGTCAGATAGTCTCCCTTGAGATTGACCGTTGTGTACCGAATTTCGCCGGAAGAATCATGTGGATGCTTTTCTTAAACCTACTCGATAACCTCAATTCTTTTCCTCGTGCGAGCGAAGCCGTAGAATCTAAATAGTTCTAAGCCAATAACAAACTAAGACAGGTAAAGTACTTAGTAAATAGTACAATATTGTGCTTACTTGTTTAATGCCGTCACTGTAAGCAAACCAATTTTCCTTTGTCGAGGAGGACAACAAAATGCGATGTTTGCATGCATTATGCAGCAATTTACTCGTAAACCCGCCATTTGTTTGAAAAGGCCCGCCGACGATTGTCGGTCATTTAATATGAACGCAAGGAGCCCGACATCGACATGCCAATGGATATCAGTTTGGCTGAAACTACCCACGAGTCAGTATTATTTATTAAAATTCTTTATTACTTTAAATTGTAGATTTATTCTTACTTTAAATTATTACAGAATCTAACGAATTGAGATTTAATAACTTTTTATTTTAACTTAGCTCTCGCAATACTTAGTAGTATAAAAATTACATCCTTTTCTGAAGTAACTTTATTTACGTTCATTCGAACGCAGATTATATGGACGCAGCATCAAATATTGTTGTGATCTAGGTATTTGTGAAGCTCACTGATTAACCCATGGGTGCCATGGGCATCTATCTACTTGGCAATCCAGCTATTCTAATACAGCATAAAATAATGTCAGTGAAGATGGCTGTTTCTAATAAATCGGATTATTTATAATCTTTTGTATCTGTCAATTGTCATAATAATTGATAAATGAATCTGAACCACATCCATTTAGTCCACTTGATTGGCTCAAATCGTGTTCATATTAACTTAATTAATTTTTGTTAATAATACCTATACTACATAAGTCCATACAGTTTCATATATGTCATAACAAACAGATCATAACACTAAAACCAAATTAGCTTAAGTCACCATAAATCAATAATAATAATCATTAGGTAGCAATAACACCTTCGATACATACCGAATATAGAGTACGAGAAGCCGAGGCGCGAATGCCGGCGCGTAACCGGAATACCATTAGGACGGTGCGGGGCGGCTTATTAACTCTCTCCTTTAATTAAATTATTAGAAATCTCGAACCGGGCTAATTAACGAAGAATTCCAACATTTCGGTCCACCTATCGGGCATTAATTAAAATTGACAAAGCCGCGGGGCATACGAGCTCGCCAAATATCGCCTCTATTAATGAAATGATCACTCGAAACTAATTAAATTATGGAGGTAATGGTGCGTGCACGTGATACCGAATACTCCACTAGTGCATGTTACATCTCCGCTTTGAATTTTCATATTTTAATTTCTCATTATTCATTTTATTTTTATGTGCAATACCTACGAAAAGTATACTGCCTCTTATTCATGTTTCTTCAAAACTTGCCAAAATCAAGTAAAATCTTTCAAATCTTCCAGGTTAGGAATAAGGATGTCGCGCGTTTCATACAGTTCATTGTAAGTATTTATTACAAACTACTTAGCTGATGTCCGCTACTTCGCTAGTATGGTTAGTTATTTAGTTTTTTTAATCCCGTAGGAACTCTTTCATTTACCGGGCTAAAAAGTATCCTTTTATGTGTTCAGGACGGAAACTTGTCCAAGTTTGTCAAGATCGGTTCATAGTAATGCTCATAGCTGTGAAAAGTTAACAAGTGTAAATTGAAAATTTAAAAAACCCCCGACATACGCCATTTTGTGGCGGCGGCCATCTTGGATTTGCATAATGCTATTCTGCTAGTCAAGCCCTTTCATTTGATACCCATATTAAGGGAGTTGTGGAAAAATATGAAATCCGCCATTTTGTAGCGGCGGCCATCTTGGACCGATTTTCATCAAACATAGCTAACAACACTCTCGACTAAATCACCTTTCGAACAAAAAAAACCGCATTCAAATCGGTCCACCCGTTTGAGCGCCACAGGGGAACAGACAGACACACACACACACACACAGACACACACACACACACAGACACGTCAAACTTATAACACCCCGTCGTTTTTGCGTCGGGGGTTAACAAATAGATAGATAGCTAAAAGTTTTTGAATAAAATTCTTGGGATAGATAGATGGATAGACAGACGAACTGTATGAAACTATAAAGTAACACTTAACATCAGGTGACCCGCCTGCCCGTTTGCCCGAAAAAAAAGGTTTCTTTTTAACTACGGAAGCCTAAAAACTAATTCAATTCCCTACTACCTGCAGGCTATGAAGGTGTCGTAACGGTGTAAAAGGCACGGCACAGTCTAGGCGCAGCGACATTAAAATGAGTAATTATAATAAAGCTGATATGTCCTCATAATTAACTAAGCCTGATGAAGAGTGCTTTGACGAGAGCAGGTGATACGAAAGCGGCTACAGCGCTGAAAATTCACTTACACCGCTTTTATTTGTGTTACATTTTTTCCGGATTCCGTAGCATATATTTTGTGATTCGTATATTATTTTTTTTTTTTAGTTTTATTGTTGTTATTATGAATTACGGTTTAAAAACAGATTTCTTAAAAAAAGGCTTTTTCACCCGTTTTTTCAGTGATGGTATTTCAAAAATCGCTCCAAGAACATTTGCTCCAAATTTCTAATCTCCACGTCCACCGGTGTAGACTGAGAATTGTCAGTCATTGTCAGGCAGTGAGCGTTTGTGACCATGGACCCAAGGGTCTTAAACGCAAGCACTACAAAAACATACATACATTTTAAGTGACAGTATTTACGGCGCTTAAGCATTTGAGCACTTTCGGATTTGAGGGTTAGATTATTAATTTTCTAAGTTTTATTCAATTACTTTCAATAATTTCTAAAATTCATATAGACATTTTTCCTTTTTCTTCAATAAATTCCTTATTAATCGTATGACCTAAATAAAATTTGTAACTACTTAGATATTACACGAAACTTACTTGAAGTTTCAAGTAAGAATCAGTCTGGCCTTTCTAACGCGAGTATTAGCAGTTAGTATCGTCCATGTTTATTAATAGGGAAGATTCCGTACAGCCTTGGGCCCATTACCGCCAGGGTTGAACTGAGTTGGACCAATACAAACATTTCTTATAGTAAATATCATGGGAGATGATCAATATTTTTGGAAGCTAATATAACACACACAAAAAGTTAACTATTTTGAGCACCTAATCTATTTACATATTTACCATTACCTACTAAGGTTTCATGGCTGTTACAAACGACAAATTGGGCCCAATTTCGTGCATCTCCTTTTTGTTTTAACTTTGAAAAAGTAATGTTTGTGTGTAGAATCCAGCGCTGCAGCGCTGCCCTGGTCCCCCGCAGCAGCACTAGCGCTAATTAGACGGAGTGACAACCCACTCCCGCCATAAAGCGCCGCAGATTTATCGCCACAGATTATTTATATTATGTTTATTAGGCTTGCCCTGCGCCCCTCGCAGCTTTCCTGCTAATTGAATTGCTCGGATTTTTATATGTGGCTATGCCATACCTGAAGATTTTATTAACTATCACTTCGCAATCACAATAGTTAAGATATTGAATTGGTGTAATTTTAAAATACCTTCGTTTTCCTTTTGATGAAATGTTTTGATTAAATACTATGCATGACCTACCTATAGGTAGTAATTTACCCATGCAAAATGTGCAGTTGTTGAAATCCACTTTTTACCATCCCGATTATGCCTTAATTGAACAACAAATATCACACTAATAATATTATAAAGGCGAAAGTTTGTGTGCATGTATGTGTGTATGTTCGTCTATAACGCCGCAACCACTGAACCTATTTGGCTGTTTGAAATGGAAATAGATTATGCCCTGACTTAACACATAGTCAAGACATTGTCAAGATTGATTTGGCGCTTGAGAAGTAATAAGTTGATAAACAGACACTTTTGCTCATCATACTCGTATATCGTTAGTATAAATTGGCTATGACAATATTACTCCAGTAACTTTAGTAATCCGACCTTGCGTTAAATCGGGTAGTTCTGATTTTTTGTAGACTTATTTATGATGTTGGCCCAATGATTAATCCAAGTTTGTGACCTCGAGCAACGAACGCAACTTTGTCAAAAATCGAAAAAACCGCGAAAATTTCGGATTTTTTTCAGATTTTGGCGATTATAACCCAAAAGGACTAGTTCTTGACACTACCTTTTCAAAGCGTTTTAAAGTAGAATAAAATTGCTACAATTTAAGACCAGAACCAGCTCTGTAGGTACATTACTTACTGAGATGCTCGTGACTTCGCTTGCGTGAATTCTTAATCTCATACAAACTTCCATCTCCCATTGTAACAATTTAGGGGTAGTTTTCCAAAATTCCTTCAATATGTAATTTTTAATTTTTAACTGAAAATCTAAATACCAATTTTCATGGATATAACTCGATAAATGACGAAAACGTGATGGGGTCTCATTTAAACTTTCATCCCGTACTTAACACACTTGCGGATAGAATTTTCAAAAATCCTGATATTCATATTTTTTATTTTTTATCGAAAGCCCAAATACCAATTTTCATGGATGTAACTTGATAAATGACAGACTTTCATACAAACTGTCGTCCCCTATTTGACCCCTTTAGGGGTAGAATTTCTAAATATCCTTTCTTAATGTGCGCCTTAATCACAAAAGGAAGCTACTGTGAAAATTTCAAGTTCCTAGCTTTCAGTTGTTTAGGTTGTGCGTTGATGATCATTCAGTCAGGACAAGCTTCTTGAAACTAGAAACTTGAAATTTTCTCAGTAGCTTCATTTTATGATATAGGCGTCTACTAGGAAAGGATTATTGGAAATTCCATCACTAAGGGGGTTAAATAGGGGATGAAAGTTTGTATGAAAGTCTGTCATTTTTCAAGTTACATCTATGAAAATTGGTATTTGTGCTTTCAATAAAAAAATAAAAAATATGAATTTCATGATTTTTGAAAATTCTATCCGCAAGTGGGTTAAGTAGGGGATGAAAGTTTAAATGAGACCCCGTCACGTTTTCGTCATTTATCAAGTTATATCCATGAAAATTGGTATTTAGATTTTCGGTTAAAAATTAAGAATTACGTGTTGAAGGAATTTTGGAAAACTACTCCCAAATTGGCACAATGGGAGATGGAAGCTTGTATGAGATTAAGAATTCACGCGAGTGAAGTCGCGAGTATCTCAGTAAGTAATGTATATGTACCTACAGAGCTGGTTCTGGTCTTAAATTGTAGCAATTTTATTCTACTTTAAAAACGCCCTGAAAAGGTAGTGTCAAGAACTAGTCCTTTTGGGTTATAATTGCCAAAATCTGAAAACAATCTGAAATTTTCGCGGTTTTCTCGATTTTTGACAAAGTTGCGTTAGTCGCTCGAGGTCACAAACTTGGATTATTCATTAGGCAAACATCATAAACAAGTCTGCAAAAAATCAGAACTACCCGATTTAACGCAAGGTACCCCATACTAGCAAATCCTAAAGTTACTGGACTAATAACGTTTAAAAAAAATTATGTTTAGTCGAACAGTAGTAGACTAATATCGATTAAAAACGCTTTGAATTGATGCTACGCAATTTTAATTAATCTAATTTATTCACCATAAACTAATTGCTAAATGAACTGATACAGGTTTGGTAACTTTGTTGCTATAGTGAAATAAATAATTAAGCAGACAAAATTTTGATAAAACAATTTTCATAATATTATGTATCAATCACTAGGTATAATCAACGAGTTATTAGCAATGAACTATCTATAATATAATAAAACTGTAACAGATCCAATTCTGTACATTGAAGTTATTTTGAAATTTTTTATCAGAGGGCACTCTATAATCGATACTGAAGCCAAAACTGCAATTTTTTTTCATTTTTGTCTGTCTGTCTGTCTGTATCTTGGCCGCGCATCACGCCGAAACTATTGAATGGATTTGAATGAAACTTGGTACGATTTGAGTTTACACTCCGAGGTAGGTTATAGGATACTTTTTATCCCGAAATTCAGCACGGTTCCCTTGGGAGAGGGGATGAAAGTTAAAACGTGTATTTAGCTGTAATTTATTAACGCGTTATTCGATTTCACTCATTCTTTTTTTGTTAGAAAGGTAGTACTTTAAGTATTGTCCCGTAAATATTTCAAGGTCATAGGTTTTTTAGTTTAGAAATTACAGGCATTTATTGGGTTCCAATAACTTGGGACCCGGATCTTTGTACGTACGGCTTATTTTAAACTGGTGTGCGTTTAAATTTATGTTTCTCGGTCTGTCTATTTGTTCCAGCTAATCTCCGAAACGGCTAGGGCTTGATCGATTTTAACGGAACTTTCAATGGCAGATAGGTGATGTTATAAGGAGTAACTTAGGCTACATTTAAACTGGTGTGCGTTTAAATTTATGTTTCTCGGTCTGTCTATTTGTTCCAGCTAATCTCCGAAACGGCTAGGGCTTGATCGATTTTAACGGAACTTTCAATGGCAGATAGGTGATGTTATAAGGAGTAACTTAGGCTACATTTAGTTTAGGTACATAAAAGAATTATGGGATCCGATCCGACCCTATTATAAAACCTATAAACACGCGAACGAAGTCGCGGGGGTCAGCTAGTTTTAAAATATGTGTTATAATATAATCAATACACTGTACAGATACATCAAAATTATACACATATGATGTATATGTACTACATTATTTTGATTGTACAGTAGACCAAAACAGTTTTTTCTATAAAAAAAAAACGAGTTTTTAACAGCGAAACTATTAGGTACCTACCTAATACCTATAGGCCCCGTATTTATCATGATCAATTTAATTGAAGTGTGTGTGAATACTGAATTGTTTCTGAATTCCATTGTAGCGACACATATTTTTTTTGTCAGTATACATAAATGAATTGTGAATGTGGGCTGTGGGGAGACTTTTGTGGCCTCAAAATTTGGCAGAAAATATTCATCGCGCATCCGAAAGGCGGCACTTGGATTATATTATAGAAGTCAATTACGCGTAACCCAAACACATGTACATTGTAATTAAGTACATAGTGGATCATTAATCATAAAGCACAGGAATACCAGTTGTGTTGGCGATCGTTGCCCAGTGCGCTAGTATGATTAACAGCGTCTCCTCCCGCGCGCCACTGTGATAAATTATCATCGAAAATAACCACTATTTTAATAACCAATCTAATTTATAAGCGGCATATAGCTTAGTTTCCGTTTCAGCCCACGCTTGTTAGAAACAGTCGTACCTACGTATACGTATACCCAAAGTCGGTTGCAAAAATACTAAAAATTAGCGTAAGGAAGCAGATACATAACAAAATATAGTATCTACGAGTAAAAGCTAAGGGAGCGCTTAGAACGAGTTTACATCTCGACAACTTTGACGTTTCGAATATCGTAACAAAGAAACTTTAAAAACTTTGTCTGTTGTGTGTGTGTACAAATGTGTTTGCGTGATTTCGTAGAAATATGTTTGTCTATGTAATAGGGCGGCGACATGCGTTCTGTATAGTTTGAAGTGGTACACAGCACTGTACCGCATTGCGTTCGCATTCAGTTCGCTCAAGTAGGACGGCATGTACCAAAAAATTCATATATTGTTTTAAAAATACTATACGCCAAAATCCCATCATCCTTAAGCTACCAATAAAAACAGTAACGCTATTTCCCTAGAATTTTTAAGATAACGTTTTATGCGTCAAGAAATAATTTCGATAGTAGATAAGTATTAGGTACACAAATACAACTCACGGAACATGAGTAACAAGAGTTCACATCTGATACACAATATACCACGAATAATAAAACCAATGTTATTATAGCAAAGAAATTGCGACACTAATATAAAGAATATTTAGAATTAAATTCGCAGTGGCGATGTTTAAAATCGCAGCCATGTCCTTATCCACGGACATCGCTATCCGAGGTTGTATCTTTCGTTGATTTGTTGCTTGGCTGTAGTGTGTTCTGAAGCTAATTAATTTTAATTGGATCGCAATGCATCTATTGTGAGCCCGACTTTTGACCCCTGTGCTCTGGACGTAATTTCAACTCGTTATTAGAGATGGGCCGACTGTGCCATTTGCTGACTAGCCGACTAGCCGACTAATCGGTTTTCAAATTGCCGATCATTCGGCCAACTAGTCGGCAATGCCGATCATATACTAGCCTTTGTAACTTTTTTCGAACCAAGGTACAAACAGCAGTTTTTGGATACAGTCTTTGTTCACACATTTTTTGTTGGAAGCTTTAAAGAATAGTATGAGTGACGATGATGACAGCGACACAATTATACCTAACAAATATTTTTCAAAATGTTTCGTCCTGATGTAAAATACAGCAAAATAATGACAAAATATTATAAAAAACAAGTAACTACATATTATATTGTTTTTAAAATAAAATAGAACCAACATTTACGTAAATGTTGGTTTTATTTTATTTGTCAAGCGCCGATTATATTTCGATATATTTCGCCGATTAGTCGCCGACTAGTCACCGATTATAAAAGATGCCGAATAATCGGCTTTCCCGACTAGTCGGCGACTAGTCAGCCCATCTCTACTCGTTATGCTGCTCGTACAAATCACTGTTCCTAGAAAATAAATTCATAATAATTATTGCCGGGAACGCTAGGTATATTTTAAGATTCAGGTGTTTGTTTATTTATTTCGAACAGTTGTTCTTGCTGCAATTATTATGAGGCAAGTTTTATTTTCTTTTATTTCGGCCGTATATCTATGTGTTGTAAATTGTTATCGTGATTCTGTGATGGTCGCACTGTGTTCAGTTTTAATTAACTACATATTATTAGGTACATATTACGTCACAATTCAATACACTGCAGTTGCATATACCTTATACACATAATATAGATGTTATCAGTGACGTGACTTTGAATACGCTTGCTCCTAATCCGTGTATTAGGGCCAAATTAGGGTTGCCACATGTCTAGGAACATCTTATGAATGATAGAATATAGCAATCCTGATATTCCATTGGTTCTCCCACTTTGATATTTGCGGGAAATCAAGGACCCCAATAGAGTGAAATGTAAGAAAGTAGTTAAATGAGTAGATCTATTAACGCTCAAAATAGCAATAAAACGGTGTAATGGGTAACTTATACTAGCGCAACTTTACTTTTGGCAATGGCATTGTACCAATCAACAGATCCCTATGTAACGACAGTGAAATGTCAGGATGAATGTGTACGAGTGACAGCCCTATGTCACATTCAGGGCTGTTGCTCACAATTCACACTTGCAACAATCGCCATTCATTTTACGCTCGTGTGCCTCCGCTTAGTCTTTCAAATTAAAACGCCAAGAAATCTCTGTCGGATTAATGAGATTAAAAAATACATTTATTCTTTTGATCTGATTTAAATACATTTTTTGATTGAAATCACGGAAGTATTGCATAGTTACCTGGTATGACGTTTGACTAAGATTATATATGATAGTAGGACATTTACGATACCTACTTTTTATCCCGAAAAATCTACAGCTCGCACTAGATTATCCAAAAACCTAAATCCACGCTGACAAAGTCACCAGCGTCAGCTAGTTTTTAAGCGCATCATCATCGTAACTTTTTCACGGATTTTGCGATGAGAATATACATATTTGTTAATCTTACGGAACTGCAAGTAATTTTACTAGGCAGCCAAAGAAAGACAATGTAAATATTAAGTACCTATCTCGTATTTTTTGTTTTCTACTCATGTGCACAGCCGACTCATCTCCGCGAAACAATTTCGCATGTCCATAACAATAGCCACGCTTGCCATATCCCATTCGTGTGGAGGCGGCCATTATACAAGTTGACAGTGGCTGCAGCCTGCAGGCAAGGGTCGTACGACTATGAAAAAATGCAAACATTCAACTTGTTTAATCTCATGAGCAGGCTAATTGTGCCGCCAGTGACGACGGCGGGGAGGCACGTGACCCGTCACTCGCAGGGAAATTAAAGCATTCCGTTATTTTCAATTCGCGGCTCGGCTATTGCGTCGTTTTATAGAGATACTAGTAACTGCCCACGGCTTCGCCCGCGTGGATTTCGGTTTTAAACAAATTCCGAGAGAATCGTGAATTTTCTGTTCTCGTTCCCGCTCCTTTTTCCAAACTTTATACCTACTATCAAGGAAATTCACAATAGTAATCTAGATATAGCTGTAGCTATAGATTTCGGGTTTTTCAAAATCCCGTGGGAACTGTGCATTTTTCCGGGATAAAAAGTTAAGTTAAAAGTAGTTATTAGTTTTTAAGTTAAAGTTAGTTGTTGTTGTTGTTGTTTTAAGACCCCTCTCCTAGTTTGACGCTATGGAAGTTTAGGTATCTAACGGCAGGTAGGCTGGCGGCCAGTTACACGGACGACTACTTGGATATAGCGCGACTATGACTATAGTTTTGGTACTTGTATTAAATATTAATTTATAAATTATTTATTTGATATTGTAGTATTATATATTATATATATATTTACTATAAAATATTTTTAAATTTACAATTTACAATTACCAATTATTATTATTATTATTATACATATTTCAAATCATCTGTCTGAAAATAACATTACAGAGCTGTTGCATTGCACCTGTTGAAGTTCTTGGATACATTTTCTGATAAGAGTACAATTATTTAAAGTTTACCAATAGAACAATAAAAAGTATGCAATCTTTGTTTACTGCTAAAATGTCGGTTTAGTCAGAAGTGCAAGTGCGACTTTTATTACAGTAATTAGTAATAAACAACAGGTGTTTGTAGTCATTAGGTAGGTACCTAGTATATTTTTTTGGGAGGAGGGGGCGAATTTTGCTATTTCGTATAATTTTTTTTTCTTCTTCTTTTGATTTCTTCCTTAAAAAAATACAACGGCCATTTTGGATTCCAAAATGAACATCATTTTTTATGTTCAGTCCTCCAAAAAACTTCGGAAATGAAATGACACCCATATTATAAACAAGTGGATAAACCCGCGACTTCGTTCGCATGGATATTGGTTTTTAAAAATCCCTCTCATTGAGAACTCTTTGTTTTTCCTAAGCTCCTTTGAGCTTATACCTTGCTAAAAACTGTTGAAATTTCACTGGCGGATGTTTAGGTACATCAAAATGTAAACATCCGCCAGTGAAAGTCCTATCAAAAACGGTCCAGCCTTTCAGAGATTGGCCAGTAATTTATAAAGTATCTCCTTTCTAACAAAAAAAGAATGAATGAAATCGGACCACCCGTTAACGAATTACAGCTAAGTACACATTTTGACTTTCATCCCCTCTCCCAAGGGAACCGTGCTGAATTTTGGGATAAAAAGTATCCTATATATTACTCCGTAGTATGAACTTAAATCATGCCGAGTTTCATTTCAATCCATTTAGTAGTTTTTACGTGATGCGCGCACAAACATATAGACAAACAGATAAACAGACAAAAATTTCAAAAATAGCTTTTTTATGTTCTATTACTTATCCCTAACATCCACCAGTTATTATTTTGCACAAATCTTCAATGTACACATATGGCAATTCTACGATTTTATTATATGTATAGATATGTATAGAAAATAATTTCTTAAAAAAAAATACGACGGCCATCTTGGATTTCAAAATGGAATATTAGTTTATAATATTATATTTCCGTGACTGTCCTAGGTGCTATGCTGTAATTTCACTTATTTAAAAAAATACGCACTATTACTTACTACTCACGCATATTTTTTAGAAAAATATTCATGCTCAAAACTTTGCAGTCGTTGTATAAATTAGTGTTTACACGACTCTCGTACGTGCATCTGGATGGTGGCAAAATTGGCACAGGTCCTTCCCTAACGAGCGCCGGGCGCATACTAAATAAGCTAAAACATTGTGTAGCTATTTATTGTAATTTAGGGGGATGTTTAATAAGTTTTTATGTTTGATCATATAAATGGATTGTTAATTAAACTATATACATAGATTCGTTAAAGAACATAGTTTATTTCTACATAAAAATTTTATTGAATTTATACTTTTTTCAATACAAAAAATCGTGTTAAAGTAGCCGTATAATTCGGGAAATTTGGCGGAAGTTCTTTTTTTTTTACTCATTAATTTGATAAAAAATCTATATTCTGGTCTGTAATGTGTCAATAGGACTATATGTCTGATATTTAAGTATTTTTTTCAAGTAAATCAGATGACTTTAAAGGACAGATATAGAGCTTCAAAGTTGAGTCTGTTATTTATTTTATTAAAACGAGGTGTGGGAAATTGATCATTACAAAATAAATAAAATAGTTTTTGTAAATATGGTCTGACAAATGTCAATATGAAGGATTAGTTTATTAAAAACATGTATTGAAATATGTGAAAGTCTCTCCTACGATGCTAAATTTGGAGCTTGAAATCTCAGATTTTTCAGAGAAAAGGTAAAACTGCTCTTAAGTCAAGGCATAATTTATCTCCATTCAAAATTTCAGCCAAATCGGTTCTGTAGTTGCGGCGTGATTGAGTAACAAACATCCACACTTTCACATTTATAATATTAGGTAGTAGGATTGAGCTATGGATGCAACTTTGTTTTAGCTTTTCATATTTTATTTATCTCAAATTTCTCGCACGTTAAGTATTGCGATCTGATTTAATGAGTAACATTATTTTAACCTAAACTTATAAATTGACTTATTCTAAGACATACTTAAGAACGAGAGACGTTTTATTTTATTGAGTTCTTGGGATTCTTGGGATTGCACTGGAGCTTTCACTACACTAGGTAGTTTAGTGCTTATAAAGCGTCTTTCCAAGTTTTCGCACTAGATCTATGTTTTTTTTTATATTGCAATAATCTAATATTGTAGAGCATTTTTTAAATGAAGAAAAAGTAGATATTTGATTCGTGTTCGGAGCTGCTTGGTCATACCAATAAAAATTTGTGTCTTGTTTCTGCGAAAATAAATGTGTTGAAGAAAAATATTCGTCATTGACGTGGAAAAAGGTTCTTTGTGACAAATATAGTTAGCAACTCACGACATCTGAGTGCTTAGTCTCAGATTGAAGCGCTCCAAAACTAAAAGTATACTAAAAGTATACTATTGATCGAATCACAAATGACTTCAGAGCAAAATGAACCCAAAGACTCTTATTTTAGGTCCATTTTACTCTGAAGTCATTGTGACTCAATCAATAGTATACGTATATTATAGGTACTATAAAGTTTTGGAGCGCTCCAAACTGAGACTAAGCACTTAGATAACCAATGTCATGTTAGTACACATAAAAAGTTCAATCGAAGTCAGAAGCTTGAGTGTAACTTTGAAGTTAACACTTTTGAAGTTCAATATTCAAACATCCAAGTTGAACGTCTTGAACAATGATTTTTTGTTTGGAATTTTAATCAGTCGTAGGGACTTATTGCTATTTTTATTTCTTGCTGCGACTGACGCGGACGTGGCAAAAGCCTCTTTTTAACCCCCCACGCAAAAACTACGGGGTGTTATAAGTTTGACGTGTATGTGTGTGTGTGTGTGTGTGTGTGTGTGTGTGTGTGTGTGTGTGTGTGTGTGTGTGTGTGTGTGTGTGTGTGTGTGTGTGTGTGTCTGTTCCCCTGTGGCGCTCAAACGGGTGGACCGATTTGAATGCGGTTTTTTTTGTTTGAAAGGTGAATTTGTCGAGAGTATTGTTAGCTATGTTTGATGAAAATCGGACCAAGATGGCCGCCGCTACAAAATAGCGGATTACATATTTTATCACGACGACCTCAATATGGGTATCAAATGAAAGGGCTTGACTAGTAGAATAGCACTATGGAAATTCAAGATGGCCGCCACCACAAAATGGCGAGTGTCGGGGGTTTTTTAAATTCTTAATTTATAATTGTATAAAGCTAAAAGTGGAATGCAAAAATTAAAAAGGTCCTCCGTGTGACTAATGGACAATAATATCTGGACGGCTAGTATGAAAGTAATATCGGCAACCGCCGCTGGCGTACAAATTTTAATAATTAAAAATCACCCCTCCCACGTAGGTATAGGGAACGCACACTGCACATTACGCTTTAACACTTTTAATTAAAAATTCTTATCACTAAAACTTTTAGACTTTCACTCATTCTATTTTAAAGGTAATCGGCGTTGAGTCTGATTTTTCCTCTAAAATAAATTAAAACTGCATCCTAAAAAAAATCGAAAAATAAATATATACATACTTACATTCTTTTATTTAAATTTTTTTTAATTAAATTTCTGTGTGTGATTTCGAAATAGCTGCCTTTTATTAATCTCGTACTATGCTTATAACCTATTTTCACGGGCAGGTAAATAAAACTTAACTCCGAAGTCACGTTTTGTAACTTGAAAATATACCTACCTACACTCAGGACTCTGAATATAACTAACTCACTCAGGTATCTGAGTGTAACTTTTCAAGTTAACGTTACCGGTGCGTAAATTTGTCATTTAGTATAGAAAATAAACTTTTGGTTAGTTGTCCTACAAGGTAAACACTTCCATCCTAGGAACGCGTAAGCGACGCGCTTTGCACGGCGCATTGGATGTTCTGTCCACGAACTAACAATGAAGTCATGTGAAAATTACCGATGGATTACCAACCAGCAGATTTTTTGTATGCAGCCGAGTATATACTTGTAGATATAATTTAGTGAAACGATTTCCCACCCGAGTGAATCGAAATGTTTAACATCTGCACACTCGAGTAGCTACCTCCATCGAGAATTTTCATACATAAAAAACTTGGTCGTCTCGTCGAAACGAACCTGCTCACGAAAATTATAACAATTAATCACTAAAAAATTTGTTCCAGGGCTGCCGGACCATTTTGACAGATTAACGAACGGTCAAAATTAATTTTAAAAATTACACTAGACTCTCAGTAGTGTAGACCAACTCAGATTACCTACCTAACTGGTCAAATTAATAAACTAAATCCTAATTAGTAAAATGAAGCCATTTATACAATTCAAAACATCAATGATATTAAATCATGATACGAGCAAGTAATATAGACACGAAACCGCATTATTTCATTAGCATGTCTGCCAAGCTTATTCCATGCAGTCCTCATAATAATATTACGCCGGGCGATTTAATAATGGAATAGAACTCTGCATTGAACAAACAAACTATTTTTAATTTCCGCTTCATTTAAACGTGCGTAGCGATATAGAAAAAATAGCAAACATTCATAGCGAATCCAATAGGCTAATCGAGAGTTATTAAGCGCCGGATCGTCCCACCTGATCGCCTCCCGGCTATAATAGAAATACCAGGGACTTATTATTAAAATTGCTGCTAAATTGCTCCCCGCTCTCCCCTTGAATTTCGGTCGAAGGTAAGTTATTGAAGATATTTTGTACTAATGTTAGCACTGTCGTTCGATGTTTGGTATTTTTAATTGACTTCGCAAAGGAGGTAGATTCTCTATAATTGGAGTTTATATTAATATTTTTCATTTTCAGCTATATATCAGTGCTAATTTAGACTTCATATTTTTATTATGAGCTATTTATCGTTGCTTTCTTCTCGGTAAGAGAGGCATTCCGAACTAATGGTAGATTCAAGATTCAATTGACGATTCGACGAAGTTTGCGTAAAAAACTAAGTTCTCTATTCTATTTTTAATGCCAAGTGCATAATCAATGCTTCATTTTTCAATTGTTTAAGCATATAGGTACTGGCGTGAGGACCCAGCTAAACCATTTAAATCAATGCAAAGCTTGGAATGTAAAAAAATTATTCATTTCATGCACCTGGGGCTAATAGGTTGACCACAGATAAAGGAATAAGCCTTACTTTAGAAGCTTATGATATGTCCAGAACAAGACTACCACCGATTTGGAAAGCTGATTTTACTTAAAAGTATCGACAGAAACTCGAAGATATCGTCGTCATCGACATCCCAACAGATAGACGTCCACTGCTGAGCGTAGAAGTCTCTTGTAAAAATCGCAACAGAACACTATCTTGTGCCGCGGCCGCCTGTATCCAGCGGCTGCCAGCGACTCACTTGAGATCGTCTGCTACATAATAAGGAGTTCTACGTCACCGCCACCCTGCTCCAGTATGGATTGGCGGGCGTTTTATATCGCATATAATAACTAATCATAATTATACATATCACTACATAGTATAAAACAAAGTCGCTTTCTCTGTCCCTATGTCCCTATGTATGCTTAAATCTTTAAAACTACGCAACGGATTTTGATGCGGTTTTTTTTAATAGATAGAGTGATTCAAGAGGAACGTTTATAAGTAGAAAAATTGGACACGGTAGGTGGCGCTAATAGCGGGCAGGACGACGTCTGCCGGGTCCGCTAGTCTAAGTATAAAATAACATAACTCGTTATTGTCTAAACCGCATCGTCCGGTGTGCCAATAATACGCTCAATTAATTAGCGCACCGAGTGACGTGCTCCACGTACTTACCTAATTAATATCCCAGAACCGAGCCAACAATACCCTGTTATTATAATACCACTGGCTGCCACTGATTGAGTTACACACAAACAATATCGTCTAATGAACGCTGTACAAGATTATGACATCAATTATCCTTTGTGTCATTTGAAAACATGGTCGTCATGCAATAAATGCCACGCAACCTAATCGTGTCATAGAGAATATGCTATAACAAATCACTTTTGAGTTATGATAATAAACGTTGTACAGCACCTAAATTATGTATAGCTGGCATATTACTGCGACTCTTCCGTAGCGAAGAGACGCTGCTGTAAAGTACAAGTATAAATTAAAAATTTAAAAAACCTCCGACATTCGCCATTTCGTGGCGTCGGCCATCTTGGATTTGCATAGTGCTATTCTACTAGTCAAGCCCTTTCATTTGATACCCATATTATGGGAGTTGTGAAAAAATATGTAATCTATCATTTTGCAGCGGCGGCCATCTTGAATCGATTTTCATCAAACATAGCTAACAACACTTTCGACTAATTCACCTTTCAAACAAAAAAATACCGCATTCAAATCGGTTCACCCGATTGAGCGCTACAGGGGAACAGACAGACACACACACACACAGACAGACACACACACACACACACACACAAACACGTCAAACATATAACACCCCGTCGTTTTTGCGTCGGGGGTTAAAAATGAAATAGTGACGCGCGTTAACGCGCCTTGATTTATTTTTGTTTTATTGAATTTGTTTTCTTTGCAACCCTTTACAACGATGCGTCGATGCTCTTCGACTCTTTCGCAATGTGCCTTAAGCTCAGACCAAATAGAAGTTAAGACAGAACGGCCTGCGGTTCAAGCGAAGTCGATAGCCGTGCTCCCAGTGTGCTCAGCTCACATACTAATAATGCTCAGAACTAAAATAGCGAGTTATATATGTTCGAAGTTTTAACAACACACACGCATAAAAAGCAAGCTTCAGTTTGATAATAAAAGCATTGTCTTAACTTCTTTATTTGGTCGCTGTTAAGTGTAACTTTTGACACATCGCGAGTGCAGCGACAGTCATTTTGAACGGCGGATTTAATAATAGGTATAGATCGACCAGAATCTCATGAAAAATAGGGAAATTAAATTTTGTAGTAAGCAACACTAGGTTAACTCGGCTGCCCTAGTGATAAACAAAGTAATTACATTCAGAACAGGTAAGGAAGGAAGATTCAGGTAAGGACCTGGGATCGTTTCACGAAACGAAAAATCAAGCAACTGCATTTTAAATACAAAAACAAAGTAATCAACATCCAATTACTTTGTTTTTGTGTTGTGCTTGTTGTTTACTTGGTTTTTTCATTTATATTCCGGGTTAGTGAGTGCAGTTACTTTGTTTGGGCAATTTAAATTTCAGTAAACGGTTCAAGTTATTTGAAATATTAAACTGTGGTAAAAAACTACTCGACATAAAACTTTTGTTAATGCAAAAAGTCAATTTCACAAAAAATGTCAGTTACTTTGTTTATCGCTAGGGCAGCCGTAGTGTTGCTAACCTTGGAATTTCATTTCCCTATTTTTCATTAGATTCTGGTCGATCTTTACTATAATCAGTTCAATCTGTTTAATTGAATACTGTAAAATCTCTTTGGAACATGGTACAGGGTACCTACTCTTTAACAACAAGAATCACAGAAAGGCTCTAGGTATAAACATACACGCCCAAGTACCTACAACGTTCAATGTACGTGTGGTAATTATTAATTAGTTATAGTTGAAACCCCAACACAATGGCGGATAACCCTAGGCGCATGAGCAGCTAGCCTCGGGCCTCCGATTAGGAGGGGCCTCATTCTCTCAGAATCTAAATTAATAATAAGTTTTGAGACATAAAATAAAAAAATGATTTTGTATTTTATGGTAATAAAGTCAATTTGATTTATTAATTAAGTTAGATTTTAAAGTATTATTTTCAGTCCAATAGCAAAAGTCAAGTACCTAAGAGCTAGAGTTAAAATTACCCGTAAAAAAATAATAAGTGAAAAACTTACGAGTAGGTAGGTAGGGTAGGTACACATCTAAGGATCATTTTGGTAAAGTTTTCAATGTGAAATTATTTTTCTGTTCGTTTTAGAATCTAATACGTGAGCTTTTATTCTACGATTACAAAACTTATTTATCGTTAGTTACTTACAGACAGAAAAAACATTATGATTTTTCTACATTTTTAATTTTAGTGAACCATCCCGTTCTTAGAAGGGTCAAAAGGGGGCCTCAGCCGGCGCCTTGGGCCTCAGAAAGTCATAATCCGCCACTGCCGCAGCGACCGGTCTGCACCAATAATACGCTCAATTAATTAGCGCACCGAGTGACGTGTTCCACGTACTTACCTAATTACATTCCCAGAACTGAGCCAACGCTACCCTGTTATTTTAAAACCACTGATTGTAAACATACTAACAAAGTACTGTACCTAGCAGATTGCAGAAGTTGTAGCTACCTACCGTACCAGGGTACCAGCACTCTTAAACTGTGAGATTTTGGTGTACATTCTTCATTGAACATTGAACAGTCCCATCTCTTCAATCCTGATGCTGCAGAGTGCTTACTGCTCTTCTTGAAGCACACAAGTGAGGTGGAAGTATTTGTAGGTGAATATAAAGTTTAGGCACTCATCACTATGCGAGCTAAACTGCACTTTATTGTGTTGAATCAAAAGTATTTTTATTTGAATGTCCATGTGGAGTGAGACTTCTATTAAATATACGCGAAGTAGCATTTTTAAGTACATTTTGTGAGAAAAGCCAGTGTGCGTTAAAATCCTATTCACCTCACCTTATTAATTTTTCAATTTATTTTGTTAAATTATTTTGTCAATTTATTATTGAATAGTAGCCATTATACGTATCTACATACATATAAAGACAAACATAACCGAGTATAAAAGTTATTACTTAATTTAATTACTGTGAAAATCGCGGCGACCAACTTTACTGCATCAACAATTAATATTGCATTCACCGTTCAGCACTAATTGGACTTTCGTAGTAACCTATTCGTACTTTCCCAGTAACGAACCTACAACTGTGCCTACAATTACAATCACCCAACAATGCAACTTACTACCGAATGCCGGATTAAGTTACAATATTTTATGTTGACAGGGACATAAAGCAGTTTGGGATAAAATCGAACTTCAGGTGGGGTAACCCTGTTTTTCATACAAATAACTCAATCCTATGTATAAAATAATAACTGTCAGAATTCCACTTAATTAAAAATCAGACTATTGTGAACTCGAGGCGTATCCTAATGAACCGTCTAATTTGGCTTTTATTCACACACGTTATTTTGTCGTGAAAAATTACGATTGATTCGCCGTATGTAGACACGGTCGTCAGTGTTGTATCGACCACCATTTTAGGTCCATTTTACTCTGAAGTCATCTGTTATTCGATCAATAGTATACTATAAAGTTTTAGAGCGCTCCAAACTGAGCTAAGCACTCTGCTAAATAAAGTTTTTTGTACACTTTGAGCTTCGGTCAAACAGGCGTATTCAACGCGTGATGTGTGTAGCGCTTTGCTCGATTACGTTAACAAACTTGTATGAAGTATGAACATATTATGGTCGCGCGTCTGTTTTATATTTTCCACATAAATTGGGAATTTACCATAACCTAACCCCGGGTTTGCGTAAAGTTTCAAAGGACTTTCCATTTCAATAAGTAATTTATGAATATCATCAAAACAGGATAACTCATGGAAAACTCTGTGACTCATTCATTCAGAAAAACGTCTGTTTCATAACATACAAACCTACAGTTTGCCCACTTTAAAAAGCTACAACTATGTACCTGTAATTTCTAAACTGGGTTCACTCTGTGTCAGATATATTATATTTTTTTGGTAGTCGCGAAAATATCTTTCTGCGCTATTGGTTTTTCTGTACGCCTGGAAGAGGTTCTCAAAGGATGTAAGTATAAGTACGGATTAATCGCCAGTTACCAATACTAAAACTATCGTATATATGCTGTAGCTATAGTTTGTCTTAATTTTAGAACCACGGTCCACGGCTTACGGATTATGGAAATGATGGAATAGTGACTGATTAATTGAGCGCATAACATGACGCGTCTAATTACATTGAATCTCGAGCTGATGTAATTGTTGTCTGTCCATCCTTGCGTAGTATCTACCTGCACGTATCCGGTGTTCACATCAAACCGCCTGAACAGTGAACACCTGTAATTTACAGCTATACATAAATAAATACATACGTCATCTATATCTATACATATAATAAAATCGTAGACTTGCCGTAAGATTTTTGCAAAATAATAACTGCGGGATGTTAGGGTTAAGTAATAAAATGTAAAAAAGCTATTTTTGAAATTTTTGTCTGTTTGTCTGTTTATCTGTTTGTCTGTTTGTCTGTATGTTTGTGCGCGCATCACGCAAAAACTACTGAATGGATTGAAATGAAACTTGGTATGATTTAAGTTCATACTACGGAGTAACATATAGGATACTTTTTATCCCGAAATTCAGCACGGTTTCCTTGGGAGAGGGGATGAAATTTAAAATGTGTACTTAGCTGTAATTCATTAACGCGTGGTCCGATTTCATTCATTCTTTTTTTGTAAGAAAGGAGATACTTTAAAGATTACCAGCTAATCTCAGAAAGGCTGGATCGATTTTGATGGGACTTTTACTAGCTTTACATTTTGATCTACCTAAACATCCGCCAGTGAACTTTTAACAGTTTTTAGCAAGGTATATGAGCTCAAAGGAGCTTAGGAAAACAAAACGATTCCCACGGGATTTTTAAAAACCAATATCCACGCGAACGATGTCGCGGGTGTCCGCTTGTACATACTACGCATTAAAATGTCTTTTTAGTTAAAAAAAAATATGTAACTATCTAAGGTAAGTCTTTTTGTTAAGTTAATAATATTATCTTCCTATCTGCCGCACTTGAAGTCGCTTAATATGATTATTATTATAATAAATAGTTTTATTTTCAGGTAACAGGATTACAGGATCTATAGATTAGATACAATTTTTAAAACATAATTTTAGTGAATAGGATAGCGCTTATTTTTAGCGTGGCAATTTATTTTGAGTAGAGATTTGATTTGTGTACAATCAAATTAGCTTAAATTCCCTAAGATGATGCCTCAACAATTTAATAAATATGAGAAAAAATATGTCTTTACTACAGGTACAACTTGGTTTAATGTTAAAAATGTAGGTATAGGTACTTTTGTGATGAAATTTTAAGGTAAAGAATAAAATTGATATGAGTATCGAACTACGGTTTAAGGAAATCAGATCTATACAATTAAATTCTATTTATGAACATCGTAAAGTTCGTCCACAATCAAACGTATGGGCACTTACAACAATTGAACAGGCCACGACAATCCCGCGTAATCTATACTAATCTATACTAATAAATAAAATTGAAGTGTCTGTCTGTAATTTCGAAATAACTACCACATATTAAGCTCATATGGTTGTTTGAACGATACCATAACCGAATCACACGTTTTTAAAATTTTTGTCTGTCTGTCTGTCTGTTTGAACGGGCTAATCTTCGGAACGGCTGAACCGATTTTGACGGGACTTTCACAGACAAGTAGAGGATTAACCAAGGAGTAACATAGGCTACTTTTTTAACCGACTTTCAGAAAAGGAGTTGTGTTGAAATCGGTAAATACAGATGTTAAAAACGCCCTGATAGATATTTTCGCTGCGCGCGATCGCGACGGCCGACGCGGACGCTCGCGCTCCCCGCGCCGCGCCACGCGCCCCTGCGCCCTGCGCCCGCCGTACGCGGTACCGCGGTACGCCGCCGCGCGGCGGGGGGCGGGTGGACCAGAAATCTACTTATCCCTCAGGATTTGTGAAAAATCGAAATTCACGCGGGCGAAGCCGCGGGCAAAAGCTAGTTATAATTAAAACTCAAACACTCACAGTATTGGAGTTTGGTTAGTCAATAATAGGCATGAAGCCCATGATAATGACGTCCTTTAAAAGGGTCCATTATTTCTTCTATCGGTAATTTCATTATTGATGTGAATTTTGTTATTGATGTGTTTTGCCATTTCATTAATCACACTAATATTATAAAGGCGAAAGTTTGTGTGTGTGTGTGTGTGTTTATTACTCTTTAACGTCGCAACTACTGAACCGATTTAGCTGAAATTTTGAATGGAGATAGATTATGCCCTGAGTCCTGACTTAACACATAGGCTTTACTTTTTATCCTGGAACAATCTACAGTTCCCAAGGGCTTTTGAAACCAAAATCTATACAGCATTTTACTCTATTATTATTTTTACTGTAGCATTTGATTACTCTAGCAAATTTCCTTGAAAGTAGCTATAAAAGTTAGAAAAGGGAGCGGGAAGGAGAACCGGAAATCCACGATTCCCTTAGGATTTGTGAAAAACCGAAATTCACGCGAAGGAAGCCACGGCCAGAAGCTAGTAAGTAAAATAAAACATGACCAATAAAACTTGAAACGCTTATTTAGTAATTTTAAAACTATTATCTGTATACTTCTTCGTTAGTCTAGTCACTAGTGGTTTAGCATATTCGACCGCAGATCACGAGGTCCTGGGTGCGATTCCCGGGACGGGCAAATAATAATTAGGTATTGGGTTTTTCTGTCAAGATATTCTCAGTGCCAGCCCGGAGTTGATAGTTGGCTGTGTTTCACCTCCGTGCCTCAGAGAGCACGTTAAGCAGTCGGTCCCGGTTATTATCACTATCATGTGACAATAGTCATTGAAGCCCGCATTGGAGTAATATCGCATCGTATAAATCGTAATAATGCAGTATACTTAGTCTCAATTTACACAGCTCGAAAACTTTACTAAATACTACTGATTGAAACACAATGACTTCAGAGTAAAATGGACCTAAACTGGCTGGCTTAAGGTTTGAGTTCCCCAATAGGCACATTCAGCAATCGTTTATAAAAATATCGATAAATTTAAGAAAAAAAGTGAATGTCATAACATTAATCTTAGAAATAAAGATAAACTTGTGTTGCCCACTACTAGGTTGCGGAAAGTTGGAAAATCATTTGTTGGTAATTCTGTACGTTTTTATAATATGTTGCCAGAGAACATTTTGGATATGTCTCTCAATAAGTTCAAGGGTTTTATTAAACGCAAATTAATTGAAAAATCTTACTATAGCTTAAAAGATTTTTTTAATGACAAAAATCCATGGACATAGATTGCTCTAAAAGCCAACAGTTCAAATAATTTTTATGGCTATACCATATTATAAGATGGTGATAATAAAAAAAAAATAAACCCGGCTGAGTTTGTTGTGGGCTCTTCTCAGACCAGGGCGCGTTTGGAACCCTCGTAGCTTTAGTTTTAAGTTTCCGTAAGTAAATCAAATCAAATAAACTTTATTCAAAATTGGTACACTGTACACTTTTTGAACGTCAATTTAGGTACAGGCAATGGTGATAATTATTTACGGAAACTTAAAACTAAAACTACGAGGGTTCCAAACGCGCCCTGGTCTGAGAAGAGCCCACAACAAACTCAGCCGGGTTTATTTTTTTTTTATTATCACCATCTTACAATATGGTATAATAGCCATAAAAATGATTTGAACTGTTGGCTTTTAGAGCAATCTATGTCCATGGATTTTTGTCATTAAAAAAATCTTTTAAGCTATAGTAAGACTTTTCAATTAATTTGCGTTTAATAAAACCTTTGAACTTATTGAGAGACATATCCAAAATGTTCTCTGGCAACATATTATAAAAAAGTACAGAATTACCAACAAATGATTTTCCAACTTTTCGCAGCCTAGTAGTGGGCAACACAAGTTTATCTTTATTTCTAAGATTAATGTTATGACAGTCACTTTTTTTCTTAAATTTATCGATATTTTTGTGTACATATATTAAATTTTCAAGAATATAATTATCACCATTGCCTGTTCCTAAATTGACGTTCAAAAAGTGTACAGTGTACCTACTTTGAATAAATGAATTTTTGAATTTGAATTTGAATTTTGAATTTGTTTACAGCCAGCGCCCCAAGCAGAAATGTTGTAAAATAAATATTCGAAGTATTGAATTACGACTTTAAAATAAGAGTCTTTGGGTTCATTTAGCATTACATATTTTATTTTATTTTTTGGAGTTGCGCAAACTCAGAATAACTATACTGATGGAGATCAATAGTGTGTGAAGAGTTAATTTTGTCACTCGCTCTCGGACTAAGAATGGCCTCTGATTAAATCAATGGCGATGCGTGCGTGCCCCGTAACGGTATGTTAAGCGATATTCGATCGCAATTAGCTACAAAATTAATTTGATTTGCTATAATTAAAATTTAATTTTACTTTTACTGCCTACATACATACCTACCCTGTTTGTACCAACCGCTACGGAATATGGTTTAGTGGTTGTATTAATTAAGCAGTATCAAATCAATATTCAATACTATTCCCTGTTTATTTAAACTGTGTTCATAAAATTTTGATATTTTTACGAGTAGAAATGTTCGAGTTAAAACTCGACCAGCACCACTACTACAATATTTTTCCTATCTACTTTGACCAATGCCTTAACGTGCTCTCCGAGGCACGGGAGTGAAACACCGCTAACTTCCAACTCCGGACTGGAAATGAGAATTTCTTAACAGAAAAATCCAAACCCTCATAATTTTTGACCCGACCTGGGAATCGAACCGAGGATTTCGTGGTCCGCGATCCACTGCTAATAACCGTTAGACAAACAAGGCTGTTTTAGCTCTGTTTTTTGGAATAGATTGTATTGAATAAGGCTTGAATTTAAAAAGGTTTATCTCCCAGACAACCTTGAGACATGCAAGAAATTTTAGTTAATATTCCAAATGGCGCGCAGATGAAATATTTATATTACTTACTAACTGACCAGCGCCGACGTCACTCGGGTGGATAATTTTGATATCCTTTTTAGGGCATCGACGGTAGAAAGAAAACCTACATGCAAAATCTCATGTTTCAAGACGCAACCGTTCCAGCTGTAGGTACATAAACAAAGAGGCAGTCGTACTTTCTGTCTACTAAGTAACTAACCTAACCTAACCTACTTATATTGTCGCTGGAATTGCATTGACTATATTTATTTCGCAGTGAAGGTTTGCTACAGCCCTAATACCTGATAGCATATAATCAGTGCCGACATTATATTTATCGAAGCAAATTCATTCAAACGGATGTTATCTCATTCGAAATACAACTTATTATGAAAAGTTCGCAACAGCAACATACCACCTAGCTCTTAATTAAAACGTAATTATGCGTTCAATTATGATCGTAATAAAATTAAACGGAAACATATAAACAAATTCCTACCGTAGCAACTTTAATATCGAATTGTTTACTTTAATGAATTATTTTAATTAGCTGACTGCAATAATCGGAGAAATGTCGATATGCAATATTAATTTAGCAGTTATTGGAAACGCGAAATTAAATTTCCGGTTAATATTTAGTTACGCCATTGTAGATTACGAATCATGCATTATTGTTGTTCAAACAAATAAATCCATCGCTCGTAAGTTTTGTAAAGGTTTTCCTAGAATCGGGTAATTACAATGTATAATTATTGCGAAAATGTATCAGAGTTAAGGCTATCGTAAACGCGTAATAGTTGCGTTACATTGATCTCCATTGATGGTATTACACGAACTAAAACAATCAACCTCAATTTTTTGTTCAAAAGAGTTCCTTTTCTCGACAGCTTTCGGGTACGTTTTTTCAGCACAAAGTTCACTATTGTTCTTAATCCAGAACCAAAACTACGCCAAAGATAATGTGACGGCGGCATGCATTTGGGGGTGAAGAATGATACTACTTTTCACTAGAAATATTTACTTACCTGAACTTAAAATTACCTATGTCGGTTCGGTCAATGGTGGATGGAAAATTGCGTTGGGCATCGTCTCATAAATAAGGCGATGTTGGTTCCCACAGGTAAAACGATACCAGTGTCTTCTTATCTGCATAATATTGACTCTGGGAACGAATCTATAACGCGCTATGCAGTGTGACTCACATTAGTGCGTAATAATATTTATACATAGTCAGTTCACTGATGCCTTAAGTCAGTCAGTCTAATACTTAGTCCATCGACTCAGTCAGTTTAGTCATACAAAACCGTAGACAGACTAAGGGTCATAGAAATCTTTTTTCCAAAAATGCTGACATCCATTACTGGGCAAAAGTTGATACGACGTCAGTCAGGTTACTTTTAAAACTTTATAACGTTATTTATCTTACAGAGAACAAAGAAGGTAGAGTAAGTACCTTAATTAAGTAAATAATTAAATAACTTGAATAATTACAGCTAGTCTAAAAACAAAACTTCAAACCTAATTGACTATAAACGCAGTCTCAAGTTATAGAATAATAGGGTAGCGCACCGAAGACTAAAGTTCCGGAGTTGAGCATCCAGTTTCACAGACGGGTTTCTGATAAGTGGATTAATTACGTGGATGATCTTCCTTCTAAATTAGCCTAACAACCGTATTCTGTTACACGTGCTTCTCTTTGAGACCTCACGTATTATACAGAGTTTCGTTTTACAAGAACACTTCACTCACAGAGTATGGGTTCTTGGTTAGGTAAGAAGGGTGTAGTTTACAGATGAAGTAGCACCTAATATGACCCCATTTTGAGACAGATTTCGGAAAAGGGTGTTCAACGATGGTGCTCTGTGTCATGTACCGTATGCATTGTGTGAATAATTATAATTTTTAAATGAAGACATAGACGACGATCTCTTTTCACAGACTATTACACCAAAGAAAACACGTCATAATATGACAAAAACTATTCGACACTATTAGGTATAAAAATCCAGTGTTAGAGAGGTACTTACTGGTCCATATAAAAGTAAAACGCCCAATTAATATTGATTCATGTAAAAATAAAAATTATAATATCTATTTCCGTTACGCTTTGAACAGCAGCTGACTAAACAACTTGTCCGCAGCTGTATTCTTTAAACTGCAATAAATTTCCAGCAAATATAGAGTCATTGTAGCCTGTGCATATTCGTGGTCAACCGATCGGAAAACTTGGGGGTCGATGACAAAGTCAAATACTTCCTCGTTTACCTCTACAGACACTCTCTAGTGCAACTTTTAAGCGTAAATCTGTTTTTTATGAAAATAATAAATATAAGAAAATACGGATATTAACTATAGAAAGGTAAAATGATTATCACTGCTTAGATATATGGGGTATAGGTTTAATAAAAAATTGCATGCCTCTTTCAGTTTAGCCCGCTTCTATCTTAGACTGCATCGTCACTTTTCAACAGGTGAGATCACAGTCAAGAGCTAACTTGTAGAGGATTAAAAACACGATTTATGCACAGTTAACGTTAACTTGATAAGTTACACTCAAAACTCTGAAGTGCAGTGCTTACGCGAGCGTTTTCATAATTAACGTTGGATCGGCTTTATTAAATTTTGCAGCACATCAATCGAATACCTTTTTCTCTTGTATCCAATATTTTTAATTGCAATAAAAAGGTAATACTTGTACTTACTAGTTCATGTAACAATAAGAAATCACAAACGATGTCTTAGCGTCATAATTCATAAATAATGCACCTTATGTAAGAGAATATGTAATTTTTGATACAATACCGAATTAATTAATATGTTTCAAAATTGATGGGCCAGCACAAAACATTCGGAGGGCATATTCTATTACCAAATCACAATAGCAACACGATCTAAATTGGCTACTAAATATTCAAAACCAATACGAAACATACACGGGTAATTCCAGAACGGCGGGCTAATTCAATTTGAATCACACACAATATTCTATTAATGGTGACGGACAGGTATAATCAGCCGCGCCGCTGCCCGCATTGTTCTGCGAGTGACGACACCGCCCCTGCAACTGACGTCTTATGGTAACTTGTACCTACCTCATACGCATTTTCAGAAATGCCCATATTTAGAAACTAACCTTTACATCCCATAATAATTAGCAATGCAATCGACCTCTTTTATACACCTCACTTACCAATGTAAATTAATGTTTGCGTTAACATTACTCTAATTAGTGTTTATTTCTTAGTTCATGGGTACACTTCCGTAATCTCACACACCCCTGGTTGGAAGACAGCATCAGTGCAGTTGACGCAACCTTAGGGCCCGGGCGCACTATGAAGACTGACTGCGAGTGCGGTGGCAAAAATATTCAGCAGCCAATTGTAGCACCCAGTCGACAATCAGTCGAACTTTTTGTACTTGGAAGCCCGCCGCACGAACTTAGCCCGCCAACCCACATCGAAGCAGTGTGCCGTGTAGATAAGCTCTAATCCCTCTTTCCTGTGAGAGAGAAGGCCTGTGCCCAGCAGTGGGACGTTAAAAAGGCTATAGTAGTAGAAGAATTGCAACCTTTTGTGTCGCAAGAAAATGCATTCAAGAAACATTAATTTACATTTACGGAAGCAGGTGAATACGAGACAACTTTTCACAGAAACACTTTTCACAGAAGTAGTTGTGAAAAGTGACATAGGTAATACAGAAAACGTATCCATTGCATTGCCAATTATTTGTCCCTTAATTGAGAAACCCTTTGCATTTGTAGCCCTACTTAAGGAGGCCTGTCGTTAATCTATCTATAATATAATAAGACTGTAACAGATCCAATTCTGTACATTGAAGATATTTTGAAAATTTTTACTGGAGGGCACTATATAATCGATACTGAAGCCAAAACTGCAATTTTTTTCATTTTTGTCTGTCTGTCTGTCTGTCTGTCTGTCTGTCTGTGTCTTGGCCGCGCATCACGCCGAAACTACTGAACGGATTCGAATGAAACTTAGTACGATTTGAGTTTATACTCCGAGGTAGGACATAGGATACTTTTTATCCCGAAATTCAGTACGGTTCCCTTGGGAGAGGGGAAGAAAGTTAAAACTTGTATTTAGCTCTAATTCAATAACGGGTACTTCGATTTAACTCATTCTTTTTTTGTTAGAAAGGTAGTACTTTAAGTATTGTCCCGTAAATATTTCAAGGTCATAGGTTTTTTATTTCAGAAATGACAGACATTTATTCGGTTCAAATAACTTGGGACCCGGATCTTTGAACGTACGGTTTATTTTAAACTGGTGTGCATTTATGACAACATAGAGTTATGTTTGTCGATCTGTACATTTGTTCCAGCTAATTTCCGAAACGGCTGGATCGATTTTGATGGAACTTTCAATGGCAGACAGGTGATGTTATATGGAGTAACTTAGGCTACATTTAGTTTAGGTACAAAAAAGGATTATGGGATCCAATCCGATCCTATATAAAAACCTATATAATCACGCGGACGAAGTCGCGGGGGTCAGCTAGTCTCTTATAAAGTACTAAATTGGGAAGGTATTAAGGGACAATATGCTGTTTCCTTTCGCACCCCCTGCTCCCGTCCTTATATTACTGGTAGATACTTAAAAAGTGTATGGTAATAATTAATAACAAAATCTCCGCAACGGTATCTACTGTTTTCCAATGCAAAGCAGCCTTTCGAGTTTTTGAATATTTTCTAAAATTCTACATGAAAAAGTACACTACCAGCTACCTACTTGATAAAATGTAGTGAACGCATCTCTTTATATCTGCTGTCCTATGGCATATCAAAAAGTAAACAAAAAATGTCTCTCGTTTATAAAACACTCAGTCTTGTGCCAGAACAGTATCGATATAAACAACTATTATGAAGTTTGCATTGTTACGGCAGTACACCGCGCGCACTGTCCGTTAAATAATGATACCTACTCTAATTAGGTCCACTACACCAATGTTTGTAATTAATTAGTGTATTGTTTAATTGGCATCTCTTGTTATCTGTTTGTTTGGATTATTTATTCATTAGTGGTATTTGTGACAGCTGTTGCTGAGGCAGCTTACACTGGTGTATAATTATCGTATAATATTGCACACCGCTGTTTAAACAAAATAACAATGTTATTCTGTTTTTAACCCCCGACGCAAAAACGACGGGGTGTTATAAGTTTGACGTGTCTGCGTGTGTGTGTATGTGTGTGTGTGTGTGTGTGTGTGTGTGTGTGTCTGTTCCCCTATGGCGCTCAAACGGGTAGACCGATTTGAATGCGTTTTTTTTGTTTGAAAGGTGAATTAGTCAAGAGTGCTGTTAGCTATGTTTCATGAAAATCGGTCCAAGATGGCCGCCGCTACAAAATGGTGGATTACATATTCTTTCACAACTCACTTAATATGGGTATCAAATGAAAGGGCTTGACTAGTGGAATAGCCCTATTGCAAATTCAAGATGGCCGCCGCCACAAAATGGCGAATGTCGGGGGTTTTTTAAATTTGTTATTTATACTTGTAATTTCATTCGACAACGGTTACACATTTTGGTGCTCAAATATTTTGAAGTTACAGAAGATTTGGTTATGAAAAGAGTTTGATATTTAGAAAACAATCTTTAAGTAGACGCTTGATATCTACGAACAAGCAAAGGACTGTCCGCGCATGTAATAATCAATGACATAAAATTAAAAATGTACAATAATGACCCAATAATAATAAATGAAAAATTATAACCCTATAACGCGTAACACACCAAACCCGTCCGAAAAACATAAACTTCTTTACGACTATCTAATAAAAGAAGCCACACTGTATGTGCGGCTTTTTAATATCAGAGGCGAGAGTCGACCGACTGTCCCACGAAACATTTTCCATTAATAAAACGCGAAAAAGGAATATTACATATGAAAAAGACATATATCCGTATCGCCGGACCCGCCGCTATCTCCTCGGAAGGTAATAACTTCTTTACAAGTCCAAAGTCCGAGGGATTGAAAAGCAATTTCAGCACACCCCCGCCCTAGAGCGGGGCCGGACTCGCCATATTTCTTTTTCGCCGCTACTGTAATTCGCCTTTGATTTAATCTCAAGAAACAAATCTTAGAATGTGAAACTAGCGATAGGCATCAGTGAAACTAGTTTCGCTGATTGGATTCCATCCCGCCACGAGTCCCGACTGTTCCTACAATTTGAATTGGTCACTGCACAAGCTCGGCTATTTGTTTGATTTCGTTAAAAGATTGCAATTCTTATTTTCTCCGAAGAGATTTTGTCTGAACGTCTGTATTACGGGACCTAACCCTTAAACGGGCTCTGAAATAAAAGGGACGCCCGATGCGTCGCTTGTTCGGCATAATTGTCACCGGCGTATTTGTGTTTCCTTTGTTTATTTTCAGAAAATGTTTCTTTAGTTACTTAAAAATTCTGATGAGCTGATTACGTTTCTGAAAAGAAAACTCAAATGAAATCAAAACTATTTTTGATTACTAATTTAATTGTGAAATTATTATAACTTTGAGATAAATAAACGAATGTAACATCATACTCCAACTCAGTAGGCATCATATTATATTCGAAATAATTACTGTGGAATTAATAATACAATCGTAATATACATTACGTTGAAACTGTAATCGATTAAATGGAATACAATAAAACACCGGCGTACGTATATCGACGCGAACAGCGAATGTACCTCTCTGTGTTAACAATACTCCGTGTCTGGTAATTTAATTATCAAGAACGCAGTGAAAAACCAATTGAAATAAATCCACGGACCAATATACATATCGAGTGTCGACGGCTCAATTTGTAACGTATCAGCAAACTGGATAGAGACGTAACTCTAGCCAGCTTATCCGTGGGTGGCGAGGCGACGCACAGTGTCGCGTTACGACGACCAAACCGCAACTTATACACCACACAACCGCCATTTTGTTAATAACTACAATTATAATGACTAGCAGATTATGTTAACATCACGTACGTAGAGCAAACTGAATCAATATAACTTGATATTCACTTGTTATCTTGTTATATTATATGATGAAAAGATTTCTGCCTAATAGACAATCAATTACTAAATTACAAAAAAATACAAAACGTTCTTTTTGTCAGTAGGTATAGGTTACTGATAAAAAATCACACTAGTATTTAAAATAATTATCATAAAATGCCGTTTTATATAATAAAGATATTTAAAGAAAGTTGTTGTGAAAGGGTTGACAGGCTACAAGTGCGTAGAACATCAGTAATAAGAAAAAATGTATGTAAACCCGACTCAATATGAGTTGAGACGGTCTCATCCGACCGGCCGGCCGCAGATCGCTATCGTCTAAACTGTTCCGAGCGCCTTATTTATATAATCTAACTATTTGTGAGGGACAAGCACCCCTTATTATGTTATTCCCTTCGCTTTTAGCTTTATAGAGAACTTCGAAAGTATCCAACAGTATATTCTACTTGTTAGTACAAAACCTGACCAAAATGGTTATGCTATTCTTAATAATATAAGTCAATTAGTAGATTGTCTTTAGCTTTGTTAAATATTTCTATAATACATATTATAACGACAATCACTTTTTTAAATATTAGTGTAAGGTATATATACCTACCTACTACGACTAATTCATGCATTCGAATACTTAATTCGTAAAGTTTTCACCGTAGAATTTTTCGCTTACTTAGTATTCTTTATTTTTTATTTCTAGAGCAGACCGTGATAGACTGACAGACAACGCACGGCTGAAGCCAGTGGACCTAGAGATTTATTTGGAGGAAACATTCTTGTAGTAGAGGATTCTATAGAAGATTTTTTATAATTCCATACAAAAAGAGTAAGTAGTACTACTAACTACTAGATATAGAGAATAGTTTATTTTTTATTTTTAACCTAGGTTGATGAGATTTAAGACGAAGAGGTCGATGCGGAAAAAGCAAGTAGGTAGGTAAATATTGCCTAAAAGTTAAAACAACAAAATGACAAGAGGCTATTGTTTTTTTTTCTTATTTATCTTATTTAGGGTTACATCCAATGGTTTGTTCTATAAATAAGACTAATTTACGAATGCAAAATAACTCGGTAGGGGTATACGGCGCAAGCCAAAGGCCGCTCACGCGTCCCACAGCCATTTTCTGCGCGAACGGAACTCTATATTGAATACAATTCTAATAGAAAACAATGTCCACACAGTGCCCGAATTTCACTCGAAAAACATTCAAATAGAAATACTTTTCGAATTATATACGTATCCTTATACCTACATTTTATTAAACGTATTTTGTAATGCTATAAGCATTTTAGCTAGCTAAATTAATTAAAATAAATTTTAATGCCTAAAATAAATGTTTAAAAAATTAAATATAGGTACTTATCACTCGTATCTTTCGATTTGTTCCGTGTCTTGCATAATTATTAATTAGTATCGAAAATAGATATTTTCTATTCGACACTAATAAAATAATCATTTAAACCTTGTATATATAAGAAATTTTGTGAACTACGGTTACTGTATAATATAAAATCTACTGCGGTCCTCCGGATTGCATGTTAGACAAGCGAATGCCGCAAAATCATGGAATTTTGTGACGTGCCACATAATTTCATAACAAATAACAACACACGTAATATTTGACATGCACAGGTGGGTCAAATTACCTCACGCCTTTAGCACATCATCGCGAAACCATAGCAGCGGAATTAAAGGGATAGATGCAAAAGTTAAAACTTATAGAACAGGCCGTTTTGTTTTTGGCCGAACAGACTGATGGCAAACAGAAACGAAACATTTGAATATGCATGTAAACTACATAGCACGTTCGTTTCGCCGCTACGCTTACGCGGCGGAGATGTGCTAAAGGCATTCATCGATTATTTATCTACATTGTTAAAAAGGGAAAACATCATTGCTCAATCCTCTTCAGAATGTTTGCCAAAGAAAAGAATAGCATTATTTTTAGACCTGTCAATTTCGTTTTGTTTAGTACATTTGTTTATTTTACATCTAAATGAAGACCATTGCTATTTTAACTCTCCTATAGCCTATCTCTTTGATTCTTAATTTCTACAACCTAGTTTTTGTTTATTTTTTTTAATTAGCTACAACCATTTACCAATAACCATTGCTACCACTAAAAACTAAAGCGTCTTCTGTACAGTTTCAAATATTTTAGTCTCATTTTTCAAAAAGGCAGATTTATACAAATGCTGCCACTGTGGAGAGGTCCGCGCGCCGAGATCGGGCCATTTACTCCTGTTTTCAATTTGTCGGTCGCGGCCATACATCAGTTGCGGCACGCAGCGGAACACCGCGCCCCAACTTTAATACACTTACGTTTGACATTTTTCCGCCCATTATGCATTCTTCTGAGCCAATGCTTTCAGTAAATACTAAGAAATTTGCTCTACTCGGAAACCAATTTATTGTTACAGTGAAAATGCTCACAATCGTCAGAGTGCTTAGTCTCAGTTTGGAGCGCTCCAAAACTTTTTAGTATACTATAAGTATACTATTGATCGAATCACCATGACTTCAGAGTAAAATGGACCTAAAATAAGAGTCTTTGGGTTCATTTTGCTCTGAAGTCATTTGTGATTCGATCAATAGTATAACTTCTAGTATACTTTTAGTTTTGTAGCGCTTCAAACTTAGGTTTCATAACGCATAGCGCCTATAATCGAAAAAGTCGCCGACTCCATTCATGTGAATGAATCTTTCACACGAATGAATTCTGTTTTACTTGAACGCAAACACTAGGAAATACGTTGTAGGCTAGGAAATCAAATAACTAATTGGTTAGGAGAAAATGCTTATAATAATGGGATAATTTCGTTTAGATTTAAGGGGACGTATTGAGAATTTATGAGACATAGGATATATGGACAAGCATATTTTATTATCGCTTTGGTCATTTGCACAGGGCGTTTAGAAGCAGAAAGAACACATTTCATTCTTTTTAAAGACGGTACAATGCGGCTATAAGTATTTCAATGCTACAAGTTGATTTATCACGAAAAAACATTGAAGTAGAGCAGTGCCGCAGGGTAGGTACAGGGTATAACGTACGCAGTAGTTCTCAAACATTTGTCGTGGATACAGCAAGTCGACATCGTTTGTCAACTTCGATGATAAATGCTCGCTTGTTATTGAATCCGGGAGTTTGCTCCGTTTTATACGCGGAATGGTCACGAATTAGTTTTTGACGTTTTCATATTTGTCTCATACAGGAATAAATATTTTTAAACCGAATTTTGGCCATTTCCCCGAATGCTAATTTTACTTACCCTTAAAACATGGTCATGCATTGTATTTTCATTGTAAATGACGCAGTGTTCTTCTACTAACGTGTCGGTTTTTTTTTTTTGAAAATTCCAAGTTTACGTCTTTATTACAATTTTTTTGATTGCTCTGAACATAGACGCTTTTCTGTACGGGTGTCAACGGAACGTAGCTTGCCGCGCACTCACTTCACGATCCGCAAGTTTTATATCGTTTATTGGTCAGTGGAGCTCGCGACGTGGTCAAAAAAGATCTCCAACAACTTCAGTAATACGAGAAAGTTATTAGGCATAAAAAGCTGTGATAGCCTAGTGGTTAGGACGACCGACTTCTATTCGGAGGTCGTGGGTTCGATCCCGGGCACGCACCTCTAACTTTTCGGAGTTATGTGCGTTTTAAGTATTTAAATATCACTTGCTTTAACGGTGAAGGAAAACATCGTGAGGAAATCTGCATGCCTGAGAGTTCTCCATAACGTTCTCAAAGGTGTGTGAAGTCTGCCAATCCGCACTTGGCCAGCGTGGTAGACTATGGCCAAAACCCTTCTCACTCTGAGAGGAGACCCGCGCTCTGTAGTAAGCCGGTAATGGGTTGATCATGATGATGATGATGATGATGATTAGGCATAAAAATTTAGAGCATTATGTAAATTACCCATAGCATTTATTTAGTCAAGAGATTAGGTGTTATGACCAAAAGATAATTTCCCTTTGCAAAAATATATGATTAGCGCAAGACCATAACATATAGTAATACGACGACTTTTACACTCTTGTGCGCGAGTTTAAAAAGCCGTGCACTTAAAACCAACCACATAGGCTTTTGTTTTACTTTCCTTTTTTTTTAATTTTTTCCAAGAGCTTAATTGAATAAATCTGCGGTACGGTAATAAAATATTCGGTTTGCTCACGATCACGTCCCCGGTGGCCGCAGCTCGCAAGTAATGCGACACCTGCGTTTATCCACAACGCGTACACTACTCGATGCAGACGCCACAGCTGATGCGGCTGACGCGAGCGCGCGGTCGCGGTCGGCGGGGAGCGGGATTTGTGCTGTTATTAATTCCGCTCAAATTCCGCTAAATTGAAAGCTGACCCGCTCCGCTGTTGACTCCGGTGATTACCCGTCCGGTTTCAAACTTCACTGAGTGCTTTGAAATATTTCGCGCAAATTGAGCCATTCAATATTGGAGATTTTTTTATTTTATTTTGGGGGATCTATTTGATGTTATTCAATGTGTTTATTATACTGCCCGCACAATGTTCTATTTTAAAGTTTTAAACAGATTTATTTAATTTTAACTTTTCGGTTTACTCGTTAATGACAAAAATCATCGCAAAAAATTCTAATTTTCCGTTATCAGTCTTAGTTATCAATCATTGTGGCTCTCGTGAATTTACGCGCAATTAACCTAATTAACTTGAAAGTATTTGTAGAGCTTTTCACGACCTCCCAGGCGCAGCGGTGAGCGCTGTAATCTTATGCGGGAGGTTCCGGGCTCGATTCCCGGGTCTCTGGTCTTAGCGGCAAAATACTGTTTGATACAAGATATAACTTATAGTAAGTTTTCCAAGAAGTTTTCTCACAATCGTTTGTTAAAATACAGTGATGAAAACTAAATATGTTAAGCTGGGTGTACACTGTTAATAATTCTTAATTGAAAAGATACTGAAAGCGGGTGGAAAAAACTACCGTAAGAAAAAAAATTAGAACATTTTTAAAGCGATTTAATAAAATGCTCATTAGTCATTATACACACGTGGTAAGCACTAGGTACTGGTACGGCCGGTACTAATTTCGAGGACTGTTGGTACGCGCCGGCCCACTGAGCGTTCAAATTGCCATGGCGATCACTCCCGCCCATTCATAACAGACTATGTTTGCTACTCCACGAATGAAGTAGAGGAAATGAACGCTTTCTACGAGGGGGTATCAACCTCATTGTGAATTTCATTGTTGACCGGCCGGTAATTGTGTGAGCTATTTGTGTTTCTTAACTAGCCTCTGCGGCGCGGTTTCATGTGACATATTCGTGGGCGAAAACTAAAAGACGAAAACAATGGTGATTACTTGGGTTCACGGAAATCTTTAAACTAAATTAACAGGTCTCAAAGTAATGCTATATTATTCCGGATGGAACAAATGTATGGTATATTACTATAACATAATATGTTTAGTTTAGTAATGGATTAATTATTTATAATTGGTATACCTGTTCGAAATTAGCATTAGTAACTAAGTATATTGGGTAAGTACGCAAATCTCTTAACTAATTGGACAGATCTTTTTTTTTTTTTTTAATGTTTTCCACGCATAGGAATACCTGCGTTAAAATCTCTGAATTAAGTTTCTTGTATATACTGTGTCGGAACAGCCAAATAGACACCGATTTTTATAATTTTCATAACATCGAACAAAATTCAAGACCCATTAATGGAGGAAACTTTTTAATGAAATAATTCGGACAAGGCCTCTCAATACCGAAGTAGTAAAACGTGAAACGTGGACACAGTTTGTCCCCTACTTAACGTGAAGTTGTCAAAATTTGCATAAAATCGTCGCAACGAGGCCAGTGCTGCAAACTTTTGACTGTTCTTAAAAAGCACTCAAATCGGGAACGGCCTATAAATTGACGGAGTAATTTTTTTAAATGAATCACTTTAGGTGTATTTAACCTTGGAGCTATATTTTAATAGTAGTTTATGAAACGGTTGCATAATAGAGGTTATTAAAACACGAGTGTTAGTTTAAAAAACGAGCCGCAGGCGAGTTTTTTAATAGTATTACACGAGTGTTTTAATAACTAATTATGTAGAGTTTCATACACTACTTTATCTAAACTCATATCTTATAAAATCCAAACCATAAAATCTTGGTAATATTTGTCGTGAGTTTTCTTTGATTTTGCTGGCAAAAGATTGTTGGTCGGTGGTCAGGTGGAGTTAAATTCTCTTCAGTATCACTGCTAGACATTTTTCCGCACAATAAAAACCATGTCTTGTAAAGTTTTGAGTAACAAATAAAAAATTTAAATATTATAACTAGCGTATGGCGCCAAAATTCAGTTGTTACCATAGAGATTCTTCTTCTTTTTCGGTTTGTCCCTTTCGGGACAGGCCAAGATCGTTGACCATACAGCCTGGGTTACCATAGAGAAATTAATAGTAGTAGAGGAGTCCTAATGTCCTATAGAAATTAGTGGATCGAAAAATAGCTCAAGCTTATCAAAAATTTAATTTTTAATAGTTATTAATTTTTAGTAGTTACTTAATTTTAAGTAAACTTAATTTTTAGTAGTTACTCTTCTGCAATTTAACACAATTCACAATGTTTAACGCGTTTGTACAGTTACACACATCTACTGTAAGGAGGTCGCACGAATTTCCCGCCATGGCTCAAAAATACCAGAACCCAGTTCGCCTGTACTATAATGTAGAAAAAATTATTTTATAACATTACTTTGCAATAATTTCCTAACAAAGTAGTGTTATAATGAATTTTTTTAATTTTTTTTTTAAATATTATAGATGTATGTGAATAAAGTAGTCCAATATATGACACATTTTGATTTCATATTCGGGATTTTAAGATATGAGAGTAGATAAAACAGTTTATCTACTCTCATATCATTTAAGTCAATCAATAAATTTAAGTCTTTGTCCTTATGGGCTAAATACTCAATGCTCAAAAGTATATTGAGTATCTACAACCAAATCGATATTATTAAATACACAAGACTGATTGCTGTTTTAAAAAGAAAATCGCAGGGCTTTAAGGGAAAAAATGCAAAAACGTTCTCCCCTGAAGAATTGAGTACATTTATAAATTGCAATATCCAAAACATGAATACTTATTATAATAAATAATTTTGTTAATTTCTTAGTCTTTTCTTTTATACGTAAGATACCTATTGATGAGCTTAGATAAAGTAGTGTATGAAACTCTACATAATTAGTTATTAAAACACTCGTGTAATACTATTAAAAAACTCGCCTGCGGCTCGTTTTTTAAACTAACACTCGTGTTTTAATAACCTCTATTATGCAACCGTTTCATAAACTACTATTATTATATACATATATAATATGTTTATGTATATTAAAATAACCCCCCCAAAAGGAATATTTTCGGGTCACTAAATATAATATTATGTAATTTTTTTTTAAACTAATTATTTACAAGTCTTTAGCGGTATCAAGTTACAATAACTGTGCCAAATTTTTACTTTTCAGCTTAAATTCAGAACAAAATCAAACTGGCTAATTTTATGCCTTTTGGAGTATCATAGGAAATTGAGACCGTGGAGTCCGAATAAAAGACTTTACCTAATTATTGTAATTTTGACGTGGCCTAGGTGTAGCACATACGTAGCTTCAACTTTGAAGTGTTTATTGAATGTGATCGACTGCTTGTTGGCCCACCCACTTTGCCCTTTTCATAAATCGAAATGAAACATACAGATATGAAAAAAGTTGCAGCTTTTATAAAATAAATTTTTATTGACATAAAAATAAACTTTTTTCATATAAAAATTGGCAACATACCCTATTAACAAAAAACGAATATTATTGGGCGATATTGGTATTACGAATTGTATGATACTCGTATTTATTATATTTTATCTACTCTCATATCTTAAAATCCCGATTAAGAAATCAAAATGTGTCATATATTGGACTACTTTATTCATATACATCTATAATATTTAAAAAAAAATTAAAAAAGTTAATTATAACACTACTTTGTTAGGAAATTATTGCAAAGTAATGTTATAAAATTATTTTTTCTACATTATAGTACCTACAGGCACGGGGTTCTGGTATTTTTGAGCCATGGCAGGTGTTTAGTTTTGTTACTTACAATTATTATGCCGCTATCAAAGTTACCCTATTACTACTACTGCATTTTTTTTTTCTACTGCATTATACTTTATTTCATTATTGACAGGTCTGGTCGAGTCACGACTCTGGGTTCTGGTTTTTTCAGCGATGGCGGGAAATCGTATTGTTTTTGGCGCCTATTATTTAAATTTTTAATTTATTATTTATTGTTTTTGTAACCCAAACCTTTGCAAGTGATTTTTGTTGCGCGGAAAAATGTCTAGCAGTGATACTGAAGAGAATTTAACTCCACCTGATCACCGACCAACAATCTTTTGCCAGCAAAATCAAGGAAAACTCACGACAAATATTACCAAGATTTTATAGTTTGGATTTTAAGATATGAGTTTAGATAAAGTAGTGTATGAAACTCTACATAATTAGGTATTAAAACACTCGTGTAATACTATTAAAAAACTCACCTGCGGCTCGTTTTTTAAACTAACACTCGTGTTTTAATAAGCTCTATTATGCAACCGTTTCATAAACTACTATTATGTATCTACATCTGTATATTTATAAAAAGAAAAATTCACTCACTGACGTCATTAACGTCCAGCCCAAAATCTTGCCCCTAGAAAGCTGCAATTTTGCTCAGTTTCCTTTTATAATGTAGACATTGAGTAAGGACGGATTTTTCAAATTTCCCACCGGATAGGGAATTTGGAATTCAATGCGGGTGTAGCCAAGGGCGGTCGCTAGTATTATATTATAAAGAAGATAATTTAACTCTACAATGATATGCGTTTCAAATAAGATGATTTCCGCCGTATTTATAATATTATATGTCGTAAGTTACTCGTATGTACCTTAAATTTAAGATTCCTTTCTTGTTTTTCTTGTCTTAGTTTTTCGTAATTCTTTGTATTTTTTTTCATTTTCATATTCATTTATTTATTTGTGAACGGTGTTTATTTTCTTATGTTTTTATTTTTAAAATAAAAACATGACAAAAGAAGTGTAAATTGACTCTGGCATATTCCTAATATTAAGATGTGAGTTACGAAGTACTCTGTTGTCAATCTCGTTAGTTGAAAAACGCATGTTACTCGTGTTATGATAAGGTTTTTTGTTTCATAATAATGATATTATCTACAATTACTTTCGATGACTGCAACTAAAATTAAACAAAAACGTATCAAGCCACTGTGTCATAATGATAACATTATTTACTCCTCAACAAACAAATTTACTCTTACGATAGATAACTTTAATATTAATGGGCCTCTATATTTTGTCATAATGAAGGTTATCTCGAGTCTTGACTAAATGAACTGAGGCCTCCAACCCACTGAGACTAACTTTCTCGGAATAGATAAGGTTGTTAGGGACTTTTAATTTATAATGCTTCACGTAACTAATTAAGTAGATTTTTCAGTCGGCAATTAGTAATTTAATCCAACTGTACCTACTGGATGGCGATTCAGGTTTTCTTTTTAAACGACTTCAAAAAAGGAGGTTCGTTATTTTGACACGTACGTAGGTATATGTAATATTATTGGAACCGAAATATATTCAGTTTCACATTTGATAATGGGCTTCCAAACAAATATACAAATTTTATAGGGGTATATATTAATGATTATTATTCACGCATGATAATGGGCTTCCAAACAAATATACAAATTTTTTAGAGGTATGTACCTATGTCCATGCATGTCTCCGAAACTATCAATTGGATTTTGAACTTTCTTTTTATTGGCTCACATTTACTTCAACTCAGGAAACAGTGCAGATTTAATCAAAATCGGTTTAGTATTTTTCAAGATATTTTTTTACACATTGAAAGGGACACATTTCCTTTTTCAGTTATTCTTTATTTCGGTATATTGGAAGTCGGATTAATTTTTCTTAAATTATAAATAACTTTTGTGTAGAATAGATTGTATGGAGACGTTATAAACGTTGCGAATTGTGTCGTTGCGGGCTTGTTTGGGTTAGGAACTTCTGAGTAAACCCAAACAAGCCCGAAACAAAGCGGAGTGCGCTGAAATTATGCGCTTGCTTCTCCCACGCATCGCATCAAAGCTTGCCTTTGACATAAAAGTTGTAGAAAATAGACAACTAAAATCTCTTTCCTTTTTCATCCTAACAACAGCCTGGGATTGCCTAAACCAGAGTCTGCTATCCCTAACCTGTTTTATACCTAATCGGCGCTCCATTTTATATTTTTATAATCGACTACTTCCATCTTTTGTCTTGAGAGCTATAAAAAAAAATTAAAATACAAATCAACGACCTAACATATACCTACCTACATTCACTGGATGGAAGTTGGATGAAATAACTTGTACGACTGTCAAAGGTGACGATCGTCTCAAAATGACAGCTACTAATGACAACTCTGATGTACACTTTCTCGCTGTTGGCTATAAACACATTCTTGTTGCAAGAATACCATATTCATTCAATCACTCCAATTGAGATTGCAGCAATGATATACCGGCTGAATCTCATGCCTTAGGGCCGATTCGCACATATCAGTGACGGCACACTGAAAAATATTCTTTCATGCATTCTCTATGAACGCGTTCACACCTGTCCGTACCAGTGACGACGCAGGGTTTCAATGTCAGTTTATAGAGAATGCATGAAAGAATATTTTCACTATGCCGAAACTGCGCCGGCACTGATGCTTCACTGATATGTGCGAATCGGCCTTTAACGTGTATTGAATTACTTATTAACCCCCGACGCAAAAACGACGGGGTGTTATAAGTTTGACGTGTCTGTGTGTGTGTGTGTGTGTGTGTGTGTGTCTGTCTGTTCCCCTGTGGCGCTCAAACGGGTGGACCGATTTGAATGCGGTTTTTTTTGTTTGAAAGGTGAATTAGTCGAGAGTGTTCTTAACTATGTTTGATGAAAATCGGTCCAAGATGGCCGCCGCTACAAAATGGTGGATGATATATTTTTTCACAACTCCCTTGATATGGGTATCAAAAGAAAGGGCTTGACTAGTAGAATAGCACTATTGCAAATTCAAGATGGCCGCCGCCACTAAATGGCGAATGTCGGGGGTTTTTTAAATTTTCAATTTACACTTGTGTTGTCAACCAATACGATACGGTACTTGACGTCAGCGGTTCATTCTTAATTGTCGATAACCCGCCGTCAGGTCACGACTTCCTATCGACAATAGAAATAACAATACTGGAAGGAAATGACATTTTACTGAAAGAATTCAACTACGTACCAAACAAAAGGGAAATTCTGAATGAATTGGTTTGTCTTTAAAACAATGGGTAGTAGGTACAGTTAGCTATTAGTTAAACTTAAGGCAGAGTTCGCACCAAATAGTAGGTATTTTCTGCTGCTTTTGGGCAGGCTTATTTTTAACCCCCGACGCAAAAACGACGGGGTGTTATAAGTTTGACGTGTGTGTGTGTGCGTGCGTGCGTGCGTGTGTGTGTGTGTCTGTCTGTTCCCCTGTAGCGCTCAAATAGGTGGACCGATTTGAATGCGGTTTTTTTTGTTTGAAAGGTGATTTAGTCGAGAGAGTTGTTAGCTATGTTTGATGAAAATCGATCCAAGATAGCCGCCGCTACAAAATGGCGGATTACATATTTTTTCACAACTCCCTTAATATGGGTATCAAATGAAAGGGCTTGACTAGTAGAATAGCACTATTGCAAATCCAAGATGGCCGCCGCCAAAAAATAGCGAATGTCGGGGTTTTTTTTAATTTTTAATTTACACTTGTTTGTAACGTTGACTGATACATTGAAGAAATCCCGATTTTTAAGATCGCGATTGACGAAATTGTAAGTATTTAAATACTATACCTATACTAATAAGTATATAATTATATTATGCCAGACTGACGCTGGGATGCGTTAATAGTGAGACCATGAGCACGTAGTGGTATCACGCAGTCCCACCAGTGGGACAAAACGGTGTCAATCTTCTATCAGTTTCACTGAGATCACAGTCATAATAGACCTTTGAGCTCGAGTGGAAACGTAGAGGTGGACTGTTCGTTTAACTGTAGACCACGCTTAGCGGAACGACAATTTTTCGCTTCAATGAGAACGAAAAGTTTATGAAGCGTTTAGTGTGAACCATACCTAATGCTTAATTAAATTATCTACTTACTTAGCATTAGAAAACAGGTTTAATGAAAGAAGCCTTCACAGTGCAGTAAGCTAAGGTTACGTGTTGTTTGATGCAGTCGAAATGACAGGGAATACCTAAGTTGCTTAGTGTAAAAAAAATCGCATAATAACTCTTTTTAACCCCCGACGCAAAAACGACGGGGTGTTATAAGTTTGACGTGTCTGTGTGTGTGTGTGTGTGTGTGTTCCCCTGTAGAGCTCAAACGGGTGGACCGATTTGAATGCGGTTTTTTTTGTTTGACAGTTGAATTAGTCGAGAGTGTTGTTAGCTATGTTTGATGGAAATAGATCCAAGATGGCCGCCGCTACAAAATGGCGGATTAAATTTTTTTTCACAACTCCCTTAATATGGGTATCAAATAAAAGGGCTTGACTAGTAGAATAGTACTATGCAAATCCAAGATGGCCGCCGCCACAAAATGGCGAATGTCGGGGGTTTATTAAATTTTTAATTTATACTTGTTAAACTTCTCCAGCCCAGCCCAGCCCTTCCAAGACTGGTAAAATTAAATTGTCATTGGAAAAATAATGAAATACTTTTACCATGTGACCACTTTTACAACACTTTTACACAGTTACAACGAAATCATCTATGAAGATAACATTTTTTGGTAGGCGCGACATCTTCATCTGATGTTGGTTGTTTCGGATGCGTCATGGTGGTGCCGCTGTTATGAGCGAAATAGCAAGTCTTTTTTTTAACAACAACAACAACCAACTAAGTATATAAATATATAGGACTTTTTAATTAATGGTCCAAATATTAATGAACCAACTATTCAAAATAACGATGAGCCGGTAGCGAGCGAAATTACTGTACTTGTTTTGTGTGACTGTATATGTACCTATATCTACCTAGGTATATTTATTTCTGCCGTGAATAAGTCTAATTGAGCTAATGAAGAGGAATTTCTTAATTAGTGGTGTTTGTACGAGGCATGGGCACACGTTCTGTACCGAAACGGGTTAATTACGAGCGATAACTCTTTAATTAACCTGCCTAATAACAGAGTATTTGCATTCAACCCACCGATGTAGTAAGGCCAATTAGGGAGTAAATGAAATCGATCGAAAATATGGTTTTAGCGCGTGATGAAATTGGTTTCAAATTGGTTTAATTAGGTACCTATTAGGTTCTAATACGATATTGTTTTCAAAACTTTTCAAAATCGAGTTTATTATTTTCTAGTGAAAGTGACATCAAGCTAGTCTAAGATCAACTAGTTTTTTTCGTTGACTATTTAATCTAGAGTATTCCAAACTATTAATTTGCTGGTATCAAAATCTGAGTGTATCTATTTGGGAATGCTTAAAGCATACTATTGATTACTAGACGTCTTTTAATAGTTCTATCAATAGTTGTAAAGTCGCGTTTCACGTGATTACGACTTGTTATAGGCCCAAAACTTCATTGTCTTCTCTTTGTAGTTAAGTATGTACCTACTTACCGTTACGTAAATATCGTTTTAAGTCAAAACATAATGGATAAACTTAAAATTTGTTGACATTCACAATATGTATTTATAATTTCCCTTTCGTCACAAAATAACAAACAAACGTCAGCGCGCGTCATTAGTCACGCCACCAGAGGTTATCTGTAAGTAAGATGATTTACTAATTAATTAATCTAAATAGGTAGGTATTTATGTATTTTTGTAGAATGATATCCGACTTTCTGAGGGGGGAGGGACGGAGCTCTAGGTACATTGAAAAAAAAAAACATTTTTCACGAACGCTCGGTAAGTGTTAAACCAATACAGTTTGTATTAATAAATAATTAAACTTAAATCCATGTCCCTCATTGATTTAAACACCGCAACATTCAACTTCGAATAAGCTATTGACTCTTACCCTATTATGCAGTAGAACAAAATAACTTGTGCAGACTTCGTTAAACAAATATTTACACACATTTTTCTCTGCACTAATTAAAACAAAACATATTTTACGAGAATTTGTTTTTTCTTACGTATTTAATTAATAACGGATAAATAATTGGTAGATAAATAAACAATTACACTTTGTGCATTCAAAGTAATTATTTTACTCGACATTTTACTCACACCTTTCCTCACCTGTCTTCTACCGTATACAAATTGTACCTATAGGTAAAAAGATGCAACAAAATTGGTCATAGTTTTAATAAAATTTAATTAAGAATTAATAAAAGGTGGTTGTTGAAACTTGAAGTGTCGCTACCTAAGTTTTTATAATAAGTATATACATATATAGAATAGGGTATTCTACTGTGTTTGAAAAAGCACTTCAAAATGTTGTTTTTGTTAATAAAAAGCCACAAAAAATATATTTCGGCAAAATAAACACGCGTTCATGCCATAAAATTAAATTAAATTTTAAACATTTTTAATCCCGCGTAAAACGCTGTCAGCCAATAAGTCAGCCATTTGATGACGTAACAATGTTAAACAAGAAGGTTATAAATGTATTCTATATAACACTGGAGTTTGCGCCTTAAATATTGTACTAAAGATAAAGTCATTCACCTGGGCTACTTTTTCTTTATTACTAATATTTTTTGGACGATATATCGATAGTTTAATATCGAAATGTAGATACAAAAATGTAGGTACAAAATCATCGTAAACTTAATAATCTACCGTATTTCATTTAAAATATATTATGTTTTTTCTGTATTCCTAGTTTACATACTTACATCTTAAAACGAAATGTAATTTTATATAGATATACCTATGTGGTAAAAAAATAGGGACATTCGCTAGTGAAAAATAAATTAAGAAATTTAATAAAATTGAAAATTTATGTAGAAATATACTTAAATATTCTGATTTTGAGTAATAAAAGCACATTATTTTTTTATTAAATTAAAATTAAAAGTCATAATCTTTAATCTGTATATCACGTGACCTTAAACACGAGCCGCCTTGTTGTGACGACATAATGATAGTTGATACTAATCATTAATCTATGGTCATATAGACAAAAACCATAAAGTTCATTGTACTCTGAAGCAACAACTTTCAGTTCAGTGTAAACAGATCAACTTTATCTTCAAAGAGTATTAAGTAATTGTGTTTTTTCGTCAGTACATTTTATTTTTATCTATTTATTTATTAATATGCAAACCGGTTGTCTAAAAGCAGATAGTACTAATCTGCCAAAAATTTATTCAATTATGGTTGCAAAGTTCTTTGCATGTAACCCAGACTTCTGTTCTGCCGAATTCCAGAATGTTAAAACATCTTTGTAAACATCATTAGTTATCTGTCAAGTCGGCTTACGGATGAATATTTTACGTGATAACGTCATTTAAAAATATTGGTATAAGGCCCTGTTTCACCACCATCTGATAAGTGTCGGATAGCTTATTCACAACTATAGTCCTTGTCACTTGAGATAAGTAAGGAAGTGACAAAACTTACGTTTAGGCTATCCCGACACTTATCAGAAGGTAGTGGAACAGGCCATATTGTACCTTATTTAAATAAAATAATTACTAAGAACTATAACCTAACACATATATATATATGTATAATTTAATTTGTTTAATAAAGATACTGGACTATAATATAACTGTGTAATCATTTTTGAAGTGACTTACGATTTTTTAAATAAAGCCGATATATTGAAATATCGATATTTTTTCGGTATATCGAACTCCGATATCGATATATTTAAAAATATAGATATATCGAAAATATTTATTTATATAATATATTAAAAAATATCAACAGTCCTTTTTTGTTTGGAGTTTAGATTCCATAGGTTCTATCTTTCTTATATGACCACAGATTAATATTAGTTTTTGCTTATATGACCACAGATTAATATTAGTATTTTTTATCATTATGACGTCACAACAAGGCGGCTCGTGTTTTAGGTCACGTGATATACAGATGGGAAATTAAGACTTTTAATTTTAATTTAATAAAATAATCACGTGCTTTTATGACTCAAAAGCAGAATATTTAAGTATATTTCTACATAAATTATTATTTTTATCAAATTTCATAATTTATTTTTCACTAACGAAAGTACCCTATTATACATATAAATTATAAAATACCATAGTTCAAGTACTCTATGAAAGCTTTTGTTTTGTTTGATCTTGCAAGTTTTCTATGTAGCTTTGTAATTGTGGAGTATTCCTACTAATTTAATACTACTAAATTAGATTTTTTTCTCAATCTTATACGAGTAATATATGTATATATAATTACAACACATAAAAAAATTACTTGACTATCTATATACGTATGTTCGTCCTTTATGCGTTCGCTTATCTTTCATCCGATTGAGCGGAGACTTGACACAGATATAACTCGCGTCCTGGAGCTGGCGCAGGATACTTTTCATCCCGGGAAAGAGTTCCTCCGGGGCAGTCGGGGGCATCAGCTGGTTACTTATAAAACACCTAATATTCTGTGGACAATACTAGTATTGTCGAAGTTCGTGCTTTTAATGAAGGTGTACAAAATACAAGGAACACGAGAGACAGCGAACGGCGCGGCGTTCGTAATTAAATAAGTAACAAGAGGAAGCTCCGCCGCCGCCGCTGCTGAAAAACAAGCCCGCCAACCTAATTACTGGTGACCTTCAATCAGGGCTGCCAATCGAAAAAATTTAAATAAATATCGATTAGAACGCATTTTAAAATATACAGGTAATAAGACAATAATAAAATATTTCTTCCAATTTTTTGTCAGAAATTATTTCTTCAAATATTAGAAACAACGAACTGCCTAAACTACTTATCTAAATTGCAAACTGTCTGTTTTCTGTAATGTGCAAAATTAGAATCAATATCTAGACAAGCACACAAAAAACCGGCCAAGTGCGTGGCGGGCCACGCGCAGTGTAGGGTTCCGTAGTCACAATCCTCGAAAAACAGATATAACTCCTTAACCTGTGAACCCTACTTAGCCGTGATAATTTTTCTTTAAAATTGATTATATACCCTACTGCTGTGAATTTTTTCAAGTTCCTATATACTGCCATTTGGCTGATAGAGGGGGGGGACACTTGACTCTAATAAAAATTTGCACTTTAAAACATCATATTTTACAAACGGATCTATAAATCGAAAAATGATGTTCCCACGCCCACAGTATTTTTAAAAGACCTATTTAACAATACCCCATACTATGGGGTAGACGAGAAAAAAAATATTCATCCCCACTTTACATGTAGGGGAGCTACCCTAAAAAAAAATATTTATCAAAATTTTATTTCACCACTTTGTCGGCGTGATTAATATTTATACTCATGCCAAATTACAGATTTCTAGCACTAATAGTCTCTGAGATTAACCGAGGACGGACGGACAGACAGACGGACGGACATGGCGAAACTATAAGGGTTCCTTGTTTACTACGGAACCCTAAAAATACCATTATATATAAAAATACTTTAATTCATCAGTGTGCTTAGTCTAAATCGGAGCACTCGAAAACGAACTCGAAAACTATTGATCGATTTCAGAGTAAAATAGACCTAAAATGGCTTGTATTAAGGTTTGAGTTCGCCAATACATTCAGCATTGTTCGAATGCTGAATGTATTGGCGAACTCAAACCTTAATACAAGCCATTTTAGGTCTATTTTACTCTGAAATCGATCAATAGTTTTCGAGTTCGTTTTCGAGTGCTCCGATTTAGACTAAGCACACAGGAAAAGCATTTTCGATTGCAATGCAAAAGTGTCTCTTCCTGTATTAATTCTTGGAAGAGACCAACAACGACGCCTATCATGTTGAGGATGTATAAATTTCTATCTAATTAATTTGAAATCACTCGATGTGAAACAGGATCTCTTATATGGTTAGTCTCAGTTTGTACACCTCGAAAACTTTACTAACTTTACTAAATACAATGACTTCAGAGTGAAATGGACCTAAACTATTTTAATGTTTGAGTTCGCCAATACATTTAGCATTCGTCTACAGCCAGCACCCCAAGCAGATATGTTGTAAGATAAATATTCGAAGTATTGAATTACGACTTTAAAATAAGAGTCTTTGGGTTCATTTTTAACCCCCGACGCAAAAACGACGGGGTGTTATAAGTTTGACGTGTCTGTGTGTGTGTGTGTATGTGTGTGTGTGTGTGTGTGTGTGTGTGTGTGTGTGTGTGTGTGTGTGTGTGTGTGTTTGTTTGTCTGTTCCCCTGTGGCGCTCAAACGGGTGGACCGATTTGAATGCGGTTTTTTTCGTTTGAAAGGAGAATTTATCGAGAGTGTTGTTAGCTATGTTTGATGAAAATCGGTCCAAGATGGCCGCCGCTACAAAATGGCGGATTACATATTTTTTCACAACTCCCTTAATATGGGTATCAAATGAAAGGACTTGACTAGTAGAATAGCACTATTGCAAATTCAAGATGGCCGCCGCCACAAAATGGCGAATGTCGGGGGTTTTTTTAATTTTTAATTTATAGTTGTGCATTACATATTACAGGTTTTCGATATTTAATATTTGGTAAAGTTTTGGAGGTGCGCAAATTGAGAATAACTATACTGGATATAAAAGTGTAAATAACTTACGCATAAACTAACTTGCATTTGAAAAGTCACCTGCTTAGTTATTTGTTTTAGAACTATTTTTATTTTGAAATGCACATCTATACGCTCTATACTAGAATCAGTATAAATTGATGCGCAAAATAAAATATCTTCTTACTTCAAAATAACTGAGACTACCTTCCGAGTCTAGAGCAGAGGATTGTCTATCACTTGTTAAATAAGTTGGCCGGTTTTCGTATCAATTTTGTTGTTTAATTTGAAATATTTTAAAGTGTCAGCCCTGAGCGCGGGGCACTTGTTTCAGGGGCTAATTTGTTTGCAGTGGAAGACATGAGGCACCCAATTAGCGCGACGTCACCGCTGCTCCGCGCTACTCGTATTGCCAATGACAACACTGCATTGCACGTCGTTGCCGTTACCTAAAAATCTAGCTAAAAATGTAGACGTCAAGACCGGCTGGCTCCAATTTTTTTAATTTTTCTAAGACGTGTTAGGTAGATTTGAGAACAAGGTTGTCAACGTACAAGGGTGGCAAAAGATTTGTTGTCCAAGTATCTAGGTAAGTACCTATATGCCTGCGTTTCAGCACTCGATTTTCAAGATGGCTTAAAATAGATTAACGGACTGTTTCACCACCTGATAAATGTCAGATCACCTAAACGTAACTTTTGTCACTTTCTTCCTTGCCAAGTGACAAAAACAAAATATGCGAATAAGCTATCCGACACTTATCAGAAGGTAGTGAAACAGGCCCTAAAATACCTACGACAAGACTTTGGTTCGACTGTTCTTTTAACAGTTCATCTGAATGGCTGGAAAGATTTCAAAAACTATTTGGTTATAGGTATAATAAACGGAAAATTTTAATTAAACAATTGATAATTTTTATAGCTTCATATCACCCTTGTTATAGCGTAATTACTTTAATTACAGTCTTAATTATTAATTAAGTAATTTTTATTCCAGTGTGCGTACTTACATTTAATTAATGACTAATGAACAATAAATATAAAAATGTTGGAAAGTGATAAGAACTGTGTAAACGTGACAAAAATCAGAAAAGCGGAAACGAAAAATATTTCATTTTCCTATTTAGTTGTCAATAATCGTTGATGATTTTGTCAAAAAAAAACCTTTTTCTAATATTTAAAAAAAACTCCTAAGGTGTCGCAACCCGATATTTGGAGTATGTTTCCGCCCTTAGCTACTATATAAAATGTAGAAATGAAATTTAATTATTCGCTGAATATGTGTAGACTATTGTAAGGTTGGTAACAAAGCTGTGATAGCCTAGTGGTTAGGACGACCGACTTCTAATCGGAAGTCGTGGGTTCGATCCCGGGCACGCACCTCTAACTTTTCGGAGTTATGTGCGTTTTAAGTATTTAAATATCACTTGCTTTAACGGTGAAGGAAAACATCGTGAGGAAACCTGCATGCCTGAGAGTTCTCCATAACGTTCTCAAAGGTGTGTGAAGTCTGCCAATCCGCTTGGCCAGCGTGGTAGACTATGGCCAAAACCCTTCTCACTCTGAGAGGAGACCCGTGCTCTGCAGTGAGCCGGTAATGGGTTGATCATGATGATGTGTAGACTTATACATGTGTATAGACCTAATATTAAATTTTAAAAATTACCACTTATTGTGCAAAATTAAATACTTATTAAAAAACAAAACAAATACATTGTAACAATTTTATCAAACGGATAATTAATTATTGTCAATAATATAGTTTTATCATCAATTCAATAAAGCCGGCTGAACAAAATGGAATAATCCTAACTGTAATTAATATTAGACGCGGCCATGGCAATGGACCAATCAGCGCTGATTAATTTGTACTAACAGGCTCGTTAATTAAACCAGCTTTATTAATTAGCCCAAATGAATTAATGGATATGCAGCGTATCCCACATTTGGTAACTATTGTAAGGTTGGTAACATAATATTTTGGAAATTGTATATTAATAATCCTGATATGTATCTATATATAATAATTTGTACCTACCAACGTACCTATATGACTCATCTTATCATCTCAACCAACAGATGATCACAGCTTGAGAGGTATTAAGTGTAAATAAAGGATTTTTCAATACTGGAATTGTAAACAACGTCATCAGTGACTGAGCTATATCCTCACACGCCGTTATTTACCGCCCTTGTATCACAATTTACCCAAAAACAAGTCAATCATATAACTCCCTTATGCTCATCAAAGCATTCAGTAATCTCACGCATGAGTTCTGTGAATGTACAAACCATCGTTTTCTCCACCTCTTCGAATACATATAATATGTATCTACATAAATAACCGTAATTCCTATCGCCACCAACAATAGTTCGCTTCGATAAAAATTGGCAAAAATAGAAGTTCATAACTTTGACTGCTTTAACGCAGACATCCCACAAAAACGACCCTACTAAAATCGGTGTAATACGACCAAATCTCGCCAACTCAAACCGATTTTGAAGGGGAGAAGGATAGGACATATTCGTCTTAAGATCTCCCGACGCGATCAATCGTGATTTTCAATGCTCGTTTACCAAGAGAATCTCCTGATAAATGATCAATCGGCATTGACAATGACGATACAATGAAAATTGACAATAATCATTGACGATCGCGATTGATTGTGTCGGGTGCCCTTTAGTGAAAACGCGTTTAAGTACAAAAGAATTATTTCTGTCTAGACAGACAGAAATAATTCTTTTGTACTGCGAGCCGACTGCAGAATTGCAGTTTGGTGCAGTTCTTTTGCAGTCGATCGGCACTTGCGATGCAGATATATGTTTGTCAACTGCAATAGTACTGCAATTTGATATAGAAAAGTATACAAGCTGCAATTCTAAAGTCTAAAACTCTAAGCAGGCAAAAAGTGTGCAATGAGTCGGCGTAAAATAGAACAACCCTTCTCACCGTCTAAAGTTTGCCATTTTTGGACAAAAATCGGTCTCAGATAATAAAGCGGACGTCTGCGTTAGCACTAGCACATACAGTACAAACAAATACAGCGAGCTAATTCGTTATAAACAGTCATTATCGTCTAGATAAGTAATAAAATGTTGTCCCTTAATTGCGCTCCGTAATTATAAGAAGAGAACCGTGTTTATAATTAAAACGAATGAAGCATTGCTACACTCCTCTTTGGTCTAGTGATGTAGTATAAGAGACAGCTGTAAGAGTACATTCTTATTTATTATAATACTATTATTATTATTATAAGTTTTATAATCTCCTATTTCGTATTTCAACCTCTATTACTAGGACATTGGTGTATTTGATGTACATAATATGTGTTCCTACATTACCTATGTAGGTTTTAATAAACCAAAATCCGTCACCACTAAAGCCTTTTTACATCCCACTGCTGGGTACAGGCCTCCTCTCTCATAGGACAGAATGATTTAGACCTTAGACCCGCCACAGTCCACACTGCTCCAACATGACGTTGACGGATAAACCCAAATCCACACTCCTCCTAAATCCTCTTTGGTCTGATGTAGCTAATAAACCACTTGCTAATTAGAGAAGAAACAAGCCGATACGCCATTCTAATTAGTTTTTGAGCCCACGTAGAACTACGAAATTACAAAAATACTTTCTAAGGATTTTTCGTCATGTTCGTTGTTTTTAACAATTTGTAATAACTAAGATTTCTTCAAAAAAAAATTGTGAATTTCGCTGACACATTTTTAGTGCTTCTGATTTTGAAGAAACTCATGTCATTTCTCAATAAATCCCGATAGAAATTCCAAAAGTTTCAGTAGAATGTATTTCAGGCTTGTAAGAAATGTTACCGTGGTCTCTGGACCTACATCTACACTCCTCTTTGGTCTAGCGATGTAGCTAATGAGCCACTTGCTAATTAGAGAAGGAACAAGCGGATACGCCATTCTAATTGGCTTTTGGATCCACGTCGCGCAACCAATTTATAAATTGAAAAGACTTTTCAAGAATTTTCTACATTATTTTGACTCGTCTAATGACTAAGTATAATAAATTGTCACGTTTATTGTAGGTACCTATTATGATTTCTTAGAAAACAAAGATTTAGGATAGTATTGATAAGTACTTACTATAATTGACATGTTTTAAAAGATAAGTTTTGTTAACTGTAAAATTATTTGTTAACATTGGATATTATTTTAATATGGACTATTTTAAATTAACTTAGTTAAATTATCTATTATTTATTTAATTAAAAAATATATCAGTGAACCATTTGCAAACTAAGTTCTAAACAACTTCGAGCTTCAGAAAATTGTTTTAAAAGAACCAGACATGAAATGAGACTTTTTGAGAATATACTTAATACTTATTCACGACTTTTTTAAAACGGATCTTAACCAAAATTTTAATTTTCATATTCACAGCAAAGTTCATTTAAGAGAGTGACCATAATAAATAAGTACGCGGACATAAATATTACCGCATCTACATTTTCTTGCCGCCTGTGGTCCCGGCTATTCTCAATATTATTCATTAGCTAAGATATACGATACTACCTACTCCAATTAAGGATATTACATTTTCTTTTATATTATCTTAGAGGAACGTCTAGTGGTATCCTGTTTTCTTTGTGATTAATTTGTTCATCATGACTAATTATTTTTTGCAATAAAAATAATAGGTGGTACTTATTACATTTTTGCTACCTTTCGAAAATTCCCACGAGCAGTCACGTTGATAGTTGAAGGGTAAAGTGAGTGAGTGCGCTATTTTGAATGATTTTACAAAGACCCTATCCTGCTTTCTTTATAATTAGGTACTTTGTGCTATAAAAATACTTTTATTTTTGCTACCTTCGTAAATTCCCATAGTTAAAGGGAAAAGTGAGTGAGCTAATTACTCACGATTGCAATTCCTTTCATGTTTTTTTAATAGTTTTTCAAACACTACAAGCGACTGTAGAGATCATTAAGCGGACTCTTCAAAGCTGTCGCCGCATTACACTAATTGACGCAATTAGAGGGATTGCCGAACGGAAATAAAAGTCGGCTCACCTTCATGAAACGCCGGTCCCGCCAATTAGCCTAGCTCGTAATTAGGCTCTTCAGTGCAGCCGCTGATCAGTCTCTTTTCACTTAGCAAAACTTCACAGCACTTTTAGGTCTTATTCATATTACGAGGATCTAGAGCTAAACTCAAAAGTACGTCACCGCGTCGAAAAGTTTTTTCGCGATCGTGTATTTACTGAAACACGACGTACATCGAAACATCCGCACGCTGCCACGGTCGGGGAGCGAATGAGCCAGTGAAGCTAGGCGGGGAGTGATGCCCTTCCTTTTCTCGTACGAAAGCTTCACCATTGCGGAGCTTTTCGCACAAAGCTGTAAATGGCAGATACGCCGTTATGCCCCTGAAGTGACGCTTAACGCCATAAGTGGGCAGATTGCGCGGTATTGCATTTAGGCCTAAATAAAAACGATACTGAAACGAATTATTTTCGGATGATACATTCAAGGATTACTTTATCGTCTGTGAGCTTTATTTACTTGGCTACTTCTAACTACTTTTAAGTAATTTGCTTAAATACACAAGTTCAATTGTGACTTGGCAAGTGGCAACCTACCTGCATTATACATAATCTATACATATAATAAAATCGTAGACTTGCCGTATGTGTACATTAAAGAAGAAAATAATAACCGGTGGATGTTAGGGATAAGTAATAAAAAATAAGACAGCTATTTTTGTTGTCTGTTGGTTTCTTTGTCTGTATGTTTGTGTGCGCATCGCGCAACTACTGAATGGATTGAAATAATAAACTTGACAATGATTTAAGTTCATACTACGGAGTAACATATAGGATACTTTTCATCCCGAAGCTCGGCACGGTTCCCTTAGGAGAGGGGATGAAATTTAAAAATGTGTACTTAGCTGTAATTCATTAACGGGTAGTTCGATTTCATTCATTCTTTTTTCTATAAAAAAGAAATACTTTAAAAATTATTCCGTAAAATGTTTCAAGGTCTTGTATTGTTTCAAGGTTTTGTAGTTCAGAAGTTACAGCCATCACAACCCTCACTATTCCATAGAAGGATAACTTGGAACCCGGATTGCACAAGAACCTTTAAACGTCCGGATTACAATCTGGGGTGTATGTATTAAAATTTGTGTTTTTTTGTCTCCAAAATGCTGTACTGATTTTGATGGGACTTTCATTGGGAAAACTGTAGCAATGGAAAATACCTATTAAAAAATTAATACTCATTACTGTAGTTCCATTTTAATGCGCGACTTTTAACAGTACGAGCTCAAAAAAGCTTAGGAAAAACAAAAAGCTCCCGCAGGATTTAAAAACCTAAATCCACGCGGATGAAGTCGCGGGCATCTTATAGTATTGAATAAGTTAGCCCTAAAATCTGTAATAAATGCACTGAATTATTATTGATTCGATTCTTAATTAAGTAGGTAGGTAGGTACCTACCTACCTATGTAAATTATCCACATTAGGCTAGGCAAAGCAATTATCGGCTATTATACTATAGTTATAGGCTATTTATCTATTAAAAGTAACATACATTACATATACATACATTATATGAATCATGTATATTTAATTATTTAGTACCATGACCATACAAATTATAACCCTAATATGCATGTGAATGCAAGAAAGCATTTATCATTGATAAAACTAGCCGGCGACACCTCGACGACGCATTATGTGCGGGACATCCCTTGCGTTAGATTACCGGTAACATAGGGCTAGATCGCTAGATTATCGCCGACGGTAAACAAATCAGTAACTGTAACAGCAGCATAAATATCATTCCTTAAACTCAGTAACAGAAACAAAGTAGGTACCTACCTTATGAAATGATCGGCCGCATCATGAAGTGATCAATTCTAAGATCTGACCAAGACATAGGCACAGTTTAGAAGTATATTACACTCAGACTTTTGTGACTACATAATGTGACTAGGTATTTTCATCAAAATCGCTTAAAAGTGACAGAGATGTACCTACCTACCTATTCTGGTAAAGATCGACAGCAACGTCAAGGGAAAAGACTGTATACTGATAGCCCAGTCAATTTAGACTTCCAAGGTTACAATAATTCACACCTGGCTGTAAATTGGTAGGATAAATGAAATGTGAAAACTCCTCATCGATCCGACACCTGGAAAAAAAATTACTCCTGGACACGCACAGTTTATTCACACTTGGCTGAAAATTGGTAGGATTGTTTGAAACACTATTATAAATGAAATGTAAAAAGTCCTCATCGATCCGACACCTGTAAAAAAAATTAATCGGGGTCAAAGTTTTCAAGGGAAGTCTTCAGCGAAACGGTAAGTCTTATCATAAAATTATTCTAGACAAAATTGTAGATCAAATAAGTATCTATAAAAAATGACTAAATACTTTTTTCCTAAGAGCCACCGTTTTTGAGATATAACGATTCAAAAAGATAAGTTTCGAAATAAAACTGAGGGACTGGGTTTCTTTTTACCCGAAATTCTGATATTTATAATATTTTATATGTGTAAGTGTGTAACTTACACATTACTTACACATATAAGTTACATACTTACACACATAAGTTATTGGAAATATCAGAATTTCGGGTAAAAAGAAACCCAGTCTCTCATTTTATAAAATAATAAATAAATAAATAAATAAATATACACACATACACACACGGTCGGCTGTTCCTAAAGTAGGCAACTTAATGCCTGTGTTATAGGTAACAACCGACTGATATACATATTTACATATATTACACATATAATATAAATATTTAATAAATATATAAATACATAATACATACTTATATACTTACATAAATACACCCAGACTCGGAACGGGAATCGAACCCGCGACCCGGGAGAGGTAGGCAGGATCTCTGCCAACCGCGCCAACGGGCCAGTCAATTTTTATTTATTTCGACACTTAACTTTTTGAATCGTTATATCTCAAAAACCGGTCAAGTGCGAGTCAGACTCGCGCACCGAGGGTTCCGTACTCCAGAAGTATAAGTGAAATCTGTTTTTCATTAGTTTGTCTTAAAAGGTAAGGTGCTAATTAAGCTAGGCCTCTAAATTGTATGAGCGCTCTAACAACTCAGAGGTCTATTTTAATTGGCTCAACTATGTATGTATGGGACACCCTTTAATTTCCAACTTTTTTTAGTTTTTGGAATTTTTCCTTTATTTGTGCTGTAAGACCTGGCTTTTTGCCGAATTTCGTAATTCTAGGTCAACTGGAACTACCATTTAGGTTTTCGACACAAAACCTAAATGGTAGTTGTAGTAGTACCTACTTGCGGTTGACCTAGATTTGTCAATTTTGGTTAAAAGCAAGGTCAAGGTAAAGGAAAAATTCCGAAAAATAAAAAAAGTTGAAAATTAAGGTAAATTTTGGTACTTACAAGTTTTCGTGAAAATCTAAATTTGCCCATTATATTTTTATTGTGTTAATTTTTATACACCTAATAGGGACTATAGACCTTAGTATCTGGTATAAATTTCAACTTGGTAGGTCCACCCGTTCCTGAGAAAATCGGTGGTGACACACGGACAGACGGACAAGAAAGTGATCTTAGAAGGGTTCCTTTTTTTACCTTTCGAGGTACGGAACTCTAACAAGTGCGAGTCGGGCCTCGCTCTTTCAGGGTTCCGTACATAATTATGAACAATATAATATTTTGGGTCTAAGAAATATTTAATTTCCGAGCTAGACATCGCAACAAACCGTGAAAGAAAAACCCAAAAAAATGTTCGTTTATTTTGGTCACAGCTTATAAACTATTTAATAAATCGTTGTTTTCAGTATTTGTTGTTTAAATAGAGCATATAGTACATAATATACTGAAATATCATATTCCCAACTAGTTTAGTTTTTGAGATAGCCCCCGTCACAAAAATGGTCTAAAACTGACAACTTTGATGGCCTCCCAATCCCTTATTTTTTGAGATAAAAATTAAAAAAATATATATTTGTACTCTACTTAATGAGCTCTAAACAATGATACCCCGCAAGCTAGGGTAAAGAAAAAATTTTTTTTCCGGCTCCTTTTTCATGTATGGGAGCCCCCCTGAAAAATAATTTAATTCAATTTCTAATTCAATATTTGATTTTGGGTTAACGTTTTACACTAAATACCAAAATTTCAGGTTTGTAACTCATTTCGTCTGCGAGCTAGAGACCTGTGACCGGCGGACAGACGGACAGACAGACAGACAGACAGACAGACAGACAGACAGCCGAGTGACATTAATAGGGCTCCGTTTTTTACCCTTCGGGTACGGAACCCTAAAAACGGTGGCTCTTAAGAAAAAAGAATTCAGACATTTTTTATAGATAATTATCTGATCTACAATTTTGTCTTAGCTAATTTTATGATAAAACTTACCGTTTTGCTGAAACTCGTGAAAAACCTGTTTTTGTGACCTTTGACCCCGAGTAATTTTTTTTCCAGGTGTCGGATCGAAAAAGACTTTTCACATTTCATTAACATTAGTGTTTCGAACAATCCTACCAATTTTCAGCCAAGTGTGAGTCAACAGTGCGTGTCCAGGAGTAAATTTTTTTCCAGATGTCGGATCGATGAGGACTTTTCACGTTTCATTTATAATAGTGTTTTGAACAATCCTACCAATTTTCAGCCAAGTGTGAATTATTGTAACCTCACCCCTATTTTTTAGTCTAATTTGACCGGTCTATGATACTACTTTATAGGTATGATGATCTTTTATTTTTATACTTACCGAAAATAAGTGTAATATTTATTAAAGATAAGATAATTAAAGAGATAAGAGACCTATTAAGGGCAAACAGCGATAGGTAAATAAACAATATAATTTCAGAGGCTCTAGAGTCTACTAGATATAACGTGAAGTTATTGGCATTTAGTATGAAGATGACAAATCGTGATGTTCTTCCAAAAGCTAGCTCTAAATGACAGACGCACACATGTTTAGGTACTTAAAAATCAGCCAAGTGCGAGTCGGGCCTCGCTCTTTCAGGGTTCCGTACATAATTATGAACAATATAATATTTTGGGTCTAAGAAATATTTAATTTCCGAGCTAGACATCGCAACAAACCGTGAAAGAAAAACCCAAAAAAATGTTCGTTTATTTTGGTCACAGCTTATAAACTATTTAATAAATCGTTGTTTTCAGTATTTGTTGTTTAAATAGAGCATATAGTACATAATATACTGAAATATCATATTCCCAACTAGTTTAGTTTTTGAGATAGCCCCCGTTACAAAAATGGTCTAAAACTGACAACTTTGATGGCCTCCCATTCCCTTATTTTTTGAGATAAAAATTAAAAAAATATATATTTGTACTCTACTTAATGAGCTCTAAACAATGATACCCCACGAGCTAGGGTAAAGAAAAAATTTTTTTTTCCGGCTCCTTTTTCATGTATGGGAGCCCCCCTGAAAAATAATTTTATTCAATTTCTAATTCAATATTTGATTTTGGGTTAACGTTTTACACTAAATACCAAAATTTCAGGTTTGTAACTCATTTCGTCTGCGAGCTAGAGACCTGTGACCGGCGGACAGACGGACAGACAGACAGACAGACAGACAGCCGAGTGACATTAATAGGGCTCCGTTTTTTACCCTTCGGGTACGGAACCCTAAAAAGTAACATGCAGAGCTCTGTTTATCTATTCTATTTATTTAAATTTCGCAAAATAAATCAACACAATAAGTGGTCTTCCCTATAGCAACTGGCATTTATTATTATTATGATTTGTATCAATCTTACAGATTAAGCCGGTATCCAGTAAAAGAAATCATCTACCTTCAAAAATCATCTTAAATCTTGTCAAGTGAAAATAATAAAATTTGGAATAGGTACATTCCAAATTAAAAAAATAAGTAAATCAGACCCTTGAAATTTACAATCTATCAAAAATTACAATGAAGCATTGTGCTTAGGATTTTTAAAATTTCAAGTCACAAAAACGTGTCAAGTAAGAGCGCTGCATAAGTGCATACCCCCTTTGTACCTCCATGTCTCGTTATCCATCTTTCCTGTACTCTGTATTGAATCAATTAAGCCACAGTAAAAAGGGTTCTATAAAAGATGATTTATTGCTGCCCACTACAATGCTTTTAATTAATATCTCAAGCTACGAGTATATCGTAACCGGCTGCATATTGAAATTTATAACTTGGTGCATTAAATTAGGTTTAATTAATTTCGTACCTTGGAGTTATCAATTTTATTGGACTTTAATTTTGTGTCTAGTCGGATTGACTTTTCACGATGACTTGTTAGTATCAAAATTAATATAGCAACAGAGTTATTATGGTTATAATATTAAAGTCTATGAATTGAAAACATTTGTGAGAAACTACATATTTATTGGTGGAAACTTTTATTTTCTCGCGATTCAAAACATGGGAATTTTATACAGCCGTAAGGTGTTGATATGGAACCATATCAACACCTTACGTATCTAAGGCATTCCTAAAATCATTTCTTATAGTAGGTATCCACTAAGAAAGCCTCAAGTTTGTATGCCGCATAGTTCCTGTTTCTAGTTGAATCCGTGAGTCATATTTCGCTTCAGGCATTATCAACTTCTATTTATTCATTTCTATTCATTATCATCGGTGCTAGTAATTATTTATATATATACTTGTTTTTAATAAAAAAAATAAGTATCCCCGCAATTAGGATTAAGTACCGTTTTTAATCTTTATTTACTCTATACTCTAAATGTGGTTTAATTAAATGCTGTTTGCATCTGTTTTTCAATAAAGTACCTACTTAAATAAAAGACTGAACGCAAAATTGAGCATGCAATTATCGACGATTGTGCTCAAAATAAAACCGTATATTATACACTTCCATTCAATCAAACAGTGGTATTTGATTTGCTATTACGCTGAGTAGAATAGATCAATTTAAACGTACACGGCATGAATACGCAAAATTCCTAAATAAATCGGAAGGAACGCCTTTGCGTTTCTGTATCAATTTGCAATCCATTCAGTACGACCCCGCCGAAAAATAAGGTTGTGAATATGGTCACTTTTTATCGTTTATGAGAAAAAATACACCAACTTACAAATGTACTTGATTAATCCAAATAAACAGGAATTAATTTTTTTATATCGATATTTCAACAGAACAGTTGACTACGTTATAATTTTAATAATCCGCTTAGATTTCACACTGCAAAATAATTAAAAGATACTGCATCGAACTGAGAAAAATAAAGTACTTAAATAAAGGCCTTCCAGGAAATATAAGTTTTGCGAATCGCGGTTTTTAACCCCCGACGCAAAAACGACGGGGTGTTATAAGTTTGACGTGTCTGTGTGTGTGTGTGTGTGTGTGTGTCTGTCTGTTCCCCTGTGGCGCTCAAACGGATGGACCGATTTGAATGCGGTTTTTTTTGTTTGAAAGATGATTTAGTCGAGAGTGTTGTTAGCTATGTTTGATGAAAATCGGTCCAAGATGGCCGCCGCTACAAAATGGCGAATTATATATTTTTTCACAACTCCCTTAATATGGGTATCAAATGAAAGGGCTTGACTAGTAGAATAGCACTATTGCAAATCCAAGATGGCCGCCGCCACAAAATGGCGAATGTCGGGGGTTTTTAAAATTTTCAATTTACACTTGTAGTTATTAGTTACAGTGCATTTGATAAATTAATGCACAATTAGTTAGTAGGTAGATATAGGTATGCACAATGTTGAGAGATTTGCATTGTTAATTTAGGACCATATAGATACTTCTTATAGGTTTTCTTGTAGGTAATTTATAAGTAAAGAACTAATTTTTATATTTTCTCAGTACATAGATTCGAAGATGGGGCGAATGATAAATTTTCATAATAATATTCTCTTAAATAAGTTTAAAACTATTTATTGTAAAATAAAAATAAAAAATCTTCACAAAAAGCCGTCTCATTTGGATATGTAACACAGTGCAGTTTGCAAAACTTTTTTTTTTAATTTTCTTTTAATTGAACCCCAAAAAGTGACCCCCAGACATACACAAACAGACAAAGAGATCCACATCCCACGTGGGATCTTTTTTTTTATTCGGACGTACGGAATCCTAATAACAATTTTATAAAACGTCCGTTTTAAATCCTATAATATATAAAATAGTGCTACCTATAACGTATATACGGTAAGTGATAGAGAAATCTATTCTAATAATTCATAATACCATGAGCATTAGGCACACGTTCGACATCGCGTCGTTGTAAACGTGAAGTGATAGGTACATGAGAGAGCTTGTCGTGCTTGTGTGTTCTATCGATAAATCATAGCAACATCCCTACGAAAGAGTACCTACAAGTAACACGAAGCGGGCCACATTGACGCGTGTATTTCTATACTCGATTAATTTATTGCCATGTAACTCAAAACATCCAAATTTTTTGCATTCAATCAGACTTTAGCTGGCAATTTACACGTTTTTTGTCCACATTATTTTATCAGCTAAGTAGACTTTTCATTCTTCTTTTACTGATTGAATTATTGTAGATACACCCGGGAAACTGTATTACGTATATTAACCCAAGAAAACCCTTGCCACTATGTGATAAATTGCAAGGAGTCACGACCCTCAGCAATGAGATTGATATGACAAGAAAGAAAGATAAATAAAGGAGAGATGATGACAATACTTATTTATAAATTTATTTAAATTTTTACCTACCCACACTTGAAAAAAAATTTCGAATAAATTAAAAAATATATATATATTATAATAATACATATATAATATATAATAATTAATGATCTAGTCAACTGTCAAACATACAACGTGTAGACCAAATATAAGAAGACTAATCGTGAGCTTACAGCGCGCGGTCGCGGAGACCATCAGTTCACAGCACAATAGGCGCCAACAATGGGGCAAAACGGGCCACAATGGGGCCGCTTAGCCCACAATGCGCGCCGGTCAGCCGTCCCTTGAAAAAAACCCGATAAGAGTGATTAATTGGCTTAAGTCGAATTCAATGAAAGCTGACTCAGAAACGCCTTTTTTTAAAGAATAGCCGAGTCTTAAACCTCGATAAAAGGCTGGGACTTTTCTTGATTGATACCTACTTTTCGAACTTTAATGTAGTTTGTACCTACTTTGATCACAACTTTGTATTAGGAATTTTTATATTTAGTAGTAGGTAGTTAGATTTACTAGTAAATGCTCACTTTACGTTTAATTTATGTAGTAAGTAGGTATATGCAGGTGTACGTTTCTCGTAGAGGTTTGGGAGTTACGACAGGACATACAAACAGAACAAGAAGGGCAGATAATAGACAGACATACGGACGGATATGATCACAACAACACATTTTTGATTTTGCATTACTTATCTAAATAAAGAAAATTCTAAAACTCATCTTATGAAGATACGTACCTACTTATTATTTAGGTTTATCACTTACGTTACCCTTGTAAACATTGCTTTTTTTTATATTAGCAGTTATTGCTACAAATGCGCAATCTGACCTACAAAATTTAATTAAGTATTCATTTGTAAAAATATCCAAATCGAATTATGCGTTACAGTTATTTTATTGCGTAAATTATTTATTGTTGTTAGGAAAAAGGCAAGCAAGGCCGATGAAAAATTATTGTAGCATGAAGTTGTCAACCTCGATTTGGAAACTGAAAAAGAGGTGACGAACTCCTCCATATCCATAGAGGTACGAATACGGCATATTTTATTCGCAAATGATGTTTGAAATAATTACCTAGGTAGGTATACTTATTATAAAAAATGTAAACTGTACTTAATATAATAATTATATAAGTACCTACTTTCACTGTAGTTGTTCTCAATTCCATTTTTATCTATTGATTAAAATAAGTACTATTTATTAGGTACTCAATAATTCAGTACCTAATCCATTATTAACTAAAATCTTGAAAGATTATTTTGCACAATTCCTACTTTTGGTCTTATTTCTAACTAATAATTATTAGTTCTAGTACTTTCTAGTACTTTATTCGGATTATAATCCGAATAAAACAAATCATTAGTCACCGATTAACTACCGCAAAAACCACCAACGTGCGGTGTGACCGCATAAACATTAAGTTGTAGGGCCTTTGTTATAAAAGTTTTAATAATAATCATTGTGCATTATCACAAGAATACAATATTCTATGTACGAGTACGTATATCTATAATCTATATACTACTACAAAATAAATAAAACTGAAATCTATGACTGTGTTTTTCAAATAATTTCCTTTTATTAAACTCATATAATTATTATTTGATCTATTTATAACAAACACGAGATTTTATTTGTGCGTCCATCTTTCTGTCTGTTTTTTGTCCGGGTTAAGCTTTGGGATGGCTGGACCGATTTTAATGGAAGTTTCACGGGCAGGTAGAGCATTATAAAATATGTAATCGAGGCTATTTTTTTACAGAAATAGGTATATTTTACGACCAATACAGTCATTTTCACGGCTTACAATGGTATAGAGATAGCTTGCATATTCTTTTGTGACGGGAGTAGGTAATAGTACAAATAAAGATGATATATAATTCCATGATACCCAAAAGGCAGTTAAAAATATTAGATTTAAGCCAATCAATATATTAAGTGTTCTTACAAGTAAATTTAATGTAAGTCTCATATTATAAAAAACTTCAGCTAAATTTTTATATGATACTAGTGGACCTGGCAGACATAATTATTGTCCTGCCCAGTGACATACCGACATCAGCGCCACCTACCGTGTATGCCACACCCACAGACCAATATATTATATATATTTGTTACAAAAAATGTGATAAGTAAATGAAGAACCGCTTGACCGATTTTGTGCAAACTTCACATAAACCATCTACAAAATAGTCCGAACAAAGCCTAAATATTTGGTTTGGATAGGTGAACCCGTTTTTGAGTTATAAAATTACAACGAAAAGTGGCATTTATTTTTATATATAGAGAAGATTTTTAATGGCACAGCATCACCATCACTGGATGTGCGAGCCGAACTACCCATTCGTAGATAAATCACAATAAAATTCTATAATTCTTGCCTCAAATGTCACAATAAACTCCAAAATTAGATTTACTCTATTAAGACTAGCTTCATTATCTCTTAAATGTTCTTGTTCTAATTTCTAATGACCTTGTTTTTTGCACGACATTTTTTTTTGCTTAATTAACAGCTGACTTTTGTTGCCCACTGATATTGCTTTCAGATAATTTTAAAGATTTAAAATTTTGATTATTTTCACCTGCTGCTTTGGGTCGTTATTAGGTGCACAAGGTCTGGATGATATCGCAAGGTAGCGATATGGTCGGCTACTGTTTAAAATTAATTATTAATTAATGCAGGTTGTCTCACGTTATCCCTTAAAATAACAAAACTAGAGATTTAACTAGAGCCCTCATGGACAGCGATTGAGTTTTGCGCACCTCAACAAAAAAAATTATGTCATTTGACTTAAAGTGACTCAGCAACTTAGAAAGCTACCTTACCTTCTTCAATTGTAATGCCAGATATCTAGTGGCCAGATATCCATATGCCAGATATCAAGCTTAGAAAAGTTAACGAAAGAAACGTGTGGTAGTAAGCAGATAAAATGCTTCTACATATAAGTGCCAGTTGCACGTCCGGCGATTAAAGTAAACTCGCCGTTAATAGTAGATTGTTACACAAGGGACGTAAGTAAGCTATTACAGAACAAGATCCAATTTGGCGCCAGTGCGAGCGCAGCTCGCATAGGGCGCTAATGGATCGCGTGCACCCGAGATATTTAGTCACACGAGCGAGCGCAGCGAGCGAGGGGGAATATAGTTCGAGGGTGTAATAGCTACTTGCAACCGAGGTAAGCATTCTACTTTATATCATTCTTGCGAGGTAAATAAAACATTGGTAATGCAAAATGAAATTTTAATTAGAATAATTAGCAAATTTAGAGAAAAAATAGAAAAAAATGGTTACTTATTATAATTAATTATAGTAATATTGTTGCAATTATGAAAATGCTGTGATACTGGTTGACTAGGCAAGTGCACTGTTTGAATAGCGCTCTTTGGACTTATCCGGCAAAAGGTTTTGCATCATTTGTTCTGCTTCAAGCAAACAAAAATCAGGCTCTCCTCCTTTTTCATCATCTGATGAAGTGCTTGACATTGTTATAAATAACTTAAATCCCTTTACGAACAAACTTCACAAACTTTCAGATCAAATGAAATGCCGCCATTTCCATTTTTTTTTCGTAAATAGTTTTCCATTTTTTTTTACGGCTCTGAGTTCCAAGGAGTTTTGCATAGTTTGAAATGTATGAAAATTAAATGCCGCCATGTTCAGTGTTTTTTTTTTCAGTAAAAAGTTTTCTTACACACAAGCATAGTGCGACGTAATGTTGCCTTGAATTGCAAACACCAACTTACAAGGAGACTTTCCACCATAGTAATCCCTAGTTACTGAGCAAGTATGATATAAAGTTACTTTTGCACACCAGAAACAAGCAAAATGTGTTGCACAAGTCGGTATACACACCTCCATTGTTAAAGTTAGGGGTGAAATGGTAAAAAGTTAAAAAACCCAGACTTGTGCAACCCAGTGGCTCTTACCTAACTTTAACTGCCTGATGTGCAACTAGTTTTTATAGTCTATATCCCTATTAATGCTAAGGATCCAGACCCTAAACAGACCATAGTTACAATAAAAGTAAAGTAAAGTCAATACCAAGTCTGCAACAACTTGTTAGTGCAACCAAACTCTCAAGTTCACAAATTCTTTTAACCGTTTATTATTAAGTTGGTAATAAGTATCCGCCTTTAGGATAATTAATTAAAGCAGCAAATTAAAATCAACTTAATTCTTCGTCAGGAGGCATGTTATTATAACAACTGGAGTAAACAAAATTTAAATAAGTAGCGCGAACTTGGCAGGCTGGCCCGTTTTACATGCCATCATTTGCTTATTACGGGGCCCCGCGTCGCTCCTCTGATTTTAAGATAAACGATAAATTATTCACCTACCGAATACTTACTCAGTTGAGCACTATGTACTCGTACAGAAATACGTTAATTAAAATTAGTAGGTCTACTAATTTTAATTAACGTACTTTCATGGACTAAAAGAAACTTTTAAAAATCTAGTTTCCAACCCGTCGACCGGAATATTTACCGTCATATTTACCGTCGTTGACGTGATGGACATACCCTTTTCTAGGAAATTCCACACGCCGCGGACTTGCGTGAGTGGTGTATGACACCAGTAGGTAATAATTTTTGACGTTAAGTAAAGTCTTTTTTAATAATATTTTTAACCCCCGACGAAAAAACGACGGGGTGTTATAAGTTTCACGTGTCTGTGTGTGTGTGTGTGTGTGTGTGCGTGTGTGTGTGTGTCTGTCTGTTCCCCTGTGGCGCTCAAACGGGTGGACCGATTTGAATGCGGTTTTTTTTGTTTGAAAGGTGATTTAGTCGAGAGTGTTGTTAGCTATGTTTGAAGAAAATCGGTTCAAGATGGCCGCCGCTACAAAATGGCGGATTACACATTTTTTCACAACTACCTTAATATGGGTATCAAATAAAAGGGCTTAACTAGTAGAATAGCACTATTGCAAATCCAAGATTGCCGCTGCCACAAAATGGCGTATGTCGGGGGTTTTTTAAATTTCTAATTTATACTTGTTATCATAAGTATTTATTATATTATGACGCATAATACAAGTCTTATGGTCATATAACAAGACATATTATACCTACATAAACTATAAAGTATAATCAATTTTTTTTAAAAGTTCCATACTTAGATAAGTCTTTGAAATCATTCTGCATATTATATTGGAACAACAGACTTTAGGTTTCAAAGGTATCTCCATGCTTTTCACACTGATCCATGAGGACTGTTCTGACTGACTGCTCCATAAATATAAATAAATACCCCTGTGGGTTTTAAGTTCTTAACCATTATAAATTCAAGTGTTTGAAAAAGAAATTATAATAAAAAGAAATTGGTACAAATAATAATCATCACAAAAAATCCCAAACATAAAATGTTAAATGAAAATTAAAATGATTCCTACAAACGGTGTTTGATCGGATGTCTGCTCGGATTGCCTGAAGCGCACGGCGCGTCACGTGACACCGAATCAACGCATGAGAGCCTTAAGTCGTCATTAGCATACTTTGTAAACTGAAGGATTCTAGCCCGTAAAGGTTTGCGCCCAATGGACACAAAAATAGCAAATTCGTTTTAAACTCAGCGCAACTTTTCGGAAAAAGATTAGATAAAAATTGTACAGATATTAGATAAAAATTCAGGTTATGTCAAGATAAGCCTCCATATTATTTTGTTTAGGTACGAGTATATTCTGTTATTTATTTTTCTTTTAAATATATTTATCATCTCACTGCTGGGCAAATGCTGCCTATTTTCTTCCATTCTTTTTTTTGGGCTGAGCGGTATCATAGTTTAGCCCCCTGTTTTCTATACCTCTCATAAAATAAACGCTCAATGCATGTCCAACTCCAAAGAACATTTTCACAGCAGATAACAAAGTAAGTGAGAACCTTAAGTCGTCATTAGCACACTTTTTAAACTGACGAAAGGTGCCGCTTTAATTTATGCAAATTTCTCTTTCCCCGTTTTCTTTGCTAGGACTTAACGGGGAGGGCAGCAGCCAGGAGGTGAGGATTATGTTGGATCCGTTTAAGACAATTTGGAGACAAAGTTTTGTTAACAACATCACTTTAAACGAAAGAGTTATGTTTACTGCGGAGTTTTGCTAGCGTCTACGTAAATCAAATGTGAGGTAGGTACCTACCACATATTATAATCTTCAAATAGGGAACTAATTGTTATACAGTGTTATTGTACGATTCTTCCAACTGTGCCTCGTCCGTGCACATCCTGCATCCATCACCCTGTATATGCGCCTCTACTGGAACCTCTTTGGAGAGCGTGGCAACAGAAACACGCTTACGTCCTCCGCTTTTCTCATCCACCCAAATCCCGCCATCTACTTAAGGTTGCCGGAGGGCTGGAGGTCGGTTACGACCTCCAGCCTTCCCAGTTAACACAGCCCAGTGTTAGCCCAGTGTGTTTACACTGGGCTTACCGATACGAGGTCTCCACTCCAGAACAATTCTGCCTCAGCGCAGTTATCCGATCTGCGAATACTACAGCTTGCTAATCGTCTATGGCTACTTTGTTTAGTAGGTCTACCGTCTGAGCATGGGCACGGACAATGTGCCCATGCCTAAGGCCTAGGCCGCATTGCGAAATTTATTCGCGCGAATTTTTTCGCACGGTTTATATTCCGCATTTTAATATATTTTTCTCGCGAATTTTAAATCGCATGTTCGTGCAGCTTCATACATTCCCATATGTCACAGAATTTTGCGAAAAAATTCACGCGAATAAATTTCGCAGTGCGGCCTAGGTCTAAATAACGCCTTATGCAAACCACAGAGAAAATGTAAAGGGTTTGATAAGTCTAATTTTAAGTTTAATTTAGCCTAATTAAAAATATTGTGTCAACCGCAATACAGCAATGGAAATATTATCTATTTGCGGTCTGCATTTTGTGCTTATTTTTTACAAAATAAGCCTATTGTGACCAGTTTCGTGGCTTTATAACAGTCTATTGTTTAGAGCTATTAATATAGGTACTTACCGATTATTGAAAATGTGTTAAATTAAATACCCAACCTTTACTGTATGAAAAATGGACAGTATAGACACCGCGTACCTATACTTATCTATTGTAGTTTTAGCCGGGATGTTTGACAGGAAGTATCAGAAATATAGGTACAGTATCCGATTTCAAGGACCAGCCCCCTGATTGTGTAACTTTTGACGATGAAATGGTATTCATCATTGGAGACACAGAATGCGAAACACAACAAAATGACACCAAATCGAACCCAGCCCTAGAATGCATCATCCTCTGCAACATGGTTGCCTGGAAAAGATCGCTTCTAAACGATAAGACCGCCATTTTTTTATTTAACTACAAGTTAGCCCTTGATTGCAATCTCACCTGATGGTAAGTGATGATGCAGTTTAAGATGGAAGCGGGCTAATTTGGAAGAGGTATGCATACCCCTGATCCGTTTCTACACGGCATCGTACCGGAACCCTAAGTCGCTTGGCGGTACGGCTTTGCCCGTAGGGTGCTAACCAGCCACGGCTAAAGCCTCCCACCAGACCAGACCAGAGATAATTTAGAAATTACAAAATCCCAAATTGCCCCTGCCGGGAATCGAACCCGGGACCTCACACTTATAAGGCCACAGCGCTCACCACTGTACCATTGGACATTAATGCCATTTTTATTATTGTTTAAATAGGTAGTTCTACATAAAGCGTATTTCCTTCATTCATTCATTCGACACTAAGTTGTCAAACGGACACCAGCTATCATTCTCAAAAAGCTAAAACCGTGCTGACGAGATTCAAAACGTGACGAATCGTTGTATTATGGGTCGGATTAAATTAATGAGATCATTCTTACCCCGCGCCGCGCCGCGCCGCTCGACCGCGGCACGGCCGGGCCGCGGCCGGCATGGGAAAAGCAAACACGGGGGAACATATTGTATTATAACTACACCATTAGTTAGCAAACAACGTAAAAAATTCAAATCTATCCGTAGCGAAAACCGTGTTGACAATTTAACGCAAAATAAATCAATATTTGTTCAGCGCGCTTATTCGGTTACCTACCTTTATTTCTCATCTCCGTGTCCTATAGGTACGTAAATAGACGTGCGATTTTTTCCATTTATCGATCGAAACTTGAACCCACCAGCAGTGATCATTCTTTACTAAGGTAAAGTCTCCTTATTCCGTGGTATTCTAAAATTGGCACCCAATTCCGAGGTATATAGAAAAACAGCGTTTTCAACCGATCACCAAGCTATTTTTTACTGCAACATATCTTAATCAATTGATAGTTTATCATTCCATAGATAAATGACGAAATTGTTGGTTTTATATGTATATGTTTTAAAATAACCGGCAAGTTTTACACTAGCAGCCGGCCCGAACGCATGTTTCATACATTTTGGACCTCGTGCACGAAATACCTACATTTTTTTAAATAGTGTTTATCCGTTAATTTTGAGCTTTATTTGTTTTTATTTAGATTTGAATATTTGAAGGACTATATTTTCAATTGAAAACAATCAACTTTTGTGAATATTTGTAAAGAAATTAAGGTGAAAATAGGTTTTGAAAATACCTCGGCGTTAGGTGCCAAATATTTTAGCCGGTGCCTAACGCCGTGGTATACCGCGGAATTGCAATTTCATAGACTTCATAACTTTTTCAATTTTTAGAGTCGTTTTATGTTAAATACTTCTTGTTTCGGTTTTGAATATTTAAATAGGCAATAAGGTTACAGAGTCCTAATTACGAGGTACACTTTGGCGTCTCAATCACTAACTATACCGTGTCAAAGCTTACCTATTTAGGTAATTTATTGATAGATTGTATGGGAAAGCTAAAGAAAATTAATTTAAAAGAAAATTAAATTTATACATATTTCGATGCAATTTTGAGAGAGTATTGTACATATTTACGAAGATAATCTAATTAAGCTTTAAATTATTTGTTTATTATGGAAAAATATTTTCTTTTTTAACACTCGGAATTAGGAAACGTGTTTTTTGTTACAAAACTCAATTCCGTGGTATTACCTCGGAATAAGGTTCTATGAGCCCCTAATTATGTGGTATGGATAGAAATACTACCTCGGAATAAGGTTCTATGAGCCTCTAATTATGTGGTATGTATAGAAATAAAATACAGGATGCTCACAATATTTCAGTATGGTTTCAGTTACACCAAGTATCATTCGCGTTCAGTCACGCAAACATTCATATTCTAAAACGTTTATCTTATTATTTCTCGTACTGATTCATTCACTGACTCACTCATTGACCACCCCTCCTGTAAAATTTTGTATAAAATTTTTTTTTTCACTAATGATTCCGTATAGAAGACAAAAATTCATTCGGAACAAAAATATAGAGAGAGCTGATGATTGAGGATTTCGGAGACGGGTGAAGAGCACGCTTAAGGTATTGAAGATAGGAGGGGGGTGCTTGAGCAAATGTCATTCAAAACGTCATCCAATTGGCAGTGAGCTGAAAAAAATTCAAATGGCGAAAAAAAGATGGCCGCCATACAAATTTCGTCGGTGTCCACCTCGGAGGGTAAAAAAAATGGAAGAGTGGTTTCATCGCAACAGATGATCAGGATCCAAAGGTCTATTCGATGAATAGAAAAAAAAACCAAAATGGTGGAATTTATTTTTCCATAGAAAATGTATGGCGAATATTGAAGAGACTACAAGTTGTAAACTATGCAAGGCTTTGATGTGGTTTTTTGGAGAAATCTCAAAAAAAAAATATGGGAAGATATGATGATTGAGGGTTCGGAAGATGGTTGAGGAGCCCGGGCAGGGTATTGTAGATAGGTGGGAGGTGCTCAAGCAAAAATTACTCGAAACCTCATCCAGTTGGCACTCAACTGAAAAAAACCCCAAAATGGCAGATTCAAAATGGCGGCTATACTAATTTCGTCGATGTCTCACTAAGTATAAAAGATGGAAGAGTATTTTCTGGGCAAAATATGATCAAGACCTAAAGATCTACTAAATGGATAGAAAATAAATCAAGATGTCAGAATTTATTTTTCCGTACAAATTGTTTTTTTCATTGATGGTTTCGTATAGAAGACAAAAAATCATGCGAAGGAAAAATATTGAGACAGCTGATGATTGAGGATTTAGGAGACGGATGAGGAGCACGGCCAGTGCACCTATTGAAGATTGGTGAGTGGTGCTCAAACAAATATCACTCGAAACATCATCCGATTGGCAGTGAGCTAAAAAAACGATTGTACACATGTAAAATTAGTTTTTTTTTTTAAGAAATCTCATCCTTACAAATTATTCGGAGCAAAAATACGGAGAGTGATGATGATCGAAGGTTTGAAAGATGGGTGAGGGGCACAGCCAGGGGCACATTCTAGATAGGTAGGAGACTCGGATCTTTGAACGTACGGCTTATTTTAAACTAGTGTGCGTTTAAATTTATGTTTGTTGGTCTGTCTATTTGTTCCAACTAATCTCCGAAACGGCTGGATTGATTTTAACGGAACTTTCAATGGCAGGTAGGTGATGTTATAAGAAGAAACTTAGTCTACATTTAGTTTAGGTACATAAAATAAATAATGGGATCCGATCCGATCCTATATAAAACCTATAAACACGCGAACGAAGTCGCGGGGGTCAGCCAGTATATATATATATATATATACAGTAGTACAATATTATACAGTAGTAATACAGAGTACAATATTATACTGCCAGCCCTCCGGTCACCCGTGGACTCCACGAGACGGGATGACAGGCCCTTAAAAAAGGACCTAGCATCCTCGCCCTACGAACCCATGGTCTCCTCCCCAAAAGGCACAAATATGAAATTATTTTCTATATTTTCATATTTGCGCCTCTTGGCCCTTTCCGCCTTAGTGGCTGCCGCTCCGGCCGCCACGGAGGTCACCTGTATGTGAGACAGTGCCAGTGTATCCACACACGTGGCATCCCATCCAAGCTACCTCCTTTGCTTCCATGGAACAAGAGTCACACTGTCATACCTAAACCTGTCATGTTATCAAATCTAAGATTTTTGTCGAACAGCTGATTGCTAACCTAGTGAGTACAGAGGCCTTATGCCAACTTTGTACATTGGGGAAACGATGATAGAAATTCGAGTATCGAAACACATTGACTAACATGACTTGAGAGTGAAATGCAACTAAACTGGCTGGTTTTAAGGTTTGAGTCCGCCAATATATTCAGCCATTCGTCTACGCCCCAAGCAGAAATTTTTAAAATAAATATTCGAAGTACCCTACTACATTATGACTTTAAAATCTTATTTGACTGTAAGAGCATTAGGGTTAATTTTGCTCTGATATTATAGTTTTTCGATATTCAAATCTAGTACCGTTTTCGAAGTGTGCAAGCTCGAACTACCCATACAGGTCGTTAACTTACATTCGTATGCACCGCCTTGAATTTATTGAGGCTCGCGGTACTGTCAAAGGAAGTAAAGGCCACGCGACTTCAAGGCCACTATTTGACTCCTATTAAGTTTTGATCATCTTTTGCTAAAAAACCACTCTTCCATCTTTTATACTTAGTGAGATAATCACCGACGAAATTTGTATGGCCGCCATCTTGTAACCACCATTTTGGGTTTTTCTTCAGCTCAGTGCCAATGGGATGAGGTTTTGAGTAACTTTTGTTTGAGCACCTCCCACCTATCTACAATACCCTGCCCGGGCTGCTCAACCGTCTTCCAAACCCTCCATGTCTTCCCATATTTTTCTTTGAGAGTTCTCCAAAGAACCGCATCAAATGCCTGCATTGTTCACAACTTCTCTCTCTCAATATTTCGCCATACATTTTCTATGGAAAAATAAATTCCGCCATTTTGATTTTTTTTTTCTATTTATCCAATAAACCATCGGATTTTGATCATCTTTTGCCAAGAAACCACTCTTCTATCTTTTATACCTTCGGAGATGGAGACCGACGAAATTTGTATGGCGGCCATCTTATTTTCGCCATTTTGAATTTTTTTTCAGCTCACTGCCAATTGGATGACGTTTCGAGTGACATTTGCTCGAGCACCCGCCACCTATCTTCAATACCTTAAGCGTGCCCATCGCTCGTCTCTGAAATCCTCAATCATCAGCTCTCTCCATATTTTTGTTCTGAATGAATTTTTATCCTCTATACGAAACCATTTGTGAAAAAAATAATTTTCATACAAAATTTTACAGGAGAGGTGATCAATCAGTCAGTCAGTCAGTGAGTGAATGAATCAGCACGAGCAGCTATATATATTATATTAACTAGTAGGGCGCGTGGGTGCGCGGCCCGCTAAAGCGGACCGCGAGGACTCGTGTAGGTTTTGTTTGAACACGTCCCATCTATCTTCAATACCCTGGCCGTGCTCTTCACCCGTCTCCAAATCTTCGATCATCAGCTTTTTCCACATTTTCCTCCACAATTTTTGTTTGTGTGGAAAAATAAATTCCGCCATCTTGAATTTTTCTGTTCATCAAGAAAACCTTATATCTTAATCATCTTTTGCCAAAAAAATCCACTCTTCCATCTTTTATACTTGATAAGATAGACACGGACGAAATTTGTATGGCCGTCATCTTGAATCCGCCATTTTGGAATTTTCATTCAGCTCACTGCCAATTGGATGAGGTTTCGAGTAATTTTTGTTTGAGCACCTCTCACCTATCTTCAATACCCTGACCGTGCTCCTCACCCATCTCCAAAATCTTCAATCATTAGCTTTCTCCATATTTTTCCTCCACACAAATTTTTATCTTTTATACGAAACCATAAGTGAAAAAAACTTTTTGTGTGAAAAAATAAATTCCGCCATCTTGATTTTTTTTGTTCATCAAGTAGATCTTTAGGTCTTGACCACCTTTTGCCAAGAAACTACTCTTCCATCTTTAATACCTACTTGGTGAGATAGACACCGACGAAATTTGTTTAGCCGCCATCTTGAATCCGTCATTTTGGGTTTTTTTTTTTCAGCTCAGTGCCAATTGGATGGGGTTTCGAGTAATTTTTGTTTGAGCACCTCCGACCTATCTACAATACCCTGCCCGGGCTCATCAACCATCTTCCAAACCCTCAATCATCATGTCTTCCCATAGTTTTCTTCTCTCTCATTCTGAGACTTCTCCAAAGAACTGCATCAAAGCCTTGCATAGTTCACAACTTCTCTCAATGTTCACCATACATTTTCTATGGTAAAATAAATTCCGCCATTTTGATTTTTTTTCTATTCATCAGGTAGATTTTCTAATTCTGATTATCTTTTACGAAGAAACCACTCTTCCGTCTTTTATACCCTCCGAGATGGAGACCGACGAAATTTGTATGGCGGCCATGTTTTTTTCGCCATTTTGAATTTTTTTTCAGCTCACTGCCAATTGAATGACGTTTCGAGTGACATTTGCTCGAGCACCCCCCACCTATCTTCAATACCTTAAGCGTGCCCATCGCTCGTCTCTGAAATCCTCAATCATCAGCTCTCTCCATATTTTTGTTCTGAATGAATTTTTATCCTCTACACGAAACCATTTGTGAAAAAAAAAATTTTTCATACAAAATTTTACAGGAGAGGTGATCAATCAGTCAGTCAGTGAATGAATCAGCACGAGCAGCTATATATATATTAATAATATACATATATTAATATTTTACACACAAACATAATTAAACAATTACATACGTATCGAATTGATTTTGAAATCTATTAATAAATACAGTTCATTTTTGAACACCATGTAGAATTCATTCTACTCGTTTCCCTTTGTATTTTGTACCCTCGGAATTAGGAGCCATTTGCCTCGGAATTAGGATTTTTACCTCGGAATTGGAGCATTCGGACTTTCTTCATATTTAATTTAATTTTACATTTAAATCAAGTTGTAATTGTTGTCCTTTTAGGATATTTCAAGAGTTAAATAAATAACGCTTCTGATAAAAATAGCCAGTTCTTCAGAAAGGTGTAGTAAATGCTTAATTTTTGACGTTCTTTCGAGTTTTTATGAAAATACCACGGAATAAGGGGACTTTACCTTAGCTGATACCAATTTAAGCTTCTTTTAAAATCCCGTGGATTTAAGCTTCTTTTAAAATCCCGTGGAAATGTATAAAAGTATCCTATGTCCATCATGATCATGCCAGTGATTGGGCCCGGCTGTGAAATAGTAATAAACAGACAGACGATAGCTTAGGCTAGTAGTTAAGTTTTTGAAAATCCCGCGGGAAACCCTTGTTTTCCCAGGTATAGACATATAGTGACATAGGATTACCTACATAATATGTCACTCTCTAGATCTACACCTTTGCAAAAATGCTTATTAAACTTTAATTAATTTGAAATCTTAAGTTAGTATAGTAGATAAGTATAGCGCTGAATGCATCTAGAGACATTGATTTACTAAACTGTAACTGCGTATGAATGATTAAACGAGATCGATACAAGAAATAAAGTGGCAGTCGGGACCGTCTGTAGTCTAACGGTCCAATCGTCCATTCAGCGCGTGGCGTGGTGGCCATAAAATTAAATAAATCCGTTATTTTTCAGGCTGAGAAATGTGCGGCCCGGTCCGGTCAATCGGGCGGCACGATAACGGACCACATTTGTAAAGATTTTGCCGTGCGCCCGCCCAAGACTATTCCGCTGTGGTGTGGCCATACGGTTGCGTAGAGCGAGCAAAATGATAGATATACCTACGCAAGTTTTATTTTTTTAAATTGCGTCAACCTTAGTGGTTGACAGATCAACGGCACATATAACAAGTACGGCACAACAACCTACAGCTAACGCCGCGCCGCGCCGTCGACGCTTCACACACTTACGACATATTGTATCGATGGCAGCCACAGATTGGCTGTCTTTGACGAGATATCGATATAATATTATGTATTCTGTAGGATCGATTTTAATAGTTTTCATAAGGCCACGATTTCTTAGAGCAGCTGTTATTTGCGTCAATGAGAAAATAACATTGTACATATAATAAGAAAGTTAACTGACGTTAAAAAAGATTAATAATAAATTAGGTAAAGTCCGCGAGGCATAAGCTCAGCTTTGCACGCATGAGTGCACACCGATAGTGTAGACTGTAGACTGACAACCGGCTTGAGGCGCCACCCTTGCTGTGCCAGTTTTTAAACCGTATTGTACTGCTCACTGCAGTTTGACACACACTGTCTACTAATTTTGACGACAATTCAAAGATTGTTTTCTATAATAGTAATTTTGTCCCCATCCTATCCCATTCCTGGCCAAAGGCTTTCTGCTTTAACTTTTCGACTTTTGTCATTGCTCCAACAACCAATGTGGCATTGATTAGGCGACAAAACAATCACCTCAAAAAATGCTAGACAAAAAACACAGTTATCATATTTTATTTTTTACGTGTCTAGTATTCCAAGAATTCTATAAAAACGAGTGTGTAGGAGGCGAACTAACGCGGATAATCTTCGAATAAATGAAAATTGATTTTAAGATTGTCCCCGCCCCAGGCCTCCGTTGACAAATAATACGGCTTTGCTCACAGCCTTCACATTAACTCGCCTTTTCTTTCCTCATACTGTTTACGTTACATGTGTAGTGTGTGCATTGCTTATTGAATCCCTGTTGATTCGTTTGGCTGTTGATGTTTGTTTCGTAAAAACAAATTGAAACTTTAGTAGAGAAAAATTAATGACGTGATTTATAAATAACGATAATAAAAATATTAGGCATATGATGCTCTATTTTTTTACATTTTACTAGCTGATACTCGCGATTTCGCCCGCGTGGATTCATACAAATCTTATCCCCTATTTTACCAACTTGGGGGTGGATTTCCAAAATTTCAAGTTTCTGGGTTCAATGGTTTAGGCTGTGCGTTGATGATCAGTCAGTCAGTCAGTCAGGACAAGCTTCTTTATATTATTATAGACTAGCTAATGCCCACGACGTCGACTGTATAAATTTAGATTTTCAAAAATCCCGTGGGAACCTTTGAATTTCAAGGATAAAAGTAATCTATGTCATTCTCCAAGTCATCAACTATGGTCGTATGGGTGCATACAAAAAATCACGTTGTCCTGTTGCGGCGTGATTGATAGACAATCCAACAAACAAACACACTTTTGCATTTATAATATTAATATGAATTCGTTGTCAATTTTTTTCTATAATCCAGCATTCACAATAATATTTCTAATTTTTTTCTGACCAAACTTCGACCACGGCCAACGTAAGAGATAATAACCATAGACCAAAAATGTAACAGAGATACTCTGTAATCTGTATAATGTCACGATGTTAAACAATAAGTATGTAGGTAAATAGACCTTTTCACGCCCTACTTTAGAAATTAAACAACAGAATTTCCTTTCAACACTATAAATGTTCAGTAGTTTTTAATTCAAGATAAACAATACGATATGGAATAATTTACTTTTTTTTATTCCTTTTATAATACCTAGGTGCCTGCACTTCAAACTTCAAAGTGGTATAGGTGTCCGATAACATAAATTTACATTTCATTTCAGGACATTTTTCGAAAGCTGTTCCTACTATAGGTACTTATTAAGCAAGTAACAACAATCAGACACGACAGGTAGCTACTTAGTTTAAGATATTCCTTTCAGAATACACTTTAAAGTGCCCTCAAAAATGAATACATTTTCCGGGTAAACTGTTCGCCCGCCGCGCCGCGTCGCAGCGCGTCAAGCGTCAATTAGCGGTGCGGGCGCACGTGACGTCACTCATCTGCATCACAACCGCCACTGATGCAAATTTAAATACAGTTTGAACTCTTCTTTTTCGTTACGCCGATTTTTTTCCAGCGGCAGATGTTCGCTCGATTCACTGTACAAATACAGTAGGTAGGTACGTAGGTAGATGCGGGCCAGATATTTTACTAATTTACTTATCTGTGGAACGTTTCCTCAGATTAAGTATCAAGCTCAACGTTTCATATTAATTTATTTAAAAATGGAACAAAGGAATAACGACAATTTTAAATAAGGGTAGACGTAGGTATAGTGACTTAATTTTACAAAAAAAAATACGCACCGAATTGAGAACCTCCTTCTTTTTGGAAGTCGGTTAACAAAGAATTATAATTATTGTTCAATTACGTACATTGTACAAGTACCTACCTATTCAGTTTTCATTTTCTTGCTTTACCTAATGGATGTCGAAAGTCTAAATTAAAGAAAAAAAAAGGATTAGAACCCATATTATGTAAAAGAGATAAAAAGTACCTAAATCTGCTAATTATTTATAGGTATAATTCATATTTTTAACTATTATTATAAATTTTGACGATCCCAATTCTACCTAAATATACCTACCAATTCTCTAATTATTCATTAAAATTAAATTCACGTTTTATCGACACAAAACATTCGGAACACGTGAGCAAACTCACAAAATAAGGCACAGATAAATTAAATGCGCGTTACGTCCATTGTGATGCGAATACCCTGACGTAATGTTCATTCGTTCAATTAAAAATGGAACGTTAAGAACGTTCGAATGAATTGAATGACTTAGAAATTATGCAGCGTGAACGCATTACTTCCAAAACGTAATTGTGATAAAGGAATGGTGGCCGTAAAAAAGTTGAATTTCGTGGGAATTTAACGGTGTAATGAGTGGAGCGGCGCAAAAAATTCTTTCCACTGTACAATATTGTAAGAGAAGAGGGACGTGATTAAGTTTGGGGGCTTAATATCCGGCGGGAAGGCGCAAGACATAAAATGCAGTTTGGTTGCCCAATCAGGGGTGTCACAGGGGTTTATCTAATTTCTTATTAAAATGTTATCGTACGCGACAAGGCTAGAGTGAGAGCGACGAGTGAGGCGCGATTGGCCGTCCTCGATCCCCGCATGCTTCCCAGTGTTTGGGTAATCGACGCATTTGGGAAACGCTAATATTACGTTGCCCGCAATTCTGTTATTAATTTCATTCGTTCGTGCCTGTTGTAGATTGATGGTACCTACTACTACTATTTCAGAATTTTTTTATTTACGTGCCAACAGCTCTTCACAAAGTTTCAATTCAATTCAATCAGCTGCGCGCACGTATTAAATACAAAAGTCAACGTTTACTTATACATTAAAATATTGACGTTTATCCCATTCTGAAATTCTATATATTGAGTTCGGAGAAATTGCCGTCGGAAATGGGGCTACTTTTGTCTGCCCTTCTTAACGTGTAGAATTGTAAGCACCATTCCGAACCAGTGGTAGATTCATTTGTCGATTCAAAAGCACTTGTAAAAGTTTATCTGAATAAAAAATATGTCTTCTAGACTTGCCTTTACACAAGTTTAAGAACTCTATGCTCGTATGCTCATAAAAAAAGCTTATTATACAATTGAAGATTATATAAACGATAAAAAAGCTTGGATTTAACTCGTTCCAGTAATGCGCGAGACGGCATTTCAATCATGTACATTAATAATAATAATTGTTATAATGTTATTTTTAAAAAAGAGCAACCGCCGAGTTTCTTGCAGGTTCTTCTCGGCTGGAACTGCATTCCAAACCTGTGGTAGATTCAATTGACGATTCAAAAGTACTTGTAAAAGTTTATTTGAATAATAGTACATTATGGTATAAGTGTGTAATGTTGGTGATTACCGCTGAGGCGATATTGAGACCCGAGCCGTTAGGTGAGGGTCTTAAGATAGCCGAGGACGGTAATCATCAATACACACGTGTATCATACGACGTTTTTCAACACACTTGCGAAGAAAATAACACTAAAATAGATATTTTTCCTTGGATATTTCAGGTAGGTAGTAAACTTTCCATAACATTAAGGGCTTCACATATATCGGGCGGTGTACAACATAAATCATTTTCTTCATAATTAGTACTTGTAGATATTTTAATTTTAATTAATAAATAACTGTAATTTCAACAGTGAAAACGAGGAAAATTTTCTCACAATGGCGGGAAAAATTAATCAGTTTTCCTATGCGCGCACACATATAAGTGCGATCGGCCATAGACTATATAGAATGAGGTTTGTTTTCTATGGCATTTTGCAATGGCGGGAAAAATTAATCAGTTTTCCTATGCGCGTGCTTCTTAAAATGGCAATCGGCCATAGACTATAGAATGAGGTTTGTTTTATTTGGCTTTTCGCGGATAGCGTTTTAGCCACGTACAAAATGGGGAATTTCAAGTTTTCTTTATTACAGAAAAAACAAAAGTTATATTTGAGTGAAAGTTTTATTTATTAAACACGTACAATATTGAATTTATCTATTTAAATACGAAGTTGCATGAAATGAGTTAAAGTTAATTTATTTGTACTATTGAATTCGACCTTTTTTGTATCGAAACTTTTTTAAGAACAAAGGAACCAATTCAACCAATAAATTAAAAATAAAACTCTATAATTCACTTGTGAATAATAGTAAAACAAAAGTCACAGTTTGAATAATAGGTGTAATTATCTGCCTAATTGCGGTGAACGTAGGGCTACTTTATGAGCAAGTGTGTTGAAAAAAACTTTTCTATTCTATTCTATTCTATTGATTTTCTCCTTACTGTCATTGACAACCCTACTAATTTGCCGCATCAACTGGCCAGTAGCGAATAGACAACGACCGAAACAGTAGGGACCCATGCTATTGAAACTACAAAACACCATGAATTGTTGTGCCACGGCAATTTGAACCTTATGCGTTTGCAACAACAAACTAATTTACACGGAGCATTATTTGCGATGTATTTAGCAAGGGAGGAACGTGTGTATGACGTTATAAAATAAAATTGAAGCCACAAGGGCGCCCGCTGGATCTAATTAAATGATAAGTACGATCTAAGATTAATGTGATGTACTGAAGAGATCACAGACTAGGATCCTTAATGTTTGACGTTTTCTAGGTCATTCATTCATTCATTTATGAACGCTGAGCTATTAAAAAAATAATTTGCTCAGGGATTCAGTGGGGCGTAGGTAGGAGCGACATTACAATTGCTTAATTAAGTTCAGTTGTTAGTAAAGTGAGCGGCGAAATATCTTGTAAAATTAAATTAAAGAGCAGAAAGCTCGTGAGTAATCAATCGGAAATAATGATCGTAACTACTTACGTCACGTATCCGTATGACGTAGATAGTACTTATAAACAGCGGCACGAACATCGAACGCTGACGGAAATGGAGGGGGTAAGGTATTGTATTATGTGCGCAACAGTTCCCATGCGCAGCTATCCCCTCCACGTTTCGTTCAGCGTTCGATGTACGTGCCGCGGGTTATACCTACCTAGTCCTATCTAGTTTTGCGATTTCAATAATTAGGCGTGCAGTCACATTGCTGCACGAAAAATGCCACGTAAAATACTAAATTTGGAGCATACGTAGAGAGGTAGGTAAGTAGTCACTTTTCTATACCGATTTTAAGTTCATGCTTTGCTGACAATAATTATTATATATACTTACCAAGTAAACTCCTGTATTGTACTTAAATCAAACAAAATATCTCACTAGGTACGTACTCTTTATTCTCTATCTAATTCTTTAATTCTCTCAACAAACCTACTGCATATTTTCATGTTAATACTATCAACAAGATTTATTATTGGCAGTCGTTTCTCACGACATTTAACTAGTAGTTAACATAATCCTTATTTATTCTGCGGTGGAAACCAAAGCCAAAGTTAATGGAGTGTAATCCCGATTTGGTATTAACACCAGTACAATGATCAGGGCCATTGGGGGTGCAATCGCCAGTCATGGTGTAGGTACAATAGCAATATAACAGTGGTGATCTTTAACGTAATGTCATTTAGGGCCAGTTGAATTTCAGGCGGTCAAAGTACAGTTACCGTTAAAGTTAAAATCGCCCACCAAAAAAAAAAAAAAACAAGCAAAATGGATCACACAAGTTACCTATTTTCATTTCCATATTTAAGGTATTAACCTTAAATATGGAAATGAAAATAGGTAACTTAAACGGTAACGTTAAATGGTTAAAAAAACAATACTAAATGTATAATCCAAAGTGGCATCCAAAAAATAAAAAAAATATGCAACATTTTTAATACCTACTATACATTTTTAGGATTTCCCGATTTTATCTCGTTCACCACGGCGAATTATCATTTATCGATTGATTGATTTTATTAACATTTAAAATGTTTATAATATTATGAAATCTATCGCAGAGTTCTAGGTGAACAGACGACATCTGTTCCAACGAGTCGCAGGGAGCTGCTGGATTCAAGGTAGAAGACCAAGGCGTGTAGATGTCATTGCTAGAGATCTATTTCCAGCTGTGAATGTCTATCAGACATGATGACGTAGAAGACGAAGATGAAATCCATGATAAACCTACGTATAGGACATTCTAATTTAGGTTATAATCTTGACCGCAGCCGGGCGTGGTAAGTTCTAGCATGTACCCACTTTATACAGTAATTCCTTCGGTCCTTGTCTTAGGTAAATCGCTAAATCTTACCGAGCATCAGCTGAAATATGGGTGCGCGTCCACTTTCGCTTTTCAACCTACTTCCACTCTATATACTTGCAACTAGGGGCCATAGAATAGAATAGAATAGAACAGAACAGAACAGAACAGAACAGAACAGAACAGAACAGAACAGAACAGAACAGAACAGAACAGAACAGAACAGAACAGAACAGAACAGAACAGAACAGAACAGAACAGAACAGAACAGAACAGAACAGAACAGAACAGAACAGAACAGAACAGAACAGAACAGAACAGAACAGAACAGAACAGAACAGAACAGAACAGAACAGAACAGAACAGAACAGAACAGAACAGAACAGAACAGAACAGAACAGAACAGAACAGAACAGAACAGAACAGAACAGAACAGAACAGAACAGAACAGAACAGAACAGAACAGAACAGAACAGAACAGAACAGAACAGAACAGAACAGAAGAAAAGTTTTTTATTCAAATAAACTTTTACAAGTAGGTACCTACTTTTGAATCGTCAATTTGAATCTACCACAGGTTCGGAATGCAGTTCCAGAATAAATAGAATAGGAAATAGAACCCATAGACCAACGCAAGCGTCCTTTAACGCCGCCATTGGTCCTCAAAGCAAGTGGCTGTTAATGTCATTGGCAAGACGAATAGTAGGTAGCCCACATTCACCCACAGTACCAGTGATTGCTGACATTGTAAGTGTATAGACGCGTGCTAATTGATCGCTTTTCCAAATTCACAGGCACACACAAGTATCGGAGCAAGGCGTTTAGCGTAGAGCTAACAATATTTAGAAAGAATATTTTTTTTATACTTCTGTAAGTATTTAGGTTTGTATTATATGTTTTTTTATTTGAAATAATATTTTCTAGGGATGGTTCTTAGACATGTTTCATCAAAATCCGCCGTTTCAAAGTTATCAGCTCTTTTGTCATTTGCGGTCGGGATCGTAGCATAATGGGTATTGGGTATTTACACCGTATTTGAAATAACCGGCCAAGTGCGTGGCGGGCCACGCGCAGTGTAGGGTTCCGTAGTCACAATCCTCGAAAAACAGATATAACTCCTTAACCTGTGAACCCTACTTAGCCATGATAGTTTTCCTTTAAAATTGATTATATATACTACTGCTGTGAATTTTTTCAAGTTCCTATATACTGCCATTTGGCTGATAGAGGGGGGGGACACTTGACTCTAATAAAAATTTACACTTTAAAACATCATATTTTACAAACCGGTCTAGAAATCGAAAAATGATGTTCCCATACCCACAGTATTTTTAAAAGACCTATTCAACGATACCCCACACTATGGGGTAGACGAGAAAAAAAAATATCATCCCCACTTTACATGTACGGGAGCTACCCTAAAAAAAAATATTTATCAAAATTTTATTTCACCACTTTGTCGGCGTGATTAATATTTATACCCATGCCAAATTACAGATTTCTAGCACTAATAGTCTCTGAGATTAACCGAGGACGGACGGACAGACAGACGGACGGACATGGCGAAACTATAAGGGTTCCTTGTTTACTACGGAACCCTAAAAAGTTGTTTCAATAGTTCGTCGAGGTCGTTCATGAGGTTGTTTAAATTTTTAATTTACAAATACGTAGGTAAGTATTATTTAAATAAATAATTAGTAAACAGTAGCCCTAAACCTATTTCTTTATTTATCTAATGTTTTTTTTTTTTGTTTTATGAAATTGCAAATAATTACCTAACTAGGCATTAAGACACTCGTGAGATCCTATTAAAAATCTAGCAAAATTATGCAACAGTTTCCTATGCTGCTATTTCAACATGTCTGTTCTAGTAGAACTTTAAGTCGAAAGCTATGCCATAGAATAAATGACATGAAATGTGCCCACGCGTCGCGCACGCGTCCCGCGGTTTATCTGCGAGCGCAGAGCCGCGCGCGCGTGTGCCATCAGCCTAAGGGCTGTGATGATCTGTGCGCAATTTATAAGTAGGTCAAATCCTATTGTGAGAGACCATTAAATTATTCCCGGATTACAATATCACTGTTAGCAGTGAATGAGCAGTTAAAAATATACCTAGAGAATTGTGGAAATTCGATTATAAGTAAGTATCTCTAGTTCTATATTACGTTTGTATTTTTATTTATTTTTTTTAGTTTTATTTTTAGTTATTTATTTCTCCTAGTATCATTACAGGTAATAACTGAATACTAATTTTACTACCTATGTATTACAATATTTGGGGACCATTAGATATTTCTCGATACCACAGACAGAGGAAATTCTTTTGAAATGCGAGGGGGTCATACCTTTCAAAACTTTTACAGTGTGCCTATTTGTGATTAGAGGCACAACATAGACACAAAACGCGACGTAGTAAAGAAAATCATATTAATACCTACCTACCTTGCCATGCAGGAAACTGCATGGAAATTAGGTTTGACTTCATTTTCATGTACCTACGGTGAACAACGGAAATATTACGCTAAGTTCGTTTCGTTTCGACATACATAGGTAGTCGACTAGTCGGTCGGTAGTGTGGTAGTTTCTGTAAAATTGCTCCATTGCCCCGCTAATTATTGCGGCTATCAAATTATAGTCGCGACGGCAGCTTGCCGTTACTTTGCTGTGCTTTGTTACCTTGTAATTGCTTCAAATTAAAGGTTTTTTATAGCAGGCAGGCAAACAGCTGAAAAATGAAGACCTAAGTTTAAAGATTAATGTATTCTCGGCTAAAAATCTCTCATGAGTTCTTAATACAGAAATTTAGTCAAGGCTCTATCACTAGTTTGGAAAGTAGATTCTACCAATTAGGTACTAAGAGCCGGCAAGAAACTCAGCACCATTGTCGTATTCACAACAATTTTCTATCAGGTTCATAGTTTGTAGGCATTTAGGTACCTACTATAAAGATATCAACATAGTTTATGGTTCAGGCTTCTATGTCTGGGTATCTTTATAGACGGCGTTTAATTAGGGGCAATTAGTGTGTGTTATAAATCGACGTTACATCATTGCCTGCTGGTCGCCTCCCGGGGGTGTCATCAATAACTAATTTATAGCTTTTCTCGGTGTCGTTCCTATTAGCCAGTATAGCTATTTTGTTACGCTACTAATGTTAGAACCAGTCAGTTGTAGACTTTAATACATTAACATAGGTAGACGTACCTACCCACCTATACTGATGGTTATCTAATGTGGTCACAATTATTTTCTTAAGAACTATTAGGTACTTAGTAAGTTAGTATAAACTGTATGTTTAAGATATTTTATGAGTACTTATAAGTAGTATATGCACATTAATTTTATTATTTGACTAAGTAGGTATTATTTATTTACCTTTCCTCTCGAACTAATCCAAAGTTAGTGGTAAGTAATTAAAAAAATTGGGAAATGTTAGAACTTACGACAATTTGAATTTTTATCCAAGGATAGAGAGATTTTCTTAATTAATAGACAGTCGAAAAATTGAAATTATTTTGACGACGAATAGACGAAATCAAAAAAACATAAATCGGTGGGAACCAATTTTGCATATCAAAACGAACTCTTTCCCTAACAAGTACCTAACACATGCTTGTACAGTTCGCAAAGAAAGTTGTAAGTAACGATCAATCACCAACAATGGGAGCGAGGTGCACCCTAGAGGAAAAAAGTTGAACGGGTGTAGCTGATTTATTGGCGTAGTTAGAATTATCGCCATTTGCAATTCTTGCCGCGGGTTAGCAAACAAGTTGACGATAACGACTTGCGAGACCCGGGCGGCGGTGCTTAAAACTTGGCTCGCCCGCTCTTGTGCCTTGGGTCTCGGGAGCGCATTTTGTGCGCTTAGATATATATTTTTTTACTTTTAGATACTCAGAGTGGATTTGTTTTTTTTATTCTAATATATAGTTTTATGTAGCTCTCCTGATCGAGAAGAGCTTAAAATTGACTTAAGGCCACCAGTCAAAGTTCCATTCGAATTGATTTCATTGAATTACCTATAGTTAAACCAGATGATGGCAGTTTGTATTAAAGACTGCATTATTATTTACTTTAATACGTACCTACCTACTATACCTATGTACCTAGTTAATTTCTTTAATTAACTTGGTAGCGACAAGGTTTTGACAGCATGCAACATCATACGGCTGCGGATCATGAGTTCTCGGTTGGGCTACACAGTGATTGCATTTTCTGTCATGAAATTCTCAGATTAGGCACCAATTTTCTATTCCTGCAAACATGCTTGTTCGTAGGTAAAAATAATATCTAATAGGAATCTACATACGTAAAAAGTGTCTTAAGTGATATTATATAGTTCCTACTTATATGTCATCAACATCATTCGTCATTATCAATCCATTACCGACCCACTACAGGGCACAGGTGTGAAGGTGTCCTCTCAGAATGAGACGGGTTTAGGCAGTAGTCCACTACGCTGGCCAAGTGTGTATTGGTAGACTTCACACGCCTTTATAGAGAACTCTCAGGCGTGTGTGCAGGTTTCCTCATTATGTTTTCCTTGACCGTTAAAGCAAGTGAAACGCACATAACTCCTAAAAGTTAGATGCGTGTCGGGGATCGAACTAGGTCCCCCCGAAAGAGTCTTAACCACTAGGCTATCACCGCTTTAGGTATACTTATCATACACCTACTTAATCTATAATATAATAAAACTGTAACAGATCCAATTCTGTACATTGAAGATATTTTGAAAATTTTTATTGGAGGGCACTCTATAATCGATACTGAAACCAAAACTGTAATTTTTTTCATTTTTGTCTGTCTGTCTGTCTGTCTGTCTGTCTGTCTGTCTGTCTGTCTGTCTGTCTGTATCTTGGCCGCGCATCACGCCGAAACTACTGAATGGATTCGAATGAAACTTGGTACGATTTGAGTTTATACTCCGAGGTAGGTTATAGGATACTTTTTATCCCGAAATTCAGCAGGATTCCCTAGGGAGAGGGGAAGAAAGTTAAAACGTGTATTTAGCTGTAATTCATTAACGCGTTGTTCGATTTCACTCATTCTTTTTTTGTTAGAAAGGTAGTACTTTATATATTATCCCGTAAATATTTCAAGGTCATAGGTTTGTTAGTTCAGAAATGACAGACATTTATTGGGTTCAAATAACATGGGACCCGGATCTTTGTACGTACGGCTTATTTTAAACTGGCGTACGTTTAAATTTATGTTTGTCGGTCTGTCTATTTGTTTCAACTAATCTCAGAAACGGCTGGATCGATTTTAACGGAACTTTCAATGGCAGATAGGTGTTGTTATAAGGAGTAACTTAGGCTACATTTAGTTTAAGTACATAAAAGAATTATGGGATCCGTTCCGATCCTAGGTATATAAAACCTATAAACACGCGAACGAAGTCGCGGGGGTCAGCTAGTAATATAATAAAACTGTAACAGATCCAATTCTGTACATTGAAGATATTTTGAAAATTTTTATTGGAGGGCACTCTATAATCGATACTGAAGCCAAAACTGCAATTTGTTTCATTTTTGTCTGTCTGTCTGTCTTTCTGTCTGTCTGTCTGTCTGTCTGTATCTTGGCCGCGCATCACGTCGAAACTACTGAATGGATTCAAATGAAACTTGGTACGATTTGAGTTTATACTCCGAGGTAGGATATAGGATACTTTTTATCCCGAAATTCAGCACGGTTCCCTTGGGAGAGGGGAAGAAAGTTAAAACGTGTATTTAGCTGTAATTCATTAACGCGTCGTTCGATTTTACTCATATTTTTTTTTTGTTAGAAAGGTAGTACTTTAAGTATTGTCCCGTAAATATTTCAAGGTCATAGGTTTTTTAGTTCAGAAATGACAGACATTTATTGGGTTCAAATAATTTGGGACACGGATCTTTACACGTACTGGTTATTTTAAACTGGTGTGCGTTTAAATTTATGTTTGTCGGTCTGTTTATTTGTTCCAGCTAATCTCCGAAACGGCTGGATCGATTTTAATGGAACTTTCAATGTTATAAGGAGTAACAGGCTACATTTAGTTTAGGTACATAAAAGAATTTTGGGATCCGATCCGATCCTATATAAAACCTATAAACACGCGAACGAAGTCGTGGGGGTCAGCTAGTGCCTTTAATAAAATCATATTTTATCAGCATATTCATTAAGTACAATTTATTTAAGTAAATAGGTAACTTACTTCATTCTACTTACTTTTATTTGCGTCGTCTTTAACTAAAACTGATAGCCTTTCCGATTTCCGTGGAGAAGCGCAGTCTTCGATGCGTCAACAAATGACACCCAAGGGACTGAAACCGGCTGTTTGTCGGCTTTTTCGTTTTTGCTATGCTCGGATAGAATGAGGCATTTTAGCAAGCTTAAATTAGTTAAGTCTTTCTTAAGTATTTTATATAAACAAATATTTTGTCAAATTATCAGTAACACTGTTCAATTAGTTACTGTTCATCTCAAATTTTCAAGTCACTCATTTCTATACCTATTTAAAACTGCATCCAAATTTCGTGATTTGGAACAACTTTCAACAGCTTTGAAGAAGTTTTTTGCTGCTCCTGTTTTAATTTTATGTACTTAACTAATTAAGTAACACAGTTTCGTTCACCAGCTCTTCAAATCTCATCACAATAGGTACATCAACTAGCGTAGGTATTGTGTATCTTTTTGGCTACAAAATCATTGAAACTCAACTGTCTGTCTACTAGCTTTTCACGGCCTAACAGTTTAACCGATTTTGATGAAAGGCGTAAAATTAGCTTACATCCCGAACGGAAATTGGCAACTTTTATCCAAAAGCAAATATATAGATCCCACAAGATTTAAAAAAAACCTAAATCCAAGCGGATGAAGTCGCAGGCATCATCTAGTTATCTATAGGTAAGTCCCAAAAACAAGACAGATTTCAGAGCAAATAACAACGCCCCGTATAATGAAATCGCAGAATAGTTTCACACCATCAAGTCAAGTTAAAGGGCACATAATCACCCGTCTTACGATCCTTAACCCTCAAACAGCCGAGCAGCAGCCAGGGCCTTACATTAAGAGCAACGTTATAGGGCCCCCGTATGGCCGCACGACGATTATCTTAAAGTTAACCCTGTCGTTACGAACCTTATTTGCGGTTGCTCTGTGCAGTGAACGGTTTAGTTAAGGTTAAGATCACACGAGATAACAATCGTCATGCATCTATTTACCTATTAAATTGTTTGATATGGAAATTTAATATTTAACACCTAACTTATAGGCCGACCGCCATTAACTTGGCCTCTCTGCGAGGGGGTGAAGGGTTCGGAACGGGAACAAATCCATTGATTATTAATTTATCAATGAGCATATGCTCATTGATAAAATAGACGTAGTTCAGCAAAAAGGATTCAACCCACAAAACTTGTCATACAAATATATACCTAAATATTGCTGAATTAAGATTAACTTTGCTATGATAAGTCGTGTGAGTTGAATCCTTTTTGCTGAACCACGTCCAATTTATAATCAATGGATGTGCTCGATTATACATGATATTACGACGTAATGACACGTATCTTGAGATTTAACTTGTCGATTAAATGCACCTATGATATTTTTAATGGAATAGGTATATTTATTCAGTTTATTTAACATGTATTAGAACTAAAATATGTATTCTTAGGTATGTAATAAAATAACCGTTTATTATATTTTGGCACAGTTATTTAATAAAATAAATCAGGTAATATTAATAAAACAATGATTTTTTAACCCACTTGGGAGTAGTTTTCCCAAAATTCCTTAACCACACTGGTGACGTATATGTCTGTGAGACCGGGTGTTTTTAATAATTCGAATAACTTTTTTTCCCGCCATCGTTTTCGTCGTGGTTTCGAGTAGCTGCCGCATTCCACCTCTTCTACCTTACGTTAAATCTACGATGTCAAAGCGAGTGTACGTTTAGGAGTTTTAGTGCCAACCCGGTGCATGAGATTAGCGTCACCGATTACGTAAGTAAAATAGTCATACTTGAATTATTGATTATTATTCGCATTTAGCCAGGCATATATGCATTTTTTACATAATTGTGCTATTATTTTTTTGTATAATGTTTACTGAGTTTATTGCATGAATTTATTGATATTTCAAAAAAATATCCTATGTGTGTTTCAAATTTTAAATTTTGTTACAGTCTGTCTTTCGAAAGTGAACAGCATCGTACCGAATCTTTTTTACAAGAACTAGAAGAGGATAGATCAACAATTACAGCATGAGACAGTGAAGTTGGAAGTGATATAAACGATGATGGACGTAATGTACCTACCTAGTAGACACCTTTTTATTGAAGCTTTTGGTCTGAAGATTAGTAATTTTTCTGATGTAAATTTTTGTTATTTTTGTAGGTAGCACGCCACTTTTTATTTATTTTGTGTAAGTTCCTAGTGTCAAAGGACTGATAAGATGGAAATAATTATAAAAATATGTGACTGTTACGTGTTCTTAAATTTTAAAGAAGATTTGTATAAAAAGGTAGTGTTCTTTTATGTTTTGAATAATGATAATTAAAAGTCAAGTAAACGAGCTGTGATTTATGAAATATCTTTGCTATACTATCAAAAAACATATATTAAAAAAAAAAACAGTAAATAAAATAAATTGTAAAAATTTCCATAGAAAATCCTGGTCTGTGAGACTGGCGTCACCAAGGATGAAAGTCAAATTGACGTCACCAGTGGTGGGTTAAATACGTAACTCTTTATTTTGAACCGAAAACTTAAATACCAATTTTCATGGATATCCTAACTTGAAAAATACGGACATTCATACAAACTTTCATCCCATATTTAACCTCCTTATGGGTGGAATTAGTATGTGCCTACATCATGAAAGAAGGCTACTGTGAAAATTTCAAGTTTCTAGCTTCAGTGATTTAGGCTGTGCGTTGATGATCAGTCAGTCAGGACAAGCCTCTTTATACAACGTGTTCCGGACAACTTCCCATAACTTCGAGGTATAGAACAGCCCACTTATAGGAATTGAACTACATAAGAAATAATTTTTTAATTAAAATAATTTTTTTCAAAGAAAAATGAACCGACTTCAAACCATTCGAACTAAAAAGTTTAAAATAATTTTTTATTCATTTAGATTTACGATTAAACTACCTAACTCAAATGATATATAATTTTTTGAAGTCGGCGCCAAATGACTTATACTTTTCAAGTCGAAAATATGCTCCCTGCGTCTCGGACAGCCTCACCCTCCGTGACTATTATGGTTCACCGCGCTCGCATTAAAAAGTGGATAGTTTCTCTGATTTTACTAAGACGAATTGAATGTGGTTTGGCGCCGACTCCAAAAAATTATATATTATTTGAGTTAGGTAGTTTAATCGTAAATCTAAATGAATAAAAAATTATTTTAAACTTTTTAGTTCCAATGGTTTGAAGTCGGTTCATTTTTCTTTGAAAAAAATTATTTTATGCTTTTTAGTGATTTGTTTTCTTTATATTAATAATAATATAAATGAGAACTAAGTATGTAAAATAGATTATGACCTATATATATATTTATTATTATTAAATATCCTGTGACATAATACATACATTTTATGTGTCATACTAAGTACTAGCTTTTGCCCGCGGCTTCGCCCGCGTGAATTTCGGTTTTTCACAAATCCTGAGGGATAAGTAGATTTCTGGTCCACCCGCCCCCCGCCGCGCGGCGGCGTACCGCGGTACCGCGTACGACGGGCGCAGGGCGCAGGGCGCAGGGGTGCGCGGCGCGGGAAGTTCCGTGCAGCGCGAGCGTCGCGGTCGGCCGTCACGCGCAGCGAAAATACCTATCAGGGCGTTTTTTACCGATTTCAACACAACTCCTTTTTTGAAAGTCGGTTAAAAAAGTAGCCTATGTTACTCCTTGGTTAATCCTCTACTTGTCTGTGAAAGTCCCGTCAAAATCGGTTCAGCCGTTTCGAAGATTAGCCCGTTCAAACAGACAGACAGACAGACAAAAATTTTAAAAACGTGTGATTCGGTTATGGTATCGTTCAAATAACCATATGAGCTTAATATGTGGTAGTTATTTCGAAATTACAGACAGACACTTCAATTTTATTTACACTTAGCGGCACGGAATCTTGGCCACTTAAGAATTTTGTGATAATTTAATTTTTTATAATCCTATTCAAAAGTTCAAGTGCAGACTGTGAAAAAAATGTTTATTTTTTGTTCTAATGGGTAATTCATTAAGATTAAGTGCACCTTCGAACCACTTATGGAGTTTCAGGCTAAACGGGTCATTTATGGGACCAATACAGAGTTTTAACTTTGTGTGTTTTCAAAAGTTTATTTTAAAGCTAACCAGTTTTAAGTATTGTGGTTGTTTTTGTGTATTCAAACATCCTCTAGAATAAAAAAGAATGCCATTTACAACAGAACATGTCGCGCAAGCTTTTGTATTGATTGACCAAAGACTGACTCAACAGGAAGTGGCTATGGTTTTAAATGTACCACGTTCAGCCATGCAGTATGCCTGGAAACGATGTCAGGAGACTGGTAGCTTCACGCGCAGACCAGGTAATGAAGGCGTAAGGTGCACTTTGGCTTGAGACAACAGGTTCATTGTCATGGAGATATTGAGAAACCACTTTATTACTGCTGTTGAGATTAAACAACGTCTCCAAAATGTTAGAGGCATAACTGTAAGCGAGCGCACGATCAGAATACGAATGGAGGAAACGAATTTAAGATCTCGTAGATCAGCGCGCAGCCCAGAACTCCTCAGAGAGCATCGAGAAGCTCGTTTTCAATTCGCCCGAGAGCATGCGAATTGGACACATGAGCAATGGACGCAATTTCTCTTTATTGATGAGTGCTGAATCACTTCACGAGCTCCAGATGGTCGCGAAAGTGTGTGAAGAAGAAGAGGAGAGAGGTATCTACCCATTACCATTACGTAAACAGTGCGTTTTCAGGTTGCTCCAAAATGGTTTGGGTAGGAGTGAGTTCCGATGCTCGTACGGAGTTAGTGGTCGTTGATAATCAGCTAAATGTCACACGGTATATTGGAGAGATCCTCCAGGACCACGTTATGCTCAATTCAGGGTTTATAGGGTACGAAGATTTTTTTTAATGCACGATAACACACGTCCCGACGACGCTAAAAGTGTGCAGGAGTATCTTCAAGAGCCTGGCATTTGGACTTTGCTGTGGCCAGCTCGTATCCCAGACTTAAACCCACTAGAGCATAACTGGGATATGCTTAAAAGAAAGATATCGTCTGCTTCTAATCCACTATAAACTCTCAATGAGCTCCGAAATGCAGCACTGGCCGCTTGGGAAGCCGTGCCGCAAGTTGATATCAAAAACAGAATCCAGAGCAAGTCTGACCGAATGCTGGCAGTCATCAGAGCTAGAGGAGGAAACACCTGCTATAGAAATGTGTGAAGGATTTAAAAAAAATAGGGATTTTCCATTTTTTGGTTCCATCGAAATTGGTGTTCAAATTCTTCATTAATGAATAATTAAAAAAAAAAGGTATTGAGAAGTGTTGTAAGTGTCTAAAACCTTTAAAAACTTTTTAAGTCATAAAGAAAAGTTTATCTTTAATAATCTACCCTTAAACTATTCAATAAAATTATAAAAACACAATTTATTACAAGATTCGTAAGTGGCCAAGATTCCGTGCCGCTGAGTGTATTAGTATAGATAGGTGAATGGTTTTATAATGTTCTAACCCAACCTAACCTAACTTCCGATCTATACAAGATTAGTTTGTATGCGTACTACTCTTGTATAATTTGGAAGACCTTAATTAAAAAGTAATTTACAATATATACGCGACCAGTTTCACACCCTTGCGGTTTGGCTTTGTATAGAATGGAAATACACGTAACCGTGCACAAACTCCAAGGAAACACTCTATGTTATAGCTGTACTGACTTCGGCCCAAAACTTTTTGCAAAAGGTCAATGTTACGTAGGCGTAGCAGAGTGAAGTCTTTGGCCAGAATAGGTATATAAGACTTCAGCAATAGGTCTGGCAATATCAGAAAACATATTAGTGACATATGTATACATTTATGGTTTTAACTTCGTACGTAAGAATGATAACTCTATGTGTTATATATTAAAACCTTTCTGAAAGTATGTAGATTACGATAGTGAAACAATCATCAAAATCGGTTCATTAGTTGCGGAGATAATCGCGAACATACTTACATACATACATACATACATACATACATACATACATACATACATACATACATACATACATACATACATACATACATACATACATACATACATACATACGGGTCGAATACAGAACCTCCTTTTTTTGAAGTCGGTTAAAAAAAAGAAAATTCAGTTTTCATACATAGTAATTCAACTATTTTCGACTCTCCATGTTACACACCTTTGTGTAAAAACTGACATCGTTGCATTTTAAAGCATTACTTATGAATGGTCTTAATTTTAATTTATACGGTTTAGCCGGGTTAGCCGGTTCTATTCGAACCGGCTAACCACTAACAAACAAGGGGTTCAAAGAAAAGTAGTTAAGTAACTTGATAAATTAACTAATTTCATAAAGTTAGTTCCATAAAATTTTAAGGTTGCATAATTAGGAAGTTATAACAGGTATCTATTTAACATTATCTGCTATATCCTCATAAAATACTGTAGTAAATAAAGATAAAATGAAATAATTAATGTTGTGACTATGTGAATCATTCACATCTTTCACTTTTACCCCCTCCCTATTTTTTTTTCATCAAAAAGTAGTAACCCATGAAACGTCACTTTACTGCATCGAATTAAAAGACCAACTATAGATACCTAAATCTATAATTCAAAATAATAATAAATATAATTTCAAATGGTGAAACAATAAATACAATATAGTTAGGTTGTAATTTTACCTTGTGACGCAGCTAGGTCTAATTTCATTTTTTTTTATATTTGGCAACGTTTAAAAGCATAATTTTTGCCTGTCTATTTAATTTTTGTTACGCAAATTAGGTAGGTTATCCTTTATCCGGATTCATATCCCAAGATTAATAAGATTATACAATAAACAATAAGTAGGTACTGAAGAAAACGAATAACAATGCCAAATTGAATGGAACACTCAATACAAAAAAACAATTTAAAAACATTATTGATGGCTAGGGTGATCGTACCTATTAAGATATAAAAATACAAAAAAGGTTTTAACAATTAATCTAGTAGCCAAGACCTACGCTGAAAAGGACCTACGTGTAGGCCATTTATTCGCATTCGACGTATCGCAAGATACGTCATCGAAATCTTCAATGAAGAACCTTTAAGCGATGAAAAAAGTTCAGATTAATATTATAATGTGTATGCATATATTATTTTTGTATTTTCTACTTTTAGTTATTATTATTATGCGATTATAAGTACATGAATAATAAATAAAAATAATAAAGACCATTGTTTTATTAATATTTATTTTATTAGATAACTGCACCAAAAAATATATAATAAACGATTCGTTTTAATACATACCTAATAATACATTTTAGTTCTAATACATATTAAATAAACTGAATAAACATACCTATTCCATTCAAAATATCATAGGTGCATTTAATCTTAAGCTAAATCTCAAGATACGAGTCATTACGTCGTATCATGTATACATTTTGAGGAATTATATCTGTCATATTGAAAAGTCACTTTGAAACTTCAAAGTTCATTGTTTACATCAAACTGTTACGAAAATTTTGTGAAATACATAGCAGTAATCTAAAAAATAAGTGATAAAAAGTAGTGCTAGAAAAATAGTTACAAAATTACGTTCGTTTTGTGCTGAAGAATGTGAAGAAAGAACAAATTATATCTAATTAAATAAAATATATTAAGCTGACGGCAATGACAACTTTGTGTTGTCAGCTTCATGTGAAAAATTTCCATACCCAGTGAAGCCATCAGGCATCGTCAGATATTGGTTAAAACGGCCTCTCAATTATTATAAAAAATACTAGAATGTGGACTAAGGTATGAGTACTTTGGCCATATTATGAGAAACACCAAATATGACCTCCTGCAGCTCATAATTCAGGACAAAATAGCCGGAAGAAATCCACCTGGCCGTAGAAGAACGTCCTGGCTAAAGAATTTACGCAAATGGTACGGGAAAAGTACCCGTTCCCTAGCCCTAATGGTTGCCAACCTCCGATAGGAGACGGCACTACAAGAAGAAGAAGGACTAATAATTTCAAGACAACATTTTTAATTATTTCAGGCGTTTCGAAACAAAAATATTAAAATCTGGTCCAAGATGCTTTTCAAGCTGTAACGGAGGCTACGTGGAAGTCATATTGTGAACACGTTGAGAGATTTCAGAATGACGACGATGAATTAGAGAATTATAATATAGTTATTGATAGCGACAGTGACACATCATCTGACAGCAATGCATTGAAATTTTAAGATATAGAAGAACACGTCTTGATAGATCACTCTTATTCGAGATGTGAATAATAAACCTATCAATCCTAATAGTTTTTTATCTTTGTTTTATTCCATCTCCTAACATCTCCATGCCGTACTAATCTAAACGACGTCTGGTTTTTTTTACCCGACTACGGCAAAGCCAAAAGGAAGGTTGTGGCCGATTTTTGTTTGAGATTCTGTGTACTAATATAGCGCCTAAACTGCTGGACCAATTTTGATGAATGGGGTGTCTTGATCGATTCGTTGTTATGATCAGGGTGACATAGGCTACATTTTATTTACAAAAAAATCGAGAAGTCAGCTTTGCGCGGCTTTCTAGATTTTAAAATTAGTTTCGGATAGGCATAACACATGGCACCACTAGCTGCTTGCCCCGCGCTTTTGCCCACTAAATTATTATTAAATTATTAAGCGCAGTCGGGTTTTAGTTCACGAACTTTACTTGTACTTAGTAGATGTATTAAATAAATTATTTTATTTTAACCGCTCAGCTGCCGCAGCTATATCTATATCTATACTAATAAATAAAATTGAAGTGTCTGTCTGTAATATCGAAATAACTACCTCATATTAAGCTCATATGGTTATTTGAACGGTACCATAACCGAATCACACGTTTTTAAAATTTTTGTCTGTCTGTCTGTCTGTCTGTCTGTCTGTCTGTCTGTCTGTCTGTCTGTCTGTTTGAACGGGCTAATCTTCGGAACGGCTGAACCGATTTTGACGGGACCTTCACATACAAGTAGAGAATTAACCAGGGAGTAACATAGGCTACTTTTTTAACCGACTTTCAAAAAAGGTGGAGTTGTGTTTTTCTACCTATGTACACCGATATCTCCGAGATTTCTGAACCGATTTGCGTATTTTTTTTTTAATCGATAGAGAAACATTGCGACCCTGTTCTATAAAAAATTTGGATTCCAACTCCTCAATCCTGATGCTGTAGGGGACCTAATCCCCAAAACTAAAGGGTTTTAGAAACTTTCGGTTATTTAAATTGATATTGGGGGTACCAATTAAAGACTTTATCGTTGAATTAACTCGAGTAGGTACATATCCAACTCCTCAACCCTGATGCTGTAAGGAATTGTATTCCGAAATCGTGGGGATCCCACGGGATTTTTCCGTTTTGGGGACGGGTTTCTACAGATAAGCTACTTTTTGTTCTGGAAAATCAAAAGTTCCCACGGGATTTTTAAAAACCTAAATCCACACGGGCGAAGCCGTGGGCATCAGCTAGTTATTAATAAATAAAATTGAAGTGTCTGTCTGTAATATCGAAATAACTACCTCATATTAAGCTCATATGGTTATTTGAACGATACTATAACCGAATCACACGTTTTTAAAATTTTTGTCTGTCTGTCTGTCTGTCTGTCTGTCTGTCTGTCTGTCTGTTTGAACGGGCTAATCTTTGGAACGGCTGAACCGATTTTGACGGGACTTTCACATACAAGTAGAGAATTAACCAGGGAGTAACATAGGCTACTTTTTTAACCGACTTTCAAAAAAGGAGGAGTTGTGTTTTTCTACCTATGTACACCGATATCTCCGAGATTTCTGAACCGATTTGCGTATTTTTTTTTTTAATCGATAGAGAAACATTGCGACACTGTCCTACAAAAAATTTGGATTTTAACTCCTCAATCCTGATGCTGTAGGGGATCTGATCCCCAAAACTAATGGGATTTAGGCACTGTCGGTTATTTAAATTGATATTGGGGATACCAATTAAATACTTTATTGTTGAATGACCTCGAGTAGGTACATGTCCAACTCCTCAACCCTGATGCTGTAAGGAATTGCATTCCGAAATCGTAAGGATCCCACGGAATTTTTCCGTTTTGTGGACGGGTTACTACTTACTACAGATAGGATACTTTTTGTTCTGGAAAATCAAAGTTCCCACGAGATTTTTACAAACCTAAATACACACGGGCGAAGCCGTGGGAATCATCTAGTTGTGTAATATGAGTCAACTGCTAACCAACTCGTCATAATACACGCCACGTATACCTAAAGTGAGCTCTGAGAAAGGACTGAAGTTTGAACGGAAAAACGGCAAGATCTACTGTCGCTGTGTATGTTGTTCTCGTTTTTCATATAGTTTGTTTGTTTGTCCCTGCAAACAATTTTATACCTTAAAATGCCGAAAAATAAAACTTAAAAACTCGTTCAGACATAATAATTATGTCTTTTTAGCAGTTAACGGAGGTTTTGAAAAAAGACATAATATATATGTCTTTTGGCCAGTTGAGCGGATAAGTATATGTATAAAATTTAAAAAATAGGGTATAAATAATTATATTTATCTTCTTCTTTCTTGGTAATGGAAAATCTTTTTTCCATATCCTGAAACGCACCTACTTAACTTTAAATGTATAGTAGGTACTACTACTACTATAGAAAAGTATTGAGCAAACTTAAAGAGATCAAGATGAAAGACTGAATTGCGATTACGCAAATAATAGAATGATTATGATAATTAAAATTATTATAATTATAAAATTTCTTTTTTTTCCCAAATTTAGTGTCATGTCCTTACAGTAGCAACACACACACACACACGCGCACAGCCACGCCAAAAATGATTGTCGTAAATTATAGTACGAGCACATCCATTGATTATTAATTTATCAATGAGAATTTCCTCCGTCCCGCGTCCCGCAGACCATGGGAGAGCCAAGTTAATGGCGGTATAGGTATAGTCGAGGATACTTTATCAAGAACATTCTAACTATTTTATAATATTTTATGATAGACATACCTAACAACGTAAAAGGCATGTAGCTTATCCTACGTAAATAGACCGCTGGGCGACAGTGGTTGGGATATAAATATGATACCTCATCATCGTCGTTCTCATAAGCCACAATGGATTACTGGACATATAAGTCGCTTGTATGGACTTCCATACCATCTTGCGCCGTTTGTATCCATCGGCTCCCTGCAACTCGTCTGTTGTCGTTGGTCCGCCTTTGAAGGTGAAGGTCTGCCAACACTGCGCTTGCAAATGCGAGTTCACCATTTCTCGGGACTCCAACGTCTATCTGACCTTTGAACATGCCATTCCCATTTCAACTTTGTAACCCCTCGAGCTGTGTCGGTGTCTCCGGTGCTTCTACGATGACGGATGACTTACAACCCGAGAAATGGTCCAAGATCCCAGGGCCGCCAGACGTCACGTATTTTCTGACGGATGAAATGTGGACGATTGAGTAGTGTTGGTATGTACTATGATCGTATGCCTACCTGCTAGCTTGGTCAAACGGCCAATTTCCAGGTATCAGGTAATCAAGGTACATAAAAACATTACTTACTTCACGTAAATTCTCATGGCTGATTTTTATATATGTTTTCGAGTGTATAGTTAAAAATAAATTGTCAATACTCCCAGACACTTTCCGTCGGCCATATTGCTTGACAGACGCTTTAAGGGTCTCAAAATAATTAGTCAACTTCACGTAAATTCTTTACTTTACTTTACTGAGTTTCCCAGACACCCTGTATAGTATAATGACTAAGTATACAATTTGTTTGACATATTATTATTATTATTTAAAAACAATCATCAAATTCCAAGCGAGATTTAACCTATTTTGAGTTTTGGCACAAATACGCGCCAATTTCCGTACTGCAACCCATGGCGAACGGAAATTGCTATTTATTTACACAAGGCGTTTTCAACAACCCGTGACGTCATGGACTGCCTATTAGGGTGGTCCTTATTCCTAAAGAAAAAAATTTTTTTTCTTATATTCACGGGGCACTACATAATTTGATTCTATACCTTATGAAAGTATTTCAGTATTTTTTTCAATTTTTTTAAATGACATTTTAGGGTCGCTACTAAGATTTGAATCTATACTATCTATACTATCTATACTAATAAATAAAATTGAAGTGTCTGTCTGTAATATCGAAATAACTACCTCATATTAAGCTCATATGGTTATTTGAACGATACTATAACCGAATCACACGTTTTTAAAATTTTTGTCTGTCTGTCTGTCTGTCTGTCTGTCTGTCTGTCTGTCTGTTTGAACGGGCTAATCTTCGGAACGGCTGAACCGATTTTGACGGGACTTTCACATACAAGTAGAGAATTAACCAGGGAGTAACATAGGCTACTTTTTTAACCGACTTACAAAAAAGGAGGAGTTGTGTTTTTCTACCTATGTACACCGATATCTCCGAGATTTCTGAACCGATTTTAGTAATTCTTTTTTTAATCGATAGAAAACATTTGCAACCCTGTTCTATAAAAAATTTGGATTCCAACTCCTCAATCCTGATGCTGTAGAGGACCTGATCCCCAAAAGTAATGGGATTTAGAAACTTTCGGTTATTTAAATTGATATTGCGGTACCAATTAAAGACTTTATCGTTGAATGAACTCGAGTAGGTACATATCCAACTCCTCAACCCTGATGCTGTAAGGAATTGCATTCCGAAATCGTGGGGATCCCACGGAATTTGTCCGTTTTGGGGACGGGTTACTTAACAAATAAGCTACTTTTTGTTCTGGAAAATCAAAAGTTCCCACGGGATTTTTAAAAACCTAAATCCACACGGGCGAAGCCGTGGGCATCATCTAGTAATATAATAAAGCGGAAGAGTTTGTTTGTTTGAACGCGCTAATCTCAGAAACTACTGGACCGATTTCAAAAATTCTTTCACCGTTGGATATGTACGTGATCCTTGAGTGCTATAGGCTATATAATATTATGTACCACGGGCGAAGCCGGGACGGACCTCTAGTTTTAAATAAAAACTCCAAATCTCTACATTTGTTGGATTCATTTATTCATAAATCAGGACATGAAAATACAAAATTACTGTCGGTGTTATAAATTAAGACATTAGGTAATTATTTGGATCATTTATTTTAAAGTTTTGTCTAAACATTTTGTTTATTTATTTATTTAAACTTTTTCTGTCCACTGAACCAACTAAACTCAGGGGTCCGTTTTGTCGAAGTGCTTATAAAAGCTGATTGTATTCTTCTGCAGTCATAATATTTAAAGCATCATGATAAGCAATAAATCTTCTAATTTTTTTGCCAGTTTTGTTATTTTTTCTTTAATGCTATTGAACGTTTTTCCTTGTTTTCTTAAATTTTTTAGATTCAAAAAATTCACTCAGTCTCATGCGCGTAGATAATGCTCTCGCGCTCCCACTCACAGAGATATTAAAATTTAGTTTAGGGGATGATTGGCCCCTTGGATCGGTCTGTCTTCTTGTCAAAGCTTTTAAAATAGTTGTCGGATGAACATATATAAAAATGGAGCGTCAGAATTTACGTGAAGTTGACTAATTATTTTGAGACCCTTAAAGCGTCTGTCAAGCAATATGGCCGACGGAAAGTGTCTGGGAGTATTGACAATTTATTTTTAACTATACACTCGAAAACATATATAAAAATCAGCCATGAGAATTTACGTGAAGTAAGTAATGTTTTTATGTACCTTGATTACCTGATACCTGGAAATTGGCCGTTTGACCAAGCTAGCAGGTAGGCATACGATCTTATTACATACTAACACTACTCAATCGTCCACATTTCATCCGTCAGAAAATACGTGATGTCTGGCGGCCCTGGGATCTTGCTCTAAAACGAATGATGTAATTAACGAACCAATGCGCGGCCGCATAGATGTTCCCGCCGATATCTCTCGGTTGATACTTTTTTTTATTTAATAAAGAGCAACCGCCAAATTACTTGATGGTTCTCGGTAAGAACGACATTTCGAACCAGTGGTAGATTCAATTGACGATTCAAAAGTATACCTACTTAGATATTTGTAAAAGATTACTTGAATAAAAAACTTTTCTATTCTATTCTACTTAAATCATACTCGTACTTAATATGATCGATAACTCGTATATAGGTAGGGTAAAACCCGGATAGACGCCCCACTTTTTGAAATGGCCTCCTAACTTTTAAAATATTAATTTATCACAAATAATATTTATGAATATAGCTAGTTTAATCTTTTGGGTTCCATTATGACTTGTTTTTGTTGTCCTAACGATTACAGATTTTGCAGAATTTAAAATTTTGCAGACCCTTTTTTTTGAGGATAGATGCCTACCTGTGTGGATAGATGCCCCACTATGAAAATACTAAAAAGGATAGATGCCCTATGAAAAAAATAAGCAAAATACATAGTTTCATAAGGTTTTATTATCTAAATATATAAAAGGAAAAGGTGACTGACTGACTGACTGACTGACTGATCTATTAACGCACAGCTCAAACCACTGGACAGTTCGGGCTCAAAAGAGATAGATGCTCCGAAGTATATTAAAACTATCAGTAATTTATTGAAAAAACAAATAAAATATAAAAAAACATTAAAAATATTAAAAAAATATACTTAATATATCTATAGGTATATTAGGGGATATATGCCTCTAAGGGCACCTATACCTCGAAAAATCGAGGCAACTATCCTTTTTGATATGGATAGATGCCCTTTTATTTATTAAATAAACTAAAAACTAAAGAGCGATTATTTACACTTAGGTGTACACTTATTGAACCAGTGTATTGACGTAATAAAAAATATAACAGAATCTACTACTACTTCAAAAGTTATACAACGACAAATACTCGCCTGTAAAACTTTGAAGGATTTGCCGCGTTCGCTGCGGAGATAATCACACGCACAAGTGAAACAAATTGTTTTAATACAAATGTATGTAGGGGCCTGAGGTTTGGGGGGCCTGCGCTTCTTATTTAAACTATCAATTTTTAGTCGCGAGTTTGGGAAGTCAGGTTTTTTGACATTGAGGCATCTATCCAACTGCGGCATCTATCCGGGTTTTACCCTACTAGGCAGATATAGATCAGTGTCCTTTTTAAGTTATTGTAGTTAGGTAACTGTAACTGCACTAGCCGTAGGGAACCAAGTTTTCACTTTTCACAGATGTTTTTACCCGCCATGTGCATCTTGCCGTAAACTCAGCAGTGGCCGACAGCGTCGCCGCAGCGGTAGTTACACGATGTATGGAATGAGACGCGACTCCAACGGCCGCTTAGTGCCACGCCGTGCCATTTGTCCGATATTGAACTTTTACTATCCGTCCTATCTAGTTCCTGTGCATGTTTTTTTTTTATTCATCTACAAGTAAGCCCTTGACTGCGGTCTGCGATCTCACCTTAGATACAGTCTAAGGTGGAACTGGGCTAACTTGGAAGAGGTATGGCAGTTTGGTAGTCATGTTTATATTGGTGTTGGTTGATAAATAAATCACTTTTCAGTTTACTGATTGTTTTTAATGTCACAAACACAATTACCTATTATAATTAATTACACAGATTTTTGTTGCTACGTGTTTCGGTCGCGACGTGCCGGGGTAGACTCCTCCTCCTCCTTTTTCGATTTCCAGATCCGTTTGTAAAGTATGATGTTTTAAAGTGCTAATTTTTATTAGAGTCAAGTGTCCTCCCCTCTATCAGCCAAATGGCAGTATATAGGAACTTGAAAAAATTCACAGCAGTACCTAGTATACTTATACTTATAATCAATTTTAAAGGAAAACTATCATGGCTAAGTAGGTTTCACGGGTTAAGGAGTTATATCTGTTTTTCGAGGATTGTTACTATGGAACCCTACACTGCGAGTGGCCCGCCACGCACTTCATCATGATCAACCCATTACCGGCTCACTATAGAGCACGGGTCTCCTTCTCAGAGTGAGAAGGGTTTTGGCCATAGTCTACCACGCTGGCCAAGCGGATTGGCAGACTTCACACATCTATGAGAACAACTCTCAGGCATGCAGGTTTCCTCACGATGTTTTCCTTCACCGTTAAAGCAAGTGATATTTAAATACTTAAAACGCACATAACTCCGAAAAGTTAGAGGTGCGTGCCCGGGATCGAACCCACGACCTCCGATTAGAAGTCGGTCGTCCTAACCACTAGGCTATCACAGCTTTTTGCCAGGTATTGGGCCAGGCACTTGGTCGGTTTTTATTAAACCTATACAACTGACCGGTTTCTACACGACATCGTAGCGGCTAAATTGAAAAAGACTAAATCGCTTGGCGGTACGCTTTTGTCGGAAGGGTGGTAACTAGCCACAGCTAAAGCCTCCCACTAAAGACTAGACCAAAGACAATTTAGACATTATAAAATCCTAATTTGCCACTGCCGAGAATCGAACCCGGGACCTTCCGCTTATAAAACCACTGCGCTTGCCACTGCGCCAGAGAGGTCGTCAAATATACCTAACAATGATATGTAACGGTCCTTGTTTGCACTTGCCCCGAATTTTCTGTATCATCTTCATTTTATAATGTCCTCCCAACCGAATTTCTGGGCTGCTACTGAGAATTTCTTGACAAAAAACCCAATTTAATTTCATTTTTTCGGCCCGACCCGGGACTCGAACCCAATACCTTATGATACCGAAAAGACTAGTCACTAGACCATTTTGGCATTCGGAGCAGGGCGGGCGGGCGTTCGTGCGTGCGTGCGTGTGTGCGTGCGTGTGTGTGCGTCTGTCTGTCTGTTCCCCTGTGGCGCTCAAACGGGTGGACCGATTTGAATGCGGTTTTTTTCGTTTGAAAGGTGAATTAGTCGAGAGTGTTGTTAGCTATGTTTGATGAAAATCGATCCAAGATGGCCGCCGCTACAAAACGGCGGAGTAGATACATATTTTTTCACAACTCCCTTAATATAGGTATCAAATGAAAGAGCTAAATCCAAGATGGCCGCCACCACAAAATGGCGAATGTCGGGGGTTTTTTAAATTTTTAATTTACACTTGTTTAATCATTTATTAACGCACTCGCAAGTAGGTAAGTCCAACAACTGGGTAGGAGCTATTAATTATAGAACACAGAAGTGCATAATAAACTCGGAGTCGTTTTATTTAAATTCAGTAAAACATCAAATACCTAAAAACAACACTATTAAATTATAAAAGACACATGTTACAAATTGGGTGCAGTTTCAACGACTCGAACATGATCTTCACCTTGAGCTACGTCTCGATTTATTATAGGGATAGCTCGTTCCATGAGTTGACGCTCAAAGTCGCTCAATGGAAAATTTGAACAAGTCTCTATAATACCATGAGATCCTACTTTCGTAGGACCCGAGAAGAATTTAGTGCCAAAATGCGGGTTTGAAGTATAGCCGTTGACTATCGCATAGCCTCCGTACAGAGCTTCAAGTATTCTCTCCACGAATTCGTTGATCGACCAAGCCACGGCCAGAACTGCGGAGTCATTACCGAGTTTGTGATTCAACACTTCCGTTCCACACTTTTTTACTAAACGCGTTAAGGTATCCGCCTGACAGGGTTTTACACGGTAGTGGCTCGGGGATATATTTGAAAATAACGGTACTATAGTCTCATCCGAGTGACCTCCTATAACAGGCACGTTAATTGATCTAGGGTTCACGTTTAACGTTTTAGCGAGGAGAGCCCTCGCTCTAGCGGTATCGATGTGGGTTATACCAAAAATTTTGTGAGGGCTGAACGCGTTGTAATGAAATAAGAGCGCACTCGCAAACGGTACAATCGAGTTGATAGGATTAGTGGAGAAAGCTAAAAACGCGTCAGGGTTTATATTTGATATCGTCCTGCAAAGTCTTTGTACAGGCAGTGCATTCGTCGCCAACATTTGCTCGCGGGTGTTTCCAAGTTTTCTCGGAATCCTCGTAACCATTACGACAAGATGAGCGTTCCGAACAGCGTCAGGCAAACTGTGGTCTTCGGCGAAGGCGCTGATTGTTGGTCCTCCGGGTATGTGAGACATCTCCAAACCCAGACCTAGGACGTTGGTATTGTCATCATACAAGTGCAGCTTGCTTATATGCTGATTTTGTTTCAGAAACAATGCTGTATTTTTTCCAATTTCACTTGCAGCGCCTATAACGGATACTTGAACACATCTTTGCTGGCAGTTCTTCAAGCACTTGGGCTGCTTAAACAACATCGTAGAACGCGGAAAGCATAGTGTGGACCTAAATGAGATCATTATTGGTAAATGGTTTTAAATATGTCGAAAACATTTATAATTTAACATGATTTGAATTTTCCCTGGCATATTCATTACCCTCCCTGACATTTGTATGACACATACCTCCTATAGTGTCTGCTTGCTGTCTCAAGAAATCTTTTTCATTTACAAAAAGTTCTAAAAAGTTCGGACCAAAAATTATTATAAAATTCATCTTATAGTATAGTAGGTATATTAAAGTATTATAATATATTAAAGTATTATTATATAAGTAGATTTTCTTCGTAGAGGCTAAAAATAAGTATAAATAAGTAAAAAAAATGTATAGTTAATTTCTGGGCAAGTATACATTTGTCAAATTGTAGCACTTGACAAATTTTTGGGTTCACGTTAAATAGGTGCCTGGTGCATTGTATTTTTACCATTCCATTCAAAAACAATCATGTTTCGAGCAAACAATTTACTACGTTTTATCCCTCATAACTTAATTTCGCGAAATTATCAAGTCACAATTGTAGGGGGTGCGACCGAAATAGGGCAAACCGTCTCCTTGTTACTAAGAACTTTACCCACGATCACGAAACTGGTTATTCACGACAACTTGGACCACACACCGGGCGTCGTACTGGACTTGTCTCATATACCCATCAACTCGACTCTTCAAGGTTTCATCGGAGAAACCACCCTCGACCGAGCATTGAGGAGTTCCAATCTCATAATAGCAACCGGCGGCGTCACATTGAGCCCTGGAACATCCGAGCAGTGCTGGTTCAAAACGAACGCAGACTTCATACGAGCGTTATCGGCACGGATTGCGAAAATCTCTCCCATGCCGTTCGTTGGAATCGCAACCGAACCGATAAACATTCTCGTCCCGATGGCCGCTGAGGTGATGAGGAACAATGGTGAGTACGATCAAAGAAAACTGTTCGGAATCACAAGCGGAGACCCATTGAAAGTGCAAGCTTTGTATGCGACTGCAAACGGTTTGAATCCTCGAACTTGCTTCGTACCCGTAATCGCAGGTCACTCGGACAGCACGATAGTACCTCTGCTCTCTCAAACGAAGCCCACGTGTACGATGAACGAGCGGGAAATTCAAGAGTTCACGGCGAAAGTTCGCACTTCGCAGGAAGATGTCACGAACGCCAAGAATGGCTGGTCGCCCACCCTGTCGGTTGCCCACGGGGTTCTCGCATTTAGTAGAGGCATCCTGGACGCCCTGTACAGCCGACCCACACAAATTAACGCGCTCGTGGAGAACAATGATTTCGGCACGTCCTTTTTCTCCGGACTGGTGTTCGTGGATAAAAACGGTGCTGGGGAGATGCAGAGATATACGAATCTAACAGGGTTCGAGTGCCAGATGCTGGAACGCAGTATTGATCAGCTAAGAAGAGATATTGTATTAGGGCAGAAGGTACTAGAACTTGCATAGTTCGGTATTCGAATATACCTAGAACGCTTAACATCCGAAGATTAATGTTATTCGAACTATACGAACATTTATCTACAAATTTATTTTTTTAAAGGTCTGAAGGATTTATAAAATATACAAAAGATATACCAATTTACACAAATTTATTTACATTTCAGTTAGTAAACAGTTCACCTATTATCACAGAATCAATCAATTAATACGGCTTTATTGTTAAGAGCTTATAAGTAGGTATGTTTTTGATAATACTTAACAATACACAAAAACAAGTAGGTAAACACGGCATTACATTTTACATTCTGAATATTTAAATAGTTGAGATGAGAACATTATTAACGTAAGTTCAAAATTAAAATATAAATACAGATATAAAATACAATTATTAATGACACATTAATTTATAAATTAATAAGAGAATAGCAAGAATCTCATAACAAAATATGACGTCAATTTAATATAAAACAATTTATAATTAATTAAAATCCAATAATCATACATGTTTAAAGTTTACAATTTTTTAAATAGATAATTTGTATATTATATAATTTAGGTAATTAATATCGTGAAAAAAATGTATAAAAACATTATATGCATGTCCATACAATAAAAAATAGTAAAATAAAATAATTAATATTATGGTGTTGTATCAAATTAATTTCTAATTATAAATCATTTTAATAAATAAAAACTAAGATTCCATAAGTATTTGTAGGTATTGTTAAATAATATTAGTATTGAAATATCATCGACTGAATAGAATTAGCGGGCCATTAGCATGTAATTTTATTTTAAAATTTGTATAAATGTAGGTCCATTAAACCTCTCATTTTAATTGCCATACCGTTAACATATTTGCTAAAAAGCTTTAATTTAACCTTTGGCCATAGTCTTTTCCCTGTAGATCAGCATACGTTTCTAAGTATTGACTTTTTTTTACAAATATGCAAACGTTTTTGATGTACTTACATGCAATTTTTCTGAGCTTTAAATGATATTGTGATTTAAAGCACAGATGACACCATAGAAATATATTGTCAAGGATAGAACGGCGAAGTGGGGGAAAAACGCGTGCGAAATTGATGCACAGTTGTGCACAAATTTCACACTCAGTAAGCATCGAGATTTTTACGTAATTTATTTTGTTTTAGGGCATAAAAATAACCGTCAAAATGCCATTTTGCGCTATTTCAAACTATAAACACAGAAGTTCAGAAATAAATCGCAAAAATGGAGGAACTTCCTATCACACGTGTTTGTTTTGGCACGCGTGAATTCTTAGTAAATGATGATGATCTATTTATTCTATATAATGTATGTGGATGACACATACCTATGAGAAGCACAGAACGATGCCTCTCGCGAACAAATCTGACTTGTTCTTCGTAAGGCGGTTTTTTTTTTTAATTACAAGTCCAATGTAATTAAATTATATGTTCGACTTAAGATATTTTTACGTACACAATAACACGCACGTAAGATATTCATCGTATAGGCAGAAGCAATTATGTACACAACAAAATATACCTAAATCAGCAACAGACAATACAGCAAGAAACAATCATAACTTTGCAATAAACAAACAAAACTGATGACACGTCTTTTTGGTTACTACGAATCGGTACATATATTCAATCTATCTGTAATTAAAAAAGCCCATACATTTTCCGAAAAATAAAAACGTTGCTAGGTCCAAGGAACCAGTATAACTTTTCTAGGTTACTTATCGACAGATTATTATATACTTAGTAGATAGAATGAATATAAGAACCGGGCGTTGAAAGATAGAGATGTTTCAAAATAGACCACATATATGTAGCAATAATAATGATTGCTACAGCAATGCTACAGCAAAAGCAGCTCTTAGACAATCGGGGGGCCAACTCTTGGTCTAGTAGCGATATGCACAAAAACGATCCGAAATATACTTAAATATAAAAATGTATTAAAATACTTATTTCCTATCTAAACTCAACACTGAACACTTTTTTGTCTAACACCATTCATCATTTTTCAATTACAAATATTTTACATTACATTTCATTTTTTATTTAATTAAAAATATTTAAGAGTACAACTTTTTCTATAAACGACGGACGTTACATACAAACGAATAAATCTTATCCTTTGTATGTCTATCTACAATCCCTTTATTCATTTACTTATTTTTATTTTTATTTATAAATAAATAAATTGATTTTAGATAAACTACATACATATCATCATCATCATCATGATCAACCCATTACCGGCTCACTACAGAGCACGGGTCTCCTCTCAGAGTGAGAAGGGTTTTGGCCATAGTCTACCACGCTGGCCAAGCGGATTGGCAGACTTCACACACCTTTGAGAACGTTATGGAGAACTCTCAGGCATGCAGGTTTCCTCACGATGTTTTCCTTCACCGTTAAAGCGAGTGATATTTAAATACTTAAAACGCACATAACTCCGAAAAGTTAGAGGTGCGTGCCCCGGGATCGAACCCACGACCTCCGATTAGAAGTCGGTCGTCCTAACCACTAGGCTATCACAGCTTTTTACATGAAATGAAATGAATGAATGAAAAAAAAAAAGCTTTTTAAATGAAACTTGGCACGATTTAAGTTTGTAGTATAAACTTAAATCGTGCCAAGTCATTTCAATCCATTATGTAGTTTTTTAGCAAAAAGGTGTGTTGGTTTACATTTTAGCTCAACTCTATTGAAACGGACCATACATACATACATGCAAGGATAAATTTTGTTTTTTTTGACATAAAAAAAAATAATTCCATGCTTGTGCATTGGTCCAACAGGCATACAGTCATAAAAGCGTTCAATTTGGTAATATTTTTCATACCATAAAATTTTTACAGCGCCGCTGTTACTTTGGTTTTAGCTTTAATTATTTCACCTACTCCTAGTAGCAGGCGAAATAATCAAAGCTGTCTTATCAAACTAAAGTTAACGCAAACATTGGACTAGTCCGAACCGATTAATAATCGGTTATAAGATTCCGTGTTGTTGACGCAAATATCGGGTGTAAAGGGACCGCTGTCGGAAACGAAGACAGCTAATAGTAGTAATGATTATTGACTAAGATACCACACTAAAAACGCGAAATAAAAATGTTTCCTGTAAGTAGTTTTTATAAGTTCGCAATGTAATGCAATCAGCTGACGCCTAAATACTTAAAATGGCCGCCGGTCACGGGTATTGATCCCGAGTTGTGTACGCTGTACATTGCCGGTTTGAAAAATACTAAATTCTAAAGCACTAGTACCTACTACAAATATAAGACAAGTGGTTATTGGTATTGGAATGGGTTTAGGTAGAATAATAATAGCGCCAAGTTTTCGACAGCGGTCCCCTTATACCCTGTATGTTTGTTAGTAAACCATACGGATGCTCACAAAAGATTCGAATTTTCGGCATAAATATTAACTTTACGGCGCTTATTAGTGTGGACACGGCTTTGTCTTTAAAAATAATATGTCTACAAATAACTTTTGGAGTAAAACTTCTAACGATATTTAGCTTATAATGAGAAAGCACAAATTGATTATAACTAAAACACTTAATCACACAACAAAACAATTTCATTTTCGGTATATATCTACAATACAATGTAACAATATAAAATAATAATAATAATCAATCAATTTTATTCTTATTATAATATGGTGACAGTAACTAATCAATTTAATACATTCGACAAATTAATCACTTTGTATCGCAAAAAATTGATATGTTTTTTTTTTCTTTTTTTTTTCTTAATAAAAATAAACTACCAACATATCAGTCCGATTACGTATAAAAATTTCTACTACATATTTCAATTTGAAATATCAAATATTCTACCACAAAACAACGTAACAATAATATTAAGTATCAACACGAATCCTTACATCACGAGTATCTGAAACAAATTAAAAGGAACCTTTTCGAATTAATTTATTAAGAACAAATGATAATTCAAAAATAGGAGAAAAGACTGCGGGCAAACGTACATACATACATACACCTATAAAATATTGTATATACATGTATGTATGTATGTATGTATGTATGTATGTATGTATGTATGTATGTATGTATGTATGTATGTATGTATGTATGTATGTATGTATGTATGTATGTTTTGTTCTGACGACCTCCCTGGCGCAGTGGTGAGCGCTATAAGAGGGAGGTCCCGGATTCGATTCCCGGCAGAGGCAATTTGGGATTTTATCATTTCTAAATTATCTCTGGTCTGGTCTGGCGGGAGGCTCAAGCCGTGGCTGATTACCACCCTACCGGCAAAGCCATGCCGCCAAGCGATTATCGTTCCGGTACGATGCCGTGTAGAAACCGATCAAGGGGTATACATACCTCTTCCAAGTTTCCCGCTTCCATCTTAGACTGCATCATCACTTACCATCAGGTGAGATTGCAGTCAAGGGTTAACTTGTAGCTGAATCATCATCATCATGATCAACCCATTACCAGCTCACTACAGAGCACGGGTCTCCTCTCAGAGTGAGAAGGGTTTTGGCCATAGTCTACCACGCTGGCCAAGCGGATTGGTAGACTTCACACACCTTTGAGAACGTTATGGAGAACTCTCAGGCATGCAGGTTTCCTCACGATGTTTTCCTTCACCGTTAAAGCAAGTGATATTTAAATACTTAAAACGCACATAACTCCGAAAAGTTAGAGGTGCGTGCCCCGGGATCGAACCCACGACCTCCGATTAGAAGTCGGTCGTCCTAACCACTAGGCTATCACAGCTTATTGTAGCTGAATAAAAAATAAAAAAAATGTATGACCTCTCACCGTTTCATTCCTCGTTGCTCTTGCTACCCTCGCTGCCCGTATCACTGGCGGACGTCGACCTGACACTGATGGACGTCTCCTTGAACTGGCTTATGAAGTCCAACAGCTTCTGCAGGTTCCGCTGCGTCTTGATCTGGTCCGCCAGCAACTGCCGCTTCTCCGCATTGTGCTCGTCCAAGTTCTCCTTCAGCGTGGCGGCCCGCGCTTCCAACTTGCGCAGCTCCACGCACAACTCGATGTTCCTCTCCTGCAAACGTTTCCGCTCGGCCAGTTTGTCTACAAAGGATAACGACAACACGTAAGATATCACTAGAAACTCAAAATGGAGGTGATTCTGTTTTACACGATCTCTAAAGTCTAAATTAAACTATGTTTAATACAAATGGCAGGTAAAAGGATAGCACTATTTTTAAATCTGGTCAATTTACTTTAGTTTAGAAATTGTGTACAACAGAATTAGCCACAATAGCAAGCTTTATTAATTTAAGCCATTATTTATGAAAAAAAGTACATCCGCCGAGTTTATCTACCTGTGTGCGCTAATCTCAGCCCCCTGATTGTGTAACTTTAGACGATGAAATGGTAGTCATTTGATGGCCTAAGGCATCCAAGTAAAATAAACCATAAAATCATTAATATAGAGCTCAATTTCATGTATCCATTCTTATACGTTCAGGTATGTACGATACGATCCATAACGCTCCATGTTAAACTCAGTTGTACTGAATTTGTGACTTTAAATCAATATAGTCAAGGTATATTTTACTTTAATGGCCTTAGGCCATCAAATGAATACCATTTCATCGTCTAAAGTTACACAATCAGGGGGCAGAATAGGCTACTGTAGGGATTTTCATGAATTTTTCGTTGTTAATCACCAGTGTTGAACAAATATCTGTCGTGGCCAGATCTTAGAACTGATCACTAATGATCCGATGATCATGATGTGGCCGATCATATCATGAAACAGAACCGTTTCATGAAATGGTCGGCCACATCATGATATGGCTTGGCCAGATCAATGAATGATACCAACAGCTAAACGCATGGCTACTTCATGATATATGGTCAAATATTAGTGTGCATATCGTAAAATAGTTACATTATCCACCGTTAGAAGCGCTGATATCATGTTGTTTTGAAGTGAAATAACAGAATGTTGGGTGACCACGCAACGAAAAACAATGGACTAATATTGGTTTCCAACGACGCGACCGCTGAGGCTCCGTCGCATAGTGGGAGTCTCTTCCCTCCCCCACACTCGCTTCCCATGTAAGTCGAGGTTCTGTGTAGGCGTGGTGGCGCAGGCGGTAGGATACTGACTCACACCTTTCACGTTGCGGTCTTCGTTCTACGTAGTTTTTGCGCTCCCATTGGTTGATCTTTGTGCTTGACGTCAAATCACCAACAAGCGTTGTGTGTATACATACACCCACCTCTATACAAGTCGAGGTTCTGTGTAGGCGTGCTGGCGCAGGCGGTAGGATACTGCCTCACACCTTTCACGTTTTTGTATTACGCAGTCTATGCGCTCCTACTAGTCGATCGTTGTTGATGATGGGTTGCAAAGCACCTGTGTTGTGTGTTTACACCCACCTCTATACAAGTCGAGGTTCTGTATAGGCGTGCTGGCGCAGGCGGTAGGATACTGCCTCACACCTTTCACGTTTTTGTATTACGCAGTCTATGCGCTCCTACTAGTCGATCGTTGTTGATGATGGGTTGCAAAGCACCTGTGTTGTGTGTTTACACCCACCTCTATACAAGTCGAGGTTCTGTGTAGGTGTGCTGGCGCAGGCGGTAGGATGCTGCCTCACACCTTTCACGTTTTTGTACTACGCAGTCTATGCGCTCCTACTAGTCGATCGTTGTTGATGATGGGTTGCAAAGCACCTGTGTTGTGTGTTTACACCCACCTCTATACAAGTCGAGGTTCTGTGTAGGCGTGCTGGCGCAGGCGGTAGGATGCTGCCTCACACCTTTCACGTTTTTGTACTACGTAGTCTATGCGCTCCTACTAGTCAATCGTTGTTGATGATGGGTTGCAAAGCACCTGTGTTGTATGTTTACACCCACCTCTATACAAGTCGAGGTTCTGTGTAGGCGTGCTGGCGCAGGCGGTAGGATGCTGCCTCACACCTTTCACGTTTTTGTACTACGCAGTCTATGCGCTCCTACTAGTCGATCGTTGTTGATGATGGGTTGCAAAGCACCTGTGTTGTGTGTATACACCCACCTCTATACAAGTCGAGGTTCTGTGTAGGCGTGGTGGCGCAGGCGGCGGGGTCGGGCAGGGCCGCGCCGCAGCCCGCGCAGCAGCCGTCCGCGCCACATCCCGTGTGTTGCCACACGGCGCACGACACACACCACACCAGCAGCGACGGCACATCTACAAATAATAATATATTTATATAGAAACGATCTCCTTGGCGCAGTGGTGAGCTGATGTTAGAACCCTTTTGTGTACTCAGACTTGAGAAGGGGACAAAACGGCGGGGTGATTACGTAAAACTTTGCAGTAGCGATAGCAACGCGACAGCAGTAGCAATGCGACAGCGACCACTACGCGATCGGTTGCAAAATGTCACTGGAATGCGTATTACGCAAGCCGATCGCACGTCTATTTCTCGCCTGTCGCAGAATGTACTTTTGCCATCGATACTTCAAAAATTGATAAAATTGCTTGTTAAATGTATGTATTTAAAAAAAACAGTAAACGTACTCGACAATTACTTACAACAAATCAACAATCACTTTGCAACAAATGCAGAGGTTGTTGCAGTTTGACGTTTCATTTTGCTCGGCTGTCGCTGTCGTATTGCTGTCAAGGAATTTTAGATAATACCAATTTGATGTGTGCAAAAGTGACGTTTGACAGCAATGATCGCGCGATTTACGCCTGTCGCAAACCTGTCGCTAGATACGTAATCACCCCGCGGGACATAAATATGTCCCTGACATAAATCTTATTAAACCAATAAACCAACCACTATGTACGGGGGTGCAATGGTCAGTCTTGACAAACCCACCAAAAACAAACTAAAGAAAACAAAGCCAATCTGTCACGATTTAACTCTGTCTCAAGTCTGAGTAGAGTCAGAGAACGTCTCAATAGATCTCAACCTAACATAACCTGCAAAAATTGAGTTGCATTAAATAATAATATTAATAACATAGTTACCATTTCTGCCACATCCATGGCAAACTTTTTTGATGGGAGCATACACTGGCTCTACCGACAGCCCGGCAGGCAACGCCGCCGCCCAGGCCGGCTTACTACTGCTCCAACCTGCGACACAATATCATAGTATAATGAATGGAAGGCCTTTGCCCTGCAGTGGGAATACATATTATAAAATATAAATAATTAATAACAGAATATAGCTGAACAAAGTTATTTGAAGACTTCATGATACATAAGAAAAGCCTGGCCAGAACAATAAAAAACTTTTTTCAATGCCGATACAACTTTAATGACTTTTAAAAGTTAGCGTTACTATAATAGAAGAAATCAGTTCCTCGGTTTTCCGTAATACCTACGCTGAGGTTTTTTGTTTTTCTGATCAGGCTGAAAATCAAATTTTACTGACACCAAATTGATTGTACACATCCTAAAAGTCTGGAGGTATTAGTCTTTTACCTCCATGCTTCTTTTAGAAAAGGATGACACAATTTTTTGGGCCTTTGGGCTTTGGGAATTTAGTTTTTTTTTAAGATTTGTCAAGAAGCGAATTCAATTTATTTCTATCAGATATGAATACAGTACTCAACAACACCTGCTTTGTTCTCCGACGATGAGCCAGATGGCGAACCTTCGCGAGATGATTTGTTTTGACTCTGAAAATCAAATAGAACAATCAATATTCCCAATAACATTTACCAAGTCAGCGCTGATGATGATTACAATTATTAAGATACAGATTTTAATGCTCGAACCACAGCCGAAGGTTTTCAAGCCTCAATAGCGCAATAGGACATGGACTGAAAACCGTAAGGACGAGAACTCAAATCCCACCCATTGCAGTCTTCCTCATCTTCACATTGGGCACCTATCCGCTCATAAACCGTGAAGATCTGTTGTACGTGCTATGCCTCTCCCACCATCCAAGATCACTCCAGAAGTCTAGCAGGCAGGCCGTTGCGGAAAATTTCTTGGAGTTAGGCTGGTGATCCCAGGCGGTTCTTGCATTGTTCTACCATGTCCGTGCATTCCACGTGCGTTGATGTTTCATCCGCCTTCATTAGAGGCCTTGCATAGAGGACTGTCTGTGACACCTATAATGAAAAGGTGTCTGTTTAATGGGTCGTGCCCTGTTACGAGTCCCACCACCTTCCTGAGTTTACCTCTGTCTAGGCGTATTAGTCTGTTAGTACGATATTGGTTCAGAGTAGGAAAACCTTCCTTAATCTGAGGGCAGTCAGAAGCATTCTTCCATAGCAGAGAATGCTCCTTAAGTGTTAGTTCATGCAACCAATGTCTTGTACTCACTTGAAGGGAGTAGGTACGATTGGTTCCGGCCCTGCCACCAGCAGTGACGTAGCCTTACGTGCTAGTTCGTCTGCTGCCTCGTTAACCGGGTCCCCATCATGTCCTTTGATCCACATATGTGATGATCATTAGAGACAGTTTTTCCAGGACTTTGTGACTGTCCTGTATCAGTTGAGGTGTTGTCGTGGTACTGGCCAGGGCTTTGAGGACAGCTTGGCTGTCAGAGTTGATGTTAATTTTAAGTTCGTTACCTGTCTGTTCGTCATTGCTATGACTGCGGTTGTGATTACAACACGCTCTGCTTGGAAAACAGGGTTGTCCTTACCGAGTGCATGGCTTATCTTTGAGTTCTTGGCAGTAGGCTCCAGCTCTTATGCCAGTTTTGGTTTTGTATCCGTCAGTGTACACTTCTATTGTGTCTTGTGCTGGTTACGGTTTTTGTTTTACTCTGAGAGGTAACTTTGTAGTGTTTCTTACTGGCTAAACGAGGCTCTTTATTGAACACCTGAGCTAGAAGTACCCTTTGCACTATTGTCCTACCTACTACGTACTCCTAGCACAAGCTTTACGCTTACTTGGAAGGAAAAGGGGAGTATTTATTCATCATCAGCATAGCTAATATTCTTTAATAAAAAATAAAACAATAAGATATTATGATCACCAGTACCATTGTATATATATGGTTTTTTAATAGTACCTATAAGAAAAAAATAAAAAAATAAAATATGTTCAATAGGTTTTATTTTATATTAGCGGACCTGGCAGACGTCATCCTGCCCGGTGACATAACGACATCAACGCCACCTACCGACACTCGGTGGGTTACCTGTACCTACCCGGTAATTGTGTTTTCGAACCATCCAGGAACCCATTGATAAAAATGAAAAATGTGATAAATGAAGAACCGCTCAACCGATTTTGTGCAAACTTCACATAAACCATCTACTAAATAGTCCAAACAAAGCCTAAACATTTGGTTTGGATAGGTGAGCCCGTTCTTGAGTTATAAAATTACAACGAAAAGTGGCATTGATTTTTATATATAGAGAAGATAGAAGATAGATTTACTAACTTATTTACCAACTTACACCATGACCTTATAAAATACCTCATTAAAAGATGGACACCCTTAACACACTTGTTGTGTTATATGTATAGCCATAATACAGTTGGTTACATAACTATTCAAATGGCGCGGTTTTCCGCTTCCTGCCAACTTCACTCGAAACTTGGTTATGTTATTGTTCTTGCACAATGAGTATATTCCATCAAATGTAACAAGTATAGGAAGATAGGTTACAAAGTTAAGGTCATCAAATAGCTTTAAAATAATATATACCTGCTGTTTCCGTAACTTTGCGGAGCGCGTTTGAGGTGGATCGCTGTGGCTTTGCAAATATGGAAATTGATTGTATTTTTTGCGTTTCTGAAAACATAATATTTAATATGTATAAAACTACTCTCTCTGTCACTCTAGCCGGAGACTGTTGATGAGGCGAAAGCTAAAGAGCCTTGTACACATTGAACCAACCCATAGGCCAATGCACTATGCGAAAATGAACAGGGCCACTGCAGGTGCCAACTGATTCTGAGATATAAACATCGGCACGTACATCGAACGCTGAAGGAAAGTGGAGGGGGTAAGCTATTGTATTACGCGCGTTTCGTTCAGCGTTCGATGTACGTGCCGCGGGTTATACGCATGATTTGCATTATAAAAATTTTCTGTTATCCCACCGGAACAAGATATTCTTCAGGGATAAAAAATTTCGTATATCTATGTCTAAGTCTGATATCGATAGAGCATACTCTGACTCAACTCAGACTCAAGACAGAGTTAAAACGAGACATAAACATGTCCCAGACATAAATCTGTCTCTTTTTAACTCTAACTTGAGATTGAGTAGAGTCAGAGTACGCTCTATAGATCTCAGCCTAAGTCACAGGCTATTTATTGTGCCGCAAAAACGTGACTGACATACAGACAGATAGGATCCAATTTCGCATTTTTATAATTAGTATGAATAGAGTTAACCGAAATATAGTAACTTACCGGCATCATGTCGTAGTTGCTGTAAAGGAATTCGCTCTTATTTGTACTCGCCATAGATCTTTTCCGTCGTTCATTTCTTCTCCTTTCTAGTATTTCTTTTTGTGCCGGCGTAATCAAACCAATAAGCCTAAAAAATTTAACGTATGTAAATACATATAATATTTATTCACTACTAGCTAACTCGCACCGGCTTCGCACGGGTGGGTTGACTTGTGTACTACTGACATCTCTGATGCTGGAAGTCTAGATCGGCTTAGACGATGTCAAAAACAGTATAAATTAAAAATTTAAAAAACCCCCGACATTTGCCATTTTGTGGCGGCGGCCATCTTGGATTTGCATAGTGCTATTCTACTAGTCAAGCCCTTTCATTTGATACCCATATTAAAAGAGTTGCGAAAAAATATGTAATCCGCCATTTTGTAGCGGCGGCCATCTTGGATCGATTTTCATCAAACATAGCTAACAACACTCTCGAATAATTCACCTTTTAAACAAAAAAAACCGCATTCAAATCGGTTCACCCGTTTGAGCGCTACAGGGGAACAGACAGACACAGACACACACATACACACACAGAGACACGTCAAACTTATAACACCCCGTCGTTTTTGCGTCGGGGGTTAATGAAGCAACTTGAATATCACCATTTTAGCGCGGACTGTTATCAGAAACAGAATTAGTGAGAATGAAGGTACACTGAACTAATGTGACAAAATGTATTGGGAAACGCAGAGGCGGCGTTACGGTGCAGGGTGTGTTGCACACGGGCGCAGCGGTGTTAGGTACGCCTCGGCACTTTCACATTTGTGTCTATTCCATTTTGACCGCGCGCTCACTAGTGGGCGCTAGGGCAATGATTGCACACGGGCGCTACATCGGCTAGAGACGCCTCTGGGGAAACGTCAAATGTAGTTCCCAGGACCGTTGTGCCATATCTGGGTGTTCAAAATGCCGAAAAAATTATGCAAGATTTTTCTCTGGCCTCAAGTTACATACAAATAACTCATCTGTAAATGACAATGACAGCTGTCAGAATTCCACGGAATTAGTAATTCGGGTATAGTACTGTTTTTTTGTGACCTTACCTCAGAAAAACCTCCTTTGTAATAATTTCACCGGGTCCGGGCAAAGGGGGCGGCGAAGGGGTCGGTGATAGATCGTGCGACGAGTCGGAGTCCGACCTCTGCTCCTGCCACTCCTGCTCTTGGATCTTGCTGCCGCTACAACATATTGTGCAATGGTGGTGAGACAAACTCTACAAATTGGCCCGAGTATGTCCCAACAAGGGCGTCGCCAACGGGGTGTAGGTAGCAACCGCCCAGCTGCTCTCCTCTAGAGATTTGAAAAATATAGCCAAATGCAACCAAAGTCCTAAATTCACTAACTTGACTTAGAATAATAAAATTAATAATTAAGTGTACAAGTTTTCAATCAAGTCAAGAGCTCGTAACACTTGTTTTACAGCTTCATAACCTCTCAACTGTTACTACCTAAAATTGATACTTTTCCCTTCCTCTTGCCCATCAGCTGGCGACCTCTTCTTGTGTCCCAACGTTTGTATGCATTGCGAAAACGACTCGGACCAGCTAATTAACGTTGGCGCTTTAAATAATTATATTATGAAAAAACCATAATTTTTTTAATTCTTTTTAATTTTATAATTTAATAAACAAAAGTCAAAATCATGCGCAGCACACTACAAAAATTGCAAAACGCTAACCATCGGTAGAACGCGATGTGACACCAACGTACATGTATGAAAGCGCGCCAAAATGACGGCTTATGTTTTATTTCATAAATTGCAAAATACACATTAACACTACTCAACACTAAAAAGTTCTCTGAATTGATTTCATATCGTTTCAAATTGAGGTTGACCAATAATAAATATCTAGTTATGGCTTGCCCGTCCGCTCTAGATTATAAGTCCAAGAATGCATTGTCAGCGTCCCGCCGCGCCGCACCGGCGACCGTTGTTCAACCATTATTTTAGTACTAGCGGTCCGCCCCGTCTTCGCCCGTGGTACATATGTAGCCTATAGCACTCAAGGATCACTTACATATCCAACGGTGAAAGAATTTTTGATATCGGTCCAGTAGTTCCTGAGATTAGCGCGTTCAAACAAACAAACTCGTCCGCTTTATTATATTACTAGCGGTCCGCCCCGGCTTCGCCCGTGGTACATAATATATAGCCTATAGCACTCAGGGATCACGTACATATCCAACGGTGAAAGAATTTTTGAAATCGAACAAACTCTTCCGCTTTATTATATTAGTATAGATAAGTATAATAGATTAAACCAGCCTCAATATCGGCAATACCTCTTTCATTTAAATAATACTCTCTGATAAAATCTCAGGAATTTCAAAAGCATTTCAAAAGCTCCCGAAAACAAAAGTAACTGTAGGCATTTTATTCTACTGTCATATTACACGTCTAGAAGCGTAAAAATATAACGTATGCTTTGACGTTATCACTATATAACATTTTGACGTATGCTTGATTTTCAAAATGCGGGTAGTTCGAAAATGCTATTCTATTGCAAACAAAACATACTTTACGAAGTGTAATCTTCAAAATGTCACGCGTGTTAGTTAACAGTCTTTATTGTATTTGGTTTTGTTATGTTTGTGGCGAATTTACGCCAAGCTCGAAAAAAAGCCACTTTCTGACCTAATAAAATAGTGTTATTTAGCTTAGGTATTTTAAGGGCGATGTGACAAATCAAGTGCTAAAGTGTGCTGTCTAAGATGTTCTACGAATCTTAACGGTTGGTACAGTGAAAGAATAAAAAAATGCAAAGGTGAGCGGGCACTTTTGTATGGAAACCATACCCACGGCGGACACAAACGAAATTAACAGTATGTATAAATACGACAATGATCTACAATGACATAGGTCGCATTGTTGTGGGCCTTGTCAATATCGAAAAAATTGAAAAACTTTCGATATATGAAAACACTTAGTAAAATAGACAGCGTATGAGACCTATGATCACATTGCTCACCTGTGTACTGTCATAAGTCCAGACAAAAAATAGCTGATTTAAGATTCATCTTTTACATCTACCTTAAATTAACTTTCAATTTCATTTTTGGATTTCTATTAGGTCAATAGCAAAGAAAAATAATCACATAGAAAAATAATCAATGGAAAAATAATCACCTCACATAAAATAAAAAGTTGGACATTTATTCAGTAGTGTAATATAAGTAAACACACATAGTGAATTAGTTTTAAAAATAAACTCACATAAAAGATTCTTTCACTTTGTTTAGTGCATTTGCAAAGTTGTTCCTGCTATCATGCACAATGTTTGGCAACTGCGAATAATTTCTTTGACATTTATCCCTGTCATCTCTCCCACTATTATGTGTATTCTCCTTTTCGTTGTATTTACTTTCGCTGTCAGAATCAGAAACATTATTTGTTTCGTTGCTGATATTCTCAGCTTTTATCTGAATCTCGTTGAGGACAGAGGGTTTCAAAAGTGAAGTTGTACGGTTTCTGTTGCGGTACTGTAGTTGATGGTCTCGCAATTGTTGGGCGACGTATCTGTTATCATTTTCTATATTAGTTTGCCTGTTTCTAGCTCTCAAGCGCTGTTGGTACAATTCTAACTCTCTGCGAAGTCTGTCAACAACCAGTCTCTACAAGAAAAATAGATTTGTCTATGCATCACATTCAATATAATATAATACTAGATATTTTGATACTTGCTTAATATAAGTATGATATAACAAACATAAAATAAAAACCATAAAAAGTCCTTCCATCTAGACCAAGTCTATTTTTGGATTATATTTGAACTGCAAGCTGACTGCAAAATTGCAGTTTGTGCAGTTCTGCTGTAATAAAGGGTGTGTCAGACATGTTTTCCAAAACGCGTCCCACGGATTCAGTACATGATTCTAGGTTCCCCTGTGGTGAAATTTTTCGTCGAATTTTCCATGAAATTTCCGATATTTTTTACCTCTTTTTTAACTGAATACTGTATAAAATCATTATTACTATCTGTCTCAACGCAATTATAAATGAAAAAGTAATTATTTCATTATTTTCACTTAAAACGGTAATGTTATCAAATTTAAGATTTTCGTCGAACAGCTGATTGCTAGTGAACTAGTGTGAATACAGGTCGTTAACCTACATTCGTACTGGCCTTGAATTTATAATGAGGCTCGCGGCACAGTCAAAATAAGTGCCGGGCGCGCGACGTCAAGGCCACGCTTTAACTCATAAAAGTCTCATATTGTGAATTTTGCGCGGAGCGTTGCGTGCGTTGTAATCGCGTTGTACGCAATACATTGCGCGCTCAAAAATGGCAATATTTGAAACCAATCATTTCTGACATAAATGAATTCAGTATTTTCACATAACACATTAAATGCAACCTTACCTCAAAGTTTTCATTAAGATGTCATTTACACCCTGTATATCTCAACTGTTGACCAACTACATAACCCCTGCAGGTGGTGTGCAGTTCCAGTACACCAGAATGCAGTCTTTGGGCAAGGATGGCACTGATGCATGTCAGTAAGAATTCCCAGAGTCTCTCATTATGCGCTCAAGTTAACCACCGGAGGGTTTAGTCACTAAACCACCGATTTGTACCCACTAAACTTTAGTGGGTACAAATCCTACTTAACTCAATCTCCCACATGAGGTTGACTATAAGAAAATTTCCCCTTCATTAACAAAAAAAATACTGTGCATTAGGTCAGCATTAGTGATGTCAATTACTTCATGCAAACTGCAACTTTACACTCAGCTCGCAATTTTAAATACAAATGCAGACTGTCGGACTAAAATATACTGTAAGATTATAAATGACAATAATAATTGTACCTGAGCTTGACTTATAGAAATTATATCTTTTTCGGCTTCACATACTTTATTTTTAACATGTATATTCTGCAAAAGGAATAAAAAACTGTAAAGATCCTCGAATATTTTCCCAAAATTATGAATAAAAAGAATAATTATTATTATACTTAATTACGTTTTCATCTTCCTGCAAACGCGCAACCCATATCTGTAAATGAATATAATTAAATTTACATAACAATCGCAATTCGCAAATGATATTAAATTCAAAATTGTTTAAAAATTAAAAAAACATTAGATTAGTACCTATCAAAATATTGTTTAATAATTATATAAAATTAGTTTTACATAGTAGTACTTACCTGATGAATTCGTATCGCATTTCTTAAGTCTGATTGCGTTTTACGAATATCTTCTTTTATTTCATTTGATACTTCCATATTCACAGTTAGTGTTAAATATTTACAAACAAATACCTGAAAAGTTTATAGGTATTTATTTACAAAACTGTGAAGTCCAATAAATTCGTTTCGGCTACCTTTCTAAAAAGATATTTTATTATTTGGTCTACATGCGCGCATGTTTCGATTATTATTTAATTTAACTTTCTAGCACTTCCTAAACTGCAAACAACTACTGAGCTAATGTATTAATTGTAACTTTTAATAGTCGTAAATCCTATAAAATATGTATTTATTTATATTTTATTTCCTAATTCCTTTCTACCAAAGTTGAAAGTTCCATTATAAAGTATAAACCTGCTTGTAGAAAAAATATCGATATATCGATATTTTAATGTTCGATATATCGATACATCGATATAAAAATAAAATATCGAGGATCGAAAACGTAGGTATAGATCGACCAGAATCTCATGAAAAATAGGGAAATTAAATTTTGTAGTAAGCAACACTAGGTTAACTCGGCTGCCATAATGATAAACAAAGTAATTAGGTACATTCAGAACACCTTACCTGGGATCGTTTCAACAAACGAAAAATCAAGCAACTGCATTTTAAATACAAAAACAAAGTAATCAACATCTAATTACTTTGTTTTTGTGTTGTGCTTGAGCTTGTTGTTTACTTGGTTTTGCATTTATATTCCGGGTTAGTGTGTGCAGTTACTTTGTTTGGGCATTCAAATTTCAGTAAACGATTCAAGTTATTTGAAATATTAAACTGTGGTAAAAAAACTACTCGACATAAAACTTTTGTTAATGCAAAAAAGTCAATTTCACAAAAAATGACAGTTACTTTGTTTATCGCTAGGGCAGCCGTAGTGTTGCTAACTTTGGAATTTCATTTCCATATTTTTCATGAGATTCTGGTCGACCTCTAGGTAGGTGGCTAGTAAATAATGTAGGTATAGATCGACCAGAATCTCATGAAAAATAGGGAAATTAAATTTTGTAGTAAGCAACACTAGGCTTACTCGGCTGACCTAGTGATAAACAAAAAAATTACAATCAGAACACCTTACCTGGGATCGTTTCACGAAACGAAAAATCAAGCAACTACATTTTAAATACAAAAACAAAGTAATCAACATCCAATTACTTTGTTGAATTGTATTTCAGTTTTAAATGATTATTATTATTATATTATTATTATTAATTATTATATCATTACTATACCTCGTGCCACGAATTGTGACAATAACGGACATTGACCCTACCAGCAAATTTAGAAAATAAAACGGCCTAACTTGAAAATAATCAATTTTGAAAATGAAACATCAATGGATTCGCAACTTCTACATAAAAATAAAAACACACTGGATTTATTAATTTGTTTTTCTTTGTTATTTTGCATATAGTATTGACTAATCTATACTAATAAATAAAATTGAAGTGTCTGTCTGTAATATCGAAATAACTACCTCATATTAAGCTCATATGGTTATTTGAACGATACTATAACCGAATCACACGTTTTTAAAATTTTTGTCTGTCTGTCTGTCTGTCTGTCTGTCTGTCTGTCTGTCTGTCTGTCTGTTTGAACGGGCTAATCTTTGGAACGGCTGAACCGATTTTGACGGGACTTTCACATACAAGTAGAGAATTAACCAGGGAGTAACATAGGCTACTTTTTTAACCGACTTTCAAAAAAGGAGGAGTTGTGTTTTTCTACCTATGTACACCGATATCTCCGAGATTTCTGAACCGATTTGCGTAAATTTTTTTTTAATCGATAGAGAAACATTGCGACACTGTCCTACAAAAAATTTGGATTCCAACTCCTCAATCCTGATGCTGTAGGGGATCTGATCCCCAAAACTAATGGGATTTAGGCACTGTCGGTTATTTAAATTGATATTGGGTATACCAATTAAAGACTTTATTGTTGAATGACCTCGAGTAGGTACATGTCCAACTCCTCAACCCTGATGCTGTAAGGAATTGCATTCCGAAATCGTAAGGATCGTTTTGTGGACGGGTTACTACTTACTACAGATAGGCTACTTTTTGTTCTGGAAAATCAAAGTTCCCACGAGATTTTTACAAACCTAAATACACACGGGCGAAGCCGTGGGCATCATCTAGTTTACTTATAAAAAATGATGTCTATCACGACAAAAATAATTTATTTTTCATTTTATTTCATGAAAAACAACAAATTATTTCTTCACATAATTGTTTAACTTTAAATAAGTAAATATATAAGCAATATTACAAACTAAATGAATACTTGCAAATTCGTCTTTTAAAATAAACAAAACGTGAGTTGTGACGCTTTGTTTTGGTAATCTAAGGGTTGCAGGTAGGCCCTCGTGTGGGGTTGCTGGTCCCCCATCGGGCGCGTCCCCCCGGTGGCGGATGGGGGAACGCCTCCCAGATATGGGAGGTACCGGGGAAACCCGGCGCGGACCAAAACCAGCAGGGGGTTGCCGCTTGGAGGATCCTGGTACTTCTCTGTTCATCAGAGTGGACTGTGGAGACTCCGGGCGGCGACAATTGGGGGGGAGGCTTTCGGGCCGGGAGGAAGAAAACCTCGTTAAAAAATTACAGGAGGGGGTGGAAACGCCCTGCGCGGCGGGTCCGCTGGTCTTTTTGGCCGGTGGGCGCTGGCTTCGGCCACCGTCGGGCAACTCGTAATCCGCACTGAGCGGAACCAGGGGCCCCACGCACTGAGCGAGGGGCCGCGAGGAAGAAAACCTCTATAAAAAATTACACGAGGGGTGAACCTCTTGAGGGTCGCCTGCGGGTGTGGCCCTCTTGAGGGTTGCCTCTAGCGAGGAACTCCGGATGATGGAATGGTGTATCCGTCGCCCGTTGAGACGCCTCGGGTCGGGAGGCGCACCATTATGTTCCTGGTGCGCCTCAGACGGTGTTAGGGGGCCTTTAGGTCCCCCGGTGGAGGGTCTGCCTCGGCGGACGGCGCCGGCTGGGTCGCGGATGATTGCGCAAGTGTACCCGTAACCCAGCCACCAGGCGACACGGAGGAACATCGCTGGGTTTTACTGGGTATTCTGGCCACTTCTTGGCCTGCTTGAGTCCCACACTACCTTCCGGAAGCGTCGCAGTCCGCTGCGCTGCTTCCGAAAGGTGTGCGTAAATGCATTTCCCAGCGTAAAAAAAAAAAAAAAAAAAAGGGTTGCAGGTAGGCCAGTGGTGCAAAACATTTGAGCCGCTCGGCTCGCTATTTTCAGTCACTCGGTGGTCACTCGTGTTCGGACCGTTCGACTGTGAGTACGTTCTCTTCTGATTCTCGTCAGATTCGTAGCGCTGTTTTGTTGAGTTTGTTTGCTGTTGTGTTATATTTTTAGAATCGTGAATTTCCGGTTCCCGTTCCCGCTCCCTTTTCCAACCTTTATACCTACTATCAAGGAAGTTCACTATAGTAATCTACCGATAGCTGTAGCTATAGATTTCGGGTTTTTAAAAATCCTGTGGGAACTGTGCATTTTTTCAGGATAAAAAGTAGCCTAGTAGTAGTTTGCTGTGTTGCATGCATTGGCAACACAGCAAACTATTGCAATAATGTGTTATGTGAGCGTGATTTACCTAAGAACAGTCAGCGCCCTCTATGGCGTTTTTGGAAGTTTATATCTATTTTAGTCCCACAGGAATAGTTTTCCGGGATAAAAAGTAGCATATGTTTTAAGTCAGGGCATAATCTATCTCCATTCAAAATTTCAGCCAAATCGGTTCAGTCCATCGGTTCATCCAAACATTCGCATTTATAATATTAGTAGGACAGCAGCATTTATTTATTTATAGCAGAGCGTTTTAGTATAGTATATTTTAAGATTTTAAACAATTTTACTTTCCACTGAGAAAGAAATATTACAATTAATAAAGTGCTAAATAAATTGTAACTTCTAAAATAAATGTTTGCAGCCCCTGGCCGTACGACGGAAAGGTCAATGTCCGTTATTGCCACAATTCGTGGCACAAGGTATAGCCTTTCTATTTTCTGCCTATAGTACGTTAAAGCTCTTTGGCAAAATCACTAATCCATCTTTGGGTTCTATGGAGCTTTCGTATTTGGCAGAAGCTAGAGATGCTTTTAATTTGGCATGTACCAGTAAAGAGCCGGTATCTTTGTTTTCTCAAAGACAATGGGATGACGCACTTTGCGCAGACGTTTTGCAGGAGTTGATAAACACATCAACTTCTGCAAGAGACCACGCGCGTCTCCTTTCGGTGTCTACGAGAGAATCGAGTTACTGGCTACAAGCTCTCCCTTCAAAACATATAGGTACTCTGTTGGACCACCTTACTCTTACTATCGCGGTTGGTCTTCGGCTTGGCGCTAGGATTCAGCAGCCACATCTTTGTCACTGTGGCGAGGCAGTGGACATATATGGTCACCACGGCCTTGCATGTGCCAAAAGTGCCGGTCGTTTCTCCCGTCATGCTTCCCTGTACGGAGTCTTACGTAGGTCTCTTGTCACGGCTAAAGTGCCTGCAGTACTAGAACCAAATGGTTTGGCACGTAGCGATGGCAAGAGACCAGACGGTATGACTCTTGTTCCATGGAAGCAAGGGAGGTCGCTTGTATGGGATGCCACGTGTGTGGATACACTGGCGCTGTTTCATATACAAGTGACCTCCGTGGCGGCCGGAGCGGCAGCCACTAAGGCGGAAATGGCCAAGAGGCGCAAATATGAAAATATAGAAAATAATTTCATATTTGTGCCTTTTGGGGTGGAGACCATGGGTTCGTGGGGCGAGGATGCTAGGTCCTTTTTTAAGGACCTTTCATTCCGTCTCGTGGAGTCCACGGGTGACCGGAGGGCTGGCAGTTACCTCGGTCAGCATATTAGTCTGGCCATTCAACGAGGTAACGCAGCCAGCGTTCTGGGCACCTTGCCTCGTTACAGTGATTTGGATGTTTTATTTGATTTGTAATTTTTATTTTTAAGTATTTATTGTTTTAAATTGAATGATATTTTAACTAATAAGTAATAATTAAAGGGAATGTTTTACTTTAAAACTGAAATACAATTCATTAAAGTTTACATAAATATGAAAAAAAAATACTTTGTTTTTGTGTTGTGCTTGTTGTTTACTTGGTTTTTGCATTTATATTCCGGGTTAGTGAGTGCAGTTACTTTGTTTGGGCAATTTAAATTTCAGTAAACGGTTCAAGTTATTTGAAATATTAAACTGTGGTAAAAAACTACTCGACATAAAACTTTTGTTAATGCAAAAAGTCAATTTCACAAAAAATGTCAGTTACTTTGTTTATCGCTAGGGCAGCCGTAGTGTTGCTAACCTTGGAATTTCATTTCCCTATTTTTCATGAGATTCTGGTCGATCTTTACCATGATACCTTCTATAGGTTCATGGTAGGTACCTACTCTGTGATGGGTCTCTGATTTGATTATCCTATATGTTATTGATCTGTGTCTGTGATAGTCTCTCGTTAGAGAGTATTTATGTTCTGTGGTTATAGTGATCTGTGGTCAAACTTCAAAGCCGACGATAATTTGCAGTTGTGCAAGTATTTTATTATTTTGCTATTAATAAGAGAGGTTAATATTTAATGGATTAAATTGAATGTATAAGTAGATTCTTGTTCATGTAAATTCTAATGTTCTGAAATACATATCGTGACGTATTAATTTTCACGTGCTGAAAGGTAAATATTGAGATTCCGGAAGACACCTTTTTTGCTGACGATGTCCGCAAAAAGGCAAGCAGAGACTCACCTCGGACCTGATAACTGGGACCAAGAAGAGCCAACAGAGCCAGAGGAAGATGGTGGTTTTAAAATGGCACCAAAAGAAGTACTTGAGAAACGAGTTATACGAACCGCAAAAAGGCGAGCACAAGCTACGGGTGATGTACGTAATTTCATCCCATTACATTTAAACATTCGTCTTATTTCCAGTACTAGTCGTTTTCGACCGCAAAGATCGTTTAGGTCACAAAGAGGAGGCGTACACACATACTATTGTACATAACTCAATACACAAATATTCAAGAAAACCAAAATACGTAATTAAAAATATTTGTTTTAATTTTTGGTTGTCATAACAAAACCACGACGCAAGCAATAAACGATATTATGTATTTTCTAATCTGTCGGCCGCTACAGATAATGAGGTCCTGGATCAGGCTAATAAGTCATTGGTTTTTCTCTGTCAAGAAATCCTTAACGGCAGCCTAAACATTAGAGGTGTTACACCCTGTGCTTCAGAGAGCATGTGAAGCTGTTTGATTTGGTGTCTCATACCAGTTGTTTGGATTTCTGTTTAATCAGACTCTGAGTGAGACAATAGATAGTGCAAAGTGCACTATAATGGCCCTCTGCATATTCAGCGGCTAGTCAGTAGATTGTTATTGTTTTTCTTGTGTTGCAGACGCAGAAACCTGTCTTCAGTGGATTTAGTGGTTTCAACAAAACACAAAAGTCATCCTTTGATTTTCTAGCAAATTTAACCAATGGAAGCAAATCTAACAATGAATCCTCAACACCGAAAAATGACACAGCAGCTGTTTCATCCAGTTCTATGATCACTAAGCCAGCAACTAGTCCAAGTAGTGGAATCTTCAGTTTGTCAGCAACTTCAACACCTATAACAAAATCAGCTTTTGGCCAGCCAACATCCGAGTCTACGATATTTGGTGGAATTGCATCTACCCCTGCTTTTACACAATCTGTATTCAGCTCATCTAAGCCAGATTCAACAGTAAACGATAGTCTATTCAAAGGGCAGTCTTCAACAAATTCCACACCCTTTGCTAACTCCACCGTGAAATCAAATGTAAACACAGAAAAACCTATCTCTCAAGTATCTTCAACCTTATTTGGAATACCCTCTGCAAACGTTAACAACAGTAACTCTCCATTTTCAACAAAAACAAATAATCAAACTATGTTTAAAACTGTTACAAGTTCTCCACAATCTACTGAAATTATTAAACCAGTGAATAAAGCTGTTGTTAAAGATGAAAAACAGTTAGTCTACTATAACAATTTGAAAGGTTTAAATGAGTCTGTATTAGCATGGATTAAAAAACATGTTGAAGAGACACCTTTGTGTATATTGACTCCAATATTTAGAGATTACGAAAAGCACCTCAAAAATATCCAAGATGAATATGAAAAGAATAAAGAAAAACCACCAACTACAAATGTATCAGAAACAAAAAACAATAACGAAGAAGCCAAAAATCCTGCTACATCGTCTGGAAATACTTCAGGCTCTTCACTGTTTTCACATAGCCCTGTCACAACTAATTCTTTATTTTCATCAACTCCAAGTACTAAAAGTTCAACAGCTGAGAAAACATCTAACTTTACTTTTGGAATTAATACATCCACTACCACATCTGCTAATAATTTTACAACTGCTGCAACATCAAGCACAGGTTTTTCTTTTGGAATTAAACCATCAAATGCTAGTACTTCCCCATTTGCTATCAAGACAACCACAAGTACTAATAACGGTAGCATTCCAAGTACTCCATTTGCTATCAACACAACTACAAATGCTAATAACAGTAGTATTCCAAGTACTCCATTTGCTATCAACACAACCACAAGTGCTAATAGCAGTAGTATTCCAAGTACTCCATTTGCTATCAACACAACCACAAGTGCTAATAGCAGTAGTATTCCAAGTACTCCATTTGCTATCAACACAACTACAAATGCTAATAACAGTAGTATTCAAAGTACTCCATTTGCTATCAACACAACCACAAGTGCTAATAGCAGTAGTATTCCAAGTACTCCATTTGCTATCAATACACCCACAAGTGCTAATAATGGTAGTATTACAAATACTCCATTTGCTACCAACACAACCATGAGTGCTACTAATGGTAGTACTCCATTCTCATTTGGTATTGGAAAACCATTTGCTTTTAATTCAAACATCAAGAAAAGTGATGAACCCTCCAATGAAGCTGAGGATAATGAAGATGAGCCCCCCAAAGTGGAGTACACACCAATTGCAGAAGAAAATAGTGTATATGACAAGAAATGCAAGATTTTTGTTAAGAAAGATGGCAACTTCATTGACAAGGGTGTTGGCACACTTTACATAAAAAAAATCGAAGAGACTGGCAAACATCAATTATTAGTTAGAGCAAACACATCTTTGGGCAATATTTTAATCAATACAATACTAAGTTCATCATTACCCACTCAGCGTGTGGGTAAAAATAATGTTATGATCGTGTGCGTGCCTACTCCATCTGCGACACCCCCACCAACGTCTATTCTTATAAGAGTCAAAACTTCAGAAGATGCTGATGAGCTACTTGAAACTCTGAATAAATTCAAAGCATAATTTAGGAATGCTACTTGAGTTTATTTGACCATAATACAAGTTGATTTGTAATTAATTTTAGGGCAGAAAATTTTTTAGGCTACCTCCAGTGATAGGATGCTATTAGACTAAATATATAATTCATATATTTAAACAATTTTTTAAACTGAAAAAATAATTATTTATGTAAGAATGATTGTTATCAATCAGTACATTACTTTAACACCAGATTTTGTAAATTTATCCATAAATCCATTAAAGAAGCATATTTAGTTAACCTAAGTACAATTAAGTCAGATTTTTTTCATTTTGTTATATGAAATTCTGGTTTGAATATAAAGATACCTATACATATATATTATTTTTTGTAAAGCCATTCGAATTAATACATTTAAAAAAGCATACCTACTTATGACTATTAATTATTATAATGGCTTTTAATAATCATTTTGTGTAGGTACATACAATAATTACTAAGCAAAAATGATGATTGATTTAAATGTTACAAATGACATTCCTAAATATGATTATCAAGATCATGTCTGCTCACTCATTCATAGAAACAATATACATATATGTCTTAGATATTGTGAGTGTGTTTTACTACCATTTTCCTAAAAACTACTCTCTGTGGGTTACCTAATGCAACTGCATTAATTTGTTTTCATTAAGTACTAATGTATCACTTCTGGGCAGGGTCTTAGAAATGTTTTATGGATATGGACTACATTGGATTGCTGTAATTTTTTTTTTAATTTTTTACTTGAAAACCCATACCATTTTCTTGAAAAACTACTGGGTCGATTTTGATGCGTTTTTGCATTACACACACAGTGATCACGTTAGAACAATTCCTTAGATATTCTGTTTTGGTTTACACGCCACCAGGAGGCGCCACAAGTACCTAGAGAGCTTTGAGCTACAATCTAAATTCAGCTTAATATAATATTTTTAAGTATGTAATTATTCTCTAAATATATATATAAAAACAACCATAATACATTGTAGCTATTTATTGTTTCAACAAACTGCTTTACTTCTTTGAGAACTATAACATAGTACATATTTAATATTATATGCACCTACTCTAAAATCTAAATATTGTTGTATTGATAATATGTATTTAATATTTCTTCTTGGCTATATCCATTTTATTCCTTTTTTTAATAAACAAAAATACAACATTGTATAGTAAATTATATCTACATTCTCTTAAAAAAATTTATAAATTGCAGAAGTTTCAACTAAAACCATAACATAATATACATATGTAATTATTATACATTAATGTATCTCTTTATTTCAATTTCATTTATTATAGGGTATTATTCCAAAGCAGTAAAATAAATTAATTAGATATTTAATGTAGTCCGCCAAATAATGTGCCAGCATAACTACTAGATGTGAATTGACCTAAGCCCATCTGAATTCTTTGCATATGAAGCTCCACATGATTTTGGAACAATCTTTGATATGGAGGGTCTAATTTCATTTTGATTTGATCCATAGTACCTTGTAAAACGCTCAGTTCATAGGCATTCTGATCAGAATCAGAAAGACTTCTGACTTGTAACATTAAAGCGGTGAGATCTGTTATAAGATCTACTGTATTTACATCTGCAACTGTTCCATTGTTATGTTTTTCTACAAGTAAAGCTGCTTCTTCACGGCACTTTTCTCTGAGATGCGAAGGCGCTAACATAGCCGCTAAGCTTGGACCTGGAGCTATTTGCTGGCAATATAGTTGTATTTGATTGATGTATTCCTGCAAATCCATATTCATTCGTTCAAGGTCTATCACAACTGCAGCATATTTCCTTTCAAAATCTTCAGGCTTCCTTTGGCCAAATGATTTTCTTTTCTCAGCCTCACAATTGTACTCTTTTAGCTTGTTAATTTTATTCTTTTTCGCTTGTAAAATCTTAGTGAACTTAACTATTAACTCCAACAGAGGGAAAGGGTAACTTCCTACATTAGAGTCGAGGTGTTTTGATAAATCACTGCATCCAATCATTGGGTCTCCTTGGCTGCTATTTTTATTTGGTATACAGGGCTGGTGGATATCATAAATTTCCTGCATTAAATAGCGGGGCCTAAAATTCTGTACAATACTAGACAAGCAAATTGTGTCTGGTGGCTCATTTGACAAAACTTCATAATCTGGAACAGAATGAGTTCCCAGTTTTGGCCTTTCAAATGTTATCCTGTATGTGTTGTTTGAGGTGTCGACAGCGTCAATGCAGCCTGTAAACAAACCATCTTGTGGCTTACGTAACCTCGCTGTGACCTTACTTCCTACAACTAACTGCATCGGAATTTCATTTGGCAAGTCTTTAATACAAATATCAGCAGTTTTTCTTTGTTGGATATATCTAATTAATTTCCTTTTTCTGTCCAGCTCTTTACGCTCTTCGGCAAAAAACGCTTGAGAGCATCTTCGAGGTTTTCCCATCATTCTCCTGATTTTAGCCCATTGAACTTGTGTCAACTTTTTATTTGTCAACTGAGGAAATGATTCTTTGAGGCAAATCATGAAGTCATTTTCGCCATCGAACAATGCTTTGTCAATATTACTATAAAAATATTCAAAGCAGACCCACTTATGCGCTTTCGGTAACTTCAATAGATTCCTCAACCTCATACCAATGCGCTGACCGCTCTTACGATCTGGTGATTGATTTTCGCTTTTATCTTCAGTCCTCTCATTATTTCTGGGAGTTTTAGTCGGTGACTTTTGTTTTTTCACACTAGACTGTTTACTAGGAGTCTTCACTGCCAATATTTTTGGAGTTCGTTTAGGCGATTGTCTCGGTGGTGAGGTGTTAATAAAATCGTCGACAAATATAAATCTGTTTTTCTTCCTGATGCGCGCGGGCATTCCTCTTGCGTTGAGTTTCTGTACAGGTTCGCTTGGCGCAGGTTTTGGCGGTAATTTAGTGCCGACTCTGTGGAGCCCCAACGCTGCAGGACCGAAAGCGGGCGGAACATCATCCTCTTCGGGTAAATCAGTGTCCATTGGCTCATCTTTAATTCTATATTGAAATTTAGTTGCGCCTTTTTCGTCACTTTGAGCACCTGCATTAAAAATAAATCTTTGAAAAACGAAGATTTCAAGTAACCAATTCAATTATGTATTTCATATTAATTCACGAAAAGTTAGGCTGTAAGCAAGTGGTTACGTTAAAACTTAAATAAATTATTAGAAAATAAGTGTCAAATCGGCTACAAATTTGAATTTTTTCAAATTTTGAACATTCATGTACACATATTGAGTTCGACAGTGGACGGACAGAAGACGATTTAAAAAGGGACTTTAGTTTGAATTTTCGTAAAGAGAATGTTAATACTGTGACTTAATAAGGTAACTTATTAGCCACTAGAATTAATAAAAATATAAACAAACTTACTTTCCCATTTATCCGCCATATTGATATAAATTTGATTCATTCAATTTGAAGATTGAGAGCGCCAAGTTTGCCAAAGACACTTCTTCTTCTTTTTCGGTTCGTCCCTTTCGGGACAGGCCAAGATCGTTGACCATACAGCCTTTGCCAAAGACAATGTGGCCGATTCTGTTGTACACAATCTCTAAATCTAAACTAAAATGACAGGTCTAAATATATTCCTGTCTCTTTCACAATCCTCCCTGCTGAAGGGGATAGCACTATTTTTAAACCTGTCAATTTAGTTTAGGTTTAGAGATTGTGTACAACAGAATTAGGCCGGAACCACACTTATGTGTCGTGGCGTGTTGTGGCGCTTACTGGCGTGACGGTGAGTGTGCACACTACTGTGTCGTGTCGTTGCGTTCAGAAATGAACAGTATATGGGTGAAGCCGCCAATTTTTCCACTAATGTTGCAGTAGTGATGCAAAAATTTCGCTACGGTGATGTGGAAGTAGTGCAATAATTTGAGCCACGGATGACTTATGTTGGAGTTTACCAAACTCGTTATTCAAAAAACAGTCTTAGGCCGGCCTCACACAGCCGGAATGAACGCCGGAATTCAGAATCTGAATTCAGAAAGTCCAGAAATGCATACAATTTCCCTGTTCCCCACACACATTCTGATTTTTTCAGATTCTGAATTTTTCAGATCAATCTGACAAAATGTGTCTGAGCCCGAGTATGATTTCAAATATAATCTTTGAAGATTAAAAAAACAAATTTTGTTTAAATGGGTAGATAAATTAAATAAAAATATAATTTCACTGTTTAATAAGTTATTACATAAATACTTAACTACGTATTCGAAGATATTTTGAATATAACCCCCGCAGATTGCTATTGCGCTGGAACCTTGTCACATTTAACATTGGCGTGACGTTGGATGACAGGAAAATATACAGTCAGCGACCAAAATTTGTGGATATAGTAATAATTATTCAATACTCGATACGCGTACTCTGCCAACAGTTTTGTCAACGTCTATTTAGTGCTGACGTTACTAAAATGGCGGCCGGGCACAATACCAATTTGCGGGGCTTATACTATGTATACTAAACTATAATTTTTTTTTGATAATTGTTTTTTTAAATTTTACAATGAATTTACACATAATATACTTATCGTATTTTCCAAATTTTTATCATACTTTATATATTAACTTTAATACAGTATAATCCTTCTGAAACAAGTGTACCCCGATTATATTTTTTTGGTTTGTCATAAATCCCGAGTCAATCGTAGATTTCCGGTTCCCGTTCCCGCTCTCTTTTCCAACCTTTATACCTAATTTTAAGAAAGTTTGCTATAGTAATCTACTTATAGCTGTAACTGAAGATTTTGGTTTTTTCAAAATCCCGTGGGAACTGTAGATTTTTCCAGGATAAAAAGTACACCTATGTGTTAAGTCAGGACATAATCTCTCTCCATTCAAAATTTCAGTCAAATCGGTTCTGTAGTTACAGCGTTAAAGAGTTACAAACATACACACACACAATATACACACACGCACTCACACACACACATACAAACTTTCGCCGTTATAATATTGGTGTGATAATTAATTAACAATATCGTAGTGTTTTTATAAAGATTATGTTCCTTTTTATCGTTACTTAGTAACGTTACGATACTTGTAAGTTTTCAGAATGCAATTTTTAAAAGCGGAATTTGATTTTTTTCAAAAATTATCTACATGCTACTCCGAATCCAACGACATCTCGTTCATATTTTTCATAAGTGTACTAAATATATTTCATTGAAATGAACAGTGTTTTTATTTCTTTGCTGAAAACCTGTGGATTCCCCACTTTCATCGATTTTATTTTCCCTAAAATTGGGGACTTTCAGTTAGATTTTTGGGTTATCCCTAATAATCCAGACCGTGGAAGTCGGCAACGCTGGCCACGAGCCTTATTAATCTGTGATATTAATTATTAATCTGTGCACGAGCCGTGCGCGGGTATAGAGACACATTTGTCTGTCGTGTCGTGTCGCGTCCATATATACCTATAGCTTCTTGGTCGCGTCATAACCCCCACCACCGCTCTGGCCAAGAAGGTTACAATATAAACACTGGAGAATTGCGAACGCAAACAAAAAGTTGAAGCAAAGAAATTTGGCCTGAAATAGGTCTGGATATTTTTTGTATTTATCCTCAACTATTTAAATAGAACGTGTGAGATGTGTATCCAGGTGAATGACCTTGTTTTCACTACATTGTTTTAGGCACAGTCTCCAGTGTCTACATAAAATATATAGTTATAACCTTCTTGGCTCTGGCGCAATCGGTGCCGGAGCGATCGGCGCCACGCTGCGACACGACACGCCCTACAAGTGTGTCTCTAACCATACTAAATGTATGAAACCGATATTCTTCTGGCGCATCACGACACGCCACGACACGAAAGTGTGTTTCCAGCAACACGGCCGGAAACACACTTACGTGTCGTGGCGTTTTACAGTTTATATCGAACATTTGCGTCGTATAAATGTATATTTCATTTCATTTAGGTATAATTATAATCTTTTCATATAATATATATATATATATATATATATATATATATAGAAGAGATATAGATATATATAGATATATATAGAATAGAATAGAATAGAATAGAAAAGTTTAGAATAGAAAAGTTTTTTATCCAAATAAACTTTTACAAGTGCTTTTGAATCGTCGATTGAGTCTACCACAGGTTCGGAATGCAGTTCCAGCCGAGAAGAACCTGCAAGAAACTCGGCGGTTGCTCTTTTTTAAAAAATAACATTATAACAATTATTATTATTAATGTACATGATTGAAATGCCGTCTCGCGCATTGCTGGAACGAGTTAAATCCAAGCTTTTTTATCGTTTATATAATCTTCAATTGTATAATAAGCTTTTTTTATGAGCATACTTTTAATAGAGTTCTTAAACTTGTGTAAAGGCAAGTCTAAGACATATTTTTTATTCAGATAAACTTTTACAATAGTGCTTTTGAATCGACAAATGAATCTACCACTGGTTCGGAATGGTGCTTACAATTCTACACGTTAAGAAGGGCAGACAAAAGTAGCCCCATTTCCGACGGCGGCACCCGTTCACGAGCATGACGCATGATCCAGCCATTGCTTCGCTCAACCATATTTGAGGGAACGTAACAACCCGCACCACACGACACCACCACAGAAATGTTTAAGGAGAGCGTGACATACTTAGGCTACCCATGATTAAAGCATCGAATTAAACACCAATAATCGAATACTCCTCAAGTTATAATAGCGTATAAAGCGAATAAATTAAATCCATGCTTTTTTATCATTTATATAATCTTCAATTGTATAATATGCTTTTTTCATGAGCACACTTTTAATAGAATTCTTAAACTTGTGTAAAGGCAAATCTAAGATTTGTTGTGGAATTTTGTTATAGAACATTACGCCCATTCCCACAAACGACTTTTGGACCTTTTTGAGGCGTAATCGAGGAATCACGAGTCTATTTCTATTTCTTAATTGCATATCGTGTAATTCACACTTTTTATTGTAACTGTGAATGTTTTGCTTAACAAAAATTATGTTGTTATAAATATATTGAGAAGCTACTGTAAGAATACTACTACTGATAGAATGTATATAAATGAGCAAGCGGGTCACCTGATGTTAAGTGATTACCGCTGCCCAAGAACATTTGCAGCACAAGAGGAACAACTAACACGTTGCCGGATTTTAAGGAGTTTGTTTAGCCTCCCCTTGAATAACCCTATGTCAAAGCTATGTGGAAATACCTCCAAGAGGAGTTGGTTCCACAGTTTTTGGGCGGAAGGAATGACCTCGCGCAACGCTTGGTTGATGTATGCCAGTGATCCAAGTGGTGAGGATATTAGCATTTTAGGTGGCGTGCGATGCGGTGCTGGAAATAAGTAGGTGGTATTAGGTCGAATAACTCTTCAGAACATTTGCCGTTATAGAGATGATAGAATACGCAAAGGATTAAGGAAGCTAACGTCCCTGCGAACCTCTAAGCCCTCCAATGAGCTGGTTGGTTTGGGATTGCCCACCAGTCGAACTGCCCGCTTCTGAATCCGGCCAAATGGAAGGACTTGGTATTGGGGTGCTCCGGCCCACAGGTGTGAGCAGACCATATGCAGTCTGACTTGAGATTTATAGAACAAGAGCCTGTGTTCAGGCGTAAAGTAGCGCTTTGATCTGTAGAGTACTCCAAGCTTTTTGGAAGCTAATTTAGCTTTACCTTCCAAGTGATCCGGAATTGGACTTCGTCCGAAATGTGGTCGCCAGGGATCTCAGTGCTGTTGAAAGGGGTAAGAGGAAAGTTCTGAAAGAAAAGGGGTGTGGTAAAGGGGGTATTCTTAGCGGTGAATACGCAAACTTGTGTTTTTGAGCGGTTGTATTGCACTATATTTTGAGTGCCCCATTCTGAGATCCGCTCTAAAAATGTCTCAATTTCAGACACAATTTTGACTCTATACTCCTCCAGCTTTACGCGGGAAAGTTGTGCGTGGCCTTTGCATAGGGCATCACCCGTGCTGTCATCCACACAGCACGGGTGTGGGTGTTAAGATTGGAGTATAATTGAATCCTATAATCGTTTGACTGATAAATAAGATCTTAAAATAATTGTATTTAGTAGGAATAATCTACTTCTAAAAGAGGCATAAAATATTTAATGTTTTACAGACTACAATTTCATAAATTTATAAAGTTTAGGAAGATAATACAGGTATCTATCTAACATTATCTAGAGATATTTACACTGGAGACTGCATCTAAAACATTGTTGTAATGTTTTCGTCACAGTCTCCAGTGTCTACATTTATACAGTTATAACCTTCTTGACTCTGGCGCAATCGGTCTCGGGCAGTCGGCACCACGCCATGACACGACACGCCCTACAAGTGTGTTTCTAACCATACTAAATGTATGAAACCGATAGGCTTCTGGCGCGTCACGACACGCCACGACACATAAGTGTGGTTCCGGCCTTAGCCACAATGTTAGCTAAAAAAAGTCTTTACTCTTTACACGATGGTATAGTACAGGGTTGTACATACCGTTAAAAAATTGGTAGATTTTTCTAGTTTTAGCGTATAATTAACGATAATTAATATAAAAATAACAGTAATCTATTAAACGGTATTTTTAACCCCCGACGCAATAACGACGGGGTGTTATAAGTTTGACGTGTCTGTGTGTGTGTGTGTGTCTGTCTGTTCCCCTGTAGCGCTCAAACGGGTAGACCGATTTGAATGCGGTTTTTTTATGTGAATGGTGAATTTGTTGGGAGTGTTGTTAGCTATGTTTGATGAAAATCGGTCCAAGATCGCCGCCGCCACAAAATGGCGGATTACATTTTTTTCACAACTTCCTCAATATGGGTATCAAATGAAAGGCCTTGACTAGTAGAATAGCACTATGCAAATCCAAGATGGCCGCCACTACAAAATGGTAAGCGTCGGGGGTTTTCTAAAATTTTTAATTTATACTTGTTGCAACCAAATCTTTATCATAACCTAAATAGCAGGTTGGAGCCCGAAATTGAAAGATGTACTTAGTACCTACCTGGGTATCTAACTATCTACAATATAAATTCACAAATGACAGTTCCCATATCTCCATGACTTAGCAGTGGAGTACCCTCCAGCGAAGGCACGGGTCGCTCTCCTTCCGGCTGGTGCAGGTGATGACCGGGCACGGTTGCTTCGGCCACTACCTGCACAAGGTCGCGAGGAAAGAACCCCGTCGTGCCACGAGTGCAGTGCTGGAGACGATACGGTTCATCACAACCTTGAGGAGTGCAGCCAGTGGGACCCCCAGCGCCGCAGTACTCAGGTGGTGACGATTGGCGGGAACCTGTCGTTGCCCGGCGTACGAGTAGTACTTGCCACGCTGAGCAGCGAGAGGTCTTGGGATGCTGTGGCCTCCTTCTGCGAGGGCGTTATCTCGCAGAAGGAGGCCGCAGAGTGGGTGTACGAAGAGACTCTCAACGCGCATCCGGTCCGGCGCAAACTGCGGGAGAAGAAGGCGGTGGTTATTCGCCGCTCATCAGCTCTCTTCGAAAGACGGCGAGTAGCTATTCGGCTAGCTAGCCGTCACTTATAGTCTCCTCACGGTCGGAGGGGGAGGACCAAGCTGTCCTGAATTCCTGATCCCCTCAGACCGTGTATGCACTTGGCTGGGGCGGCTTGGCAGGCAGGTATAAAATGGGTTCCAAGGCGTCCAGCAAAGCCAGCAAGAGGGACATGCCGTGGTGGTTTTTAGTGTGGTATAGGTACCCCCATTCGGAGGGGGGAGTCCCACATAACCTCCGTTCTGCCCAAGGGACGGGGGCAGCCATAAAGTTTTTTCACCACGCCAAAAAAAAAGCATCCAGAACTGAGTTGAATCAAAAATTAACTATTGGGCCATTCTTCCTCTTCGCAAACTTCCTCTGTGAAAAAATGTTTACGGATGATAATTTTACGTGCTATCGTCTTAAAAAAACATTAATAAAGCTGAACACTTAGGCCGATCGTGCCTATCTATCGCTTGTTCCACGCTTTCGCTTGTACACTCGGCACAGGTGGAATGTGACACTTTTTCGTTGGTGTAGCTGGCGTTCATCAATTTTTAAGACGTTATCACGTCAAAATCAAGCAAATCGGTGCAGAAGTCTTGGCGTTTGTGCACATTAGAAAATACGCGCTGAATTGAGAACCTCCTCCTTTTTGTAAATTGGTTAAAATGCGTAGTGGAACGTGGAAAACTTACGTCTATAAATAGCACCTAATAAAATTTAATATTTTATCTCAGATTGAAACGGTTCTAATGAGTTTTTAATTAGGTACCTACTTTATCGATAAAAATCAAGTTTTATTTTTAAATCTTTTGAAATAAAAGGATTGTTTTGTCGATGCTATTTTTATTATTTATCTGTTGTTCACAACCAGCTGACGTTGACATTCCTCAGTTGATATTCACTCTGAGGAGTGGAGTGCAGGGGTATGACAGCTGTAGTTCCTTTTTCTGCGTTTTGGCGCTACAATCGTTCGCACACCACAGACGTAATCACAGAAAATAACAGGTCCATAGATTAATGAAAGGTTTTCCACAGATTAATGTTAAGTATCTAGTTATTTTCTGTGTTTAGGTCTGTGATTTAGGTTTCAGTGATAAGTCTGAGGTCTGTCATTATTATGAAATTTTCGAAATTTCGCGAAATTTACATTTTTCATTTCCACCACTTTTCTTTACTTTTCGTTGTTCTCATCACAGGTTCTCAATTATTATGGTGTTTTTTGTGATATTTCGTGACGACTTGGCTTTGTTAAATGGATTTTGGTGATCATATTGACTTGTACTTTGTTTTGGACTCCGAGAACTCTGTTTTACATTTGACTCCGGCTACGTTATATTGACTACGATTTGCTATATTAGCAGCAGAAAAAAAGTTGAATTTTGTGTAAGTATTTTGCTGATTTGAAATCCAAATTCTCTGCTGTTGTTTGATAGAAGACAAACTGTGCTACTTTAGAGATTACGAGACGAATACGATACGATACGAATACGATATTTGAATCGATCGTCATGGGGCTATTTAAGTGTTGTGTCGGTACTTGCTACTCAACACCTAAGACTTTTAAGTTTGCCCAAGAACGACAGTGTAAGGTGGATGTCCTACGTAGTACCTACCAACTCTCTCCCCATCGAACTGCAGCTTTGTGTGTGGATATGCCTGTCACTCTGTAGCTCTTAAACGAGTGAACCGATTTGAATGCAGGTTTTTTATAGTTAGATTTGTCCCAATGAGTAGGTACTTGGTAGACACTTCATAGTGTTAAAGGCCTTATTTTTTAATCGAAGGTTATAGGTGAAAGGAAGGAAGGTGATGTTTAGAGCTTTAGAAGGTGTTTTTAGAGAGTGGTGGGATGTCTTGATTTCCCACAGGTTGGGGAATATTAAAATTTTGAATTTACAGTTATTTTGCATTTTTATACTGTTAAATACTTGCAATGTTTTTGGACTAGATAATCCCTATCATAAAAAAATACATGTACCATAAACCTACGTACTTTACTCACCTGTCTATATTTAATAATTTTCAGATAATTTTCACACTGGAAACATAAGCAGTATGGAGGCTACAGCAAGCAGGAAGACGAAGGGATGGAACATGCACAAGTCGGGACTTGTTTTCAATCACAATCCCATCTACTTCATAGGAATGAGAATGTCTCAAGTAGTCCAAGTGGGTCTATATTTAGAGATCAGGTTTTATTTCAAAAAATTAAAGTGCAATGCTCGGCATGTACACATATTTACATCATCAATGCAAATTCGCGGCATGAACTGTTGGATTCATATATCTAACAAAAAAACCAATGTAAGAGTTGTATAAAGACAAACAGCTCTATGGATGCCAATATTTATTCATTAAAAAAAATATATAGAGAATATGAAATGTTAAAAAATAATAATTTAGTATATTATCCTAATGAAAATTTTCTAATTACATACATACTATTGTATACAGGGATGCAAGCACTTTTATGCACAATTACCATAGTGAAAATGGTTATAAAAAAAATATTGGTAGCAATTTAAACACTGTAGGTTTTCTTGAGGTGTTTTCCTACCCAGAGTTTTTGAAAAAATTGTTTTTAATATTAATAAATGTGTATTTGAAAAATAAGTAATTTAGATTAAGAAAGAAAGATTTGAATAAATAAGTTTGAAATAAATTTATCTTGTTTGAATTTAATTATGAGGTCTCTTGTTAACACGCCGTGAAAACTCACGTTTTGTACGGATATCCATACAAAACGTGAGTTTTCACGGCGTGTTAACAAGAGGCCTTAGTAAGAAAACCCTGTTATTTGGTTATCGATAAAACGAGTACATCACTAGTATCGATAACAAATCATCGACTGGCAAGCCCTAGCCGCAAATCTACAGTGGCGCCAAAACGCAGAAAATGGCGTAAATGGAAATGGCCCGAAGAAAAGTCACTGTCGCATCTGTTACGTAGTAACTAATACCTAATCTGTGGTGGAGTGGAATTTTAAAGTTGTGGGTGTGTGTGTATGTTACCCGGGATTTACAGAATGAAAAGTGTTAAAAGTTAGTTTTGTATGTTCATTGACTGTGTTTTATTAGTGTAATGATGAATTATCACACGATTTTTCTATTTTTATTAGTAGGGGTGGTCCTCGTTAAGGATGCAAATTGTAAGTTTCACTCTTCTTACTTTGACACGGATATGTTTTTCAAGGTAAAGTGAGAGTTTGCGACTTCGCATTGTATAATATGCAATAATTCATTTATTTGAGAATAGAACGTCCCATACGTGGATCTAATGTTATATTGTAGCAAAAATATATTTTAGTAATATTATTAGTTGTCTTTGGGCTATTAAACAAACTGTGGCTTTCACACAGTTATTTGTATTATGATTTTACGTTGAAAATTTCATATAAAGTTTTATATAATAATTATGTTACCTCTAGAACTCTGATATCTGGATAAACTGGATAGTTTGCAGATTATTGGGTTAAATGTACTGTAAAGTGCGGAATATTGCGTAAATAGCAAATACCTGAACATTACCAGGTAGTTCTGCACTTTAACCTATATACTAACTTAGTAAAATGCGGAATGGCCTATTGAGAGTCTTATAGCTGTGTAAAAAGAAAGTAGTGATCAAACCAGACTCAATTGATATAGAGTTTGAGTGGCCCAAGTTTTTAAATTCAAATACGAACCTAATGTAACCACACTAGAAAGCTTGTTTACACAATTTTATTCAGGTTCTCCTCCTTCATCTTTGTTTACCTGTGGATGTTGGCAGCTTACTTTGCTCCTCACCTCATTCACAAGCTTGCTATACAAAACTTTATGGTGTTTGGGTGTTCACATTTTGTTTTAGCTACATTCTACTGAATGTAATGCATTCAATTCTATTCACTTTAAATAATGCTTGTTCTTTAGACTTCTCTGAGTTTAGTTAATATTAGAAAGGATTTCACACTTTAGCTGTCTCAGTTCTTAAATATGCAGTTTTAAACTAGTTAATCTGCATTCTAACTGGTTTTTGTGTAATATGTTATATTAAAAACAATTAAAATTTTCATTAAAATTACTTTTTCAATAGTTAGATTACACTTCTAGTTACAAATTTTTTGAATTATTTAAATGAATGTAAAATTAATGATGCTTTTTTTTAGGCCTACAAAAACGCTGTGTGAAATGTAGATCCAGAGGAGAATTAGGTACATGCGGGGATCCTTTTCCATTCAATGTGACAGAACCTGAAGCCGAAATCGGTATTCATGTGGTGGCATGCCCATCAGGTTGGTGCGGAAAGATAATTGAAGGAACAACAGGTGCTTTTAGAACTGATGGTAAGTAAATCATATTTTGATTTTTTGCCAGCAGGTTTTTTCACTGTAATTTAGGTGTCTAAATTTCAGGTTAAACTTAAATTACTAGATTGAACTAAGAGCAGTATGCAAGTCTGGCTGCCTGCTTTCAAACTGCAAAAGTCCTGATTATTGAAGTGAAACTTCTTTAGGATCATTGTGCATTTGACCATTAGATGAAACAAACAAGTATAAATTAAAAATTTAAAAAACCCCCGACATTCGCCATTTTGTGGCGGCGGCCATCTTGGATTTGCAATAATGCTATTCTACTAGTCAAGCCCTTTCATTTGATACCCATATTAAGGGAGTTGTGAAAAAATATGTAAATCCGCCATTTTGTAGCGGCGGTCATCTTGGACCGATTTTCATAAAACATAGCTAACAACACTCTCGACTAATTCACCTTTCAAACAAAAAAAACCGCATTTAAATCGGTCCAGCCATTTGAGCGCCACAGGGGAACAGACAGACACACACACACACACGCACGCAGACACGTCAAACTTATAACATCCCGTCGTTTTTAACCCCCGACGCAAAAACGACGGGGTGTTATAAGTTTGACGTGTCTGTGTGTGTGTGTGTGTGTGTGTGTGTGTGTGTGTGTCTGTCTGTTCCCCTGTGGCGCTCGAACGGGTAGACCGATTTGAATGCGGTTTTTTTTTATTTGAAAGGTAAATTAGTCGAGAGTGTTGTTATGAAATGTTTAATGAAAATCGGACCAAGATGGCCGCCGCTACAAAATGGCGGATTACATATTTTGCCACAACTCCCTTAATATTGGTATCAAATGAAAGGGCTTGACTAGTAGAATAGCACTATGCAAATCCAAGATGGCCGCCACCACAAAATGGCAAATGTCGGGGGTTTTTAAATTTTTAATTTATACTTGTTGCGTCGGGAGTTAAAAAGCGACACCATTTTGGGCTGCAAAGTCAAAGTTAAAGTTGCCATATTAAGCATAACTAATATGCCCCTTTCCCCTCCAAATTAATTATTAAGCTTGTGTTAATGATACTAGCTTTTGTTGTGATACGACAATAGTGCAATAGAAGGATTATGACCTTTCCACCTCTCATATTTCAGTCCTCTTTTGGACTGTTAATCTTGGTGAAATATCTGGCGGAAATAAAACAATGTATTCGCAATTCACTATAACGTTTAATCCTCGGTAACTGACGCGCACACAAACTAGACTGTCTCACGGAGTTCCACCGACTACCCGCATTATATTTTATGTGTTCATACATTACACCTCCCGACTTATTGACTAACTTATTCTAACTTTCAGCTTATTCTAATTTATTAACAATATTTTATTCTAACACTAGTTTTACACTTACACATATATTTCTTAGCCTATAATTTATTCTATAATCAATTATTTCTACACATTAGAATTGAGGTTGAAATCTAACAACAGGTTTCCTAATTCGTTTGGGACGGTACCCTGACGGTGTGACAACCTCGGGTGGAGAAGCAACTCTTTGAGTAAAATCCTGAATGCCAGTGCCATTTTCCTCCCCCACAATTTCTGCCTCCGGACTAATGGGACTTTCCCCCTCAGTCGAGGCTTCTCCTGCCGCGGCTATCGACGACGGTGCGACGACATCCTCATCCTGAGACATACTCGTATTTCGGTTATCGCTCGGACACGGAACATCGGACATGCGCGACCTGCGCCTAATTTGATCGACGTGCCTACGTAACATGCGATCGTTCCCCGTATCGACGAGGTATCGGCGCGATCCTTCATTCGCAGTTACAGTACCTTTTGACCATTTTTCCCGTGCGCCATATTCACGTGCCCAAACTAATTCTCCGGGTGTTAGTACTCGCGAATTTCCGCCTGCCAACGTTGTTTGTCGATCCTGAGCCTCACGTACACGCTCCTCTCGCGCGCGTTCAGTACGCAGTAAATCTAAACGCGAACGCAGGGAGCGGCGTTGTAACACGGTGGCTGGGCTTTCTCCCGTAGTGCAGTGAACGCTGTTTCTATACGCCATTAAAAATGCTTGCAGTGCTGCATCCAAATCGATATTATCTCTTTGTGCCTTCTTTATAGCGCGCTTACATAATTTGACTGCGTTTTCTGCAGCTCCGTTAGACGACGGGTGATATGCCGGTGAAAAGGCCTGGCGTATACCATTATTTGCTAAAAAATCTTTAAATTCAACGCTGGTAAAAGGTGGGCCCTGATCGGAGACGACTTCTAATGGTAACCCGAATCTTGCAAAAGTTTGTCTTAATACTTTTATAACATTCGACGCGTTTGTCCTAGTCATTTCGAAAATTTCAAGCCATTTCGATGTTGAATCAATAAGTACCAAAAACATTTTGCCGTTTAAAGGGCCTAAAAAATCAATGTGTAACCTCGACCACGGTTGCGGGTGATAAGGCCAGGGCTGTGGTGGGGCCCGCGGCGGCGCCGACGCCTCCATGCAACACGTTTCGCACTGCTTACAAGTGGCCTCCTCGTCCGCATCAATGTTAGGCCACCAAACGTAACTGCGCGCCGTCGCTTTTGTTTTTACAATGCCCATGTGGCCGACGTGTAGTTGTTTTAAAATGGTTTCCTGCAGACACTGAGGAACGACCAACCTATACCCCCACATAATACACCCCCGCTCGCAATACAACTCGTTGCGTCGTAAATAATAAGGCTTTATTTCCTCATCCGAACAATTAGCAGGCCAACCCGATTGTATATACGACATAACTCTACTTAGCAACCTATCTTTACCTGTGTTTTTCTTAATGTCCTCATGAGTGACCGGTAAAAAATTTTCTACGAAATTCACGTACGTAACTTCACTCACCGTCTTACGGTTGTCACTACTCTGTGATGGCAGTCGGGACAGGGCATCTGCACAGTTTTTACCGGAAGCGATATATTCTATATCATAATTATAGCCTGACAACAGCACCGCCCATCTCTGTAAGCGCGAAGCTGCCATAACGGGAATGCCTACTTTATTTCCCAAAATGTAGGTCAACGGCTTATGATCCGTTCTAAGCGTAAACTTCCTACCGTACAAATACTGGTGAAATTTTCTTGTACCGAACACAATAGCGAGCGCTTCCCTGTCTATCTGCGCATATGCCCGCTCCGCCGCCGACAATGAACGCGAGGCGTACGCGACGGGCCTCTCGCCCTGCGCCGTCACTTGTGAGATGACCGCTCCCACTCCGACACTACTCGCATCGGCCGTTAGGATAAGCGGCAACCCGACGGAATAGTGCACTAGAACGTCGCTCGACATCAACTTATTTTTAATAATAGTGAAAGCTTGTTGACATTCTTTATTCCATCTAAACGCTACACCTACCCTCAAAAGATTATAAAGAGGCGCTAATATAGTGCTTACATTCTTTATAAACTTGGAATAGTACATTATCATTCCGATGAATGCTCTCAGCTCCGAGACATTCGTCGGCGCGGGAGTTTTAACGATGGCCTTGACCTTATCCGGGCAGGTATGCACGCCCGCTTTGCTGATAACGTGACCTAAATAATTTATTGAATCCGCAAAGAAACTACATTTCTCTTTTTTTACGCGCAAACCGTTCGACTGTAGCCGTTCGAACACTTTATGTAAATTACTCAAGTGCTCCCTATTATTCGACCCCGTGATTATGATATCCAACCAACCTATTGTACCGGAATAACCCCTTGTGCGTATTTATTACCGTGCATTGTCTCGAACGCTCGTCTAGTTCGAACTGTGAATATGCCTGCGAAAGATCAATTTTACTGAAACGCTCTCCGCCATCCAGACGCGTCAGCAAGTCTTCTACTCGCGGCAGGGGGTAACGATCGACCTCGATGACCTTGTTCAACGTTAACTTATAATCGGCGCATATCCGAATGTTACCGTCCTTTTTGACGACCGGCACGATCGGCGTCGCCCAGTCGGAGCGCTCGACGGGAGTGAGGATGCCGTCGCGCGTCAGCTGCTCGAGCGCGCGCTCCACCGGCTCGCGCAGCGCGTACGCCAGCGGCCGCGCGCTCATGAACACCGGCGCCGCGTCCGGCCGCAGGTGGATGCTCACCGCGCCGCCAGTGAACCGTCCCAACCCGTCCGCGAACACATCACAGTATCTGGAACTGAATTCGGAAAAGTTAAATTCGTATCCTTCTATACTATTACAACTATACACCGGCAATTGGATCGCTAGCTCAATGATCCACTGCCTACCCAATAACAACGTTTTTCCGTTTTCTATAACGTACAGATCTAAATATTTACATTTGTCTCGATATTTTACAGACGGACGAATAACCCCCATGGGGTAAATCACTTCGCCCGTGTAATACCTTAAAGCTATGTTACAGCGGTGAAGTTCCAAATTTTTAAATTTTTGCAAATATAATTCGTAACTGACACATGAAACCGCACTACCCGTGTCGCATTCCATCTTTAGAATATGATCGTTAACGTTGAGCGTAATTAAAATAGGTTTGCAACGTTCTATCGATATCTGATTCATGTCAACAATTACCTCTTCACTTTCGTCGCTGTCCGGTTCCATATCGCCCATTCCTCCGTCGCAGCCTCGTTGTAGTGGGTCATGAACCCGCAGACGCGAGCCAGATGGCCGCGCCTGTTACAGACCCTACAGACGAATCGGGTATAGCGGCAACCGGCTGTCCTGTGCGAGTCGCTACCGCACGCGCCGCACGCGCCGTACGCGCCGTACGCTCCGTACGCGCCGCTCGGCCGAAACATTTCCCCCCGACTGGCCGCAACCGATGCTCTCGCCGCTGTCGGTGCCGACATTTCACCTCCACTGGTGCGCTGCCTACGACCGCGTTCTCGAGTCTTCTGTTCACGAGCTCGATCGCTGACACTCTTGCCGCGCCACGCTCCCGCCATGGCCTGGCAATCCGCCGTGACACCTCCGCTGCTCCCCGGCGCGGCTCCTGCGGCCGGCCGGTTCTCCACCAACGCTCTCTCTCCTTCTCGGCCGCCTCCATGCTGCTAGCCAGTTGGTACGCTTTAGCGAAATTTATATTAACTTCCGCGAACAATCTTTGCCGTATAGTTTCGCTTGTCAGGCCACAAACTAACTGGTCGCGAAGACTTTCCTCCAGCCAGGTGCCGAACTCGCATGTTTTCGACATCTTCTTTAAGTCTGCGACGTATTGCGATATGGACTCCCCTGTCTTCTACACGCGACGTCGAAACTTAAATCTTTCCGCTAACACACTTGGTTTTGGTTGCAAATGGTTACCGAGTATATCCGTTAATTCTTTAAACGTCTTCTCGATGGGTTTGTCCGGCGTACACAAATTCACCAACAACTCGTAGCAATTCGCTCCTACGACTGTAATTAACGTCGGCACTTGCAATTCGGGTGAAATATTATTCACAACGAAATACTGTTCAAGGCGTTCTACATATAACCGCCAGTTATCACTTTCGATTTTAAACTCCGCGATTTTACCAATCGACATATTAAATACGAAATATTAAATACTACACAACGTGGAAAAGTCTTTAAATTGATCCTCGTCGCCACTGAAATATCTGGCGGAAATAAAACAATGTATTCGCAATTCACTATAACGTTTAATCCTCGGTAACTGACGCGCACACAAACTAGACTGTCTCACGGAGTTCCACCGACTACCCGCATTATATTTTATGTGTTCATACATTACAGATTATTACAGTGAAGTTAAATTCATGTTTGCAGACTATGGAGCGGCAACACAAAGGATGTGCCTCCAGAGATCACCGAGTGATGATGAGGAGAGGTGCGCCTACACAATGTGGAATCACAGAAAAGTTTACATGTGTTTCTGTAACGGTGATCTGTGCAATTCTTCTTACAAGATCTCTGCACCGCCATTTATGTTCGCTACTATATTAGTTGTTGTATATAATTATTTTCAATTTAGTATATGAATGAAGTAATGTGACTTTAACAATTTAATAATCTGCACATTCCAAAATTTGTGATACTTAAACCTTTCTTATTTATATTTTGTATATTTTATTTAGTTTTGTAAGGTCTTATGAATTGACAGTGTTGCTATTTCTTATAATTAATAAGTCTAAAGGCCAAATTAGACGGTGCCCTGTTCATTGTTCATTTTTGCAGTGAACGATGCATGATATGATACTTATTATGGCAAAGTGCCTGTGAACAATGAACGGTTGGTGTTTAGACGGTTGATGATTCATCAATGAAGGCTCAAATATGAAAACAAAAATCTCAAAAAATTAACTGTCTAATTTGGTCTTTAATTAAAGATGTTTATGAATACATGGTTTAGTAGATATTTAATATAAAGATAACTAATGGGTATTCCTAATGACTTGGTGTGATAAGTTAATACTTATCTAAAGGCTTATCATTTATTGCTCATATCATCATTACAATCATTATAACTAAATTTAAATTGAATTAGATAAGTTTATCACAATCAAATATAAAGTTATTTCCGTCCTATTAAATTGTGATCTTACATGTAGAATAGTAACTATTTATTAAGATTTTCTATACTATTATAAGTAATTTTTATAAAAATAGATTTTATGTATTGAATTTGCATAATATAAATTTTATACACAGCTCCAATAGTATTAAAATCGACATGTACTTATTTTATACAAAGTTTCTACATACTTAAATAGAAATTCCTGTGTACAAGTCTAATCTGAATCAGAGTTAATATTGTCTGAAATGGTCATTATCAATTTTCTCGAATTGAACAATGTTCCTATAATTTGATTGTACAAAATCTCTAAACTAATCTAAATTGACATCCAATGCCATCCTTTTCACAATGTACTATGCAGAAGAGAATGGAACTACATTTAGATCAGTGATATAGTTTAGAGATTTATTTATGTGTACAACTGAATAAGCACTATAGTCACGAGTGACATCCGAAATTCTGTTAAAATTTTATTCATCCTTATTTCGGATTCGGGTAGGACTAGTGTCCAAGCGTTCTAAGGGTGGATTCATATTGGTAACGCAGCGGACTAGGTTCATGTTCTGTCAGGGTAAAAACCATAAAGCGGTCTCTACAGTACACTTATAAGGCCTCGTTCTAATAGAACGCGATTGCGCGATCATCGCGAATTCTGTTTCTAGGAGAACGTGATAAGATCGCATCGCATATTCGCGCGATGGTTGTTTATTTGCATTCTATTATGACGAGGCCCAACAGTTTCTCAAACCACCAATGCCTAGGCGCAGGACACATTGGGAACGGAGGTTCGGTTCGCTTCGCTTATGTCGTTAGGCTATGGCGTTGACCTAATACAACGCGAATGCGCGATCATCGCAAGTTCGCGCGAAATTTACTCGTACGAACTCGCGATCAAACATACTGATCTCGAATAGGTGTCCTAATAGGCATTCGCGCGATGGATTCGCGCGAATGAAAATCTATTCGCGCGAACTTAACTAGTTCGTACGAACTCGCGATCAAACATATTGCTGTCGAATAGGTGTCCTAACTGACATTCGCGCGACAATCGCGTCACGTCGTCGGGCAGTGACTGACTGACTGACTGACTGGCTGAGTGACTGACTGACTGACAGTGACTGACAGACTGACTGACTGACAGTGACTGACTGACAGTGACTGACTGACAGTGACTGAGTGACTGACAGTGAATGACAGACTGACTGACAGACTGACTGACTGACAGACGTCCATGCTTAGCGCCAATGGCACGCGCAAACTGCGGAGCGAAGCGGGAACCCGCGGCCGCTCGTATCGCTTATTCGCGCGATGATCGCGCATTCGCGTTGTATTAGGTCAACGCCTATGAGTTCGCATCTGGCTTCATTAGCTCTGTAGTTCGCAGTGTGAACCGAAGTATGAAAAGACGCGGTAGCGGCATAAGCGAAGCGAAACGAGACGAGGTTCGTTTAAGTAGCCTGCGCTTAACGCATGAAGACACCTGCCCAGAATGAAGATGAAGATGAACGCATGTATATCACGGAGTCATCCCAAACTCCTATTGTATGATACTCATACTTTTGTTTTATATTGACTAACTAGATGAGGCCCACGGCTTCGCCCGTGTGGATTTAGGTTTTTAAAAATCCCGTGGCAACTTTTGATTTTTCCAGAACAAAAAGTGGCTTATCTGTAGAAACCCGTCCCCAAAACGGAAAAATCCCGTGGGATCCCCACGATTTCGGAATACAATTCCTTACAGCATCAGGGTTGAGGAGTTGGATATGTACTTACTCGAGTTCATTCAACGATAAAGTCTTTAATTGGTACCCCCAATATCAATTTAAATAACCGAAAGTTTCTAAAACCCATTAGTTTTGGGGATCAGGTCCCCTACAGCATCAGGATTGAGGAGTTGGAATCCAAATTTTTTATAGAACAGGGTCGCAATGTTTCTCTATCGATTAAAAAAAAAATTACGCAAATCGGTTCAGAAATCTCGGAGATATCGGTGTACATAGGTAGAAAAACACAACTCCTCCTTTTTTGAAAGTCGGTTTAAAAAGTAGCCTATGTTACACCCTGGTTAATTCTCTACTTGTATGTGAAGGTCCCGTCAAAATCGGTTCAGCCGTTCCGAAGATTAGCCCGTTCAAACAGACAGACAGACAGACAGACAGACAGACAGACAAAAATTTTAACAACGTGTGATTCGGTTATGGTAGCGTTCAAATAACCATATGAGCTTAATATGAGGTAGTTATTTCGATATTACAGACAGACACTTCAATTTTATTTATTAGTATAGATGGGAGGAGAAAGAAATGCTCAAAGTAGGGTAGAAATAAAAATATACTCAAACGTTGACTCAAATATATTTTTGTATATTTTTTTTTACAAATGCAATAATGTATAATACCTAGGTACGAGTAGTTATAAAATGAGTATTTTTCTTAAGATTTATACAACAATATATAAATATGTATAAAACATTTTAGTCGTTTCATTTTGTACTAGGGTCGATTGTATGGCCATGTTTGTCGTATGCTCGCGATCCGGTGAGGTTTTAAATTGTTCTGAACCCTGAGTTCTTGATTTGCCAGAAGGGACCCGATGTGCGGTATGTCGTGGAAGTAAAGATGGCCGCGGCGAGAGGACTTGATTACTGCCGATAGAGCCTCTGAACCTTCCAGTAGATAAGGGTCTTCCATGTCGAATCCTGCAAACAAGATTTTTATATATTAGAATTGAAAATAACAATAATATGTTGGATTACTCGTATCTACGCCCGATGGCAGTAGCGGCTACGATAACGTTACGTAGGTAATCAAACTAACTGTTGTACACATCGATGTAGAAGGATAGGCCCTTCGAGCAAAAAAAACGCCACTCACAAACATACTCGAATTTGAAAAAGTCGAGTATCTTGGTTTACAGTCGGCCGCCGTCGCTTCGACGTATCGCACGTGTTTCTTGCTCGGAAAAAATGCCGTCCTGTGTGGTTAAATCTTGCAAAAAACGTTCCGAAATACATCAAAAAAGAGACGATATTACATTTCACGTGTAAGTATATCGTTTCCTCATTTAATTCAGCGCATAAGCTGTGTATTTTTAAAATTTTTTAAAAATTTAAAATGTTCTTCAAAAATTACGTAGAATTTCAGTTTTAGAAAGAATGAAGTCGATAATGTATATTTTTTGAAGTAAAACTTTTTTACCCCCGACGCAATAACAACGGAGGGTTATAAGTTTGACGTGTCTGTGTGTGTGTGTGTGTGTGTGTGTGTGTGTGTGTGTGTGTGTGTGTGTGTGCGTGCGTGCGTGCGTGCGTGCGTGCGTGCGTGCGTGCGTGCGTGTGTGTGTGTGTGTGTTCCACCGTAGCGCTCAAGCGGGTGAACCGATTTGAATGCGGTTTTTTTTCTTTGAAAGGTGAATTACTCGGAAGTGTTCTTAGCTATGTTCGATGAAAATCAGTCCAAGATGGCCGCTGCCACAAAATGGCGGATTACATATTTTTCACAACTCCCTCAATATGGCTATCAAATGAAAGGAGTTGACTAGTAGAATAGCACTATATTGTAAATCCAAGATGGCCGCCACCACAAAATGGCCAATGTCAGGGGTTTTCTTAATTTTTAATTTATACTTGTTATCCGCATATTTAAAAAGACTATTTTTTTTTTTTAAATAATAAGTATTAAGTATACCAATGTCGAAATCTTCAAAAGAAGTAGGTACTGGAGCTCACTAACTGTAATTGAATTAAAATAAATTTTTTACAATAAATGTACTAATGCCAGTCCATTCATACTTTGTTCTGGTTAAAGGGGAGTGGCTTACGAAACATAAAATTTTAATTTATTTGCTTATCCTTGAACGTGATTGGTCCGACCTCACAGGTTATCAGCGTCAAAGCGTATCGCGAAGGAACTATTCGGGCGCATTTTCGTAGACGCAATTATATGAGAAAGGCTTATCCTTTTACATCGATGGTTGTACACAATCTCTTAACTATAATCTAAGATATTGTAATATATATATATATTGCAATATCTTAGATTATAGTATATAGTATATATATATATATATATGTACATTACAATATCTTAGACTATAATAAACTACATTGACAGATCTAAAATAGTGCTATCCATTTCGCAATGTTTCCTACGGAATAGAATTTTTGGAGTTCAATTTAGTTTCAAATGAAGATTATGCACAACAGAATTAGTACCAAATGTCATCATTAAGGACGCTGCAGCCCTTGTGCCATGTAATGTAGGTAGGCACGGGATGTGCATCCTGTGCATTTATGTCCTCTAGACTAGTTAGTTAAGCTGATGGCTTTTGCATGGCAGTCAACTCCGTCTATACAGCGCAGCTGTGGCCTATTGATGAAAGATAGATCTCCGACAAGTAGGTACCTAGGTACGTACTTAATAATTCTGAAGGATAATCGTCAAGCGCGGAAGACCATCGCTGCTGATTCACAGGTCCTTTGTGTTGTTTTTTTTTTTTTAATTTTTTTACATGAATATTTTAGACAATCTAGGAGTCTTGTTGGTATCCAGCTGTTTTTGGTATGGCATATTTTTTGGCAATGACAACAAACTGCACATAGTTGTTTTCTACAGCATAACATAGGTAGGTAGGAACTTTATGCATCAGGTAAGTTAGAAGTAGGTACTTACCGGACATACTATGGTCGTCTGAACGCCGATGAGAGCCAAATCGCTGTGGCGTGACAGGCGGTATGAACAACCCTATTGGCCACAAGGATTCCGGATCAGGGGAGTCCACTTTATACGGCGAAGGTGGCAGCACTTGTATCGGCACAGCTGACAAAAATTAAATTAAAAAAATTATATTACAAGTGCAAAGAACACCTACTTGATGACGATGTGGTGTCGTGGTGCTGCAAACAGTGATCGGAGAAAGATCATACTGTCGTGACTCGTGACGCATTGACTACCTGACACGACAACAGAATGTGAGAGCAGCTTTACTAGGCTACTTAATTAGGAAATCGCCTCAATAAAACGACGTAGGTACAGAGTTTCATGGAAATTTTTCAAGTTAACAGGATGTGTAACATACGTCATCATCATCATCATCATGATCAACCCATTACCGGCTCACTACAGAGCACGGGTCTCCTCTCAGAGTGAGAAGGGTTTTGGCCATAGTCTACCACGCTGGCCCAGCGGATTGGCAGACTTCACACACCTTTGGGAACATAATGGAGAACTCTCAGGCATGCAGGTTTCCTCACGATGTTTTCCTTCACCGTTAAAGCAAGTGATATTTAAATACTTAAAACGCACATAACTCCGAAAAGTTAGAGGTGCGTGCCCCGGGATCGAACCCACGACCTCCGATTAGAAGTCGGTCGTCCTAACCACTAGGCTATCACAGTTATACGTCATACATACGTCATAGGTATTAGGTATTTTTCTTCTTTCCTATCTACTTACCTAAAAAGTAGGTAAGCACTGATTTGGCACAGTAGGTAGATACTCACCCATAATGTTATTGTACTGCCAAGGTCTGCTTATGGAGTTGACACGCGGTATGTCCTCAACTTGGAAAGGTATGGCTGGCTTTTGTCGAGGATAACCGCCATGACTTTGCGAATTTGGCCCTGTAACGTAGTTAAATTAGGTAAGTAACTATTTATTATAGGGTAGGTGCCTAATAATTTCCCTGTGATGTTTTTACGTTTCGTTCGTTCGATTGCGGATCATGAGGTCCTGGGTTGGATTCCCATGTCTGGCTAAGAACTGAGTATTGAGTTTTCTGCCAAGAAATTCTCAGTACCAGCCTTGAGTTGGTAGTTGGCCCTATTTTACCCCCGTGTGTCGGAGATCACCCTGTTATTGTCTATCACTATATTGTCGTGTAACTGTAATGTCCGCCAAACTGCATTACAGCGGATCAGCTCTAAATCCCCTACTCTAGCGGCACGCTATGATGGCCGGTTTGACGTTTGTCCGCTCATGAAGTTCCGTATTAATTGATAACGACTTTGAAGGAAATAATTGTATTACTTTATTGACGATAGTGATGTGCAGAGATTCATAAATTTTATCGAATGTAGTTTTAGGTTTAGGACTCAAAATTTATTTATTAAATTGATTTCTTAAATGTATACAAGTGTAGAAAAATCAGTTTGCACCATTTAAGGGGTGAATGTACTTGTGAATATGAACAATTTTCACTATGTGGACAAACCTCTGAAATCGCAAAAAAATATCAATAAATTTTTAAAAATGGAATCTAATACGATCGTCACATAGGATCGCTGGCTAGCACAACTACTACCTCCGGCAAACTCGCGTCAATGCTCAATGCAAAACAAAGCAGTTTCGAATTGACGTTGCTTCGAAAAGTATAAACTGTCAGTGCAATGCGATTGTGATATAGTTTTGACCTGGCTTTGGATTTCAAATATTGATACTGCATTACTGTTGACCCTTGCTCGTTAATTTGGACTCTGTTCAAGCCCTTTGTTGTGGATTTCGTCGATATGACCGAACGTACGCAAAGAACTGTTCTAAATAGTCAGACACGTGAGTTCGTAATACGCCTTCGTAACTATTTCGATCGTGAAGCTCAAAATGGAGGGCCAATTTTACCTATAACGTCAGTGGTTGAACGCGTAGCTGATGCGCTTAATATTGGACAACGAACTGTTAGACGGATAACTAAAAAAAAATATGGCGAGACTGGCACAGAAGAAAATAAACTTCACACACCAAAAAAGAGAAAACGAGCAAAACCAGTCGTAGGCATCGATAGCTTTGATGCCGATGCTATCCGAAGACATGTTTACGGCTACTATTTACAGAAGGAGTATCCAACAAGAAAAAAGTTGGTGCATTCACTGAAGGAAGCTGGATTATTCTTCGGTGGGGAAAGTTCTTTAACGAAGATTTTGAAGACCATTGGATTTCGATACAAAAAATGTAACAAACGCAAAATATTGATGGAAAGATTTGATATAGCGATGGCAAGGTATACTTTTTTACGGCAAGTGAAAGAAATCAAAAATTGGCAAAATGTTGTGTTCTTGGATGAAACATGGCTTAATGCTAACCATACTGTAGGCCGTTCTTGGAACGATGACACAGCAGCATCTACTTCCAAAGTTCCTGTAGGAAAAGGATCGCGACTTATAATTTGTCACGCCGGAACCATCAACGGGTTTGTCGAAGGTTCTCTCGTGGCTTTTGCGTCAAAAACCACTGGAGACTATCATGAAGACATGAATGGAGAAAAGTTTACTGAATGGTTTACCTCAATGTTGTGTAGCCTCCCTGAACCATCTATTATAATTATGGACAACGCCCCATACCACTCGATGCAAATTGACAAGCCACCTGCCCAATCCCAAAAGAAAGCTGATATCGTCGCATGGCTTCGTAAAAATGGCGTAGATGCAAACATGAATATGTTAAAAGCGGAATTAGTACGTCTTTTAAAAGAAAACAAACCAACCAAGATCCGATACGTCATTGACGAAATAGCATTAGAACATGGGCACAGAGTTATACGGTTACCGCCTTACCATTGTGAGTATAATGCGATTGAGTTGGTGTGGGCTCAAATTAAGGGATATGCTGCAAGACACAATACAGAACCCCCATTTACCACAAAAAAAAATGCTAAAATTATTAGAAGAAGCTTGTGAACATGTGACTAAAGGAGACTGGGAAAAGGTTGTGAATAGAACTGTTAAATTAATAAGGGAAGATTATGAAAGAGATGTGAAAATAGATAATATTATAGAAAACGAACATATAATTATTAATGTATGTGATGATAGCAGTGACGACAGTGAAAATAGTAGTATGGACGAATCTGATTAATTATGGCCTTTTGTGGCACCTTTTTTGGTATCTTTTGTATTCATATGTTTCTTGTGTGCATATAAAGTATGTATATTCATTTTCGTTCAAATATTCAGTTCGTTCAAATAAATTAAATAAACATATACATTTTTGTTTTATTAAACCTATTTAATCAGGTACAAAAACAAAACTTAATTGTTTTTTGTTCGAGAATAAATTGACATTCCACATCACTATTGTAATGTGTCAAACCGGCCATCATAGCGTGCCGCTAGTGTAGGTACCTATACAAGTATAAATTAAAAATTAAAAAACCCCCGACATTCGCCATTTTGTGGCGGCGGCCATCTTGGATTTGCAATAGTGCAATTCTACTAGTCAAGCCCTTTCATTTGATACCCATATTAAGTGAGTTGTGAAAAAATATGTAATTCGCCATTTTGTAGCGGCGGCCATGTTGGACCGATTTTCATCAAACATAGCTAACAACACTCTCGACTAATTCACCTTTCAAACGAAAAAAACCGCATTCAAATCGGTCCACCCGTTTGAGCACCACAGAGGAACAGACACACACACACACACACACAGACACGTCAAACTTATAACACCCCGTCGTTTTTGCGTCGGGGGTTAAAAAGAGGAGGCTTATGTCCAACAGTCGAATGTTAAAAGACTGTTGTGGTGGTGGGTTGGGCAATGGGCATATATGTTGCTGCGGCCACACCCCTTGAACGGAGTGTGCTGCACGGCGTCTCTAATACCTACCTATGCTTATACCTACTTCAAAATTTGAACTTCAAACGGTCAGTTTCAATGAACTGATAAAACGATCGACACTTTGATAACGATCAATCCACGAAATAGTCGACCAAATTAAAATGGGTTACTGGACAACTCGACCGCAATAAAATCGACCGAATGGTCGAGTTGTCCACATTCAATTTTATTAATATTTTTGATGGTCAACTCGACCGCACGTACAAAGTACAGTCATTTACAGTAGCAGATAGGTTGGGTTGAGGTATAAAAGTACAGTACAGGTATAACAAGCTATAATTTAAAAATTAAAAAACCCGACTGCCATGCTAAAAACGAACTAAAAAATTAATAAACTACCACCGTACCACTTACAGTGTAGTTGTTATTTATTTTGTTTTTCATGATTTGTCACTCCAAATTGATTTAAAACATATAGATTGTATACATTTTCGTACTCGCCTTTTAAAGCCCTTTATTTTGATACCCCACTCGAGGGTCTTGAAGAAAAAAATTTTTTTCAGCCCGCACATTAAAGTGCATAAAATCCGCCATTTTGATTTTTTATGAATTTTATGTACCCAGTAACATTTGCGCCGTCAAGACAAATCTAATGACGTATAATTTATCAAAATAGGTTGAGCCGTTAAGTAGTTACGAACTGACATAGGAAACGGTCATTTTCTACGATTTATCACTCCAAATTGTTTCCAAATATGTAAATTTATACATTTTCGTATTTGCCTTTTGAATCCCTTTATTTTGATACCCCACTCGAGGGTCTTGAAGAAAAAATTTTTTTTCAGCTCGCACATTAAAGCGCATAAAGTCCGCCATTTTGATTTTTTTTTAAATTTAGGTACCCTATAACACTCGCGTCATTGAGACAAATCTAATGACGTATCATTTATCAAAATCCGTTGAGCCGTTGATTAGTTACACGCGGACATAGGAATGGACATACATACACACAGGTGAAACACATAACCCAGTCGGGTAAAAAGAAAGAGATAGCAAATCTCATTTTCGTTTAGAGACGTACCTATTATTATCTCTTGTATTTAGGAGAAAGAGACGGCTATTGGTGACATTTAAAAAAAATTAGTAGGTGTAATTTATTTGTTACTAGATGATGCCCACGGCTTCGCCCGTGTGGATTTAGGTTTTTAAAAATCCCGTGGGAACTTTGATTTTCCAGAACAAAAAGTAGCTAATCTGTAGAAACCCGTCCCCAAAACGGAAAAATCTCGTGGGATCCCCACGATTTCGGAATACAATTCCTTACAGCATCAGGGTTGAGGAGTTGGATATGTACCTACTCGAGTTCATTCAACGATAAAATCTTTAATTGGTACCCCCAATATCAATTTAAATAACCGAAAGTTTCTAAAACCCATTAGTTTTGGGGATTAGGTCCCCTACAGCATCAGGATTGAGGAGTTGGAATCCAATTTTTTTATAGAACAGGGTCGCAATATTTCTCTATCGATTAAAAAAAAAAATTACGCAAATCGGTTCAGAAATCTCGGAGATATCGGTGTACATAGGTAGAAAAACACAACTCCTCCTTTTTTGAAAGTCGGTTAAAAAAGTAGCCTATGTTACTCCCTGGTTAATTCTCTACTTGTATGTGAAGGTCCCGTCAAAATCGGTTCAGCCGTTTCAAAGATTAGCCCGTTCAAACAGACAGACAGACAGACAGACAAAAATTTTAAAAACGTGTGATTCGGTTATAGTATCGTTCAAATAACCATATGAGCTTAATATGAGGTAGTTATTTCGATATTACAGACAGACACTTCAATTTTATTTATTAGTATAGATGAAAATCGTTCATAACAAAAAAATCCTGATCTGTGAATTTCTTATAAGATGACATGTTTGATATTATAGACAATAAGAGGCCAAATGCTATTTATGATTTGTTTTTATTAATTGATATATGTGATATTTTTTTAGACTGACTAACTGACTGACTGACTTAAATCCATGGAAATAGAAATTAAGGTTTTTAATATTGATAGAAATTATACAAATCTGTGATTTCATAAAAAGACTTACTTTTTTATAGAGTAAAATATTTAGTTACGTTAAATTATGATGTTTTAGATGACTAATTACATACTGTATTGTGAAATTTTATACATATACATATATAAATACTTTTTATTTTAAATTATAAGTTTTTTAATTTTTGTGATATTGATTTTTACTGACGCTACTTATAATTTGTTTTTTCTTTTTGATAATAAGAGGTCAAAAGCTACTAATAATTTGTTTTTGTTTGTTGATACTTTTTTAAACTGACTGACTGACTGACTGACTGAAACAATCCATGAAAATAGAAATTGTTAAGGTTTCAATATTGACAGCAATTATACAAATCTGTGATTTTATAAATAAGACTTATTTTTTTATAGAGTAAAATATTTAGGTTTGTACGTTATATTATGATGTTTTTGATGACTTACATACAGTATTGCGAAATTTTATACATATACATATATAAATACTTTTATTTTATATTTATAACCTTTTTAATTTTTGTGATGTTAATTTTTACTGATGCTACTTATAATTTGTTTTTTCTTTTTGTTTTATTTGTTATGAAAATCATTCATAACAAAAAAATCCTGATGTGTGATTTTCTCCTAAGATGACCTGTTTGATATTATAGATAATAAGAGGTCAAAAGCTACTAATAATTTATATATGTATTATAATATATTCCGTCATGCATTAGAGACCGTTATCTGTATTAATCGACCACTTTTATTAATTAAATTTTTTTATTCAACTACAAGTTAGACCTTGACTGTAATCTCACCTGATGGTAAATGCTGATGCAGTCGTAAGATGGAAGCGGGCTAACTTGCTATGAGGTATGTAGATTGTAGATATGTAAGTATACCCCTGATCGGTTTCTCACGGCATCATACCGGAACGCTAAATCGCTTAGGTAGGGTGGTAACGTAGGCCACGGCTTAAGCCTCCCACCAGACCAGAGCAGAGACAATTTAGAAATTAAAAATCCCAATTTGCCCCTGCCGGGAATCGAACCCGGGACCTCCCACTTATAAGACCACAGCGCTCACCACTATCGCCAGGGAGGTCGTTAATACAATACAAGTAAAACAATATTATACATTGGTATATACAATGATGTCTTGGTAGGTAGGCACCTGGGTACGTACTTTTTAATCTCCTTATCGGTGGGTTTTGCGGGAGCCGATGGTACGCTCGTCGCTCCAGTACCGCCACGGGATCGCCGACTCCGTGGGAGAAGCTCCGACCGGGCGTGTTCACGCTCACATGCGACGCGAACTGTGTCGCCGACACCACGTAGCTCAGTTGCAATAGACACAGGAGGCTGCTTATGTTTCTGAGAGGCCGCCTTGACAGTTTCTGCATACAAAATACTAATTGTTATGGAAGCCGTGATGAGTAGTTCAGTTAGACGTGAATATATTATGTAGGTACATTAAAAAAAAAAAATAGGTAATACTATCGAACCGGAAATCCACGATTCCCTCGGGATTTGTGAAAAACCGAAATTCACGCGGGCGAAGCCGCGGGCAGAAGCTAGTTTAAAATATTTCCTGAATTATTAAAAGTTCGCAATGTAATGTAATCAGCTGACGCCTAAATACCTAAAGCTGTCGCCGGCGCCTTTCTCCTCTGTGGCCGGCCGCCCGCCGCTCGCGGATATTGACACCGAGTTGTGCACGCTATACATTGCCGGTTTGAAAAATACTAAACCACTAATGTCTAATAGGTACTATTACAAGCTACCTAGTATTTTATATTTTACAAAGATAGCTAAAGAAAAACCCTTGGGTCAACCGCGCATTCACACGGCGCTCTTGCAACACAATAGCAATGCCATAGGAATTGGGCTGATGTGGCGAAACGATGATCCGTGCTATGTGCTATCTTTATTGTCGATCTGTGGAATTTAGCTCTCATATCTACCTTACTTGTTTAATAGTTTTACTCCAAATGTGATTTATAAAAGCACGTTTATGTATCTATTGAAGGCATCAATGACTGTCCGGTAACGACCTACCTACCTATTCCCTTTTAGTACGAGGTCATTGGTGAATCCCATCAACGGATATAAAGTTTTAAGTAGAAACCACAAAAGCTACTACTTACCAGCATATCTACCTAGCAGTTACCTAATTGTTGGTGGTTATAGGTATAGCTGTCAAGTGGTGATAGCCTAGTGGTTAAGATTTAAGCCTCCCTTTCGGGGAGACAGAGTTCGATGCTCGGCACGCACCTCAACTTTTCGGAGTTATGTGCGTTTTAAGCGATTAAACTCGCTTTAATGGTGAAGGAAAACATCGTGAGGAACGCTGCATGCCTGAGAGTTCTCCATAATGTTCTCAAAGGCGTGGGAAGACTATCAATCCGCACTCAGCCTGCGTGGTGATAGACAGACCCGTGCCCTGTAATGTGCCGGTGCCCTGCTGGTGGGACAGTAATGGGTTGATACCTAATGATGATGATAATAATTTTATTATTAATGACGATGGTATAGGTAGATAGAAATCTACGTACCTACTTTTTAGGGTTCCGTATTTCAAAAGCTAAAAAAGGAACCCTTATAAGATCACTCTCTTGTCCGTCTGTCATGTCTGTCCATGTATCACCACCGATTTTCGTAGGAACGGGTGGGACCTAGCATGTTGAAATTTATACCAGATACTAAAGGTAGGTAGATAACAATTTAAATGGAGACTCCATTTAAATTGTTATCTACCTACCTAGTTGTGGCAACAAGAGAGGCCGTTAATTTAATCGATCTTCGAGAATAAAGCCACTTACCAATTAATTCAATTAACACCTTAGTTAATTCTCATATTACACATTACACCTTTCATTCCATTCATAAATCTCATAGTCAGCTGTAGTCAGCATATGAATGAGACAGACGTGGGAACACATTCTCATGGGATCCTTTAAGAATTCTATCGTAAGTAGTGCATATCGCAATTTTTGTTTGTAAAATTAATAGCTAACTAACTACTTTCATCCAGGTTCAGTCCGCATTAAAATTGCATAAGCCATTATTGTCTATTGAAATGCTTAGGTACCAAAAATCTACTCTTATTTTACCCCCAAAAAATTCCAAAGTATATTTTAGTAAGTATATTTTATATCTGTAGGTGATTACTGATTATTTTCATTTTTGAGCTGGTCAGCGCGTTATACCTACCTACATACTTACCAATTACCAACGTGTTGTCAAGTTTTTGAGAAATGGGGTCAAGTTCAAATAAATAAGTATGGCAATACCGCAAGTCAGTTTCACCAAATATAAGAAATCCCAATTTAATGGGTCGTTGTTAAAATCTTTTTTTTTTTAATTAAGTAGGTAGGTAGGTACTTAGGTAGGTATAACTTTTAACTCTTGACGACACGACGCGCGACGCGATGTGACGAAACGTCTTTAACCTTCCTGAAGAAATAACAAATAGGTCTTTTGATGATCAAAATGGAAGCAAACTCCACATTGGCCCAAGGTGACACACAAATTACATAATATGTACATAACTACATAGTAGGCCGTTCCCAAACTACCTATAAACTCTTTGTATACCTACCTATAGAGACAAAGACAGCAAGGTACCTACCTAACAGTCATAAGTGCTAGAAAGGACATGACCAGTGCCTGCCTACCGATTAGGAAAAATGTGCAGGATTTCTGCTTTTACAGTAAGATTCAAAAATTAAAGCTTAATTATTTCGATAAAGGCCATGGTTTAAAATATCTAAAAAAACAGTATGTTTATTGATTCCGCTTTTTCCTTTTATTTACTACTCCATCAGAATTGCCAGAAAGGTATGAAATGTACGAAATTGGTACTTTTTAGGTGACCTTCGGTCTTATTTTCAATTTAACTTTTATTTATACATTCTTTGACGTTTCCATTGCTACCAGATTTTTATAAAAATAAATATTGCTGGGGACAAAAAGAGATTGGTATGAATCACTAGCTCGGTTGCTACAGTAGCTATATGAGTAACTTTAGAAAGGTGTCAAATATTATGAGTCTTTTTTTTAATAAAAATAGCGAGCAAACAACAACAAACCATTATTATTAACAGAATAAAAACTTAGTATTGGATTTTGTACCTGGAAGTCCCTTAATGAATGACGACCTCTGACTCCTGACGTTCTCTTTCGTTCCGAGAATATTGACTTTTTGTTACGAAAGTCAGTGGCACTACAGATTCGTACTTTATCTAGCTTTCGAACTTTTTCAGGGTCTCGTTCGTAGGATTCACGACATACTATCTGGCAACACTACACCATTTATATAAATAATAATCATTCATGAAAGTTTTACGAAATAACTCTGCTATTCGATACTAGATGGCGCTAGGCAATGTCTAATCAAGTCTAAAATGAAAAAAAAAATGATTTTCTACTATTCAACGTCATCTATATAGGTGGAACTTTGCTATAAAAAGTAAAGCTATTTATTATTTGTTCAGAATAATTTAAATTATTCAGATTTGCTTGAAACGCCTACTGCCATCTAGTATCGAAAAGCAGAGTTATTTCGTTTTAAAGTTTTATGAAATAACTCTGCCCCTCGATACTAGATGGCGCTAGGCGTTTCAAGCAAATCTCAATAATTTAAATTATTCTGAACAAATAATAGAAAGCTTTACTTTTTATAGCAAAGTTCCACCTATATAGATGACGTTGAATAGTAGAAAACCATTTTTTTTTACATTTATACTTGATATTCCACAATGTTTAGCGCCATCTAGCATCGAAAGGCAGAGTTCTTCGTAAAACTTTTCTTTATTTTTCTCAGTTTTCTGAGCCTTTAGATCCCTGAAAGTTTTTTATCTGAAAACTAGAGAATATAAGAATTCCAAAAATAAAACAATCTTTGCTGCACATTGATTTTTGACAACTAGGCAAGTGCCCATAGTGCCACTGGTCATGTCCTTTTCGCCCACAATTAAGATTTAGAATTTAGAGCTAGGTAAGTAGTAAGTACAAAAATAAATACTGCTTTTACCATACCGTAACTGTTGTAACTTGTAGCAAATGTTAATTTTATTTAAAACTAGCGGACCCGACAGACCATCGTCCTGCCCGATGACAAACCGACATCAGCGCCACCTAACTGTTCCAACTGTGTTTTCAAACGATCCAGAGAGTCATTGGAATATGAATATGATCATAAGAAGCAGCTATTACGAAATCACAGACAGACATTTTAGATAGCTACATACAGTACCTACCTACGTCCGTCGTTCATTTACTAACGACTATCGCATCGTTAAGAGGGCCCGCTATAAATCAATCGGAACCACACTCATCACAGTGCAGCCGCCTGTGGCCCGCAAACGTGACTAAAAACAACACAGCATCTAATTACCGATTTATACCGACTACTGCTCGATTAGAATATGTAGGTACTAAGGTCTTACAACAGACAATTTATAGTCAATTTATAGCATTACATAGTAGCATAGTAGACATTTCGCCTCATGAAAGCGCTTCGAGCGTTTACAGATTAGACGTTCTTTCGGCGCGTCTATCTAGAGTCTAGATACTCGAAAGCGTGTCAGCCAAGTTTCAGCCAAGAAAAAGGGAACACTAACAATTTTTATTCTTATAATCATATTTATATAGCCAGATGTAGACCTATCCACATCTGGATTTAATCGACAAATAATTTGACGACTTAACGATATGGCCAGTACTAATTATTGTAATTGACCATAATAGTAACATGAAAATTGAAATCCCATCATTTTATTAAATAGCCGGGCGCTTTGATGGTTCGATTTGTTCGAGTTGATTCGATGGCAATATGCATCAAGATACACGGCCGTGTGTTAAGCCAAGTTCAAATAAGAATAATTCTTATAAGAACGACGACAGACGGGCAGTGTGTATACTACACACTATTAGATCTACACACTTACAATTTTGCATATCTATTAAGACCCCTTTGGCTTTGAACACTTAGAAGCCTAAACATGGAAAAATCTTTTTGAAATGTTCATTCCATAAAATTTACAAACGCCGAAATTATAAGTAGGTACCTACCCAATAATGCATGCCTGATCTGAAAAGTCCTTAGGAAGAAATCTGTAAAAAAACTTGCCTTGGCAAGTTGGCCTGCGGTTTTTTGTTCTCATTGTTAAGAGCGTTGACGCACGGACCCGCTTCGCAAGTTTAGGCATTTACCTGGGATTCTTTGTTTACGTGAATGAACGGGCTGCTCCGAGTGCAGTGTAGTGTAACAAACCGTTTTGATCTTTTTACCATTTTCAAACGGGCTATTATTTTTTTCAATATTGTTATGCACCTATACCTAAGTTTTTAGTTCGTAGATTTTTAATTTTATAAAGTAGGCATAATTAAATTAATGTATAATGCTTGAAAAAGACCTTATAGAGTAGACCAGTACATAAAAATTATAATTGGAGAATATAGTACAGCTTCTGATATTGATTTTAGTATATACCTACTCGTGTAAGGGTAAGATAGTGAAGAAAAATTCAGATTCATTCAAAATCAAAAGTAAAAAAAAATTAATAAAAGTATTTTTTTTTTTGTTTTCACACCCAACCTAACGTAAAAACAAAAACAGAGAGCAATAAAATAGATAAGCACCTGCAACGCTAAAGCAGTTTTTATCACACTGACAATAGCCATCAAGGTCGACCCTTGATGCAATAAAAAGAAAAATCTTGTTCGAAAATATAAATAAAATTATCAAATAAAGTTGCTCAAACGATGACGACGTGCAAATGATAGTTAGTATCTAATCTCTTGCAGGTGTTGTGCTAGTGTAATCCATTTACCACAATAACAATAGAAAGTTATTGCACGGGTAATAATAGAGTTATCAGCCATTTTATAAAACAATGCAAAAAAATAACTTTGTGCTATATTGCGATAAATTGTGCCCAACAACCTAGGTATTGTGCCCAACATAGGTATATACACACCTATGATGTGCATACCTAGAAAACATGCTGTTTCTAAAGTTTTTTTTACATCAAAAAGTCTAAAATAACCAATGTCCATGCCTGTGATACTAAATTTCGTCCAAATCGGTAAAAAGAATGGGCCGTGAAAGGCTATCAGACGGAGAGACACACTTTCACATTTATAATATTAGTATGGATTATTTAAATAAAAAAATTATACTCTACTATTAAATAAAAAAATTATACTATACAAATTCACGCGGGCAAAAGCCCGCGGCTTCGCCTTCGCCTTCGGCTTCGCCCGCGTGAATTTGGGTTTTTCACAAATCCCGAGGGAATCATAGATTTCCTGTTCCCGTTCTCGCTCCCTTTTCCAACATTTATACCTACTTTCAAGAAAGTTTGCCTATATCAGCCCGCCATGTTGATTTTGATGTAATTTCCCGATTTTAAATTTTAATAGTTACCGGATGATAGTTTTTGTATACGATAGCCTTCGATAAATTTTTTGATCGAAGACGATAGCTATTTTCTAGTTCATTTTCCACATAATATTATGTACTAAGTATATGTTGGCCGCGAATTCGTCAGCGTGGATTTAGGTTTTTAAAAATCCTGTGGGAACTATGTCAATTCTCGAGACGCAAGCTACCTCTGTACCTACCAAATTTTGTATAAATCGGTTAAACGGACGGACCTTTAAGAATTTCGTGAGAACTCTTTAATTTTCCGAGATAAAAAGTATCCTATATCCGTCCCCAGGATGTAAGCTAACTCTGTACCTAATTACATAAAAATCGGCAGACAGACAGATACACTGTCGCATTTATAATATTATATAGTATGGATTACTGATTTACAACTATAATCCTCAACTATAACTATAATATAATATATTACAATTATTAAAAATACGTAAAAAATTTAATCTATCTGTAAGAAAAAATAGCGAGCATTAAAAATATCTAGTATTGAATAGTGACAGTCGCACTACAATTTTACGTATATTCCATGTAATCCAATAAGAATTGCCGAGACAAAAAGCGTTACGTCCGTTCGCGGAGAGGCCTCGGCTCATACTAGTTTGCTAGTTCAATTTCCTACTGCCTCTTTCTGCGTTTTGGTATATGTTTCAAAGTTATTTTTTGGTAACAAATAGTACATAATTTTAGATTTTTTTTTACTTATATTATTGCTAATATGTTTTACTTTTATATGTAATTAATTTTACTTATAAATGGCGAAAATTAATCTACTAAAATGACGGTTTTATATGTCTATAATTTACTGAAATTAAAATTCCTTTGCTTGGATTTTTATGATGTAAAAAACGCCAAATTAAAAAATGTTTTCTTCCATGTCTTTAGTTCAGGGCATTTCCTTTCATAAATATATCATTGTGTGTGAATTGAACAAGTAACTTTTGACGTAGTGAACGTCAAAGATTCCACGATTCCCAAAATTCAAAAATAGGCTTTTGGTATTTTGGCAATAAGACAAAAACTATCAATAAATTGCAAAATGTTGTCTTCCAATTCCCTAGAATACAAAATTTTCTACAATGTAGTATAAATAAGTTTTTAAGTAAATGCATAGATGAACAACATATGAAGGGTCAAAATAGCTGAAAAATGAGCTAAAACGGCGCAGAACGCATCAACGCTCTTAACCTCTAATGTACAATAGGTATCATGTTGACGTGTGTACTGTGTAGTGTGTAGTGATCGATTAGTCGCTTTGCTTATACTGTACGGAAATGAAGAGATGATGATAAGATGAATTAGCAAGGTCAAGCGAATCTTATTTTCCAACTAGGTACGTGTAAGCTGTAAGCTGTGTTATAGCAGCTGTAAGCTGTGTAATTAGAAGTAAGTAGATACATCAGGAGAAGTAGATAGAGGGCACTCCATAATCGATACTGAAGCCAAAACTGCATTTTTTTTTTTTTCATTTTTGTCTGTCTGTCTGTCTGTCTGTCTGTCTGTCTGTCTGTATCTTGGCCGCGCATCACGCCGAAACTACTGATTGGATTCGAATGAAACTTGGTACGATTTGAGTTTATACTTCGAGGTAGGACATAGGATACTTTTTATCCCGAAATTCAGCACGGTTCCCTTGGGAGAGCGGAAGAAAGTTAAAACGAGTATTTAGCTCAGTATGTAATTCATTAACGCGTGGTTTGATTTCACTCATTCTTTTTTTGTTAGAAAGGTAATACTTTAAGTATTGTCCCGTAAATATTTCAAGGTCATAGGTTTTTTAGTTCAGAAATGACAGACATTTATTGGGTTCAAATAACTTGGGCCCCGGATCTTTGTAGGTACGGCTTATTTTAAACTTAGTTTAGGTACAAAAAAGGATTGTGGGATCCAATCCGATCCTATATAAAAACCTATATCAACGCAGATGAAGTCGCGGGGATCAGCTAGTGTTTAATATAAACAATAGATATAGGTACCTAATTATTTTGTTTGAATTTCTTTCAAGACAAAATAGAACAAAAGCTATTTTAAAAGAATCGCCTTCATAAAAGCTTAATTGATTATTTGAAATGAAAGAAACGGATATGTACCAATTAGGCTGAATCAGTTTGTAGGCGACATGAATTTATCACGTTCTTTAGCCACGTCGGCTTGAGCTGTCACGATGTATAGCCCACGGGACATATCAAGGACAGTCTATCTTTGAACGACTGTACAATTTGTTTCGGAGGTGCAGTGTCAGTGATCGTGATGCAACTATTTGCATGTGCAACGCCTATTCTATGAAAAAGCGGTCAAGTGCGGTGCGTGTAAAGTAGATCTGTGAATGTATCGGAATTGGAAAGGTTTCTTACGGGTAGGCTACTATATTATATCTATATATCCAGTAACAGAGATAGTCATAACTATATCATAACTATATCTAGTTAGGGACGATCATGGAAGTATCTACCGGTCAAGAAACTTTCAAATAAGTATTAGAATGAATATTTCAATAACTCTTCGTTAATGTAATAACTATAACGTCTTATAAATCGATAAAGCCGGCTACACGTACGAAAAAGTATAACTCACTGTCACATATCGCATGGAAGCGAGAGCGTGGAACAAGCTAAAGGGAAGGCACGATTGGCCTAAGCGTTCGGCTTGTGACGCATCTATCTCTCTTTGTTTTCTTATGACGTTATCGCGTAAAATTATCGTCCGTAAACCGACTTTACAGGCAACCAATTTTTAAACTGGATGTCAGCAGTAGCTGATAGATGATATTGAAGTAGATAATACTCAGACATAGTGTGTATAGATTGCTACCTACCTACTTTATACTATTTACTACAAAAAAACTTACTAACACTAATCTAAAAGATTGAAAGTAAAACTGTCTTCACTACGCACTTAACAGTCCATATCGATATATAGGCAAGTATGATATTATGTATTGTTAAATAAAATAAGAAGTACCCTCTTACTTAACCTCTATTACTGTTGGACCTTTATAAATTATCCCAAAAAAGAAAACGCCCTTGATGCGTAAGATAAGGTCAAGTTTATCATTACGATAAGTGCCATAGACATGAATTCGGCTCATATGTAAGAGGAATAACTAAAGTATGCAAAACCAATCTACCACACAAGGTTATAATGTAGATAATTTTAGTCGACATCACCCCTCGGTTTTGAAGATTTTGAGCCCTATGCTACCTAACCTAACAAAACGTTTTCCCTATAAAATACAAAGATTTACAAATAGCTGCTAGAATAAACAATAGCCATTGATCGCCAGAATTTAGCAACACACCACACATTTCATATAGTAGTGCTCGAATACGTTACCTAATGTATTGTATGGGCACTATTTAACATTCTGGGACAAATTAAGGAGAGGAAGATGAACAAAATCTTAAGCAATTTCATTCGGGTGTAATGTCGCGAGACGTAATCAATTGGATTTGTATTGAATTCCATATTTTATCACATAGTTATGGGAAAATATGCAGGAAAAACAGAGGTCGAAGAGGTAAGGAGTCGTGGTTATGGGCTACGGAATATAAAGAAGCTGAGTGAAATTGCAACTTTTAGCTTTAGACAATGAAAAGTTTAACAACTGACGGCTGACCATAATAAGTCAGACCTAAGAGAGACCTAGTATGAAAAATGGAAGTTTCACTTAATGCAATTAATACGTGGATTAAATGACCTAAAATTATCTCGATATTAAATTAAGTATGCTCTACAAAAAGACCTCCTACTTATCAAAAGCACTTTCATAAAAAGCTTGCATAAAAATTAGGTATACAAACGTAAAGTGCATTTTAGAGTTCCGTAGTAAACATGGAACCCTTATAGTTTCGCCATGTCCGTCCGTCTGTCTGTCCGTCCATCCGTCCTCGGTTAATCTCAGAGACTATTAGTGCCATGGGTAGCTCCCCTACATGTAAAGTGTAGATGAATATTTTTTTTCTCGTCTACCCCATAGTGTGGGGTATCGTTGAATACTTAGGTCTTTTAAAAATACTGTGGGTGTGGGAACATCATTTTTCGATTTCTAGATCCGTTTGTAAAATATGATGTTTTAAAGTGCTAATTTTTATTAGAGTCAAGTACCCCCCCCCCCCCCTCTATCAGCCAAATGGCAGTATATAGGAACTTGAAAAAATTCACAGCAGTAGTATATATATTCAATTTTAAAGGAAAACTATCATGGCTAAGTAGGGTTCACAGATTAAGGAGTTCTGTTTTTCGAGGATTGTGACTACGGAACCCCACACAGCGCGTGGCCCGTCACGCACTTGGTCGGTTTTTTAAAGTAGTACATAGGTAGGTTCGTTCCATGAGTCATGCAGTAATCCTATGCAGCTACTGTCAAGGAGAATATAACGCCTTAACGTGAAGGGTAAGTTATCACATTCCCAGTAATTAGATAAAGGTGTAAAAATTGAAACTAAGTAAATATGTACTTATTGCATAATGCTAAAAGTTCCACTCCAATCCGGCCGTCCTATTATCTCCTCGTGAAGGTAAATGCATAATTGGTAGCAAATAGTTTTCTCACAAATGGCTTGACATAGCGTTAATTCTAAAGGTATTGAGTTTCTCCCTTCACGTGCCAAGTGTACCGAGGATTGTACTTCGATGTATCGGATTAAATTGCCAAATAATATATACTTAAGCACTTACTGTGACTTAACTGTGACCTTATCTATTCCAATATCCATACCTTTTACTACTGCAAGATGGTCTATTGGACATTGAAATTATGACATTGCTTATACTTATTTAAAATCAACATTCGAAAGTCGTAGTTTTATTGGTGCCTATCTACCTATGTCTTTGGTATTAGTACCTCCGTTTTTATTATTTACTAAAATAATAAATTCTTAACCAAGGACTTCATAAAGTTACTTGCAAATTATTCTGTGGTAGGTAACTACTAACTAGTTACAGAAATCAACGACTTACATTATTTTGATAGGGTTTTTTTTAACTTTTAAGCTCTCAAACAAACTCTTTTTTATACGACTGCCTGAAAAAAGGAGTATTTATGTAATACATAATTACTTAACATAATATTATTAAATGCAAAAATAAAGTAAAAGTAGACAGGTTATATCCAATGGCACGGCAATAATGTGATTGTGTTTTGCATCCAATATATCTTCTTGAAGTACTTCAAGTGTCGTTAGCTTTTTTATTTCACTTTCACGTAAGATCGTGGCGATAAATGTACTTTGTCACGTAAAGTTAAAAGTGCCTCCACTGTTACGATGCCTTTCTGGCGTGTCACATCGACGTCTGCCCGCGCAACTACCTTATTGTCCATCATTCTCCCTTGAGAGCATTTCACTTTCACCCGGAAAATTGAAATGTTTCCTACCTGTACCTATGTATATAAATGAAGCAGTGCAGTAAAAAGGTGAAATATTTTAAATACTTAGTTTTATTTCGGGGTAGATAGATAGAGTTCATGCATTTAAGTAGTTAGATAGGTAAGTGATTAAACTTTTACCGGAAAATCTAATGTACATCTTGCTCTACAAAACAAATGTAGGGTAGATGGATAGAGCATGCGTTTAAGTAGGTGAATACTTAAACTTTTACCGGACAATCTAATGATGCTCTACAAAAACAAATGTTACAGAAAGTGTTATTTGTTCGTTCTGATGGTCGGCATCAACTGTGGTATCCACAATGCATTAACGTAGGTATGTATGACATATTATGATGGACAGCGCATCTCGACTTTCCAACAGCTAGTTGCAAATACCTACAACGTAACATATCGTTTAGTCATACTATATCATGCCTGAAGAGATGTAACTCAGTCATCCAAGACTTGTTTATATCTAAGTTCATATCGACTAGAGAGCGTGACAAAACTCTGAGTGTTGACCATCAAAGTCAAGGCGTTAATCCCACAGCCAATGGTCTAGAGTTCTGAATTAACGTGATATTGTAATTTGTAACGCAAGCCGGGTACCTAAACCCAAATTTCATGAAGGAGTTTTAAAAAAACTGGAATCAAATAAACAAGTACCTAAAGCAATAAAGTATTAACTTGCTTGCTGAAGTGCTGAGTATAAAAATGATACTGTATAACATCCTATACCTAATGCAAGAAATAAATATGGAGTCGATTACTCAGTCGTTTAACGGAATAATGACCATAAATCACAGATTTATCTATAATTTTCTGTGTTGTCATAAAAGATGTAGCCGAAGGCAGGATGCGTTTTTAGCCAATGTACATACGCGCCGCTTCATCCATTTTCTCAGTAATTTTACACCTATAAGTACTAATCATGAATCAATATACTACGACTTGGGCAATGTCCATTAGAACTGCTGTTTCTTAAGACTGTGGAATCTTGCATGTAGGAGAACATTATGTGTGTTCTATATTCTATATCAATAGCTAAGTTAATTAACTTTGTGCTTTATGGGACAAAAAAGGAAATTTTACAAGCCAAATCCATTTATTTCCATCAACACTGCAATTTTTTGCAATCAAAGTTGTAAAACCTTGTTAAGTCTGGTTTACTGGTTATACTTAATGGTATTTTTTATTAAAACAGTCATCTTAAACACTTTTCGACAATCTAATTACGTTCGTTCGTCCAATTATTCGCAATAAACCAATTCTGATTATTTACATGGTCATATTATAATGCTGCAATGATAATATTTTCTCAGCCATGTTTCTATTATTTAAATATATTTTAACTACTTTATCTTATACATTATCTGTTTCAGTACCTAGGTACTTACCTAATGATTATTTATTTATTATTCTTACGTTCTGTGGTTTTTTTTTAGTTTAAAATCTAAGATCGACCCCTTTAAAAATTTAACTTTTAATATTATAATCAAGGTATATATATAGGTAAGGTAGTTTGATATTTTAAAATTTCGATTAGCCTTTTCTCAAATCATCAAAGGCCTATCGATTGGAAAAAATCAAGGAGCAGGAAGCAAAATTGATTTTAATGTTTGACTTATCTTTGTCCATTTTATTAATTGGTGATCGAGTGTTTATTTGTCATGTCAACAAGAACTGCAATCATATTTTAATTGATAAATAATATTATAAACTTTCAAAGCAATGCCAAGGATATTTTGTCATTAGGTAGATCGTAGGTAGGCAGGTAGGTCATTAGGTTTTGACAGCTATTTAAGAAATTATTGAGTAGGTAGTAATACTAGTAGAATATGAACTTGTCGCGAAATCTACTTAGTTACCACTACAAGTGGCCCCTAAGGGATTAAGGCCTTCATTGCGTGTGAAGAATAATAATGTAATTGTGAAAGTTATGTATTACCTACTTTATTTGTAGCACATACATTTAGTGTGAAATTTCATATAGTAGGTAAGTAGTTCTAATAAATTGTTCAAAATCAATAAATAGATTTTATTTAGGCCCAAATAAAGTACCTAAGCAGTGTGTTTATAGATCCGACCTGCTGAATATAATATGAGTGTTCTTCAATCTTCATTGAACAAGATTGTGTTCTGTGAACTTCTGTGGCGAACCTTTCAAGAGACTCAAGAGCGCAAATCAAGTGTTACAAGCTCTGGCTATATTTTTTCAAACTAGGGGCTGCCTTCTCCCGCTGGGCGACGCCCATGATTAGAGATCTAGTAATGGATAATCCAGTAATGGACGTCATTCTATGGAGATGATGATGATGATAAAAAACATCCGTGTATGATTCGTCGTGAATTTAATCACTCAAAAGCAGCACGGCTGAACTTTGTGAGCGATGCGTTGAAAACGAGATAATATTTCGTAGCCAAGGACCATCACGTTATGCGTGATACAGTTTGGTAATTACTAAGACATTCCTTATAGCAAACAATTACTAAGTACTTCATTATGTATATGATACGGATCTTAAGTAAAAGGTTGCGTTACAAGAACAATAAACTAGATCAAAATAAGTATGTACTTAAAACATACTTGACACTACAATAAAAAAATAATATTTTTTTAGAAGAGCTAAAATTGCTGCTAAGTATCAATATAAATTTCAGGCGTCTTATTCACACAAGTTTTTTTGCCGTGAAAAATTGCAGTTTATTCGCCGTATGGTGGACACGGTCGTCAGTGTTGTATGGACTATGGAGCACAATGGAAGCTTGTTGATACGCAGGGCGGCACTACGGCACGGTAAACACGTCGTACGGTTAAGAAACCGTATTGTGAACAAGAGGCCTTAAAGCTTAATATACCAGCTGAAGGTATAAGTGAAATTGGAGGGTTGCGGTGAAAACGTAAAAATCTGGTAGCTTGTAATACAGTTTTTATGTCCCCGTTCCTAGAAGAACCGGTCAACTGGTTACTTTCTATATTTAATTTTTTAGATCCAAAACGTTATAGGTATTTTTTAAATTAAATACATTAATGCTACCTATTCCAACAAAAAAAAAAGAAGAATCAAGACGTACGGCCGTGTGTCAAGCCAAGTTCCAATAAGATAATTGAATTTTCGTAGATGGAATGGATGTTGGAATTTTTACCAAAATCTATTTGATTAAAGGGAGATTTAAAATAATGAAGGATAGGATATTGGATACAAGATAAGTAGTCCCGTCTAGCGCCATAGTTAAATATTTACGCAATGGGTAATTTCCATAATGTACGTAATTAGCAGCTCCCAACATCAATCAGACTCATCAAACACAATGCGTTGAAAGTTTGATGCCTTAATTGTGCCTATTCTATTTGTACCTTGAACCAATTGGAACCGTCGCATCGTCGTAATTTTATATATTTTTTTTATATTGGTATAAGCGTTGGTAGTTAGACAATATACAAAACTCCATTTATTCGAATCAATTCGTTATCAAAATAATTAATTGATAAACCAAGACGTTTCACAATTTTACGAACCTTCTGGAACCCTTCTTCGCTGGCAGTAGGATTTAAAATTAAACTTGGTAGAAAATTACTTACTGCAATTAGCGTGCTGCAGTTTGTAGTTTTCTTCTTGAAGTGCCGTCTCCTCTACGGAGTTTGGCTATCATAATTTTCTATGCCTCCATTTGGAACAATTTTTGTAGTCAGAGTAGGTACCTATGCAATAGGAGTAACCTGTTATTATTGTTAATACTGCAATGTAATTTTGTTGTAACTTTGGGCCCCATAGGAAGTCACTCAGCTATGCTCGGAGTATCACTGCGGGATCAGAACAGAAATGAGGATATCCGTAGGACAACTAGAGTTACTGACAAAGTTTATCAGGTCGCGAAGCTGAAGTGGCAATGGACGGGGTACATTGGACGAAGAACCGATGGATGTTGCGGCCCCAAGGTACTTGAATGGCGACCTCGCACCAATAAGCGCAGTGTTGGCAGACCCCCCACTAGGTGGACCAACATAAAAGTCGCAGGGAGCCGCTGGATACAAGCGGCACAGGACCGCGCTGTGTGGAAGTCCCTACTAGAGACCTACAATATATATATCCAGCAGTGGACGTCTATCGGTTAGACAACGACGACGATGACGAATTTTGTCAATCTCCTTTTCCCTTTCTCTAAATAGTGTAATACCTAAGCAGTCCTAAAGTTATGAAGTGCATGCAAATGCTACCTCGGTTTCTTATATTTTTAACGCATTGATGATGTTTTGTTTGTCAATTATTATTGGCATGTTAATATATTTAAGGCAAAAATAATTAACGGAGGCTTTCAAAATTACGAAGGCGGTAAGACAATATTCGATCTAGACGCACGAAGTGCGGCAGGCCAAGTTCCGGCCTTGTTGCATGAGTGTGTTATTTACACGAACCATTTCGAGCTGTTTTGACCCCCCTCATAACTCTGGTTCGCGGGATAGTAATCTTACGAAAGAAATGTAAGTTAAACTCGTGGATGTGATGATAAATTGAAAGTTTCAATCGTTTTTTCTGAAAAATAAACTTGCTCGCAGTGTTGAATGAAAATTAAACTCGGTATTAGTTGGTAGTCACCTAGGTACATAGGCTTGATGCTTTTTAAGAATTTATGGTACCTACCTACCTATTTAATCCTATTCTTGAAATGAAATGAGCCATATTTTAACAAAAACATGTGCAATTAGCCAACCTAAGTGATCATTTTACACGCCTGTTTGTTTATTACCATTAACTAGCTTCTAAAATTACTTCGTCACGTACAGTTTTAATGCCAAAGTGATGTACGGTTTATCTACTGCTGGTACTATATATATAGGTTAATACTACTTGTAAAACTTTGGTAGTCGATGATCATTGATCATTCTCCACGGACCTTGATCCAATTTTCATCATGTCTGTTTGCGATTCAATCAAGGTATTGTTTGATGATCGTCGTTTTTGTTGTAATTTGAAGGTACATAGAGTTCGAAATTTTAAATACTTGTACCTACTTGATTTTTAAGTTTCCGTACCACGTACATACAACGGGCAAAATGAAGTCCTATATATAGTGTCACTCTGCTGTTGTCTGTCTGTCCGTCGGTCCCTTTTTCAAGCATCATCGTTGGTCTAGCGGACAACTGTGGATCACGAGGTCCTAGGTTCGATTCCGAGATTAGGCCAAAAATTATGTGGTATCAATGAATTATTATTAGTATAATAATTTCTCAATGTGTGGTATTGGGTTTTTCTATCACGAAATTCTGAGTGCCAGCCCTGAGTTGGTAGTTGGTGGTGTTTCACCCTCGTGACTCGGAGAGCCCATCATGCCGTCGGTCCCGGTTATTATCACTATCATGTGACAATAGCGCGCCAACCCACATTGGAGCAGCGTGGCGGGTCTAAGCTCTAATTCCCTCTCTCCTATATAAGAGAGTAGACCTGTGCCCCAGCAGTAGGATGCTAAAAGGGATGTAGTGGATGGCTAGATACCTATTACTGAAACGTGTTTTATGGAGCAATTTAGCAATACTTTAGGGACTATACCTAGCGTATTATTGCAATCAAAGTCATGGGAATCTTATGTGTTAGTCACGTATATGTCCTAATGGAGATTTAACGATTTGTAGTTTAGACCACGATCCAATTGGATGGTCGGTAGATTCGCTTATAACTACTAATAAGCTAGAAGGCATGAACAACTTTCGTCATTTTTAGATGGGTTTTTAGGTTTTTATTGGATTGGTGGATGATTGATATTATTATTTTCGAATGTTTGTAACGAAATCTATACATTATGTAATAAAATTGCATACACCTACCTTTCGTTACAACTGTTTTATTTCATGGTGATTTGCCCAGGAGTCAGACCGATTATAACTATACTTAATTAATGACATATTGTATTTGCACTTTGCACCTGACATTTCAGCGGTATCAAACCATTAAGTTTTATTGATATTAACAGCTATTTACCTATAGTTAGCTACTGTTAGAAATAATAAGATTAGGTACTAATATCAACTTTATTTGCGGTCAAAAGCTACGTCATCCTTAGATTGATAACGTGACGTCTAACGTGGCAGCAAAAAGCAACTTTGTATTTCTGTTGTAGCGTTGCTTTTGCAATCTACAGTTGGCCTATGGCGTAGTTTTGGACGGCAATTGAAGTTGATAATCGTATTAACGTTTATTTGAAACAAGGTAAAGGGGTAGGTCATAGGTAACTAAGTACCTAAGCCAATGGCGGATTATCCTTAAGGCAAACTAGGCACGTGCCTAGGGGCGCGAGATTACAAGGGGCTCCAAAATTAAGTAAGCAGGTGCTGCAAAGTTAGCGCAGGTCTTTCGAAGCTGCAAACTCGGATTAGTACCTACCTATATCTACACGACTTTTATTGGTCATAACAACATATTAAAACAAAAAAAAAAGCTGTGATAGCCTAGTGGTTAGGACGACCGACTTCTAATCGGAGGTCGTGGGTTCGATCCCGGGCACGCACCTCTAACTTTTCGGAGTTATGTGCGTTTTAAGTAGGTATTTAAATATCACTTGCTTTAACGGTGAAGGAAAACATCGTGAGGAAACCTGCATGCCTGAGAGTTCTCCATAACGTTCTCAAAGGTGTGTGAAGTCTGCCAATCCGCTTGGCCAGCGTGGTAGACTATGGCCAAAACCCTTCTCACTCTGAGAGGAGACCCGTGCTCTGTAGTGAGCCGGTAATGGGTTGATCATGATGATGATGATGATGAACAACATATTAAAAATCAGAACTAGCCGTTAGTTCAGCCAATCAGGGGCGCCGACGAGGTGCTGCCTAGAGCGCTAATCCGCCACTGACCTAAGCATAAAATTCGTTTTCACCAAGTTTTCACGTCGAAAGCGCAGCGTGGCCACGGTGACGGGCGCGTTTTTTTTTATTAATTGAGGGTGAACGAGGAGGCGGGTCACCTGATGTTAAGTGATTACCGCCGCCCATGAACATTTGCAGCACCGGAGGAAGAACTACATGAGTGAGTTGTAGGTACTTTAAGCCCGTTTTTACCAGTGTGCAGTGGTAACTCGATAACTACCTAAGCGATTGCCTAAGTAAGGATCCCTTAGTGCGAGACATCACGTATCTAGACATCATCCGTAGCATTTAGGTATCCCTTAAATACCGGTGAAAACTGAAAACCAAGTCGTTGTTAAATGACACCTGATTGGGATTAGGTGTTCTCTAAAATGGGATTCTCTTGAAAACGGCATCAGGGTTTTCGCGCGGGCCACAGCTATTATATACTAGGTACATATAATCATTTGAGTATAAATGCTATGAAGTATATCGCAGCTCTGGACGCATGTTGTATATCTAGCAGCCATGCTCAAGATTATCTGCAGTGCGCGACATCACTGATGAGGAAATTAAACTATAATACCTATGTACTGTCTACATTGTGCAAGTAGCATACAATACAATTGGTTTGAACACGAAAAAATTACCAGGATATGCCATCCACAGCCTCATCGGAAAAGTAATGTGCTTTTAGGATCATTGTACTTACCTAAATAGTGAATCTACTTATTTACTATTTAAGTACCTACAATGATCCTTTAAGATGATGATTTAAGGTGATGATGATGAAATAAGTAGTTACATATTATGTTCGAATAGATTGATCTGAAAATTTGAAATCATGTCATAAAATCATATCTGGCTGTTTCTCTACTAACGGGAAAATCGTTGTACCAAGCATTTTTTTCTTATTTGGCTATAATAGTACTAATTTTTAATATCAATAATGATAGTACACTACCTAATCTTAAAGGAGGCAAGTTCATTTAATAATATAACATTGTCATATTCTATCAAATTCAGTTGAAAACCTCAAAATACAGTTCTTGGCTATGTCCTATTTCCAGAATGACAACTCTTACGATGAATATTTATTTCCTTTATTAAAATAGACAAATTTAAACATATACAAGCAATAATAGGATACAGTGTGCTTAGTCTAAAGCGGAGCACTCGAAAACGAACTCGAAAACTATTGATCGATTTCAGAGTAAAATAGACCTAAAATGTCTTGTATTAAGGTTTGAGTTCGCCAATACATTCAGCAATGTTCGAATGCTGAATGTATTGGCGAACTCAAACCTTAATACAAGACATTTTAGGTCTATTTTACTCTGAAATCGATCAATAGTTTTCGAGTTCGTTTTCGAGTGCTCCGCTTTAGACTAAGCACACAGATAGCATGTTTAGAAAACACAATGATAATTCTAGGTTTATTTTTGATACTACAAACTGGCACTCGAATGTTGTCCGCACGATTTTTGATTTTTCCCCGAATACAATTTGAATATCACGTCAAAAGCTTACTATGCACTACTGAGATTATTTATGTCGTAAAACGCAATGAAACCAGTGTGAAGTTCGTTCGAAAGTAAAGTACAAGGTGCCGCGGCCATTTTATTCAGTTTTATCTCTGTTTGTGTAAGAGAATCACGTGTCTGGGCAGCTTGTTTAACAGTCCTCTGGAGAGTTGTATTTTTAGTATTATAAGAGATTCAATTGTAATAATTTTATACAACAATAACCCAGTGCGAGCATTATCACTTCTTACAATAATATTAAACAAAATCTTAAATGATTTAATTCTATGACACTTTTTATGTAAAAAAAACAGTCCTCTGGGCAACAGTCCTCTGGAATTTTATAGCACAAATTACCTGTTTTATGCTACAAAGACCTATTTTATTTACTGATAATGTCCATTAAACGTGCAATAAGATGAAAACATTTAAATTTAGAAAAATAATAATACGAAAAAATTATTTTTTTCATACAAAAAAAAATTTTGTCAAAATTTCAATTGTTTTTTGGGGATTAGTATTTACTTCATTACTACTTCTCGAAAAATATATATCATTTCTTAATTTTCAAAAAAAATAGAGTCGGGACAACTTTGTATGGACGAGTTTCCAGTTAGTAGAGAAATGCCCATCTACACAAGATACCTACCACAAGACAAAACTGTTTTGCGCTTGCGCAGAAGGAAATCTGAACCCTAGGTACCTACCCTTATCGCTACTTAATACTGCTAATAAATATCTACATTTGTAATTGTTTAAGAAATAGGTAGTCTAAACCGCAGACCGGCGCGGCGCGGCCTTGCGGTGGTTTGTGATACTGATTTGTGGATAAAAGTTGTGGGAATCCTTGGCCCTAAGTTGGCGTAAGTAGGTAGCTTAGTATTACATTTCGGAACAAATGCGAATGTTCCACGGGATCTAGGTATCTAGTGCCTGCAAAAAATATTTTTGGATTCTTCTAAAAGTGTCGGATATAGCCTAAATAGTAGGTAAGTAGGTACTTACAATTAGTAGTAGCCTAGATAGCGTAAGTTTTATCAGTGCCTTAGGTAGGTAGGTAGGTACATTGTCAAGACGTGACAAAGACAAAATAAGTATGTGAGTAAGCTATCCGACACTTATAAGAAGGTGCAGGTGAAACAGTCCTAAGTCAGTTACAACCTTCGATTCTGTGTATTAACTTGATAATGCAGCCAAATCTTTTCTACTTAGGCACGAAGGAAAACAATGTATACGACATTTTTTTTAAAGATTCCAAGAAGAGCTGACAACAAACGCATCAGTTGCTCTTTTCAAAATACAAAATGTTATGTAATTAATTACCTAGTCGGTAATTACTTACTACACAAGTTTAGTATAAAGATTACATTCAACAGAATTAGCCACAGATCAGTTTAACTTTTCTTCTATTTCTCTAAATAGGACCATCATAGGTGCATTTGTCAGGAATAGAAATAATAGAAAAGTAAAGAAACTCGGCGAATGAGCCGAATCATTTTTCGAATTCAGAATCACAAGTGCCTTGTTGGTTAATGGTTAGCATATTCGACCACAGATCACGAGGTCCCGGGTTCGATTCCCGGGTCGGGCAAACAATTATAATTGTTAGGTATTGGGGTTTTCTGTCAAGAAATCTTCAGTGCCAGCCCGGAGTTGAAAGCTGGCGGTATTTCACTCCCGTGCCTCGGAGAGCACGTTAAGCAGTAAGTAGATCCCGGTTATTATCACTATCATGTGACAATAGTCGTTAAAGCCCGCCAACCCGCATCGGAGCAGCATGGCGGATCTAAGCTCTGAATCCCTTTGTTCTATGAGAGAGGAGGCCTGTGCCCAGCAGTGGGATGTTAAAAGGCTGTAGTCACGTAGTGGTAGTGTGGTGGAGCCGAATCATGGCGAGAAAAGAGTGAGTACCTAATACTTTTCTGCCTTTATGATGTGCAAGGCACTTGGTATGGTCTGTTAAGTTGTAGGAATAGGTACCAAAAGTAGGTAATTTGTGTTGGGCAAGTGAATTGCGGCGAAGCGGACGAGACGGGAGTTTAATTATTTAATGAAGACAATTTTGTTGAGCTTAATTTTGGATTGTATATAATTTTGTAGACTAGATATCTATGCACTTATATTGACCTTTTCTAAATCCGTATTATATGCTAGAGGATGCCCGCGACTTCGTCCGCGAGGATTTAGGTTTTTAAAAATCCCGCGGGAACTCTTTGTTTTTCCTAAGCTTCTTTGAGCTCATACCTTGCTAAAAACTGTTAAAAGTTCACTGGCAGATGTTTAGGTACTTACATCAAAATGTAAACATCCGCCAGTAAAATGTCCCATCAAAATTAATCTAGCCTTTCAGAGATTAGTCGATAATCTTTAAAGTATCTCCTTTCTAATAAAAAAGAATGAACGAAATCGGACTACGCGTTAATGAATTACAGCTTTTTGAATTTAATCCCCTCTCTCAAGGGAACCGTGCTGAATTTCGGGATAAAAAGTATCCTATATGTTACTCCGTAGTATGAACTTTAATCATGCCAAGTTTCATTTCAATCCATTCAGTAGTTTTTGCGTGATGCGCGCACAAACATACAGACAAACAGACAATGATTTCAACAAGTGTAAATTGAAAATTTAAAAAACCCCCGACATTCGCCATTTAGTGGCGGCGGCCATCTTGAATTTGCAATAGTGCTATTCTACTAGTCAAGCCCTTTCATTTGATACCCATATCAAGGGAGTTGTGAAAAAATATATCATCCGCCATTTTGTAGCGGCGGCCATCTTGGACCGATTTTCATCAAACATAGCTAAGAACACTCTCGACTAATTCACCTTTCAAACAAAAAAAACCGCATTCAAATCGGTCCACCCGTTTGAGCGCCACAGGGGAACAGACAGACACACACACACACACACACACACACACACACACACACACACACACAGACACGTCAAACTTATAACACCCCGTCGTTTTTGCGTCGGGGGTTAAAAATAGCTTTTTTTACGTTGCATTACTTATCCCAACATCCCCCAGTTATTAAGTATATTGCAAAAATCTTTAACACGGCAATTCTACAATTTTATTATATGCCGCCCCTACCAATATTTTCGGTATACACCAGTAGGTATCGGTCACCAGTATAAACTATGCATTTTTTTTAAATATTTTCTATAGTTACATTTTGAAAGCAGACTAAAATTGTTTTTTTTTTTTCAAAAAAAAGTGAAATTTTAAGATTTGGACAATTTTTGACCGCGATGTTGGGGATATTACTCATTTTACGGGTAGAATAATATAGAAAAAATGGTGTACCAAATCTAATTAGCTTTATTTTAAGGACAAAACGATGTCTCTAGGCCATATACTTAGTTTAAAGTGTGAGGAGGGAAAAGTACACTTTTTTACATTACATTAATCTCTTGGGCAACTGCTCGTCTTAACGTCTATTATACACGTCAATGTATTTTTGGAAAAAATATAGGCTACACATACACAGAGAAAGAGCAGCTTTTTGCTCGGCACTCTATAATGTTCTTGTAATGCAGGTTTGTTTCATAAATAATAATATATATTTTTTTTTATAAATAAATAACATTATAAATACTTAATAGTAGTTTAAACATACATATATTTCATGGATGTATATGGTTCTTTTCTCTTATATCTTCAAAACAAACTAAAGTGAAAAATGCAGTTTTCTTATTTTTTGAATTTTCAGGATTTGTAAATAAAATATATGGCCTAAAAATTTCATTTTATGTTTAAATTAAAGTTAATTATATTTACTACAACATCTTTTCATATAACTTAACCTGTAGAATGAGTATTTTCCCCGATATCGGAGTTTAAAATTGACCAAACCTTAAAATTTAACTTTTTTGGAAATAATTGTCAAGTTTTGAAGAGCTGTAGCTCAGTAAATATTGAATTTTCAGAGCTGGTTCTTGTCTTGTAGCAAAAATTGTAGCAATTCTAGTTTACTTTAAAAAAGTATTGACATTTTTACATTTTTTTTAAAACGCATAGTTTAGGACTTATATTGAAAAATCCAAAAAAGTGCCAAAAATTTCGCGGTTTTTCGAGTGCTGCAAACTTAGCACAGGTCTTTCGAAGCTGCAAAATTAGATTAATAGGTACTACTGGTAGTAGTCCTAACATCATATTGAAAAATCAAAACTTGCCGTTTGGTCGTGGCCAAGATTATAGACAGACAGACAAAAATGAAAAATTACTGTTTTAGGTTCAGTATCGATTATACAGTGCCATCCAAAAGAATTTTCAAAATATTTTCAATGTAATACAAAATTGGACCTGTAACAGTTTGAAATATGTACTTACCTGATACCAAAGAATTCCTGACAGTGGCGAATTAGATGTCGACAGCGCTCTAGGCAGCACCTCATCGGTGCCCTTGATTGGCTGAACTAACGGCTAGTTCTGATTTTTTAATATGTTGTTAGGACCAATAAAAGTCGTGTAGATATAAGTACCTAGGTACCTACTAATCCAAATTTGCAGCTTCGAAAGACCTGTGCTAACTTTGCAGCACCTGCTTACTTAATTTTGGCGCCCCTTGTAATCTCGCGCCCCTAGGCACGTGCCTAGTTTGCCTTAAGGATAATCCGCCATAAGTGACCTATAGATTATTTTACTACTATACTGCGCGTTCAATCATCGCAAAGTTTCGATAATACTGTACTCAGCATTTGAATTTGCCGCCCTCTGATTCTGCCGCCCGGGGCACGGGCCCCGGCCTGCCCCCCCCTAGATCCGGGCCTGTACGTATGTAGACCCTAAAAGGATTTGGCCATAGGTTCTAGAGTGGCAGTCGTTACAAATTGGATTGATGTAGGTACCTACCTAAATAAAAGTGCTGGCAGTTTGTATCGAGGAGAAAGGTTCTTCTCAAATCTTCTCAAATTAGATTTGGGTGAAATGGGTACGAAGCTAAATGAAGAAAAATCAAGCGTCCGATTAAATGAATCGTAGATCACCTTTTTAATAGAAATTAGGAGACTTCAAAAATTAAATAATAATATAGTAGGAACTAAAAGAAGCTGTGATAGCCTAGTGGTTAGGACAACCGACTTCTAATCGGAGGTCGTGGGTTCGATCCCGGGCACGCACCTCTAACTTTTCGGAGTTATGTGCGTTTTAAGTATTTAAATATCACTTGCTTTAATGGTGAAGGAAAACATCGTGAGGAAACCTGCATGCCTGAGAGTTCTCCATAACGTTCTCAAAGGTGTGTGAAGTCTGCCAATCCGCTTGGCCAGCGTGGTAGGTAGACTATGGCCAAAACCCTTATCTCACTCTGAGAGGAGACCCGTGCTCTGTAGTGAGCCGGTAATGGGTTGATCATGATGATAGTAGGAACTTATGTTCCTTTTTTTACGAAAAATATTGCTTCTTTGTTTTTTGGAAAAATATAATCAAAACGAAAAGGTTCTGGACAATCCTAATATTTCCTGGAAGTTAGATAGATATATTTAAATAGGTCTCAGCTTACCATCTTAGGGGACGTAGAATAATACCGTTTTCTTTGAAACACAAACGATTTAACACTTTACAAAGAACGATTAAATTGAACTAAGTAAATGTAGATTAAAAATGCAACAATAGCGCTTCCCGCCAAAAATCACGCGGGAAAACAAGTTCCGATTGAACGCAAGCGCGATGTTCTCGCGCGATCCGCCTTCTAAATTCAAATGTCCTCTTGTTCACTTCGCACAGCCCACGCGCACCGCCGTTCACCATCGTTTGCCGGCATCTTTCTCCAGAGCACGTGATGCGCCTCTTGAAAGCGTTGGCCGTGAAATGATAAAACTTTATATGGAGACCTAATATGGACATTTGTCATATTTGGGGTTACAGTGTTAATGCTTGGAAAACTACATCGTGTAATGTACCTAATAAGTAAAAGACCACTTTAAGACAAATCCAACGTTATGCTATATTTATTACAATTGTATGTAGTATAGTTTGTAAAGTGGATATTAATTGGAAACTGATGAATTGAAATAACGAATTAACACATACAACTACCAAAAACTTAGCCCTCCTGTCGTTGAGTAAAAAGGGGTTCATCTATGAGTAAAAATAATAGAAACTGCAATGCACCAACATTTTTAGTAGTTTGAAACTTTGGAATCGATTCCGCTAGTAATTAATGATTGTGGTTTGTCATGATTGAACGACGATGAACCCTAACTGCAGTCAGCTGCTACCGTGCCAAGTTTTGAATTCATATCATGGTAATTAGGTGTACCTACCTACCTACCCTTCTAAACAGGTCTAGCCGTTTTGAAACTTTTAATTCATGAAGTGAATCCGACAGTGTTGAAAGTGTTTCGATACTTAAATTACGAATTAATTTATTTAAGAAAATATCTGCTTAGAATATAGATGACTAGCGGTCCGCCCCGGCTTCGCCCGTGGTACATAATATATAGCCTATAGCACTCAGGAATCACGTACATATCCAACGGTGAAAGAATTTTCAGTAGAATTTTCTCAGGTTCAGTAGTTCCTGAGATTAGCGCGTTCAAACAAACAAACTCTTCCGCTTTATTATATTAGTATAGATGTACCTATAGCTACTAAAGTATCTATTAGGTGCATAATTGCATATAAATATCAAAGGATAATAAATCCCGTTATAGTTACAAAATTACATATTTAAAAAAATGCATGTTTTCTTTGTGATAAATTCTTTTCTTTTTAATTTTATATATGACATTTGTGATTGACGTATAGCTTTGACAAAGCTTTGACAATAAAATAATGTAAAAATATAAACTTGGCATGTTTTCTATTTTCTTATTTTTTATTATGTTTATGATTATTCTAAATGTTTGATTTTATAGATAGTGTACGAGATGATCTTTTAGAAAATTTTATTGATATTCTCGACTTTATATCGCTCGAAAGTCTTAGTCTATATGACAGACTAACGGATAATTTAATACTTATTATAAGAACGCAGTTTAGGAAACCTAGATGTGAAGACAAATTCTTGGTATGAATTAATTTTAATCCTATTTATGTTATACATTTACTTAAAAAACAACAACAATAATTTAGCAAGCTTAAATTAAAAGTTTCCGAGCAATGGAAGATGAAAACGCAGTACCTGGTACTGAAACACTTGAACTTGGTGCTGGTGAAGATATAGAAACAAAAGAAGGCGAGACTGCAGAAGATGTCAATAAAGAACAAATAGAACATATTGAAGAGGAACAAGTTGTCGAAGAAAATATTGAGGCAGAAAATTTAGAGGTAGAACATATTGAGGGAGAAAATGGAGAAAATTTAGAAGGAGAACATATTGAGGGAGAAGAAAGGCAAGAAGAACTAATTGGCGAAGGACAAGAACTTGAAGGGGAAGAATTAGAAGGAGAGCAAATTGAAAGTGAAGAAAAAAAAGAAGAACAAAAAGACGAAGAAGTAGTTGAGGAAGAAGAATATGTCGAACCACCGCCGCCAGATCCAGCTGCGCCATTTAATTTTAGTGATTCCTCAGAAGCTATTAAACCAAAATTCGAGTTAAGACCAGACCAAATAGCAGAAGTTGAGCAGCTTTGGGAAGTATATCAAAACTATACTCCAGCATATACTGATATCGATGAATACATCACCGAAAAAGAATTAGTTTATATGTTAAAAGCACTGCTTCTGATGACATATACACCAGAACAGTTACAAGAGCTCATAGCGTATTGTGTAAGGCCACCGCACCCTCAAGGTCATATAAACTTTAACCAGTTCCTGAAAATGGTGACATTACGACAACGAGATTTCCCAATTGAGGAAGAACTGCGTTCCGCTTTGAAAGTACTAGATCCAGATAATACGGGATCAATAGACAGAGAATATTTTAGGGAAACTTTATCAAAACTAGGTCACAAAATGCCTCAAAAGCTACTAGAAAACCTAATTAAAGAAGTAGACATAAGTAATGATGGGACCATAGGAGTAGAGGATGTTATTGGTACCATGTGCATTGATTTAAATAAAGAGGATTTGATGATGCTTAGAGCGGCGGTATACCAGGACGAAAAACCAACTGAGGAGGTCACTGAAGTTTAAATAAATTATTATTTTCGGAATTACTATGACAAATTGCACTGAGTTCTACCACTAATATTCCAAAAAATTAACTAAGTATATAGATTCTCCTCAAAGTGAAGTAAAGCCTGAAGTTGAGATTATTCATATTATAGATATGATACATTTCGTAGGTTTGTGTGTGGTATAATATTGTTTATGAAACGGTTGCATAATAGAGGTTATTAAAACACGAGTGTTAGTTTAAAAAACGAGCCGCAGGCGAGTTTTTTAATAGTATTACACGAGTGTTTTAATAACTAATTATGTAGAGTTTCATACACTACTTTATCTAAGCTCATCAATAGGTATCTTACGTATAAAAGAAAAGACTAAGAAATTAACAAAATTATTTATTATAATAAGTATTCATGTTTTGGATATTGCAATTTATAAATGTACTCAATTCTTCAGGGGAGAACGTTTTTGCATTTTTTCCCTTAAAGCCCTGCGATTTTCTTTTTAAAACAGCAATCAGTCTTGTGTATTTAATAATATCGATTTGGTTGTAGATACTCAATATACTTTTGAGCATTGAGTATTTAGCCCATAAGGACAAAGACTTAAATTTATTTGATAATTCTTGGAAATATGCTAGCATTACATTTTCTGAAAATGAAGTGGTTTTTTTCAAAATTTTCCAACTCATAAAATCTTGGTAACATTTATCGTAAATTTTCTTTCATTTTGCTGGCAAAAGATTATTTGTCATTCCCGATGCTATTTCCAGAATGTCTGGTGGAGTTAAATTCTCTTCAGTATCACTGCTAGACATTTTTCCGCGCAACAAAAATCACTTGCAAAATTTTGAGTTACAAAAACTGAATAGTAAATAAATAATAAATTAAAAATTTAAATAATAGGCGCCAAAATTCAATTGTCAATTTCGAATGTGCGGTGCGTGCAGTGCGTCTATGGTCAATTATGGTAGCACTACACTCTGTCCTCTGGCCGCATCTTGCTACCGCCACACTTTCGCAGTAGTAGTAATAGGGTAACTTTGATAGCGGGATAATCATTGTAAGTAACAAAATTAAACTAACTAACTATTGTAAACTAACTATTGTACCTATTTCTTTTAAAATGTTTCTTTTGTTTAATTTATGTTTTTTTGGTGTACAATAAAGTATTAAATAATAATAATAATAATAAACACCCGGCATGGCTCAAAAATACCAGAACCCAGTGCCTGTACTATAATGTAGAAAAAATTATTTTTTAACATTGTTTTGCAATAATTTCCTAACAAAGTAGTGTTATAATGAACTTTTTTAATTTTTTTTTTAAATATTATAGATGTATGTGAATAAAGTAGTCCAATATATGACACATTTTGATTTCATATTCGGAATTTTATGATATGAGAGTAGATAAACTACTATTATCTACTCTCATATCTTAAAATCCTGATTAAAAAATCAAACTGTGTCATATATTGGACTACTTTATTCACATACATTTATAATATTTAAAAAAAATTAAAAAAGTTCATTATAACACTACTTTGTTAGGAAATTATTGCAAAGTAATGTTATAAAATAATTTTTTCTCCATTATAGTACAGGCTCTGGGTTCTAGATTTTTGAGCCATGGCGGGAAATTCGCGCGACCTCCTTGGTCGTTTAGGTCGTAACAACCATTGAGAAATTAATAGATATATATTACATTATCTTAGGGAGAAGCCATACCTACTTTAAAAACGCGTCAAACATACACTCACACACGCTTATATTAGGTATCATACAGGCACAATCCGAAGACATAAAATGGCGCGTGTTCATTGTTATGTCTCAAGTTGTGCGTGTTGAGTGTTCATGTATACATTTTAGGGAGGCCATCTTTTGGCTTAAGTCTGCCGCAAACTGTTTTATTATTATGTCAAAAATGTAATGTTGTCTCTTACACACTTATGAAAATTTTGATAAGCTTGAGCTATTTTCCGATCCACTAATTTCTATAGGACATTAGGGCTCCTCTACTACTATTAATTTCTCTATGGTAACAACTGAATTTTGGCGCCATACGCTAGTTATATTATTTAAATTTTTTATTTGTTGTTTTTGTTACTCAAAACTTTACAAGACATGGTTTTTATTGTGCGGAAAAATGTCTAGCAGTGATACTGAAGAGAATTTAACTCCACCTGACCGCCGACCAACAATCTTTTGCCAGCAAAATCAAGGAAAACTCACGACAAATATTACCAAGATTTTGGTTTGGATTTTAACATAAATTATTATGAGTTTAGATAAAGTAGTGTATGAAACTCTACATAATTAGGTATTATGCAACCGTTTCATAAACTACTTTATATTGTGGTAAGACGTATTAGAATGAATCACATTTTCCCCCAGAATTCGTTTTAATTTCTTATCTATTTAATTTACCTACGTCATTTGCATTAGAGGTCAGTAATTATGTGTCTGTTAAAAACAAGTGTAAATTAAAAATTTAAATCACCCCCGATATGTGAAATTTCGTTAGTTAATATTCCTCATTCCCCTTCAATATAGTGTAGGTATATTATTCTACTAGTCAAGCACTTTCATTTCATACCCATATTGAGGGATTTGTGAAAAAAAATGTAAGTCGCTATTTTGTGGTCGAGATCCACTCACGTCTCACTGCATTCGTGACGATGTGACGATCCAGATCCATCTGACTGGCGTATTCATTTGGAAATTAAGGCAAAGAATAATCTTGGCATTAAGTATTTATTAATTCACTTATCTATACTAATAAATAAAATTGAAGTGTCTGTCTGTAATTTCGAAATAACTACCTCATATAAAGCTCATCAAGCTGTGATAGCCTAGTGGTTAGGACAACCGACTTCTAATCGGAGGTCGTGGGTTCGATCCCGGGGCACGCACCTCTAACTTTTCGGAGTTATGTGCGTTTTAAGTATTTAAATATCACTTGCTTTAACGGTGAAGGAAAACATCGTGAGGAAACCTGCATGCCTGAGAGTTCTCCATAACGTTCTCAAAGGTGTGTGAAGTCTGCCAATCCGCTTGGCCAGCGTGGTAGACTATGGCCAAAACCCTTCTCACTCTGAGAGGAGACCCGTGCTCTGTAGTGAGCCGGTAATGGGTTGATCATGATGATGATGATGATAAAGCTCATACGGTTATTTGAACGGTACCATAACCGAGTCACACGTTTTTAAAATTTTTGTCTGTCTGTCTGTCTGTCTGTCTGTCTGTTTGTCTGAAGTGTCTGTCTGTAATTTCGAAATAACTACCTCATATTAAGCTCATACGGTTATTTGAACTGTACCATAACTGAATCACACGTTTTTAAAATTTTTGTCTGTCTGTCTGTTTGAACGGGCTAATCTTCGGAACGGCTGAACGGATTTTGACGGGACTTTCAAATACAAAGAATTAACCAGGGAATAACATAGGCTACATTTTTAACCGACTTTCAAAAAAGAAGGAGTTGTATTTTTCCACCGATATCTCCGAGATTTCTGAACCGATTTGCGTAATTTTTTTTTTAATCGATAGAAAAACTTTGCTACCCTGTTCTATAAAAAAATTGGATTCCAACTCCTCAATCTTGATGCTGTAGAGGACCTGATCCCCAAAACTAATGGGATTTAGAAACTTTCGGTTATTTAAATTGATATTGCGGTACCAATTAAAGACTTTATCGTTGAATGAACTCGAGTAGGTACACATCCAACTCCTCAACCCTGATGCTGTAAGGAATTGCATTCCGAAATCGTGGGGATCCCACGGGATTTTTCCGTTTTGGGGACGGGTTACTTAACAAATAAGCTACTTTTTGTTCTGGAAAGTCAAAAGTTCCCAAGGGATTTTTAAAAACCTAAATCCACACGGGCGAAGCCGTGGGCATCATCTAGTAATAAATAAAATTGAAGTGTCTGTCTGTAATTTCGAAATAACTACCACATATTAAGCTCATATGGTTATTTGGACGATACCTCATACCACAACCGAATCACACGTTTTTAAAATTTTTGTCTGTCTGTCTGTCTGTTTGAACGGGCTAATCTTCGAAACGCCTGAACCGATTTTGACGGGACTTTCACAGACAAGTAGAGGATTAACCAAGGAGTAACATAGGCTACTTTTTTAACCGACTTTCAAAAAAGGAGTTGTGTTGAAATCGGTAAAAAACGCCCTGATAGGTATTTTCGCTGCGCGCGGCGGCCGACGCACGCTCGCGCTGCATGGAACTCCCCGCGCCGCGCCGCACGCCCCTGCGCCCTGCGCCCGCCGTACGCGGTACCGCGGTACGCCGCCGCGCGGCGGGGGACGGGTGGACCAGAAATCTACTTATCCCTCAGGATTTGTGAAAAACCGAAATTCACGCGCGCGAAGCCGCGGGCAAAAGCTAGTTCCTACTATATCTATACTTCTATATACTAATAAATAAAATTGAAGTGTCTGTCTGTAATTTCGAAATAACTACCTCATATTAAGCTCATACAGTTATTTGAACTGTACCATAACCGAATCATACGTTTTTTAAATTTTTGTCTGTCTGTCTGTCTGTCTGTTTGAACGGGCTAATCTTCGGAACGGCTGAACCGATTTTGACGGGACTTTCACATACAAGTAGAGAATTAACCAGGGAGTAACATAGGCTACTTTTTTAACCGACTTTCAAAAAAGGAGGAGTTGTGTTTTTCTACCTATGTACACCGATATCTCCGAGATTTCTGAACCGATTTGCGTAATTCTTTTTCAATCGATAGAAAAACATTGCAACCCTGTTCTATAAAAAAATTGGATTCCAAGTCCTCAATCCTGATGCTGTAGGGGACCTGATCCCCAAAACTAATGGGATTTAGAAACTTTCGGTTATTTAAATTGATATTGGGGACCTACACTGTGCTAGGGGTACTACACCAATTAAAGATTTTATCTACACCCATGCTTTAAATCCTCTATAAAAGATTCTGAAACAGTTAGCTTATTGCCAACTTCAGAACACCCAATGTTGTAACAACCATTACATCATCCAAACGAGTGATGTAATGAAATTCGGTACAATATTACATCATCCGTTTTTAACCCCGACGCAAATACGACGGGGTGTTAAGTTTGACGTGTCTGTGTGTGTGTGTGTGTCTATTCCCCCGTAGCGCTTAAACAGGTGAACCGGTTTGAATGCGGAGGTGGAAATGGTGGTGTGGGCATGGGCGTGGGCGTGGGCGTGGGTTGGGCGTGAGTTGGGTGTGGATGCGGTTGTGGGTGTGTGTGTGTGTTGTGTGTGTGTGTCTGTCTGTTCCCCTGTAGCGCTCAAACGGGTGAACCGGTTTGAATGCGAGGGTGAAGATGGAGTGTGGGTGTGAGGGGGGGGTGTGGGCGTGTGTGTGTGTGTGTGTCTGTTCCCCCGTAGCGCTCAAACCGGTTTGAATGCGGGGGTGGGGATGGGGGTGTGGGTGTGGGTGTGTGAGTGTGTGTATGTCTGTTTGTCTGTTCCACCGTAGTGCTCAAACGGGTAAATCGATTTGAATGCGTTTTTTTTTTGTTTGAAAGGTGAATTAGTCGGGAGTGTTCTTAGCTATGTTTCATGAAAATTGGACCGCCACAAAATGGCGGATTACATATTTTTTCACAACTCCCTCAATATGGGTATCAAATGAAAGGGCTTGACTAGTAGAATAGCACAATACAAATTCAAGATGGCTTCAACACAAAATGGCGAATGTCGGGGGTTTAGCAGTAAGCTAACTGTTTTAGAATCTTATAGAGGATTCATATTATGGGTGTAGATAAAGTCTTGTATGCAACTGTTGATAATTAGGTATTAAAACACTCATGTGATACTATTATCACATTCGGCTTCGCCTCATGTGATAAACCCACATTCGTGTTTTAATACCCCTTATTACACAACAGTTGCATAAATAACTATTATCGTTGAATGAACTCGAGTAGGTACATATTATCCAACTCCTCAACCCTGATGCTGTAAGGAATTGCATTCAGAATCGTGGGGATCCTACGGGATTTTTCCGTTTTGGGGACGGGTGACTACAGATAAGCTCCTTGTTGTTCTGGAAAATCACAAGTTCCCATGGGATTTTTAAAAACCTAAATCCACACGGGCGAAGCCGTGGGCATTATCTAGTTAATATTATAAATGTGAAAGTGTGGATGTTTGGATGTTTGTTACTCATCACGCCGCAACTACTGAACCGATTTGGCTGAAATTTTGAATGGAGATAATATTATGCTCTGACTTAAAACATAGGCTACTTTTTATTCTGGAAAAATCCACAGTTCCCGCGGGATTTTGAAAAACCCGAAATCTATATATAGTATAGATCACCAGAATCTCATGAAAAATAGGAAAATTAAATTTTGTAGTAAGCAACACTAGGTTAACTTGGCTGCCCTAGTGATAAACAAAGTAATTACATTCAGAACACCTTACCTGGGAGGCTGGGATCGTTTCACGAAACGAAAAATCAAGCAACTGCATTTTAAATACAAAAACAAAGTAATCAACATCCAATTACTTTGTTTTAGTGTTGTGCTTGTTGTTTACTTGGGTTTTGCATTTATATTCCGGGTTAATGAGTGCAGTTACTTTGTTTGGGCAATTTAAATTTCAGTAAACGGTTCAAGTTATTTGAAATATTAAACTGTGGTAAAAAACTACTCGACATAAAACTTTTGTTAATGCAAAAAGTCAATTTCACAAAAAATGTCAGTTACTTTGTTTATCGCTAGGGCAGCCGTAGTGTACCTTGGAATATCATTTCCCTATTTTTCATGAGACTCTGGTCGACCTATAGGTACATGTGTGTAATGTGTTTACTGTTTATAATGTATTATACTCTTTGGCAAACTTTGACTTAGAGAGTATTGTATTATGTTCTGTGGTCTGTGGGTGGTCTGTGGTGTATGTATGACTAATCATTAACACAGATTAATGATTAGTATATCATTAATCTGTGGTGTATGAATGCAAACAAAGCGAATTTAAAATATTATTTGTATTTACTAGTTTGTAATCACAGGTTTGTAATCTTATCGGTGTTTCCCGGCTAATGAAATAATTGTAAAGACAATCATATTAAAACGGCGATATGCGGATATTTGTGATCATCTCAGTTTTGTCAACAGTTTTCAATGGATGTAAGTAATATTTATTTATGTTAGGTGCAGTTGAAAAATGCAGGTAATCTGGGTGTGGTTTTGGAACATTTGAAACATCTTGCATTGAATATTGTGTAACAAAGCTTCTTTGTTAGAAAGAACTGAGCAGAAGTCTATAATAGCAAATAATAAACCTGTATCTAACCTACATTGCAGTGAGAGAATATACTTACCTAATAAATTATATGTAACCAAAGTTTACTGTGTACTTTTATTTTATTACAGCTATAATAACTTAAATTCCATAAATTGTCAATATGTAGGCGAAAGCTAGATCTACAGATCATGCAATCTTATTTTAGCCACCCCAAAGTTACGTTCTCAAAGAAAGAAAGTCTTAAGAAAACAGTAAAAAGTATGCAATAAACAAACAAAAAAATACTCTTTCATTTATTTCTTAATTTATGTAGTAACGGGTAGTAGCTATTTAAAATGTAGTTGCGAAAAATTATGGAAACAGTAGTAACAGATTTTAACTGACTTACATAGTTGACTCTTTTTCCATTTATTCACTGTAAAGTTTGTTTTGTGAAAACATGACCCATCTAGTCCGTAGATTGTGTGTGTCATACATATAAAATATATTTTTATTGGTTGGCAGGCTCTGCAATATGGTGTTACCAATGCAATACAGCTACACCAGGCTGTGGACAGCCATTCAACTGGAGAGGAATCGGATATTTGGGCAATCCCTGTCCTGACCATGAAGATGTTTGTGTTAAACTGATTGAAAGGAAAGGTGGTAAGTATCACCGTTTAGGTTATGTTGTCAGTGTAAAAATGTGATTTTGGTAATTAAAAAAAACAGTAAAGTTTCAGCACTCAGGTTCTTCCAAAAATCTGCAGCTGTAATGCTCAGTTGGAGCCATTTATTTTTGTGACACTTAGGTACAAAAATTGATGTTTATTTTCACTCAGTTCAATGAACATTTTTGTTCCAAAAAACATATGATTTATGCATAAAAAACTTCTGCTGCCTTTCAACCAACTATTTGCAAAGATGCATAGCGAGGAATGTGTTACCCACCAATAAACCTGCAAATCCTCACATCTGACACCTTTGTTGGACAGGCAGCCTCAGCTTATGTTTAATATTATGTATAAGATATATTATAATCTATACTAATAAATAAAATTGAAGTGTCTGTCTGTAATATCGAAATAACTACCTCATATTAAGCTCATATGGTTATTTGAACGATACTATAACCGAATCACACGTTTATAAAATTTTTGTCTGTCTGTCTGTCTGTTTGAACGGGCTAATCTTTGGAACGGCTGAACCGATTTTGACGGGACTTTCACATACAAGTAGAGAATTAACCAGGGAGTAACATAGGCTACTTTTTTAACCGACTTTCAAAAAAGGAGGAGTTGTGTTTTTCTACCTATGTACACCGATATCTCCGAGATTTCTGAACCAATTTGCGTAATTTTTTTTTATTCGATAGAGAAACATTGCGACACTGTCCTACAAAAAATTTGGATTCCAACTCCTCAATCCTGATGCTGTAGGGGATCTGATCCCCAAAACTAATGGGATTTAGGCACTGTCGGTTATTTAAATTAATATTGGGGATACCAATTAGACTTTATTGTTGAATGACTTCGAGTAGGTACATGTCCAACTCCTCAACCCTGATGCTGTAAGAAATTGCATTCCGAAATCGTAAGGATCCCACGGAATTTTTCCGTTTTGTGGACGGGTTACTACTTACTACAGATAGGCTACTTTTTGTTCTGGAAAATCAAAGTTCCCACGAGATTTTTACAAACCTAAATACACACGGGCGAAGCCGTGGGCATCATCTAGTCTTGCAATAAAATACAGTATTTACATAAATAAAATCTTTATTTTTGTTGATTATTATAAAAAAGACTATCTGGAATAACTTTGCTGGAGAACTAAAATTAATTTAAAATATTTTTAGCCAGGGAGGTTATCACAAGAGATTGTCTCAGTAATTTCAAAGCATTCCGAATGGATATACCAGCGGATACATATGAAGGTTGCCGACCAGCTGCCAAAGATGTCAATTTAGCCAACTATGTCAATAATACTATCAAAGAGTTGGATATAAAGAGGTAACATGATTTTCCTAAATATACAGTATTTGTTAATGAGTAACCTGAAAATAGTTTGTTTGGAATCTGTAGTCAATTTTTAAATCATATTACATTTTATTCCGAAAATGGATGGATATGGATTAAAATACTTCCTTAAAATATTTATTTAACTTAAAATACTTGCGCAGAGTTTGGTGCTTGGCAAATACAATTTGGTAACAAACTAGAAAAATTACCATTGTATAGATCTTTAAATTACTAAATTTAAAGACATGTATTTCTCAAAATGATTACACAAGATAATCACACAATATGAGCCAAACCACAAGCAAGTAATTTTTCAAAAACAGAAAATGCATTATGATAATAATATGTATGTCCACATTTTTGGATTCAAATTCATTTTTGGATTCAATTAATTATGAAACATTGACTGTGTGCACCTTGGCTTGGCAAGTTAAATGACATACAAATATTAGAAAAAATTTCAGGCTTTAAATACAATACACTGAGGTCTTTAACGCTTGTTTACTTGTCTGATTACTGTTTCTCTTAAACTTAAGTCTTTATACAAAAGCATTTTCCTCTCACCTCAATAGCTGGGTCCACACCAGACGATCCGTCGCGCTCCGATCGCACGCGGCAGGAGCGCGATCCAAATGTGCAGGCGGTGTGGACGTGCCGCGCGCGATCCATGCGCTCGTATTGTATTGTACACCGCCTGCACATTTGGATCGCGCTCCTGCCGCGTGCGATCCGAGCGCGACGGATCGTCTGGTGTGGACCCAGCTAATTGCATTCATAGCAACTTCACATAAAATATGTCAATAGAGTCTGCCAGTGTAACGAACAATATTTTTTTTATTACCTTCATTTTTTATATTTTCAGAGACTGGTATGATGAAACTGTATGGTGTTTCTGCTTCCTTGACCATCGTTGTAACAGTGGATCGCTAAATTCAAATTCGAATATATTGTTAGCTCTAACAAGCATAATTCTTATGACAAAAAAGGTATTGTTTTGATGTTCATTTTTATAGTACGAAAATCACAAAATGTAGACTGAAACAGTCTTAGTATAAAGTTCATTTAAAGTACATATCAAAAAAATTCTAAGGAAATAGCAAATATATGTTTCCTTGGAATATATTATAAGCTTTTGAAAATTCATAAATACAAAGATTTTGTAAAGAATTAATTTCAAATGCATTACATTGAATGCATGTAATTTAGATTATTATGTTGTGGTGATATTATTTCATAGATCTGATAATATCATATACATGCCTTGTTGAAATTATATAATTATATAAGTAGGTATGTTTGATATTGATTATTTTATGAATCCAGTGTGACAAAATATTTTACTTAAAATATAATTTGTTATATATTAATTCATTGTAAGTCTATTTTTAAGTTAAGTAGCTACAGAGTACTACAAGAGTAATACAGAGTAAATCATAGCATTACTTAAGTGTTTATGACAATATTCCGTCCAAAGTTATGCATTAATTATCAAAGTATTTTATAGTATATATATATTTATATCATTAGTACCTATATGTAATTTACAATCATTCCAGTAATTAAGAATACCTACTTTACAATTTATAATAAATGTTTTTTAATAAATTTCTTTTCTTTATTCAATTTCAAGTTCATACATTATTTATAGCCCTGTCAAATTAGACGTAAAATAGTTATCAAATAACAATAATTCCGACAGAACTGAATTTTAGGTGTGCCGGCCTTAGGGGGGGTCGATCCGGGAGGCCGCCCGGGGCACCAGTTTAGAGGGCCCCGCACGCGCCACCTTAATTTCACCACAATACTAGATGGCCGGGGCGGATCGCTAGTCAAATAATAAGCAAGCATAACAAAATACTTAGTGGTAATGTAAATAAATATTTTCTCCTCAAGTACCTTAATAAGTCCAGTTTGTATTGGGTCATTATTTACAGCGGTGGTCTTTGTCATACAGCGCGACTGTACCGTGGTAGATACAACGCACACTGCTGGAAGCGTGGCGGAGAGCATTTGAAGAAAACAATTAAATATGTATAAACCTTAACGACTTGGACATATGCAAATGGAATGAAAAAAAAGGTCAATAATTGTAAAAATAAGTGCATTCCATGAATAAATACGCGTGCGGCTATCGGATCACATTAATTCTTAAATTTAAAAATTTTGTTGCAAAAGTCCTACAATTTTTTTTAAATACTTATACAAGAATGAGATTAAAGAATTGTAAAAGTTTATTTCATAAAAAAACTTTTCTATTCTATTCTATTGAATAGTACCCAGAAATTCCATACGTGGTCACTCTTTCTGATACATTTAATTTAATTTATCGTATGTAAATAATTGTAAGCAAAGATTTTGTACACGTTTTATCAGTTTGAGAATTAAGATAAGATATTATTTGTGCATTTGAAAGCCTGGCGCCGGCTTAAAGCAAAGCAAACTGAAGTAGTGTGACCATGAGTGTTGTGACCAAATTAATCATACTGATCATAGTCGAAGCATCCATATGCCACATGTCGTACACTGAAAATCGTGGTGGTTTCTCTACGATCATCTTCAGCATTTTAACAGCTTTCCGTCTCAAAGGCCCTAAAAAATATTACTTACGTTTACTACAATTTACAAGTGGCTATAAAATTAAAATGGCTACAATTTAAAACGCTTCCCGAAATGATTTTTTAAACCCTAGTGCTTAGTACCAGGTAAAATATATTGGCATCAAATAATAAATAAATAAATGCTCACCAAATATTGTTAAGTGTGATTTGTAGTCTACTTCTTACCCCTACTCCACGTAGGGGATAAGTAGACTCAACAACTTATTACATACTATACTATTAAATACATTCGGTCGGAAAGTATCCCAGAGCGAAATCTGATCACCCGAGTTCTATGCACTCATGTCTGTCCTACCCTCAGTGTTTTTGTAAAGCGAGTTTTCTGGTGTAGCCTATTTCGAAATCTTGATACCCTAAGGTTTGAAATAAAATTTTCTATAGCACAGAATAAAAATACCTAGTCACAGTTATAAGAATACGAACGTAATTTGATGTTCATTTATAAATTTTGGCATGGATTAAGAATTTTTTGGTGGTACAAATTACAATAGGTACTTACTATATTTCTGGTAAGCGTTTTGTAAAGGTAACGGCCTTTTGGCCTTACATCAGTATTTTTAATTATTTTCATTGCATTTAAGTCCAATTAGGTACTCAGAGGCTTTAGCCTCTGAGTGCCTTTTAGCCATGTTTTTATACAGGATATTCAAGTAATAGTTGGTAAGATTTTGGCATATTAAAATAATTAATTTAAAATTTTGCATTTAAATACTTGCCTCCATAATACAGAGACAAAACAGTAGTACACAAATATTTCGTATTTTTGATTTCCCTCGAGAACGCTTCACATCGTACAGAAATGGCGATAATTATGAGTAAATCGACGGCAGTTAGTGTTGGTAGAACTATATATTCTAACCATATCAGCATCTGAAAAAACAGTAGTTATCTTTATTTGTTACTTAGTTACTTTACCCACGTAATTATTATTCTATTTTATTTTTACTCACATTATTTTGTAGTGCCAAAACTCCACACTCGAAAGCTAGTAGGGTGCTTGTAACAAATTTAAAACAGAACAGAAATATCTGAAATAGTAATGTACATATTTAGCATTAAGTTATTTAAGTGTACGGCGAAGTACTTACTATGTCTCATCATAATGTCTATTCATTACTCATTAGATAGGTACCTACATACCTAGACGGACGATAACTGACTCAGGCTTCGACATAGGCTTCTATACTTCGACTTTTAATTCGATGCAGTAAAGTGACGTTTCAAAATGTCAACCTAATTTGAATAGTGATGTGATAGGTTCACTTCATTTAATTTCATTACACGCTTTATTTTATAATTATAATCATAAAATCATTTAACTGTTGTACCGGGGGTAGAAGAAATATTTAAAATTAAATTAAATTAAATTTTATATTAATTAAGAAGTTATTACAGGTATCTATCTAATACTATCTACTAGGTATATCTACTTAAAATAAATCTTGTACTGTAAATAAAGATAAAATAATTGATGTTTTGATGATGTGAATTATTTGCGTCATTTACTTTTACCCATAGAGATAATAATAATAAGTAGAGTAGGCATACCTACCTTAAAAACGTGCCAAAAATACACTCACACACGCACAATCCTGTAACATAAAATGGCGCGTGTTCATTGTGATGTCTCAAGTTGTGCGTGTGTGAGTGTTCATGTATACATTTTAGGGAGGCCATCTTAAGAGGCCGTATTCCCAGCCGCACCAACGAGTTTCGGCCCGAGTTTTAAATGTGTGCGTGTACCTCACAATGGCACCGTAAGCTGCACTCACACAAAGACATGGTATACTTAAAAGCGGTCGGACTAACCTATATTGATACTTTGCGTTCCAAATTCAACGCGCTAATAAAATAAAATTTTAGATCTTAGTATATTTTAATATATTTCCTTTTTTTTTAATGTTCGATTTAGGTAAGTATATAATTATTATCAAGATGTTGTGTAATCGTTTATACTTACACATGACACCTGTAAGAATTAAATACAGCTATATCACTACCCATATTATAATGCGAAAGTGTGTTTGTTTATTAGTTTATTGGTTTGCTGGTTTCTCCTTCAATCACGCCGCAACGAAACAAAAGATTATACGATCAATGCTTATTATATTGGTCAATAGATTAATCTGGTTATTTCAGGTATACAGGTTGTTTTGATAAAGAAGTTCTCTCAGGTATGCAATTATCTACTATGCAGTTGCTAATCTTAGGTCATAAATAAAATTTGCACGTGCTCAATTCTTGCAGGAACACTTGTTGTATTCGTATTTGCTTCTTGTAACCGAATTTTTATTTATTGTCAAGAATGGCCCGAGTACCTATAATATTTTATTACCAAAGACTTGATGAGTTGACTTGACTTGCTAAACTAATATTTGTTCGTGTTCAAACCGTGATGTTTTTATTATATTCTTTTTTCTTGTACTAGTTGACTCGATCAGGATTTACACATTTTCGTTTAGCCAATTTTGATGCAATTTAGTACACATATGGCTTACATCCCGAAGGTGGACAAAGGCTATTTTTTATCCTGGAAAATAATTTATTTTTCATAGAACTCTATTTTATGTGTTTATTATTAAAGACATTACTATCTAAAATTTAGGTACGTAAGGGCCTGTTTCACCAGCTTCTGATAAGTGTCGAATAGACTAAACGTAAGTTTTGTCACTTTCTTACTTTATGTCAAGTGACAAAGACAAAACTTGTGAACAAGCTATCTGACACTTATCCGAAGGTGGTGAAACAGGCCCTAACTTTTTATCATATCAGAAAATCGTAATAAGCATTGTTTTTTTGAGACAAAGAATTTTTAAATGGCGCTGACTGTTTAAAATTTTGTTAACAGTTTCCTGTTTTGTGATCCCAGGCAGCCTCAAACATTGATTTTGAACGAAATCGGTCAACTAATAAAGAATTTCAAAATGGCGCTGATTTTTTTAAATTTTGGTACCAGTTTACTGTTTTGTGATCCCAGGGAGCCTCAGATCTGATTTTGAACGAAATCGGTACAATCACAAAAATTTCAAAGTGACGCCGACTTTTTAAATTTTGGTAACAGTTTCCTATTTTGTGATCCCAGGGAGCTCTAAATATCGATTTTGAACGAAATCGGTCAATTAACAAAGAATTTCAAAATGGCGTCGACTTTTTTAAGTTTTGGTAACAATTTCCTGTTTTGTGATCCTAGGGATCCTCAGATATTGATTTTGAACGAAATCGGTACAATCACAAAGAATTTCAAAATGGCGCCGACTTTTTTAAATTTTGGTAACAGTTTCCTGTTTTGTGATCCCAGGGAGCTCTAAATATCGATGAATGAAATCGGTCAATTAACAAAGAATTTCAAAATGGCGTCGACTTTTTTAAGTTTTGGTAACAGTTTCCTGTTTTGTGATCCTAGGGATCCTCAGATATTGATTTTGAACGAAATCAGTACAATCACAAAGAATTTCAAAATGGCGCCGACTTTTTTTAAATTTTGGTAACAGTTTCCTGTTTTGTGATCCCAGGGAGCTCTAAATATCGATGAATGAAATCGGTCAATTAACAAAGAATTTCAAAATGGCGTCGACTTTTTTAAGTTTTGGTAACAGTTTCCTGTTTTGTGATCCTAGGGATCCTCAGATATTGATTTTGAACGAAATCAGTACAATCACAAAGAATTTCAAAATGGCGCCGACTTTTTTTAAATTTTGGTAACAGTTTCCTGTTTTGTGATCCCAGGGAGCTCTAAATATCGAATTTGAATGAAATCGGTCAATTAACAAAGAATTTCAAAATGGCGTCGACTTTTTTAAGTTTTGGTAACAGTTTCCTGTTTTGTGATCCCAGGGAGCTCTAAATATCGATTTTGAATGGAATCGGTAAATTAACAAAGAATTTCAAAATGGCGTAGACTTTTTTAAGTTTTCGTAACAGTTTCCTGTTTTGTGATCCCATTGAGCTCTAAATATCGATTTTGAACGAAATCGGTACAATCACAAAGAATTTCAAAATGGCGCCGACTTTTTTAAATTTTGGTAACATTTTCCTGTTTTGTGATCCCAGGGAGCTCTAAATATCGATTTTATCGATTTTGAATGAAATCGGTCAATTAACAAAGAATTTCAAAATGGCGTCGACTTTTTTAAGTTTTGGTAACAGTTTCCTGTTTTGTGATCCCATTGAGCTCTCAATATCGATTTTGAATGAAATCGGTCAATTAACAAAGAATTTCAAAATGGCGTCGACTTTTTTAAGTTTTGGTAACAGTTTCCTCTTTTGTGATCCCATTGAGCTCTAAATATCGATTTTGAACGAAATCGGTACAATCACAAAGAATTTCAAAATGGCGCCGACTTTTTTAAATTTTGGTAACAGTTTCCTGTTTTGTGATCCCAGGGAGCTCTAAATATCGATTTTGAATGAAATCGGTCAATTAACAAAGAATTTCAAAATGGCGTCGACTTTTTTAAGTTTTGGTAACAGTTTCCTGTTTTGTGATCCCATTGAGCTGTCAATATCGATTTTGAATGAAATCGGTCAATTAACAAAGAATTTCAAAATGGCGTCGACTTTTTTAAGTTTTGGTAACAGTTTCCTCTTTTGTGATCCTAGGGATCCTCAGATATTGATTTTGAACGAAATCGGTCAATTAACAAAGAATTTCAAAATGGCGTCGACTTTTTTAAGTTTTGGTAACAATTTCCTGTTTTATGATCCCAGGGAGCTCTAAATATCGATTTTGAATGAAATCGGTCAATAAACAAAGAATTTCAAAATGGCGTCGACTTTTTTAAGTTTTGGTAACAGTTTCCTGTTTTGTGATCCTAGGGATCCTCAGATATTGATTTTGAACGAAATCGGTACAATCACAAAGAATTTCAAAATGGCGCCGACTTTTTTAAATTTTGGTAACAGTTTCCTGTTTTGTGATCCCAGGGAGCTCTAAATATTGATTTTGAATGAAATCGGTCAATTAACAAAGAATTTCAAAATGGCGTCGACTTTTTTAAGTTTTGGTAACAGTTTCCTGTTTTGTGATCCCAGGGAGCTCTATATATCGATTTTGAATGAAATCGGTCAATTAACAAAGAATTTCAAAATGGCGTCGACTTTTTTAAGTTTTCGTAACAGTTTCCTGTTTTGTGATCCCAGGGAGCTCTAAATATCGATTTTGAATGAAATCGGTCAATTAACAAAGAATTTCAAAATGGCGTCGACTTTTTTAAGTTTTGGTATCAGTTTGTTCTAAAAAAACTGTTCCTATTCACCCATAAGTCGTTCCTATTCACCTCATTCTCATCCCTATTAACCCCTCTTTCGTCCCAAAAGAACTTCGAGTATGAGATGTTATTATTATGTCATACAATAGTACATTGTGATACAAGGGTGGAATGTTGGTTATTGCAAACGAGCTGTCATTAACAAGCCCGAACCGAAGGTGAGGGTTTTTAATGTCACGAGTTTGCAATAACCGATACACCCGTGTATCACACGACGTTTTTCAATACAGTTGTGGGAAATAGTAAAAAAACAAATCTTTGTCGGAATCTTGGGGGCAAAATTAAATCTTGCGTAATTTTTGCCCCAGATAAAATATCAGGTGGAGTTAATTCCATAATATCACTTGTACTGGAACTCATATTTACAAAAATAATCAATTTATCACACAAAAAATGAAAACTTTCAGAAAATGGCGCGTTTTAGCAACTGGACATTTTAAAACGAAACTAGGCAACGGTCTACGCGTATACAGCCTATTCGATTTTTGAGATATGTTAATGTGAAAATAATTTAATTAAAAATGGTAATTAAATATATAATTAATTATAATAAACAAACATTTAAAAGAATTTTGAGAATTCAATGCTAAGACGTACGCATTTATTAATTTTTTCTCGTATAAAATCTATCCGATTTTATTCTATGTATGAAAACTCCTTGCTACTAAACTTTTTAAATTGACTTATAAATTTAAAAATAAACTGCAAAACAAAATGATCGAGCTCGTAAAACAAAAGTCACGACCGCGTAAAACAAAACATGCCTGTGCAAAAGATTTAATTTTCGAATCATAACTATAGCCTCTGAAAGTACGCCATGTTAAATAACTGTATTGAAAAAAATATTTCAATTCAATATATACATATATCAACACATACTTATACCAAAACATAGCATTAGCTCAGCATTGATCAGATCGGACCACTAATGAAATAAAACCTATGTACAAATCATCAAACTGAGTCGGTTGCGCTATGTAACTTTTATGAGTTTTACGACAAGTCATTACACAGCTTTGCATGTGTGCGTGAGCTGCGTCGGGCAACAACACGTCCTCCCTCGAAGAGCGCTAAGATCGGTATGGCATTCGTACTATCTGCTGTGCCATTTTATTTGTAAATTTTAGGATACTTTGACAATTTTTTTTGGTCATATAAATAGTTTCTGGATTATTTTTTTTTACAATTATAGCTAAATGAATCCTAAACTTTCGCGCTATTTATTTTTTTTATTAGTGAAATTGCGATAAATTAAAGAAATTGGGGTTAATCTAATGCTTAAATTTTCATAAATCGTACGTGCGGTTTTTATTTTTTTATTTACTAATTTTGTATAAAACATAGAAAAACTAATTCCAACATTCCAATTTTGAGAGTGTGTTCATACTATTAGTATTTTTTTTCAGTCGCTTTCTACAATTTTTAGTACTTATATGTGTGACGAAAGTTTCACTCAAAAGCGTAAAATCAGTAAACGTCTTCCGCAAGAATTAAGATTTGAATAATATTTTTTAATAAAATTAATATTTTATTCCCAACATTCCATTAAAAAAGGATTGATCTTTAATATTTGATAATTTTTTTTAAAGTAATCATTATATCTAAAGCACTATGGTGTTCAAAAGTTCGTAAAAAATTACGAATCCGGGTACCGGCCTCTTAAGGGAAGTTGCAATAAAATTTCTGCCACGATCTGTTTTATTGTTATGTTTAAAAATGTAGTGTTGTCTCTTACACACTTATGAAAATTTTGATAAGCTTAAGCTATTAAGCTTATCAAAATTTTATATAAAGGAAAATAAAGGAAAAAGAGAATTTAAATATTTTTATTGACGCTGTGAAAGAATACTTACAAGAAAAAACCGGTCAAGTGCGTGGCGGGCCACGCGCAGTGTAGGGTTCCGTAGTCACAATCCTCGAAAAACAGATATAACTCCTTAACCTGTGAACCCTACTTAGCCGTGATAGTTTTCCTTTAAAATTGATTATATACCCTACTGCTGTGAATTTTTTCAAGTTCCTATATACTGCCATTTGGCTGATAGAGGGGGGGGACACTTGACTCTAATAAAAATTTGCACTTTAAAACATCATATTTTACAAACGGATCTAGAAATCGAAAAATGATGTTCCCACACCCACAGTATTTTTAAAAGACCTATTCAACGATACCCCACACTATGGGGTAGACGAGAAAAAAAATATTCATCCCCACTTTACATGTAGGGGAGCTACCCTAAAAAAAAATATTTATCAAAATTTTATTTCACCACTTTGTCGGCGTGATTAATATTTATACTCATGCCAAATTACGGATTTCTAGCACTAATAGTCTCTGAGATTAACCGAGGACGGACGGACAGACGGACAGACGGACAGACGGACAGACGGACAGACGGACAGACGGACGGACATGGCGAAACTATAAGGGTTCCTTGTTTACTACGGAACCCTAAAAAGCATATTATAAAGTATACGACTTCTTAAACGAATGATAAAATAAGTCCGCCTCCCACTAAAATGGTAACGGCGCCCTTCCAGGGTTCCATTATTTTGTTCAAATGTGTATATAAGTACTTATATATGTGTATATGCGAATATAATGATGGATATTGTTACCTATTATAATAAATAAATTTTCCGATCCACTATTTTCTATAAGACATTATGCCAAGTCCTCTTCTATAGGTTCATGCTTTTACCACAGCTATTTTTTTTTCAGAACATTGACACTAATAAAGTAGTGCTAGTTACTACATAGGTAGGTACTTTTTACTTACCTGTAACCGGTATAAGTTTCGAAATCTGAGTAGCTCCTCGAAAATGTCTTTCAGATAAATATCCGTTTCGCTGTATTTAAAATCATGTGCGCTCGACGCTATAAAACGCAATACTTTCATAGTAGGAAATTTCACTTTATTCATATCGATCTCTACAATATCATCCATGCCTTCTATATGGTTTGTTATAATCGCATTAATGAAGCGTAAGCGAACGCAGAAAAACATTAAAAGATTCGAACAATACAAGCATTCTAACGTACAAGTCAGCAGGCTGTAAAATATTCCGATAGTACTGACGAAGATAATAAAATCCTGGGATAAAATGGTAGCGAATAACAGAATAACTATAATCAACATCACCAGTACAACCGTCACTAAATTCGAATTGAATATCAAGTCGTTCATGAATTTATTGTTATTAATCTTCAGTTTGCGATCGATCTCTTGGGTTTTCATGTGAAACTTTACATTTTCATCGTTGTTCATGAAACGGACGTGTATTATATTGCATACAAAAATCGTATAATGTAGACAGATTGCTGTGAAATTCAAGTAATATATGTTTTGGTACGACCAGAATCTCGATATAAAGTTGACAGCGACACTTGCATACAAGACCGCGCATATTATTATACAGAGCAGTGTATAAAGCTTTTGTGCTTTTGTTGGCGAGGTCACAAACCTATCTCGTGCGTCCACTCGACACGAGCCCAATATCATTTGTATGGCGCGAAACGGCTTAAAGAGTCTTAGGTGACTCTCTTCCAATATGTCGTTTGATAAGTATTCCGCAGTTTTCATAATTACAACAAACTACTTGTGAATTAAACTATTCTTTATTTATTTTTTAATTATACAATTATTACGTTTACGCTTAGATCCTACGTTTAAATTGTGAATTACGATTTTATTTGTCGGTAATACTGAAGTCGGTAAATTGTGAACTTATAAAGTTATAACACACGTTATCCCAATGCGAGCTGCAAGAGTACTATAGTGTACGTAGCAATGATCGCCAACAGTTTGACTGGCACACGAGTACCGAGTGTGTAAATATCATAAATGAATAGGTCGTGTTCGGTTTCTAATAACAGAAGCATACGCTTAGCATTGCGTCTGGAAGTGCCTGGAACAAATTTTTTTGAGTTTTAAGTAGGTACCTACCATTGAAAATTATTATTAATTTTTTTTATTGAAAATATCAGTTCCGTGTTTTTTCTAATTTTTATGATTAAAAATTGCAGTGATGAACTTTTATTTTTTTGCCGTTAGTAACTATTTTTTATTTTCTGAAATGAGAATTTATGCTTTATCTATACTAATATAATAAAGCGGAAGAGTTTGTTTGTTTGAACGCGCTAATCTCAGGAACTACTGGACAGATTTCAAAAATTCTTTCACCGTTGGATATGTACGTGATCCCTGAGTGCTATAGGCTATATATTATGTACCACGGGCGAAGCCGGGGCGGACCGCTAGTCGGATATAAAACGCTTCCGGCTAATGTCCACGTGAATTAAAAATCTCGTGGGATATCTCTCCTTTTTTTGGGATAAAAAATTATCCGAATCCGTCTTCTTCTTCTATTCCAAATTTTATGAATGTCAGTTCAATAATGTTATGCTTAATATCGACAGGTTATTAGGGTTCCGTACCCAAGGGCCAATAACGAAACCCTAACCCGACTCGCAGTTGGCCGATTATTTTACACAATAACTAACTGCATAATATTTTATATTATCTATGTTCAAACATTTTTATGAAATGTTCCCATAGTATTTTTCCAATACATTTTGTATTAATTTGCGGTAAGAAGTCCATTAGATTGATTACAACGTTCAATTTTATTAAGTACATATTCACAAGACTATCAAACCTATCTACTTAATTATTTAAGCAACTACAGTCAATATTGATGTAAAAATATACAGGCAAATTATATAAAAAGTATACCTATATAATACATACTTACTATCATCAAATGTATGTCTGATATCGACACATATTTTTCTTGACTTTTCCAATTTGTTTGAGAGCGAATCAGCAGCCGAGCATAGAGCATAAAAAATCGTCTTTAATATAATCATATTTACAGCAATAACTGTTGAAGGTATTATATTATCCAGTGGACACTACAATGTGATATAAGTATTATATTAATGTATTATGTAATACAATTTTGCAATCGTAAACGTAGGTATTTAAATATTAGGTTTGGTGCTGCCATACCGCTGTTAAAAAATGTTATTAAAAAGGTTCAAACTTTTGCTAATGTTAGCAAAAGTTTTCAAATGTTTTCATATTATGCAACATTATTTAACATTATTAAACGGATTGCAACAAAGGAATGTAGGTCGAAACTGATATAAAATGTTATGCAACGTTAGTAAATGTTATAGTGTTAAGTAGCTGTTAATGTTCATGCCAGTAGATATACTTACTTGATTTTTAATTTTTAATATACTGCTCTGAATTGCAATCATTATCCATAACAGCAATTGACACGTAAATGAAAATATCTGGATAACAAAAAAAAAAACTGATGAATAATAAGGCAATATAAACATTAATAAGTAATATGTTCAATACAGTTTGGGCAAACTTTACCTGATATTGATATAGATCCAGAAAATCTGCCATTACTGTCAATATACTCTTCATACCGATCAACAAACGATCCCACAATATTACATCCACGGAAGTCTCTAATAGCCTCACACAAGATTTAATTTCATTTCGGGTTCTACTTTTGATAGCCTCTAGTGTTATATTAATGTAACTGACTCGAATTGTTACGTAGTAAATAGTTATGGTAGCTATGATCATGTCCAGGCCGCTAATAATTTCGGGCATTAGAATAATGAACGAGAAAGGACAGAAACCTTTCACGCAGTAAATATTGAACATGGTCGACTCTACAATTCCGAAAATAAAGAGGCCAATAGAAAGATACGTCACATACTTTGTGAGATTCTTATTGCGTCGTTTGCCATCTTTGAAATTCAAATCCTGGTCTATTTTATGTAACTTCACATAGAACTCGCTGCTAGAATTTCCTTTTATGTCTCGCACGAAAGTTTTGAATACAAGAAACGTGTTTAAAACATGCCCAATTTTGAAATGCAAGTCTACCAGAATGGAATTTTTTGCTGTTTCACACTGTAGTATAAAACCGATCAACAATAGGATGGATGTGGTTAAAAAGAACATCGCATAAAAGGAATACCATATAGATGGGGAGGTGGCATAACCGTATTTGAATCGCACACTCAGACGCCCTAATATACCTTGGATAAAGTGTAAACCATAGAAAACATTAGAAAAGTCTTCCTCTATTATGTCACTCGACAATTTTTCCAATTTCAAATCCATGACTTGTGTGTTCAGAAAGAATGTTTACATTGAAGTGAAGGTATGTGTTAAAGAAAAAACATCAGTAAAATTATATGTATGGATTAAAATTAATTCCCTTGAGTCAGTTCAAAAAGTATAGTTTGAACCACTGGGAGTGATTAGTGTAATAATAGTCAGCAATTTAAAAGCTATTTAATTCAAGCTTCTACTTGAAGAAATATACTTGAAGCCTTTTCACTATTTCTATAGGTATTAGTAAGTACACAAAAATGTATTGCAATAATATAATAATAGTTTATTGTCTTATAATTCATCTAACACTACAACAAAATCAAAGATTCATTATCATGGATACTTAAAATTAAGAAGCATTACAAATTACTAAATTCTATCTACAAATCTACAGCCAGCTTGACTTTGATTCCAAGTATATAAACTAAGTTACGGCCATACAATTTATCAAAGTGAGTTTTTGAGTTTTAAAAAAAATACGGAAGCAGCGGATTTTAACGTTCACTAACCAATTGTGGACAAAATGATAGACTTTAAAATTGAAGTGTTACACAAAATTATTATGACGGAATGTAAATCAGGAAAAACTTGCAAATCAAAAATGAAGTAGGTAATCGGCCAGAGTAAAAAATTCTATTACATCAGGCACTTATAAATTAAAACACACTGTTAATGTAAATACAATACATATACAATACAGATATTATTGTCATACGTTTGACGCGTGTAAAGCCCAAATTAGACGGTGCCGCCGTTCATCGTTCATTTTTGCGATGAACGATGCACGATACGATATTTGCTATGGCACAGTGCCTGTGAACGATGAACGGTCGGTGTTTAGACGGTTCGTTTTCGATGACTCATCGATGAAGTCTCGAAAATGAAAGCAAAAATCCCGAAAAATGAAGTCTAATTTGGGCTTGTATTTATGTAATTTTTTATTAGTTAAGGCCTCAGTGTTCTGTATTTCCAAGTAATCTAGTATGCGAAGCGTAAATTCTCTGCATAGCCCAATTTGTCTAAAGCGGGTTTACACGCGAAGTTTATCATCGGCGGAGGTCCACACATGAGCACGATGACGTCATCTCCGGGCGGGAACAGATGGTTTTTGACCATCTCGTCGTTAATAAACCCGGTGCTGTATGGCCAACCTGAAAATACGATATTTACCACGTCATGTACATTTTTTAGTTTTATTCATGTACAAGTCGGTCCTTGACTGCGATTTCACCTGATGGTAAGTGACGACTGGTAGAGATGGCAGTTTTTACCTCTGATCAGTTTCTACGCGGTATCGTACGGGAACGCTAAATCGCTAAGCGGTACGACTTTGCCGGTAGAGTGACCAGACCAGAGACAAATTAATTAATTAATTAGAATTATAAATTCCCAAATTACCCATGCCTCAGAGCCCATACGCCCGCTGAGTGACCCTGAGCCTTCTTATGGGGCCCATAGGTATTTCAGATCCATAGGTCATAAACTTGACTGGCCCGTTGGCAGTGACCCTGCCTTCCGCTCCGGGGTCGCGGGTTCGATTCCCGCCCCGATTCTGGGTGTATTTATAATATTATGTATGTATGTATACCTTTATTAAAATATATATGTATTTTTATGTAAATATGTCTATCAGTCGGCTGTTACCTATAACACAGGCATTAAGTTGCCTACTTTAGGAACAGACGACCGTGTGTGTTTATGTGAGTATTTATTAAAAAAAATATTATTAAATAAACACACGATCAAATAGATATATCGTCCAATTTGCATGCGAATGCCCACATGAACGCTCAAATATGCACGAGGATTGATAAGCTTGAAGCTTTATCACGTAGGCAGAATCGAAAATCATTGATAATATTCAAGTATGCATGTCATGGCAAATTGGACGATGTATTTGATTTTATTTAAGAATATTAGCCATGAGGAACATGACCAATAATACAAAGGGTATTATTGGTCATGTTCCTCCCCTCCAATTAAGTGAAAACTTGTGCTAGGAGTGGGTACGACAATAGTGTAACGGGTGGGGTTTGAACCGTCGACCTTACGGTTCCTGATCCGCGACCGACGACCGTTGCACTATTGAGGCTTGATTGTATGTGGAGGGTATCAAGAGCGTCGCCAGCAATGGGCAAGGGGGGAATGGGGGGGGGCGGCAAGTTGTTATATGGAGGATGGAAAAGCATGAATTTTAAGTTCAGTCAAAAGTTACGAAGCTATAAAGCAAGTATAGCTCTTTACAGCAGGGCTATTCTGTAAAGCCATTTTCGAATTATAGCGAGTGAATTCGAGATGAGTTTGCTAATTTGTACTCTGTAAAACTCGATAGTACAACAGGTCTTCTCACTCAAACTCACTTCACTTCGCAAGTGCGTAGCAGATGTTTACAGAATATCAAACCAAGGTGAAGTGAGTTTGCTTTCGAAGCGAGTTATCTCACTTGAGTGAGCTTCGATATCGAGATGGTATTTTAGAGAATAGCCCTACTGGACTTGACGTGATTAATTTTATATGTCAAGTGAGTAAGTTTAGGACTTAGGTTGCATTTGGCTATAGTTTTCTAACCTGCAGGGTAATATTTTCTCACAAGGGGGGAGGACCTTGGAGGGTGTATAGATCGACCAAAATCTCATGAAAAATAGGGAAATGAAATTCCAAGGTTAGCAACACTACGGCTGCCCTAGCGATAAACAAAGTAACTGTCATTTTTTGTGAAATTGACTTTTTGCATTAACAAAAGTTTTATGTCGAGTAGTTTTTTACCACAGTTTAATATTTCAAATAACTTGAACCGTTTACTGAAATTTAAATTGCCCAAACAAAGTAACTGCACTCACTAATCCGGAATATAAATGCAAAAACCAAGTAAACAACAAGCACAACACAAAAACAAAGTAATTGGATGTTGATTACTTTGTTTTTGTATTTAAAATGCAGTTGCTTGATTTTTCGTTTCGTGAAACGATCACAGGTAAGGTGTTCTGAATGTAATTACTTTGTTTATCACTAGGGCAGCCGAGTTAACCTAGTGTTGCTTACTACAAAATTTAATTTCCCTATTTTTCATGAGATTCTGGTCGATATATAATAATAATTTTATCCACCTACCTTCAGTCGCTCTATCGATCGTGTACCACAGTTTGAACTGTTCAGGATGCTCCCTCTGATATTTCTCAAGCTCCGGCCTCACCAGGATGTCTTGTTCGGTTTGGTTTGCGAACAACAAACTCAGCTGAGTTTTGTCGTTTGGATCTGTGCATATGTGCCTTACGAGTTGAAGCATCGGTGTGATACCAGTGCCACCTGTAACATAACAAGATATATTTAAAAAAAAAACGACTTCGGTCCATCAATCTCAAGAGAAATTTGTGTACCAATCAAAAATATTAGTGACATATGGGTACATTTATGCGTATAACTCTTCGGACATAAGATTAATATGTACTAGTTGTGTTATTTATTAAATCTTCCTGAAATTATGTAGAATGTAGATTAAGATACAGAAAAAATCATCAAGATCGGTTCATTGGTTTTTGAAAATATGATCGCCAACATACATAGGTACATACGGTTAAAACATAACACATAGGTGTACTTACGTACACCACATAGGTGTACTTACCGTTAAAACATAACGTAGTATAGTAACTTTATTTTGCGGAATAAAAACTTTGCAATAATCCACTAAACCTGTATGTGAGTGAACCCAGGTGTGGATCTACCCTTAACAGGCCGAAATTGGACGAATACAAAAGAACTAAAAGGGTTGAATTGCAATTGCGTGCATTTCAACGAACGGTACGGCGTATAAGTCACGGAAAATAAGTCGAGCGGTGACCTTCAATGCGCAGAAGTCGAAAATGAGGTATCTCGGGGTGTGAGGGGGTGTGGGGATCGTTCGTAAGCACTGATTAGCTCTCGCGGATCCCTCGTAAGCGCTGATTGGCTCTCCAATCGTATTGTGTCCCGCTCGCTCGTACGACGCTGCGCGCACTTGAAGGTCACCGGTCGACTTACGTGACGGGTGTTATACCTATCTCATGATAGAAAATTCTGAAGTAGGTGCCTACACCTATTCATAGTAGATTATAATAACTATAAACATTGATAAACAGCTTAAGTCTGATCGTACTGAAATATTGAGTGTAATTATGTAATAAATAATTATAAAATAAATGAATTCTAACATTATATTAGTTCGTCCTACGTGACGTCTTGTAGTGTAGTCTGTAGAGGTCAGTCGGCGGTTACATATGCAACAGGCAAATATGAGAAAATTAATATTGAAATCAGAACTATAAACTTAGCAATCAGACTAATTTATCTCACTTGATAAAAAGTATTATCAGTTAACACCAAAACGAACTCGATATAATTTCTTTGGGATTTGAAAAAACATACACATAGTATTATTACTTAGATTTGAGGCACTCAAAGTATAACAACAAATTAAAAACAAACAAAAATATTGGTTATCGGATTGATTTGGAAATTATGATAAGAAAGTTTAAAATGATATTGTGAGATGATGATAGTAAAATGAATATAAGTAGTTTTTATGGGTTCTTCTCAGACAAGGGCGCGTTTGGAACCCTCGTAGCTTTAGCTTTAAGTTGTCATACCGTCATACGTACCTAATTATTATCACGATTACCTCACTTCTATATACTTTTAAAATTTACATTTAAAAAGCGTGCAGTGTACCAACTTAGAATAACGTAATGACTAAAGAAACTTTGACTTTGCATTTCAGTTCACTCTGATTGCCCTTGCAACTGTGGGTGCGATGCACGGCGAGGTGTTATAAGTTTGACGTGTGTGTGCGCGCGTGCGTGCGAGTGTGTGTGAGTGTGTGTGTGTGTGAGTGTGAGAGTGTGTGTGTGTGTGTGTGTGTGTATGTGTGTGTGTGTCTCGGTCTGTTCCCCTGTGGCGCTGAAACGGGTGAACCGATTTGAATGCGGTTTTTTTTGTTTGAAAGGTGTATTAGTCGAGAGTGTTCTTAGCTATGTTTGAAGAAAATCGGTCCAAGATGGCCGCCGCTACAAAATGGCGGATTACATATTTTTTCACAACTACCTTAATATGGGTATCAAATGAAAGGGCTTGACTAGTAGAATAGCACTATTGCAAATCCAAGATGGCCGCTGCCATAAAATGGCGAATGTCGGGGGAATGGAATTTGTAATTTATACTTGTTACACTAACCTGCTATCATATTCAGCTTGTTGGCCATGATTTTTACTGGTGGATCTTTTCTCAGTTTCCTGATCAGGAATGTGCCATTGTTCGCATACTGCAGTCTACCAGATGGCCCTCGCACATCAATTGTTTCACCTATTTTCATGTTCTCCAAGTATTGTGACATTTTACCACCCTCAGGGAATTTGGGATGGACATTTTTGAAATAAACCTAAAAGAAGATCTTGCTTATAACAATAATTTAAAAACATAAAATATGAATTATAGTTAATTATTTCCTGCAAGTCAGGGTATAGAGTATAGACTAATTTTGTACCTATAATCTTATCTAACAGTGCAAATGATGTAAAATATTCATATCAAAAATCATATTTTGTCATTAAGATAAGATAAAATTAGGATGATATTTTTCTTTTGAGGACTTAATGATTCATGAATGAAACTACTAGGAACTGAAAGTTTTAATTTTGTATTGACAACAGCTTATTGAAGAAAGACCAAAATAATTCTTTAAACCCTAGTAGGTACCTACTAGGTACCTACCAAGTAAAATATAATATTGATTCCAAAAAAACTATTTTATTTTTGCTTTCATAAATGGATATGTACTTAAATGTTCGCTAAATATTGTTTTTCCCAATAAAATCAAACAAAAGCTATATTTCTAATTTCTCTAATGGTAAACAAGTATTACATTAGACTTTAAAGTAATTTCTGGTAAGTACACACATTACAGTATATTTCTTGACTTACCACAAAAATACTTTAAAAACTACTTAATAAATTAATTAGAGACAACTATGTATTTTAATTACCTTTATGACCAAATCAACATAACCCTTCTCCTCATCACTAGATACTGGAGTGTAAGCTCTGATGATAAGTTCATCGTCTATCTTGACTGATAAATGGATATGCTGGCCGATTGGCAGTCCTGCGATCAAACAGACATTGATAACAACACTCAAGGGTTGGAGATAAAGATTATTGTTTAATGTAGGTACTTACAATACTACTCAACCAAGCCAACTAGGCACCTAGAGTATAGGGGGCCGCATTCCTATCCAGTGCAGAGTTCGCTTGGTTGAGTAGTATAATAGTCCTATTGAAATGTTAATAGGCCAAGTTTTGCAACTCCCAACTTAATTCAGTCACTTTGTTAAGTTAGCAACATTGCTACATATTTTGTGAGTCAAGTTAGCGGAGAGGTGACAAAGTGTGCATGTTAGTATTTCACATCTAGGTTACATACATTTATTTTATTGACAATGATGACTCTCAAATGGCTGATTAGGGATATCTAATTTGCTTTTATGATACAGATACTTTTTTAAATCTAAAGCTGTAGGCTTCTAGTTTTACTGGACTGAATTGAGTTCATTAAAAATATTAAGATTAATTTGTCTGTCTGTTTGTCCTTTATGCATTGATCATCCTGAAAAAGAGTTCCCCAGGAACTTAGTATCAGGCATTCGCTTCTTGTTAATAATTAATGGGTTTTAGCTATATTTCTTTTATTTATTTTTTAGGAGAAACTAGGTTGTTACCATTTCAAAATTAATAAGTACTTAACCTTTATAATGTTTTATTCAAATGGACCTATTTCATTGTTTCTCTTGAAATGAAACTATGACTATAAAGCATTGGTTTGTAAATTAGGCTTCACTGAGAAGAATCCATCAAAAAAAAACTCTGCAGTTGCTTCAAAAAGCAACATTCACTTCGCTAACTAGAGGGCAGCCGCAAAGCTGATTAACATTAAAAGATTATTAACACAAAATGTTCATAGAACATAAAAGCTTACCTAAAACATGCTCTGGGGTAGGCAGACCAAATCTGAATCTCCTTGTGTCGTGACTGATTTCTTCACGTTCAATCAGCGGTAATGGATACTTTGTATTTGGATCCAATAAAGTTATGAGAGGCTTACTTTTCCCGGGGCTTTTTGACTTCTTACCCCATACAAGGTGTGCCAAAACCGATGTTAAGACTACCACCGCCCCTACACCAAACACAATGGGTAAAACCTGCAATGACATAATTATTATTATTTTTTTTTAATTAAAAAAAAATAGTAATAAAAAAATAAAAAATAATAATAATAATAATAAAGGAAAAAAAAAGAAAAAAAAAAAAGAAAAAAATTCAAACAAAATATATTTTAAAGAAAATATGTATATATTATTTAGATTTACATTATTTTTATTATTATTAACCTTAGTTTTAAGTCGCTGTGTAAGAAGTAGGTGATCTGCACCATAAGGAGAAGTTGTATATTATCAAATCATAAAACCAAACAAACAATAGAAAAAGGCACGGACCAAGAGTCTGTCGAGTTGTTGACTATTAATTTACAAAAAAAAAACCTGCAATGACAGATAATTTCTACTATTATAAAATGTAAAACAACACAGTCATGAGAACATGACACCTCACTGGGTGCAGCCTCACTCGCTGTGCCATGTCCTCAGCTGCCTTGTCAGTATGCACTAGTGACACTGTAAGCACTGGCATATGCCAGGACGCCATGGTAGTTCAACCATGATATTATATTAAGTCTCCGTAAGTAATCATCACCATTGCCTGTTCCTAAATTGACGTTCAAAAAGTGTACAGTGTACCAATTTTGAATTTTATTTGATTTGATTTTATATCAACTTACATTGTGCATCAGAAAGTATATTAAGACAACATAGAAAGAATAAGCAAGAAGGAAGGTATACCCATCAAAGTTCCTGTTGAAATTCAACTAGAATAGTATAAATTATAAATTATTAATAGATAACAATATTCAGTATAAATTATCATTTTTTTTCTTCAGTAAAGATCTTATCCCAAGGTTAAGTTACTGATTAACATGTTTAATTCTCAATTAGAAAGACTGAATATTAAAATACTTGTAAGTAGGTACTTCATGTAAATTATTGCAAAAATAATTATTTTACATACTGGTATTGTCTCAAGTAATTCTGATAACAACAGGTTGCCCATGTTTTCACAAACACAACATATAGTATGTAATCACATCAACATTCAACATTAAGCACGTCAGGCACGTCAGTACTAACTCGCGAATAGATAACGACGAAAAATAAAGTTTGAGTATGACATGAACTTAGTGAACTTTACGAGAATACGAAGGAATTGTAACAAGCCGCCTGATGTAATTTGTTCCTGAACCCACATCTGAGTTCAGACCATTCAGAGCGAACCCTTTGTCACTACGCGCCGTTTATGCAATAAATAATGAATAGCATGAAGCATCCCGACATAAAGTAACAAAACAGTTATGACATAAATAATAAATAATATTACATAAAATGTACCTACTAACCAAACTCATTTTTCCTGTTGTACTAGCTACGGATACGGATGGATTACTATTATGACTACCTATTGCAAAAGAAATACTCACGAATTATCAGGAAAACGATAAGAAAATACCAGTCAAGGTACACGTAGGAATTATCAATAAAAATAGTAAGGTATTCTTATCTATTAAACAACAATAATATAGACAGGTAGGTACTCACATAATTAGGGCCACTAGCATACATTTTAATCTTTAATAATATAATATTTTAATCACTTGATAATCAGAATCACACAAATATATTGTTATCGTTTCACGTAATCACTTTTTATTGTAAGCTACGTAATCATGCGCTAAGTAAGTATTATTACATACAAAATAGGATTTCTACTGCATGTACTTATTACACTATAATCAAGGTTTTTACAATATGGTTAAGTTTTCCTCTTATTCATTGTGAAAATATGATTGTCTCGGATCATGGATGTGTCATGCAATGCGAGAATTTTGGCTCACGAATCGCGAAATATTATATCTTGCCGCCGCCGCGCCGCACTGGTGAACTATGAGATTTATTTACATTTCCAATAAAAAACACAATCCAAGAATAGATCAACATGAACGGCAAAAGTCTGAAACCGTGCGTGTTTTACTGTTTTGAGAAATCAGTGTCGTTGACCACAAAAAATAAGTACCACTTCAGATGTTTGGTGGATATATATAATCATAAATTGAATGTAAATTACTTATTGCAAGTTTCGTCCCTTTTATAATATAATAATTATTATTATATTTATTACAATTATTTTATTTGAAGCGAAAAAGAGATGTCTAATATTTAAAATTGGCGCCTTGCTCCGTTTTGTTGACATTGACAGTTACATCTTGTTAATTTTTTTTTCAACTGTCTTTATGTGCTTTACGGCTCTGGGTTCTAGTCATGTTAGCAAAGTAGATTTATCTGTACGTTTACATGCTTGGCAAGCTTCGGCAAGCGTTCACAAACACATTGCGTGTAAACAGGATGGCTTGGCTTGCGTGAACTTCTGCCGATCAGAGTTTGAGTCGGTTTTTGATTTTACCTAATCTAAGATTTGAATACAAATTAAAGGAAGCTTGTGATGCGTTTAAACGCGCTTGTTTGAGTGGTCTGTTCCATTTCTATGGATTTTTAACATCCACTATCTTCTCTGCCCAACTTTTCACTTCTTTTTTATTTTAGTAGTTTTACTAATAAATAAAATTGAAGCGTCTGTCTGTAATTTCAAAATAACTACCTACCTCATATTGAGCTCATAAGGTTATTTGAAATGTACCATAACTGAATCACACGTTTTTAAAAATTTTGTCCGTTTGAACCATTGATATTATTATTTCTATGGTTTGAACGAGCTAATCTTCGCGGCTGAACTTATTTGACGGCACTTTCACAGACAAGTAGAGGATTAACCAAAGAGTAACATAGACTACTTTTTAAGAAACTTTCAAAAAGAAGTTTTTACCTATGTACACCGAAATCTCCGAGATTCTGAACCGATCTACGTATTTTTTTTGCGTTTGTAAAGACTTGAAGCACAGAGTACCTACAGAGGGGAAGCTTCTAGTAAAGCGGCCCGCTGTAGGTACACTCACACATATGCGCATGTTTGTCACCAACTGTACCGGTTAGTGGAACGAGCGCGCGTCCGTGAACCGTTGGTGAGTGTGTTTATGTGAGTATACCTACAGCGGGCCGCTTGTGGAAGCTTCCCCTCTGTAGATTTACTACTCGTGTGCTTGAAAGCTTGCAAGATCGGCAAGCGTGTAAATGAGGTATTACTGTAGACTTTGCCACAGACCATAAAAAATAGGGTGGTTGTCGTTGTCTTAGCAGGAAATTAAGATTCATCATTCACCCAATCATCCATTCCATTCATATTTCAACGGCATATTGATTCTCACCATTGCATAGGTACTATCTACCCCGCACTAGCAAATAACAGAAATTCCACGATCTTGTACGGAGCAGACTAAATAACCACAAAATGTGTTCACAGCACTGACCACGAATTTTCCAGTTACATTTTGCCAATAATCCCCTTTCCCCTGTAATTAAGCGGTATTAGGTAACAAATTGGCAACACAATAAATGGGAAGCACAAATCAATGGTATTGCCCGTTATAGTATCGAGCATTGCGCGCCTCGATAGCTGACCGTACCTAGCAAGCAGCATTATTCAGTGCAATACAAAAATCTATGATATAATTAAAAAAGCTTAGCTTTTGAAAATAAAAACACCAGAAGAATACCAGTCAAATTTTATAATAAAGAATTAGTACAATCTCTGAGGCGGACCCATTGTAGATTTCATATGCAGTGATCGTACATTCTGCCAGTGTTTCTTCAAGAGTGATACCAAGAAGTTGATTGACAGGTGCACATTTTGTGCCAGCTCATCTGGAGTCATGTCAACATGGCCGACCGCCACCGAGAGACACAGTACCTAAAATAAAATCAAATGTAAATTTAAAGACATCAAAATACTATGAATTTTCATAAATCTATAATTTGTGATGCATGGTTGTCAGTCGTAATGTGGTAAGGATCTAAACAGATAGTGCATCTAGACTGCAAAATCGCATTTTGTACCTATGTGTCATGTAGTTAACCTAACAGTTCACATTGGCTGACCAACTGCTTAGCTTCTTGCCGTATGACATCACATCAACTGCAAAATAGGACTCTTTAATCTTTCTTCAATAGAACTGTGCAGTTGGTAAACCATTTACCAGATATATTATCCAATGCAAGGCTATGTTAATTCGACAATCTGTTCGACATTTATTATCCCATGGTCAAAAGCAGTGCCTCTTGAGAAACAGCATGAAAAATAAAAATTAGATAATTGCATTTTAACCATGATTTATATTTACCTTCTTCATTTGGAATTTGATGGTAGCCTTGACTTCATCAATCTTCTGTGTCATGGACTCCTGGTGGGAGAGGAGACCAGGGAACTTGCCGGCCTTGTTCAGACCGGGACCCAGCAGACGTGGGATCTGTTTGATGAGGGACTCGGATGCCAGGAAAGCATCGTATCTAGAAATAGATAAAAAGCTCATTAGGTCTAGAAGTTTTAGATGTTTATACAAAATAGCCAGTTGCAGACTTGAGGAAGCAGTCTGCAACTGGCCACTTCCAGAAATTTTAAGAACATTCAAATATTTGAAAGAGATCTAAAGTACAGTTCTCAGGCAATCTAAAGGTACACCCACACAAGCACCCCCATGGCATTACTGACACGGTGCACCTGCAGTTATGCCATTTTAGACACGGTGCACCTGCAGTTATGCCATTTTAGACACGGTGCACCTGCAGTTATGCCATTTTAGACACGGTGCACCTGCAGTTATGCCATTTTACATTAAGTCGCTAGTCTAACAACTAACACACTTGCAGTATTTTTAAATAAACTGTAACTGTGTAAAAATTCATACAGGCGTTTAGTCATACAGAGTAACAAATAAACAGTTTCAGATTAGGATGACATTATTGTACAAGTCCCGGCACGTAAGTGTAGCACTGAGCAAGTGTGTGCAGCGTCATATGAGTGAGCAGTACACAGTCCGATTCGAGAGCCCATCAGTGCTTACAAACGATCCGCATGCCCACGCCCCGACCCTCTCACCTCCCCAAGATACCTTATTTTCGACTTTACATTGAAGGTCAGCGCTAAACTTACGTGTCAACAGTGAAATGTTTTTACTCACTTCTTAGCTAGTTTCTTGACAAGCTTCTTGCTCTTGTTAAGTTTCTTCAGGGCTTCAGCGTCCATGCAGGGAACATCCAAGGACTTGGCTTCATCGCAATGCTGCTGGTCTCCCAGAACACACACCTGCATTTTTGGCCTCGGGATGTACTTTAGCCTGAAAAAATTTCAATGAATTTAGTATTTCTATATATAAAATTAATTACAATGTAATTTAGCTTTACATCAGTTAAATTATGTCATCAATAGTCAGATAATACATGCAATTTTTACAATCATCATCTAGTTTTCAATAATGGTGAATAAAAGTAATAATAATATCATAACTTCAGTAGGAAAGACCTATTCGAAAGCATAAATCTTACAGAACACAGTAATGCAAAAATAATTGAACTATACATGTAATTTCAAGATGAATAATAATGAAATCAAGAAATTAATTCCTTATCAGTGAAGTAAACTATACTGTATTATTATTATAAATGAGGCAGGATTATAAACTGGACTTGAAAGATTTGGTTCAGAGATACCACAGCTCATTGCATAGAGCACTCGTTCTTACACAAAAAATCTACTAACTACTTATGCAAAATAAAACAAGCTATGTCTGTGTTATTTTCATACTTCATATTATGTTATTAAAGCCCAAAGTTGTGATTTTAGTGATAAGATATGAACCTTTTGAGGCTCATAACAATATACCTACATTAATCTAAAACAGAATACTACACATATACATACAGTTAGCAATAGTATCTTACCACTGATCCGAACTTCATGATTATTTATAGTTTTAAGCTAAGTCGGTAAGCCAAAGCAAACCTACCCATTATTTAAAGACTTTGGGTGAAGTCCCGTCAGTTATCACTGACTCCCTGTCCAGATACATTTTTGTGGGCTTTAGCATTTGTATAGAAGTATATTTAACAACCAAATTAAAACCCAAGTTATTTGTGGCGCATATATTTTACAACCAAATTAAAGTTATTTATGGCGCATAATGCCAAATGCCATTCATAAGCCAACTCTTAATGAGTTGGCTTATGAAACGTGCCGCCCTGATAGAGCAGATGAGTTTATAGGGTTGTTCTAGAGGGTCTTTCGATGCCACAAAAACATTTTTTTAGCTGGATGCACGTTTTTTTTTTGTTACAAAAAATTTGCCCCGCATTGAGAACCTCCTTTTTGGAAGTTGGTTAAAAATGGACTAATTAAGTAGGTATAGTTTTAAATTGATTGTTTCGAATAATTTTCACCACGATACTTTTATATCAATACTTAATATAATCAAGTCCACAATAATGCTCTCTCCAGGTTAACATACTTGACGGTGCCGGAGAAACGCTTGTCCTTTTGGGGGTCATAGTTCTTGAGACCGATTTGGAGCTCGACCGTCTCCAAGAAGTTACGTTTCTTGTCCTTAGATGACTGGAGGACGGCATTTACGCATTCGTATAGCGTATCACGCGATACCTTCGACCTAAAAATGTAATAATAAAGTTATAATTAATTAATAACACATCACATTATTTGAGAACTTTTGAGGTTATGTTTTAATATTAGAAAATATCTACATTTCGAACCTTAAATTAGTGTATTTTTAAGAAACGTAACAATGTAATGTATAGTTATTATACTCTAATAATATTTATATTAATGGATTACCAAGATAAATTCAGATTATACTTACATGTCGGTTGCAACACCTTCCTCTCGTTGTCAATAACATAAAAGAAAAGACTGTGTTACCAACTCTCAAAAATATTTATCCCTATAGCTTAGTCAAAAACCTCTAAAATCTCCCTGGTAAAATAAAATTATTAAAAAATAATAATAAAAATAAAATTGAGCCAACATTTTTGAAGAGAAACTTCTTTATTTATAATTGTGCTTTTGAAAATCGATGAAACGAAAAAGCGACACCAAAATCCTCTCTTGCGTAAGTACAGGAGTCCATAAAGTGATAGGAGGTCGTTTGGGCGCTGCACAAGTGCCAGAGAGTGACAAACATATAATTCACATAGGATTTAACCTGCGAGAGAATGAGATAGAATACAAGTCGGATTCCATTACGCTCCGCTTCCACTCCCCGCCTACGCTACGTTCCGTTTTGGAATCCTATTACAAAAACAAAGACAAGGTTATAATGTTACTTAATTATAATATTTTGGAACATTCGAAAAATTAGGATGTAAGTTTCGCGTTTTTTGTCCTTAATTAAGAAATGAAAGGTTTTGAGGTTTGATATTGCGACAAAAATATTTGTTTTATAAAAAAGTTTTTAAACAGGTGTTGTAGGAAATATAATTTTCTAAAGAAATGACTCAATTTTTTATGTGACCAATGTTTTTACGATTTTGAACAACTTTTATTTAAAATATAATATAAATCCCACTGCATTTGTTTACCCCCCTAAATTTGGGGAAAAGCCCATAAGTTGGCAACCTTGTCAGACAAAAGTCAAAAAACAAAATGCAATGACTGATGACCATAGAGATAATAATAATAAATAGAGTTGGCATAATGTCCTATAGAAATTAGTGGATCGGAAAATAGCTCAAGCTTATCAAAATTTTCATAAGTGTGAAAGAGACAACATTACATTTTTGACATAATAATAAAACAGTTTGCGGCAGACTCGTGACTTAAGATGGCCTCCCTAAAATGTATACATGAACACTTACACACGCACAACTTGAGACATCACAATGAACACGCGCCATTTTATGTCTTCGGATTGTGCGTGTGTGAGTGTATTATGGCACGTTTTTAAGGTAGGTATGCCAACTCTATTTATTATTATTATCTCTATGCTGATGACACTTGACCGTGAATTGATATTTGACTAGGAACAAGTAGCTATGGAAACGAGATATTTTAGACGAAATCAAACATCTCTTTGACTCACTCACTTGTACCGATTTTAAGCATAAGAAAGAAAGAGAAGTCTACTACTATCAGTTGTCCTACTTTAAACAAAAAATAACCAGTTTGATGTAGTTCAACTGTTATACTTATATATACTTAGGCCGAGGCCGCATGGTAAGGCGCAACATCGCGACTCGCGCCTCAAAGACGGCGGCGATGAACAATGGGATCGGGAACATTCACTTAACTTGTGTCAGTTTGTGTTGCGAATAGTAGAAAATGTACCCTACGTGGGCTACGTGTACTTAAGGATTTGTTCAACCCCTATAACATATTTCTCTTTGAGATTTCGTTTCTTATATTATTTAAAAGAAAGTAGGTTTATGAAATACATCAAGATGTTAGATTTAAAGTTGGATATCTAAACAGACTATCTAGCTTGAACAAGGTACATAGGTAAATACCTTCACATTTTCAATAGACACTAAAAAGGAACTTGGGCATTAAAATGGAACTATGTACATACAGTAATATTAATGAGTATTAATTTTTTAATATCTCTTTTCCATCACTATGGTTTTCCCAATGAAAGTTCTATCAAATTCGGTCCAGCATTTCGGAGACAGACAAACACAAATTTTAATGCAACACATGCATCCGGATGTTCAAAGGTACAAGTGCAAGCCAGGTTCCAAGTAATATGGAATACTGAGGGTTGTGATGGCTGTAATTTCTGAACTACAAAACCGATGACCTTGAAATATTTACGGAACAATTTTTAAAGTATTTCCTTTTAACAAAAAAATAATGAATGTAATTGCACCACGCGTTAATGAATTACAGCTAAGTATACATTTTCCAATCTATTCAGCAGTTTTTGCGTGATGCGCACACAAACATACAGACAAACAGATAAACAGACAAAAATTTCAAAAATAGCTTTTTTACGTCCCATTACTTAGGTACCCCCCAGTTATTATTTTGCAAATTTCTTTAACGTACAGACACGGCAAGTCTACGATTTTATTATATGTATAGATAAGCGGAAACCCGCGACTTCGTTCGCGTGGTTCGGATGGTTTTTGAAAATCCAGTGGGAATCATTTTGTTTTTCCTAAGCTCCTTTGAGCTCATACCTTGCTAAAAACTGTTAAAATTTCACTGGCGGATGTTTAGGTAGATCAAAATGTAAACATCCGCCAGAGAAAGTCCCATCAAAATCGATCCAGCCTTTTCAGAGATAAGCCGGTAATCTTTCTAACAAAAAAAGAATGAATGATATCGGACCATGCGTTAATGAATTACAGCTAAGTAAACATTTTAACTTTCATCCCCTCTCTCAAGGAAACCATGCTGAATTTCGAGATAAAAAGTATCCTATATGTTACTCCTTAGTATGAACTTAAATCGTGCCAAGTTTCACTTCAATCCATTTAGTAGTTTTTGCGTGATGCGCGCACAAACATACAGACAAACAGATAAACAGACAGACAAACAGACAAAAATTTGAAAAATAGCTTTTTTATGTTCCATTACTTATCCCTAACATCCCCCAGTTATTATTTTGCAAAAATCTTTAATGTATAAATACGGCAATTCTACGATTTTATTATAATTTTATATGTATAGAATATAGATAACGAATGATTTAAACAAATAAAATATGGCGCACGTCGCTTAAGTTATGTGGCCAGTCCCATAAGTTCATAGGAGTTTGTTTTAACGGAATCGCTGTCGCATCAGCGCGTGTTGTCTTACCAGTGCGGTTTTGACCTAAGCAAGTATAAACTAGGGATGACAATTTAAGTAGGTATCGATAATAATTATGGAAATTGACTGGCCCGTTGGCGCGGTTGGCAGTGACCCTGCCTTCCGCTCCGGGGTCGCGGGTTCGATTCCCGCTCCGAGTCTGGGTGTATTTATAATAATATGTATATATGTATACCTTTATTAAAAATATATATGTATTTATGTATATGTAAATATGTCTATCAGTCGGCTGTTACCTATAACACAGGCATTAAGTTGCCTACTTTAGGAACAGACGACCGTGTGTGTATGTGTGAGTATTTATTATTATTATTATTATAGAAATAGAAATCACTTTTATTGTAATTTTGTAGGTACAAGAGAGTATTATGAATATGGTAACAGTCGGGTAAATAGTAAAAATTACATTATGGCGTACAATAAGTATATGAACAATATTGACTATGATTTTACTTTTTCATAACTCTTTAAATAATTATTATTTACATATCATACATACAACGTTAGTTTTACTTTGCGCAAAAACCGAAACACGTGTCAAATATTTTTACACTAGCTGACCCCCGCGACTTCGTTCGCGTGTTAATAGGTTTTATATAGGATCGGAACGGATCCCATAGTTCTTTTATGTAATTAAACTAAATGTAGCCTAAGTTACTCCTTATAACAACACCTATCTGCCATTGAAAGTTCCGTTAAAATCGATCCAGCCGTTTCTGAGATTAGTTGAAACAAATAGACAGACCGACAAACATAAATTTAAACGCACGCCAGTTTAAAATAAGCCGTACGTACAAAGATCCGGGTCCCATGTTATTTGAACCCAATAAATGTCTGTCATTTCTGAACTAAAAAACCTATGACCTTGAAATATTTACGGGACAATATATAAAGTACTACCTTTCTAACAAAAAAAGAATGAGTGAAATCGAACAACGCGTTAATGAATTATAGCTAAATACACGTTTTAACTTTCATCCCCTCTCCCAAGGGAACCATGCTGAATTTCGGGATAAAAAGTATCCTATAACCTACCTCGGAGTATAAACTCAAATCGTACCAAGTTTCATTCGAATCCGTTCAGTAGTTTCGGCGTGATGCGCGGCCAAGATACAGACAGACAGACAGACAGACAGACAGACAGACAGACAGACAGACAGACAGACAGACAGACAAAAATGAAAAAAATTACAGTTTTGGCTTCAGTATCAATTATAGAATGCCCTCCAAAAGAAATTTTCAAAATATCTTCAATGTACAGAATTGGATCTGTTACAGTTTTATTATATTATAGATTAAAAATATTTATACAAAATTTCAAAAAAATATAATGAAAAGTAACGAAGTTATAAGCTTGTTATGTTGCGTCGTTGTCCTCGAAAAAAATGGTCACCGCAAGCCGTCGCCGCAGCGACTTGCGATCGACGCGAGTTGCATGACCGCCGCTGTGTGCCGACCGTCAGCTGATGCGCGGTAAATCATTGTGTCTAAGCTTGTAGGATTTCAAAATATTTTTGGACAAAAATATAACACGGTATATAAATGGTTGGATTAGATTTTGTTACTGATTCTGAACAAACTACTTTCAGGTTTTGCGTAAAGTAAAACTATCGTTGTATATTACAGGTAACTTTATGATTTAATTTAGATACAAATTGTTGAAGGATTGGTTTAGTCAAGATTCATCAAAAAAGCCATGCCAAGCCAGGTGAAGCCATGAGTACCTACTTGAATAGGAGTACATACCTAGGCCAGATTAAGATGACTTCATATAAGAATGCTAACAGATAAAAAGATTAGCTTGACTTCTCCAAGCTTGTTTTATTATCTAACTAGCTTTTGCCCGCGGCTTCGCCCGGGTGAATTTCGGTTTTGAACAAATCCAGAGGGAATCGTGGATTTCCGGTTCCCATTCCCGCTCCCTTTTCCAACCTTATAAAGGTTGGAAAAGGGAGCGGGGAACTACTTTCAACCTATGGGAACCTACTTTCAAGAAAGTTTGCTATAGTAATCTACCTATAGCTGTAGATATAGATATCGGGTTTTTCAAAGTCCCGCGGGAACTGTTGATTTTTCCTGATGACTTGTTGATGATGATGATGATTTATTGTTATTGTGATGTGATTGTAAATGTGAATTATTTCAAAAGATGGTGCTCTAGAGTTTGTTTCGCCATTTCTTCTCTAAGACAAAAGCCCCTTGGAAATGGTGGTAGATTCAATAACAAAGTAATAAGAGATTGAAATATAATACTTTAAAAGAGTGTTTTCTTCTTTTATTTTACTTCATTTGAATTAAGTTTAAATTACTATGCAAGTTATCTCGTCAAAACGCATTAGTTCCACTATTTATATACAATTATATAGATACATAAATACTACACGTTGCTCACACCCGCGACTTCGTCCGCGTGGATTTAGGTTTTTTTTTAATTTTGTGAAATAAGATATATAATTAAGAACTATTTGCTTTTCCGGGATAAAAGTTGCTTATGTAAATTTCCGGGACGCAAGCTACCTCTGTACCATATTTCGTATAAGCGGATGGACCATTAAGAATCTCGTGGGAACTCTTTAATTTTCCGGGATAAAAAGTAGCTTATGTCCTTGCCCGGGATGTAAGCTACCTCTGCACAAAACTTCATCAATATCGGTTACACTGTTGGGCCGTGAAAGGCTAGCAGACAGACAGATAGGCAGACACACTTTCGCATTTATACACGCATTTATACACTGTGATTTTTAATTCCGTGGAATTCTGACAGCTGTCATTGTCATTTGCAGATGAGTTATTTGTATGGAGAACAGGGTAGACGTCTACGAAGTACGATTTTACCTCAAACTACTTTAATTCCCTGTCATCTTTAAAAGCTATATGCCGCGTAATATTAGTCGTTTCGCCCTAAAATAGAAAACACCAAGAGTGGAAACTAGAAAGTGCACACTAACAGCAATAGAAAAAAAAGAAGCACATTGAAAAAAATTATTGAAAAATGGAAGTTGAATGACATTATCACCATGAAGTGTTTGTGAGGCATTTATCATATCTACATGCGGCAGTTGATTTTTATTTACGTAAGTTTTGAATTTTTTATCTTTTTTGTGGGAATTGTTTTATCTCTGGTAACATTACGTCAGAATTCCACGGAAATAAAATTCTAAGTACGGAAGGAACTCACGGAAGTATAGTATGGGTAGTTAATATTTTACTAAAGTGGTTTGAGACCATGCAATTATTGCCATATGTCGGATACTACACGACTATCGATATCGATATGAGATGACAATGCGCTTCACTAGTGGCATGAAATCTCGTATGAAAAATTAAATTTTATTAAAATAAAGAAATATAATTCTAATACGGTCATTATAAATTTATCAAAATGGTTTAATATTGCATTCGTTATGACTACAGCAAAATAATAATAAACTAAACGTGATAACTTATCAGAATTCAATATAATACTTACCTATGCAAAGATATACGCATATTTTTCTCACGTAATACACTGAGTGGACTTTTGTAGCCAATGGCTACACAAATCATGATTACTAAAATATTAAATAGTCAAAATATTTCACACAACAAAGCACTTAGAAGTTAAAAGATCACAAATTATCGCAAGCTGAACTGTTACTACGGTGGTGAACAAAACAAACAAAATTCACAACAATCTGTCTTTCAAGATGACACTGAAATTATATTGCGATCTTTTTTTTGACAGTGCATATTGACATAAGCAAAAACGAAAGATATAATAAGTATTTATTCATTTTAAATAAGCGTTCTCTAGGAAGAAGAGGGTATAATTTCTCTTAGATATTTGACAGTACCTACTTTGACATTTACCATAGATACGTAGAGTAAGTTGGACACAGACTAAAAACCATTCTAAATAAATATTCAATGGAGATTCAATGCGATTCAATCATCAATGGCTTGTTCGCAAATTTTTGACCAAAACCAATACTGTACGAAGCCCCAGCCTCCATATTCGCCAGACATGGCTCCGTGTGACCTTTTCCTATTTTCAAAAATAAAGAGAACCTTATAGAATCGTCGTTTTACAGGCATAGAGGACATTAAAAGCGCATCGCTGAAAGAACTAAAGGCTATCCCAAAGATCAAGTTTGAGAAGTGTTTCGAGGATTGGAAGCAGCGCTGGCACTAGTGCATAATATCTAATGGGGACTATTTTGAAGGCGACAATATTATTATAGACGAATAAATAAATATTTTTTTCAAAAAACGAAAATTCCCGTTATTTTCTGAACACAGTGGTATAATATAATAAATAAATCAGCCATGTGAACGTAAATTAAGCAGGTAGGTAACTCCAGGGCCGGATTAAACCCTATCAGGGCCCCTAGGCAATGCAATTCTCGAGGCCCCTTTCCTTTACCCTTTTCTTACTTTTTAAAATATATTTTTTTCTATCACAAAAGTCGAGTCGATCCGATCGACTCCTTTGGTACCTATAATGTTACTTCAATCTCTTCTACATCTACACTACGGCACCCCAGTGGGCCCCTAGTCGGCGTGGGGCCCCTAGGCAGTTGCCTAATCCGCCTTATGGATAATCCGGCCCTGGGTAACTCTTATTTTTAGTTACCTTTCTCACTTGATATCAGGTAGATATCAAGCCCAATGTTCTACACCAAATACCAAAATTTCAGATTTGTAAAAATCAATTTTAAGTTAGTCCTGTCATTTAACTGTGTTTGTAGAATTGCACATCCCGCTAAGTCTAATATAAGCGATTTTAAATTTAGAAATCTGCCAAGAGAATTGCTACCAATTTACGTAATGTACGTGTATGTAACGTAATGTAGTTCGTCTACGTGCTAGACATCTGTGACCGGCGAACAGACAGACAGACAGCAGTGTGACACTAATAGAGCCCCGTTATTACCCTGTGGGTACGGCACCCTAAAAAGGGCCATCCCTAAGTTATTTCGAGGCGCGTAGTTCGGTATGATGTTTTTCGTTATAACGTGCATTCGTTATTGCGTGATACGTTATCACATATTTTCGTTGTTACGATAATCGTTATAATGTGCTTTCGTTATCACGTTATACGTTATTATAAACATTCGGTGTCGTATTATTCGGCGTAACATATTTCGAAGTCATGATGCGGACTCAATAAGTTATGTCAGCGCTCTGGGATATTTCTATATTAAGGATATTTATTATTAGAAAAGGTTCGGTAGTTAGGCTTAAATAAAGTAATGCATGTGGGTTTATCTAATTTTATTAATATTCTGTCTAAGGCTAAGTTTTATTGTAAGTACTTAACTACTTAATTAATAGTCGGGCAGCCCTGGAACAAAATTTTTAGTGATTAATAACAAGCTGAATTTTCGTGAGCAGGTTCGTTTCGACGAGACAAACAACTTTTTTATCTATGAAAATTCTCGATGGAGGTAGCTAATCGAGTGGGGAGATGTTAAAAATTTCGATTCACTCGGGTGGGAAATCGTTCCACTAAATTTGTAGGACTATATGACCATTTCATTATACAAGTATTTACTAAGCTGCATACAAAAAATCAGCTGGTTATTAATAATATTCTACAGTGTCCTCCACTCCGAATATTTCCAAAAAATGAGGTTATAAAAATGATTAAACATTATTAATAACTAGCTGATTTTTTGTATGCCGCTTAGTAATTACTTGTATAATGAAATGGCTACATAGTCCTACAAATTTAGTGGAACGATTTCCCACCCGAGCGAATCAAAATTTTTAACACCTCCCCACTCGATTAGCTACCTCCATCAAGAATTTTCATAGATAAAAAAGTTGTTCGTCTCGTCGAAACGAACCTGCTCACGAAAATTCAGCTTGTTATTAATCACTAAAAATTTTGTTCCAGGGCTGCCCGACTATAATTATTATTATAAGTTTTTATAATATAAAGTCTTATTTTTCTATGAATAAAACACTAAGTATTTATAATTATTTACAAGCATATTCAATTTTTAGCGCTAGTTCAGACACGGCGGGAACCGCGCGATTATAGAATCGCATGGAAATCGCGCGGGTCTTATTTATATAAGTTATAAGTAATCGTTCAGACATAACCGCGCGGTTAACGCTTCGTAAACGCGCGGTTCCCGCCGTGTCTGAACTAGCGCTTACTGAGACCGGCTCCAGTCTCCACACGGTGGTCGTGACCGTGAGCGCGCGCATTTTTTCTATCAAACTGATAGACCGGCAACTTTTGGCTATTTTGTCTCCACATGTTGAGCGAAGGAAGTTGGGGCCCGTGTTGGAGCCAATGTGTGGAGACAGGATTATAATATTATTACCTACCACGTGAAATCACGTTCTAAGAATTAATCTTAATAATTTCTCTAATACTTTGCATGACTCCCGTTACTAGAACGAAGCAGCCAAAGGTGATTAGTATGATATCCTTGATCAGAATGTAATTAAACTTTCCGAATCCCCGATCCCAGCAGAAGATGAGGTCCATCAGCGAAGGAGCTATAAGACCCAGAAATGAATAAAAGAATGCTCCCTCGAGACCAATCACTTGTTCCAGTCGTGGTAACGAGGCGGCAGCGATCACTGAAAATATAAAAGAAAAACTAAAATACCACAGCTGGACGTGTATTTGGGCAGGTACATGTGGTCTAAAATCCCGTATTAGAAAAACATACCCTCATCTGTTATTTAAATGCTGGACTAGATGATGCCCACGGCTTCGCCCGTGTGTATTTAGGTTTGTAAAAATCTCATGGGAACTTTGATTTCCCAGAACTAAAAATTGCCCTATCTGTAGTAAGTAGTAACCCGTCTACAAAACGGAAAAATTCCGTGGGATCCTTACGATTTCGGAATGCAATTCCTTACACCATCAGGGTTGAGGAGTTGGACATGTACCTACTCGAGGTCATTCAACAATAAAGTCTTTAATTGGTATCCCCAATATCAATTTAAATAACCGACAGTGCCTAAATCCCATTAGTTTTAGGGATCACATCCCCTACAGCATCAGGATTGAGGAGTTGGAATCCAAATTTTTTGTAGGACAGTGTCGCAATGTTTCTCTATCGATTAAAAAAAAATTAAGTACGCAAATCGGTTCAGAAATCTCGGAGATATCGGTGTACATAGGTAGAAAAACACAACTCCTCCTTTTTTGAAAGTCGGTTAAAAAAGTAGCCTATGTTACTCCCTGGTTAATTCTCTACTTGTATGTGAAAGTCCCGTCAAAATCTGTTCAGCCGTTCCAAAGATTAGCCCGTTCAAACAGACAGACAGACAGACAGACAGACAGACAAAAATTTTAAAAACGTGTGATTCGGTTATAGTATCGTTCAAATAACCATATGAGCTTAATATGAGGTAGTTATTTTGATATTACAGACAGACACTTCAATTTTATTTATTAGTATATAAGTAGATAATTCATAGATTGATACATTGCACATTGGTTGACTGGCTAAATTTGGTGCCTATGATGTTAAAAACACAAAAATTTAATCAATTTTTTTTCGATCTGCTTCCCTCATCTGTTATTTAAACGAATTATATGTCAAATGAAAGATTATTTTATTTTCAATCGAACCGTATTTGGTTGCCTGATCAAAAATGGTGCTAAATCATGGTTGTCTGGATTTTAAGACATAAAATTTTCTGCGTGAGTGTTGAAAGTGACAGAAAAGTGTTGCGCGCGCAATTCCATTTGACAGACAAAGATGCAGTGAGGCAGGCGTGCACTCGGCAGGTGCTTACACTAGCGGCACGCTATGATGGCCGGTTTGACACATTACAATAGTGATGTGGAATGTCAATTTATTCTCGAACAAAAAACAATTAAGTTTTGTTTTTGTACCTGATTAAATAGGTTTAATAAAACAAAAATGTATATGTTTATTTAATTTATTTGAACGAACTGAATATTTGAACGAAAATGAATATACATACTTTATATGCACACAAGAAACATATGAATACAAAAGATACCAAAAAAGGTGCCACAAAAGGCCATAATTAATCAGATTCGTCCATACTACTATTTTCACTGTCGTCACTGCTATCATCACATACATTAATAATTATATGTTCGTTTTCTATAATATTATCTATTTTCACATCTCTTTCATAATCTTCCCTTATTAATTTAACAGTTCTATTCACAACCTTTTCCCAGTCTCCTTTAGTCACATGTTCACAAGCTTCTTCTAATAATTTTAGCATTTTTTTTGTGGTAAATGGGGGTTCTGTATTGTGTCTTGCAGCATATCCCTTAATTTGAGCCCACACCAACTCAATCGCATTATACTCACAATGGTAAGGCGGTAACCGTATAACTCTGTGCCCATGTTCTAATGCTATTTCGTCAATGACGTATCGGATCTTGGTTGGTTTGTTTTCTTTTAAAAGACGTACTAATTCCGCTTTTAACATATTCATGTTTGCATCTACGCCATTTTTACGAAGCCATGCGACGATATCAGCTTTCTTTTGGGATTGGGCAGGTGGCTTGTCAATTTGCATCGAGTGGTATGGGGCGTTGTCCATAATTATAATAGATGGTTCAGGGAGGCTACACAACATTGAGGTAAACCATTCAGTAAACTTTTCTCCATTCATGTCTTCATGATAGTCTCCAGTGGTTTTTGACGCAAAAGCCATGAGAGAACCTTCGACAAACCCGTTGATGGTTCCGGCGTGACAAATTATAAGTCGCGATCCTTTTCCTACAGGAACTTTGGAAGTAGATGCTGCTGTGTCATCGTTCCAAGAACGGCCTACAGTATGGTTAGCATTAAGCCATGTTTCATCCAAGAACACAACATTTTGCCAATTTTTGATTTCTTTCACTTGCCGTAAAAAAGTATACCTTGCCATCGCTATATCAAATCTTTCCATCAATATTTTGCGTTTGTTACATTTTTTGTATCGAAATCCAATGGTCTTCAAAATCTTCGTTAAAGAACTTTCCCCATCATCATCATCATCATCATCATGATCAACCCATTACCGGCTCACTACAGAGCACGGGTCTCCTCTCAGAGTGAGAAGGGTTTTGGCCATAGTCTACCACGCTGGCCAAGCGGATTGGCAGACTTCACACACCTTTGAGAACGTTATGGAGAACTCTCAGGCATGCAGGTTTCCTCACGATGTTTTCCTTCACCGTTAAAGCAAGTGATATTTAAATACTTAAAACGCACATAACTCCGAAAAGTTAGAGGTGCGTGCCCTGGGATCGAACCCACGACCTCCGATTAGAAGTCGGTCGTCCTAACCACTAGGCTATCACAGCTTAGAACTTTCCCCACCGAAGAATAATCCAGCTTCCTTCAGTGAATGCACCAACTTTTTTCTTGTTGGATACTCCTTCTGTAAATAGTAGCCGTAAACATGTCTTCGGATAGCATCGGCATCAAAGCTATCGATGCCTACGACTGGTTTTGCTCGTTTTCTCTTTTTTGGTGTGTGAAGTTTATTTTCTTCTGTGCCAGTCTCGCCATATTTTTTTTTAGTTATCCGTCTAACAGTTCGTTGTCCAATATTAAGCGCATCAGCTACGCGTTCAACCACTGACGTTATAGGTAAAATTGGCCCTCCATTTTGAGCTTCACGATCGAAATAGTTACGAAGGCGTATTACGAACTCACGTGTCTGACTATTTAGAACAGTTCTCTGCGTACGTTCGGTCATATCGACGAAATCCACAACAAAGGGCTTGAACAGAGTCCAAATTAACGAGCAAGGGTCAACAGTAATGCAGTATCAATATTTGAAATCCAAAGCCAGGTCAAAACTATATCACAATCGCATTGCACTGACAGTTTATACTTTTCGAAGCAACGTCAATTCGAAACTGCTTTGTTTTGCATTGAGCATTGACGCGAGTTTGCCGGAGGTAGTAGTTGTGCTAGCCAGCGATCCTATGTGACGATCGTATTAGATTCCATTTTTAAAAATTTATTGATATTTTTTTGCGATTTCAGAGGTTTGTCCACATAGTGAAAATTGTTCATATTCACAAGTACATTCACCCCTTAAATGGTGCAAACTGATTTTTCTACACTTGTATACATTTAAGAAATCAATTTAATAAATAAATTTTGAGTCCTAAACCTAAAACTACATTCGATAAAATTTATGAATCTCTGCACATCACTATCGTCAATAAAGTAATACAATTATTTCCTTCAAAGTCGTTATCAATTAATACGGAACTTCATGAGCGGACAAACGTCAAACCGGCCATCATAGCGTGCCGCTAGAGTAGTCTATCATAGATTAAAACCATAGACTTGCTGTGCCTGTCCATTAAAGATATTTGCAAAAAAAAAAATAAGTGAGAGACGTAAGGGATAAGTAATAAAACGTAAAAAAGCTGTTTTTGAAAATTTTGTCTGTTTATCTGTATGTTTGTGCATGTATCACGCAAAAACTACTGAATGGATTGAAATTAAACTTGGCATGATTGAAGTTCATATTACGGAATAGCATATAGCATACTTTTTATCCCGAAATTCAGCACAGTTCCCTTGGGAGAGGGGATGAAATCAAAATGTGTACTTAGCTGTAATACATTAACGCATAATTTTATATCTTAAAATCCAGACAACCATGATTTAGCACCATTTCTGATCACAACCAAATACGGTTCGATTGGGAATAAAATAATCTTTCATTTGACATTAAATAACAGATGAGGGTAGGTTTTTCTTATGCCGGATCTCCCACCAATGTACCCGCGGCCACGTGGATCAAACACGGAAGGAAACGTGGAGGGGATAGCTGCGTATGGGAACTGTCACGCACGTAATACAATAGCTTACCCCTTCCACTTTCCCTCAGCGTTCAATGTTCGTGTCGATGTTTATAAATACAATAGTTCAATTTTACTTTCGATCATCGACAATCGTGATAATTTTTGAGACGTCTTAAAAAGAAATACGCGCCGAATTGAGAATCTTCTCCTTTTTGGAAGTCCGTTAAAAATGGAGGTGTTCATTCACTTTTGGCGTGTGTTTTCTAGGATTCCGTACTCAAATGGTGCCCCGTGCCATACGGGACCTTTACTAAGTGTTGTAATAGTATAGTCTATGGATGTTGTAAGAGTATAGTCTATGACTCTATGTTATAAGTCAAGGAAAAAGCGGGTTATGTATGGGTTCGGTGTTTGTAGAAAAAGGGGTTTTGGGTAATAATTATAATGATGTTTAATAAAGGTCTGTACTAATTAAAAAGAATCTTTCATTATTACTACATGGTGGCAGCGGTGAATACTGAAATATGGATAAAATTAACCCACCGGAGGTGTTCGATTTTGTGCCGGCATCATGGCCGAGTTGGAGGACGCGATTTTTGAGATACATAAGTATCAGTGGGCAGGCGGACAAGGAAGACCCTGTTAAGATTAATATATTAATATATTTGATGGGAAAACAAGGTGAATTGTTGGCAAAGCAGTTAAAGTTCACGGAAGAGTCCAAATTTGAAGACGTGTTAAAGGACTTGGATGGTTATTTTTTGCCAAAAAGGAATATCATTTTCGAGAGGTTCAAATTTAATACTCGTATACAAAAAGAGGAGGAAGAAGTGGATGAATATGTGAGGCAGTTATACATTTTAGCAGAGACTTGTGAGTTTGGTATGTTGAAGGAAGAATTTATAAGGGACCGAATAGTTGTTGGGTTGAGATCTCTCAAGACAAGTGAAAGAATGCAACTAAAGTCAGATTTGACTTTAGAAGATGCTATAAGGATGGCCAAACAAGCCGAAGAACAGGAACGGGCTAAGGTCATGTTGCAAAGAGATGAGAGTGAGATTAATAGGAAAGAAGATCATGAGATAAATAAAATTCAACAGACGAAAAGACAGGATTGTGAGAGGATTAAGGTACAACAATATAAGAAGTGCTGGTGGTGTGGAAGAATGGGGGTTCACAAAAAAGAGAACTGCCCAGCCAAGGCTGCAGCTTGTTTCAGATGCAAGAAAATTGGCCATTTTTCAAATTGCTGTAGAGACTGGAAAAAGGTGAATAGATTGGACATTGCGGAAGAATTCGAGGTAAAAGTGGATGTTTATATTGATAAAATTAAACAAAGTGTAAAATTTTTAATTGATACGGGGGCTGATATTGTAGCTCTCCCATATTCTGTAGTGGGGAGAAATGCTAAGCTGATAGAAAATGCAGAAATAATAAGAGGTCCTGATGGAACAGTTTTGAAGGTTGTAGGTTGGTTATATATTAAATTGGACTATAAAGGAAATATATTTAAGGGTAAAGCATTTGTTATAAAAAATTTACAAACTCCTATATTGGGAAGGCCTGCAATTAAACAAATGAAAATATTAAAATTATGTAATGTTCAGAGTAAAAGTAATGTTTGTGAGGAAAAGACTTCACTGGTAGACAAAATATCAGTGGAGAAAGAATTTCCAGGTATTTTTAACGAATTAGGAGTTTTCAAAGATAAATTTACCATAAAATTAATTGATAATCCTAAGCCATTTGTTCAATATACTCCACGTGTTGTTCCAATACCCTTATTAACTAAGGTTAAGCAGGAATTAGACAGATTAGTAAAGTTAGAAGTCCTAACTCCTGTGGAGGAACCTACTATGTTTGTGTCCCCAATAGTGGTAGTGCCAAAAGGGGAAAACGGGGTAAGAATATGTGGGGACTACACACAAGTAAATAAAAATATATTGAGGCCTATATATCCTATTCCAAAAGTTGAGAATACCTTAGGTAGATTGAAGGGAGCTAAAGTATTTTCCAAAATTGATGCTACATCGGGATTTTACCAGATTTGTTTAGATGAAGAGTCGCGCAAAATTACTACAATACTTACTCCGTTTGGGAGATATATGTATAAGAGATTGCCAATGGGCCTCAACTGTGCTCCTGAATATTTTTCAATGAAATATTCACAGTTATTTAGTGATTTAGAGGGTGTTGTTATACATGTGGATGATATACTAGTTTATGCTGAGGATAGAAACAGTCACGATAAAGTATTGAAAGAGGTTTTGAAAAGATTGAGTAAAGCGGGGTTGACAATTAATAGAGAAAAATGTATATTTGGTGTTGAGAAAATTGCTTATTTAGGTCACATAATTAGTTCTCAAGGCATTGCTTTAGATCCAGATAGAGTAGAAAGCATAAAAAATTTTCCCCAGCCAAAAAATAAGAAAGAATTAATGCAATTTTTAGGATTAGTTAATTATGTAGGGCGATTTGTGCCTGACAAAACAAATATATTGGAGCCATTAAATGAGCTTTTAAAAGAAGGTGTTTCCTTTTTATGGGATTTTTCACAAGAAGATGCATTTCAGAAGATCAAAAAAATGATACAGAATTCTCCTGTATTAAGTCATTATGATCCTATGAAAAAAATTACAATATCCGCTGACAGCAGTTCATATGGGTTAGGAGCAGTTTTATTGCAGGAAGATGAAAATGGGCAAAGAAATGTAGTTTCTTATGCTAGTAGGACATTAAATAATTCAGAAAAGAATTATGCACAAATAGAAAAGGAGTGTTTAGCACTATCATGGGCAGTTCATAAATTTAGGGATTATATTGTAGGTATTGAGGTAACATTAGAAACTGATCACAAACCTCTTGTGCAAATACTGCAAACTAAACCAATAGATGATTTGACTCCTAGGTTATTGAGATTTAGATTACAATTAATGAGATATACATATAAAGTTGTTTACGTTCCAGGAAAGAAATTAGTGGTTGCCGATGCTTTGTCAAGGGCGCCGTTATCACAAACTGAAGGGGAAAAAGATTTTAATATTAATGTAATTTCAACAGGTAATTTAGAGGACAGTAAATTAAAGAAAATTAAATTTGCACAAGAACAGTGTCACATATGTTGTATACTTAAAAAGTTCATTATACAAGGGTGGCCACATAAGAACAAAATACCCAAAGAAATACAAGCTTATTATCAGTTGAGGCATAATTTATCAGTACAAGAAGGATTTTTACTTTATAATACTCGATTAGTAATACCTCAGACATTACAAAAAGAAATTTTGGATAATATTCATGAAGGGCATTTGGGAATAACAAAATGTAGAGAAAGGGCAAAACAGGCTGTATGGTGGTTAGGATTATCAACACAAATAAAAGTCATAGTGCAAAATTGTCCCATATGTATTCAAGAAAGGCATAATATAAAAGAACCATTATTGTTAGAACAGTTTCCTACCAGAGCATGGCAAAAAGTGGGTATAGATTTATTTAAACATAATGATAAATGGTATGTTGTTATTATTGACTACTACTCTAGATATATTGAGTTATTTCAATTAAAAGATTTAACAGAAACTACTATTATAAAGCATTGTAAAGAAACATTTGCTCGCTATGGAATACCAGAATTGGTTCGGACAGATAATGGGGTTCAATTCAAGTCAAAATTCAAAGAATTTGCTAATAACTATAACTTTAATCATATTACAAGTAGTCCATACTTTGCTCAAAGCAATGGGTGTGCAGAAGCAGCTGTCAAGATAGCAAAAAATTTGTTAAAAAAGAATTCAGATATACATTTGGCATTATTAATTTATAGAAATACACCAATGGAATCTGGATATAGTCCTAGCGAGCTGATGTTTAATAGGAAATTAAGAGAGATTTTACCAATGTTTCCTAAAAATTTAAATGTAGGTACAGGTATACATAAAAGTTATGTAACCAATAAATTGCAGTATAGGCAGAAAACAGCTGAGAGTTTTAATAAAAGACATAAAGTGAGTAATTTAAGTGAACTTAAAGAGGGGGATAAAGTGTGGATTATTGATTTGAGGAAGTACGGAGTGGTAAAAAGAAAGGCGAAGGAGCCAAGGTCATATTTCATTGAAATTAATGGTGTTACATATAGGAGAAATAGATGGCATTTGATTCCAGCACCTTTTGTAACCGAGGGAAAGTCAGCTAGGTATCAAACAGGGGTTCATGGGGAGTACATTGATGATGATTATGGTAGCAATAGTAGAGATGTAAGTGAAGTTGATAATGGGATTTTAGAAAGAGAATCAGTGGGAGAAAGGGATGTAGAGAGTAATGATAATGATAATTTGGGTGAAATGGTGTATAATGAGAATATAAGTTCAGGACCATCTGTTATTACACACAGAGGCTCTGAAAGAATAAAACAAAAACCTAAATGGTTTAATGATTATGTAATTGGGTAACATGTAAGTTTGTTTTATTATAATTATCTTAAGAGAGAGGATGTTGTAATAGTATAGTCTATGGATGTTGTAAGAGTATAGTCTATGACTCTATGTTATAAGTCAAGGAAAAAGCGGGTTATGTATGGGTTCGGTGTTTGTAGAAAAAGGGGTTTTGGGTAATAATTATAATGATGTTTAATAAAGGTCTGTACTAATTAAAAAGAATCTTTCATTATTACTACACTAAGCCTCCGCTATTTGTCCGTCCGTTCGTCTATCACAGTGGTCTACATCTTCACCCGTAATAGGTGTGCACAAGTTCTACTCGCACTTGGCCGTTTTTTATTTTCGTTTAACTTCGCACGTGTATCTATGTGGATTGTGGGTAATTTAGAATTTTTCCGATTCTTCAAGTCTAATAGTACATTTCGCTTAAACGGTCACTAATTCTAAATAATTAATTAATTGTACCTATTTCTTTTAAAATGTTTCTTTTGTTTAATTTATGTTTTTTTGGTGTACAATAAAGTATTAAATAAATAAATAAATAAATAAATAAATAAATAAATAAATAAATAAATAATAAATAATTTATATAGGTAAGTATTCTTTGTAAATAGCATGTCATTATTGTACTTAATTTCAACTTTACGACTTTACTAAGTAGATGATTCTGGTGTTCCGTTTTATTTTTGTTTGAACTTTTAAAGTACCTATCTACCTATATAGACCAACGGGATACTAAAAAAAAATATCTTACCAGTAAGAATAGCGAATACCGCCCTCATCACACCCTGAGCGATATTGTGATATTTTTGCCCGACGCGATGTTTCGTGTTACGCCACACGATTTCCATTGGCACGTAGAATTGTAGGATGTATGTGAAAAAGATTGCCAAGATGATAAACACCTTTGCCATCAATGCAGGGCTGAAACCATAGTATTACTTTCATAACAATTATAAGTTTTAGTGCAGAGTCTGTAATATGAGTCATCAATCATCATTTACCATACCGTGCTCCGTTATTATATTTTCATAATAATATACCTAATCATAGATAGACTAGAATATTTGCATCACTGATGTTAATAGCTTGACCGAAAGCTTTTGAAATCAGTGTTTGAAAAAATGTTTGGTTTGCAATTTAATTATTGCGTTGTGGTCTAACTCCTCGTTGGTCTAGTGTTCGACTGCGAATCACGAGATCCCGGGTTCGATTCCCGCGTTAGGCCAATATTGTTTGGTGGATTTTTCTGACAAGAAATTCTTAGTGCCAGCCCCGAGTAGGTACTTGGCGGTGTTTCACCCCCGTGCCACAGAGAGCACTTTAAGCCGTCGGTACCGGTTAGTTTCACTATCATGTAAATAGTTGTTAAAGCCCTCCAATCCGCAATGGAGGAGCGTATAGCAGGTCTAAGCTCTTATGAGAGAGGAGGCCTGTGTCCAGAGGAATGTCGTGTTGGTGGTCAAACTGTAACAGCGCATGTCAGTCGATCGTTACGTAAATCAGTAAAATAGTTCAGTGACCGACCGAGATATGTAGATATGTACTTACATTTCTTTAGTGGGCAGATTCAGTGTAATGCTTCCTTCTGCAGCATCTCCGTACCGCAAGTATCCTAAGATCCCCATAATCATGTAAAGGAGGACTACAATCGTCATCGTAACGTTCAAAACTCCCGGACAGCCGAGGAAATGTTGAGGTTTAGCCATTGTATTCTCCACTGGCAACACTACTCCGATGCCTTCCATTGCAAATATAACTGTACTAAAACAAATTATGTACAGTGTTACTTTGTTGTCTACTTAAGTTAAAAGTGCATTCGAATTTGTTATTTATTTGTACAACTACATCATGTAACATTTTGTATTATGAAAAGAGCAACTGCTAATTTTTTTGCTGGTTCTTCAGCAGATTTTGCTTGTTAGATAACCTGGTGGTAGAGTGTTCAATTATCATTTAAGAGCCTTTTTGCGTGTATGAGTATTTTTAAGTATGAATATTTTGAGCTAGTGTTAGACCAACATACAGAAAGACAGGTCTTAGGTAATCTAAAAGTGTTTCTAATAGGAAACGATTAAGCCGTTAGATCTATAGGCGCATTAAAAAATTGCGTGAGTAGAGGTCATGCATCTTTTCATCATTTCATTTTCATATTATATTTGAGACGTGCGATGCTGCCGTTAAGACTAAGTACGTATGAGTCTAGACTCGTATTATAGCTAATGTCAGACGCATATTCAGCATTGAAAATGCATGGACTTCTTGAATCTTCTGCGAGTCTCGTAGTTTGCTATCACCATTAATTTCGTTACAATAACCTATACCATATTTTGGAATTATTGGTGGGGAACGGTAAAAAATAGAATTTGATTGCATTTCAAAATCCAAGAACAGCAAAAAAAAAAATAGAATTGGTTTGCAATTTAAAATCAAAGTAGGTACTAGAAAATGCACTAACCCGATAAATAATGGTAAACGTCCAACGGGAACAGACATCGGTCTTGAGTCAAAACTAGGAAATTCAGCGCAAATATAGTACAGGCAGATCAGGAAAGTCAGCACCAATAACACGTTGGCAAACCCAGAAAATGGGGCGATGTACTTCAGATTCTTGATTTGGGTGAACACTAATATTGGCATCAGGAACATGAGGCAGTACAGTGTGGTAGTGAGATTGTTCTCCTCATAAAAATAATCGACAATCTGAAAAATAAGATTTTTTAATCAAAACAGTCTAGAAAGGAAAGTTTACAGTAATGGTAGTAGGGAAGCCCAAATGGGGATTTTGGGACTTACTCGAGCGCGGCAGATTAACAAGGGAGGATATCTTGCATCCTGCTGAGTAACCTCTACCATGTATAAGCCCTTTATATAGGGCCGTACGTAAAAAAAACAACGAAGATCAAAAATACTAATGCACGTCAGATGGTGAGTTAATTAGAGCTAAAAAAAGTATATTTAGAAGATCAGACTATTTGAACGTAACGTACCTACGAGAGTGGGAGGGTTACAAAGCTGCAAAAAAGAAAACGTTATCTTGACATTCTAGAATCTCGAGCGCAGTTGAATTTAAAGGAAATGATACAAAAATAACAAAAAATATATAATCTGCCGATTTCCACAAGCCCAAGTAATGAAAATCGTCTTTGAAGATGAGAGCGTGCAGCTAGACGCTTTCCCCACCACTGTAAGGGGAAACATTATATAACCTTTTATTCTTCCTATGAACTAATCTACAAAATCCACATTTAGCATCATGGGCTCCCCTACCATGGAAGATGGATGTTGACATCTGTCCAAAATACCTGCTGCACGGATTCCACGAGTAGGATGACATACACGGCACAGGCGCCAAGAATTGTGATAGCCATCGCCCAATCTATAAATATCCTGAAACGTGATTGTGTAGATACATTGACGTGTCATAAACTCATCATTTTGATTGCATTAATAAACAATAAGCAATTGAGCATTTATATGTATGTATTGAAAAAATAATCATATGATTGATTGCAGAGACGGAATTTTATGATCTGTTCAGATATTCTAACATAGTATCGGGTATAGACCTATATCAAAATAGTATATAACAATACGGCACAACTTATTACGGTTATCTGATAGTAGGTAAGAAATATCTGTAATCAAGGATTATTAATTCTCGTATAGCCTGAGCTGCGGTAATTAAGTATCTTTGGCTAGTCCTCTTTTTCATCATGTTTGTCCGAATTAGTACTTGGTATTTGTACATAAGGCATTTTCTGTTTATCCGTAGTATTAAACTATTAAACTAATTTAAACCAACAACAAAGGATAGAATATAGATGTTCTGTTTTGGATGGACGTGAATTTTATTGTTAGTAAATTTTTAATAAGTAAGTACCTGAAGTGATACCTATTCCACTTGTATCTAAAGGATCTTGTACCGATACTAATGTACTATAACTTCGTGATATGAAGTACTTACTACTTACCTATTAGTAAAATGATAAGGATTTTCTGAGCAGATAATTCCTTTAGAACTTCTGGCGACGATAGGACTTGACAATAAATCTTTAAATGAATATGGCATTGACTTCTGATATCACAGTGACATTGCGTGCTAACAAAAAATCAAATCATCAATGTTGGTTGCGTTTTAAGCATTTAAATATCACTTTAACAGTGAAGGAAACATCGTGAGGTAATCTGCATGCCTAGTTCTCTATAATATTCTCAAAAGCTGCATATTATAAAGTCTATCAATTCGCACTTGGCGTGGCGTGGCGTATACGATATTGGACTAAGGCCTAATACCCTTCTCATTCTGAGAGGAGACCCGTGCCCGTGAATAGGTTGATAATGATGATGATGTTGGTTGAGAGAAGCTTGAGCAAAATGTACTTAAATAAATAATTGTTAAAATAGAAAAAATAATCTAGTAACCTACCTCACTGCTTTTGACATTGTCCGTAACGGTCGAGGACCGGTTGCAAATACTGCTTCAACAGTCTCCGCGTATCCAAGGGATGGAACTTTTGTGACTCTGGAAACATCTTGTGAAGTTTTAACCTGGAAAATTGTTAATCCTTTTTATGCACAGGAGTAAATAGGATATTCAGAGCAGTTAATTATATGTTTTGGAGTTTTGATATCTGAAAAATCATTGTAACGGTTACGGATAGAAAGAACGACAATATTTTGGTACGTGAAATAATATTGTGATGGAACCATTACAATTATTTATTACAAGTGGACACCCACGACTTTGTCCGCGTGGATATCGGTTTTTAAAAATCCCGCAGGAACTTTTTGTTTTTCTTATTCTCTTTTCTTTTTTTCAAACAGATAAACAACCAAACAGACAAACAGACTAAATTTTCAAAAATAGCTTTTTTTACGTTCCATTACTTATCCCTAACATCCCCCAGTTATTATTTTGCAAAAATCTTTAATGTACAGATACGGCAAGTCTACGATTTTATTATATTTATAGATTAATGAACTTATTACGATCGTATTTATCAGGTTTTGTTAAGTGTTGTTTTCATCATAGGTTTATAAATAATAGAGTATAGGGAATTTGAACAATTTTGTTGTTCTTGCTTCGATCACAAATTAAACGTTATTGTGATTGAAATGTTCTTGATTATTGTAGAAAAATAAAAGAATTACCAATAAATAAACACAGTGCGTACATATATATCCCAGGATTATTGTGCCGAATATACCAACGATTGTTCCAGCGTTTTTGAATGCAGCGGGCATTGCGAGTATTCCTGATCCTAGTGACGATTTCAAAAGGTTCGCAAACGATCTGATGTCTCTGAAATTGTATTTTTCTTATATAAGTAATTAAATAAATAAATGATTAGAAGTGAACAAACTTTTTGCTACTCTCTTACTAGTATCGTAAGTGTTTTTTCTACTTACGAATTAGGGTGTTCCAGTTTTCTGTTCTGAAATGGATCGTAGACATTTTCAACTTCATTTTCTTTACATTTTGTATTAATTGTGTTGATTGATATTGTTGAAGGGAAAACTGCATTTTCTGTGATGACAGCTCTGTGTGAGAAAACAAACTATTAATTAACACATTACGAAGAGAGCACTTGACTACATAAAAAAATTAATTTATCCTCAAAGACTCTTTGACAAAGTTACTAGAGTTTCAAACTTTCCTAACAGAACCTTCATGCGGAAGTAATTAACCAAAGAATAAAGTGACCGATATAACTTTCAAAGTCACGTCTGTAGGAAGACCGACTGGCATTGGGAGTTAAAATGTCCGCGAGTGGAACCCGCTTGTTGGCAAGCGGAATGAAGATCTCCCGCCGACCAAGTGAACCATCCGAAAATTGTCTAGAACTGATTCAATGCGACATGCAATCAAAACAGTTGCCGCTATTTTAAAGAGGCCTATCTCTTACAGTGGATGCTGAATTATGGTGAAAAAGTGGTGGTTGATATCGATGACCATGTCTTGACCAAATCTTAAATGCAGCTGCAATTTCTAATTCTCCTCATAATTCAAAAGAATACAAAGTGGTCTGAGGAAGCTGTTTATGTTATAGCTATTGTTCACTTGTTGCTTTGTAAAACTGTTTTTATTTTAGTAGATAATAAAACGAAAGACAACATAGTCTTCTTAGAACACATTATTGTTTTTAGATACATTGTCTAAAAGTGATGATTGGTCATAACTATAATAGACAGATATGATAAATAATTATAATATGATGGACTCATCACTCATGGTATTCGTTAAAGTGATCGCCATTTATTCACACAGTAAATATTATTATTTATGATTTGGTGCCTAAATAGTCAGACCTAAGATACTCGTAAGTAGCGAAAATAGAACACATTACATTTATGTAGGACTACTGCCTCAGAAAACCACAAAAAAGAAAGTGGTCTGTATGAGGCCTTAAAAACCTGCTTTGTTTAAGTTTGCTACTGTTTGCTTAGTTTAAGTTTGAGGAATTTTGGACGAGAAGACATCGCGAAGCTTCCCGAACGCTGCCCATCCGAGTTGGAAATCTCTTTCTCGAAATTGGACCTACCTAGCTGGACTGTGTGTCCTAGGTATATATACTCGTCTACAATTTCGAGCGCCGAGTTCTCAACGATTATCGGGTGAAGCGGGACATGAGTATTTGACATGATTTTCGTCTTACTCATGTTCATTAACACGCGTTAATGAATTAGGGCGTTTGTGCACTTATTCGTTTTCGATTCGTTTTCGTGTTTCGTGAAAACACGATTCGACATAGCCTTCCTTATAACTGTATGGGTGTTTGTGCACTTACTCGTTTTCGATTCGTTTTCGTGTTTATATATTCGTGAATTCTTCACATCGAATCGTTTTAAAATAAGGACGCGAGTGGAATGGTGTGTGGAAAGAGGGCAGAGATGAGTCCTGATGTTGTGAGGTATTTGGAAGAAATGCAAATACCTATGGTATTTGCATTTCTTGAATTCCAACAAAACATGATTCAAAGCAGTTGATTATTATTAAAAGTTAATACCTACTTAGTATGGCATTAAAATAAATCGTTTGTTTCATTCAAATTAGTTTTACTTCGAGTAAAATACCTAAATATTGCAGTATAATCAAAATTTCCATACCTGTGGTTGGTAGTCAAAAACTATCAGCAAAATATGAACATTTCATAAAAAATATCATTTCTGATACTTAGTTGTTACTGTTCTCTTACAAGAGCGTAATGTCCACTTGGGATGTTCACAAAATATATGACGTATGCTTAGATAATTTTGATACTAACCGTACCGTGTGAAATATTCATAATCACTTACCTTAGTGTTACTGCCAGCATTTTTTCTGGAGTTATGCATTCTCTAAAACGTGTGTCTTGCCGAGGAATCTTTTTTTTATATGACACAATATGAAATCGAAAGTAGCAACATTCTTTCGATAGTAATTAAAAAAAGTTTTTTCATGATGTCATGTCATTAAGTGATGATCGCCTACGAATGTATAAGAGAAGTGCGAAAAGCTGACGACGATTAAATGCAGCACACATTATGAACACGGTTTTATCTACGAAATGCTTAAAACGTATAGTGAAATCACGATTAAGTGCACAAATGTCATTCGTGAATTTCGTATACGTTTTTATGATGTTCATTAAAAAAACGAACACGAATCGAAAACGAATCGAAAACGAGTAAGTGCACAAACGCCCTTACAGCTAAGTACACATTTTGCCTTTCATCCCCTCTCCCAAGGGAACCGTGCTGAATTTCGGGATAAAAGGTATCCTATATGTTACTCCATAGTATGAACTTAAATCACGCCGAGTTTCATTTCAATCCATTCAGTAGTTTTTACGTGATGCGCGCACAAACATACAGACAAACAGATAAACAGACAAAAATTTCAAAAATAGCTTTTTTACGTTCTATTACTTATCCCTAACATCCCCCAGTTATTATTTTGCAAAAATCTTCAATGTACAGACACGGCAATTCTACGATTTTATTATATGTATAGATATAGATAGATGTATTATATATAAATTATCATAATACATGAGAATATTAATTATAATGATGGTCATTTTTAACATAATTTAAAACGGAAATCGGAATATTAGTTATTACATTAGTCATTTTTAATTCGAATTCTCTATGTTTGATACCTATAAGCAAAAATTGAAGCCTATACTAAGGTAAGTGATACAAACAAGGCCTACCTTATTTTAAACGCTGATAACAAAATAAATATAAGACGTGTGCAGAAATAAAAACTATTGTAATTTTTTACAATATGTTCATTTATTTCAATTAGTGGAGAAAAACATTAATAATTTCCAATTAAAGGCAGGCAAAATGAACAATTTGAAAACGTTAGCCAGCGGCCATAATAAATCACGGCTACTAAATAAGGCCTATAAACTTTAAACTCTGAGAATCTTATCAAAATTACCTTTTTATTAAAAAAAAAATGTTCACAACCTATAAATAATAATCACCTTCTATATTTTTATTACTAAGCTTTTTATTACAATAATAATTAAACAGTAGAAAACACAGATGATTTGTCAGACGTACCCTCTTATATTATATTAACAAAAAATATAGGCCTTATTATTAAAAATACAGTGTTTTTATAAGGCACTGCAAAAAATAAAAATTTAAACCACTTACTTTTTTTTACAATAAGTAGTAAATTATTATCTTCTAATCTTTGTAGAACTATTTTTGAGAGAGACTTGTTTACCTGAACCGTTAGTTTTTTTGATAAAGTATTAGCTTTAATAAAAAGTGATGTAATTATTAAGGCCTACAGGATTACATTTAAGGCCTAGGGCCTTATTCGATACCATACCCAGATAAGACTTAAAGTTTTATAATTCATTCTAATATTAAAAATGATAAAATTTACAGCAACAGTTATCTAAATTAATGGTTTGGGTACAATTGGTATTTATTGGTTTAAGTAAAAATGACATTATTAAAGTAATAACACACCTTGAAATTGCGCGAAATTTTATTGCGCGCCACGAAAACCACACCTCCTGTAAAAACGCATCGCATACTAGCTCATGGCGCGTCGTAGGACGCCTGGGCTCTCCGTATCTATTCGTAGGGCTACTAGTGTGTGTATGCATGAAAAATCTTAGATGTTAAAAATATTTAACCGGGTTTTCGGGAGTCTAGGCCTTATTCGAGTATATATGTAGGCCTTATTTGTATCAAGTACCTTACTAATATACTAAACTAAACTAAGTTTAAATATAAATACTTAATTGGAATAAGATTAATTTTATTTTATACTAGCTGACCCCCGCGACTTCGTCCGTGTGGTTATATAGGTTTTTATATAGGATCGAATTGGATCCCATAATCCTTTTTTGTACCTAAACTAAATGTAGCCTAAGTTACTCCTTGTAACATCACCTATCTACCATTGAAAGTTTCTTCATAATCGATCCAGCCGTTTCGGAGATTAGCTGGAGCAAATTGACAGGCCGACAAACGTAAATATAAACGCACGCCAGTTTAAAATAAGCCATACGTACAAAAATCCGGGTCCCAAGTTATTTGAATCCAATAAATGTCTGTCATTTCTGAACTAAAAAATCTACGACCTTGAAATTTTTACGGGACAATAAAATTAAAGTACTACCTTTCTAACAAAAAAAGAATGAGTTAAATCGAACTACGCGTTAATGAATTACAGCTAAATACACTTTTTAACTTTCTTCCCCTGTCCCAAGGGAACTATGCTGAATTTCGGGATAAAATGTACTATAAATATTCGGGATAAAATGTAAGATAATAAACCAGTTAAAATTTCGAGAATTTCTTGACAGAAAAACCCAATCAATTTTTGTCCCAACCCGGGAATCGAACCCAGGATCTTGCAGTGGAACGTGCTATCCACTAGACTATCGAAGCAGTTAAAATGGCCACATACATGCATAAAAAATTATTGGATCACATCTAAAAGCGTTATATTATTAGTAGATTAATTTTATTATTGTAATAATTGCCTTGGTCTTTTATGGCAATAAGTAAAATCAGTTAAGAAAACATGACACAATCTTGCGGTATTTATATGCAAATACAGTAAAGTGTGAGTGCATAAATTACAAAAAACCTTATAAAGCTGTGACATTGATAATGTTTGAGCCATGAGATAAGTCCGTTTTAGATTATGTAATGCATTAATTAACTAATATAGGTACTTACATAGTAAACTATACAGCCATTTAGGTATTAAATCAGTTTTAAACATTGTATAGATATAATTTATTTACCTATGTACTTGTAAGTACGTATAAAAAGTGAGTTAGCTACTAGGCAGTAGTCTGAATTGTCTTTTTTGCTAGCCAATAAAAATACTGATTTGGTATAGTTTCGGCTGTAGGGGTGTGTTTACAATGGAAGCGATCTTCGAAAGACAACTTCTTTGGTTCTGAAACTGTAACAAGTTGTGAGAAAAATCCTATCCCCTGTATCAATCAACGTGAAAATCGTTTAGTAGGTGTCTATAGGTAGGGGAATATTATGTACATAATTATTATTAACTTAATTGAAATATACTATGTCACATCATAGAGCCATTCAAGAGGGCTGAAGATTATATAAGTAGGTACCTAGTAGGTAATAAAAAAGCTACGTTTATAATATACTAGCTTCTGCCCGCGGCTTCGCCCGCGTGAATTTCGGTTTTTCACAAATCCCGAGGGAATCGTGGATTTCCGGTTCCCCTTCCCGCTACTTTCAAGGAAGTTTGCTATAGCCTAATCTACCTATAGCTGTAGCTATAAATTTTGGTTTTTCAAAATTCCATGGGAACTGTGGATTTTTCCAGGATAAAAAGTGCATCTGTATGCGTATGACAAGAGTTGCATGCAACTATTGTAATAATGTGCTATGTGAGCGTGATTTACCTAAGAAAAGTCAGCGCCATTTATCGCGTTTTTGGAAGTCTATATCTATTTTAGTCCCACAGGAATACTTTTCCGGGATAAAAAGTAGCCTATGTGTACCAGGGCATAATGTAGCTCCATTCAAAATTTCAGCCAACATACAGACACACACAAACTTTCACCTTTATAATATTAAGTGTGATACATTAATGGCTAACGTACCCGGAATTATTACAGCAAAGTAACTTAAAACTGACACTAAACACTGACACTTAACACTTACACATGCACTAAATACTGAACCTAAACACTTGCACTAAACACTGGCACTAAACACTTGCACTAAGCACTTAATCTGAACACTTACACTAAACACTTGCACTTACACTAAGCACTTGCACTATCACTTGCACTAAACACTGGCACTAAACACTTGAACTAAACACTTACTTATAAGTTGCACTAAATACTGAACCTAAATACTTTCACTAAACACTTGCACTAAACACTGGCACTAAACACTTGCACTATCACTTGCACTAAACACTTGTACTAAACACTGGCACTAAACACTTGCACTATCGTTGCACTAAACACTGGCACTAAACACTTGCACTATCACTTGCACTAAACACTTGCACTATCACTTGCACTAAATACTGACACTAATAACTTGAACTAACACTGGCACTAAACACTTGCACTATCAGTTGCACTAAACACTGGCACTAAACACTTGCACTATCACTGGCACTAAACACTGGCACTAATCACTTGCACTAAACACTGGCACTAAGCACTGGCACTAAATACTTGCACTATCACTTGCACTAAACACTGACACTAAATACTTGCACTATCACTTGCACTAAATACTGACACTAATAACTTGAACTAACACTGGCACTAAACACTTGCACTATCAGTTGCACTAAACACTGGCACTAAACACTTGCACTAAACACTGACACTAAGCACTGGCACTAAATACTTGCACTATCACTTGCACTAAACACTTGAACTAAACACTGGCACTATCACTTGCACTAAATACTGGCACTAATCACTTGAACTAAACACTGGCACTAAACACTTGCACTAAGCACTTGCACTAAACACTTGCACTAAACACTGGCACTAAACACTTGCGCTATCACTTGCACTAAATACTGAATCTAAACACTTTCACTAAACACTTGCACTAAACACTGACATTAAATACTGGCACTAAACACTTTCACTAAGCACTTGAACTAAACACAACATAACTTCAAAAATATAACCTTCCTACCCCCATTTTACCCCCTTAGGGGAGGATTTTCGTGAAATCGGGTTTAGATATCAATCTAAACCCTAGAATGAACCTACCTACCAAATTTCAAGTTGATAATAACAATAATATAAATTAAAAATTCCCATTAAAACTTTCATCCCCTATTTTACCACCCTTAAGGGAAGATTTTTCAAAATAAAATATACAGCTTTTTATTGTTTAAAACTAATAATCGAAATGCCGATTTTCATGTCTGTAACTTTAAAAACATAGGACTTTCATACAAACTTTCTACCCCCATTTTACCCCCTTAGGGGAGGATTTTCGTGAAATCTTTTCTAGGCTGATATCTAAGCCTTAGAATGAACCTACTTTCCAAATTTCAAGTTGATAATAACAATAACATAATTAAAACTTCCCATTAAAACTTTCATCCCCTATTTTACCACCCTTAAGGAAAGATTTTTTAAAATAAAATATACAGTTTTTTATTATTTAAAACTAATAATATAAATGCCGATTTTCAGGTCTGTAACTTTAAAAACATAGGACTTTCATACAAACTTTCTACCCCCATTTTATCCCCTTAGGGGAGGATTTGAGGGATATTAAATAGCCTATAACCTGCCCCAAAAATTGGACTCCCAAATGCAAAAAGAATTTTTCAAATCCGACAGGTACTTCCAGAAATTAGCGCGTTCAAACAAACAAACAAACAAACAAACAAACAAACAAACAAACTCTTCCGCTTTATTATATTAGTATAGACTACTTAGTAGGTGTCAATGCGTTAGAAACACAGAATAATGAATAAGAGGAGAAGTGCCCTTTACATCAAATGCACCTGAAACCTGAAACCTGGAAACCTGCTGTCGTTAGTTTGTCCCCACCACTTGCTACAAAATGCTATATTACATACTGATAGGTCAGTGCAAGCAGCACCAGCAAATATAGACTTTATCGTTTAGTACACAGCGTTCAATTTCAATCACCGTACATCACACGTTATCGATGTTGAGCGAAGGCGCCCGTTCCATGAAAAGTCTACGTTTTAGTGAAGGAATATATTTATATAGTACAAGTACCATTGCGTCCTAAGACCGACCGATTCAATGTTTGATTTCTACTAAGCAAGTAATGGTTTTTGTTCATAATGAGATACAGACTTCTCAATTTAACACTTTTTGAGCATAATGTAAATATACAAAGTAATGTTTTCTTGTTTTTTATCTATACTAATAAATAAAATTGGAGTGTCTGTCTGTAATATCGAAATAACTACCTCATATTAAGCTCATATGGTTATTTGAACGCTACCATAACCGAATCACACGTTTTTAAAATTTTTGTCTGTCTGTCTGTCTGTCTGTCTGTCTGTCTGTCTGTCTGTCTGTCTGTCTGTCTGTTTGAACGGGCTAATCTTTGGAACGGCTGAACCGATTTTGACGGGACCTTCACATACAAGTAGAGAATTAACCAGGGAGTAACATAGGCTACTTTTTTAACCGACTTTCAAAAAAGGAGGAGTTGTGTTTTTCTACCTATGTACACCGATATCTCCGAGATTTCTGAACCGATTTGCGTAATTTTTTTTTTAATCGATAGAGAAACATTGCAACCCTGTTCTATAAAAAATTTGGATTCCAACTCCTCAATCCTGATGCTGTAGGGGACCTGATCCCCAAAACTGATGATGGGTTTTAGAAACTTTCGGTTATTTAAATTGATATTGGGGCTGGGGGTACCAATTAAAGACTTTATCGTTGAATGAACTCGAGTAGGTACATATCCAACTCCTCAACCCTGATGCTGTAAGGAATTGTTTTCCGAAATCGTGGGGATCCCACGGGATTTTTCCGTTTTGGGGACGGGTTTCTACAGATAAGCTACTTTTTGTTCTGGAAAATCAAAAGTTCCCACGGGATTTTTAAAAACCTAAATCCACACGGGCGAAGCCGTGGGCATCATCTAGTGGAAAATAACAACAATAACTTGTACTTAAGTGTGAAATGAGATGCCATCTTTCGTGTGATTTACTTTTTTGCTTGATTTTTTTCAAACAACCACTGAACAACACGGCATTTTGTTAAAAATCGAGAGCGGTGAAGCGATCGTTGGACGACATTCGACTAAAGACAAAAACGGTTCTCAGGTGTATTTAACGCCAGAAGAGTTCTCAGGAACCACGCCCCCTTGTCATATCTCTCTTATTCCTTTATCTATGGTTAGAAATGACAAAGTAATTTTGTTATCATGATTAGGTATCTATTCTGTGGTTATGTTATGATAAGATTTGGGTAGCTAACATAACTTAAGTTCGATTTTCGTGTCTAATTTGTCTTAACGTCAGAAAATAAAATTATTCGAATCACGGAATTTTTAAGAAAAAGAAAATTAAACTTTCCACATTAATGGTGATTGTGAGGAAAAAATCCTACGCTATCTACATTACATACATACCATTACATAACCAATTCTCGTTTATTAGAGGCGCCTGATCTCCCTCCGGTCGTGTCGCATTGGCGTCCCATCGGACTATGAGAGTGAGGGAATAGAGAGTGCACCTGTGTATGCGCACACACTTGTGCACTATAATATCTCCTGCGTAGATGGCTAGTCTCTGCCTCGCTTGAGATTGGCCGCCGTGGCCGAAACTCGGTCGGGAGGACATTATTATTATTATTCTGATCAGTTCTTAATTTTGGGAAAATTTAAATTGAAAAGGTAGATGATAGTGTTGAGGATGCTAGAAACTTCCGGGTGATGCGACATGTATTGAGAATGGTAGCTTTTTGGAGCATATAAAATGTGTGAGAAGGCATGTGTAAAGTATTAAGGCTTTGTGTGAGGGCTTTTGGTATTACCCCGGTGGATGACAGTATAACTATAGGGACAACATGCACTGTTAGTACTTTATTATTAGAGGTCCCATATATTCTGAGCAATTAAATAATTCAAAGTTTATGGATTAGTAGTAGTATAGCTTCTTTCAATTTTGCATTTTTCAAACACGTGATAGAGCTCTTACCAAACATTGATTAGCTTGGCAATTGTTGGCTCAAGATTCGAATATAAGGGGATAACGGAAATTTCTTGTCTATCTATAATATAATAAAACTGTAACAGATCCAATTCTGTACATTGAAGATATTTTGAAAATTTTTATTGGAGGGCATTCTATAATCGATACTGAAGCCAAAACTGTAATTTTTTTCATTTTTGTCTGTCTGTCTGTCTGTCTGTCTGTCTGTCTGTCTGTCTGTCTGTCTGTATCTTGGCCGCGCATCACGCTGAAACTACTGAACGGATTCGAATGAAACTTGGTACGATTTGAGTTTATACTCCGAGGTAGGTTATAGGATACTTTTTATCCCGAAATCCAGCATGGTTCCCTTGGGAGAGGGGATGAAAGTTAAAACGTGTATTTAGCTGTAATTCATTAACGCGTTATTCGATTTCACTCATTCTTTTTTTGTTAGAAAGGTAGTACTTTAAGTATTGTCCCGTAAATATTTCAAGGTCATAGGTTTTTTAGTTTAGAAATGACAGGCATTTATTGGGTTCCGATAACTTGGGACCCGGATCTTTGTACGTACGGCGTATTTTAAACTGGCGTGCGTTTAAATTTATGTTTGTCGTTCTGTCTATTTGTTCCAGCTAATCTCCGAAATGGCTGGATCGATTTTAATGGAACTTTCAATGTTATAAGGAGTAACAGGCTACATTTAGTTTAGGTATATAAAAGAATTATGGGATCCGATCCGATTCTATATAAAACCTATAAACACGCGAACGAAGTTGCGGGGGTCAGCTAGTATGAAATAAAACTAATATTCCAATTATTTCCATGCAATTAATTGGATTCGCAATGAGGACAGTGGGACCTAAAAAGAAGGAGGTTCTCAATTTTAAGTGCGTATTCTATATTGACAGATTATCTTCTGTAAGTAACTATGGTCCAGTAATGGATTAGAAGAGGAACAATTAGTAGGTAGGTATAACTATACTTCGACTTTTAATTGTATGCAGTAATGTGAAGTTTCGTGGGTTGTCACTTTTTAACGAAAATAAAATAGGGATGGGGTACAGGTGATTGATTTGAATCATTCAATTATTTTATTCAAATTAAAGTTTTTATTTTAAGTAATTATTATATTTTATGTACAAAAGTTACATATATATATTTATATATACAGTATATATATAAATACGTATATCTTTAATATATAAAACAAAGTCTCGTTTGTTCGAACACTTATAACTCGAGAACGGCTGGACCGATTTTCATGGTTTTTGATTTGTTGTATTTGTCTTTGTCCCGAATAGCAGAATAACTGTTAAAAATATTGGAAAATTCACGAAAAAATAAAAGAAAAAACATTTTCCCATACAAAATGTTCATGGGTTTCGTAACTGTCAAACATTGAATGTTCATCCTGTCGATACGGAACTCTCACCCGTACCGATATAATTCTTCTGTACTTTTTCCTAAAGGGCTGGACTGATTTGGATGAAATTTTGTGTGTATATTTCAATGTTTCTCATTTTCACTTAAATTCTTACGCGGTTTTTTTTTAATAGAAGGTAAAAATGTATCCTCAGCATGCGATGTACTTGGCTGAGCATTCATTTTTTTATTTTATTGTGCTTTACAAAACCAAATGGCAAATTTTACAAAAATAATGAAAACCAAACACAACGTTACAAAAACTTAACAATTGGTAACAAATATAACGCGCAGTAGGCAAAATGGAAATAGTCACACTCAGAACGTAGAAATGAAAATGGACAGTGAAAAATGAAAATGTCGAATGACAAACGAGAAAAATGGCGACAAAATAATATTCGCCGAGCGTCAGTGTCAACAGCGTCAACAGCAGCCTGAAAAAGCGTAACCTCGGTCATCGGTGTTTAAAAGAATCGACATAAAGAACCTTTTTAAAGGACTGCCTGAAAAAAAGGAGTATATTGTTTTCAGGGTTCATGTACATATGTTTGTATGTTGTACCATAACTTCTATATATGCCGGAACCGATTTTGATGAATAAGGTAGGTATCGTTAGAATCTTTAGCTTATTCTAGGTGACATAGGCTAGTAAAATTTAAGAAAAAATGATGTGATGACCATGGTCCCGCATTAAAGACTAAAGTTGAAAAAAAAATAATTAAAAATCAGATTAAGTTCATAATCATTATCTATTTTTTTTATTCAACTACAAGTTAGCCCTTGACTGCAATCTCACCTGATGGTAAGTGATGATGCTGTCGAAGACGGAAGCGGGCAAACTTGAGAGAGGTATGCATACCCCTGATCGGTTTTTACACGGCATCGTACCGGAACGCTAAATCGTTTGGCGGCCGGCCGGCACAGCTTTGCCGGTCGGGTGCTAACCAGCCACGACCCACGGTTAAAGCCTGCCACCAGACAGGACCAAAGACAATTTAGAAATTATAAAATCCCAACTTGCCCCTGCCGGGAATCGAACCCGGGACCTCCCACTTATAAGCGCTTACGAGCACGAAGTAATCAATGTAAAAATATTAATATTATGTATTGTAAATAAAATAAATTAAAAAAATAAATAAAAAAAAGACCAAAACCACTGCGCCAGGGAGGTCAAAATCATCTAGAAAATTATAAGTAGATTCCAAAAATATGTAAATATGTTATTATAATGTTAAATATATTTTTTTCTGAATAACTAGTAGGTATTATTTTAAAAATATTTTTTTTTGTAATAAAAGGGCAGTAGCAACTTAGCATGTTAACTATGACAGATATCGTCAACACACATAGGCTGTTATTGCAATAGAAATAGTACTTATTACTTTTTTTTTCAATTAAAGCTCATATAATTAATTGTACCAATAGGATGCGTTTGCCACAAAAAGTCAAGATGACAAAATTGTTAATTTGGCTTTTATACGTAGGAGCCATCGATTTACTTAATAGATAAAATTATGATGATAATGAAAGAGTAACTTTGAACGAAACTTTTGTGAATGAAATTGAATGAATTGAACGTATCACATCACTATAGAAATGGGGTTGGCAACATTATTTTACGAAATGACATTAGGAAACGTCAGATTACTGCAGATAATTAAAAGTTTGACTATAGTTCCTAGATTAGAAAATTAGCTCACTAAGTATTTATACTTTATAGGTTTGTTAAGTGCTTTGTTTGACACGTTTTGCACGAGCACAAAATATTATCTACTAGCTTTTGCTCGCGGCTTCGCCCGCGTGAATTTCGGTTTTCCCCAAATCCTGAGGAAATCGTGGATTTCTGGTTCCCGTTCCCGCTCCCTTTTCCAACCTTTATACTTACTTTCAAGGTAGTTTGCTATAGTGATCTACCATAGCTGTAGCTGTAGATTTGGGTTTTTTCAAAATCCCGCGGGAACTGTGGATTTTTCCAGGATAAATAGTAGTCTATGTGTTGCCAATGCATGCAACACAGCAAACTATAGCAATAATGTGTCACGTGAGCGACGTGATTTACCTAAGAACAGTCAGCGCCCTCTATGGCGTTTTTGGAAGTTTATATCTAGTTATTTTAGTCCCACAGGAATACTTTTCCCGGATAAAAAGCCCATGTGTTAAGTCAGGGCATTATCTATCTCCATTCAATGCACGCACGCACGCACGCACGCACGCACGCACACACACACACAAACTTTCGCCTTTATAATATTATTGTGATTGCACGAGTTGACTGAGGTTGACTGCACCTTATCATTACGCCAGGAATTTGGCACTAACCTCTGTACATTTCGTTGTTAGTTTATTTATAAAAACGCAATTGCAACGCACCCAAAACATTGATGTACGCCGATGTACTCGTAATATCAATAGATACTATGAAATTGCAATTATAGGGGTCATGTGGGTCACAATCATGTACATTAATAATAATAATAATTGTTATAATGTTATTTTTAAAAAAGAGCAACCGCCGAGTTTCTTGCAGGTTCTTCTCGGCTGGAACTGCATTCCGAACCTGTGGTAGATTCAATTGATGATTCAAAAGTACTTGTAAAAGTTTATTTGAATAAAAAACTTTTCTATTCTATTCTATTCAAAATGGCGATCAAATTCTGCTTCTGCGTTAGCTGCCATTTTGAATTTATAGGCGACTAGCTGACCCCCGCGACTTCGTACGCGTGTTTTCTTTGCTATAAACCTCACGGAGCCCGAGACCTTTCCAACGAATGCAAAACCGTGGAAATCGGTTCGTGCGTTCTGGAGTTATAGCGTCAGGAAGGAAAACCAGACTTATTTTTATATAGTAGAAGATTTGTTTAAATGCTCAACTCTGTTATTTTCAGTTTTTGAATACACATGGCAATGACTACAACTTTGTTCCTTACAACTTTCACCGTACGATCCAAACGAACATTAAATTCGACCAATTTTACTGACATTTTATTGATCTCTATAAAACGTAGTTTCACCGTGTTTGTACTCGCTGGGTTGGTCTTGACTAGCATGATGAAGCAGAAACGTAGTGCGAGTTATCCTGTAACTCAAGTGTAACATACCTACATACATACCATACTCGTATGACCCGTACCTACCCATGAGTCGGGGGTGATATAGTTTACACTACTTAGCTTATGAAAATTTTCTAAAGTGATATGTACACATTTGATATACATATATCATCATCATCATCATCATCATGATCAACCCATTACCGGCTCACTACAGAGCACGGGTCTCCTCTCAGAGTGAGAAGGGTTTTGGCCATAGTCTACCACGCTGGCCAAGCGGATTGGCAGACATCACACACCTTTGAGAACGTTATGGAGAACTCTCAGGCGTGCAGGTTTCCTCACGATGTTTTCCTTCACCGTTAAAGCAAGTAATATTTAAATACTTAAAACGCACATAACTCCGGAAAGTTAGAGGTGCGTGCCCCGGCATCGAACCCACGACCTCCGATTAGAAGTCGGTCGTCCTAACCACTAGGCTATCACAGCTTTTTATATAAAGAATATAATATATTATATATATATACATATATAATATATTATATTCTTTAATATATAAAGCAAATTCGTATTTGTTCGAACACTTATAACTCGAGAACGGCTGGGTCGATTTTCATGGTTTTTAATTTGTTGTATTTTTTTCCGTCCCAAATAGCAGAATAACTATTAAAAACATTGGAAAATTGTCGAAAAAAATAGAATAAAAGAAAAAAACATTTTCCTACACAAAATGTTCATGGGTTTCGTGTTCATCCCGTCGCGTCGATACTCGATACGGTAAACTTTCTCACCCGTACCTATATAGGGTATAAGTGACATCTTAACGAAAACTTTGAGATAAAGTTGCATTTTATGTGTTATGCAAAATTACTGAAATCATTTATCTCGCAATTGATTGGTTTGAGATATTGCCATTTTTGAGCGCGCAATGTATTGTCCACAACGCTCCGCGCAAAATTATGGCGCCGGCCGCGGCCGGGCCCGTGCTGCGCGCCGTCTACTATGTAGATATTTTTAATGTACATTGCTGTTTTATGTAAAAATAATGAAATAATTACTTTTTCACTTATAGTAATAATGATTTCATAGAGTATTCAGTTAAAAAAAACGATTAAAAAAACGTAAATTTCGTGAAAAATACGATGAAAAATTTCACCACTAGGGACGCTAGAATCATGTACTGAATTCGTGGGATGCGTTTTAGGTAACATGCCCCTTACACCCTTTATAAGAATAATTCTTCTGTACGTGTGTTTGTCGCCTAACTCCTCCTAAACGGCTGGACCGATTTGGATGAAATTTTGTGTGTATATTTCAATCCTTTCCTGCAGGGCTAACATGCTACACACGAGAAAATTATCTCTACACTTTTTCTCGTCGAATTCTATTGTATTCGACGAGAAAAAGTGTAGAGATAATTTTCTCGTGCGTCGCATGTTTGCACTTCTGGATGGTTTGAAAACACAATTACCGGCGAGGTAAGTACAGGTAACCTACCGGGTCTCGGTAGGTGGCGCTGATGTCGGTATGTCACCGGGCAGGACGTCGCCTCCCGTGTCCGCTAGTATCTACAGCTAAATTATTGACCTCATTGAAATCGCAAGTCGCCATCACAAACGAGTTACTAAAATTACTCATGAGAACTGGTTATCCGTACATCGCGCATCGCCGCTGACATCGCAAAGTTTTGGTCCATCAATTAGTAGGACCAACCTAACCGTGCATTAATTAATTATTGTTGATGATATTGATATGCATATTTATCAACAAATCCCTATTACTTAGTATCGGACTAAATATTCTAGTGTTGCACCAAAAATGTGGATTCCGAAATAAATCGAACGCAGCATATATTTAATGCGTCAAGTAAAATTACTATTAAGTAATGCACATTTTGTAATATAAAATATCTACCTGATTCTAAATGCATTCCTAATAATTTTGTTTGCGCACCACAAAATTGGTAAGGTACTACCTAACGTGGTGTCGCCAGGTATGGACCAGGCACCAGTAGCTGACCACCTTCACCGTTTTTAACAAAAATAAGAGCTAGATTAGAGTTTTACCGCTGGCAACATTTAAACCATGTAGAATAGGGATCTGTTTGTCATATTGACAAATATCATATGAAACGGCCATTTTGTTTTAAAATGGCAAGGCGAACAAAATGTTGTGTGCAAATATCTTTCGATTTCAATAGTTTTCTTAAGCAAATCGCTAAGAAGGTAAATAAACGTTTTGATCGATGGATTCTCGTTTCTGATTAAAATGTAAATTTACAATGATTAAATCACTTAGATATAAACTTTAAAACATGCTTGTGAAGGAATAAATGCGACATGGAGTTATTTTCAAGTTTTAGAGGGGATGTCCATTACTGGATCGAAAACACATCAAAAATCCAGTCATGGACCTATCTATTCTTATCATTTAAACACAATTACAAGTCAAAATTAAACTTGTATAGTTTAACTAGCTTCTGCCCGCGTGAATTTCGGTTTTTTAACCCCCGACGCAAAAACGACGGGGTGTTATAAGTTTGACGTGTCTCTCTCTCTCTCTGTGTGTGTGTGTCTCTGTCTGTTCCCCTGTAGCGCTCAAACGGATGAACCGATTTGAATGCGGTTTTTTTTGTTTGCAAGGTAAATTAGTCGAGAGTGTTGTTAGCTATGTTTGATGAAAATCAAGATGGCCGCCACCACAAAATGGCGAATGTCGGGGGTTTTTAAATTTTTTTAATTTATACTTGTCACAAATCCCAAGGGAATCGTGGATTTCCGGTTCCCGTTCCCGCTCCCATGCAACTTTTATAGCTACTTTCAAGGAGGTTTGCTATAGTAATTTACCTATAACCGTAGCTATAGATTTTGGTTTTTTCAAAATCCCGTGGGAACTGTGGATTTTTTCAGGATAAAAAGTAGCCTATGTGTTAAGTCATGACATAATCTATCTCCGTCAAAATTTCAGCCAAATCGGTTCAGTTCGGTATAGTAGAAGGATTGCATCTTAAAATATTTTTTCCTTCAAATCTTATCAAGTGGGGTGTCAAATTAAAGGGGTTGAAAAGGTGAAAAATATTGTGATCAAAAGTGAAAGAGAAAAAAAAATATCACGCAGTTGATATTTTTTATTTTTTAACAATATTATACTTGTTTTAAAAAAATAATTATGGTTTCCATGCAAAAAAAAATCTGATGGGTGGGAAAGTGCTAAAAAATTAATACCTATTATTGTAGTTCCATTTAGATGCGCCACTTTTAACATTTTTTAGAAATGTAGGTATGAGCTCAAAGGAGCTTAGAAAAAACAAAGAGTTCCCGCGGGATTATAATAAACCTAAATCCACGTGGACGAAGTCACAGGCATCCGCTTGTATGCAATATGGGGCCTAGCTCTATATTAACACAAAATAAAGAAGTGTTAATAGTAAAACGTGTCATACGAGTAGCTATGAATGAGGAACCTACTTTCACCTAGAAAGAAGATTCTCCATAGCTAAGGATCACCTTTTGCCCTCTTGGACAGTGTCCAAGTAATTATTACGCAAGAAGAAAGGAAACCTTTTACAGGTAACAGGCCTAGAAAAACACTTATTCATCTTTTCAAAAAACAGGCGAAAATTCCTCGCTGCTTATGTGAGCAGTATCGTGCTGCATCAGGATTAAGGAGCTGGGACTCAGAGGTCCGTGATTCAATCTAAGCTTGGTACCAAAAATATGAAGTCATAGTGGACAGTTCCCGAATCCCTTTAGTTTAGGTGGGTAGTACCCTACAGCATCAGGATTATGAAGTTGAAGCAAATAAAAAATTATGGAACCATTTTGTAAACGTCCTCAAATAGACAAGTGTCAAATTTAAATGTGACGAACCTTGGGTGTTTCTACGTAACTTTGATATTTATATATTATTCGAAATAACCAAGGAGCGGATCAACAAATTCTTTAAAAGCCGGCAACGTATTAGTGGTTCCTTTGGTGATGCAAATGTTCATGGGCAGCGGTAATCACTCAACATCAGGTGACCCGCTTGCTCGTTTGCCCACAATCCATATAAAATAAAACAAGAGATAAAGTTCGTAAACTAAAACCCATCATCATCATCATCATCATGATCAACCCATTACCGGCTCACTACAGAGCACGGGTCTCCTCTCAGAGTGAGAAAGGTTTTGGCCGTAGTCTACCACGCTGGCCAAGCGGATTGGTAGACTTCACACACCTTTGAGAACGTTATGGAGAACTCTCAGGCATGCAGGTTTCCTCAAGATGTTTTCCTTCACCGTTAAAGCAAGTAATATTTAAATACTTAAACTAAAACCCGACTACTCATAATAGTATACAAGTATAAATTAAAATTTTTATAAAAACCCCTGACATTCGCCATTTTGTGGCGGCGGCCATCTTGGATTTGCATAGTGCTATTCTACTAGTCAAGTCCTTTCATTTGATACCCATATTAATGCAGTTGTGATAAAATATGTAATCCGCCATTTTGTAGCGACGGCCATGTTGGTTCGATTTTCATCAAACATAGCTAACAACACTGTCGACTAATTCACCTTTCAAACGAAATAAAACTGCATTCAAATCGGTTCACCCGTTTGAGCACTACAGAGGAACAGACAGACACACACACACACATACACACACAGACACGTCAAACTTATAACACCCCTTCGTTTTGCGTCGGGGGTTAAAAATAATAATTTAGAAAAACGTGTATTCAATTGTGTACTAATGGAAGAAAAGGCGGGGCAAGCGGCTAGTGGCGCCATCTGTTATGTCTATCTAAAACTAACTTAATATTCCAATTTAGCTGTGCGAACGTCACTTCTCGATTTTTTCGCATATAAAATGTAGCCTATGTCACCCCCAAACTACAACAACGAATCAATTAACACCTCATTCATCAACATTGGCCCAGTAGTTTAGGTGCTTCGCTAGAACAAAAAATTGGATACAAACATACCTACATAGACTACAAAAATCATAACTCTTCCTTTTGGCTTTGCAGTAATCGGATAAAAACGAACTGTCCATCACTGGATGTCCATAACTGGATTTAGACTGTCCATCATAAAGATTTTTACATATTTCAGTTGATCGTTTTTAGGTTTCCATATTTCAAAACTCGTTCGACTATTTCTAAATTTTAGCAGTTAGTGAGAAGCTCTGTATATCTGAGTATATCGTTGTAAAATTATAACATTCTAGATTAAATAATAAAAAAGTTATAGCTCCTCATGTTTGACTCGGCGCTTAACCCTGTCCATAACTGGTGCCATCACGTTAGTTGAATTAGTATTTAGATATTTCTTAATTTTTTTGATATAAGTAGGATAATTAATTACTTATTTCCCAAGTAATATAACTAATAAAGATGGAAACCCACCAATGGATGGTGTAACCCAGCAACCAACATAGGAGCAGCATGGTGTAGCTCATCCTATCTATTTTATTGCATACTAGCTGATCCCCGCGACTTCGTCCGCGTGGATATAGGTTTTTATATAGGATCGGATTGTAGCCTAAGTTACTCCTTATAACATCACCTATCTGCCATTGAAAGTTCCGTCAAAATCGATCCAGCCGTTTCGGAGATTAGCTGGATCAAATAGACAGGCCGACAAACATAAATTTAAATGCACGCCAGCTTAAAATAAGGCGTACGTACAAAGATCCGGGTCCCAAGTTATTCGAACCCAATAAATGTCTGTCATTTCTGAACTAAAAAACCTATAACCTTGAAATATTTACGGGACAATACTTGAAGTACTACCTTTCTAACAAAAAAAGAATGAGTTAAATCGAACTACGCGTTAATGAATTACAGCTAAATACACGTTTTAAATTTCTTCCCTCTCCCAAGGGAACCGTGCTGAATTTCGGGTATCCTATGTCCTGCCTCGGAGTATAAACTCAAATCGTACCAAGTTTCATTCGAATCCATTCAGTAGTTTCGGCGTGATGCGCGGCCAAGATACTGACAGACAGACAGACAGACAAAAATGAAAAAAATTGCAGTTTTGGCTTCAGTATCGATTATAGAGTGCCCTTCAATAAAAAATTTCAAAATATCTTCAATGTACAGAATTGGATCTGTTACAGTTTTATTATATTATAGAAGATAGATAGATAGAAGATAGATAGATAGATAGATGGCAATAGCCTGCTCAGTTGAGTTGAATTCAAGGAATACTTTTTGAATAATTTTTTTTATTTTTTTGAATTAATGTTTGTACTATTTTGAGATTACACCTATTAAATCTCAACGATACTATAATTACTTACTGTCGAGGAAAATAGAAATCGCGATGCAAACCACTTCTGGTTTTATGAACCGGCTTTTAGGTACTTCGTAAATTGCAAACCTTGTCAATTGAATTGTGGAAAACGTTGAAATTGATAGAATTACAAATCTTATAAGCTATATATATACGTCTGTATTTAATATAGTATATTATCGTCTATTCGTAAGGATGGTTGAAAATTCGCCTATAATATTAAGTATACCTACCTAACTCCTACCTACCCTTGGTATTAAAAAAACATTTCTTAAACATTTCTGTGGTGGTGTCGTGTGGTGCGGGTTGTTACGTTCCCTCGAATATGGTTGAGCGAAGCAATGGCTGGATCATGCGTCATGCTCGTGAACGGGTGCCACCGTCGGAAATGGGGCTACTTTTGTCTGCCCTTCTTCACATGTGTAGAATTGTAAGCACCATTCCGAACCTGTGGTAGATTCATTTGTCGATTCGTAAACGCTTCCGAAAGTTTATCTGAATAAAATTATGATTACTTATATAAATGATAAAAAGGCGTGGATTTGACTCGTTCCAGCAATGCGCGAGACGGCAATTCAATCATGTACTTACCATAAAATTGTTATATTGATATTGTAAATTTGGAAAAGAGCAACCGCCGAGTTTCTTGCTGGTTCTTCTCGGTTGGAACGGCATTCCGAACCAGTGGTAGATTCATCTGACTATTCAAAAGCACTTGTAAAAGTTTATTTGAATAAAAAACTTTTCTATTCTATTCTATTCTATTCTATGACAGATGGTTATATTAAGTATTTTCAACTTTCAGTATGTGCGTAAATCTACTTTATGTTTACCTTACCTTACCTAAGCGTTTAGTATGGTAATTAACCTTGGGAAAATGTAATGATTTGGCATCTCCATAGGTTTACGCAGTTAACGTTCCAGAGTTATTTTTACTAGAGGCTTTGTGTTATTTTTGTAAAAGCTTAAATTCGTCTACATAATATTAAAATATATACTTAATGAAAGAAAATTTGGTTTTTAGCCGTCCGCAGTAAATACTTACGTTGAACTGAATTCCTTCATATTGTAACTGTTCGCCATTTCTGATATTTACAAAAAAAATTCGTCGCAGCAAATTTTACGTTTTTGTTTGTTTACATTTAGTCACGATATATTTACATTCGGTCTTCACCGACACATGATTCTGTGTGCGCGTCCGTGCACTGAGCCGACGACTGAGTCTGAGCTGAGTTGGGATCTCGTCTTACGTCTAGCCAGCATTTAGCAATAACGTTTATAAATATTATGGTACACAAGTACCTACCTACCGCTTGGTGTCGTTTTAAATCTGCAAAGACAGTTTGAATTAAGTAATTGCTTCACAGATTTTACGTATAGATACTTACTTAAATGTAACTACTAATTATGTAGTAAAAAAAAAATGTAGTCACCTCATGAAATATGGATAGTGGAACAAATGAACACAATGAACGTATGAGCAATTAAGAATATATGTATACTAACGTCGAAGAAATAAAAGATAACGTGCTTGGAAGGCTCGGAAGGCATACCTATTCAATGGAAGAAACACCATCAAAATCAGGTGAGGTTGAGGTTGATATTATGCTATCGATTTTATTATTACAGTCTCCGTTCCATTGAGTAATTTAAAAATTAAAACAGACAGACAGACAGACGGATAGCGGAGTCTTAGCGGAGACTAATAAGTGACATGAGCATGTTTGGAATTATGTAAAGTTTGAAGGCTGACGAACTTTAGTAAAATGAGTTTTATTCGACTTCAAAACTTGTCATGTTATGAACTTACCTACTCGTACTTGTCGATAAGGTGATATGGGGCCGTTCAAATATTACGTAAGCAGATTTATTACAATTATTTACCCCCCCATCCCCCTTGTCAGCAAAAGTAAGCAAAGCTCTTACCCCCTCCCCCCATGCTTACGTAAACATTTTTCAATTAAAAATGTATTTTTTTTATATTATAATTATTATAATGTTATAATTATAATTTAAAAAATACCACAATGTAAAAAAGTAAATAACTACCGATGACGTAATCATCATCTAGACTCCCCTACCCCCCCATGTCATCCAAAATAAGCAAAACGAAGACCCCCCCACCCCCCCATTGTGCTTACGTAATACTTGAACGGCCCCTATGCGGAAATATTTGTTTTTAACCCCCGACGCAAAAACGACGGGGTGTTATAAGTTTGACGTGTCTGTGTGTGTGTGTGTGTGTGTGTGTGTGTGTGTGTGTCTGTCTGTCTGTTCCCCTGTGGCGCTCAAACGGGTGGACCGATTTGAATGCGGTTTTTTTTGTTTGAAAGGTGAATTAGTCGAGAGTGTTCTTAGCTATGTTTGATGAAAATCGGTCCAAGATGGCCGCCGCTACACAATGGCGGATGATATATTTTTTCACAACTCCCTTGATATGGGTATCAAATGAAAGGGCTTGACTAGTAGAATAGCACTATTGCAAATTCAAGATGGCCGCCGCCACTAAATGGTGAATGTCGGGGGTTTTTTAAATTTTCAATTTAGACTTGTTATAATATTGGGTATGTTCAACTTCAAACAAGATGTTAAAATTATATTTTTTATGAGAAATAACACTTAACTGCTATATCACGCGATAGGTAAGTATTATAGTATGTAAGCGACGAGCTGGAAAGATAAGTATACTTACCCCAAAACTAACCCTAAAGTTTTTATTACTATGTAGCACTGTACCCGATAAATTGGCAGTATGGCTTTGCTGTTAAGTTGATAACCATTAATAACTAATTCCTAATATTATGGTCTGCTGGAACATTCCTTCCTGATTCACCTCGTAAATATTGGCCTAATAAATTATTCATTAAGATTTTTTGTCTTGTTTAAATAACTGTCAGGTATGTAAATATCAAACAATCTGTGTCACTTCGACGTCTCAAAGAACCTTATGATGAACGTCTTATCACGGTTAATAAAACCATATAAAACCATAATCTCATTGATAACGAGAATATATTTTAATTTCTCGTGTCATTGTTTAAGAATCAGATCTAAATTTTATTATTGGCATGAGAATGATACATCGTAAGCACCTACCTGCACCTAGGTACATTAAAGAAAATGTCTTGAATATCGATCGAATAACACTTTATAATTTGCAACCTATTATAGGTAGATTTAGCAAAAATTAATCCAACTTCAAAATCACAATCCTACTAATATTATATTATTATAAATGTGAAAGTGTGAAAGTGTGGATGTTTGGATGTTTGTTACTCAATCACGCCGCAACTACTGAACCGATTTGGCTGAAATTTTGAATGGAGATAGATTATGCCCTGACTTAAAACATAAGCTTAAGCATAAGCATAACTTTTTATCCCGGAAAGCTATTCCTGTGGGACTAAAATAGAAGAAGAAGAAAACTTCCAAAAACGCCATAGAGGTCGCTGACTGTTCTTAGGTAAATCACATTATTGCATTATTTTGCTATGTTACATGCATGCAGGCAACACAGGCTACTTTTTATCCTGGAAAAATGCACAGTTCCCACGGGATTTTGGAAAACCCGAAATCTATAGCTACGCAGCTATAGGTAGATTACTATAGCAAACTTCCTTGATAGTAGATATTAAGATTGGAAAAGGGAGCGGGAACGGGAACCGGAAATCCACGGTTCTTTCGGGATTTATTTAAAACCGAAATTCACGCGGGCGAAGCCGCGGGCAGATGCTAGTATACCATAATATTTGAAGAGTTCCATTGATTTCTCTAGGATCCCATCATCAGATCCTGACCATGATCCTGACTATGGAACCACCTGGGAAGTAAACCCTTTCAAACAAAAGAAGAATTTTTCAAATCGGTCCAGGCATCTTTAAGTAATTGGGGCACATACATAAAACAAGATTCCGACGAATTGAGAACCTCTTTTTTTGAATTCGGTTAAAAAACGTCCGTATAAACATCGTTTAGTTTAAACTAAACTATGAAGTATGTAGAACATAACTTAAAAGATAAATACAAAAATATATTAAAATAGAGTTTAGAATACTATAATCTTCACAAAAAGCCTGTAAAGAAAATCACATGACGGGAAGAACTATGAGTAGGTATGTTCAGTAATGGCTTGCTAGCTGATGATGATGATGCATAGGCACCACAGTTCGTGGTATAGGTAAAGTCTGTTCGTTTTCTTACGGTCACCTTTGTCTCTTGCCGCCTCCGCCGCGCGGCGTTTTGCCAAAGGTACCCGCCGGTGACTTCAAAAGATGCCGCGCGGCAGTGGCGTGCACTTCATAAAGGCAGAAAAGCACTGCATACCCTGAAAAAAGCAATGCGTAGGAAAAACGATGTGAAATGGAGCAGTAGAAATAATAATACTACCGATTGCATACCTGGCTTCAAACCCTGTGCACGCCACTGCCGCGCGGGGTGTACAGGTACAAGGGATTTGGCGTTTTATACCTACTCATATTTTTATATTAAAATTCTCTTTCCTTTTTATATTTTTTTATATTCGTATTTTATTACAATATAACCATAAACATAAAATATAATATTATCATGAACACGGGTCTTCTCTCAAAATGAGAAGGATTTTAACCATAGTCTACCACGCTGGCCAAGTGCGGATTGGCAGATTATTCGGAGATTCTGTTAGAATAGAAAAAAAATTACAAACAAAAAAAATAAAAAAAATAAAAGCAGTTTACTAAGAGCACCTGCGCCTGTACCGACACTATGTTACCGAACGGAATGTCTGCATGTGTGCGTGGTATTAAAATGTTGTGTTGGCAGGAGTCACGGGAAGGGACACAAACAAATATAAATATAGACGCGTGCTCGTCACTGAAAATTTTAGTGAACTGTTACTTTGTAAACCGTGTCAAGGGCTAAAAGGGTAGCTGTGGCGACGCGATCACGCGACGTTTGTTTCTTCTAAATATAATTTTATTTTGTAGCGAGTTTGTTATTGTTAAAATCTTATTTCTACATATAACTGTATTTATAAAGTCTGTCTGTTTTAAATCGCATTCTTATAATGTGCTGACCGGATATTTTTAACCATCAAAAGAGAATGTAATGATACAGAATAGTTAATTCAATGATGACACTATATACTTACATAGCCTTGGTTGTACAGGTTGTATAGGTTTGAAATCCTACTCATCCTGATAAAATAAAATCCTGGTAACAATGTGTTTGTTGGTTTGTCATTTCGCTCTCAACGCATTGGAAGCGTGATTCTGTATCCATCTCTCCTATGAGAGGAGGCTTGTGCCCAGCATGGGAAGTTGAAAATGGGAAGTCAGAAGTAGGTCGATTGTTGGGGATGGCTTGTCATTCAATCATGCCGAACCAGAATTACGAATTGATGTGAATTTTTAACCCCCGACGCAAAAACGACGGTGTGTGTGTGTCTGTCTGTTCCCCCGTAGCGCTCAAACGAGTGAACAGATTTGAATGCGGTTTTTTTGTTTAAGAGGTGAATTTGTCGGGAGTGTTGTTAGCTATGTTTGATGAAAATCGGTCCAATATGGCCGCCACCACAAAATGGCGGATAACATATTTTTTCACAACCCCCTCAATATGGGTATAAATGAAAGGGCTTGATTAGTAGAAATTATCTATGTAAAGTCAAGATGGCCGCCACCACAAAATGGCGAATGTCGGGGGTTTTTTAAATTTTTAATTTATTAAGTATTGTTCCATAAGTATAGTTTAGGACGGTACGTCTATGCTACTTTTGTAACTCGGGAAATCAAGCATTTTTCACGGGATTTAAAAAATCTAAATCCGCGGACGTCAGCAAGTACCTAGGTATAATAATACGTTTATATACATAATTTATATGCTTTGAATTGATTTAGAATTCTTATAAAACGGTAAAATTAACAATAGTTTTTTTTAATACATACAAAAATTAGTTAAGTATTGGGTTATTCTGTCCAGAAATTCTCAGTGCTAGCCCGGAGTTGATAGTTGGAGGTGTTTCACCCATGTGCTTAGGAAAACACGGTTATTATCACTATCATGTGACAATAGTCGTTAAAGCCCGCCAACCCGCATTGGAGCAGTGTGGTGGGTCTAAGCACTGTATCCATCGCTCCTATGAGAGAGGAGGCCAGTGTCGCGCTGTGGGGGCTGTAGTGGTTATGGTGGAGATTTTGTGAACTGTGGATCTACCTATCTGTCTAAGTGGCTTTCATATACCTAGGTACCTATGAAGTCTATCAATATGATGCTGCGCAATTGGATCAATCACCACATAAATTGATAATATTATGTGATCCGTGAATGAATGATTGCACGTGGTCTAATATACATAATATAATATCTACATACTCATGAAAAAGACAACCGTCCAACTTGAGACTGTCTGACCTAGCCTGAGAGCTCGTAGGAGATTTTCAGGAGGGGCTTTATTAATAAGTAATGAAAGTTCGTAAAGTATTACTTCTGCGTTATCTGTGCACATTCATGGTATAGAACTGCCGGCTATATCAAGGTTGGCGTTTTATATTTTTTTTTAATTTTGTTTAATGTTTTATTGACGTGATAATGTCTTATAAACCGATTAACGCCGGCCGCATGCAAGAAAAAAGCATGACTCTTTGTCACGTACCGCCAAGTCGAGCGTGCAAGCGAGAGCGTGGAACAAGCGATAGTAAGGCTGAAATAACGTTTTCTTATGACGTTATCACGTAAAATTATTGTCCGTAAACCGACTTAACAGACAACAATTTTTTATAAACAAAGTGTTTCATGTCAAGTAACGTATGAAGTGTTTTCACAATGGCAGTTGAAGAGACAATCAGAAATAGTAGCCGTAGTTGCAGCTAAAATTAATAATTCTGAGTTCACCACGGATCAGCTGGTAAGTTTGCCATAATGAGTCAATGCGTTATACATTGCCTGATTGAACCCCCATGATGATGAATTTGAGTACATAGATATTTAGCACTTCTTCAAAATTACTACTACCGACTCTCGAGCCAGCTGTATTCAATCAGAGGTCAAAGCCATTTGGTACCACAATTGAAGCACAAAGTATTTGGGTCAGAAAGAAAAGACGTTATTCTAAATACTTTTTATTCAGTTTCTTGATCTAGATGACTAATTATGTCCGATATTGTAACCGTCATTCCTGAGATTAGGCTGCAAAAACCGAACAGCACAATGAGAAAGTTCTTCCATAGGATCCAGTTGAATTTGCCCAGGTCTTCCCATCTGCAAACAGTTTCCACTACGCCGGGGATGATCAGGCCTAGGATGGAGTAGAAGAGTGCTCCGACGATGTTAATGATTTGCTCCAGCATTGGAAGCGCTATGCCTATTCCGCCTGGCAGAAATAAAACATCATTATCAGGACCAATTACAAAATACAAACAGAAATCAAATAGATACATATTATCAGGTAGATATACTCTATACAATATACATTATACATATAATAAGATCGTAGACTTGCCTTGTTTCTACATTAAAGATTTTTGCAATATAATAACTGGGGGATGTTAGGGATGAGTAATGGGACGTAAAAAAGCTATTTCTGAAATTTTGTCTGTTTGTCTGTATGTTTGTGCGTGCATCATGCAAAAACTACTGAATGGATTGAAATGAAACTTGTCATGATTTAAGTTCATACTACGGAGTAGCATATAGGATTTTTTATCCCGAAATTCAGCATGGTTCGCTTGGGAGAGGTGATGAAAGTCAAAATGTGTACTTAGCTGTACTTAATTCTTTAACGCGTGGTCCAATTTCATTCATTCTTTTTTTGTTAGAAAGGACATACTTTAAAGATTACCGGCTATTCTCCGAAAGGCTGGATCAATTTTGATGGGACTTTCACTGGCGGATGGATGTTCACATTTTGTTGCGCCACTTTACCAGTTTTAGCAAGATATGAGCTCAAAGGAGCTTAGCAAAAACAAAGAGTTCCCACGAGATTTTTAATAACCAATATGTATGCAAACGAAGTCGCTGGTATCTGCTTGTCGTACATATTTTATACGAGTACCTAAATGGGGTATTTTTATTTGGTGAAATATCTTATATGGTTCCTATCCTATTTGGTTATACACCGGCTCCCGTTCGCGGGCTGTTGTGGTGCGGGCTTAAGGGCAGGCCACATTGGGAGCGAAGCAAAACGAAACGAGGTTCGTTTCGCTTCGTCGCTACCGCGTCTTTTCATACTTCAGTCACAGAATATAATATAATAGTACTACGTACTTCAGTTTACACCGCGTACTACAGAGCTAATTGGTACGGCAGCCCTGGAACAAAATTTTTAGTGATTAATAACAAGCTGAATTTTCGTGTGCAGGTTCGTTTCGACGAGACGAACAACTTTTTTATCTATGAAAATTCTCGATGGAGGTAGCTAATCGAGTGAGGAGGTGTTAAAAATTTCGATTCACTCGGGTGGGAAATCGTTTCACTAAATTTGTAGGACTATATGGCCATTTCATTATACAAGTATTTATTAGGCTGCATACAAAAAATCAGCTGGTTATTAATAATATTCTACAGCGTCCTCCACTCTGAATATTTCCAAATAATGAGGTTATAAAAATGATTAAACATTATTAATAACTAGCTGATTTTTTGTATGCAGCTTAGTAAATACTTGTATAATGAAATGGCTACATAGTCCTACAAATTTAGTGGAACGATTTCCCACCCGAGCGAATCGAAATTATCGAGAATTTTCATAAATAAAAAAGTTGTTCGTCTCGTCGAAACGAACCTGCTCACGAAAATTCAGCTTGTTATTAATCACTAAAAATTTTGTTCCAGGGCTGCCGTACTATAAATGAAGTCAGCTCAGCGCGGCGGTGCGAGCTTGCGAGCTCTCAGTAGTCTAGCAACATGAGCTCCCAATGTGGTCTGCGCTTTACATTCGGGACGGTTTAACAATAATAACGAATAGGTAAAGTGCCTAATCTATACAGTTAAATACCTACCTAAACCACAGCCTAAACTCCGATAAATAATTATTATTGATTTGGGTTAAATGCTCTTAGCATAGGTATTTTCCTTCATAACAAACTGTTATGGAATATTTTGGATATTGAAAAATGTGATATTATTGAAAAGGTGATCAAATAATTGTTAGGCTAAGTGCTCATTTGACGTAAAGTAATTAACCAAAACTTTTCCATTACCTATATTTGAACAATTTATGCTGTCTATAGCAATTATAATGCGCGGTATCCACCAAAGCGGAGATGGGTGGAAAGGAGAGGAGATTTTCGTGATTTGTATGTTATCTACTATCTAGTAGGTAGGTACATTATTGATCGAAGATTTTAAGCCTAGTTTAGTTTAGTTTAGTTTAGTTTAAGAGTATTTTTAATAACTGCAGTTAATTATTTTATAATAATAATAATGAATAGCAGTATGTTGACTTACCACAGAAACATACGATAACTACTCTCATAATGATTTGCGCTGTATTCATATGCTTCTTGTTTATGTACGATTTCAAATGCTTCGACAAAACGTCGATTACCACGTAGAAGTGCAGTGGGTACGTGCAAAATATCGAAATAGCGATGAAAGCCTTCGCACATACAGCAGGCCTGGAATGAAAATGACGTAACTAATTATATTATTCATTATAGGTACGTATGTAAAAATGTGCGTAAGTATACATTTTTACACATAATGTTGGCCTACAACTTTTACTCAGGTAAGTAGCTTATTTACTTAATTAACTTATTTGTTTTTCGTAAGTACCTACTTAATTATTGTACGTAATTACCTAACTAATTATTGCATAAAACTCCAGATGTAAAGCCGGCATTATAATATTACATATATATTTGAATGTAAGATCTTGGTTTGGTCATATTAGCAGTTTTGTTGTAGCCGTTACCGAGAATACAATTTAAGTAAAATTTTTGTTTTTGGAAAATAACTCATTTAACTACTTAACTCCAGCACCTCTAATGTATCTACACTAGTATACTCAGGAATATTTCCTCAATCCGTTTTTTACGGTACCGTTTAGTCAGCTAGCAAACAAGTATAAATTAAAAATTTAAAAATCCCCGTCATTCGCCATTTTGTAACAGCGGCCATCTTGGATTTGCAATAGTGCTATTCTACTAGTCAAGCCCTTTCATTTGATACCCATATTAAGGGAGTTGTGAAAAAATATGTAATCCGCCATTTTGTAGCGGCGGCCATCTTGGACCGATTTTCTTCAAACATAGCTAACAACACTCAACTAATTCACCTTTCAAACTAAAAAAACAGTATGTCCGTTTGAGCGCCACAGGGGAACACACAGACATACACACACACACACATGCACACACACACACACACACACACACACAGACACGTCAAACTTATAATACCCCGTCGTTTTTGCGTCGGGGGTTAAAAATAGAATATGGTTTGAAAATTGTTTACCAATCATCCAGTGGCAGATTCAAAGTGATGGATCCCCTCAACGCATCGCCGTATCTGAAGTAGCCGAAGAGTCCCAGGATGCAGTACAGCAGCATGATGAAGGTCATGGCGACGACCAGCACGCCGGGGCAGCCCAGGAAGTGCTGGGGCTTCTTCATGTCGTTCTCTACGGGCATTACCACACCGATTCCTTCCATTGCGAATATGACTGTGCTAAATATATTTTTCATTCATAATAATTGACTTGGATTATAGTAAAGATCTACTTCTCAGAACAATTAAAGTGAGAAGTTGATAGTAGGTATTAACACTACCATCGTCATCGACTGATAAACGTCTGTATAGCCTGGACAGTGGACATAGATTTCTGGTTGAGACTGCTACACGATGTCATGACATCAGACGAGTCGTAGAGAGCTGCTCCGCTCGATCGAGGATATCCGTGAAAGAAGCATGAGTTTTCCGGTGCGGTCGCCATTCCAGCACTTTGAGACCCCAACAACTATCGGTTTTTCGAACTATATGCACCGCCTTACTGCCATTTCAATGTCGCAACCCGTTGAGCTATGTCGGTAAATCTGGTTCTTTAACGGATATCCTCATTTCTGATTCGATCACGTAGAGAACCTCCGAGCAAAGCTTTCTCCATCGCCTGCTTCATCTTACGAGGTTAACAGTTTAGCGACCAAGTCTCGGAGTCGTATATCATCAATGGTCATTAATATGCACTATTTAAAAACTGTTTTTTAGTCTTCAGATATTGAGGGATTTTGGCAGAGAAGATGTCATGCCGAAGCTTCCCGAACGCTTTACACGTGCATATCATAATTGTATGTGTAATCTTACCGTGATCTCGTTTACGTTATTGTGCTACCAATATTTTACCAGGCGTTATTCATTTATGACTTCATCATCATCATCATCATCATGATCAACCCATTACCGGCTCACTACAGAGGGTCTCCTCTCAGGTCTCGAGTGAGAAGGGTTTTGGCCATAGTCTACCGCGCTGGCCAAGCGGATTGGCAGACTTCATACACCTTTGAGAACGTTGTGGAGAACTCTCAGGCATGCAGGTTTCCTCACGATGTTTTCCTTCACCGTTAAAGCAAGTGATATTTAAATACTTAAAACGCACATAACTCCGAAAAGTTAGAGGTGCGTGCCCTAGGATCGAACCCACGACCTCCGATTAGAAGTCGGTCGTCCTAACCACTAGGCTATCACAGCTATGACTTAATGACTGACTTAATTTATGTGACTGGACTGACCAATACTTATTTATCTATTTTTTATCTCTCTCTGCCTATATTTAGATTATCCAACTCATTTTGTCATCCTCGTGACTATAATCACAATTCTTAACCGATACACTTGCAATACTGTTTATTAGTCTGAGGTCTCTTGCAAGAATTCGTCTTTGTATTTCTAAGTTATAAAATAATATCAAGGATAGGTACTTACGAAAGAAATACAGGAAACCTAGCAGGATATCCCACCACTAGTTTATCAGATATAGTAATTTCGTCTTTGAATATGTAGTAAATGCAAATTACGAATGTTGCCACCAGTAAAACGTTGGCCGTGAATGAGATTGGCGCCAGCCATTTCAGATATCTGATCTGAACCATCAGACATAGAGGTACGAGGAGGATGAGGCAGTAGTATTCCACGGATAGAATGTATCCCGGTGCATATTGATCCAGTAACTGTGAAAAGCGTAACAACAATTTAACATCTTGTTCAAACCCACTTCAAACGCCAGTATAAAATTAGTATGAACATAAAACATCTGTGTGCTTAGTCTAAGATCGGAGCACTCGAAAACGAACTCGAAAACTATTGATCGAATCACAAGTGAATTCAGGGCAAAATGAACTCAAATACTCGTATTTTAAAGTCGTAATTCCATAGTTCGAATATGTATTTTACAACATTTCTGCTTGGGGCGCTCGTTGTGTTCGAATGCTGAATGTATTGGCGAACTCAAACCTTAATACAAGCCATTTTAGGTCTATTTTACTCTGAAATCGATCAATAGTTTTCGAGTTCGTTTTCGAGTGCTCCGATCTTAGACTAAGCACTCTGATCATACCTGTTTTATTGAATCAGCTAATAAAACTGTGCATATACAGCAAACTCCAATGTAAGTGAACACCAGGGAAAATTCAGCAAATACACTGCAAAAAAGTACTAATTGCTATAAACTTAATTATATCCCTGTCCCTATTCTTCCACACTAATATATAAATGCGAAAGTGTGTAGCTTTTTGTTTGTGCTTTTAATTTAAGGCCCATTCACACATATCAGCGAAGCATCAGTGCCGGCACAGTGACAAATATTCTTTCATACATTCTCTATGAACTGACACTGAATACACACTCACTGATATGTGCGAATCGATCTTAAACTTCAACGGAGTTACGATGGAGTTACGGATCTACAGGATTTATTGCATGGATGTTGTCGAAGACCTGGAGATGGATGAATGGGCCCACATGATGAATGAGGCTTATAAACCAATAGCTACGAAGATAGTACTTAAATAAGAATATATAGGTCCATATAATGTAGAGTCGAAGTGAAGCTACTCCAGAATTTCGGCTTAGGTTATTATCACTAACATTACAAGTGTAAATTGAAAATTTAAAAAACCCCCGACATTCGCCATTTAGTGGCGGCGGCCATCTTGAATTTGCAATAGTGCTATTCTACTAGTCAAGCCCTTTCATTTGATACCCATATCAAGGGAGTTGTGAAAAAATATATCATCCGCCATTTTGTAGCGGCGGCCATCTTGGACCGATTTTCATCAAACATAGCTAAGAACACTCTCGACTAATTCACCTTTCAAACAAAAAAAACCGCATTCAAATCGGTCCACCCGTTTGAGCGCCACAGGGGAACAGACACACACACACACACACACACACACACACACACACACACACACACACACACACACACACACACACACACACACACACACACACACACAGACACGTCAAACTTATAACACCCCGTCGTTTTTGCGTCGGGGGTTAAAAACAAAAAGGAATCATTAACCGAAGAGTATAGTAGGTTACTTTACTTATTTTTGTTGTACGCGGAAGGATCTGGCAGTCCAAGTAGTATAGTATGAACTAGTATTTAAGAGGAATGCAGTGCTCAGACAAGCCGTCAAGCGCTTACGAGCACGAAGAACCCAATATTATCTATAAACCAACTTTGTTATGGTTGTGTGATAGCCTAGTGGTTAGGACGACCGACTTCTAATCGGAGGTCGTGGGTTCGATCCCGGGCACGCACCTCTAACTTTTCTGAGTTATGTGCGTCTTAAGTATTTAAATATCACTTGCTTTAACGGTGAAGGAAAACATCGTGAGGAAACCTGCATGCCTGAGAGTTCTCCATAACGTTCTCAAAGGTGTGTGAAGTCTGCCAATCCGCTTGGCCAGCGTGGTAGACTATGGCCAAAACCCTTCTCACTCTGAGAGGAGACCCGTGCTCTGTAGTGAGCCGGTAATGGGTTGATCATGATGATGATGATGAACTTTGTTATTAAATAAAATAAATAAATAAATAAGAAACCACCACCATAATGCGATTAAAGGTCATGATGGCTGCCAATGAAGATTTTGACGTGGAGAGAAAAGCATGATGTGGGATTAATGGTGCATGTTCTGTTTAATTTAATCCACTAAGGTTAACTCACCCTGCAGCTTTCGCTAGAGGCCTAAGCCTTTTCGGACCAATAGCAAATGCTACTTCACACGTTTCTGCATAACCCAGTAAAGGTCTCCGAACTGCCTTACAACATACCCTGGATACATTCACCTGCATTAAGTACAAAGTGTAAATTCTCTGTAGATTTTATTATATTATACTAGCTTTATACCTACTTTCAAGGAAGTTTGCTTAGTATAACCTACCTATAGCTGTGGCTGTAGATTGCTGTAGCAAATTTCGATTCTTTCAAAATCCCGCGGGAACTGAACTTTTTCGCATAAAAAGTAGCCTATGTTTTATTCCAGGGTATAATCTATCTCCATTCCAATCAGCCAAATCGGTTCAGTAGATGCGGCGTTAAAGAGTACCTAACAAACACTACACATACATACAAACAAAATTTCGCCTTTATAATGTTATCCATTCGTATTACACTCATTGGAGCACCTTGGAAACCCAAAATCGATCGTTTCTTCGAGTTATAGATATGACCCGCCCATTCGACTCGATGAGACATTGCGGTAACTCTGGTTCTCCTATGGATCTTCTCATTTCTGGTTTGATCACGCAGGATTCTGAGCATAGCTTTCTCCATTAAGATACCCTGCTTTTAACATGGGCTTCAAATTTTTTTTAAATCTATTTGAGAGAATTACTTACGTTTTTTTTCAGGTTAATCAATTTTAAATTATGGTTATTGTCAACTTACAAATATATGAACGCAGTGTCCACAAATAAAAGCAACGATGACTGTACCAACGACAGCGACTCCCCAACCTGCATTGGCAAATGCCAGTGGTATGGCAAGAATACCAGTACCCAAGGAAGCTTTCAGCAAATTAGCTAACGATCTGATATCCCTGAAATAATAAAAACAAGTAGTTTTTAAAGAGTGCTGTTAACTTTTTAAGAATTTGTATAAGTTTTTGAATGTAACTAAATAACCCTCTTTCATCGGATAGGTACCTAAATTATGATTCAATCTGTCTTCTTTTCTCTTTTTAATATAAACAAAGATAACACCACGTTCGTCTATATATTCACATAAAACTTACTAACTTTGAAGTGAATTTCAATAAGGTTTCTGTTATAAAATTCAAAAAAAAAATTTTTTTCGTGTAGACTACATTGTGGCTCTTGATATAGATATAAGTCAAGATTCTACCATCGCTTCGGGAAGCAGATTGTGCTGACAAAAGCTAGCAAGAAACTTAGGAATTGCTCTTTTCCAAACGCATAAGTTACAACAATGTAACAACATAATATGACACTTCACACTATCATGTTACGTGGGCAGCTGAAACTAAAGTGGACTGCTTTTAATGCTTTAAAATTCATACCTATATTAGCGACTCAATAAATGTGATTTGATGCAATATCATTTAGAACATCTCGCGAGGTATAAAATATTGTTAAGAACAAATGGCCAAATCCACTCGTGGAAGCTGGGCACTGGGGAGTCAGCTACAAAAGTTAAATAATCCGCCACACATATATTTTTATAATCATACATTGATATAATCGTTAATCATACTCGAGGTTTTTAAAGTAAATAAATAAATAATGGATATCGATTACTCACGAATTTGGTTTTTTAACCTGCCGATGTTCAAAGGGATTGTAATCCTGTTCATCTAATTCTTTTTTATGATCATCCATATTATTAATTTTAAATAAAATGCAAACTATAACTTTATAACTTTACATTCACAATGGAGGACTCTCACTTTCCTAATAAAGGCTAAGTAAAGAATCTGTTCTGTTGAACTTAGTAGATAACAGTCTGAAAATATTTTCTCTCTTCCATAATTAGCGTAAAGAATTGTTATATCACAGTTGATCTTGAGTGACAAGGTTTATCTGACTGTAAATGGTTTATGAACAATAATCTCAGTATTTAACTTAAAGATAACGCACAGATAAACTAAGTGTGACGCTTAATTACCTGCAAGGCATATAACACACATTCCTTGAATTTTATGAGCGTTTTATTGAAGAAAAACTATATTAATATTTATTTAGGTAGGTATCTGTTAACTTTTTATGAGTTTTTTAAAATTTCATATCTCCGACTGCTATTGTACCTATAAGTATACAGGAAAGAAAAAATTTCAGCCAGGTGTTGATATTTTTGCTCGATACCGTATCTTTGAGAAAGTATTGATTTTTACACACCAGCGATGAAAAAATATCGATATTTACTCGTATTAGACAATCGATGCCAAAAGTACTTAGGAAAGAAAAGTGTGTAATCTTATTTACTGGTATCATTTCATCCATTCTTTCATATTTATAATCACTGGGTTCCGAATGGTGTTATTCAGGAGAAAAACCAGAATTCCTTTTGGCAATAAGTTTACTTTGAACATCAACAGACTATTAGCATCAGAAAAACAGCTGAGCCAACCTTATTTTTTGATCGAAGGAGCCAATGCATTTGTATAGCCACTTAATTTATTAGCATAGTCTTGAGAGAATCCAATTTAATAAGCACGTTTAAATGCTTATTAATTTAATATCTAATTAATTATCATTTCAGTTAGATACATGAGTGGATCAATCAATTTTATATGTAGACGGATAATTAAATAACAAAAAATCATAGAAATTAAATGCTCTTTATTAATTAGATTACTTAATTACAATTATATTCAATAAATTATATTCAATAAATTAAATTTTATCTAAGCTTTGTCGAGATTTTCCCAAAGGTATTTGAAATTAATCTGTTTTGTTGTTAACTATTTTAATGATATCCATTATAGTGACGGTGCAACCAGAAATCAGACTGCCCAAGCCGAAGACAACGATGATGAGATTCTTCCAAAGAACCCAGTTTCCTTTCCCAAGATTTTCCCACTTGAAAACAGTCTCTATAATCCCCGGAATGATGAGACCCAGAATTGAATAGAAGCATGCGCCCACAAGGTTGATAATTTGCTCTAATAAAGGCAAGGCGATTCCTAGTCCCACTGAAAAAGAAATAGAAATTAAAATAAAATCTTTCAAGTTAATTTGTTTTATTTTACCCTTAATATTTCACGACCTCCTTGGCACAGTGATGAGCGCTGTGGGTTTATAAGCCGGAGGTTCTAAGTTTCATTCAGGCAGGGGCAGGTTTGGTCTGGTGGGAACCAGAGTGGCTAGTTAGTACCCAACCGACAAACACGTACCACCAAACGATTTAGACTTCCGGTACCATGCCAAGTAGAATCCGATTTCTTCCTAGTTAGCCAGCTTAGACTGCATCGTTTCTTACCATTAGGTGAGATCGCAGTCAAGGGCTAACATGTCATCGAAAAAATAATAAGTGCCTAAGGGCGATTCTACTATGCTATAATATACCTATTAAGTATAATGGTATAGGGAAATATTACCCCTGCAGTATCAGGGTTTCAATACTAAAGTCTATGGGAATTGGTACCCACAATATAAATTCACAATTATTGGCAAATTAATTATTATGAGTCGTCGCGGTTTATTGGGTAGCATTATGAAGTTCAAATAATGTTGTAGTAGGTATACCTACTAATGATGACGAAGTAGTCATGGTAACGAAATTCGTGTGTAAAACTGCCATAACAATATAAAATTTCAATAATATTTTTTTTATTATATTACTAATCATCCTAGTATTAATTTGTGATTTCCATATTATACGTATGTACATATTTTTGTCAAATTGAATTTTTTATCGGTAGATTTTTCTATTTTTCTGTAGGTCTACTGTGTAATTTGTTTATTAATATCTAAATATATGACCATTTCCATGTAGAAAGTGTAAAGTATCTACAAGGCAGTAGATCACACTTCCGGTTGGTGATAGATATTTGAATATGATATAATATAATATTTCGAAAAAATTATTTCACAATCTACATCAGCTATTATATTAATTACAGAGAAAAGAAATTGCCCATAAAGCCCAAATCAAAAAATTCCACATCGTGGTCATAAAACTGGTTAATGGCTACATAATACATATGAACAAGTTAAATATTGCGTTTGAATCTGATTGATTATATTTATTGCTAATTAAAAAAAATGCTAATTAAAGGAATCGGAATGTCTACCAATTTAACTTTTTCACTTTTATCAAAGAGAAGTGTAATACCTACACGTAACATTTTGTCAAGTTAAGCATCTTCTTGCTAGCTAGCCATCGCATAGCAAAGCATTTTCCTTGACAAAGAGAAAAAAGTTTCAGCTGACTTCAAAAACAGGGGAAGTTATGTCAATTTGAACCTTTTTTTAGGGATATTCCATACCTATTTGCATAAAAGTTAATACATTACGATGATTTCGATAAATTGTTTATTATTTCGATACCAGAAATTTCAATTGTCGTAAAGGACATAGACAGGACTGTCCTGTACTTTACGACAATTGAAATTTCTGGTATCGATTTGGAAGGGTATTTTGTTAGTCAAAATATATAAAGTTAAAGGCCTGATGAAGGTGTTTGGATTCAGACTTAAGTTATTATTGAAACAGACGCAATCAATTATTAATTAGACAAATATATAAATATATAAATCAATTTAAATCTTACCACACAGACAAACACCAAGAGTCCTAGTTGTCACCTCGGTTGCAGTACGGAAATTGTCTTTGATGTGGGGATTAGCGTATTTCTTGAAGATATCATAGACCACAAAGTACTGCAGAGGGTAGGTAAAGAAAATGGATAATGCTATGAAGATTTTAGCGCATACTGCAGGCCTGGAAGAAATAAAACAAAGGATTTGATTAAGTAGGATTAAATTTTCCTTTTACGCCTCTAAAATTAAAGAATTACCCTACCTACCTCTAAAATTAAAATTAAAGAATCATAATTAATTATTAATAATAATTAATTATTAATTATTAATAATAATTAATTATTAATAATAATTAATTATTAATTATTAATAATAATTAATTATTATTGATTAATTAGGCCCGTGCATTTGTACCCCTTGCGTTTAAGGTTTTTAAAATTTTCATGATATCCCGAGATAAAAGTATTAGTGGGAGATACAGTCATAGAGATTACTACCCTCATCTGTTATTTAATGCTGATAGAGATAATATGCTAGATAATTCATAGATTGATACATTGCACTTTGGTTGCCTGGCTAAATTTGGTGCCTATGATGTTAAACACAAAAAAATGTAATCAATTTTTTTCGATCTGCTTCCCTCATCTGTTATTTATACGAATTATATGTCAAATGAAAGATTATTTTATTCCCAATCGAACCGTATTTGGTTGCCTGGTCAAAAGTGGTGCTAAATCATGGTTGTCTGGATTTTAAGATATAAAATTTTCTGTGCGAGTGTTGAAAGTGACGGAAAAGTGTTGCGCGCGCAATTCCATTTGACAGACAAAGATGCAGTGAGGCAGGCGTGCACTCGGCAGGTGCTTAGTCTATACAAAGATTAAAACCATAGACTAGCTGTGCCTGTCCATTAAAGATATTTGCAAAAAAAATAAGTGAGCGACGTAAGGAATAAGTAATAAAACGTAAAAAAGCTGTTTTTGAAAATTTTGTCTGTTTGTCTGTATATTTGTGCACGTATTACGCAAAAACTACTGAATGGATTGAAATTAAACTAGGCATGATTTAAGTTCATACTACATAATAGCATATGGGATACTTTTTATCCCGAAATTCAGCACAGTTCCCTTGGGAGAGGGGATGAAAGTCAAAATGTGTACTTAGCTGTAATTCATTATCGCGTAGTCCGATTTCATTCATTTTTATGGTTCCGTACTCAAAGGGTTAAAACGGAGCCCTGTTAATGTCACTCGGCTGTCTGTCTGTCTGTCCGCCGGTCACAGGTCTCTAGCTCGCAGACGAAATGAGATTTACTCCAAACAATTTTCAACCTGTCAAGTCATCTTTGTCTATTACACAAAATAAGGACGCCTTTTTTCGAATTTCTCCACTAAATTTAAATTTTTTGTTACTTCAACAAAAAATAATTTGTTCATTATTTATTAAAACGTTGAATGACATTAATAAGGCTCCGTTTTTACCCTTTGGGTACGGAACCCTAAAAATGAATGAAATCGGACTACGCGATAATGAATTACAGCTAAGTACACATTTTGACTTTCATCCCCTCTCCCAAGGGAACTGTGCTGAATTTCGGGATAAAAAGTATCCTATATGCTATTATGTAGTATGAACTTAAATCATGCCTAGTTTAATTTCAATCCATTCAGTAGTTTTTGCGTAATACATGCACAAATATACAGACTAACAGACAAAATTTTCAAAAACAGCTTTTTTACGTTTTATTACTTATTCCTTACGTCGCTCACTTATTTTTTTTACAAATATCTTTAATGGACAGGCACAGCTAGTCTATGGTTTTAATCTTTGTATAGACTAAGCACCTGCCGAGTGCACGCCTGCCTCACTGCATCTTTGTCTGTCAAATGGAATTGCGCGCGCAACACTTTTCCGTCACTTTCAACACTCGCACAGAAAATTTTATATCTTAAAATCCAGACAACCATGATTTAGCACCACTTTTGACCAGGCAATCAAATACGGTTCGATTGGGAATAAAATAATCTTTCATTTGACATATAATTCGTTTAAATAACAGATGAGGGAAGCAGATCGAAAAAAATTGATTACATTTTTTTGTGTTTAACATCATAGGCACCAAATTTAGCCAGGCAACCAAAGTGCAATGTATCAATCTATGAATTATCTAGCATATTATCTCTATCAGCATTAAATAACAGATGAGGGTAGTAATCTCTATGATGGTATCTTAGACCATATCATAAATGTCCCGAAGTCGCACCCTCGACACTTCATAAAAGCGATCCTACGACTGACAACGCTATACGTCATACATCGTGTAATGTCCGATTTACGTTCGTATAACATTGTCCAAATCAGTAATATAAACCGCGGCACGTAAGTCGAGCGGTGATCTTCAAGTGCGCGCAGCGTCGTACGAGTGAGCGGGAAATAATACGATTGGAGAGCCAATCAGCGCTTACGAGGGATCCGCGAGAGCTAGTCAGTGCTTACAAACGATCCCCACGCCCTCCCCGTGACGCCCTCACACCCCGAAATACCTCATTTTCGACTTCGCATTGAAGGTCACCGCTCGACTTACGTGCCGCGGGTTGTAAATTCACTTCTATGAAGTGTCGGGGGTGTGACAATGCTTATATAAACAATGATATATCATCACTACATAGTATAAAACAAAGTCGATTTCTCCGTCCCTATATCCCTATGTCCCTATGTCCCTTTGTATGCTTAAATCTTTAAAACTACGCAACGGATTTTGATGCGGTTTTCTTTAATAGATAGAGTGGTTCAAGAGGAAGGTTTATATGTATAATAATATCCATTAAATAGTGGAGAAATACTGTTATTTTTGAGGTTTCTAATGTGATGTCGTCAATAATTAAATTTTTTTCCGCTTACATTGCAAACGCAGGCTGAACCCTACGAGATTTATCAAAATAATGTACTAAGTATTGTACATATTGAAAAGGTCTACAAAAAAGTCCGCGATGGTATATGTCTATCTCTTATGGATATCCCACAATAACATTTTTTTGTCATTTACTTTTTACGACAAATAATGGCTAATTTTCGAAGCGATTTCAACCAATACGGCATTAATCCTTATCTAATTAAATACCTTAAATACATTATTGATTTAATATAAATCCATATGGCCCTTTAGAGCATATGATTTAAATGAATACTTTCGAAGATATTACAGATTTAAAAATTGCGGCGGCGGGAGCGTGCCTATAAGCGCCTCGGTGGCCGCGGTTCTCCCTATATAGCCCAGTGTCGATAATTTTTGAAACCAAAAAAAAATCACAGTACGTAGGATGAAACCCATTGGAAAAGGAGGAGAATATTATAAAAATACAAGGAATAATAATTTACGGGCGATCTGAGCTCGGGAAAAAAGGGGGGGGGGGAGTTTTAAGGGTAAAAAACGGTTTATCTCGATTTCCGGCAAAACTAGAAGTCCTATGGAAAAAAATCAAATGGCAAAGTTGTAGGTAATAAAAAGATCTCCCAATAAAATAATAAATAATATAAAATAATAAAAAGATGTCCCAAATACACTGTAATTTATTTGATTTGAAATATTTAGTTTTTCTCCTTATTTTTGACTTAATATCGACTTAATTCTAACAGCTATCATTGTCATTTACAGATGAGTTATTTATATGGAGAACAGGGTTAACATCTACGAAGTACGATTTTACCCCAAAACTACTTTAATTCCCTGTCAACATATAAAGCTCTAAGCCGCTTAATAATATTAATTGTTTCGCCCTAAAATAGAATTTGCTAAGAATGGAAACTAGAAAGTGCACACTAACAGCAATAGAAAACAAAAGAAGCACATTGAAAAAATGTATTCAAAAATGGAAGTCGAATGACATTAAAACCATGAAGTGTCTGTCAGGCATTTGTCATATCTACATGTGGCAGTTGATTTGTATTTGCATAAGTTTTGAATTTTTTTTCTTTTTTATGGGAATTGTTTTATCTCTGGTTATCTAACATTATGAAACGTCAGAATTCCACGGAATTAGTAATTCGGGTATATGGTGAGATTATAGTAAGTTCATTGTGGAAAATATCGTAAAAAGTCAAGCCGCCTGGGAGCTTTCATGGAAAACGCTGCCTAATCCCTGAGCGGGTAGTACCTACGCATAATATGCTCTACTACCCGTGCGAAGCCGGGGCGGGTCGCTAGTAGTCCATAATATCATGTATCAAAAGCCACTCAAGACTGTTATTCGCAATATCCCTAAGTATCAAGGCCTAATCCCTAAGGCTTAAGATAATGCCACATAACCCACTGTTTTTCAGGAAGCTTCAGTGGACTCAAGTATTTATAAATTATCAGCTGATTAGATGGTAGGACTCAAACACTTATAGTTGGTAGTCAGTCATTTTGTAAACAAAAAAAACACTTGAACTGCTGGAATATAGTTCAAGTATGTAAAGCAATAGGTAAGTAGGTACAGTATAATTTTGTTGAATAAAATAGTAAGTATTGTGTACCTATTCCAAATTGAAAAACAGCGTCGTTAAAAATATAATGATAATTCCAAAATTAGTGGTCTTTGTATTCACATAATTTGGATTTTGGATGAATTTTTTATACCTACCCACAAAAACCTAAAACATAATAACTTCGTATTTTATTGTTTCAAGTTGACTACCCATGACAAAATTAAATGAATGATTAGCTAATATTAAAATAATATACCTATAACTGTAGGTACCTTAGGAGTTAGGACACGCAGTAGGTACAGAGATGAGCTCTCGAGAGATATAATATTACATAAATTATATTTATCCCGCAAAATTGACCAAAAACCTACATGATATTTGTCATGCATTTTGTTACTCAGTAATTAGGCGCTAAACCTGCTTTTACTCCGTCAGTCCAATAAATGCTGTTCCGTGGTCCACTTAACGGCATCAAGCAAAAGCGGTGTCTTCTTTATCTTATTATATTTTGAAAAAAGTACAAAACTAATAATAATTAGTATTTACCATTCGTCCATAGGGAGGTTCAAAGTGATGGACCCTCTCAGCACATCTCCATATCTCAAGTAACCGAAGAGGCCCAAAGTGCTGTACATAAAGACGATCATACCCATAGCCACCACTAGCACGCTGGGGAAACCGAGGAAGTGCTGTGGCTTCTTCATGGCGTTCTCAACTGGCATCACCACGCCTATGCCTTCCATAGCGAAGATTACAGTTCTGCAAGCGAATGTTCTTTTGAAGATTTTGTTTTATTTGATAATCTACACTACTATTGAAGATGAGGATACATCTTAGGAATGGATACAGGAGAAAGGGATGCCAGATCAAAGGTGAGGACGCCAAATTATGGTGGGGAAGAGCAAGAACAAAATGAGCAACAAATAGAGGAAATCGGAAGGGATACGTAGAAGCCTTTGTCAAAGGCCACACTGATTAAATTAACATTGTATTGAGAACTTATGCAACTGTTGTATAATAAGGGGTATTAAAACACGAATGTGATAATAGTATCACATGAGTGTTTTAATACCTAATTATCAACAGTTGCAAACAAGACTTTATCTATACACCCATAATATGAATCCTCTATAAAAGATTCTGAAACAGTTACGAGTAGCTTACTGCTAACATTAAAACACCCAATCCTAGTAACCATTACATCTTCCAAAGGAGTGTTATGATGAAAACGGATGATATTATGTTGTACTGAACTTCATAATAGCACTCGTTTGAATGATATTATGGTTATTAGGACATAAAGTAAGTGTTTCAAAATCTTTTATAGAGGACTAGCGGACCTGGCAGACGTCATCCTGCCCGGTGACATAACGACATCAACGCCACCTACCGAGACCCGGGGGGGTTAGCTGTACCTACCCGGTAATTGTGTTTTCGAACCATCAAGGAACCCATTGATAAAGATGAAAAATGTGATTAATGAAGAACCGCTCGACCGATTTTGTGCAAACTTCACATAAACTATCTACTAAATAGTCCGAACAAAGCCTAAACCTTTGGTTTGGATAGGTGAGCCCGTTCTTGAGTTATAAAATTACAATGAAAAGTGGCATTGATTTTTATATAAGGTGGGTGCACCATGGAAGGCCAGGCTCCTTCGAAGGCCAATTATTAAAAAGTAGTAGTTATTTCTATGTGATGACAAATTCCTTTTACTCACACTAACACTCATCGAACTCAAGGACACAGACGCGGCGGCGAGTCCCTCACGCCGCTATTTTGTCAGTGAGGCCCCTCACTTTGTTGACTTCGATCGTCGACGTTAAAATTATAATTCGCGCTCACAGCAAAACATAAATTTTCAAGGAAATAACCTATTGTTTTCTTTATTTTTTACTCTGAATTAATTTAAATAAGGATTTGCTATGATACTAAAGTAAAAAATATTACTTTTCTTTTATTTCAGTTAAAATATCGATAGTGTTCTTAGGAAAGTCAATGGTTCCTTGTAAAGCCAATCAAAAATATGACGGTTGGCCTTACTAGGGCACATGGGCCTTACTAGGAACATCTAGAAATATTAATACGAAAATATTAATACTTAGTTTTAAAATCTATTTAAAACTGAAAACTAAATAGGTATTAGCATTTTCGTGATTTCTAGATTTTATAACACATTGTTTTAACTTTCCCGATATGTAGGTATAATATGTATCGGCCTTACAAGGAACGGGCCCATAAGAAGGGCATTTTAGGTCAGTTAATTTTTTTATAATTTCTTTTTATCGGTTATTGGCAACTTATTTGGTATCGATATAATACTCATTATTATTATTTTTAAAACATTTCAACGAATACATTGTTAGTTATACGATTGTGTTCAAGTAATGTTCGTTGAGTATTTTATATGTGAATATATTATGGTAAGCATTTAATGTTTCGTTTTAATGAAAGAATTTTGAATGTAGTTTAAGTATAAACAGATATTTCGATTTTCACAATGTTAGTTTTAAGTTAAACGACTGATTTATTATATTGGCCTTGTATGGAGCCTTGTTCCTAGCAAGGCCGTTTGGAAGAGTTTAATAAAACTTAAGTTTAATAAATAGTTATTAATTCTGCAATAACAAAAAGTGTATTATATGTATCATAATAAAACAAAGTATTACTTAATAACTTGTTTGTTTCATTTATCCAGTAAATACAAGAAAAATAACTGTTTATTCGTTAGTGTGGCCTTCCATGGTCCACCCACCTTATATAGGTATTTAAAGCAGGGGTGTAGATAATTAAAGTAATAAAATAAGTTCTTATGACTGCAACTTCGCGCGCTCGGTTCGTCATGTTGGCGGTACATCTTTACTAACTACCGCGTTAACTACGGCCAAAGCCTCTCCGCAGACCAGACCTGGATCGAATTTAGAAATCATTATAACTCTCTTTTCTCAGTCAGGGATCGATCTTCGGACCTTCTACTTGTAAGGCTACAGCGCATACTGCTGTGTCAGAGAAAATAAGTTGTTTTAATGGGTCTTAATTAACTAAAAGTGGGTGCTGCTAATCAATTACATAAGAAGTTGGTAGGTAGTCTGATTGCCTTGCATAACATCAGTTTTCATTTGAATATTTAAATGTACATTCAGCCAGAAAATAGGTCCTGAGGTTTGACTTGCAAATCTGTATGTTATTATTATGGAACATTTCGTAAAATAAACTGCAATTTTGCTGTCGGCTTGTACCTGTAGTCCATCTGTCAAGACCCTGAATGATATTAACTCGCGTGGAATACAGTTAGTAAATTATTTTTATTAAGATTCGTAAGCAAATTAATAAAAAACAAAATACAGCATTAAAAAAAAATACTAGTAAGTGAGTCTGAAATTCAAATTAAATTATTTAAGGTAAGTACCTTAAATAATTTAATTTGAATTTGAATAAGTATACTATATAATGTCCTCCTGACCGAATTTCGGCCACGGCGGCCAATCTCAACCGAGGCAGAGACTAGCCATCTGCGCAGGAGATATTATAGTGCACAAGTGTGTGCGCATACACAGGTGCACTCTCTATTCCCTCACTCTCATAGTCCGATGGGACGCCAATGCGACACGACCGGAGAGAGATTAGGCGCAGGACCGACGGCTTTACGTGCTCTCCGAGGCTGTCCGTACACATCATAAATTGTTATGACTTACGATTAACAACAACTTACGATATAAATGCAGGGAATCTCGCAGGGTCACCCACAACTTTTTTGTCCGAAAAGGTAATATCATCTCCAAATACATAGTAAAGACAAATCAAGTACGTTAGAAACAGAAACAAGTTTGCCAATATCGAAAATACTGCCAGCCATTTTAGATATTTTATCTGGCACAGCAGACAAATCGGGATTAATATGATTAGGCAGTAATATTCAACTGAGATATTAAAAATCGGCACATATCTGTCAATTAGCTGAAAAGATAGATAAAATAATAATTAAAATATCATTTTTCAATGCAGTTGCTGTTGCTTGATATCTGCACTTACAATTATAGTTCCTATTATACTTTAAAGTATTTAAGAAAGATTACTAGATAATGACGATGTTGACTTAGGCAGGTCTTAATACGTAGAAAAATTAAAAAAATGTCAATTAAGTTTAGCACTGGAGTTACAAAAATTGATTGAAATGTAAATGAATTCTAAAGAAATGTTTTCACGTTATATTAATCAGAAAAATATAAAGAGAAAAATAATGTATAGATACTAGTAGATAGCATGTGTAGATAAAAAGAATAGTAAAGATTTCTTAAATTTATTTTTAATTAGTTAGTCTATTAGCCTTGACCACCGACAATTTGGGTCACTGTTAATGCACAGTAGGTTATTGGAACCCATTTCACTGTATTTACGAGTATAATATATTTTTGATATGAATGAGCAATATAAATAAATATTAAAGCGAGAGAAATATTAAAGCATTATTTATGGTGATACATCGATGGAGCATTGAAAATCAAACCAATAATTACCGTCTACGTTCTACGAGTAACTAAGTTAGGAAGTAAATAAATGCATTACTGAGATTGTCGCTAATAAAATTATTCTGGAAGATCAAAAGTCACATATTTACATATTTGTCCGTTCATTTAAGATAATACTATAAATGCGTAAGGAACTTTGTATGTCTGTCTGTCTGTTACATATTTCCGTGGCCCACTTCTTGACGGAATGTGGCACATAAATAGCTTGTCCTGGAGACTGACTCCTTTTTATGCCGTAAAATCAATCCCCATGGGATTTTTATAAAACTGAGATCCACACAGACAAAGTCGCAGGTATCTGCTCGTCGTCGTCGCTGTCGTCATCAACCGATAGACGTCCACTGCTGGACTTAGGTCTCTTATAGAGACTTAGGTCACATGCCGTGGTCTTGTTCCACTTGTGTCCACCGGCTCCCTACGACTCTTTTGCTGTGGTCAATCCACCTAGTGGGGGGTCTGCCAACATAGTGTTTTCTGGTGCGAGGTCGCCATTCTAGCACCTTGGGACCCCAACGTCTATTGGTTCTTCGAACTATGTGCCCCGCCCATTCCCACTTCAGTTTTGCAACTCGTTGAGCTATTTCGGTGACTCTGGTTCTTCTACAGATTTCCTCATTTCTGATTTGATCGCGTAGAGAAACTCCGAGCATAGCTCTCTCCATCGCTCTCTGAGTGACTCTGAGTTTTCTTATGAGGCCCATAGTTAGCGACCACGTCTTGGAGACGTATGTTATAACTGGCAGCATGCACTGTTCGAAGTATTCGGGTATCTGCTAGTACAACATATTTTTAAGAATTTTCCAGTTGAGTTTTCTATTCAATGAGAACAATGAGAAGTGTATCTAGACTATTTCAATGATTCCGGGTAGTTCTAGTATTTATATATGTATTCTTATAATACGGCATCACCTGTTTAATGGAGTCCGCTATGAGGATTGTGTAAATACAGCAGACGCCTACGTACGTTAGTAGCATTGCGAACTCCGCAAAAATGCTGCAAAAAAATACAAGTGTAAATTGATAAAATATCACCGAAACGGCTAATCAAACAAGTTTTATATTGTTTACCAACGCCAATATGTTTCTGTAGTTATTAGCTACTTTTAATTAATATCTAAAGTAGGTAGGTACATAAACCTAATATTATCTATACATATAATAAAATCGTAGACTTGCCGTATCTGTACATTAAAGATTTTTGCAAAATAATAACTGGGGGATGTCAGGGATAAGTAACAGTTCCCTTGGGAGACAGGATGAAAGTCAAAATTTATACTTAGCTGTAATTCATTAACCTGTGGTCCGATTTCATTCATTATTATTTTTTTGTTAGAAAGGAGATACTTTAAAGATTACAGGCTAATCTCTGAAAGGTTGGATCGATTTTGATGGGACTTTCACTGGCGGATGTTTACATTTGGATGTAATTAAACATCCGCTAGTGAAATTTTAATAGTTTTTAGCAATGTTTGAGCTCAAAGGTGCTTAGGAAAAACAAAGAGTTGCCGCGAGATTTTTAAAAACCTAAATCCATACGGACGAAGTCGCGGGCATCCTTTAGTACCTAATATTACCTTGTCATTTTACACATCTATCAATTTTAATCGATGATCAGGAGCAAAAATAGTTTGTTATTGTGAATATTGAATATGTAAGCACACGAGTAGATATACATATTTCTAATCGTGTGATGTAGGTACCTAAACCTTTTAATAAATTAAAGGCCTGTTTTACCTTGACCTTAAAAAATTACGCGGAAAATAATCACATACTTTTAAACACAACAATTTTTGCAACTTTTGTGGCCACTATAGGCACACGAGTACATAAGTACAAAGAGGAAGCTTCATACAAGCGGCCCGCTGTAGGTACACTCACACAAACACACTCACCAACGGTTCACGGACGCCCGCTCGGTCCAACAACCGGTACAGTTGGGTGACAAACGTGCGCATATGTGTGAGTGTACCTACAGCGGGCCGCTTGTAGAAGCTTCCCCCCTGTACTCATCTACTCGTGTGCTATAGGTAATATCGAGATAACTAGGTATATTTAGTTCGATCAGTTTCTATCTCAAGGACCACAATATAAAAGTTTTAATCTTTAGATATCTAATTGTATTATCAGCGGTTGCAAAATTTGGATTTTAAGAATTTCAAAACTCTCAGACCTTGAAACCTTTTCTTTGGTCAGTAAGGTTTGGTCATAAGATCATAAGCTTAATCTCAAAAACTTTATCTAAAATGCGGATTATAGAAGTGTCGACATTGAAGACATTCAACTTGTGACTTTATGTCGTCGTTCAATTTCTCTGTGTCTTGAAGTCCATTGGAAATGTCCAGTTCGTCTCCTACAAGAAACTGTACTTACTATGAAGGTGTTCATGTGACACTCATATTGAGAAGTGCGCGTAGGAGCCGTGCTCCTGATGGTGTGTTGCAGTTACGAGTACTTCAAAGTGACGTTTTGATTACCCGTTTTCCTAGGTGAACGACAAACCCGATGCGACGCAGACGCAGTGCGATACGACTCCAAACTTTCTACGCGACAACGTAGGCTATGTGAAGGCTCAATTATATTCTGTGGCTCAGCTACAGATATTTTCACGTCGCGTCGTATTTATGAAGCGTTCTCGCTTTTGTCGTTCATCTAGGACAACCGTTTAGTTTCTGTCCAAGCTTACATATTTTATATTACATCCACGCCATGTTTTCTCCTTTTTGATGTCTTTATAACCCCCGTCACGTAAGTCGACCGGTGACCTTCATGTGCGCGCAGCGTCGTACGAGTGAGCGGGACACAATACGATTGGAGAGCCAATCGGCGCTTACGAGGGATCCGCGGGAGCTATTCAGTGTTTACGAACGATCCCCACGCCCTCCCCGCGACCGCCTCACACCCCGAGATACCTTATTTTCGACTTCTGCGCATTGAAGGTCACCGGTCTACTTATTTTCCGTGACTTATAACTATACCTTGCCCCCGTGGCGTAGGGACGCAAGCATTTTGGTCCATTTTGAAATGCTGCTTTGCATGTTTCCGCGTAGCTCAGTTGCGGTTTCCGTTCTAACTTGCAGCAACCGCGAGATGTTTTTACCTATAAATCGATTTGAATTGTATGTAAATGGTTTCTTTAAATTACCTACAGTAAATATTTTCGAGGTAAGTACATTATTATACAATACTACGTTAGAAACTCGAATTTTTTGTCAATTTTAAATCAGTTGGTTCATTTTTTGACGTAGGCACACATTAAAAAAGTATTATTGGAAATTCTACCCCATTCTACTTCAAATATGGAATGAAAGTTTGTATGAAAGCCCGTCATTTTTAAAGTAATATCCGTGAATGGTAGGTATTTAGTCTTTCGATCAAAAATCATGACTTATGTATATCAGGATTTTTAAGTATTTCCACCCCTAAGGGGGTTAAATAGAGGATAAAATGTTTATATGAGAATCCATCATATTATTTCACATTATTTTTCAAATTATATTCATATCGTCATCCAAGTTATATTCATATCATTTCGGTTAGAAAATAGAGAACGTGTTTCAGGATTTTTGGAAATTCCATAATAGAGGTAATTAAACATAGAGGATAAAAGTTTGTTTGAGATTTGAATGAATCCACGCTAATGAAGTCGCGGACATCAGTTGGTTGTAATAAAACCAATTAGTGTGCTGTTGATTTGGAAATTTCCTTCTTAGTTCCATTTACCTACGTCTGTCTGTCATATTTTTGTCGCGTACCTATACTGTGTTTAATTCCGTAGAATTCTGAAGTTTCTTAATGTTACCTGAGATAAAACAGTTCCCACATAAAATATAATAAATTCAAAATTTACATATAAAGAATAAAAATCAATGCATGTAGATATGACAAATGCCTGACAGATACTTCAGGTATTTTAGTTTGGGGTAAAATCGAACTTCAGGTGGTTACCCTGTTTTTCATACAAATAACTCATTCTATTTTTAAATAACAACTGTCAGAATTCCACTGAATTAAAAAAAATAAAAAATTAATTAAAATCAGACTATAGTTAACTTGGTTGATCATATGAATGTATCTACCTGAACCGTAACAAATGTCACGTTATCAATAAGTCGTCAAATAAATTTTACAAAAATATTAAAATTAATTATATATGGTAGATAAGGTTTTATAACAGTAAAAAATTTTCTAACGCATAAAACTCAAAATTAATTATTTAGAGAATTTTAAATAAATAAACTTTAATAAATTCTCGGAGATATTATATATGATAAAGGTTCATTTTATTAAATTTAACTTACTAGTATATGAACGCAGTGCCCGCATATAAGGCCGACAAGAAAAGTTCCCAATAAACCTATGCCCCATCCAGAGTTAGCAAATGCTAGAGGACCAGCTAATAGTCCTGACCCAAGAGAAGCCTTAATTATGTTCGCCGTAGCTCTGATGTCCCTGAAAAAATAATAAACAAAGTTAAGAGCTGCAATATGAATAAATAAATGAATAAATAAATGTAATAATAGTAAAATGTAATTGAAATAATAAATATATTTATTTCAAAAACATTAAGTATACATTATCTTACTGAGGCTGGGACCTCCTTGTAAGTATATTTAAATACCTGTATCAGGAGGCCCCACATATAAAAAGCTATTAATCTCTAAAAAACTATAACTTCAGGTAAGAGACGAAGATGAAATTGAACTGATAGGTTATTAATTGATCTGTGTTGTAATGTGACATAACATCTTTTGCTGTATATATATTTTATCATTCAAGTAGGTATAACATTTAGTCATAAAATTATGATAATAAAATAATTTTAGTCAAATTTAAGTATACTTATATACATGAATTTTATATTCTGTACAAAAATCCACATATAAACACAAATAACATGTTTTAATGTACCTACCTGTCTACATGCACAAAAATAAACAATATTTTCCTTAATAAATATGTATTATTATAATAAAATTATTATAAGTAGGTAGGTATATACGATGGGTTCAAGATTTAAAGTTAAAACGTTATTTTTCGATAATGGGAAATCGAATACTTACGAACTTGGTTTTTCAACTACTCTGTGTTCATATGGATTGTACTCTTCCTGCTGTTTCTCTTCTTTACTCATTTCAGTTTATTTTATAATCACTTTCACAATTCAAAAATTACGAGATAACTGATCACATTTCCGAACGCACGTTTCGCTCGCAAAAATTAGTTTCGTTTCAAGATGAAATCAAGATTTTTTTATTTTTTTATTTTCAGTCTGTTAGTGAAATAAACAACCGAATCAGAAAAGAGGACTTCTCTCGTGAGACTATCGTGATTTCCTTATTTTCTTTTAATTATTAGAATAATGTTCAATAGCACGCGGGGACAATCATGTTAAGTCTGGTTGTATAAACAAACACAACTGCGGGTAAACCTTAAGTTAATACTCAATGGTTTATTTGTTATACTGATAAGCCAATCACAGCGAACCTTTCCGTACTACTTCCACAAGAGCAGTGATAATGCCTGACGATTATATATTAAACGACCTTCGCTTACTATGAAAAAAGTAATTAAATCTTATACAAAAATGACTTCATGTTATCGTATTTTCTCACGACTTCGACTGTGCAATAATTATAATATTGACGCCAGTTTTTAAAACTTCGCAGCATTCATATCGAATTGAAGAGGGTTGTTATAACCTTTTACCTTTTTTTACCTATAGAGTTTATTTATGTAGGTTTCTCGGCAATATCGACAACGCTAATATTCACCCGACGCCTCTCTCTCTTTGCGTCGTCAACCTCAGTGCTGAGGGTCGCGATCTTTGTCATGGATCATCTTATCCCGCACGATAGTCTTCCACTTGGATCTGTCTTCGGCATTGTGGAGAGCAGCGTGGACAGATGTACCGAGTGTGGCGCTGATCTGGTCAGACCAACGCATGGGGCTACGTCCTCTTGGCCTCTTCCCTTCAACTTTGCCCGTAACTAAGAGTTTTTCTAAATTTCCAGGGTTGCGGCGGGCAATGTGTCCGAAGTAGTCCAAGATGCGTCGCAGACATGTGGACGATAGCCTAGTTGTTATTCGTAGTTCCCGACCCACCCGACGCAAAGGAGTGGTAATTTATGTACCTATGTAGGTATGTATATTTGTTCCTTTGTGGCACTCTATAGACCAAACCCGTGGGCCGATTTTGATACTCGTAAGTGGCACATCGTTAGATTTGCCATGCCAGTGCAGCGTGAGTATCAATGAGAACATCAAATTTTGAAAAATTGGAAATGGCAGATTTTGGACGCCATAATGTGGAATGTTCAAAAAAAATTTTTTTTTTCAAATCTTCATAAAAGTTAAATTTTCATAAAAGTTTATTAATTTGTTAATTATGATTTTTTATAACTATTGAAAAATCATAATAATCCTATAAATCATATACCTAGTTATAAAAATTCTGTATAAATAAAAATAAATATAGGATAGCTGCGCATGGGAACTGTCGCGCACGTAATACAATGGCTTACCCCCTCCACTTTCCTTCAGCGTTCGATGTACGTGCCGATGTTTATAGTAATTTGACAAATCGTCAATGCAGGGCCCCATCTGAATGCGGTTTTACTTACGCAGTCGGGTTTTATATTTTCATGATGCCTATATTATTATGCTGGTTAGAAACAACATTCGATTTTGATGATCCTTTTGAATCGATATGACTCAAGAAAAGGACCACCCGTGACGCACCAATTTTAGGGTTTTGTAATAAAACATTGAACCCTTATAAAGTTTCGTCTAGTCCATCTGTCTATCCGTCGGTGTATTACAGCCATTTTATTCAAGAACCATTATAAAGCTACTAAGTTAAAATTTGGCACAGTTGTAGAAATTTGTTATCGCTATTATAGTGACCTGAACTAAAATTTTGAAAATGGATTAATGGATGGAAATTTGAAATTGGATATGTATTTTAAAATCATTACCTAAACAGTTTTTGAAAAAACTAGCGTAGGTACCTACCTACTAGAATTAATATTCTAAATTATTATTATTGGTAATTTTAGTAGGTAGTTTAGGAGTTATGGCGCAGGTCCTCAAACACATGCAAAACTGTCACTTTGGCACTAAATTTTTCTATCTATGGATACAATACGGTAGGTACTAAATAACTTGATTCTCATAATTATTTCTTAAAAAATTTTTGATGCAGTTCCTCGGAGGTGGTCGACGGGAGGTGAGCTCATGCTTCGTACTTCTTATGCCAACTAAATTTTTAGCTTTCTTAATTGTCTACGTTACATTATTAAACCTAAATATTTACGAATTATAACTAGTTTTCATTCAGTATATACAATCATTATATACGTATTAATAACTAGCTTTTGCCTGTGATTTCATACGTGTTAAGTGAGGTTTTTATAACGTTATCGTGAACTCTTTATTTTTCCGCTATAACTTGCTAGATCTTTCACTACACCCCTGCAAGAAATCACACCGATATCCCGGATCCGTAGCTTCGTTGCGGCCACAGAATACAATTATTGCGGCGTGATTGAAGGAAAAACCAACAAACAAACGCACTTGCGCATTAATAATATTAGTAGGACTAGATGATGCCCACGGCTTCGCCCGTGTGGATTTAGGTTTATAAAAATCCCGTGGGAACTTTTGATTTTCCAAAACAATAAGTAACCTATCTGTAGTAACCCGTCCCCAAAACGGAAAAATTCCGTGGGATCCCTACGATTTCGGAATGCAATTCTTTACAGCATCAGGGTTCAGGAGTTGGATATGTACCTACTCGAGTTCATTCAGCGCTAAAGACTTTAATTGGTACCCCCAATATCAATTTAAATAACCGACAGTTCTTAAATCCCATTAGTTTTGGGGATCAGGTCACCTAGCCCTACAGCATTGAGGAGTTGGAATCCAAATTTTTTATAGGACAGTGTCGCAATGTTTCTCTATGGATTAAAAAAAAATACGCTAATCGGTTCAGAAATCTCGGAGATATCGGTGTACATAGGTAGAAAACACAACTCCTCCTTTTTTGAAAGTCGGTTAAAAAAGTAGCCTATGTTACTCCCTGTTTAATTATCTACTTGTATGTGAAAGTCCCGTCAAAATCGGTTCAGCCGTTCCGAAGATTAGCCCATTCAAACAGACAGACAGACAGACAGACAGACATACAGACAAAAATTTTAAAAACGTGTGATTCGCTTATGGTACAGTTCAAATAACCATATGAGCTTAATATGAGGTAGTTATTTCGAAATTACAGACAGATAGGTACTTCAATTTTATTTATTAGTATAGTTATAATTATGATTATATTTTTATCTATATCAAGTAGATGTTATATAATTAATGTGTGTTCTATGGTGGTCTGCTCAACGTTTTTCAATATTAAGTTATTCTTACCTACTTCTGCATCGCCATTGTGAGTAATACCAACAATCGAGAGCGTTTATCTCGGATTATGAAACACGATATTGTTATATGAGATTTTAAGTTATTTAGGTTTACATGCGAGCGTTAAGTCATTATAATTTACCCAGTGGAAGCGAAAGAAAATATTTTACGTAAGTAGTATAATTTCCTAGGATTTTCTTCCGTAACATCTATGCTTCCTTACATAATTATTATTATAAAATGCGGAAGCGTATGTCTAACTATCTGTCCGTCTGTCTGTCTTCTGTTCACTGCTCAACCACTGACGAAAATTAGCACAGTGATAGTTTGCTTGGTAGTTTTTATTTCAAAATAGGTATTAAAGAGTTCCTGGGATTTTAAAAACCTAAATCCATGAGAACGAAGTGACGGGCGTCAGCTAACATCTTGGATATAAAAAAGAATAATTTTGTAGGATCTGTCATTAGAAACCTTGTCCAAGATATTCTGTGATTTCTGTGAATGTGGTGGACACTTGTAATCAATGCCATTTACACGACGCTGCGGCTTGCGAGCTGAACTCATTGTATATTATGTAATCAAATGTAGTAAAAACTTGGATATGCAGAGAAATTATTTTTTTAATTGATCTAAACGTAATTATATTTGCTTTCGTATTTTATTCTTATTTCTGTAAAAACACATTTTATATATATAAGTTTCACCTACGTTACATACATTGTATAACCATAGAAGAAAGGAAAAATCAAACAAGACATTAACATTATATTTTTTTAATACTCAGACACATTAACAGTCATAGAGAAACTATGTAACTATCATTCATTATAAAAGGTATAATATTTTATATCGAAATAGGTTCCCTTTTATACATACCATGCCTCACTTCAAGTCATTACAAAATACAGATTCATAAAATAATGTAAATCACATACAGATTCTAGACTTAAATAACATTTATTAAGCTCCATTCATCACACTCTATTCTAAATAGGTACATTGTATTATATTAATGTAGTTACATCATAGCTATCTATACTTATAGCCTATGAACCACATCAAAATTAAAATCCTTAATAAGGATTATACAAACATTACTCTAAAAACATTATACATTTATATTGAATGTTTTAGGTATTTATCTTCGTCCTCCATTACCTGGTAGTGGTCTCTCAACCACCACGGGGTAACATTGTCAGTGATAGTTTGATGTTTTTGAGGTGTTGAAGGTGTCACAGACAATGACTGCTGAGGACTTTGCCTTGTAATTAATAGTGGATTGTAAAGCCTCGAGATTTCATTTGGAGAATTTACGGGAGATGTAAGTTGGGGACTGCTGGAGAAAGTAGGAAATGAAGATCTACTAGAAGTGCTTTGAAGGAACACTCTTGGAGGAACTTGTGAAGTCTGAAATTCATCATGATTATACAACATAGGCCGTGACAGGAGCGGTTTTGAAGACTGTATCGAAGGTGGTGACGTTTCACATACTGTTCCTTGAATAAGCTTATCGACAGAACTGACGTATATTCTGAAATTTACATCACCGTAATTCAATTCCGATTCCAGGAACACGGGCATACGATCTGATAGTACCCATACATTTCTGCCTTCGTCGATTTTGATGTCACACGGGAAAACAAGACCGACGTCGTCTTTGTCTACGACGGCTATATTTTGTGGCTTAAGTGCAAAGTTTGTGCTCCAACATCCGATAGCGTTTTGATCGATCAGATTAAAAAGCTGGACACCGGTGACATCCATTACTTTCGCGGTAGTGTGTGTATCACGTCCACGAGTGCCGACTACTTTGAAGTCCTTATAAGATTCAGTTACTTTAGTCTCATCTCTTAAGATACGAGTCGACACAGAAAACTCTGTATAACTCGATAAAGGACTGAAGTACAGTGTTCTGAATCCATCTGCCCCCATCGGAGATGCACTAATACCGAATATTCCTTCTGCGAACCATTGGAAGTTCAGACCGGCTATGTTAAAGTCGCCAACGAGTGGATCGGGCATGAAGTAGCTGTGACTGAATCTCCATGACTTGTTTTTTTCCCAAGAATAAGCTATAAGACCATAGCCAAGTTCATCGGAGAAGTAAGCGAAAGTGTCGTCACAAGTGAGACCTTCGTCTAGAGCAATGTTCGCGATGAAGGTAGTTGATACGATGTCTTCAGGTCTGAAAACATATCTTCTGATACGCTGATCTGTGTTCAAATCGTAAACGTTTATTGCGTATGGGCAAACATTTGTCACATTAGGATCTGAAACAATAAAAACGTGCTAGGTTTAGTTTAGGAAATCATATCTTTTAAATCGGTTCACGTCCGAGGGTTTACTATAATGAGAGTTTTCCATAGATTTAGTTACTAATCTACTTGCTAAGGGCGGGTTGCACGTCAGGTGGTTAGAGTCAAGATTAAATTTGCTATTTTGGATTGAACAAACAAGTCAGGGTTCTTTAAATTTTATCAAAATTTGATCAGCTAACTTAACCATAGAGCTACAAATACTGACTTATGTAACATATTTTGCTTGTTCTTTGATGGGCAAGTTTAACAGTTACTTAACTTTAAACACCTGAATTACAACTGATATTAAGTCTCGTTACTAGAGCTTGTCCTGTTTTCCCGGGTTTTTAGACTCTGCGGCAGTACGTAGCGTGTAGTGAAGAATGTCTTACCTCGGTCAAAGTGCGTCCCGCAATTCTGCCGCGCAAATTGGGTAAGCATTGAAGCAAAATTCTTCAATCATTCTTTGGATTAATAAAATTGAGTTATTACTAACCGTATCCGTATGTGCCAACATCCAGGACCCACAGACGGTCACATTTGTCAGCTTTGATTCTGTAAACCGTTGTGAGTCCATTTTCGCAGTCGCCTAGTTCGTTGCCCCTAAAGCTTGGGTAGGGAGTGAGCTTCGGAGACGGTTCGTATGGTGCATCCAGGGGTATGTAATTCAGCGTTGCTGGTATACCTGGAGCAGATTAGTTTTAATAAGAACAGTGTATTTAAGAATAGTATTAATATTATTTTATACGTCACTAGTATGGCGCGTGGGTGTGCGCTAAAGCGGACCGCGAGGTTTCATTATCGGGTATTTTTTGCTTGAGCAGCCTTCACCTATCTTCCAAACCCCCGATCATTATCACTTTCCATATTTTTTCTCCGATTCTTTTGTCATAATGAGAGTTCTTCCATAAAAACAAATTTTGAAAAGAAACTGTATTAAAGTCTTGCATAGTTTCCAACTTGCATTATCTTCATATTCTTATAAAAAAAAGAAGCTGTGATAGCCTAGTGGTTAGGACGACCGACTTCTAATCGGAGGTCGTTTCGATCCCGGGCACGCACCTCTAACTTTTCGGAGTTATGTGCGTTTTAAGTATTTAAATATCACTTGCTTTAACGGTGAAGGAAAACATCGTGAGGAAACCTGCATGCCTGAGAGTTCTCCATAACGTTCTCAAAGGTGTGTGAAGTCTGCCAATCCGCTTGGCCAGCGTGGTAGACTATGGCCAAAACCCTTCTCACTCTGAGAGGAGACCCGTGCTCTGTAGTGAGCCGGTAATGGGTTGATCATGATGATGATGATGATTATCTTCAATATTCGTCGTACATGTTGTATAGATAAATAAATATCGTCATCTTGTTTTTTTTTCTATCTAACTATCAAGTAAATCACGTTTTGATGATCTTTTGCCAAAAAACACTCTTCCATCTTTTATAATCCGTGATATAGACACCGACGAAATTTTTATCACCGCCATCTTGAATCCGCCATTTAGGACTTTTTTTTCAGCTCACTGCCGATTGGATGAGGTTTCGAGTAACTTTTGTTTGAGCACCTCCTACCTATCGTCAACACCCTAGCCGTGCTTTTCACCCGTCTCCAAAATCCTCAATCATGAGCTCTCTCCATATTTTTCCTCCGCATAAATTTTTGTCTTCTATATTTGAAACCATCAATAAAAAAAACTTTGTTTGAAAACGTAAATTCCGCCATCTTGATTTTTTTTTTCTATTCATCAAGTAGATCTTTAGTTCTTGATCATATTTTTCAAAGAAACTACTCTTCCATCTTTTATACTTGGTTAGATAGGCACTGACGAAATTTTATAGCCGCCATCTTGAATCCGCTATTTTAGTATTTTTTTTAGATCACTGCCAATTGGATGAGGTTTCGAGTAATTTTTGATCGAGCGCCTCTCACCTATCTTCAATACCCTGACCGTGCTCCTCACCCATCTCCAAAATCTTCAATCATCAGCTCTTTCCATATTTTCCCTCCGCATGAATTTTTTCTTCTATACGAACATCAATGAAAACAACTTTTTGTGTGAAAGAAATAAATTCCGCCATCTTGATTTTTTTCTGTTCATCAAACTGTAGATCTTTAGGTATTAATAATCTTTTGCCAAGAAACCACTCTTCCATCTTTTATACTTGGTGAGACCCGTGCTCTGTAGTGAGCCGGTAATGGGTTGATCATGATGATGATGATGATTATCTTCAATATTCGTCGTACATGTTGTATAGATAAATAAATTTCGTCATCTTGTTTTTTTTTCTATCTAACTATCAAGTAAATCACGTTTTGATGATCTTTTGCCAAAAAACACTCTTCCATCTTTTATAATCCGTGATATAGACACCGACGAAATTTGTATAGCCGCCATCTTGACTTCCCCATTTTGTTTTTTTTTTCCGCTCAGTGTCAATTGGATGAGGTTTTGAGTAATTTTTGTTTGAGCACCTCCCATCTATCTACAATACCCTTCCCGGGCTCCTCATCCATCTTCCAAACCCTCAATCATCATGTCTTCCCATATTTTTCTTTGAGAGTTCTTCAAAGAACTGCGGTAAAGCCTTGCATAGTTTACAACTTGTAGTCTCTACAATATTCGCCATACATTTCCTATGGAAAAATAAATTCCGCCATTTTGAATTTTTTTTAATTCGTCAAGTAGACCTTTGGATCCTCATCATCTTTTGCGAAGAAACCACTCTTCCATCTTTTATACCCTCCGAGATGGAGACCGACGAAATTTGTATGGCGGCCATCTTTTTTTCGCCATTTTGAATTTTTTTTCAGCTCACTGCCAATTGGATGACGTTTCGAGTGACATTTGCTCGAGCACCCCCCACCTATCTTCAATACCTTAAGCGTGCCATTCGCTCGTCTCTGAAATCCTCAATCATCAGCTTTCTCCATATTTTTGTTCCGAATGAATTTTTGTCCTCTATACGAAACCATTTGTGAAAAAAAAAGTTTTCATACAAAATTTTACAGGAGGGGTGATCAATCAGTGAGTCAGTCAATGAATCAGCACGAGCAGCTATATATATATTAACTAGTAGGGCGCGTGGGTGCGCGGCCCGCAAGCGGACCGCGAGGTTTCGCTTTCGGGTATTTTGGTTTGAGCAGCCTCCATCTATCTCTCCCCTATTCCTAATCCTCGATTATTATCACTCTCCATATTTTTTCTTCGAATCATTCTGCTCATCAAGTAGAACTTAAGGTCTTAATCATCTTTTGGCAAAAACCACTCTTCCATCTTTTATACTTGGTGAGATAGACACCGATGTTTGTATGGCCACCATTTGGACTTTTTTTCAGCTCACTGCCAATTGGATGATGTTTCGAGTATTTTTTGTTTGAGCACCTCCTACCTATCTTCAATACCCTGCCCGGGCTCCTCAACCAACTTCCAAACCCTCAATCATCATGTCTTCCCATATTGTTCTTTGAGAGTTCTCAAAAAAACCGCATTAAAGCCTTGCATAGTTCACAACTTGTAGTCTCTTCAATATTCGCCATACATTTTCTATGGAAAAATAAATTCCGCCATTTTGATTTTTTTTTTCAATTCATCAAGTAGACCTTTGGATCCTCATCATCTTTTGCGAAGAAACCACTCTTCCATCTTTTATACCCTCCGAGATGGAGACCGACGAAATTTGTATGGCGGCCATCTTTTTTTCGCCATTTTGAATTTTTTTTCAGCTGACTGCCAATTGGATGACGTTTCAAGTGACATTTGCTCGAGCACCCCCCACCTATCTTCAATACCTTAAGCGTGCCCGTCGCTCGTCTCTGAAATCCTCAATCATCAGCTCTCTCCATATTTTTCCTCTTAATGAATTTTTGTCCTCTATACGACACCATGAGTGAAAAAAAAAATTTTCATACAAAATTGTTCAGGAGAGGTGATCAATGAGTGAGTCACCCAATCAGCACGAGCAGCTATATATATATTAATGACGTATTAACCTTAATCAATTTTGATTCAGGTAAATTGTTTTTCTTTATCCCGACGAGATATTGAGCAACTGTAATATTTCTTCGGTTATGTTTTTATCAATAGGTAACTAATGAAAAATAAAGAAATAAAATGGAAAGTATAAAGTATTGGTTTTAAATGTATAACAGTTTTTTTTTCATTCAAATCGAATTGCGAATATAGTTATTTTCAGTCGTGCTATATTGGTACACGATACACGTATTTTTATTGCATTTGGCTTTGATTTAAAAGAGATAATATGCTTGCTCTAGATTTGTATGAGCGCTAATTAATTACAAGATTTACTTACCTTGATAAAAGAAAATTTGTCTTGAAATATTGATACAAGAGATTAGTAAGTAGAAAATGTCAAGGTACCTACTACGTAAACAGTACGGTACATTACGGTAAATGGCATTTTTGATATCTATGTTAAAGATTAGGCGTTGAAATTTCCTTTCTTACTGGCTGATGGTATCTAGGCTTAGTTAAATGAAACACAACTCACAAGACGATATTGTCACCTTCATCGTCCAACGCTGCTTTTAGAAGTTGTAATATAAGGCATCCGGTCGCCGCCGCCGCGCGCCTTGCAATTTAGTGAAACGTTTTGTCGTCCTACTACGTTGTGTCTATCCAGACTTATTGGCTACTAATTAAAAAAGAGCCATAAACTCTTTCGATATAAAGGTGCCAATAATCGACCTTATTCAAAGAGTGATTTATCAGTTAAATTATTTCAAAGGTTTAATCATGTATGAAATATTATGATTATTAAATTAGATGCATGTCGAACTTGAAACTGGTTTCACTGTAGTTTCACTGTAATGTTAGGCGTTGGTTTGAAGATAGGTTCTGCACCATTCAATTAAGTCAATCATGAGTGGTGAATGAATAATGGAGCAGAAAATCATCCAGATATTTATCATGCAAATATGATCCGCTGACAGCGTCGTTTTACCAATACAGCCTTTTAACGTCGCACTACTGGGCACAGGCCTCATCTCTCATAGGAAAGAGGTATTTAGAGCTTAGACCCGCCACGCTGCTCTAATGCGGGTTGGCTTTAACGACTATTGTCATATGATAGTGACAATAATATTTCATTCCATCCCATATTCCATCCCATCCCATCCCATTCCATAACATTCCATCCCATTCCATCCCATTCCATCTTATTCCATCTTATTCCATCTCATTCCATCCCATTCCACCACATTCCATCCCATTCCATCTCATTCCATCTCATTCCACCCCGTTCCATCCCATTCCATACCATTCCATCGCAATTCATTCCATCCCATTCCATCTCATTCCATACCATTCCATCCCATTCCATCGCAATCCATTCCATTCCATTCTGTTCTATTCTATTCTATTTAATCCGCACAGTTATGTGATACCTGCGGCTATTATATTATGATAATAAGGGCCTGTTTCGCCAACTTCTGATTAGTGTCGAATAGCCTAAACGTCAGTTTGGCACTTTCTTACTTTTTGTCAAGTGAAAAAGGCAAAAATTGTGAATAAGCTATCCGACACTTATTAAAAGGTGGTTAAACAGGCCCTTAATATTAATAAAACGGAATTATGGATGATGAGCACAACCAGGATAATAGGTGTAAAATACCAAACACCCAGTAAAAAATAGCCACATTTCGCGGCTCAGTCTAATTACATTTAAGTATTTGTTATAAAAAATGTATGCAGCGTACAATTTGGCAATTTTCCGTTTAATTACCAAACTATTGGGTTTATTCCGAAAATATAAGCTCATTAACGTAATCTGGTAAAGAATTAAAGTTCCTAACGATTGTTAAGTATTTTTACAAAATTAATCATTCATTCATTAGCATCATTTCAACTGTGTTTCAACTGATAGATGTCCACAGCTGGACGTTAGTCCTTTGCAAGGATCGCTACAAAACACGATCTTGCGCTGCTTGTATCCAGCGGCCGCTAGTGACTTGAGATCGTCCGTCCGGTAGGGGGGGCTAGTAGGGGGGGAGGGGGGTAGTCTTCCATCGTGAGTATTTTGGGCCCTCAAGGTCTATCAATTCTTTGAGCTATGTGTATTATATTACCAACTAGCTTTTGCCCGCGGCTTCGCCCGCGTGAATTTCGGTTTTTCACAAATCCTGAGGGATAAGTAGATTTCTGGTCCACCCGCCCCCCGCCGCGCGGCGGCGTATCGCGGTACCGCGTACGACGGGCGCAGGGCGCAGCGAAAATACCTATCAGGGCGTTTTTTACCGATTTCAACACAACTCCTTTTTTGAAAGTCGGTTAAAAAAGTAGCCTATGTTACTCCTTGGTTAGTCCTCTACTTGTCTGTGAAAGTCCCGTCAAAATCGGTTCAGCCGTTTCGAAGATTAGCCCGTTCAAACAGACAGACAGACAGACAAAAATTTTAAAAACGTGTGATTCGGTTATGGTATCGTTCAAATAACCATATGAGCTTAATATGTGGTAGTTATTTCGAAATTACAGACAGACACTTCAATTTTATTTATTAGTATAGATGAGGCACATGTTTTATGTACCTACATTTTAAAAAGTAGATACAATTATATGATAAAGTTATAGATAGATAAAAAATACAGTTTTCGTCTCGTTTCAGTATTTATAACTTGACAGGAAGCTCCTTGCAATATCCTTTAAATTTCGAACGGCATTTCGAACCAGTGCGTGCTAGATTCAATTGACGATTAAAAAGTACCTAAGGTGGTACTTGTAAAAGTTTATTTCAATAAAAAAACTTTTCTATTCTATTTAGTTTCAGTGGTACATTGGTCAATGTATGCATGCAGTTCAACGCCATACCCACCGTCACTAATAGATATGTAAGCAAGTAGCAACGGCCGCATATGCATATTGTTTGGTTATCAAGTTTTGAGAGCGTGTCGAACATGCACAACATATTATCTACCCAATTATAACCGATGTTTCAGTGAGCTGAAAATTACGATTTTTTTTAAATCAACTACATGTTAGCCCTTGACTGCAATCTCACCTATAGGGCTATTCTCTAAAATACCATCTCGATATGGAAGCTCACTCAAGTGAAATAACTCGCTTCGAAAGCAAACTCACTTCACCTTGGTTTGATATTCTGTAAACATCTGCTACGCACTTGCGAAGTGAAGTGAGTTTGAGTGAGAAGACCTGTACTATCGAGTTTTACAGAGTACAAATTAGCAAACTCATCTCGAATTCACTCTCTATAATTCGAAAATGGCTTTACAGAATAGCCCTGCTGATGGTGGTAAGTGATGACGCAGTCTAAGATGGAAGCGGGCTAACTTGGAAGAGGTAGGTATGCACAGTACACACCCCTGATCGGTTTCTACATGGCATCGTACCGGAACGCTCAATCGCTTGGCGGCACGGCTTTGCCGATAGGGTGGTAATCAGCGATGGCTGACACCTCCCACCAGACCAGACCAGAAACAATTTAGAAATTACAAAACCCCAAATTCCCCTGCCGGAAATCGAACCCGGGACCTCCCATTAAAAGACCACAGCGCTCACCACTGCGCTAGGGAGGTCGTCATTTTCTGTCTGTCGTCGATTTAATAAACTTGTTTGGACGTATAGGTACGTTTTGTGGTGACGTCGACGGTACTGTGATACAAACACCCTTTATACAACTGACAATCACTACATAGTATAAAACAAAGTCGCTTTCTCTGTCCCTGTCCCTATGTCCCTATGTATGTTTAATTCTTTAAAACTACGCAACGGATTTTGATGCGGTTTTTTTTAATAGATAGAGTAATTCAAGAGGAAGGTTTGTGAGTAGAAAAATTGGACCCGGTAGGTGGCGCTAATAGCGGGCAGGACGACGTCTGCCGGGTCTGCTAGTCTAAAATAAAAGATTGAAAGCACCTATAACCAACTTCACCATGCACTTAACAGTCCATATCTCGGAAACTACCAAACCGATTTCGATGAAACTTGCACTGTTCCCTAAGTTGAGGATGGTCATAATCCGATCAATAGTTTCAGAGAAATCCGCGGACATACATACATACATAATATAGGTAAGTATATATCTACGAAATTTTGAATATTTGGGTGTAGAAGCCTTATAGAGCTTAGCCTTGTTATTAATAGATTATAATCATATTATGTGAATATTTTGCAGTTCCAATAATATTGCATACATTTTGTCTAATTGACAACCTCCTTTTTTTAAGTTGGTTAAAAATATTATGGAGGATCCTGTTCGGATGACCGCGTCAAATTCAAAGTCAAGGTAGCCAGGCACGTGCTCACACACGTGCTGCGCAGGTTTTCCTGTTTGTTTAAAAGCATCATTTTGGGTGCCTAAAGCGAGTTTTTGTTAACTATTAATTTTATACGTATTAACTACGTCAGCGGAGCTTTCCATGTTGGGAAAAAAACATCTATTTCCTCAAACCAGAACCGTAGTGCTATTGTACTAGTCAAGCCCTTTAATTTGATAGGTACCCGTACTGAGGGAGTTGTGAAAAAATATGTAATCCGCCATTTTGTGGTGGCGGGCATCTTGGACCGATCAAACATAGCCTAAACCTTTCAAACAAAAAAAACCGTATTCAAATCGGTTCACCCGTTTGAGCGCTACGGGGGAACACACGCACGCACGCACGTACGCACGCACGCATGCACGCACGAACGCACGCCCGCACGCCCGCCCGCCCGCACGCACGCACGCATGTACGCCCGCACGCAGGCACGCACACACGCAAGCAAGCACGCACACACACTCACACACTGTGTGTGTGACAGACACATCAAACTTATAACACCCCGTCGTTTTTGCGTCGGGGTTAAAAATTACATGCCCGACGTGAGCCCAACAAACATTTGTGTAATTAACGGTTATTAATATTTAGCATATATGAATAAAATGAATTTTTAATGCGCAATCGTGATATGTTCATTTCTTCCAATTTGTCTTTCAAGAAGTGATTTTGATTGACAGTTATAGGTATTTGATTGACGAGTTTATCGACAATTTATGTTGATCAGAAACTTGGCCATGTAACTTTATATTGTAATTGTACCTATATGTCTGCTTTTATTTTATAGTTGGTTAGTATTCTGATTAGGTCATATAATATTTTAATTTTTAATAATATAATTAGTGATTGATAAATAGTTTTACATTTATTTTCGCGTCCGAAACGAACTAAATCCGTCTCAGTCTATTTTCTGTCTATGTTCAGTCATTTGATTTGATTTTGTTTTTTTATCAATAACGAGTTATTTCCAGGTCCTTTCCAGGTGTAAATTATACTTAGGTAATTTATCTAGCTAGTAATCGTGTCGAGTTTGCTGTTTATTTATTTATAGGGTGTGTGAATAACTACCTAGTCGAATACCGACCTAAATAATCAAGAATTTCATAAATAAAATTAATATAATTACCGTAATTACCGCAATCGATATTGTCAATTGTATAATAAATCTTTCAAATTACAAATTTTTCATACGAGTACTTATGCTAATTGTTACTAGACAATTAGCATAAACCACTATAAGCACAGAAGATATATTTTTTATTTTCTGCATTTACAGAATAGCTGTATTTATAGTAGTTTAACAGGATTTTCATATGGATTTTTTGGATTTCTACCACATTTTATAGGAAAGGAAGGTAGGAAACTTATCTTAGTAGAATCTATAAAGTATTTATCCTTTCTATTTTGCTATATAAATCGTAGAACCGACAGCCCTGAAGGGCACCACGGACAGGTAAGAACTACTTATAGATAAATTTTTGCGTGACTGACTTGCGTACATACCTACATTTTATGTTTCGTGCAAAATTCAATTTAATAAAGTGTTTATTTCACAAACAATATTATGATAATCGTTTTATAATAAAGGTAAAGGGTTACTTATTTGTGAAAACACTGTATATATCTACTTATACGAGTTTAATGGATGATGCATTTATTTTTCAATTACGGGATATCGTTTTGTGTGCGTAGTAGATATTGCCTAGAAGGCGATTTCTCATTTCCTACAGCGCGAAGTGCGTTCACAGAGATTAGACAAAATTATGTTTTATCTGCACTGAGGTATTTTGAAGTAGACAAACGCTAAAATTATTTAATAGGCTTGTATATATATATTTATTATAAAAATATTTTGATTATAGTTTGAATCCTCAATTGTCTTTCGACAGTAAATCTTCCACTGATTTGGAATTTTACTTAATAACGTCATAATTACGTAGTTGTTGTTACAGATTGTCTAATGAATGATTCTAATGTAGGTAATTTTATAATTTGTATGATTTTTGCTTTTATGCGTGAATATGTTTTTATCATCATTAATTTTCCGTTTAACGATCTTGAAATATGTACATAAACTTAGTGGTTTTTAGAACGAGAGGTAAGATAAAAAAATCGTAAAAGATAAACTCATGGTACCTACCTACTAGTAATTACGTCACGTTTCTAGGGCACTTAATTTGTTAAGACTTTAACAGTAGGTTTATTATACTTCAAGTTAAAAAAATTCAAGCAAAAGTATTTTATTTTTATTATTAATCAAATAGTTATTAGATATAATTATATTTATAATAATTAATTGCTTTTTAACAATCTGTGTTAAATCATTAATTTATTGAGTTCGTTCCTTTTTTTTACACGTCTGCCCAAAAAAAAAGAAGTGTAATGTTTTCAGGGTTCATATAAGTATTTGAATTTCTTTATATTCATACTAGCTTCTGCCCGCGGCTTCACCCGCGTGAATTTCGGTTTTCACAAATCCCGAAGGAATCGTGAATTTCCGGTTCCCGTTCCCGTTCTCTTATCCAAACCTTTATACCTACTTTCAAGAAAGTTTGCTATAGTAATGTACCTATAGCTGTAGCTATAGATTTCGGTTTTTTTAAAATCCCATGGGAACTATGGATTTCTCCAGGATAAAAAGGAGCCAATGGGTTAAGTCAGGGCATAATCTATCCATTCTAAATTTCAGCCAAATCGGTTCAGTAGTTGCGGCGTTAAAAAGTAACAAACATACACACAACAAACATACTCTTTTATAATATTAGTGTGATAGTGTGATTTATGTTATAGTATCCTATAAAGCTTACCTGGACGCCATCTCGGAACGCTGACGAAGAGCTTATTCCTCCATCGCTCGATACCAACGGGTAACGCGTTTTGTCTGATCAGCGCACCAGTCTGGAGGGCCTGCTGCTTTAAGTACTGGTCGGGGTAATTCCAGTCCATTACATTCCACGAATATACTTCTTGGAGCTTCACCGCCGCGGAGGCAACGGCTATAAGCGCACAGAGTGCTAATATTCTTCCGACCATGTTGAAAGTCTGCAAATGTAAAAGACAAAACGTAAATAATTCGTTACCACAATGTGGTAGGATACTGTATTCATCCTATTGCAACCTATGAGCAAGTTATTGAAATTGAAATTATTTATTTCCTTTCATTTTAACATATTATGTACTAAAGATCTTAGAACGTTGTTTGCCATGCTCCTGTTTTGGCTAGTAGGTATTAGTTATATTCTGTGTTTTGCGAATAGACTAAACTGAATTCAAGAGTTAAGAAGTTGAATAATTTTTGTACATAATGCTCATCGTATAATTTTATACTTGCGGCTTGTTTCACCACCTGATAAGTGTCGAATAGCCTAAACGTAAGTTTTGTCACTTCTGTCAAGTGACAAAGACAAATGTTGTAGATAGCTAACTATCCGATACATATCAAAGTGGTGATACAGGACTCTTAAAAACGATTTTTACCGTGAAACAAGTATTTAATTTCCGAAATAAAATGTAAAACTAGGTGATGAAAATCTAGTCGCCGGAAGAAACTAGTGTGTAATAAATAGCGGTGAAACCATATAGGTCACAGAAAAAGTGTAATTATATATGATTATGCTAGTATTTTCTTGAATATAGTAACAGGTTTTGCGGTGTACTGATTCTGTAATTATAGGCAGGCACATGTCACATTGCAATCACGCACAATCAATCAATACGTATTGACCATTACATGACACTAATGTCCATTCACATCACATTAATAAACATCACATAATCGAGCACTTGATGATTAAATTAAGAAATCATTTTTTTATGTTAATTAGCGTGTAGGGATTCCGATAGCCTGTTTCATATAAATACTTATTGATAATAATATAACCATACTATTCCTTTTAGTTTATGGTTTACGTACATTTCGCGGTAACCCGTCCAAGCCAAAAGTGTTGGCGGTTGGAATTATACTGGACAGCGTGAACTTACCCCCTACTATATAAAACGTGCCTCCATCTTCTCCTTCCTAAAGCCTTTCAACGTTAAAATTACCGAAGGAATGAGCGTAGAGTCAATAATTATGCAACAGTCCGCGTCTGATTTACATTAAAAACTATGCAGATTTCTGGAAATTGCAAAAAAAACTCAAACCAGTTGTTTGATAGGAAATGAAGAATAGAAATAAATTTATACCTAAACATGGAGAGATAGGTAGAAAACTTATATTGTTTCCTGAGTTCTGATAATCCTTCCTGAAATCTGATAAAAATCTAAATCACTACATAGTATAAAACAAAGTCGCTTTTTCTGGCCCTATATCCCTATGTCCCTATGTCCCTATGTATGCTTAAATCTTTAAAACTACGCAACGGATTTTGATGCGGTTTTTTTTAATAGATAGAGTGATTCAAGAGGAAGGTTTATAAGTAGAAAAATTGGACCCGGTAGGTGGCGCTAATAGCGGGCAGGACGACGTCTGACGGGTTCGCTAGTTTTAGATAAAACATTCAGATTACTTATTTCTAGGTATACCTAGGTACTTCCTATACATTGTAGATTTTGATCATATTTCTTTTAGGCTCCTGAAGAAAGTGAGCAAAAAAAAAATTTTTTTTACTAGCTGATTGATGCCCGCAGCTTCGTCTCTGTGGATTTTGATTTTTAATTTTTTTTTTCGTAGGAAATTTTTGATTTTTCAAGTACATAGAGAATTACCTGTATATGTATACAATTTTCCAGGATGCAATCTATTTCGGTGCCAAATATAATTAAGATGAAACCTTGCTCACCCGTGAAACACATGATAGACCGAAGGTTCGGACAAACTTGCGCATTTATAATATTATCCTCTATGATAAAAACGATTGTTTGTGTGTTTATTCTCTGTGCGTTGCTAAACCATTGATCCGATTGTGATGAAACTTATGTTTACGCCCTTACGACGGTTCCTGGCCCAAAAAATCTATGTGAAAAGGAATGTTTGCATGATTATCCTCCATGCGTTCCTAAACCACACTTTACGTGGCATTCTAACGCATGCCGGGTACAGCTAGTATTATGTTACATAATATTGCATTGATATGTATTGCCATGTCTAAATAATTACTAGATCTGTGTTCGTGAGCTCACGTGCGGTGTTCTCATTTAGGTTATCCGAGTGATTTGTCCTACGCATACCAATGCCGCTTTTTGCCCGCAAAACCATGAATGAAAAGTGTCAACATGCCTACTCGACTCAAATCAAAATGATTGATAGTAATTAATGCTTTAATTTTAGGTAGTGGCGTGCATAGGGTTTGAAGCCAGGACATGCAATTTAAGGCTTGGGGCTTAAGGTAGTTATTAAGACACGCAGCATATCTTATTACCTATAATAAGTAAAATAATTATATACTTAGTAAAATGAAAATTTAGACTTTCGAAATTTCGGTTATAAATTAAATGACCACAATATGAAAGCTTTTGTTTTGATTGATATACCACTGTGTTCAGAAAATAACGGTAATTTTCGTTTTTTGAGAAAAATATTTATTTATTCGTCTATATTAATATTGTCGTCTTCAAAATAGTCCCCATTAGATATTATGCACTTGTGCCAGCGCTGCTTCCAATCCTCGAAACACTTCTCAAACTTGATCTTTGGGATAGCCTTTAGTTCTTTCAGCGATGCGCTTTTAATGTCCTCTATGTCTGTAAAACGACGATCCTTTAAGGTTCTCTTTATTTTTGAAAATAGGAAAAGGTTACATGGATCCATGTCTGGCAAATATGGTAAGTGGGGTTCCTACAGTATTGGTTTTGGTCAACAATTTTCGAACAAGTAATGAAATGTGTGCAGGTGCATTATCGTGGTGCAAAAGCCATGAAATGTTTTTTCTCAAATCCGGGCGTTTTTTTTGGATTGCTTCACACAATTGGCGTTGAGCTTGTAGGTAGTACTCCTTATATTGACCGTTGGACCTCGTGGCAAGAATTCATGACTTTAACTTTTTCCACGTTTTCATCGGTTGTTGACGTGGTGGGGCGTCCAGGGCGTTCATCATCTTCAACATCTTCACGGCCATCAAACACTTATAATACCACTCGTAAACTTTTTATTTATTCATAGCAGACTCACCATAGGCTTTTGTTAAAATTTCATACATTTTGTTACACTTCATTTAATTTTTTATGAAAAATTTGATATAAATAATTCTTTGATCCATTTTTGTTAACAAACGAAAATCGCCGAGCTCATAAAACACGTCTAACCTTAGCGGCTGCCAAAGACAAAGTAAATAATGAATACGACTGAAAATATTATCATACTTCAGGGGCATGTATACCAACATAATAAAAAAAAAATTTGACAATCGGATTCTCCAAACCCGCGAAATTTATAAATTCCCGTTATTTTCTGAACACCCCTCGTAATCATAGTACATAACAAAGCCCCCCGCCGAGTCTGTCTATCTATTCGCGATAAACTAAAAAACTACTGAATCGATTTTCATGCATTTTTGACAAATAGGCAGAGGATTAACTTAGAGGTCGCTAGTAGGTATATATATCTACTAAGTATATATAAAACTAATAAAATAAAACCATATAGGTCGGTGAATTATATAGCTTGGCAACGTGAAAGTAAGCAGGTACCTAATTACTAACTTTTGTACACACAGTATTTGCTACCAGCGTGCCCTGTGCTACTTTGGCCACATAGCCCGAAGGCAGCCCGACAGCCTGGAAAAGCTAAAGGTGCGTCCAGACTTGAACATTTCACCGAACCGAACAGCGAACATTTCGGCGAACTTGTTACGCTCAATGTGGACGGCGCGCTTGGAGCGCTTGAGATGGGTTACTGCGTAACAAGTTCGCCGAAATGTTCGCTGTTCGGTTCGGTGAAATGTTCAAGTCTGGACGCACCTTAATACTGCTTTGCTAAGTGGAGGGGAAACGACCACGTGGCCGCTCCCCCACACGGTGGTCGGACCAAGTCACCAGACCAGCCTCACATGAGGCCTCCAAGTGACCACAGCCCTGAGAAAAGCCGAGGACAGGACGGACTGGAGAAACATCATAAAGACAGTGACCCAGACCCTGGACCAGAGTGGACACGACCCTCAGCAATGAAGTAAACGACCGAGAAGAAGTACACACATCGGGGCCGACATTGACATCGTGCGAAGCATGAACCTTAACAAAAACTCTTATCACTTATACTTAAACCAATTGAATTTTTTATTTTTATTTCAAACAAAAATTCGCAAGGAAACAAAACAATACGAACAAAAAAGGATAATGACATTTTAATTTGCTAATAAGTAAGTATATTTTTAAAATTTAAAATACTTATTAAAAGAAATATTAGGTATATGCAGGTATTTAAATAAATAAATACTATAATGTTTTGAACCTTATTGAATTCTCAATGAATAATGTTTTGAACCCACTTTGAACCTTACAGAGTGTTTGTTTGATTTTGAATTCACGTACCTACGACACAGAAACATACAAACTTGATTAGTTAGCCGGCCGGATGTTCAAAGGTTCCTGTATAATCTGGATTCCAAGTAATATGGAATACTGAGGCTTGTGATGGCTGTAATTTCTGATAATTTCTGAACTACAAACCGATGACCTTGAAATATTTACAGAACAATCTTTAACGTAGTTTCTTTCTTTCTTATTTTAGGTATAAGATTTTTTTTTGTAAAGTAGTGTTATTAATTAGTGATTAACGAGCATAGAGTAAGGAAAGGGCCTACGAGCAACCACAGTTCAATCACCCATCCAGTAACTAACTTGGGTCAATGTTGCAACGAGCGCTGTGGACAAATGTATATGACATCCTCTTTTTCTGCTACATAGTTTCCAAACTTGTGAACTTATAGTAAGTACAATTGCGTGTTTACTTAAATAGCATAAACTTAAATAGCGAAAGTGGGTATGATAATTATGTCAACGCACCTACTACGACCTACGCAACATTAAAATATACTCGTAGTAACTTCGACCTACTTTACAGTCAGATTAGCGTCAGTCAAGAATCAAGATAGGTACTCATTCTACTGCCCACAATATCTAAAGGTAGCATTCGGTTCTTCGGCGACCGCGACGAGCGACTGCGACCAGCGACTACGCGACCATGGTCCCCTGTCGCAAGGCGACCCCTAGCTTTCGGATGTCAGCGACCGCGACATCGCCAGTCCCGCAGTTTTTATGTGTGACGGTTGTGTTCTATTGTAGTACGATATGTCGGACAATTTCTCCGGGTGCGAAAAAAGTTATTCAACAGCTATTGGAGGATGAGGAAGATGATGATAATAATAAACGTTAAAAACTACGCCATTTTGATGTGCTTCTCGCCGCGCGACGCGGTCGCGGTATTTGTTTAGTGCTCCATATAAATTAATACTAAGCAGTGGGTCGCGCGACCCGGTCGCGGTCGCGGGTCGGCGTCGCGCGTCGCTGTCGCTAAGAACCGAATGCTACCTTAAGCTGAATTTAATTGACAGCTCTTAATTATATGGCATCCTTTTCTACTGGAAACAGTATGAAAAGGATAACATTATTTTTGGACCTGTCAATTTAGTAGTAGGTACAAGTCATACTAAGGTGACGGCTGACGACAATTGGCGAAGGTGAGTGAGCGTTGTTTCTTTATGCAGAACAGCATTTTTGGCTTTAACTGTGGGAATTAAGGAGCTGGCGATAGTGAAATAATATTTTTGGGTCAATACCAAGCTTGAAAGCAAGGTCCCAAATCCTCAATCCTGATACTACAGGGTACTGCACTGCACTAATAAGCTGTGGGGATTCAAAAAATGACAATTATTATGAATTGATGTTGTATGTATGAAGTGTAGACTTCATCATCGAACTCCAACCCAGGTCCCGTTTCCTCAATTTTGATGCTGCATAGACAAGACATATTGAACTTTCAAGCCGTGAGGGTTTAGGAACTGTCGTTTGTGAATTCATATTGTAGGTGCCAAGTATATAGATTTCACCATTGAACTCCAAGTCCCAACTCTTCGATCCTGATGCTGCATGTTATTGTACAGGATATCTGGGTATACCTACGTATATTTAATATGGGCATAAAAAAAAGCGAACTGTGCCCGATTTCCTATGAACCGGCCAGATCCTGCCGATCTTTTACAGTGCCCTGTCTCCCAATATTTATCTTATGGGCTAGGTTTCTGGCTGTATAAAAAGTGTCTCAGTAAAACATAGCTTTAGGTTTTTATATATTACTAGCCGATCCCCGCGACTTCGTCCGCGTAGATATAGGTTTTTATATAAGATTGGATTGGATCCCATAATCCTTTTTTGTACCTAAACTAAATGTAGCTTAAGTTACTCCTTATAACATCACCTATCTGCCATTGAAAGTTCCGTCAAAATCGATCCAATCGTTTCAGAGATTAGCTGGAACAATTAATAGACAGGCCGACAAACATAAATTTAAACGCACGCCAGTTTAAAATAAGCCGTACGTACAAAGATCCGGAGCCCAAGTTATTTGAACCCAATAAATGTCTGTCATTTCTGAACAAAAAAAACCTATGACCTTGAAATATTTACGGGACAATATTTGAAGTATTACCTTTCTAACAAAAAAAGAATGAGTGAAATAGAACTACGCGTTAATGAATTACAATTTACAGCTAAATACTCGTTTTAACTTTCATCCCCTCTCCCAAGGGAACCGTGCTGAATTTCGGGATAAAAAGTATCCTATATGTTACTCCGTAGTATGAACTTAAATCATACCAAGTTTCATTTCAATCCATTCAGTAGTTTTTGCGTGATGCGCGCACAAACATACAGACAAACAGACAAACAGATAAACAGACAAACAGATAAACAGACAAACAGACAAAAATGTTATAAATAGCTTTTTTACGTTCTATTGCTTATCCCAAACATCCCCCAGTTATTATTTTGCAAAAATCTTTAACGTACAGATACGGCAAGTTTACGATTTTATTATATGTATGTATATTGTATATGTATATACATATGTATAGAGAAGATATTATTTTGTAGTTGTACATTTTAGTCCGATCTGCTAGTGTTTTTTTATTTATTTTTTAAACTACTTACTTATTATTTATTTTCATTTCGGATTTCTTACTAAGAAACTTATTCATGCTGAGGTTTCCGAAAAGTGGAGTGACAAATAAAAAGATTAAGGAAAAACATACGATTTTTATATTTTATCCTCTTCACTTTTCCTTGCATTGTGAGTTTAATCTTAGTTTTGAACTCAATTAATGGTAATGTTCTCCTCATAAAGTTTTGGCCACGGTAGCCAGACTAGGAGATAATATAGTGCACAAGTGTGTGCACAAATATAGGTTCTTTTGGCCAAACCGGGACTGGAATCCAGAACTGTGATATAGGCCCCCATGATCCGCAATCGAATAAGCAGGCCTGTAATTAACGAAGTAGCTGAGCTCAATTATTAGTAGCGAAGGCCATTAATTTTTATGTGGTGGCACAAAGGCCTACGACTTGTGGTATATAATGCAATATTATCACATAAATTAATGTAACTATGAGGAAATGTATATATGTCATTGTGATGTTGCGCACACTATGATTACATACACTATACGTAATTTCTATCAAAGCATGGTCGAAGTAATGCAAGGTTATCTTTACAACCGTGTATCACTTTATGAATGACTTTTGCATTACCACCTTGAGACTGTCACTACAATTTGACAAGTAGAACGAACAGTAATTCAATTTCCATCAGCGCACTTTGTTTGTTTCATCTATCTTCTACCTATCTAAAGATTGACTGACTGATGTATAGTTCGTTCGGTAACATAGTGTCGGTACAGGCGCAGGTGCTGTTAGTATTCTGCTTTTATTTTTATTACTTTTTTCTGTTTGTAATTTTTTTTCTATTCTAACAGAATTTATGCCTACTCATATTTTTTTATTAAAATTCTCTTTCCTTTTTATATTTTTTTATATTCGTATTTTATTACAATATAACCATAAACATAAAATATAATATTATCATGAACACGGGTCTTCTCTCAAATTGAGAAGGATTTTAACCATAGTCCACCACGCTGGCCAAGTGCGGATTGGCAAACTATTCGGAGATTCTGTTAGAATAGAAAAAAATTACATACAGAAAAAATAAAATACAAATAAAAGCAGAATACTAAGAGCACCTGCGCCTGTACCGACACTATGTTACCGAACAGACTATATCAACACAGCTCAAACCACTGAACGAATCAGGCTGATTTTGGCATGCAGATAGCTATTATGACATAGACATCCACTACGAAAGAATTTTTGAAAATTCAACCCCTAAAGAGGTTAAATTAATGGTTGAAAATTTGTATGAGATATAATTATATGAATCCACGTGGACGAAGTCGTGGGCAACAGCCAGGGGCGTAGCTACCGCCGTATCTGCCGTATCAATTATACGGGGCCCCCAAACCACGGGGGCCCCCAACGTGCGTAAGCAATTACGCTCGTATATATCTCGTAGCTGATAAAAAATTATCTAAGAACTTTGATGGGAAATGAACGCCTATCAGACCTGTCATTATTGTCCATAGAGGCAGAATCTTTAGAAAAACTAGTCATCATCAGCTATAAATGATTTAATAAATCAGTTTGCCGAAAAAAAGGCATATTTAATTTGAATTGTTTGTAAAAATTTTAGAAAAAGTGATAGATAAATAATTATGATGAATAAATATTGCTTTTAATTTTATGCAAACAATTTTTTTTCTTTTGTGAGAAATCTTTATCCTTCATAAGGGCCCCCAAACAAATTTTTATACGGGGCCCCGCCAAGGTACGCTACGCCACTGGCAACAGCTCGTAGTTAATAGATATACCTAAAGCAAACAAGATAAATGTCCTGAATTAAAAGGCTTGTGTTGATAAATAAAAAGAGTGCTTGTTCACTATCACGGAGAGGTGAGGAGCGATGCAGAGTTAGAATAATTTAAGAAAGCCATCCTTATAATTTTTTTAAAAGTAGATTTCCGAGTATTTTTCTATAGCTACAAAGAAATTTCCCATGTAGGTAAGTTGTATACAATATTATGAGTATGTTTATCAAATAATTCAGGAAGTTTAGCTATGCAAGAGCGATTGGTCAGTAAAGTGAAATATAGAATCGAAAGATTTAGCTAATTATTAATATTTACATAAAAAACGTGATGTTAAATATTGCGTCAGAGTTAGACGGGGATAATTATTAATCTAAAATAAAGGATGTCAAACTTTCACACGATTTTCTCATCGGCGATTTGAGCCCTTAATGCAACTTTTCAATTCAACGAATGTGCCATTGCTAAAGAAATTAACTTTTGGTGAATTATTCTTGTAATTTGACATCACCATACTTATGCACAATTAACGTTATCATGAAAAGTTACGCTAGAGCCTCAGTAGGGAATGCTTACCTGTAACATGAAACTCTGATTTACGGGTATTAAAAAATGGTAAAATAGACTCCCATTAAGTTTAGACCTAAAAACCCTTTTAACTATAGTAGTACGATTATTAACTTGTGCAATCTTATTTTTGTTGGTCAAACTATTACGGTACCTAACGTGACTTTAAACGCCTATGGTGCAACTGACCCTTAGAGATGTAAGTTTAGACGTAGCGCTCATCAACTATCAACTTACACACAAAATGAAAATCACACGCATCGTAATAATTAGTTTGCACTGTAATTTTCACGTAAGTATAATATTGCTTGTTACTTCCTTGTCAATTTAGTCGGCACAAACTCAATTAACATTAACTCCTCTGGAGACTCGATACTGTCTCCAACTTTGCCTTTCAAGAGACATTTTTGCTTTTAGTAAGATGACCATTCCGGCTTTAAATAAATACCCTGTGATAGATTATATTTGCTTTGGCTTATCTATAGTGAAGGAAATAAACGGTCTCAATAACTACGCTCCGTCATACAATAAAATTATTCTTATTCAAACAGACAGACACTTGCGCTCTTTTATTCCTCTTTTATTATGATTCCTCTATTTTAGTATGTAAGTATATTGAAAATTAATGACTCTAGATAATAACAATGTATGACTAGGAAGAAATGTTATTAATAATATCCTTGATTATGTACTACTAGCTGACCCCTGCGACTTCGTTCGCGTGTTTATAGGATCGGATCGGATCCCATAATTCTTTTATGTACCTAAACTAAATTTAGCCTGTTACTCCTTATAACATTGAAAGTTCCATTAAAATCGATCCAGCCGTTTCGGAGATTAGCTGGAACAAATAGACAGACCGACAAACATAAATTTAAACGCACACCAGTTTAAAATAAGCCGTACGTTCAAAGATCCGGGTCCCAAGTTATTTGAACCCAATACTGAGGGTTGTAATAGCTGTCATTTCTGAACTAAAAAACCTACGACCTTGAAATGTTTACGGGACTATATATAAAGTACTACCTTTCTAACAAAAAAAGAATGAGGGAAATCGAACAACGCGTTAATGAATTACAGCTAAATACATGTTTTAACTTTCATCCCCTCTCCCAAGGGAACCGTGCTGAATTTCGGGATAAAAAGTATCCTATGTCCTACCTCGGAGTATAAACTCAAATCGTACCAAGTTTCATTCGAATCCATTCAGTAGTTTCGGCGTGATGCGCGGCCAAGATACAGACAGACAGACAGACAGACAGACAGACAGACAGACAGACAGAAAGACAGACAGACAGACAAAAATGAAACAAATTGCAGTTTTGGCTTCAGTATCGATTATAGAGTGCCCTCCAATAAAAATTTTCAAAATATCTTCAATGTACAGAATTGGATCTGTTACAGTTTTATTATATTATTATAGATAGATGTAGGTATTGCTAAAGGTGAAAAGAACAACCTTTATGTTGAAAAATAAACCGGTCAAGTGCGAGTCAAACTCGCGCACCGAGGGTTCCGTACTCCAGAAGTATAAGTACAATCTGTTTTTTTTTCATTAGTTTGTCTTAAAAGGTAAGGTCTGATTAAGCTAGGCCTCTAAATTGTATGAGCACTCATACAACTCAGAGGTCTATCTTAATTGGCTCAACTATGTATGTATGGGGACACCCTTTAATTTCCAACTTTGTTTAGTTTTTGGAATTTTTCCTTTATTTTTGCTGTAAGACCTGGCTTTTTGCCAAATTTCGTATTTCTAGGTCAACTGGAACTACCATTTAGGTTTTCGACCAAAAACCTATAGGGTACTTCCGGTTGACCTAGATTTGTCAATTTTGGTCAAAAGCAAGGTCTTACAGATCAAGTAAAGGAAAAATTCCGAAAAATAAAAAAAAGTTGAAAATTAAGGTAAATGTTACTTACAAGTTTTTGTGAAAATCTAAATTTGCCCATATCTTTTTATTGTGTAGACTCAGGACCTTAACTTTTATACACCTAATAGGAACCATAGACCTTAGTATCTGGTATAAATCTCAACTTGCTAGGTCCACCCGTTCCTGAGAAAATCGGTGGTGAGTAACTGATCAAAATAAATGTTACGCAATATTTTTTCGAAATAAAAAAAAATATTTCTGTGTTGACATACATAGGTACATTCAATTTTTGATTTTGAATTAGAAAGTGAAAGTTGAAATTCCACTTTAAAAAATTTGACACCATAAATTTTGTAATGATTTCCTTTTTTGCATCTAGGACGATGTTCTGTCGAAGTTTGTTTGAAACACAATAATTATTTGAAGAGTACCTATTACGTACAACGTAACAAGTGTAAATTAAAAATTTAAAAAACCCCCGAAATTCGCCATTTTGTGGCAGCGGTCATCTTGGATTTGCAATAGTGCTATTCTACTAGTCAAGCCCTTTTATTTGATACCCATATTAAGGGAGTTGTGAAAAAATATGTAAACCCCCATTTTGTAGCGGCGGCCATCTTGGATCGATTTTCATCAAACATAGCTAACAGCACTCTCGACTAATTCACCTTTCAAACAAAAAACCGCATTCAAATCGATCCACCCGTTTGAGCGCCACAGGGGAACAGACACACACACACACACACACATATGTCGTTTTTGCGTCGGGGGTTAAAAAAGCTATTTTGAAATGTTTGTCTGGTTGTTTAACTGTTTGTCTGTATGTTTGTGGGCGCATCACGCAAAAACTACTGAATTGATTGAAATGAAACTTGGCATGATTTAAGTTCATACTACGGAGTAACATAATTGATACTTTTATCCCGAAATTCAGCACGGTTCCCTTGGGAGAGGGGATGAAAGTTAAAATGTGTACTTAGCTGCAATTCATTAACGCGTGGTCCGATTTCATTCATTCTTTTTTTGTTATAAAGGAGATACTTTACAGATTACCTGCTAATATCTGAAAGGCTACATCGATTTTGATGGGACTTTCATTGGTGGATGTTTACATTTTGATCTACCTAAACATCTGCCAGTGAACTTTTATCAGTTTTTACCAAGGTATGAGTTCAAAGGAGCTTAAAGAAAAAATAAAATTATTCCCACGGGATTTTTAAAAACCGATATCCACGCGAACGAAGTCGCGGGTATCCGCTTGTATGACCATAAATAAATGTCTGTCTGTACCTTGCAATTTAATATTATTATTTTAAAGATATTTAAATTAAAGTTAATACGACATGCATAAATTATATTTAAACCAATACATAGTAATTTGTCGATCAATTAGATATTTATTTTTATTAGGTATATGTTTGAAAAAGAAATATTGTGGGCTATGTTTTTTTTAAATTAATTTATCATAAAGATCTCGTAGACACTTCAAAAACGAATCCAACAAAATTAAATATTTTCTAAAAAAGTTGTGTACCTAAGTGTTAACTTTGCAATCCATTTAGTTTTCTATAGGATATACTTACATAGATTAAAAAAAATAGCTAAATAAATGGTGATGGTGGTGGTGGATGCAATTTAACGATTTATATGAGAAATGTTGAATGGAAGCAGGCGTTACTTTGCGGAATTCCATGATATACAATGAATATAAAATTATTTTGCTATAATCCGCTAACAGTGACAAATTTGTAGGCACAACACCACACAATCTTGTAGGCACAACACCACACAATCTTGTAGGCACAACACCACACAAATTCACCACAAAACAAACTCGACGATCGTTTCGCTCCGACACCGGAGCATCTTCAGGAGATGTCGACTTCACAACGGACATGACTTTGCAATCGTCCGTTGTGAAGTCGACATCTCCTGAAGATGCTCCGGTGTCGGAGCGAAACGATCGTCGAGTTTGTTTTGTGGTGAATTTGTGTGGTGTTGTGCCTACAAGATTGTGTGGTGTTGTGCCTACAAGATTGTGTGGTGTTGTGCCTACAAATTTGTCACTGTTAGCGGATTATAGCAAAATAATTTTATATTCATTGTTTATATGAGAAAGTTTAAATGCCTAGGTAATTGCTATACATATAGCGGTTGGTTGCGAAACATATAAAAATGGTCTAATAGTGGACGTAAGTTCAGTTAAATATAAAATATTTCAATAATTATAATCATTATTACCCAGTGCGACCGTTATGAAAATACGTGGCTTAAACTAAATTGATACTTTGATGAAGAAAGATACTTACTTAGGTATAATAAACGTATAGAGCCGTATTAGAACAACTGCTAGTTCATGATATTGCAAAATCAATGATAAACATAAAACACACGAGTTCTAGGTTAATGGATTCTACCACACTGATATCTCAGGTATTGGCGTATGTGGTGTAGTGAAATTGCGATTAAGTTGGATTTAATGCACCATCCTTACAAGATTAAATAATTGAAATATATGACTTTTTATAATTGAATTGAATAATTGAATTGTATGACTGCCTCGTTGGTCTAGTGGTTAGCATATTCAACTGCAGATCACGAGGTCCTGGGTTCAATTCCCGGGTCGGGCAAACAATTGTTAGGTATTGGGTTTTTCTGTCAAGAAATTCTCAGTGCCAACCCGGAGTTGGAAGCTGGCGGTACTTCACCATTATCACCATGCCTCAGAGAGCACGTTAAGCAGTTATTATCACTACATGTTACAAAAGCCCGCCAACCCGCATAGGAGCAGCGTGGCGGGTCTAAGCTCTAAGCACCTCTCTTCTATGAGAGAGGAGGCCTGTGCCCAGCAGTAATATAATAATTGTATTGTATAAGTCTTATATATAAAATTCTCGTGTCACAATTTTCGTTCCCATACTCCTCCGAAACGGCTTGACCGATTCTCATGAAATTTTGTGAGCATATTGAGTAGGTCTGAGAATCGGCCAACATCTATTTTTCATCCCCCTAAATGTTAAGGGTAGTCCACCTCTAAATTTTATTTTTTTATTTTTTAGACAAAATTTTTATTTTTTTATTTTTTTATGATACAACATACAAAAATACATACAATCCTAAATTTTCACCCTTCTACAATCAACCCTTATTTTTTAATTGCGATATTAGTACTTTGATGACCGGGTAGGTTGCACTGATGTCAGTATGTCACCGGCGGGGTGATTACGTATCTCGCGACAGGTTTGCGACAGGCGTAAATCTCGCGATCATTGCTGTCAAACGTCACTTTTGCACACACAAATTGGTATTATCTAATTTTACTTGACAGCAATACGACAGCAATGCGACAGCGACAGCCGAACAAAATGAAACGTCAAACAGCAACAACCTCTGCACCTGTTGCAAAGTGATTGTTGACTTGTTGTAGGTAATTGTCGAGTACGTTTACTGTGGTTATTGAAATACATCCATTTAACAAGCAATTTTATTAATCTTTGAAGTATCGATGGCAAAAATACATTCTGCGACAGGCGAGCAATAGACGTGCGATCGGCTTGCGTAATACGAATTCAAGTGACATTTTGCGACCGATCGCGTAGTGGTCGCTGTCGCATTGCTACTGCTGTCGCGTTGCTATCGCTACTGCAAAATTTTACATAATCACCCCGCCGGCAGGACGACGTCTGCCGGGTCCGCTAGTAAGTATATAATAATTGTCCAAGAGGAATGTGCAACGTCCACATAAACTCTTAATAGTTTTAACGACGTGAATCTATTAAATGTTAAATTTAACTACCTACTAAATATATAAATAATCATGAAATCTACGGAATGAAATTCATGTTATGGCAGTTTTAAAGATCTCACAATGCGTTGAGAGCTGTTTTTTTTTTCACTTAATGAGCGAATTCGGCCCTCGAGTCTAACCATAAACGCATTATTACTTCCTAACACACGTATGTATTTACGCGAATGTTATCACATTTCGAGACTTTAATGATATGTCAGTACCTATGTTTAATTTTAACATCACTAATTGCTACCCAAAGTTGTTAAATGCGACAACCTCATTTGAGAATATTGAATGAATGTAGGCATTTTTATAGAGTCCAGTGTATGATGCTCTCTCCGTAGATGTTAAACAAAATAGGGGATACGATCCATCCTTGACGAACTCCTTTGCCAAATGAGAAAGGTGTTGATGTCGTCTTGTCGATTCTCACTACCCCCTATCTATAGTTTTTGTAAGACCTTGAAGCACTCCAACCAGATATTTTGGGACTTTCATTTCCTGTAGAACTGTCCATTGAAGCTTCCAGTTCACACAGTCAAAGGCCTTACTGTAGTCGACGAAACACTTAATGAATTGTACATTGAATTCCTAAGCTTTTCAACAAGTTGCCTTTTCTTCATCATCATTCATCTGCTCACGCGTACCCTTACCCTTGACAAAACCCTCCGGTTATACTGTCTATATAGTATTTAAGCCGGTTGTTAACGATGAGGAGCAATTTTGCTGGTGTGAGATATGAGAGCGAACGTGCAGTACTTATCGCACTTTTTGGTAGATCCTTTCTTGTGCAATGGAAGAACGACAGACTTTGTCCAGTCTTTTGTCCAGTCCAGGCCACCTGTCTTCCACACATTATTGTATATGTTGTGCAGTCTATCGAGTCCAGTGTCCCTCAACAATATACCAAACTATGTGCATTTTTTTTAAATGTAGGTAAATTATTATATTGATTTTTAGACTAGGTAGTCACAGTCACGGAATAATGAAAATACGCTCTATGGTCACAATAGAGTAGTTGTCGTCTCAACCGACTGGACACATGGCCACATGATACCTACTCGTAGGTTTCTCTCTATATTATTGCCACCACTATTTTCACGCTCCACAGTCTTGTACCTACTGTACAAAATAGAGTATGTTGTTGGAAATTCTTGTCGCAATCTCTGGCTGAATATCTGGCTGATACCTACTATGATACTAATGTACAAATTTCTTGTACTGTTTATTTCAAAAATAAAGCCAATTTTCTTTATTTCACTGTTCTTTATTGAACAACATTTTTGAAAAATATTTATTATTTCGGTCGCTCGTAGTATTTTGGATTTATAATAATCTCAGAAATCTATTCATAAGGTATGAATTAATTTTTGAGGTCAAGATCAGTATTTAACTCAGTAGGTAGTAGGTACCTACCTAGCCAATTGTAAGTTTTGAACTATAATGGATTTGTAATATTTTGGAAGTTGATACCGACATTTGCGGTTAGAACTTTAACTTATACATATATACATAAAGGTAACTTCCGTTTAGATTTAAGATTAACATAATTTTTCCCGATGTGACCTCCATTCTCTTGAATAATTCCTAGCACTGGTAAGTACTTACAAAGGTTATCAAACTGTATTTAGACCAAATGGTAATAATATTATATTCCTATATTAAGTAAATAAGATTAAATGCAAATTGCAACAGGCATACTTACCAGCACTTGATTAATTTAATATAAGCGGATGTTAAGAAGCCTTTTCATACGTTCAAAAGATTAACGTAACTCAATTATTAATTTAGTTATAGTATCAATTAATTATTGTAATAATTAAAATTGAATATCGCAATCAAACAGGAATATATTTAGGTAATAAGTATGTTTTATTAAAGCGCAAGACGTGTGAAAATTCTATTAAAGTTTCTTTATACTGCACGAATTTTCCGCGCGTTTTTTTGAGTATCAACAGTTAGGTAAGTGTATCTTCAATTTGCTCTGTTAATTTATTTAATTGTATTACGTACGATAGTAATCTGAAACTTATGAATTACAAGATTTATGACAATTATTGTGAAAAACAAAGACTGTATACGTAAATCAGTTAACAATTAAGGTAAATATTTTTGGGCCATGGCGAGTCATGTGACAAATTTGAACTAAGTATATAAATGTAGGAAGTTGAGCTAGAAAGTTAATTTTTAGCTTTGTTAATTGATTCTCTTTTTGCGTTTTTGCAAACTGACTTCCGGAATTTTCAAATTTATTAATTTACTAGCTTCTGCCTGCGGCTTCGTCCGCGTGAATTTCGGTTTTTCACAAATCCCGAGGGAATTGTGGATTTCCGGTTCCCGTTCCCACTCCCTTTTCCAACCTTTATACCTAATTTCAAGGAAGTTTGCTATAGTAATCTACATATAGCTGTAGCCTATAGATTTCGGTTTTTTCAAAAGTCCTTGGAAATTGTGGATTTTTCCAAGATAAAGAAAACCTATGTGTTAAGCCAGGGCATAATCTATCTTCATTCAAAACTTCAGCCAAATCGGTTAAGTAGTTGCGGCGTTAAATAGTAACAAACATACATACATACACACAAACACACACACAAACTTTCGCCTTTATAATATTAGTGTGATTATTTATAATTTGTGTATGTTAGTTAGTAATTATTTTGTTTTACACCTAATAGACAACCACACGCCTATTATGTATATAATATAAGAGTTGACTTTTTTTATATGGAATTTTTTGGTGTAAATAAATAAAAATACCGCGCGGGCAGAAGATTCAAACACACAGAACGTTCAAATGCGTCTGTACAAAATCTCGACGTCCATAAAATGTTGTGTGAAAACATCGTTATAGGCGTTGGTTACAGGCAATCAAGTGTATCAGTAGCAATACCGACTAGTTTTTGCTGCAATAGCTCACTGGAAATATTTAGAATTATGTTATATCAAACTGTGTTAGTTAGGAACTAAGGTTTCATTATTGAATGGGTACAAGTAAATAATCCTACGTAACAGTTGAACGCGTTCACCTACACTTCGTACCGTTAGTTTACTTATACCTATTACAAGTATACTCGGTTAATGCTATTTGCCCACTGGAACCATGTTAGGATGATCGTACACCACAAGACACTTCGCAAGAGATCTGCAAGAGCATCCAAAAGGCATCGGGCGCCTCGAAGAAATGCTTAAGATGTTAGCACTGACGTGACCTCTGTCCTGATTTTGCAATAGTGATGCGACTCTTGCGGCTAGTCGCTCTGTCGCCTTCTGCATTTTTTCAGCAGTGATATATTGTGGCTAATTCTGTTGTACACAATCTCTAAACTAATCTAAAATGACAGGTCTCAATCTTTTCCTATCTCTTTCACAATGCTCCCTGCAGGAAAGGATAACCACTATTATTAAACCTGTCAATCTGTCAATTTAGTTTAGTTTAGAGATTCTGTACAACAGAATTAGCCACAATATCTCCATTAGATCGCGATGGTAACATTTACGTCTTGTATAATTGATAATTTGATAGGAAGATAATTTTCGAGAATTCAATAACCCCATTTTCTCCTCCAGTAAATCAAGTTTCCGAGGGAGATATTGTCCCGCGAAAGTTAAAAAAAGACGTTGGGTCCCAAAAGGCGCTTGAATGGCGACCATGCAATCGAAATGCGCGTTAGCAGATTTAGTGGACGAAGTACCTAACTGGAAGTTGCTGGAAAACAGAAATCATTGCAAGACGTATGCATTGCAGCAGTTGAAATTTATTTAACGACGACGAAGTAGTTAATTCCTGAACTATGTAGATTACTAGTAGTAGATTACTAGTAGTTAATTCCTGAACTATGTAGATTACTACGAACAGTAGGTATGTCTAGGTTATCAGAGCTTTCGCAAGAGTAAAGTATAAAAAAAAAAGTTAAAAATTAACCCAGTTACTACTACCTACACGCCTGACTCCGGTCACCGACGTCACGCCATGATCGCACAAAAACAGTGTGCTTAGTCTAAAGCGGAGCACTCGAAAACGAACTCGAAAACTATTGATCGATTTCAGAGTAAAATAGACCTAAAATGTCTTGTATTAAGGTTTGAGTTCGCCAATACACTCAGCATTCGAACAATGCTGAATGTATTGGCGAACTCAAACCTTAATACAAGACATTTTAGGTCTATTTTACTCTGAAATCGATCAATAGTTTTCGAGTTCGTTTTCGAGTGCTCCGCTTTAGACTAAGCACACTGGTTGCATACCGATACCAAAACTGCAATGAGTTGTAAATTATTGCTGCTAGCTAATTCCCGCGACTTCATCCGCGTGGATTCATGGTTTTTTGAAAATGACGTGGGAACACCCATTTCCCGGGATAAAAACTAGTCTACGTACTCTATCGGAATGCAAACGATCCGTTTGCGTTTAATCAAGATCGGTTCAATGTAGAAATGAATTAACCTAACTGCATAACAATATTGTCTAATTATAATAAATAGTTTTTTACTAGTTTGAAACTAGTCGGGTATACTCCACGAAAATAGGTGAGTCCAATCGTATGCTATCTATACTTAATAATATAATAAAGCGGAAGAGTTTGTTTGTTTGAACGCGCTAATCTCGGAAACTACTGGACCGATTTCAAAAATTCTTTCACCGTTGGATATGTACGTGATCCTTGAGTGCTACAGGCTATATATTAAGGTGCGTCCAGACTTGAACATTTCACCGAACCGAACAGCGAACATTTCGGCGAACTTGTTACGCTCAATGTGGACGGCGCGCTTGGAGCGCTTGAGATGGGTTACTGCGTAACAGTTCGGCGAAACTTTTCGCCGAACTGTTACGCAGTAACCCATCTCAAGCGCTCCAAGCGCGCCGTCCACATTGAGCGTAACAAGTTCGCCGAAATGTTCGCTGTTCGGTTCGGTGAAATGTTCAAGTCTGGACGCACCTTTATGTACCACGGGCGAAGCCGGGGCGGACCGCTAGTGTAGTAATAATATCTATGAGTAGTTTCTATTTTTTACGCATGAACCCAAAATATTTCTGGGTAAAAAATAATCTACATCGCTCCCTATATTATGATCCTCTATTTGTTTGTGAAAGTCCTTTCCAAATCGGTTCAGCTTTACTGAAGATTACCCCGAACAAAAAGAGAGAAGCTTTTATAAAAAAGGTGTATTTTTTTAAAAAACAGCTATTTTGGAATCACAGACAGACACTTCAATTTTATTTATTTGTACCTACCTATTATAAAATTGAAAATATTTAAGTCTGGTTCACGGTCGATACTTTTCCATTTTAATTTTAGCCTCTATTACCTTATTACAGCCTATAAATAGTTAACTCAATGATTTTAAATATTGCACAATGTGTGTGTGAACTTTTACTAAATCTATACGAGTATCTATTCTATACATATAGTAAAATCGTACACTTGACGTATCTGTACATTGAAGATTTTTGCAAAATAATAACTGGGGGATGTTAGGGATAAGTAACAGAACGTAAAAAAGCTATTTTTAAATTTTTTGTCTCTTTGTCTGTTTGCATGATTTAAGTTCATGCTATGGAGTAGCATAGAGGATACTTTTTATTCCGAAATTCAGCACGGTTCCCTTGGGAGAGGGGATGAAAGTCAAAATGTGTACTTAGCTGTAATTCGTTAACGAGTGGTCCGATTTCATTCATTATTTTTAGTTAGAAAGGAAATATTTTAAAGATTACCGGCTAATCTCTGAAAGGCTGGATTGATTTTGATGGAACTTTCACTGGCGGATGTTTACATTTTGATTTACCTAAACATCCGCCAGTGAACTTTTAACAGTTTTTAGCAAGGTATGAGCTCAAAGGAGCTTAGGAAAAACAAAATGATTCCCACGGGATTTTTAAAAACCAATATTCACGCGAACGAAGTCGCGGGTATCCGCTTGTCAATAATTATATGTTAAGTTATTCTTTATATGTATTATTATTGTAAAACTGAAAAGGTTTAGGATTAGGAGATTATGCTTCATTAATATTCAAAATTTATTGTATGTAGGGCAACTTGTGGCTTGACAAGTCCAGGCTTGACAACTGGTTCGGAAAGCGGTTTCATAATAACATAGACCTAAGGTAGACTAAAATTCGACGTAGGTTCTTTCACCTTTTAGATAAGGTACACCTACTTAGTAATTTAGTTATAACTTATATTAGTTTTTAGTTACAGTTGGGACATTACAAACGTGCAAACTAAGTCATAAATCATTTTTATCGGACTTCTCGCTTACACTTACGGGCCTAATGGAACTGAAACTTAGTGTTGTGTGTAACAATTAAAAAGGATTTGTCGATAGGCAACAGCATGTTATAAAGAGTGAGGGAGAGTCCTCACAACCCTATGATCGTAATGGTTTATGACTCAGTTCGCACGTTTGTAATGTCCCAACTATAGTAAAAAGGATGAAGAAAGTGAAAAGTACCGAAAACCTACCGAACTGTTATAACTAATAAGATATAATACTAATAAGATAAACCATTGGTCAAGAAATCATGAATCTTCAATAAAAGATGTAATAAGTACCTAATAACATACGACCCATGTACCTAATAACATAGGGCTAGAAAGTCAAGTTAGTGGTTGAAGTGAAATTTAAATTACAGATTAATGTTCGAGATTCTGATTAGACTAATTCACACCGTGGTTGCTGTTGCTCCTAAAATGTCCATAACTGATATCATTATTTCAACGAATTGCGGTTAAAAGTTTGATGTGGAAGTGCACAGCTTACTAAGGTATTACCTAGTCGTATTGGATTCTTAAAGTGTAAATGTAAGGTTGACCATTAGTTTTTGATTGATCAAATTATAGTGATGAATATACAACTTTAGCAGAGTAGAGCGTATGGCAGTATTATATATCCTTACTTTTTTTTTCTTATTTTATTTAGAGGCTTTTCTATATAAAGCAAATATAATATGTAATACTAAATAATCCTATACTCCTTTCTAACAAAAAAAGAATGAATGAAATCGGACCACGCGTTAATGAATAACAGCTAAGTACACATTTTAACTTTCATCCCCTGTCCCAAGGGAACCGTGTTGAATTTCGGGATAAAAAGTATCCTATGTGTTACTCCGTAGTATGAACTTAAATCATGCCAAGTTTCATTAAATCCATTTAGTAGTTTTTACGTGATGCGCGCACAAACATACAGACAAATAGATAAACAGACAAACAGATAAACAGACAAAAATTTCAAAAATACCTTTTTTACGTTCTATTACTTATCCTTAACACCCCCCAGTTATTATTTTGCAAAAATCTTTAATATTATACAGATACGGCAAGTCTACGATTTTATTAAGTAACTATACCGATACCAGGTCGTAAAACACATTTCATGGTATCGGTATAATAAAATCGTAGACATAGACAGAAATTTCAATTGTCGTAAAGGACATTCGGCCAAATGTCCTTTACGACAATTGAAATTTCTGGTATCGATATGTATAGAGTATAGATTATAATATTTTGTACCGGTTTTATAAGTGTAGATGTATAGGTATTTTTTAAAATAAAACGATATATTATGAAGTACATACAATATGGCATTATCACGCCAGTTATCCCACCTGTTGCCGAGATATTCACTAACATTGTGTGCTCATTAGGAAGACCATCTGCTTTCTAAGCATCGGCGATTCCGTGTTTTGCGATCGTTGATTTAATACGCGATTTAGTCTCAACGAGAGTAAAAGAAAAGCAAAAGTAAAACTGTACCAGACACTGGGTGTTCTTCACCGAAACAATAGATAGAATGGAAATTTTAACATTTTTGTCAAAATGATTCATTAGTTGTTATTATGATAGTGTTATAATGGTGTTTCTAAAAGTGTTTTACTCCTATGAATAAAATTAACTAGATTGGCTATATCTCATGGGAACTCCTTGGTTTCCCGGGATAAAAAGTATCCGTCTCCGGGGTGCAAGCTCTGTGCTCGTCAATATCAGTATACCGGTTAGGCCATGAAAATGTATATAGGTATTAAACTGGTCCCTAATATCGAGTATCGACAGTTTTTATTTATTGCAAGAACCCTAAATATCTTGGGAATAACAAGTATCCTAGATCATGCCTTGCATAATCTTCTATCGTTCTGTGAAAGTCTCATCAAAGTCGGTTCAGCCGTTCCGACGAATGGCTCCGATAAACAGACAGATAGAAATTGTAATAACGTGCAGTGTTTAAGTTATGGTACATAATACTTATTAGTGCAAGTAGTTCGAGAAATCACATGAGTTTAATATGAAGCAGTTATTTCGAAGTCGCTGACAGACATTTAAATTTTATTTATTTGTACAGATGGAACCCTAAAGTAAGTATTTACTCTGACGCAGTCATGAAATTACGATGTTCCAATTAGCTGGCCGAAGGCCGAAAATCATGAATGGTTTTATTCCTCAGTTCTGACTATAAACATACCGTTCAGAACAATGTTGGTGCTTGAAGCATATTTGAAATTAAAATCAGCGATATGAAAGACAAAGATATTCCATTCAGTGACAATGGGTGAATGAGAACGAGGTGCCGGTTCGGCGTATCGCATTGTTAAATGTTTTAATATAAGAAGCAAAAATCTAATTAGGGAAATCGAATATCATGCCCAAAGCTCCGGACGCCGTGCGATGCTTTCATTAAAAAGTTATCTTGATTCTGACATTGCTGTTTAGGATTCAATAGCAATTTTTCAAACGGTTTCCGTTTATTTCGTATGTTTTGTGTCATCGATTGAGACAACGGCGTTTTCATGGTGTCTGATCCGATATTGGAACACCGACGTAATATTCATATTTTACATTGGATGCAATATTGCGTACTTATACTAACACTGTGTGGGGCACCCTGGGAGAGGCCTACGTTTCAGCAGTGGACGGCAATAGGCTGATGATGACGATGATGACTATATTATAATTGTTACAGATCTATGCAACTTCCATCTATAAAAATAAATAAAATTGAATGGTCTGTTTGTGATTTCAGCTAGATTACTTCAGCTACTTTTTGTTAAACTTTACCTACAATGTGATTATTTTCATGTAATCGAAATCCAAACATTGATTTTTATTTTTGGCATTGTCGCACAGTCTTAAAAAAATAAACAAACTTTAACATTTCTTTTGCGGCTGCAAAATGCCTATGTAGAATACGTGGTTGGTATATAATAGTATATATATAGTATGCATGGTGTGATTAGGTTACTTTTTAGGCCGGGAAAATAAAGTAGGTAGGTTTGAAAAAACGAAATCTAAGCATCCAAGCAAAGATTCCGCGTGGTTTGCCCACTTCCTATTGAACATTAATACAGCAAACTTACAATAAACTTAAACGGAAAATATTTTGTTAAAATCCCTATCTTTAATCAAATCATCATTTAACGTTTATTGGCAATTGGATACGATGTCGACATCGGATCAGATAAAGTGCAAACGCGTGGATTCGGGGCACGCACGTGCCGCTTTTAACGATATTAAAAAAGCGAATGCGATATTTAAAAAATATGGAATCCATGGAATTTTAATTATTTCCGAAAATAAAACACCTTTTCCTCATTTTTGAATTATAAATAATTTCATTCAGAAAGGGTTCAGAGTTTGTTTAAAAAAAAGAAAACGACCTTCATTTAAAAAAAATATTTATTTCTTCCGGATAGTTTACGATTATTTTTTTGGAAGCACTAGTTTCGCTTTTAATTCCTCAAAGTACCTACCTTCTCAAGTTGATTTGACAATATTGTTTTTTGGAAAAATAACCATATTATATATAAATAATTTTATTCAGTTTACGAACAGTAATAGAGGTCCTAAAGTAAGAATAATTTTGTAAAACTTTTACATTTATCTGTCTATCACAGAATGACGAGGCTATAACTCTGCCACTGACTTAACCGTTCCGCCCTTATCCAAGGACGTCCGAGCAAAGTAATACGAACATCAGTGTTCAATAAAATCGATTTCTGTATCCAGTATCACCTTATAGGGGATTGTCACTATTGTCCAGTAAGTGCATTAAGTTGTGTTCATACATATGGAAGTACAAACGCGAGCAAATTCTGTGATGGCGCTGAATGACGTACGCAGGACGATCTGATGATTAACAACAATAGCCGCCTCCACCGACTGACTGCACTTTAAAAAGCCACATCGAATTCCTTCGGCACTCAAATGTATCTCTGCGACGCGATTTCAATAAAACAGTTTTAATGCAAAAAGTTGTTTTCGTGTTGGTAATGCGCCAATATGATTATCTTGGAGTGCTTGTCACCTTATCGGCAAATAAATTTTAGACAAACCGTGTAATATGGTGATGAGTGTCTTAAAGGGCTTTTATTTTTAGTCCTCATCGCATTCTTGGCAGAGGTCCGAGTCCTGTTTAGGAAACCTGTCGATGCGTCGAATGTTGAACCTCTTTGTCGCGTGCCTAGCTGTAGTGTGACCATTGTACATTTTTTGACGGGATTTTTGCGGCGCAGGAGCTGTAGGTTAGGTTAGGTTAATATGGTTATATAGGTATGTATTATGGTAATCGATACAGAATGTTATAAAAATCTTACAGAAAAATCTGCATTTACTCTTTCGATTAAAGTCAGTGAAGTGGAAACTTGCTAATTCTAAGGGTATCATAGTTTTAATTTAAGAGGAAAGAAGAACAACATTAAAACTTCGACTTTCTAAAAAATTGTGCTATCCCAACAGAGGATAATTCCGGTAAGTGATGTTTCCTTACAACATTGATTTCTTACAAAATTACAATTTTCTCTAAATTCCTCAGTTTTCTCCTCACTGACCGCTCTCAAAATAATACTAAACCACAAAATAAGCCTAAAATCATAACCCGTGACATGTTTCATAATTATTTAAGAGTTTGGTATAATTTATGGAAATAATAAAGTCATATCTTAATTGTTCGCGCCTGCGTGGGGTAATAAACACAAAAAGTAATAATTTTTTTGTAAAAAAAAAAAAGAAAAATAGTGGTCTAATAAATATTGAGGTTTTGAGGTATATGATGAATTAAGGCTATCTGTAATAAGAACAGTAATGCTATATAATATGTTTGACGTAGGCTCACACCAATTAATAATGTAAAAGTTTCTCATGCGTAAATGCGTTAAGTGTGAAAATAAACAGCTAATTAAGAATTTCCTAATGTGTTTTAGAGGCGTATTTACCGGATACTTAGGCCTCAATTATATTAGCCAAAAGATTTCACCATGATTTTACAACACTAATATAATAGGATATACATATATATTTTTTTAAATGATATGAAATATCGAATATATTTATATTTCATATATCATTTATTTAATAATTAATATGGATAAAAATGATAAGTATACTACCTAAAAATCACAGGTAGGTGGATAGAAATCTAAATATATAAAAGGAAAAGGTGACTGACTGATTGAGTGATCTATCTACGTACCTACCTACAGCTCAAACCACTGAACGGATTGGGGTGGAATTTGGCATGCAGATAGCTATTATGACGTAGGCATACGCTAAGAAAGGATTTTTGAAAATTCAACTCCTAAGGGGTTTAGATAGGGGTTGAAAATTTGTATACGATATACACAATAATATATTATATGAATCCACGAGGACGAAGTCGCGGGCATCAGCCCGTACTTTATAAAAGACAAAGAGACAATTAATGACTGAGACTTAGGTATTACGTCCATAGACATACGGAGATGGACATGATGTACCTACCTAACCATTAGAATTCCTTTTATTAGGTAGTAACCCTACTAAGAAACCCTAAAACCACTAATTATATAAAATAACTAGTTGCTCGGTGCGCGAGCTGCTAAAGCAGCTCGCGGGGACGTTCGACATTATATAACATGGGGCTGCACCCTATAATTTCGAAGATATAAGCATTTAAATTTGATCACGTGAGCACATAGACATCGCAAAAATAAGTTTGAGTAATAATAACATGGGGTTGCATGGGGAGCTAGTCGGACCCTAGTCGGTCCCTAGTCGGTTTATAGTCGGTCCGTAGCCGGTCCCTAGTCGGTCCCTAGTCGGTCCTTAGTCGGTCCCTAGTCGGGCCATAGTCGATCCCTAGTCGGTCTCTAGTCGGTCCGTAGTCGGTCCTTAGTCGGTCCCTAGTCGGTCCGTAGTCGGTCCGTAGTCGGTCCCTAGTCGGTCCCTAGTCGGTCCGTAGTCGGTCCCTAGTCGGTTCGTAGTCGGTCCCTAGTCGGTCCCTAGTCGGTCCGTAGTCGGTCTACCCTAGTCGGTCCGTAGTCGGTCCGTAGTCGGTCTCTAGTCGGTCTGTAGTTGGTCCCTAGTCGGTCTCTAGTCGGTCCATAGTCGGTCCGTAGTCGGTCCCTAGTCGGTCCCTAGTCGGTCCTTAGTCGGTCCCTAGTCGGTCCGTAGTCGGTCCATAGTCGGTCCCTAGTCGGTCCATAGTCGGTCCCTAGTCGGTCTCTAGTCGGTCCGTAGTCGGTCCCTAGTCGGTCCGTAGTCGGTCCCTAGTCGGTTCGTAGTCGGTCCCTAGTCGGTCCGTAGTCGGTCCCTAGTCGGTCCCTAGTCGGTCCGTAGCCGGTCTACCCTAGTCGGTCCGTAGTCGGTCCGTAGTCGGTCTCTAGTCGGTCTGTAGTCGGTCCGTAGTCGGTCCATAGTCGGTCCGTAGTCGGTCCCTAGTCGGTCCCTAGTCGGTCCTTAGTCGGTCCCTAGTCGGTCCATAGTCGATCCCTAGTCGGTCTCTAGTCGGTCCGTAGTCGGTCCTTAGTCGGTCCCTAGTCGGTCCGTAGTCGGTCCGTAGTCGGTCCCTAGTCGGTCCCTAGTCGGTCCGTAGTCGGTCCCTAGTCGGTTCGTAGTCGGTCCCTAGTCGGTCCGTAGTCGGTCTACCCTAGTCGGTCCGTAGTCGGTCCGTAGTCGGTCTCTAGTCGGTCCCTAGTCGGTCCCTAGTCGGTCATTAGTCGGTCCCTAGTCGGTCCGTAGTCGGTCCATAGTCGGTCCCTAGTCGGTCCATAGTCGGTCCCTAGTCGGTCTCTAGTCGGTCCGTAGTCGGTCCCTAGTCGGTCCGTAGTCAGTCCCTAGTCGGTTCGAAGTCGGTCCCTAGTCGGTCCCTAGTCGGTCCGTAGTCGGTCTACCCTAGTCGGTCCATAGTCGGTCCGTAGTCGGTCTCTAGTCGGTCTGTAGTTGGTACCTAGTCGGTCTCTAGTCGGTCCATAGTCGGTCCGTAGTCGGTCCCTAGTCGGTCCCTAGTCGGTCCTTAGTCGGTCCCTAGTCGGTCCGTAGTCGGTCCGTAGTCGGTCCCTAGTCGGTCCGTAGTCGGTCCCTAGTCGGTCCCTAGTCGGTCCCTAGTCGGTCCTTAGTCGGTCCCTAATCGGTCCATAGTCGGTCCCTAGACGGTCCGTAGTCGGTCCATAATCGGTCCGTAGTCGGTCCCTAGTCGGTCCCTAGTCGGTCCGTAGTCGGTCCCTAGTCGGTCCCTAGTCGGTCCGTAGTCGGTCTACCCTAGTCGGTCCGTAGTCGGTCCGTAGTCGGTCTCTAGTCGGTCTGTAGTTGGTCCCTAGTCGGTCTCTATTCGGTCCATAGTCGGTCCGTAGTCGGTCCCTAGTCGGTCCGTAGTCGGTCCCTAGTCGGTCCGTAGTCGGTCCATAGTCGGTCCGTAGTCGGTCCCTAGTCGGTCCGTAGTCGGTCCGTAGTCGGTCTCTAGTCGGTTCGTAGTTGGTCCCTAGTCGGTCCCTAGTCGGTTCCTAGTCGGTCCCTAGTCGATCCCTAGTCGGTCCCTAGTCGGTCCCCAGTCGGTCCCTAGTCGATCCGAAATAAATTCCTCCATTTTGAATTTTTTTTTCTAATGATCAGGATCCGAAGGTCCTGATCATCTTTTGATAAGAAACCACTCTTCCATCTTTTATACGCTTTGAGATGGACGCTGATGAAATTTGTATGGCGGCCATCTTTTTTCCGCCATTTTGAATATTTTTCCAGCTCACTGCCAATTGGAAGCCGTTTCGAGTGACATTTGCTCGAGCACCTCCCACCTATCTTCAATACCTTAAGCGTGCCCTTCACCCGTCTCCGAGTTCCGCAATCATCAGCTCTATCCATATTTTTTTTCTGAATAAATTTTTGTCTTTTTTGTGAAACCATTTGTGAAAAAAAAAAATTTTCATACAAAATTTTACAGGAGAAATTTTTTGGGGAAAATCTCGTAAACTACCCCGAAGGTGGCAACACTGTTTACATTTATCGATACTGCCGGTTAAGTTACACAGTCGATTCATACATTTCAACTTTCCAAAATGTTGCCAACTGCCTCAAAAACATGTTCAAAATCAATTCCAAAACAAATAAAATACAAAATGGCTGTCAACTCATTTTGCAGATTTATTTTAGAAAGTTGAATAATTTTTCCATTAAGTACAGGAGATACCGCTCCTGATGACGTTTCAAGTTTTCATCTCGCTTGCACACAGGCGAAATGATCACCCCTGAAAAAAAGACCGTATCGCGAAAACAACTTTTTCTTTGATAAAGTTCAGTGTTGCCTGTCCCTGGCGATAAAAATATCCAAATTTCGTTTGTACAGGTAAAAAATGTCGTTGCTCATACTCGGATTTTGCATAAAGTTCGTATTTCGATTTTTGAATTTTTGGGGTAAATCTTGAAATTTCCCCAAAAATGGGGTATTTTTTTCACCAATCTATACTTCAAGTCTGTACATACAATAGCTTCATAGAAGTAGAAACGCTCCGATGTTGTCAACTGTGAGTAATTTGAATTTTAAAATTGCGTTTTTTCGTACCTCAAACTGAATGGCCGCCACGACAGCCGCCATCTTGAATATTTAAAAACCACTCCCGATCTGTCAAAATACAGGATAATTGTAGACGGAATAAGGAAAAAAATATTATCCTCAACTAACCCGTTTCGGTGCTGTGGCGCCGCGGTTCGGGGTCGAAAAATCGAAAATTTGAAAGACTACAGCTAAGCCGCCATCTTGTTTTTTAAATTTTTTCTACTTTTTCTATTAATCGTTTCCTAATTTCTTCTAGAATTGCGAGTTTTAACGAAATCGGTAGGAAAACAAAAATGTTACAAAAATCACGTCGGCCGCCATCTTGTTTTTGTTTGAGCAGCCCTTTTCTATCTACAATACCCTTCCCGGGCTCCCCAACCATTTTACTTACCCTCAATCATCATGTCTTCCCATATTTTTCTGTGAGAATTCTCTGAAGAACCGCATCAAAGGCAATTCAATATTCACCATACATTTTCTATGAAAAAATGAATTCCGCCATTTTGAATTTTTTTTCCATTCATCAAGTAGACCTTCGGATTTTGATCATCTTTTGCTAAGAAATCACTCTTCTATCTTTTATACCCTCCGAGATGGATACCGATGAAATTTGTATGGCGGCCATCTTTTTTTCGCCATTTTGAATTTTTTTTCAGCTCACTCCCAATTGGACGACGTTTCGAATGACATTTGCTCGAGCACCCCCCACCTATCTTCAATACTTTCAGCGTACCCTTCACCCGTCTCCGAAACCCTCAATCATCAGCTCTCTCCATATTTTTTTCGGAATAAATTTTTGTCTTCTTTGTGAAACCATTAGTGAAAAAAAAATTTTTCATACAAAATTTTACAGGAGGAAATTTTTGGGGAAATCTCAAAAACTACCCAAAATGTGGCAACACTGTGTACATACTTCGATACTGACGGTTGAGTTACACAATCGATTCATACATGTCAACTTTCTAAAATGTTGCCAACTGCCTCAAAAACATGATCAAATTTTTTAAAAACACCCAACAACAATACAAAATGGCCGCCAACTTGTTTTATATAAATAATTCACATAGTTTTATAATTTTTTCAATAAGTACAGTATATACCGCTCCTGATGACGTTTTAATTTTGTATCTCGCTCGCACCCAGGCGAAATGATTGCCCCTGACAAAAGACCATGTCGCGAAAATCACTTTTTCTTTGATAAATTCCAGTGTTGCCAGTCCCCGAGGACAAAAATACTCAAATGTCATTGGTACAAGTAAAACACATGGTTGCTCATACTCGGATTTTGCAAAAAGTCCGTAGTTCGATTTTTTAATTTTTGGGGTAAATCTTGAAATTTCCCCAAAAGTGGGGTATTTTTTTTATCGCCAATTTATACCTCGAGTCAATGCAAACAATCGCTTCATAGAAGTCGAAACGTTCCGATGTTGCCAACTGTGAGAAATTTGATTTTTAAAATTGGGTTTTTTCGTACCTCAAACCCAATGGCCGCCACGACAGCCGCCATTTTGAATTTTTAAAAACCACTCTCGTTCTGTCAAAATTAAGGGTAATTGTGGGCGAATACAGGAAAAAAATATTATCGTCAATTACCCCGTTTCGGAGCTGTGGTGCCGCGGTTTGGGGTCGAAAAATCAAAAATTTTAAAAACCTAAATCTCGGCCGCCATCTTGTTTTTCCAATTTTTTCCACTTTTTCTATTAATTGTTTATTAATTTCTTCAATAGTTGTAAGTTGTAACAAAATCGGTTGGAAAACAAAAAAGTTACAAAAATCACATCGGCCGCCATCTTGTTTTTCTGAAATGTCATAATTTTTCCCTACTCGACTCCCGCATCCAAACATATCTCCCATACATTATTGTATCGTTTTCTGTCTCTTTCTAGGAGAACAATTATGTCAATGAGTGAGTCAGTCAGTCAGTCAGTCAGTCAGTCAGTGGTAATTGAGCTATATATAGTATAACTAGTTGCTCGGTGCGCGAGCTGCTAAAGCAGCTCGCGGGGACGTTCGACATTATATAACATGGGGCTGCACCCTATAATTTCGAAGATATAAGCATTTAAAAATTTGATCACGTGAGCACATAGACATCGCAAAAATAAGAAGTTTGAGTAATAATAACATGGGGTTGCACCCTATAGTTTCGGAGATATAAGCTTTTAAAAATCTGATCACGTGAACATCTAGACATCGCGAAAGTATGTTTGAGTACCAACAACATGGGGCTCGACCCTATAGTTCCGTAGATATAAGCTTTTAAAAATCTGACCACGTAAACACACAGACATTGTGAAAATAAGAATTTTGCGTACCAACAACATGGGACTGCACCCTATAGTTTTGGAGATATAAGCTTTTAAAAATCTGACCATGTGAGCATATAGACATCGCGAAAATTTGAGTACCAACAACATGGCGCTGAACCCTATAGTTTCGGAAATATAAGCTTTTAAAAATCTGACCACGTAAGCATACAGACATCGCGAAAATAAGAAGTTTGATTACCAACTACATGGGGCTGCACTCTACCCTTCTGTATCCTTCACTTGTCTCCAAAATCCTCAATCATCAGCTCTCGCAATATTTTTTCTCCGAATGAATTTTTGTCTTCTCTGTGAAACCATTTGTGAAAAAAAAAATTCATATAAAATTTTACAGGAGAAAATTTTTGGGGAGATCTCGAAAAGTCCCCGGTCGGTCCTTAGTCGGTCCCTAGTCGGTCGCTAGTCGGTCCATAGTCGGTCCCTAGTCAGTCTCTAGTCGGTCCGTAGTCGGTCTGTAGTCGGTCCGTAGTCGGTCCGTAGTCGGTCCGTAGTCGGTCTCTAGTCGGTCTGTAGTCGGTCCGTAGTCGGTCCGTAGTCGATCCATAATCGGTCCGTAGTCGATCCATAATCGGTCCGTAGTCGGTCCCTAGTCGGTCTACCCTAGTCAGTCCCTAGTCGGTCCCTAGTCGGTCTCTAGTCGGTCCGTAGTCGGTTCCTAGTCGGTCCCTAGTCGGTCTCTAGTCGGTCCCTAGTCGGTCTCTAGTCGGTCCGTAGTCGGTCCCTAGTCGGTCCGTAGTCGGTCCCTAGTCGGTCCGTAGTCGGTCCCTAGTCGGTCCGTAGTCGGTCCATAGTCGGTCCGTAGTCGGTCCGTAGTCGGTCCGTAGTCGGTCCGTAGTCAGTTCCTAGTCGGTCCCTAGTCGGTCCCTAGTCGGTCTCTAGTCGGTCCGTAGTCGGTTCCTAGTCGGTCCCTAGTCGGTCTCTAGTCGGTCCGTAGTCGATCCATAATCGGTCCGTAGTCGATCCATAATCGGTCCGTAGTCGGTCCCTAGTCGGTCTACCCTAGTCAGTCCCTAGTCGGTCCCTAGTCGGTCTCTAGTCGGTCCGTAGTCGGTTCCTAGTCGGTCCCTAGTCGGTCTCTAGTCGGTCCCTAGTCGGTCTCTAGTCGGTCCGTAGTCAGTCCGTAGTCAGTCCGTAGTCGGTCCGTAGTCGGTCCGTAGTCGGTCCCTAGTCGGTCCCTAGTCGGTCCCTAGTCGGTCCGTAGTCAGTCCGTAGTCGGTCCGTAGTCGGTCCGTAGTCGGTCCGTAGTCGGTCCGTAGTGGGTCCGTAGTCGGTCCCTAGTCGGTCCTTAGTCGGTCCGTAGTCGGTCCCTAGTCGGTCCATAGTCGGTTCCTAGTCGGTTCCTAGTCGGTCTCTAGTCGGTCCGTAGTCGGTCCCTAGTCGGTCCATAGTCGGTCCCTAGTCAGTCTCTAGTCGGTCCGTAGTCGGTCCGTAGTCGGTCCGTAGTCGGTCCGTAGTCGGTCCGTAGTCGGTCTCTAGTCGGTCTGTAGTCGGTCCATAGTCGGTCCGTAGTCGGTCCCTAGTCGGTCTACCCTAGTCGGTCCGTAGTTGGTCCTTAGTCGGTCTCTAGTCGGTCCGTAGTCGGTCCTTGGTCCCTAGTCGGTCCATAGTCGGTCCCTAGTCGGTCTCTAGTCGGTCCGTAGTCGGTCCGAAGTCGGTCAGTAGTCGGTCTGTATTCGATCCGTAGTCGGTCCGTAGACGGTCCGTAGTCGGTCTCTAGTCGGTCCGTAGTCGGTCGTCGGTCCCTAGTCGGTCCGTAGTCGGTCCCTAGTTGGTCTCTAGTCAGTCCGTAGTCAGTCCCTAGTCGGTCCCTAGTCGGTCCGTAGTCGGTCCGTTGTTGGTCCGTAGTCGGTCCGTAGTCGGTCCATAGTCGGTCCGTAGTCGGTCCGTAGTCGGTCCGTAGTCGGTCCGTAGTCAGTTCCTAGTCGGTCCCTAGTCGGTCCCTAGTCGGTCTCTAGTCGGTCCGTAGTCGGTTCCTAGTCGGTCCCTAGTCGGTCTCTAGTCGGTCCGTAGTCGGTCCCTAGTCAGTCTCTAGTCGGTCCGTAGTCGGTCCGTAGTCAGTCCGTAGTCGGTCCGTAGTCGGTCCGCAGTCGGTCCGTAGTCGGTCCGTAGTCGGTCCGTAGTCGGTCCCTAGTCGGTCCCTAGTCGGTCCCTAGTCGGTCCCTAGTCGGTCTCTAGTCGGTCCGTAGTCAGTCCATAGTCAGTCCCTAGTCGGTCCCTAGTCGGTCCGTAGTCAGTCCGTTGTTGGTCCGTAGTCGGTCCGTAGTCGGTCCATAGTCGGTCCGTAGTCGGTCCGTAGTCGGTCCGTAGTCGGTCCGTAGTCAGTTCCTAGTCGGTCCCTAGTCGGTCCTTAGTCGGTCTCTAGTCGGTCCGTAGTCGGTCCTTGGTCCCTAGTCGGTCCATAGTCGGTCCCTAGTCGGTCTCTAGTCGGTCCGTAGTCGGTCCGAAGTCGGTCAGTAGTCGGTCTGTATTCGATCCGTAGTCGGTCCGTAGACGGTCCGTAGTCGGTCTCTAGTCGGTCCGTAGTCGGTCGTCGGTCCCTAGTCGGTCCGTAGTCGGTCCCTAGTTGGTCTCTAGTCGGTCCGTAGTCAGTCCCTAGTCGGTCCCTAGTCGGTCCGTAGTCGGTCCGAAGTTGGTCCGTAGTCGGTCCGTAGTCGGTCCATAGTCGGTCCGTAGTCGTTCCGTAGTCGGTCCGTAGTCGGTCCGTAGTCAGTTCCTAGTCGGTCCCTAGTCGGTCCCTAGTCGGTCTCTAGTCGGTCCGTAGTCGGTTCCTAGTCGGTCCCTAGTCGGTCTCTAGTCGGTCCGTAGTCGGTCCCTAGTCGGTCTCTAGTCGGTCCGTAGTCGGTCCGTAGTCGGTCCCTAGTCGGTCCCTAGTCGGTCCCTAGTCGGTCTCTAGTCGGTCCCTAGTCAGTCCCTAGTCGGTCGCTAGTCGGTCCCTAGTCGGTCCGTAGTCGGTCCATAGTCAGTCCGTAGTCGGTCCCAAGTCGGTCCGTAGTCGGTCCCTAGTCGGTCCCTAGTCGGTCCGTAGTCAGTCCGTAGTCGGTCCGTAGTCGGTCCGCAGTCGGTCCGTAGTCGGTCCGTAGTCGGTCCGTAGTCGGTCCCTAGTCGGTCCATAGTCGGTTCCTAGTCGGTTCCTAGTCGGTCTCTAGTCGGTCCCTAGTCGGTCCCTAGTCGGTCCCTAGTCGGTCCGTAGTTAGTCCCTAGTCGGTCCCTAGTCGGTCCCTAGTTGGTCCCTAGTCGGTCCCTAGTCGGTCCCCAGTCGGTCCCTAGTCGGTCCGAAATAAATTCCTCCATTTTGAATTTTTTTTTCTAGTGTACAGGATCCGAAGGTCCTGATCATCTTTTGATAAGAAACCACTCTTCCATCTTTTATACCCTTTGAGATGGACACTGATGAAATTTGAATGGCGGCCATCTTTTTTCCGGCAGTTTGAATATTTTTCCAGCTCACTGCCAATTGGAAGCCGTTTCGAGTGACATTTGCTTGAGCACCTCCCACCTATCTTCAATACCTTAAGCGTGCCCTTCACCCGTCTCCGAGTTCCTCAATCATCAGCTCTATCCATATTTTTTTTCTGAATAAATTTTTGTCTTTTTTGTGAAACCATTTGTGAAAAAAAAAAAATTCATACAAAATTTTACAGGAGAAAATTTTTGGGGAAAATCTCGTAAACTACCCCGAAGGTGGCAACACTGTTTACATTTATCGATACTGCCGGTTAAGTTACACAGTCGATTCATACATTTCAACTTTCCAAAATGTTGCCAACTGCCTCAAAAACATGTTCAAAATCAATTCCAAAACAAATAAAATACAAAATGGCCGTCAACTCATTTTACAGATTTATTTTAGAAAGTTGAATAATTTTTCCATTAAGTACAGGAGATACCGCTTCTGATGACGTTTCAAGTTTTCATCTCGCTTGCACACTGGCGAAATGATCACCCCTGAAAAAAGACCGTATCGCGAAAACAACTTTTTCTTTGATAAATTTCAGTGTTGCCTGTCCCTGGCGATAAAAATATCCAAATTTCGTTTGTACAGGTAAAAAATGTAGTTGCTCAAACTCGGATTTTGCAAAAAGTTCGTATTTCGATTTTTTAATTTTTGGGGTAGATCTCGAAATTTCCCCAAAAATGGGGTATTTTTTTCACCAATCTATACTTCAAGTACTGTACTGTACATACAATAGCTTCATAGAAGTAGAAACGCTCCGATGTTGTCAACTGTGAGTAATTTGAATTTTAAAATTGTGTTTTTTCGTACCTCAAACTGAATGGCCGCCACGACAGCCGCCATCTTGAATATTTAAAAACCACTCCCGATCTGTCAAAATACAGGATAATTGTAGACGGAATCAGGAAAAAAATATTATCCTCAACTAACCCGTTTCGGTGCTGTGGCGCCGCGGTTCGGTGTCGAAAAATCGAAAATTTGAAAGACTACAGCTAAGCCGCCATCTTGTTTTTTAAATTTTTTCTACTTTTTCTATTAATCGTTTCCTAATTTCTTCTAGAATTGCTAGTTTTATCGAAATCGGTAGGAAAACAAAAATGTTACAAAAATCACGTCGGCCGCCATCTTGTTTTTGTTTGAGCAGCCCTTTTCTATCTACAAAACCCTTCCCGGGCTCCTCAACCATCTTACTAACCCTCAATCATCATGTCTTCCCATATTTTTCTGTGAGAATTCGCTGAAGAACCGCATAAAAGGCAATTCAATATTCACCATACATTTTCTATGAAAAAATGAATTCCGCCATTTTGAATTTTTTTTCCATTCATCAAGTAGACCTTCGGATTTTGATCATCTTTTGCTAAAAAACCACTCTTCCATCTTTTATACCCTCCGAGATGGATACCGATGAAATATGTATGGCGGCCATCTTTTTTTCGCCATTTTGAATTTTTTTTCAGTTCACTCCCAATTGGACGACGTTTTGAATGACATTTGCTCGAGCACCCCCCACCTATCATTAATACTTTCAGCGTGCCCTTCATCCGTCTCCGAAACCCTCAATCATCAGCTCTCTCCATATTTTTTTCGGAATAAATTTTTGTCTTCTTTGTGAAACCATTAGTGAAAAAAAAATTTTTCATAAAAATTTTACAGGAGGAAATTTTTGGGGAAATCTCAAAAACTACCCTAAATGTGGCAACACTGTGTACATACTTCGATACTGCCGGTTGAGTTGCACAATCGATTCATACATATCAACTTTCTAAAATGTTGCCAATTGCCTCAAAACATGATCAAAATTTTCAAAAACACCCAACAACAATTCAAAATGGCCGCCAACTCCTTTTATGGAAATAATTTACATAGTTATATAATTTTACCATTAACTACAGGATATACCGCTCCTGATGACGTTTTAATTTTTTATCTCGCTCGCACCCAGGCGAAATGATTGCCCCTAAAAAAAAACAAGTTGCGAAAATCACTTTTTCTTTGATAAATTCCAGTGTTGCCAGTGCATAATGACAAAAATACCCAAATATCATTTGTATAAGTAAAACACATGGTTGCTCATACTCAAATTTTGCAAAAAGTCCGTATTTCGATTTTTTTATTTTTGGGGTAAATCTTGAAATTTCCCCAAAAGTGGGGTATTTTTTTTACCACCAATTTATACCTCGAATCTATACATATAATCGCTTCATAGAAGTCGAAACGCTCCGACATTGCCAACTGTGAGAAAATTTAATTTTAAAATTGCGTTTTTTCGTACCTCAAACTAAATGGCCGTCACAACAGCCGCCATCTTGAATTTTTAAAAACCACTCCCGTTTTGTCAAAATACAGGATAGTTGTAAGCGGAAACAAGAAAAAAATATTATCCTCAATTACCCCGTTTCGGAGCTGTGGTGCCGCGGTTTGGGGTAGAAAAATCAAAAATTTTAAAAATCTAAATCTCGGCCGCCATCTTGTTTTTCCAATTTTTACCACTTTTTCTAATAATCATTTACTAATTTCTTAAAAACCTGCGAATTTTAACGAAATCGGTTGAAAAACAAAAAAGTTACAAAAATTACGTCGGCCGCCATTTTGTTTTTCTGAAATGTCATAATTTTTCCCTACTCCAATCTCCCATCCGAACACATCTCCCATACATCATTGTATCGTTTTCTGTCTCTTTCTAGGAGAACAATTGTGTCAATGAGTGAGTGAGTGAGTGAGTGGTAATTGAGCTATATATATTATAATACTACAATAGTAATGAAAATCATCAAAATCGATTCACGTTGGTAACCAACAAGTGCATGTTCTGCTAAGTGCTTGATTCTGCACCTTTTTAACCGAATTCGACAAAGGAGGTTCTGTATTCGACATATATACGTATGTACACATTTCGCGATTATTTCAAAAACTGGTGAATCGATTTTGCATTTTCATTACTATTGTAATCTACACACTTTCTGGAAGATTTTAGTATAAAACACACCTACATATATATATAAGTTATCATTCTTATGTACGAAGGTTACACGCATATAATTATGTAACTACCCATATGTTACTAATATTTTTGATAGGTACGCCGATTTCTCTGAGATTGCTGGACCGAAGTCGGTTTAATTTATTATGGCTGGCCCGTTGGCGCGGTTGGCAGTGACCCTGCCTACCTCTCCGGGGTCGCGGGTTCGATTCCCGCCCCGAGTCTGGGTGTATTTATATAAGTATGTATTATGTATTTATACATTTATTAAAATGTATATGTAAATATGTATATCAGTCGATTGTTACCTATAACACAGACATTAAGTTGCCTACTTTAGGAACAGACGACCGTGTATGTATGTGTGAGTATTTATTATTATTATTATTATGAATTAAAAAAATAGCTTGTTTACATTATTTACAACCCACTTTCAAAAACTTAAGTGTCCTGTGATCGCTGAGGTGACTTTTCATATATTAATCGATATATTAATAACAAGCGGATGCCCGCGACTTCGTCCGCATGGATATAGGTTGTAAAATATATCTGCCAGTGAAAGTCGCATCAAAATCGATCCAGCCTTTCGGTAGGTCCGTCAGGTACCTACAAAATCGGCGCTCGCCAAAGCCGATCGATACCTATCCTATAAGTAAGTTTGTGCTTAGGGAGTAAGTATAAGAATAGCTCTCAGTTTTCGGAAGCGGTCTCCTTATACCCTGTATGTATAGATAAAGACTTTTATGTAGGTATATTGGATATAATTTGATTAAAATCTGTTTATCTATTTTGAGAAAAACGATTTCAAAAGTGGTACGTGATGTGCTAACTTTATCCTATAGGTACCTACTACTAGGCACGTATGACGACGATAGCGAAGAAAGATACTTAATCATTGTCCTTATTTTTTGTGCTTAACTCATAGTCTTCCCCGAAGAAGAATTCATTATAAACACCCTCTCAAAATAGACAGAAGAGTTGTGGTCACAAAACTAGATAGATATATGGCCTGCACCTCCAACGTGATGGGGAATAGGAACAAAAGTTGAAACTGGTTCTGATTACCCTTGACTGATCGTATCTGCAGTTTTACTTTTATCATCCCAGCCAAGTCTTATCTTCATCTGTTTGTGAATTATAATTTATTACATTGTTATTCGACGGCGTCATAAATTACAATAATCTTTTAGCATTAATTCAACGCTCTTATTAAGCTTCTAAATGTATCGAGCATTTACTTCTATGATACTATTTGCATTGTAATATTTATTAGGCGCTTTAGAAGAAAAGTCGCTAGATGTAAATAAATTATAAGCAAACAAAATACACTATACCTAAATAGGTAGATCGACTCTCTGAAAATATCATTTATATCATACTTGCTCAGTAACTAGGGATTACTATGGTGGAAAGTCTCCTTGTAAGTTGGTGTTTGCAATTCAAGGCAACATTACGTCGCACTATGCTTGAATTGTAATGTTCACATTACAGTTCAAGCTATGCAAAACTCCTTGGTAAACAATCTCTTTTCTTATAAAATGGTAAGAAAACTTTTTACTGAAAAAAAAAAACACTGAACATGGCGGCATTTAATTTTCATACATTTCAAACTATGCAAAACTCCTTGGAACTCAGGGCCGTAAAAAAAAGTGGAAAACTATTTACGAAAAAAAAAAATGGAAATGGCGGCATTTCATTTGATCTGAAAGTTTGTGAAGTTTGTTCGTAAAGGGATTTAAGTTATTTACAACAATGTCAAGCACTTCATCAGATGATGAAAAAGGAGGAGAGCCTGATTTTTGTTTGCTTGAAGCAGAACAAATGATGCAAAACCTTTTGCCGGATAAGTCCAAAGAGCGCTACGTGAAAACTTACGAAGAATTCAACAAATGGCGTGCAAAGAAAGGAATTACATCTTTGGCAGAATGTGTTTTGCTTTCTTATTTCAATATGCTGTCAAAAAGCTACAAACTACCGTCATTGTGGTGTTTTTACTCTATGCTAAAAGCAACTTTGCTAATTATTCTAATTAAAATTTCATTTTGCATTACCAATGTTTTATTTACCTCGCAAGAATGATATAAAGTAGAATGCTTACCTCGGTTGCAAGTAGCTATTACACCCTCGAACTATATTCACCCTCGCTCGCTGCGCTCGCTCGTGTGACTAAATATCTCGGGTGCACGCGATCCATTAACGCCCCATGCGAGCTGCGCTCGCACTGGCGCCAAATTGGATCTTGTTCTGTAATAGCTTACTTACGTCCCTTGTGTAACAATCTACTATTATATCATACTTGCTCAGTAAGTAGGGATTACTATGGTGGAAAGTCTCCTTGTAAGTTGGTGTTTGCAATTCAAGGCAACATTATACGTCGCACTATGCTTGAATTGTAATGTTCACATTACAGTTCAAGCTATGCAAAACTCCTTGGTAAACAATCTCTTTTCTTATAAAATGGTAAGAAAACTTTTTACTGAAAAATAAAAAAACACTGAACATGGCGGCATTTAATTTTCATACATTTCAAACTATGCAAAACTCCTTGGAACTCAGAGCCGTAAAAAAAAATGGAAAACTATTTACGAAAAAAAAATGGAAATGGCGGCATTTCATTTCATCTGAAAGTTTGTGAAGTTTGTTCGTAAAGGGATTTAAGTTATTTACAACAATGTCAAGCACTTCATCAGATGATGAAAAAGGAGGCGAGCCTGATTTTTGTTTGCTTGAAGCAGAACAAATGATGCAAAACCTTTTGCCGGATAAGTCCAAAGAGCGCTACGTGAAAACTTACGAAGAATTCAACAAATGGCGTGCAATTTCTATTTTTTCTCTAAATTTGCTAATTATTCTAATTAAAATTTCATTTTGCATTACCAATGTTTTATTTACCTCGCAAGAATGATATAAAGTAGAATGCTTACCTCGGTTGCAAGTAGCTATTACACCCTTGAACTATATTCACCCTCGCTCGCTGCGCTCGCTCGTGTGACTAAACATCTCGGGTGCACGCGATCCATTAGCGCCCTATGCGAGCTGCGCTCGCACTGGCGCCAAATTGGATCTTGTTCTGTAATAGCTTACTTACGTCCCTTGTGTAACAATCTACTATTCTACTATATTTGATTGAAAGTGTTTGGTGGAAATATCTACTAATCGGACTTTTCTTATTTTTTTGGCGATAACCACTTTCCTTTCATTTAGGTACAAGTTAGCCCTTGACCATGCAATCTCATCTGATGGTAATTGACAATGCAGTTTAAGGTGGAAGCGGGCTAACCTGGAAGTGATATGGCAGTTTTTATTAAACCCTTACCCCTGATTGGTTTCTATCCGGCATCGTACCGGAACGCTAAATCGCTTGGCGGTACGGCTTTGCCGGTAGGTCACGGCTGAAGTTTCTTATCAGACCGAATACCAGGTTTGATCTAGAGGTTACGAGATGGAATTTCCTCAACGTTCAATTTTTTTGTTATACCTACCGAACTAATTATCTTAAAAAAACTAAAACTGGCATATTGCTAGTAGGTACACTATAATATAACAGATATATGTACCTATATAAAGACTAGAAGCTGATAGGGAATATTCAATTAATCATCATTCTATTAACTACTTATTGCAGATGATTAATTTTATAAAACATTAGTTAAAATTTCTTTTATATTATACCGTTAAGTGTTAATCGATCAATTAATTATAATTACTATTACTTACTTGCACTAAGGTATATTCGTTGTTTATGGCCGGGGCTTGTAATTGCAATATGAAATCAATTACTGTGGTATTATTAACAGGTAGGTATTTACTTGATTTGTTAGGTAAGTCAGAGTATGGCATTGTGGACCGTCTATGTAATATGACTAGTTGATGTCCGCGACTTCCGTGGATTTAACAAAGAGTTTCCAAGAAATTTTATGAACTTACGAGTATATACACGGGGGGAGCCGAAGGTAAAAGCGAGTGCAATAAATTGTCAGTCTATTATTAGGAAGTATAAAAAATATTACATAATAAATTTAGGAAAAAATTTTATGAAAATATAATACTTATTACTTACCTAATAAATTATTCTCAATTTGAATAAAGACAAAAATGGCGTCTCTCAGCTTCAGGTTTCCCGCAGAACCTGCCTCGGTTCTCAGGATTGACGGTGAAATTATGTGAAATTACACCGTCAATTGCGTACCAACATGGGATGAATATCGTATGCGACAAACTGTTTAACGGGGGAATGTAAATTTTCGGAAGACGCTTCGTGTGTAAAATTTAAATGACCAAAAAAGCGCGTTCGATGTAAATTAATAGAGAGGGATGTTGTGACAAGTTTTTGTATTGGAATTGTTCGCGTTTCATTATCAAGACAACTCTACAACAACAACTCGTGATCTAAACCTCAATAGCGCAAAGGTCGTCGGGGTAGATCGAAAACCGAAAGGTCGAAAGCATTGTTCGAATGCTGAATGTATTGGCGAACTCAAACCTTAATACAAGCCATTTTAGGTCTATTTTACTCTGAAATCGATCAATAGTTTTCGAGTTCGTTTTCGAGTGCTCCGATTTAGACTAAGCACACAGCTCTTAAAAAAAGCTTTCGTTTTTTTAGAAAGGTGAATATTAGTCATGTTCATCATGTCTAATTTTCTTGAAAAAAAAAATACTAAGAAATATGTGGTCTAATAGGAATAGTTAAGCAACGTAGATGGGGTTGGGGTCTTTTTGAGGTCGACTTTAGAGCTTCGAATTTGGTCTCTTCATTTCCTCCGCGTGGGAAGGTCCCCTATAAAACTAGGTGGTTTGAGTTGCGGCAGTGCAAAGGTTATTAATAAGACGATCGCAATGGTTAAGTAACGTGGGTGGGGTTGGGGTCAGATGGATGATCGACTTTAGAGCGTCGAATTTGGTCTCTTCGTTTCCTCCACGAGGTAAGATCCCTATATAAGACTCACCTAGTCTTAATAATGTAAGCGGCACAAGATGGTGTACTATGGCAATCTTTGATTGACTTTGACTTTGATCATTGCAAGAGACCTATATCCAGTAGTCTATCGTTTGAGACGACATGATGGTGTCGAGGTACATTCACTACATCGTAATTCACTATTATATAGCTGACTCAGCCTGGTTTTACACGAGTGGTCTTCTGTAATTAGTTTGTTTACCGGAAACTTAATAGGTAGGTACCTACTCGTATGTATACTGTATAGGGTATTAATTAATTATTAATTACATACAATAGGAGCCTTCTCAGAAAGATAATTCTGTCCTATAGATATTGGGGAAATTTAGAAATCTGGTGATTTTTGCGGTTAGCCTTTTTCAAACAAACAAACGCTGCGGTGTAACTTAAGTTTATGTAGTGTTAAGGGATTTCTCCTTGGTCCGTTGTGAAAACGTAGGTCAGTTTAGAGGGTTGAGCCACGTGCCTCGCCAGCAGATGTTCCGTGACACCTGCCTTGCCACTACATCCATCACGTTCTAACACACACCAACTCTATATGTTTGTCTCTGCTCTGATGTACTTATTTTTATATAATTTATACGAAATGACGGCAACTAGAGTGGACCTTGTGGCAGTTATAATGACCAATGCTAATTTGTATTAATTGCGCAAGTCTATGTACTTACCCGTTTATTACAGAGCTCTATCTAGAATCATCTTCTAGGTACGAGTATATTATCAACATTGACTTATGTAATTGCAAATATAATTTAATCTCAATTTATGTTCCCTGCGTAAAACAGATTTCATTTTTTAATAGCAATAACACTAACGCAAGCAATATATAAGAACTGACCGAGGAAGCCAAATCCGTAGGCGCAGCTATTTCCTGAGCAGAAAAGGTGCTAAAGCTAAGGACTCTTGCTCACACGCCGTAAAAAATTACGGTTTATACGCCGTAAGTGGACACGGCCGTCACTCGTCAGTATTGTATAGAGCACAATGAAAGCTTGTTCTCACGCACGCCGCACTACGGCGCGGCATACACGCCGTGCGGTTGTAAAACCGTGCTGTGAACAAGAGGCCGGATATTTTTTTGGTTACATTACGTAACTAAGTTAGAATATACCTATTGTTATTCCTTTCAAAGGTAATTAATGAAGTAAATTTTTATTACTGAAACACTTTATATTATGACTAGTTAGTATTAAAGAACTGTACTTAAGTACATATAAAATTTTGTAAGTACTGATAATTAATTTTCTAATAAGAATAATTATTAAAGTAAATAAAATAAGTGAGCCGAATAAATTAAAATGTAAGTAATCTCGCAACAAGTATCCTTTCGTGTTGTTTGGCAATTTGGAGGGCACTTAAAAGGAATTCTCGGCGGCGTTTAGAAATGATGCAATTAATATTTAATTAGATGCTTCGCGAATTCCAGGGAGCCAAAAAGGAGGCATATTTTTATACTAAAGATTTCGCGCTGGAAATGAAACCTTTTGGCACTTATTCAACTTTTGGCTGCTTTTTAGGGTTCTGTATCACATTACAGAAAAAACGAAACCTGTGTCCTGTATAGGATCTTTTTGGTGTCCATTCGACTGTTGATCCGTCTCTTGATAAATGGGAAGAGGAATTGGAAGAGGAGGAAGAGTATAAAAGAGTACAAGAGTGTAGGAGAGTAGAGAGTTATTCAGTCTCATCTCCCTTACTTCTTCTCAATTCACGAGAGAGAAAAAGGAAAGAACTCTTATCTGACCAACATGAATGATGTGTCATCCGAGGCTAATCTAGGGGTGGAGCTTTGATGATTCAAAACGATGTTAAATGGTCTCAAATTATTTACGAACTTCATTGTTTGTAATTGATTCACTATAAGATTTCACGCCCCAAAATGCCATAAAGAAAATTGTCGCCTTCAAATACTGAGTGATCGACTTCTGTGAGCGGCGCGGGCGCAGGTGCAAGTGGTATTCCATTAAATTTTAATACAGATGTCGCGTGCACCGCCTTTTTACTTTGCGACGCTCCATTATAATTAAAGTATATTATATTGTCGTAAAAGCGCGATCGCAGGCGCATACCTGGTGCCACGCGCCTCATTCGCTGATCCAACGGGACTTTCCGAAACTTACTTTATCGGATGCTTATTGAGACATAAAGATTATTGAGAAATAAACAGGGTCATTAACATGGTTATAATTTAAGAAAAATAAACCGACTTCAATATACCGAAATAAAGATTGACTGAAAAGGGAAAAGTGTTCTTAACACGAAGAATAGTCACAATGCGATTAAAAACAGAAAGTAAGCTCGGAGTTATATAACTTGCCAAATATATTCATAGGATTAAGTAATTGATGACAAAAAAAAAATAGCGCCAAAAATTCATCGAAAAAATCAAATAAAAACCGGCCAAGTGCGCGTGCCCAATGCGCAGTGTAGGGTTCGTAGTCACAATCCTCGAAAAACAGATATAACTCTTTAACCTGTGAACCCTTCTTATGATAGTTTTCCTTTAAAATTGATTATATTTAAACTACTGCTGTGAATTTTTTCAAGTTCCTTTATACTGCCATTTGGCTCATAGAGGGGGGGGGGGGACACTTGACTCTAATAAAAATTAGCACTTTAAAACATCATATTTTATAAACGGATCTAGAAATCGAAAAATTATGTTCTCACATCCACAGTATTTTTAAAAGACCTATTCAACGATACCCCACGCAATGGGGTAGACGAGAAAAAAAAATTCATCCCCACTTTACATGTAGGGGAGCTACCCTAAAAAAAAATATTTATCAAAATTTTATTTCATCACTTTGTCGGCGTGATTAATATTTATACCCATGCCAAATTACAGATTTCTAGCACTAATAGTCTCTGAGATTAACCGAGGACGGACGGACGGACGGACAGACAGACAGACAGACGGACGGACATGGCAAAACTATAAGGGTTCCTTGTTTACTACGGAACCCTAAAAAGCGGAGTTTTATAAGATAGCTATTAAAATACAATAGGCTTTGCCTGTTGCGTTACTAGTACTGACTAGTAGATATGAGCGCCGCGCCGGCGCGCCGTCGTCGCCGTGAGTTCACACAGCGCGCCGCCGCCGATTCAAACATGCGGCGCGCCGTCGTGCCAAGTTGCAACTTGCTTTCCCGCTCGCACGCACTTATTTATTAGGTACACAGGGTTCAGAACCGGGAAATCCCGATCTTGAAAGTACCGGTTCTTTTGTCAGTAAAAAAGAACCGGGAAATCAAATTTGATTCCCAGTTCTTTCGGTACTTTCCACTCCCACTCCCACTGTCCACTTGTTCATCTTCTCCTTAGCGTTAAGGTTGTCTGGAAGAAATCACTACTTAGGGATAGGACCGCCGTGGACCTACGTTTTAAGTTTTCTTTTATATAACATGTCCTTTGTGTTCTTCTCTTATGTGGTGTGCAATAAAGTATATACATACATACATACTGTCGGGAATTCTATTTTAATTACATACAGTGTAATTACTACATAAACTAACTTTACTTTATACTTTCTACTGTTTAAAAGTTCAAAACTAACGTGAATTTGGCGCTAAAATACATGGCGCGAGATAACTTACAATTCTACCTTCTCTCGTGCTTCTCTCGCTCGCTGTTATATGCGATCGCTCGCTTACTCAGTTTTCGGATTGCAGTGCGCGCAATATTTAACCCACTTGGGGATAGAATTTTCAAAAATGTTGAAATTCATATTTTTTGTTTTTTATCGAAAGCTCAAATACCAATTTTCATGGATATAACTTGAAAAATGACAGACTTTCATACAAACTTTCATCCCTTATTTAACAGTATTTTTCACAGTAGCTTTCTTTTATGATGTAGGCGCACACTCCTCCTTGCGTCAATCCCCCAATACTGTCGTGGCTCGTGACCCATCAGGGAATTAATTTCCCACGAACAAAGTTGCGCCATCTGTTTCGGCTTTCAGCGACGTGAACCGCTTCGGCAACTTTCATGTTGAGAGTGGTCAGATCTGGTCAGTCCAGTGAATTGGACTCCTCTACCTACCTCTCGATCACTAGCTGTTCATTTTCCCGGTAACTATAAGTTTTGTAGGTTATCGCCGGGTTTACGAGCGATATAGCCGAAGAAATCAAAGAAGTCTTCGCAGGTCCGGCGTATGATGCTCTCTCCGTAGATGTTAAACAGAATAGGAGATACGATGCATCCTTGACGAACTCCTTTGCCAAACGGGAAAAGTGTTGATATCGTCTTGTCGGTTTTTACTACCCCCTGACTATCTGAGTATACGCCTTGAAGCACTTCTACCAGATGTTTTGGGACTCCCATTTCCTGGAGAACTGTACATAAGTAGGAGCTTCCAGTTCACACAGTCAAAGGCCTTACTGTAGTCGACGAAACACATAATTACAGAGGTACATTGAATTCGGAAGGTTTTTCAACGTAGGCGCATACTAAGAATGGATTATTGGAAATTCCACCCCTATGGGGGTTAAATAGAGCATGTAAGTTTGTATGAAAGCCGGTCATTTTTCAAGAGATAGCCATGAAAATTGGTATTTGAGCTTTCGATAAGAAATAAAAAATATGAATTTCAGGATTTTTGGAAATTCTATCCGCAAGTGGGTTAAATAGGGGATGAAAGTTTAAATGACAGTCCGTCATCAATTATGACAGATTCAAACTAAGCGGGTTGATTTGATTTTGAAACTTTGATTAAGATTTATGTTATGTTATGATAGAGAATTTTGCTCGCTTGTATTGTGTTTTTCAACTTTATCAAAGAAAAACTAAGTATTTGTTCTTCGTGATTGTGATGTATAAATTTTGTTTTTTATATATTTTTAAATTTAAGACAGATTCAAGCAAAGCGCTCGGACTATTTAAATTAACGTTATGTTATTATGGAGAATTGTAACTGCTTATAAAAGTAGTTAATAATTAAATGCAGGTAAAGAATATACTTATTACTATAACTTATTATAACTGTTTACAAAAAGAAAACTTTTGATTAAAAGTGTGATTTGTTGTTGCTAAGAAAGTAAAATGTAAGAATTAACGATTACATACATTGTTTTTGTACCACGTACCTGTATAAGAAGAATATAACGCCTTTTTTAAACCTACAATATAGGTTTTTTAATATAATTTAATATTATATTTAAAAAAATCGATCCCTGATAAAAACTTTAAGGCCCACGACCACGCCGCCGCGACGCCGCCGCCGCCGTGAAAATTTTCAGATCACGCCGCCGCCGTGGAATTGGCCATCGGCGCTCATATCTACTGACTAGTCGTAATAAGGTGGCGTGTTTTAAATAAATAACTTTTTACATTTAATAATGTATCTAAAAAGGCAGGCATCAGCTATAGTTTCGTCAAGTAAATGTCAAAGTAGGTCTGACTGTCTTAGCTCTGATCTGCCTGATTTTCGTAGTCCAACCGCCTGAACCGATTCCGATGAAAGGTATACCTATAGAGATAGCTTATATCATGGAGACTTTAATATAGGATGTTTTTTGGAATATTACAAAATTAAAAAATAACCTTAAGTCACGAGGACGAAGTCGCGAGCGGAAAATATTTTATAAATAATCGCGGTAGTCGTGTTAACTACTTTGGTGCGAGCCGAAGCACTAAAGCTCCTACCGGTTAACTGGATTTCAGTGAAATATTTCTCACACTGTGTCACAGTCAGGAGTCTGCAATAAATAATGCAGTTGTATTGTCCAGCTGTAATCATATTATTCAACAGTTCATTCAGGACAGGATTTCAGCCTGCCTATACCTAAGTGTTAAGATCTAGTATAAGAATCTTATAGGTTTGAACTATACTCAGACTTCAAAGTCAGCCTTGCGCCATCTTTACTTATAAGACAAATAAACAACAATTTCTTTTAAAAGAAAGTCCATTACTGTTTTCTTATCATGACTAACTGCCACCGTGCTGCCACCTTATAGGCAAGCTACTTACTCAAATCTTAATTCTTATATAATTAATTATTAATACCTTAATTATTAGTACCTTTTTAGTATTCAAGTAACATCTAAGAATCAACATCTAAGTTATGACTGCAATTTTCCTTAGCCAGTATTCTAGTGTAAAAAATATCTTGGTTCTAGATTTTTCGTACTCGTTGCGTATTGTTCGCGTGGATTTATGTTATGAAGATCCCGATGGATTTTCCCAACACTTACGGGCTAGGAAACCATGAAAAATTTCAAGTATCCAAACCAAGTTTTTATCGTGAGTTTTTTTTACTGAGGCAATTCCGTGGTATTTCAATGTAACGTATTATACAAGCGTGAGCGAAGCAGGCTGGTCCAGCAGTACAGGCTAAGGCATACTTATTCAAGAAGCTGTGATAGTCTAGTGGTTAGGACGACCGACTTCTAATCGGAGGTCGTGGGTTCGATCCCGGGCACGCACCTCTAACTTTTCGGAGTTATGTGCGTTTTAAGTATTTAAATATCACTTGCTTTAACGGTGAAGGAAAACATCGTGAGGAAACCTGCATGCCTGAGAGTTCTCCATAACGTTCTCAAAGGTGTGTGAAGTCTGCCAATCCGCTTGGCCAGCGTGGTAGACTATGGCCACAACCCTTCTCACTCTGAGAGGAGACCCGTGCTCTGTAGTGAGCCGGTAATGGGTTGATCATGATGATACTTACCTATTCAAAACAGCAAAATAACTCTATTACTCTCGAGCTACTAACAAACTACTTGAGCCTTCAAACCGAGCTTCTACAGTAAATCTTGTCTGCGTATTCGTTTTACATAGACGATTTCCTTGGGCTGTCACTGCACTGCACTGGTGCGAGCGTGAAGTCTTTCCCGCGCTGCAGGCGCCCCGGGCGGACCCGCCCCCCATTGTAGCCCACAATGCGCCGTACCTCACGCTAACGAGCGCTCCGAGCGGACCAGACACATTTGTAAAAACCACAATAAGCCCTCCATTTCGGCATATTGTTTTGACATACAATAAATATTTGCGAGATTACACCGCGCGCAGATTGACCGCCGATTCGGTATCGATCGTTTCCTTTTTAGCTGGGGAGCTAGTGGTCATTTACGTAGATAGAGCCAACGACACAAAGAGTAAACCCTGCTTCTACAAAAATTAAGGATAGCGCGCGATATCTCTACTACTATGAGAGATATTTCTACTACTATGGCGAGAGATGCACGAGGTGCAGAGAACGTGGATGGATCCTTTGTCGCGAACTATGCACAATGCACATGGAATAGTACCGTGACCTAAGCCGTGACTTACTGACTTCCGAAAACGCACAGCCTAGCTGGGTAGCTGGTGAACCTAGAGATTCGAAAACGAGTTTTTTAAGTTGTAAAAAGGTATGAGGAATCATTTTTTGACCTAAATCTATGCGGACGAAGTTGTCGGCATCAGATAGTTAGAAATAAATAACGTTTAATAGTATAACGTTTTATAGTATATGAGCGAAGCAATGGCTGGATCATGCGTCATGCTCGTGAACGGGTGCCGCCGTCGGAAATGGGGCTACTTTTGTCTAGAATTGTAAGCACCATTCCGAACCAGTGGTAGATTCATTTGTCGATTCAAAAGCACTTGTAAAAGTTTATCTGAATAAAAAATATGTCTTAGACTTGCCTTTACACAAGTTTAAGAACTCTATTAAAAGTATGCTCATAAAAAAAGCTTATTATACAATTGAAGATTATATAAACGATAAAAAAGCTTGGATTTAACTCGTTCCAGCAATGCGCGAGACGGCATTTCAATCATGTATATATTATAATAATAATAATTGTTATAATGTTATTTTTAAAAAAGAGCAACCGCCGAGTTTCTTGCAGGTTCTTCTCGGCTGGAACTGCATTCCGAACCTGTGGTAGATTCAATTGACGATTCAAAAGTACTTGTAAAAGTTTATTTGAATAAAAAACTTTTCTATTCTATTTCTATTCTATTCTATTCTAACAGTTTATTTTGAAAATGCAAAGATAGTCTTTCGGTCTCAAAGGAAGGCATGATGCAGCTAACTTTAACTGATATCTTTTTAGTTCTAGTGTGAAAAGTATTACTTATGAGCGCCGTCTAGCTATCGAAATGATTTAAATATTATTGCTCCAGCTCTGTAGCTATCGGTGGCTATTGTTTCCCTGACCGGTAGACTGGTCGTGAGCCCGGACCGTATTACACACGGTTGCGATCAGCAGCCCACTTCGCCAGGTGGCTTTGGGATTATCAGCACGATAACATCTTCATTTGCCACTAAAAACCGAATATACGAGTGGCTCCCGGGGATATTAAAAATTTTGTGTGCCACAATTTTGTTTCAGAAATTAGTAAAATTTTACATACCAAAAAAAAATATTTTGTATCAACGTTAATTCTATGATATTATAACAATATAATAATTATTACCTTAAGTTTATCTAAAATAGAAAACTAAATATTATACAAGTTAGTATTTAGTGTAGTGTTCCATGTCAAGATATTATGCACTTCCGTACAAAATGTAATCAAAATATGTCCATGAAAAATCAATTTCGAGCTACGTGAAATAAATAAAAATACCTATATATCTATACTAATTTATTAAAGCGGAAGAGTTTGTTTGTTTTTTAACCCTCGACGCAAAAACGACGGGGTGTTATAAGTTTGACGTGTCTGTGTGTGTGTGTGTGTATGTGTGTGTCTGTCTGTTCCCCTGTAGTGTGTTTAAAAGGTGAATTAGTCGAGAGTGTTGTTAGCTATGTTTGATGAAAATCGATCCAGGATGGCCGCCGCTACAAAATGGCGGATTACATATTTTTTCACAACTCACTTAATATAGGTATCAGATGAATGGGCTTGACTAGTAGAATAGCACTATTGAAAATCCAAGATGGCCGCCACCACAAAATGGCGAATGTCGGGGTTTTTTAAATTTTTAATTTATACTTGTGTTTAAATGCGCTAATCTCTAGAAGTAATTGAAAAACCTATTACCGCAGACGAAGTCGCGGGCATCAGCTAGTATTTATATATAACTTTTAAACACACTGCGGCATCTGCATCGAGAGTCATCATTCGCTTTCTTACTGAAAATAGTTCGTAATCGTGGGTAAGACTTGAGAACTTATTTTTAACGTAGGTACCCTTGCGTCGACCGTCATAAGCACAGACAATTCATCTCAAAACTTTCTTGCCTTGTATTGTTTCCTACGGTCCTAAGACATAAGCTGAACATTTTATGAGTGAACCACAATATTATTATTCTGATGATTTGAATGAAAACGGTGTGTAGAGAATCAGAGGCTCGAGCGTTGGCCGGGAGCGTAGTTACATGTAACACTTGGCGTTCGCAAATTGCAGGGTGCACCCAGTTAGCACCTCGTAGGTGTCATGATTGCCATAATTTGCGTCCCAGCCTGTGGCCCCAAGGCCCCTGTCGTCACGTCTTATCATCTAAATACTCGTATGAAAGCACTGATTTAACATCAACTAAGCGGATGGTTATGTTACGCCCATTATCTCAATACCACCATACCTTGCTACCTACGTACAAAGCCTCAAAATTATTCTTAAAGGCTTGAACAGACGCAATGCGCGGCGACAACTTGTACAAGTATAAATTAAAAAATTAAAAAACCCCGACATTCGCCATTTTGTGGCGGCAGCCATCTTGGATTTATATAGTGCTATTTTACTAGTTAAGCCCTTTCATTTGATACCCATATTAAGGGAGTTGTGAAGAAATATGTAATCCGCCATTTTGTAGCGGCGGCCATCTTGGATCGATTTTCATCAAACATAGCTAACAACACTCTCGACTAATTCACCTTTCAAACAAACACACACACACACATACACAGACACGTCGAACTTATAACAAACATCCCGTCGTTTTTGCGTCGGGGGTTCAAAATAAGGATCCTAGAAATTGTTATTATAGAAAATAAATGAACGCCTCAATGCTGCCGTATACGCACCGTTAATTTCGCCATTTATACATCGAGTTTTGTACAAAAACTCTGACTTCCCGATACTGACTCTGACTCTTAGTAACTTTTGAAGTTAACATTAATGGTGCTTATAACGTATGTAGATGTCAAATCATGACATTTTCCCAAAAGTTAATTTCCATACTAAATAACAGATTTACGCACAGTTTAACTTGAAAAAGTTACACTCCAAAGGGCCTAAGTTCCATGAAGTGAATTACAAATTGGAAACGCATTCAGTGTTGTTCCAGGCTCTGTTGCTGCCGTAGCGCATCGCTGCCATTGCACTTTGTGTTGGTCCAAACTTTAATATCGTTATTAATTTCTTTAAAATTTTGCGCGTATTTTACTGAGTTTAACTATTTTGTCCCAGTAGTTCAATTCCTAAAAGGATTTAGATGCAGTTAAACTACTGGGAAAAAGGTCTCACTAGTTCAATGGTTGAACTAATCAGTTGTAGGTAGGTACTTGTAGGAATAAGCGGAAGATTCTGGTATCTACTCTACTATGTATATTCAAATATTAGGTATTTCTATTCTATATATGATATATCTGACAACAAATGGTAGCAATAAATAATTCCGGTATTGCTTTCACATCGGTAAGGGCCAATATGTGAAGCACGATCTAAACCTATTCATAAACGTTGCATCTATTGCTTAAAGGGCGAAAGCTGATTATTTTGTCTTTTTTATTCAACAAATAAAGTCTTCCAAACTCAGCGGGCGTTAAATATGCGAGCCTGCAAATGCAAATCAGAATAAACATGCGCCAGTGTATTATTGAACGATTAAGGAATTCATTGAGAGGTTCTATTCTGTGGAGGCGAGGGAGGTAAGAGGATTTTATTTAATCTTTTCGTGGTACGTGCTTGAGAAATTAATGTGTAAAGATTCTTTGATTATTATGCTGTAATACGTTCGGTTTTTTTTAATGTAAAAGATTTATTTAATGTAAAAGATAATAATGTATCACAGACTTTCATGTTTTCTACGATTGTACAAAAATTCCGACACAAAACATTTTTCAAGCACTGCTTGGTGTAGGTATGAAATATGTTTATTAATATTATTGAAATTACAACTTTTTGACGATCACATTCAATTGTATTCCGCGAACGAAAACCAAAATATTTCTCTAATGATCTCTCGGGAGGGTGCATAAAAATACGTCATCCGACAAGAGATTGCTTAGAAGGTGACTCTCTTCACACATTAATAAGCTATATTGACTTTCAGATTTCTCTAAGCATTGGCCGTAAATTTGAAAAACATCAATATTGTATGACGAGATTAATGCCCATGTTGGGAGGACCATTAAGGCCGCATAATCCCATTGTATTTTTTCTCATACCTTCGCTTTTCATCTCTACAGCCGCTAAATTGACGTCAGGTCGACGTATGGTACGACAAAAAATGATAAATTCACTTTTAATAAATTCACGGGCATTTGAAATTAACCTTTATCGAAAGACAAGGCTCTGTTAGTTCTCCTGCTTGTTAAAACTGAGAGCGAGTATGAAAAAGGCTTTGTGGAAAAATTGAAAGTCAGAAAATTTCGGACTGCCGCCAGCACATGCGATTTAGTTGTGACAAGCCATAACTCTAAAATATTGGTTGGAGATTGAAAAAGATTAGAAGGTTTATGGAATTATATTTTCGCCTCAAGGTTCCGTTAGTATTTTTTTTTGTTCCTTTTAAAACATACCCGTTTTTCAGAGGGCATCAAGTAAGTTTTTGTAAAGCATCAAAAAGTTACTTTATTTAAGAAAAAAAAAAGCTTAACATTATTTAATAAAACCGATCCACACAATCATTCAGACTTGATTGAAAACTTCCTTTTATTAGTTAATCATCTTGTTCATCATACTCAAAGTCGGATCGTACGAAGGCTTCCATATTTCAATTCTCTCGTATCGATTGTCAAAACGTCGTGTATGAGGTACTTGACATCGTATGGGGCTTCATGTATGGTCATCGCTCATACCGCGGCCCCATTCATGTACTGTAACGACACTTCGCTTAGATTTATGTTTCTGTTATGTGCCGGCTCCCGCGAATATACGTTCTCACTACTGCGCGAGTCAACTCTTTGAATTTATTACGAGCATGCCGCCCATTGTATGAGATTTGTTTGATGAGTGAATGTAATAATTAATAACTACTTGTATTAGTAAAAGCTGTGATAGCCCAGTGGTTAGGACGACCGACTTCTAATCGGAGGTCGTGGGTTCGATCCCGGGCACGCACCTCTAACTTTTCGGAGTTATGTGCGTTTTAAGTATTTAAATATCACTTGCTTTAACGGTGAAGGAAAACATCGTGAGGAAACCTGCATGCCTGAGAGTTCTCCATAACGTTCTCAAAGGTGTGTGAAGTCTGCCAATCCGCTTGGCCAGCGTGGTAGACTATGGCCAAAACCCTTCTCACTCTGAGAGGAGACCCGTGCTCTGTAGTGAGCTGGTAATGGGTTGATCATGTTGATGATGATGATTAGTGTAGTAGCTGTGTAGTTTTGACGACCTCCCTGGCGCAGTGGTCAGCGCTGTGGTCTTCGATTCCCGGCAGCGGCAATTTGGGATTTTATAATTTCTAAATTGTCTCTGGTCTGGTCTGGTGGGAGGTTTCAGCCGTGGATGCTTACCATCCTACCGGCAAAGCCGTGCCGCCAAGCTGTTTACCGTTCCGGTACGATGCCGTTTAGAAACCGATCAGGGGTATGCATACCTCTTCCAAGTTAGCCCGCTTCCATCTTAGATTGCATCATCACTTACCATCAGGTGAGATTGCAGTCAAGGGCTAACTTGTAGTTGAATAAAAAAAAAAGTAGTTATTAGGAGACAATACGTGCATAATAATTTCAGCCTATATACTACTACTAGCCTACTACTTAAAATTGATCTATGCAATCTCAACGGAGATGGAAACTAGTCAACTACGCAGAAGATTTTATAGTACACAGGTGTCTGCAAAAGCTCAGATGCAATCTCTATTCCTTCACTCTCATAATCAATGGGATGCCAATGCGACACGACTGGAAACTGGAAAGAGGTCAGGCTCACCGTTACGTGCTCTCCAATGCATGGTGTGTATCTAACACCGCCGACTTTAAGGCCTAGGCCGCACTGCGAAATTTATTCGCGCGATTTTTTTCGCAAAATTCTGTGACATATGGGAATGTATGAAGCTGCACGCACATGCGATTTAAAATTCGCGAGAAAAATATATTAAAATGCGGAATATAAACCGCGCGAATTAATTTCGCGCGAATAAATTTCGCAGTGCGGCCTCACTCTTAAACTCGAACTTGAAAGTATAAAAAAATTCCGCATTTCATTATCAGTCGCTATTTCAATTATTGAATCGGAGTTGGGGTTTGAGGTTGATTTATTATATTCGTTTGTTATTAAATACTTACTTATCTTCAAAGTTTCAGCGTTCAAGGTTCTCAGATAGCAATCGTATCGTCGTCTCAACCAATAGACGTCCACAGGACATAGGTCTCTTGCAAGGATCGCCACAGAACACGCCGATCTTGCGCCGCTTTTTTCCAGCGGCTGCCAGCGATTCGCTTGAGATCGTCCGTCCATCTAGTGGGGGGGTCTTCCCACGCTTCGTTTGCTGGTGCGAGGTCGTCAGTCAAGCACCTTGGGACCCCTACGTCCAACGGTTCTTCGAGCAATGTGCCCCGCTCATTACCACTTCAGCTTCGCGACCCGATATGCTATGTCGATGAGAAAGAGATCAACCGCCGAATCCAACTCGGCTGGGCAGCGTTCGGGAAACTTCGAGATGTCTTTTCGTCCAATATCCCTCAGTGTCTGAAGACGAAAGTCTTCGAACAGTGCGTGTTGCCAGTGATGACTTACGGATCTGAGACATGGTCGCTAACAATGGACCTTATAAGAAGGCTCAGGGTCACTCAGCGGGCGATGGAGAGAGCTATGCTCGGAGTATCCCTGCGGGATCAAATCGGAAATGAGGAGATCCGCAAGAGAACCAAAGCAATCGTATGCTATGCGAATAATCGAATTCCCGGGCTAGCAATTTCTAGATCACGGAATAAAATATCTAATAGATCTTGCTATTATAGAATCGCAGTGTTAGTGCATATGAAGCGACTGATGCCTGAGCACCAATAATGGTCGTAACGAGCCATTGGGATCGATAAAAAAATAAATAGTGGAAAGTGAACTTTTTCGGTGTCAAGTTCCCAGCAGGCGTATTATATCCGAGCCAGTGAAAGCAATACATGCGTTTCTTATTTGATTAGCGACGTAGTGTCACGATACGCCATAGATAATAGATTTAATTTGGTTTTAATATGAGGCATTAACCGCTTCTTTATGCATTTCGATCACGTCGAGATATTATGTCACTCTAATAGGTTGTTTGAAAGCGTAGCTGAGGAGACTGCGAGATTCACAGGTGGCTATCAATAACATACACACGCACCACTCCCAGGTGAGCTTGCCAGGCTTGTGGAAGTTTCTGGATTATCCTGTTATTATCCTACTAATATTATAAATGTGAAAGTGTGGATGTTTGGATGTTTGTTACTCTATAACGTCGCAACTACTGAACAGATTTGGCTAAATGGAAATAGATAATGCCCTGACTTAACACATAGGCTACTTTTTATCCTGGAAAAATACACAGTTCCCGCAGGATTTTGAAAAAACCCAAATCTACAGCTACAGCTATAAGTAGTTCACTATAGCAAACTACCTTGAAAGTAAGTATAAAGGTTAGAAAAGGGAGCGGGAACGGGAACCAGAAATCCACGATTCCCTCAGGATTTGTGAAAAACCGAAATTCACGCGGGCGAAGCGGGCAAAAGCTAGTATATTTATACTTATGTGTGTTAACTTAGGTTGGAGCAGAAGAAAATATTATATCCTACTATCAGCTACGTATTGTGTTATTATAATAATTTTTTTATCTGTGGATGATGCAACAGACGCAACGACTACCAAATGGAGGCGACCTCAATCTCAGCTTAATTAGAGTTATTTTCCTATAGTAAATGCAAATTCAAGTGCGGAATCTCTTCCGTATCGTCGTATGTAAGAGTATAGTATAGCCCAAACTGCGAAAATTCGTCCGATATTTTTTTTCGCATAATTCTGTGACACATTCTGTGAAGGTGTACGCACTTGCAATTTAAAATTCGCGAAAAAATAATATTAAAATACGGAATATAAAACGCGTGAATAAATTTCACAGGGGGTGGATTAGGCCTTTCAAGATCCACTTATATGCGTTGTTCCTTAGCGATATTGCGCAGATGACCGATAAATAATAGTTGGGTATCCCAAAATGAAAACGATTCAACTTTTGGCCACCCTACTCCTACATAGCGCATATTGAAAAGAATTTTATCTCTACTAATAGAAGTTAAATGTTGATTAAGAAAATGGTGTGGTAATTGAATTTATTCCATTTCGATATCACACGTTGGAACACAGTTCCGATAGTTAATAGATTCCTCGATATAAATTGTAATGGGCTCTCGGGGACGTCATTCGGCCCTTTATTAAGGAGTGAAATACGATGCATACTCGAAGCGTTTTATAGAGTTATATTTCGGGCGGAACTAAAGGAAATGTTCATAACGAAATTTTGGATTTTTATTTTTTGCGTTAATATTTGGAATTCCTTTGCTTCTTTGAGACGTTTTAAAACATTCTCGTAGGAATTGTTTGGTTATAAAGGAATCAAAAGTGGCTGCCGTTCGCTAATTTAACAATGAAGCCGTAAATTGCATAGTAAGTAGCCGAAGAAATTGGCTCTGGCCTGACAAATAAATGTGGATTGTTGTCTTTGTTGTAAACAAATAGCCGCACTTTTCAACAAATTGCTGAATGTTGATGATAATGCTCGGTCTCACATAATATTATGAATTCTTTTGTTCCCTTTTTATTCGTCTACGAGTTCACTCTTGACTGCTATTTGCACCTGATGGTAAGTGGCGATGTAGTTTAAAATGAAAGCGGGCTAACCTGGAACGGGTATGGCAGTTTTAATTAAACCCAAACTACTTAATTCTGATCGATTAGGTACTACGCGGCAGCGTTCCGGAACCCTAAATCGTTTGGCGACACAGTTTACAACTAACTAGCAACGGCCGTAGGGTCACACCAGACCAGACCAGAGACAATTTAGAAAATACAAAGTCCCAAATTACCAGGATGCCAGTCAGCCAGGAATCGAACACGGAACCCCCCACTTAATAGACCAAAATAGTCACCATTGCAGCAGGGAGGTCGTCTATAATTATAAATGACTCAATGATATTTTGATCTACATATTATGTCAATTACACGATTGTTGGAATTTGAAAAGATTTTCATCATTGAACAAGTATAAATTAAAAAATTAAAAAACCCCCGATATTCGCCATTTTGTGGCGGCGGCCACATTGGATTTGCATAGTGCTATTCTACTAGTCAAGCCCTTTCATTTGATACCCATATTAAGGTAGTTGTTAAAAAATATGTAATCCGCCATTTTGTAGCGGCGGCCATCTTGGATCGATTTTCATCAAACATAGCTAACAACACTCTCGACTAATTCAACTTTCAAACAAAAAAACCCGCATTCAAATCGGTCCACCCGTTTGAGCGCCACAGGGGAACAGACACACACACACACACACAGACACGTCAAACTTATAACACCCCGTCGTTTTTGCGTCGGGGGTTAAAATATTGTCTCACTTCAAGTTTGAACTCTAAAAAAAAAGATAATTGGAAGTAAAAATCGGTTGCACATACAAAAAAAAATTATAATACTTTTAAAAATATTATACGAATCAACTTTATAATTCTACCACCAAGTTACGGGAATAAAAAGAAATAATTCAATTATGTTTCGCAAAAAATAAATGCTTACGGACAAGCCAGAAACAAAAAGGTGTTGCGGTATTCAGTGAAAGAGTAATATGATTTGTATGGTATTCAAATAAAAAATCACTGTAACGTGTGCTATATGCCGAAGACTGACGTCGCTCGCCGGCGGCCTGACGTTGACTTGAAGGTTTATTTAATCAGGAGTAGGAACCGGGTCCCTGCGGCGTCGCAAATCCATTGCCGTCTCAATCTCGACTGCCTCCGTACGATCGCAAATCGTCCTCGGGTGATAGTGGATTTAATGGAATTTCTGTACTCTTATATGAGGTTTCCATTTGAAATCAGCAGTGATTTACTGTGTTACCATCAACTAAATTATAAAACACCTCAAAATATTTATTTCTATAGGTTTCTATAGGTACCTACTCTTTGGTATACCTCCGATATGAATACCTATCTATACAAATGAAAAAAAAAGATGTGCCTGTTATTTCTAAATTAGGTACCTACTGGATTTTAAGCGCATAAGATGATTATTTGAACGATAGAACGATCCAAACACAATTTTTTTCATTTTTATCTTTTTTTCTCAGGCTATCCTTCGGAACGGCTGAATCGATTTTGATTTCTTTCAAAAGCTGGTAGAAGATTATAAGGAGTAATCTAGGCTCCTTGTTATCCAGGAAAATCAAAGATTTCGCGAACAGATATTCAAAAACTAATATCCACGCTGATGAAGCCGTGCATATCAATAATTATTAGAATAATAAAATAATTATAAGAGCTAAGTAAGGTCGCGTGAACTTGAACTATTTGTTTTTTTGTCATGAATGATATAATATAAAGGTTTGTTGATTTTTTTTTTGACATAAAAACATTACCTTTATAGAAAAAAAAAACAGTATTAATTGTGTGATTTATACAAAAAACAATATCTACCTACTATGGATCGACCAGAATCTCATGAAAAATAGGGAAATTAAATTTTGTAGTAGGCAACACTAGGTTAACTCGGCTGCTCTAGTGATAAACAAAGTAATTACCTACATTCAGAACACCTTATAACGTTTCACGAAACGAAAAATCAAGCAACTGCATTTTAAATACAAAAACAAAGTAATCAACATCCAATTACTTTGTTTTTGTGTTGTGCTTGTTGTTTACTTGGTTTTGCATTTATATTCCGGGTTAGTGTGTGCAGTTACTTTGTTTGGGCAATTCAAATTTCAGTAAATGGCTCAAGTTATTTGAAATATTAAACTGTGGTAAAAAACTACTCGACATAAAACTTTTGTTAATGCAAAAAAGTCAATTTCACAAAAAATGTCAGTTACTTTGTTTATCGCTAGGGCAGCCGTAGTGTTGCTAACTTTGGATTTTCATTTCCGTATTTTTCCCCTTCAATCCCTTCAATTGAGTGATCAATTCGAATGTGGCAACACCGTTTGTTTTGCTGAACGTAATTCTAGTGTCCGTTACACATATTGTACAGCGGCGTTAATTCAACAGCTCACAGATTGAAATCAGAAGCCCAGAGGTATCACGAGAGATTGAAAATAAATAGGCTTTGACGCAGCAATGAAATTGTGAGAGTATTACCTTACTAGGTAAGTATATCACAAACGATTAGTATAAATCCATACTCTATACAGATAGGTATTTCGGTATTTTAGGTATAACTAGATGATATACATAAAATACATAGAACTCCGAGTGGATTTAGATTTTTTAAAATCCTTTGAGAACTATTTGCTTTTCCGGGATAAAAAGTAGCCTATGTCCGTTCACGGGATGTAAGCTAGGTACCTTTGTACCAAATTTCATCAAAATCGGTTAAAGTGTTGGGCCGTGAAAAGCTAGCAGACAGAAAGACACGCTTTCGCATTTATAACATTAGTATGGATCACATTAGTTTGGACATATTATGTAACACAAGACCGTCTGGTGTGTAAAGACATGTATACTCAACAGCGATCGTGCATCAAGTCAAGGTCAAGATGACAAATAGATTTCAAATTCATCCGACAAAAGATCCGATAAAGATCTCCGCGACTCAACTCAACCGTCACAGCTCGTCTGTCAATATAGGTCAAGCTATAAAAAAATCATCGATGAAATCCAAAATTTCCATAGATAATTCATATTCTTGCTCATCTTGAGAAAATTTGCAAACTTCTTGCATAATCGAGCGTTCGATTTTGTCCATTGTTTCTCTGGAAAGCTCTGCCGCGCTTTAGCTCCGAGGGTAGTATAAAATTTGTATAACAAATGAGGGGCGTGTCGGGGATCCGTCACAGTGGCCAAGGACGCCGCGTGGGGCGCTAGATGGGTGGCCTTAGACATTTACCGTAAAGCTTTAGACACACACGCCTGTGCCATACTTAAATACGAGAAAGTACCTACTATAACATTCAGTAATATAAAAAAAAAACTGGTTCTTTTTTGATGATATAGATTCATTTTTCAGTTGATTAAAATTTTATTTTTATTGTAATGATGACAGAAAATATAACATTAATATTGGGCTCTACGTGCTCATAAGCGCGTTTGCATGAATTATGATGCTTAAATATTTAATAAAAATTATTCAATCATCGTATTGATTACTGGAATATTTTGGAGTTTTATTAAATACTGTCCTCACAGGACCTACTCTATCTTTTACGGAAGAAATTGTGAAAATTAGATAATATACTTTATAGTGGAACAATGTCACGCCGGTGACAAGCCTCGTCAGTGCTTGGTCAGAATCCGGTCCGGGCATAAAAGTATTGGACACGGCTGTCCCTAGCACGATGTAGTATGAATCTACCTTTAAGTCTTGCGTGTGTATCTACATATCGTGTATGTCACACAGGTGTAAGCTACTAGCTAAGCTTTACGACCTTACTAAAGAAATATCTATAGAGAGAATCTTTATCTGTAATTATTATGCACTTACACTCTTTTACACTATATTGTCGGGTTATCGCCGGCTAATAACCGTTAATCCAACTAATGGCCATACTACCATGCATAGGTTGACTTCGGATTAGATCTCTCTTTTTATGGACATCGTTAAATTTTGCGACGTCAGTTTCTTTTTTTTTGATGATATAAAAAGGTCACTAAACTTTAAATACAAAAAAATAGGTAGTTATATATTCGCAGTCACATGAACTAGGATTGTTAAAGCAAATCCAATCTTGGCAGAACCTCCATTACTTCAGACTACATCAGAAGATTGTCAGGAACCAGCTGGACATACAAGCGGAATAATATCGCGGCGCGGGAAGTTCCTACAAGAGACCTGTGCTCATCATCATCATCATCATCATGATCAACCCATTACCGGCTCACTACAGAGCACAGGTCTCTTCTCAGAGTGAGAAGGGTTTTGGCCATAGTCTACCACGCTGGCCAAGCGGATTGGCAGACTTCACACACCTTTGAGAACGTTATGGAGAACTCTCAGGCATGCAGGTTTCCTCACGATGTTTTCCTTCACCGTTAAAGCAAGTGATATTTAAATACTTAAAACGCACTTAACTCCGAAAAGTTAGAGGTGCGTGCCCGGGATCGAACCCACGACCTCCGATTAGAAGTCGGTCGTCCCAACCGCTAGGCTATCACAGCTTTTGACCTGTGCTACCTACTTATAACTATAACTATTTTTAATTGTTGGTCCTCCCTATCGAGGGGACCAAATTCAATCCGGTATGCATCTCTAACTTTTCGGAGTTATGTGCATTTTCAGCAATTAAATATTACTTTCTTTAGTGGTGAAGGAAACATCGTGAGAAAACCTGCATGCCTGAGAGTTCTCTCTAATGTTCTCTAATGTTATCAATCCGTACTTGGCCAGCGTGGTGGACTATGGCCTAATCTTTTCTCATTCTGAGAGGAGACCTGTGCCCAGTAGTGGGTCGGTAATGGCCAATGGGTTTATAATGAACGAAATGAAACTCCACAAACGAAGTATGATATCGATTTTCTACCTTTACAGTAGACTTTAGAAAATAATAGAACATAACAGTTTTTTATTTAAATAATTTTTTGCAAGTGCTTTTGAATTGTCAAGTAAATCTACCGTACCACTGGTTCGGAAAGCGTGGAAGCGAAGAAAATGAAGCTTGTTCAAAGAGAATAAGTAAATAGAGGTGTTTTACTGAAGTTAACTGCAGCAGGTTTACAACTGAACGTCAATAACGGAGCCGAACTCAAAGTTCATCGAATTTGATCATCAAAATCTTGTTTTTATTGTTTCGATCACGTGATCAAAATGAAGCCTGACCGCGCATAATCGGCACATTTGAATATCAAACAAACTTGAAGAGCCATTGTTATCGGCTGTTATTTGTAAATGTCTGAGGTTGTTAATACCATATATTTATTAAACGGAACCTCGCGCTCACAATGCAAGCTGAGAAACCAGCCACCTTAGCGAGTGCAACATAGAATTAAGCTATTACTTATCCCAACAGGTTGCTTGTTTTGGCGAAAGATTTTTATTTTATACAGCGCTCGCTCAATTATGATCTTTTGAATTATTTCCAAAGAAAAATAATTAATTTTAACTTTAACAGTTATTTTTTTATTTTAATAATATAGCTAAACAATTAAAAATTGCAGGTGTGTAGTTATACTGATATTATTTTTAGGCTAATAGAACAAAATGTAGTAGAACAAAATGTGAATAGTGAAACTGAATTTTGTTTTTTGGTAATAATGTTATCACAATTATTAACTTGAACATAAACGGTTGAAAACTTGATTAGGTATCGAAATCGTTTAATCGATCTATACAATCAGTAAAATCTATAACGTTAGATATGCAAATATCTGTTTGTTTAACAAAGTGAGAGCATTAATTTAGTTTCGGTAATCTGAGCGATGATCTGAACCAGAATGGAAGCATCATTTGCTATCCAAATAGCTTCGGGCAAAATTTTAAAGGCTCAAGTCAGAGGAATATTTTTATTGATTTGCAATCAGATAATGTATGTGCAACTATAGGGCAAAGTCATACATTATGATGTACCTACACGTATAATGATTTAGTTACTGGGGGTGAAGGTCTCTATTGTTTAATTGGCGTCGTCGTTGTCGTTTCAACTGATAGTTGTCCACTAATGGACATAGTTTTAGACAAGGATCGTTATCGATAGTTGTCCACTAATGGACATAGTTTTGAACAAAGATCGCCATAGAAAACGATACTGTCAAATAATCCCCTTGTGTCAGTTGGGGGTCTTCCAATGCTTCGTTTCTCAGTGCAGGGTCGCCTTTCAAGCACCGTGGGACCCCAACGTCTATCGTTACTTTGAGCTGTATGCTCCGCCAATTTCCCTTTCAGCTTCAAATTGGCGTATCGAGATCTAATTAAGTGGTAGGTAAACATACCAAAAACACTTGCTGGACGTTTAAATTGCATTTTGATTTAGATGTACACGGATTCGGATGCGAAATGAAAATTTATGTGTTGTTTTTTCACACCTCTTAATCAAAGGGAACTGCAATTTTGAAATCGATCGTCGAGGAAACGATTTTTTTGGATGTATTGTTTTTGTGTGCAAAAAGTAGAGCGGTTTGACTTTTGAAATTAACCACCAAAATACTCAGACTGACATAGTCAGAATAGAGAGACACTGCATGTAAGTTTTCTAGTGCTCTCTTTTTCTCTCCCTGCGTTGTATTATTATTACTAACTAGCTTTTGTCCGCGGCTTCGCCCGCGTGAATTTCGGTTTTTCACAAATCCTGAGGGATAAGTAGATTTCTGGTCCACCCGCCCCCCGCCGCGCGGCGGCGTACCGCGGTACCGCGTACGGCGGGCGCAGGGCGCAGGGGCGCGCGGCGCGGCGCGGGGATTTCCATGCAGCGCGAGCATCGCCGTCGCGCGCAGCGAAAATACCTATCAGGGCGTTTTTTACCGATTTCAACACAACTTATTTTTTGAAAGTCGGTTAAAAAAGTAGCCTATGTTACTCCTTGGTTAATCCTCTACTTGTCTGTGAAAGTCCCGTCAAAATCGGTTCAGCCGTTTCAAAGATTAGCCCGTTCAAACAGACAGACAGACAAAAATTTTAAAAACGTGTGATTCGGTTATGGTATCGTTCAAATAACTATATGAGCTTAATATGTGGTAGTTATTTCGAAATTACAGACAGACACTTCAATTTTATTTATTATATAGATTGCTGAGGGTCGTGACCCCTTTCCATTATAATACCCTGTCTCCAGGCCCAGGTTACCAGTTATCTTTGTGCAAAATTTCGTCAAAACCGGATCAGCAGTTGAACCGTTAAAAGGTTACAGACAGACAGACACAAATATTAAGCACAATTATATTAAGTAAGTATGGATATTTTGTACTTTATAAACTCTTGTTTGTCTTTGGACGTGTATCGTCAATTAATTTTTAAAGGCTCTATAAAACTGACCGTAGTAATTAATTACCAACATAATCTATTAAAAACACATTAACTTAAAGCGCACTATTTGATGTGGGAAGTATCTTGAGTGCTTTAGTATTTCACATGTGTTTTAGTAATAAAATTTTAATAGCTCGCTGCTGAATTTACTGCTATTGAAATTATGGCTGGAGACTTTTTATATGTACATACCTAATATTTTTTTTAGAGATTTTAAATAAATATTTTATTTGTTCATGCGGACAAACGACATCAAACGAGACGCACGATGCTGGATAAAAGCGGGATAAGATTTCGAAGTGTGGATATCCTGACAAGAGACCTTTACCCAACAGTGGAGTTCCATGGGTTGTGACATCAACAGCAGAGTAATAGCAGGTATCCCCCGCCCCCCGCGGGCAAAAATTTGTTGGGAATTAAGTGGCTTATTTTTTATTTAATTTTAAGGTCTTAAGAACGGTCGAGATCATTCAGCGGGCGATGAAAAGAACTATTCATGATGAATTGAAAGAATGAATGAATTGATGAATTTCAAAGATGAATATAAGGATTCAATCAGACAATATGAGGAAATGATTTGGAGAACTACAGTTACCGACATAACTCATCGAGTCTCAAAGCTGAAGTGGCTATGAGCGGGATATATAGCACGAGGAACTGACAGACGTTGCATTTCCATCGACCTTATTATACCAGTAAAAACGCAGTAGGTATTGATCCACTAGATGCAAGGATCGCCACAGAAAACGATCTTGTCAAACAATCCCCTTGTATCAGTTGAGGGTCTTCCAACGCTTCTCAGCGCAGGGTCGCCTTTCAAGCACCATGGGATCCCAACGTCAATCGTTCCTTCGAGCTGTATGGGGCATACGCCAATTCGAAGCTAATTGGCGGGGCGTCAATCAGCTTCGAATTGGCGTATCGAGATCTAATTAATGACGATCTCAAGCGAGTCACTGGCAACCACTGGACCCAAGCGATACAACATGATGTTCTGTCACGATCCTTCAAAGAGAACTGAGACCTGAAAGATACTATATATACGCAGCAATGGAAGCATCCAGTAATGGACGTATCCGACAGACTATCGGTTGAGACGACCAATAAACCGGCAATGCATTGGTAGTTTCTTTGGTGCTAAAATGTTCATAAAAAACGCACCCTTATATTTATTTGCTAGCTTCTCATACCTTACTGGTTTGTGCATATCTATAAATAGAAGTAGTAAAAATTATTAACTTTCCTAGATAGACGTGCCTACTTCTTCTATAGGAATTACAACATTTGTTATTTTTATATTGTTCGATATACTAAAACCAGTTTTTATGTTCGGGAGCTGATGCATTCGTACAGACCATTTAGAGACCCAAAAGGTCGATATTTGACTATACGTTGGCCCGTAATAAATTGTCACGGTAAATCACACTACAACTTTTTATCGTTTGAAGTCAGAGCTACTTTTAATAACAATCATTAGTGTGTCTAATGTTAGTTAATAGCGCGTATAAGTTATGAGGCCACCGTGCAAGTAGACCGCTTATTGGGGAACCACGAAATGAGTTAGACGAAGTCGGGTTCAACTAATCGTGTAGTTATTCAAACAATAAGGAATATTGTTTGAATTAATAAACAAGACATGAACTATGAAGGCTATAATCTAAAAAGTTAAATAACGAATAATAAAATCTTAAGTTCTACAGATAAAAAGAGCTAACTCTTCAAAATCAGGCTACATTTTTATCAGCTCGGGCTCAAATTTTTATGAAACAGCATCTACGAGACTCCTTTAGAACTTTTCGTCGAGTCTTTTATTCGGCATTCTTATTGTATCATTGTGTGATTAAGCCCGTTGGAAAAAGTAAGAAGCTCTATGTAACTTTTGTGTCGAATTGATTCAGCACTTAACTCCATTAAGTATGTGGGTTATCTTACTAATAATCCACATTTTCTCACAAAGTATTCAGATTTTATCAAGATGAAGATGGAGGAAGATGTAATAAATTTAAGCAAACCACAAGTTTAGAGTACTCGGATATATAGGAGGAACAAATATATGCGCCAAATAAGAATTCAACGCGCTTGAAGCTTTCACGTCTTAAAATTAATGTATGCCGATATTATTATTTTATTAGCCTGATAAACTTTTAGTCGGGACAAATCTAGCAGATTTTTGCGAGTTTAAAAATGCGCACGGAATGTTTCTTTGGCGTTTTATCAAAGCCGAATCGTGCTCGCGGATTTTCGCTAGAGTTGCCCTCAGCCTTTGGTTCGCTTTATTTCATTTTAATTTATAAATATTATGTTATAATTCTTATTTTTTATAAAAAATAATAGTAAGTAGGTGTTACAGGATTGAAGTAATTTTTTAATCATCTACGAGTAATTTATTTACCATTATGAAATGAAATTCGTGTTTTAATGATCATTTCCCAGAAAAAATTACACTATCGAAAGTCATAAAAAATGCGTGGTTTTAGGATGGTTTTTTGGTCTTTTAATGCGTTTATTATTCACATTATCTACCTGTTAACTGTTATTAAATATGCATTTTACTGAGATAAAGTGTAATATAATCGTGGTTAATCTAATGACATTTACTCACTAATAAGTTAGTAAAATGGCGTATTATATTACTTTAAGTAATAATTGAGTCGTTGATATGCCCTGCAAGTATATGGTCTTAGCGCGGTATGGTGTAGCATGTAGGTACTTTCCGTTAGGTGCAGTAGATATAAGTCAAGGCTTAAGACAAAAAAATCTTTAAAAATGTACCTTCGGAAGCTTAAATTTTTTATCTACGGGATTAAATACACCTCCTACCTCTACTAATGATTTTCTAATACGTATTATTAGATTTAGCTTTTGTTTCAACACCAGAAAATAACTGATGTTTTAATTTTATAGACTGGTATTTGCATCTACTATCAGTATCTATTCGCATTTTGTCTATTGAAAATTACTTTTATGATGCTTACGCATCAATAAGGGAAACTAATGCAACGTATGAGCTTCTTCGTACAAAATCAGTATATCTAGTAGATCGTACATAATAAGTATATTCAAATACGGGTATTCAATAGATTAAATGCGAATCATTGCTGACAGGTTAGATTTCATCTTACTTATATAACAATACATAACTTTATACAAGTTAAAAGATCAATAAATTATTACACTGAAATATGTCATAATATTTTGTCGTTTGTCTGTGTTTGTTCTGAAACTTTATAATGTTGTTTAATTGTGTTTAAAATTTCGTCGACCTGCGGGGTGCGCTGCGGATAGTGGAAAGTTGATAAGCTTTAAACGGTAAGTGTCACCTTAGCCCTATTCAAATAGTCATTAATATTCCTAATTTAAAGTATAATTTAATTTTTAGCTCTCAAGAGGTGTAATTTTTACATTAAATGCCTCCATGCACAAACATGATTCTCTTAAAGTTAAATTGTTTATTTTTCTTAATTTATTTTGAATGCAAAATAAACAATAATCCCACATTAAATAAAAGTTATTGGGTATAATCATCATCATCATCATAATGATCAACCCATTCCCGGCTCACTACAGAGCACGGGTCTCCTCTCAGAGTGAGAAGGGTTTTGGCCATAGTCTCCCACGCTGGCCAAGCGGATTGGCAGACTTCACACACCTTTGAGAACGTTATGGAGAACTCTCAGGCATGCAGGTTTCCTCACGATGTTTTCCTTCACCGTTAAAGCAAGTGATATTTAAATACTTAAAACGCACATAACTCCGAAAAGTTAGAGGTGCGGGATCGAACCCAGGACCTCCGATAAGAAGTCGGTCGTCCTAATCACTAGGCTATCACAGCTTTTAGGTATAATAGTATAAGTAATTATTAATTAGTAATAATAATTTATAAGTAATTAGTAATTAGTAAAGCTTTATTTTTGAAGGTTGCTCGAAATATATTACTTATTCATATTAAAACGCATGTCGCGTGCGATCGCATGAAAGACGTTGAAAAAAGGCATCTTAATGTAAGGGCGCGGCGACAATGGGATGCGACCACTAAAAAGCTAATATGTCAATGGGGGGCCCGATGTTGCGCAACAATGCGATTCTGAGGGCACTGTCAAGCGTGTAACTCTATTAAATAGAAGCTAAGAAGCTAGCGAATGAAAGCGTGGAGGATTGATAGGTTTAAATGTGGATTAGGTGCCCGCAATATTTAGTTACGGGGGATTTTTTGCAAAGGTAAGCAAATATCACTTAATGCGCATTGTACGTACAACGTATGTTTATATTGTTCATTGAACTTTGTTCGCGCACTCGTGTAGTTTAAGATTGATGTAGGTACTTTTTGTCACGTTTATTAAAGAATTTTTACATTAAACGTTGCACATGTACTTATAAAAATTTTAATTCAATTCATCTTTTTTTGAAAGTCGTTATTATGAGTTTTTTATTTGATTATTCTCAATACTATCTATGATTCTATACTATTTATTCTATACTATCTATCTACGTATAATTGCAATTATGCGGTCAAATTTTCAGAACTTCATCTTGAACCAAATAGCAATAAAGGGAAAACATAATAAAGTCCTATACTCCAGCATCACAAATAGGTTCTATCTTTTATTTGTATTAATTTAAATGATAAGTTTAGGAAAATTTTGCGTGTATTATTCAGCAAATCGTTTCGCAAGCTCTATAGCTATGGAATAGTTACATCCGCCGCACATCCGGAAAGGTGGCAGCTCAAATAAAAGAGGCCATAATTCGTCATATTATTCATAAATATAAATCAGTGCAAGATCGGCAGATGCGAAAGGATTGCACACATGTCGGCAAGGTGTGTTCTGCACTATGCATGTATGGCTTGTGCCAAACTTCGCGTTCGCAAACAATCCCTAGTTATATTAGATGATTTACGCATCTGCCATAGGTGGGTATCTCTTGACCTATTTTTGTAAAATCCAAAATAGTTAAAATCACTTTAACTGTCAGGGTTCTCATATATCATCTTTTTGGAAGTTTGATTACGTCAAGTAATAAGTTTAAGTTAGTAAGATATGTTTTCTATAATAGACATATTTTTTATTCAGATAAAAGTTTATCTGAATAAAAAATATGTATATTCTATTCGGCTTTGCTTCAGCTGTCCACAAGATAGTTAAGCTACTTGTAACAATTTTGTTTTGAAAAGAGCAATTGCTGAGTTTCTTGCCGGCTCTTCTCAGCAGAATCAGCATTCCGAACCGGTGGTAGATTCTTGACATGTCATAAGAGCCACACGTTGGCCTACATGAAATAAATGATTTTGAATTTTGAATTTGAATTTATAGTGTGAGAATCAGATGTGACGAAAGTCCTATAAGTACACTTCGTACCTTTCTTACTGTGCCATGAACCATAAAAAGTACATACATACTTACTTACGTTGAGTCACAAATAAACAATGTGGTTCTGATACCTACAGCGTGGAGTGAAGTTATTAAATATACCACTTTATTGATACGAACAAAAATATATTTAATCTTAAAATATTAACGTATAACAATCAAAACATAGTTTATTTACGATATTCCCATACGTTAATAACATTGTTAGTTCCATGCAATAATCCGATAGTAAAGAGAGTCGTAAGGACACGCGGCATCTTTGAGCGCCGTTTCAGTTCCAGTTTAGTAATTAAACTTACATCTTTATCGATCAAAGACTTATCCAATGCAGGCAGACCACCGCGCCGCATATTTGCATGAATTGTGCAAACTGCGTATAAGAGCGGCCGCATACCACTACCATATCGCATATCACGTACGTACCAATGCCGTGGTAAAGATCCAATGGGGTAATAATATTATACAAAATATAATAATATCCTTTTGACCAAATATCCACTTCCCCCGCACCTTCATGATAAACTAGACTCTTGAGTCTCGAGTTTAAAGTATAATTAATGTAACTTGACTCAAAAGTTAACCAAAAAAAAAAACTTCAATGGTTCACGTTTAATTAATCATAATTCATAACTATAAACTACTTAGTATAGTCGTGAGAAATGTTCTAAAATCGAAATGAAAATTAATAACTGTCCTTAAAATTTCGTCTCCTTGACTTTTTGACATCCGCTAGGATTTCATTTGCGAGAAATTTTGAAATATTCACTTCAATCTAGGCAAATTTGGAATAATTGGAGTAGGTACTGTATTTTGATTTAGGAGATGTAAAAGTTTAATGATGATGAAAAGCTGTGATAGCCTAGTGGTTAGGACGACCGACTTCTATTCGGAGGTCGTGGGTTCGATCCCGGGCACGCACCTCTAACTTTTCGTAGTTATGTGCGTTTTAAGTATTTCAATATCACTTGCTTTAACGGTGAAGGAAAACATCGTGAGGAAACCTGCATGCCTGAGAGTTCTCCATAACGTTCTCAAAGGTGTGTGAAGTCTGCCAATCCGCTTGGCCAGCGTGGTAGACTATAGCCAAAACCCTTCTCACTCTGAGAGGAGACCCGTGCTTTGTAGTGAGCCGTTAATGAGTTGATCATGATGATGATGATGATGAAAAGTTTAATATTTTAGGTATCAATATTTCTGCGGCCCTCTGCGGCGTGTGCGCCCGCACTATGTTTCGGCTACGCATTGCTCGGGTAATGGAACTGTGGGCCGATCGGTTCTTGTCTATAATCCACCGAATGAGTTTATTATGAGCACTGCCCGTAATATGTAGATTCGCTCCGATATGTATAAACACTAAATTTCAATGGTAAAGTCGGTAAAGTGGAATGTGTCCCAACTCCTTCGCCTTTATTAACGAGCAATTGTGAACGCAAGAATTTTTTCCCTTATAAAGACACAATATTAGCTACACTGTCGTATTAGGCATCTTTACCTTGGGAGCGAATCTTTTCATCTGAGCGTACTAGATGAAAGAGGAAATTTAAACACCGTCGCGAGTTACGGTTACAGTTTTTTAAAACAATGTAAGGTAAAGTCTCCTTATTCCGTGGTATTCTAAAATTGGCACCCAATTCCGAGGTATATAGAAAAACAGCGTTTTCAACCGATCCCCAAGCTATTTTTTACTGCAACATATCTTAATCAATTGATAGTTTATCATTCCATAGATAAATGACGAAATTGTTAGTTTTATATGTATATGTTTTAAAATAACCGGCAAGTTTTACACTAGCAGCCGGCCCGAACGCATGTTTCATACATTTTGGACCTCGTGCACGAAATACCTACATTTTTTTAAATAGTGTTTATCCGTTAATTTTGAGCTTTATTTGTTTTTATTTAGATTTGAATATTTGAAGGACTATATTTTCAATCGAAAACAATCAACTTTTGTGAATATTTGTAAAGAAATTAAGGTGAAAATAGGTTTTGAAAATACCTCGGCGTTAGGTGCCAAATATTTTAGCCGGTTCCTAACGCCGTGGTATACCGCGGAATTGCGATTTCATAGACTTCATAACTTTTTCAATTTTTAGAGTCGTTTTATGTTAAATACTTCTTGTTTCGGTTTTGAATATTTAAATAGGCAATAAGGTTACAGAGTCCTAATTACGAGGTACACTTTGGCGTCTCAATCACTAACTATACCGTGTCAAAGTTTACCTATTTAGGTAATTTATTGATAGATTGTATGGGAAAGCTAAAGAAAATTAATTTAAAAGAAAATTAAATTTATACATATTTCGATGCAATTTTGAGAGAGTATTGTACATATTTATGAAGATAATCTAATTAAGCTTTAAATTATTTGTTTATTATGGAAAAATCTTTTCTTTTTTAACACTCGGAATTAGGAAACGTGTTTTTTGTTACAAAACTCAATTCCGTGGTATTACCTCGGAATAAGGTTCTAGGAGCCCCTAATTACGTGGTATGGATAGAAATACTACCTCGGAATAAGGTTCTATGAGCCTCTAATTACGTGGTATGTATAGAAATAAAATACAGGATGCTCACAATATTTCAGTATGGTTTCAGTTACACCAAGTATCATTCGCGTTCAGTCACGCAAACATTCATATTCTAAAACGTTTATCATAATATTGCTCGTGCGATTCATTCACTGACTCACTCATTGATCACCCCTCCTGTAAAATTTTGTATAAAAAATTTTTTTTTCACTAATGATTCCGTATAGAAGACAAAAATTCATTCGGAACAAAAATATGGAGAGAGCTGATGATTGAGGATTTCGGAGACGGGTGAAGAGCACGTTTAAGGTATTGAAGATAGGAGGGGGGTGCTTGAGCAAATGTCATTCAAAACGTCATCCAATTGGCAGTGAGCTGAAAAAAATTCAAAATGGCGAAAAAAAGATGGCCGCCATACAAATTTCGTCGGTGTCCAACTTGGAGGGTAAAAAAATGGAAGAGTGGTTTCCTAGCAACAGATGATCAGGATCCAAAGGTCTATTCGATGAATAGAAAAAAAACCAAAATGGTGGAATTTATTTTTCCATAGAAAATGTATGGCGAATATTGAAGAGACTACAAGTTGTAAACTATGCAAGGCTTTGATGTGGTTTTTTGGAGAAATCTCAAAAAAAATATGGGAAGATATGATGATTGAGGGTTCTGAAGATGGTTGAGGAGCCCGGGCAGGGTATTGTAGATAGGTGGGAGGTGCTCAAGCAAAAATTACTCGAAACCTCATCCAGTTGGCACTGAACTGAAAAAAACCCCAAAACGGCAGATTCAAAATGGCGGCTATAATAATTTCGTCGATGTCTCACTAAGTATAAAAGATGGAAGAGTATTTTCTGGGCAAAATATGATCAAGACCTAAAGATCTACTAAATGGATAGAAAATAAATCAAGATGTCAGAATTTATTTTTCCGTACAAATTGTTTTTTTCATTGATGGTTTCGTATAGAAGACAAAAAATCATGCGAAGGAAAAATATTGAGACAGCTGATGATTGAGGATTTAGGAAATGGATGAGGAGCACGGCCAGTGCACCTATTGAAGATTGGTGGGTGGTGCTCAAACAAATATCACTCGAAACATCATCCGATTGGCAGTGAGCTAAAAAAACGATTGTACAAATGTAAAATTAGTTTTTTTTTAAGAAATCTCATCCTTACAAATTATTCGGAGCAAAAATACGGAGAGTGATGATGATCGTAGGTTTGAAAGATGGGTGAGGGGCACAGCCAGGGGCACATTCTAGATAGGTAGGAGTATATATATATACAGGGTGTTAGGAGACCGCTCTCGGAAACGAAGACAGGTGATAGTACTGATGATTACTGATAAGATATCACTAAAAAAAACGTGAAAAAAATTTTTTTTTTTACAAAAAAAAAAATTGCACTTTTTATGCAATACCTGTTTTGGAGGGTTAAACAGCCCTGAAATTGCAAAAAACTTATTTGCTGTATTTTGTAAAAGTTTGTTACGTAATTCTTGCGTGATTAAAATAAAATCAGCTGACGCTGGAGGTCAACGAAGCTACCTCCTTTGCTTCCATGGAACAAGAGTCACACCGTCATACCTAAACCTGTCATGTTATCAAATCTAAGATTTTTGTCGAACAGCTGATTGCTAACCTAGTGAGTACAGAGGCCTTATGCCGAATTTGTACATTGGGGAAACGATGATAGAAATTCGAGTATCGAAACACATTGACTAACATGACTTGAGAGTGAAATGCAACTAAACTGGCTGGTTTTAAGGTTTGAGTCCGCCAATATATTCAGCCATTCGTCTACGCTCCAAGCAGAAATTTTTAAAATAAATATTCGAAGTACCCTACTACATTATGACTTTATAATCTTATTTGATTGTAAGAGCATTAGGGTTAATTTTGCTCTGATATTATAGTCGGGCAGCAGCGACATCGGTACAATAGTCTAGCCCTGCGATCGCCAACCCGCCTGCCCAGCGTGGCGATTATGGGCATACCCTTGCAATTCATGGATTGTAAAATAAAGCCACAGCCCCTAGTCCCCGGCGGCCCCGCTATTCCTAGCTCTGGCAGCGGTTACGGTAACGGCGGGGCAGGGGGTGTCAAGAATCTCCGGAAGAGATTCCGCTGCCAACCCCGACGACTGGACCTGGCAACATATAACGCACGCACTTTGAGGACCGACGAAAAGATCATCGAGCTGGAAGAAGCAGTGAGCAAGTTGAATTGGGGTGTCATAGGGTTATCTGAAGTCCGAAGATAGGGGGAGGACTCGATAATCCTTAAATCCGGCAACTTGTTCTACTACCGGGAGGGTGATCAACAATCCCAGGGTGGTGTTGGGTTCATCGTCCACAGGTCCCTCGTTAACAACATTGTGCAAGTCGAAAGTGTGTCGAGCAGGGTAGCGTACCTTATACTCAGAATAACCAAACGGTATTCGCTGAAGGTCATACAGGTCTACGCACCGACATCGACACATCCCGACGAGGAGGTAGAGGTCATGTATGAGGATATATCAAAAGCCATGCATGCCTCTAATACCTACTACAATGTTGTGATGGGGGATTTCAACGCAAGGCTGGGTAAGCGAAGCGGTGAAGAGTTGAAAGTGGGACAATTTGGCTATGGGCGACGGAACCATAGGGGCCAAATGTTGGCCGACTTCATGGAGAAAGAAGGCCTCTATATGATGAACTCTTTCTTCGAGAAGCGGCCACACAGGAAGTGGACCTGGATGAGTCCCGATGGTTCTACGAGAAATGAGATTGACTTCATCATGTCTATCAAACGGCATGTATTCAATGATGTCTCTGTGATCAACAGGGTAAAAACCGGCAGCGATCACCGTATGGTAAGAGGCACATTGAATCTCAACATAAAGCTTGAAAGGGCCAGACTGATGAAGTCAACGCTCCGACCTTCTCGTGCCCATATCCAGAACCCCGAGAGCTTCCAACTCGCATTGCAAAACCGATTCGCTTGCCTGGCAGATTGCGATTCTGTGGACGAACTGAACAACAGGCTGGTGGAAACTGTCCATGCGGTTGGGTCTAGGTTCTTTAAGACCCACCGTAGAAATAGAACCAAAAAATTCTCAGACCATACTCTCAGTCTCATGGAACAGAGACATGAAATGAGACTGCAGTCTTCAGCAGATGCGTCTGCTTACCGGCAGATTAATAGGCAGATCTCCAAAGCGCAAACACGCGACTTACGTAACTATAATACAGAATGTATTAAAGATACGATCGAGAGAAACAAAGGCTCAAAAGTCTTCGCGAGAGATCTGTCTATCGGTCATAGCCAGCTGACGCGACTGAAGACCGACAGCGGTAGTCTCATTTCGTCTAAACCTGAGATTTTGAGAGAGGTCGAGAAGTTCTACGGACAGCTGTACACGTCAACACAGAAGCCTGTTGAAGATTTGGCTAAAGATCCCAGAGCCAAATTGACCCGACACTATACCGAAGATATCCCGGACGTCAGCCTATACGAGATTAGTATGGCTCTCAAACAACTTAAGGACAACAAGGCGCCAGGTGATGACGGAATCACAGCAGAACTCCTGAAAGCAGGTGGAAAACCGGTTCTTAAAGTCTTTCAGCGATTGTTCAATTCCGTCATCGACAAGGGCATAACGCCAGAGGCATGGCACAGAAGCGTGGTGGTTCTTTTCTTCAAAAAGGGCGATAATACCCTGCTGAAGAATTATAGACCCATCTCGCTGCTGAGCCATGTCTATAAGTTGTTCTCAAGAGTCATTACGAATCGTCTCGCTCGTAGGTTCGACGACTTCCAGCCTCCCGAACAAGCCGGGTTCCGAAAAGGCTTCAGTACCATAGACCACATTCATACGCTGCGGCAGGTTATACAGAAGACCGAAGAGTATAACCGGCCACTTTGCTTAGCGTTTGTGGACTATGAGAAAGCCTTTGATTCGGTGGAAACTTGGGCTGTATTGAGATCACTGCAGAGATGCCGGATCGATTATCGGTACATCCAAGCGCTGAAGTGCTTGTACGAAAACGCCACTATGTCAGTCCGTATACAGGACCAGACTACGAGGCCAATCCAACTGCAGCGAGGAGTGCGTCAGGGAGATGTTATCTCCCCGAAGCTATTTACCGCTGCATTGGAAGACGTCTTTAAGCTTCTGGACTGGAGCGGACTTGGCATCAACATAAACGGCGAGTACATCACTCACCTACGGTTTGCCGATGATATAGTCGTGATGGCAGAGACTCTGGGAGACCTCAATACAATGCTCAATGATCTCAGCAGAGTTTCTCAACAGGTGGGCCTAAAAATGAACATGAGTAAGACGAAGATCATGTCTAATGCTCATGTTCCGCTCCACCCGGTAATTGTTGAGAACTCAGCACTCGAAATTGTAGACGAGTACATATACCTGGGACACACGGTCCAGCTAGGTAGGTCCAATTTTGAGAAAGAGATCAACCGCCGAATCCAACTCGGCTGGGCAGCGTTCGGGAAACTTCGAGATGTCTTTTCGTCCAATATCCCTCAGTGTCTGAAGACGAATGTCTTCGAACAGTGCGTGTTGCCAGTGATGACTTACGGATCTGAGACATGGTCGCTAACAATGGGCCTCATAAGAAGGCTCAGGGTCACTCAGCGGGCGATGGAGAGAGCTATGCTCGGAGTATCCCTGCGGGATCAAATCAGAAATGAGGAGATCCGCAGGAGAACCAGAGTCACCGACATAGCTCATCGAGTCGCGAAGCTGAAGTGGCATTGGGCGGGGCACATTGCACGAAGAACCGATGGACGTTGGGGTCCCAAGGTGCTTGAATGGCGACCTCGCACCAGCAAACGAAGCGTAGGTAGACCCCCCACTCGATGGACAGACGATCTCAAGCGAGTCGCTGGTAGCCGCTGGAATCAGGCGGCACAAGATCGTGTGCTGTGGCGATCCTTGCAAGAGACCTATGTCCAGCAGTGGACGTCCATTGGTTGAAACGAACGAACGAACGAACGATTATAGTTTTTCGATATTCAAATCTAGTACCGTTTTCGAAGTGTGCAAGCTCGAACTAACCATACAGGTCGTTAACTTACATTCGTACGCACCGCCTTGAATTTATTGAGGCTCGCGGTACTGTCAAAGGAAGTAAAGGCCACGCGACTTCAAGACCACTATTTGACTCCTATTAAGTTTTGATCATCTTTTGCTAAAAAAACTACTCTTCCATCTTTTATACTTAGTGAGATAATCACCGACGAAATTTGTATGGCCGCCATCCCAAAAACCCAAAATGGTGGATACAAATCCACCATTTTGGGTTTTTCTTCAGCTCAGTACCAATGGGATGAGGTTTTGAGTAATTTTTATTTGAGCACCTCCCACCTATCTACAATACCCTGCCCGGGCTGCTCAACCGTCTTCCAAACCCTCAATCATCATGTCTTCCCATATTTTTCTTTGAGAGTTCTCCAAAGAACCGCATCAAAGGCCTGCATTGTTCACAACTTCTCTCTCAATATTCGCCATACATTTTCTATGGAAAAATAAATTCCGCCACTTTGATTTTTTTTTCTATTTATCGAATAAACCATCGGATCCTGATCATCTTTTCCAAGAAACCACTCTTCTATCTTTTATACCTTCCGAGATGGAGACCGACGAAATTTGTATGGCGGCCATCATATTTTCGCCATTTTGACTTTTTTTTCAGCTCACTGCCAATTGGATGACGTTTCGAGTGACATTTGCTCGAGCACCCACCTATCTTCAATACCTTAAGCGTGCCCATCGCTCGTCTCTGAAATCCTCAATCATCAGATTTTTACTTTAATTTAAAATATTTTTTATTTTTTAATTTTTCAAATAATTTTCATACAAAATTTTACAGGAGAGGTGATCAATCAGTCAGTCAGTCAGTGAGCGAATGAATCAGCACGAACAGCTATATATGTATATATTAATAATATACATATATTAATATTTTACACACAAACATAATTAAACAATTCATACGTATCGAATTGATTTTGAAATCTATTAATAAACTAGTAGGGCGCGTGGGTGCGCGGCCCGCAAGCGGACCGCGAGGTTTCGCTTTCGGGTATTTTGGTTTGAGCAGCCTCCACCTATCTCTCCCATATTCCTAATCCTCGATCATTATCACTCTCCATATTTTTTCTTCGAATCATTCTGCTCATCAAGTAGAACTTAAGGTCTTAATCATCTTTTGCCAAGAAACCACTCTTCCATCTTTTATACTTGGTGAGATAGACACCGACGAAATTTGTATAGCCGCCATCTTGAATCCGCCATTTTGTTTTTTTTTCAGCTCAGTGCCAATTGGATGAGGTTCTGAGTATTTTTTGTTTGAGCAGCCCCCATCTATCTACAAAACTCTGCCCGGGCTCATCAATCATCTTCCAAACCCTCAATCATCATGTCTTCCCATATTTTTCTTTGAGATTTCTCCAAAGAACCGCATCAACCGCCTTGCATACCTAGTTCACAACTTTATACTCTCTCTCAATATTCGCCATACATTTTCTATGGAAAAATAAAGTCCGCCATTTTGAATTTTTTTTGTATTCATCTAGTAGACCTTTGGATCTTGATCATGTTTTGCTAAGAAACAACTCTTCCATCTTTTATACCCTTCGAGATGGACACCGACAAAATTTGTATGGCGGCCATCTTTTTTTCGCCATTTTGAATTTTTTTTCGGCTCACTGCCAATTGGATGACGTTTCGAGTGACATTTGTTCGAGCATCCCCCACGTATCTTCAATACCTTAAGCGTGCTCTTCAACCGTCTCCGAAATCCTCAATCATCAGCTCTCTCCATATTTTTCCTCTTAATGAATTTTTGTCCTCTATACGAAACCATTTGTGAAAAAAAAATTTTTCATACAAAATTTTACAGGAGAGGCGATGAATGAGTCAGTGAATCAGAACGAACAGCTATATATATATTAATACAGTTCATTTTTGAACACCATGTAGAATTCATTCTACTCGTTTCCCTTTGAATTTTGTACCCTCGGAATTAGGAGCCATTTGCCTCGGAATTAGGATTTTTACCTCGGAATTGGAGCATTCGGACTTTCTTCATATTTAATTTAATTTTACATTTAAATCAAGTTGTAATTGTTGTCCTTTTAGGATATTTCAAGAGTTAAATAAATAACGCTTCTGATAAAAATAGCCAGTTCTTCAGAAAGGTGTAGTAAATGCTTAATTTTTGACGTTCTTTCGAGTTTTTATGAAAATACCACGGAATAAGGGGACTTTACCTTAACCCCATTTTTTATATTTCTTTTTTGAATTCATCTTGCAATATATTGTTATAAAATATTGTAATATTTGCAATTTTTATTAATTTTGTACTTAATATTGCTAAATCTTGTTTTTTCCACACTTTATGGATCAATCAAAAATGTTACCAATTTACCTAGGAAGTCCTTCCAAGTTCATTGTTACACACGTCATACGATCGCATTTGAGTGTATAAGTTACAAAGGTTGTAATTATCGAGAATGGTACCGTTTGGCCTTTTATAGGTCTTTGTGTGAGGATGGCTCTATTTGCGATTTTCTAAGGTGTGGGCCGGCTAAATGTTATTTGACGACGGTATTGTAAGCGCCTGTGGTGCTTTTGTTATAGGGTTTTATGCACGAATGTATCACTCCCACAATTTTATTATATTTTGCGAATTCACTTGCAGGAAGGAGGCTCGATAGATGATGGATGGGCGTCGCTTTTATATCATTAGAGTGTACGGTGTTAAGTTATATGGCTCTGGGGAAATATTATGCTATACGTGGCTCCTGATTCTTATAATAAAATGTATTACTTGGGTAGTATAAACTGAATAAAGATGTTAGGAACTCTGTTGTGAAGCTGCGACAGCGCAGTGCATTGCCTTTCATCCCCTCTCCCAAGGGAACTGTGCTGAATTTCGGGATAAAAAGTATCCTATATGTTACTCCATAGTATGAACTTAAATCATGCCAAGTTTCATTTCAATCCATTCAGTAGTTTTTACGTGATGCGCGCACAAACATACAGACAAACAGATAAACAGACAAACAGACAAAAATTTCAAAAATAGCTTTTTTACGTTCTATTACTTATCCCTAACATCCCCCAGTTATTATTTTGCAAAAATCTTCAATGTACAGATACGGCAATTCTACGATTTTATTATATGTTTAAATATAGATGTATATATAGAAGATATAGAATAGAAGATAACTTTACTGTATTACGTATGTTAAGATATGTGTTTTTATCACATAGATTGTTAATAAGAATCTTCTTCTTCTTTTCGTCAACTCGTTGTCGTCGTCGGAGGTTGGCTAACTGGACTTTGTTCACAACTGCCCTAAATAGTGACTTTGAACTCATGTTAAATCACTGGCGAAGGTTCTTAAGCCAGGATGTTCGTCTTGGGGTGCTAGCCAGGTAACCTCCAAGTGTGCCTGGGTGCTGCTGGTCCTTTTGGATACGTCCGAGTGGAAGAGCAGTATTCGGGCCGGTGCACCCCGGTAACATGGTTAATAATTTCGGGTATATTGTTAGCCATGGCCAATGACCTGGCGGAGGGAGGTTTCTCCGCGTGTCCCTCTGATTAGCAGAGGGCACTGCGGATGAAACTGGGGGTGAGACACCCCGGGGCGGGGGGCAGCGATGCCCATCGCGGGAGGAAGAAAACCTCGTTAAAAAATTACGGGAGGGCGCGAGCCTCTGGAGGGACAGCCCAGAGGCGAGCGGGAGCCCCAGCTGGGGCGGCTGCCGGACACCTGGGATGCATACTTTGGGTTCCCCAGGCGTCCAGCACACAGCATGAGGGTCATGCCGTGGTGGTTTTAGTGGGTACCCGGCTGGAGTCCCACATAACCTTCGTTCTGCCGCATTCGGCCGCAGAACGGGGGTACCTATAAAAGGTTTCCACCACGTCAAAAAAAAAAAAAAAGGATGTTCGTCTTCGGCCAGGTCTTCGTCTGCCCTTTATTTTGCCTTGTAAGAATAGTGCTACATAGATAAAGTAGAAAATAAAATTATACAGCAATCCATTTCAGAAATCTAGGTACGCCATAATGGTCTAGATTCTAGAATCTACATTTTTTTAAATGCATTTTTTAATTGGGTCGACCCTTTACTGTTGCTACATAATACATATACACGTAGCTGTACACTTATTTTTTCTGTCATACTTTATATTCATTATGCACCTCTTCTAATAGTTATATGTAATAGGTGGCAGTGTTTCACATTCAAAAGGCACCAGCAGGTAGACCAGACAGAATCAAAGGGACAAAATTAAATATGAATTACTTCTTCAAGGCGACATCGAGTCTATTAAACTCAAGTTTAGCGCCCGTCTCAATGGCAAGGCAATGATTGAAGGCTTCTAAACAATCCATTCATCGTCAATGGCATGGCCCACATTCCTTGTGTAATCTTTTTACAGCACAATGAATGTCACAATGGACGTTCGCCCATTGACAGTTTAAAATACTGACTCCCATAGTTCTAAATTAATGTAACCTTTTTCAAAAATTCACTGAACGCACACCGCCCAAGGTGCTTACAGTCTTTTCATTGTGAAACTGGGAGAATTACAATTTCAATCTTCACGTTCAAGTGGTAGAGTCTCATTTTGAACAAAAGTGTTGCTTGAGATAGGTATTGCTGTTGGTTCTGGTCTTTGTCGTGGGCACAAATACCATAAAACACGCGTTGTTTCGTGATGTTGGAGTGTAATAAATTTACCATTGCGCATTATGTTAACCATTGAAATGGCACTTGACTTAAAGAAAATTTAATAGATTTTAAAGTGAAATTCTCAATGATTGAATCGCATTTTAGTAGAGTATTTTTAGATATTTTTTTTCTGCAATAATTTTATGAGAGCTATTCTTCAAAACATTAAACCCTGATACTTACATGGTTCATAGTTGTAGCTTTTGTCAAAATAGGAATAAGTCATTGTTATTTTGCATTTTGAAATAATAGGTATATTAAATTCTGTTCTACTAATTTAGATAGGTACATACATAAACATTACTTTTTCGGGCTAAATAAATTGTATTATTCCTGCGTTCTTTTCAGTGTACTGTATACTGTATATGTAACTGTATACGTAAAATAAATATATATCTATACAGTAGTCTAGTGGTTTTAAATAATACTGGTCAATGTTAATTTAACGGCACGTGTATAAAGTTTGGAACTCGCGGCGTTTTCGGAAAAAATCATATCCCAGGTACCGACCCAAAAAAAAAGGATAGGGGTGGGAGTGTTCCCTATTCATTTTTTTTTGGTCAGGTGATTCTTATAAAGAGCCACGGGTCCCTTACGGACTCATTCATCGCCTCGCCCGCGAGTACGTTGCAACTCCCAAATTTTGTTAGCTCTCTGCGTTCGTTAGCACGGAAATGCTTCAAACTAAAAACTACGCGATGTCCTACATGGCGCCTTACAAGAACGAGTCGCCGAAATTCGTCCCGATTGCGCCGAACCCTGAAAAAGATGTGGATTGTACAACTGTGACACGAAAGTACACATACAAAAACAATTACACAGGAGCACAAGCGGCGTCCATTGCGAGGAGGAACGCACGTGAAAGAAATCGCGTTAAACAAGTGAACGATGGTTTTAACGCGTTGAGAAAAAGACTGCCTGCAGCGGTCGTCAACGCTCTGTCGGGCGGCGCACGGCGCGGATCTGGGAAGAAGCTTAGCAAAGTTGACACTCTGAGGATGGTCGTGGAGTATATAAGGTACTTGGAGCGTTTAATAGATGAAAGTGATTCAGATTTGGGTGTGATTCAGGAAACTAGCGTTCCTATGGAAACATCTTTGTGTGAGGTCGACGAAGGGATTTTCGGCGGGAGAAACTCTCCGTATTCCGACTCGGTGGCTTCGCCTGCTGATTCCGAATGTTCGTCTGGTGTTTCGTCAGGTTATTCTGCAGGTAATGATTGTTATAAAAACAATTATTACAGTGAGACTAATCCTGTGGATGACAGTGAATTATTGGATGCGATAACGTGGTGGCAACAAAAGTAGGGAATTATAACAGACCAATAATATTGTGTAAATCTAGTCTTTGGTGTAAATTAGAGTAGGAACTAAGTGACAGAAAAATGTATAGATATAATTAATATATGGCTGTGAACATAATATATTTTATGTAAGAAAATTTGTAAAATAATATTGTAAAATGAAATAGTTTAAGTATAAAAATATTGATGATGAAATAAACTTTTGTTTTTTATTACATCATACCTCACACCAGTATTTATTTTGTTTCTTTTTACCGTGGCACACTCTTACCTGGCGCAGGTTTGTTAATCCAGGTTAGATAATTACTGAAAAATAGATGGAATTATTTATTTAGTAGGTACTTAAGTCTTCTTTTTTCTATTTTCATTAATACTATCTCTTCGATTATCACTTCTTCCTTTCATTTTTACGTCGACGATCTACAGATCTATGCCTCAGATACTGTGGATAGAATTTCCACTACTATCAATTTAATAAATACAGATCTGAATAAAATTTATGAATGGTGTAAATCGTACGGTCTTTCAGTAAATCCCAGTAAATCGCAGGTTATTATTATAGGTAGTCCTAAATTAACGATAAGACTGACCAACCTGCCTGCTGTTCGCTTCAATGATGTAGTTTTGCCATTCAACAGCACGGTTAAAAATCTTGGTCTTATCATTGACAACTCTCTGTCCTGGGGTCCACAGGTGGCTCAGGTGGCAAGAAAAACATTTGCGACTACTGGCTACCTAAGACGTTGGAAAAATCTCTTGCCAATTAAAACTAAAATTTCGCTGGCCAATACATTGTTGCTGCCAGTCTTAGACTACGCCGACTCCTGTTATCCAGACATTACAAAAGAACTCCTCAACAAGCTTGAGAGGTTGCAGAACCTGTGCATCCGATACATCTTTGGCCTGCGAAAGTTTGACCACATATCGCAGTATAGAGCGCAGCTAAAGTGGTTGTCGGTCGAGCGGCGGAGGGATATGCATGCATTGTCCCTTCTATACAGTATCCTTTATCACCCGCAAACTCCGATGTATTTAACCCTAGATAACTAAACTATATTCAGAGTTACATAGTAACTAAACATTCGTCAGGCGGACTACGCAATAAAAAACGTGAATATTATAAAAATTATTTAACGAAAATAGGATAATGTTACATGGCACTAAAGTTTGGTTTAATATGAACTAATTATGAGAATTAAAGTAATAAATTACTATCTCATATAGCTCCTATATATGTCAACATTGTGTGAGTCACGAATAGAATTTTTGCATTTCATGCATCGATGTTTTATCATCCTACGAGCCCTCGATGGACATAAGTAACAATTTTTTATCCCAATTGTCACTTCTAGGTTAGAAGAATCACCAAGAATATCTATTACCATGACCTTGATGTGACGCCGCAAAATCATCGTCTTTATTCGCTGCCATAGATAGTTCTTCCATCAGTTGGTCTCCTGTCTTCATGACAAAATCGCGCCGAAACTTTGTTTTTTTTATTTCTCAGGTTTTTCAAGATGTGAACAGCATAAGCATTGATTGTAGACAGGTTTAGCATATTATAAAAAGTAAAGGGGTCGGCAAGTTAGCTGACAATTCGTTCATTACCCTGGTTTGAGTTCGAAATCTCGTTTCATCAATATCGCCCCCTAAAAAATCATCGCAGTCTATAATTTAGGTTCTTTGTCTCTTACTTTGTTGTATGATGTCATTTTCAGACTCCAAAAATTCAGTAAACAATTTTATTACTGCCATTGTCTTGATGTATTTCTTCCTCCAAACTATCCTCTATCTGCAAAACTAAATTATCAGATCCCTTCGTTAGATTCATCTTTCCTTTGTGCTTCAAGCTACTGACTTATTTGCTCTTCTTGTTTTTTCATAGCCATTCATAAAAATAATAGGTATAAATCATGTTAAAAATTAAAATGATTCAGTTACAATAAAAAAAATACTGAATATTTCATAAAACTGCGTAAAATTTCATCTTTTTACGATAAATTTTGTTTAGAAATATTCTAATAAACATAATTTACATTTAATCTAAAAATAAACATTTCGTTTTGGCGTCTACATTTAAAAAATAATCAAACAGTAATAGCACATACCTTGGCAAAAAACTTGCGTAGTAACTAAACTTTCGTCGTCCGGACGACGATATAGCTGTAATTCAACTCCTAATTATCGTTAAATCGAAATTTCATCACGTAATGTACTAATTACACCAATCAGGAAGGTAAACGAAGAGTGGCAGGCGGGGGACCAGGGGAAGTAAGAGAACTCAACTTTCGAAGGAAGGGGCGTCGTCGCCTGGACGAATGTTTAGTTATCTAGGGTTAAAGGAAAGATTTACCTTCCTTGGAGCAGGCAGTGAATTCTCCCTTCGCTCCTCGGTTGACAATATACTCAGGGTGCCCTACTTTCGCACGGACTATTATGGTAACTCGTACACGGTTAATTGTGTCAGACTCTGGAATTCCCTTCCTGCAGATATTCGACATTCCAAGTCACTGCAAATTTTCAAAAATCGTTTGAAAGATTATTACCTATCTATGTAACTTTATAGTGTAGAAAGTATATATATATATATACATATATATATATATATATATATATATACATATATATATTATATTTATATTTATATATATAATATTTATATAATCATATTATTTATTTATTTTTAATATACCTACACTTTGGTCTAAGTATATATTATGTAATATTAGAATGTAAATATTATGTAGTGTATTTTATTATAATTATATTGTAGAAAAATTTTTATTTAGTGCACCATCCCGTTCTTTCACCTTACTCCTCTCGCCAAAGGTTGTCTGTGAGAGATCGCTCTGAGCGATAAGACCGCCTTTGCATACAAATCTGTAGTGCCTCTATTCAACTGTACCTTTTTTTTCTTTTTTGTGTGCAATAAAGACATATTCTATTCTATTCTATTAAGTTGTTAGCGGAATTTAATGTTCCCGTATAATCTCAATTAGAACTTGATTATCTACAAGTCTTATTCTACTATATTATATTCTCATCCCATAATATTATTACATACCTATTTTATGTTTAAACGTGATGGATTTATAAGCAACTATCATAAATGTTGTTGTAAATGAAGAGAAACATTTAATTTTTCAATTTAAGATATAATTTTATGGAGTGGTATTATAAAATGTATTTGCAGAAATAATTAAGGGGATCGAACACCGCCGCAGGAGCCGCAAAAGTTGCAAGAGGCATATTTTTGGCTATGACTGCATAGTTCATTTAGTAGCTTGCTTATCCGACAACGGTCTGGATTTAGACCAGAAATATAATGGGTTTTACTCTCAAGAAATTCTCAGTAGCAGCTCGAAGTTACTCCCCATACTTCAGAGATCATATTATACAGTTAAAGTAAAAGGTAAGTGGTGCTGAACATCTGGTTTCTCTGCAGTCGTGTCTGATTGCTGTTCTTTTGAACTATGAGAGTGAGATAACAGAAAGTGAACCTATCTTCACTCACACATTTGTACACTGTAGAATCTCTATCGTAGTCTTAATTAAAAACTAACTTAGTCGTAGTATAACCACCGTGGCTGAAATTCGGATGAGAATTTTTAGATGAGATTATTTCTTTTCGCTTATGAAAATGCGATTGCCGTAAGTACCAGCATCACGTCATCAATATTTCAACATATTGAAAAATATGTTGTATACCTCTTGCGACTTTTGCGGTTTTTGCGGATCTTGTAAGTATGCGATCATTTTTAAAGTCCAATTTACACTGAACAACAAATTGATAAGGAACACACACTGTGCTATTGAACCTGAACATTTTTTAATTACTTTAAATACTTGTAAAGGCGTAACCCGTTTACAGTTTTACTAGCATTAATATAGAAATTGATTTAATGTCCAATGTAAGAGGCGTTGTCAAGGTGCACGTATCCGCTATAGCTCTATATTAGTGGTTAGTGGCAGAAAAAGAAAAAGACATTTCTTATAATAATATTTATCAATTATCATTTTAGTTACCTACGAGTACTTCTTTGTTACTTATAAAATTAACTAAAATGATAATTGAAAAATAACAAAAGAACTAAATATATTTCAAAATTAAATATTGACAAAATAATCACAAGAAAAAGACCTCAAATTAAAATTATACAATGGTGAATTTAGAAAAATAAGTTTTCAAATTTGTTAGAATTTATGTGACTTGGGTTAGTTATCATTTATCATCACTATAGTCGGTATCTGGGGACACGGCAGTGCCATTGTCAAGTTGAGCAATAGTTATAGTTATAACTAGTTACTTGTTTACAAGTAACTTATTTTCACTTAATCTTAGATAGAATAGAATAGAATTATTTTTATTCAAATAAACTTTTACAAGTACTTTTTAATCGTCAATTGAATTTACCACTGGCTCGGAATGCCATTCCAACCGAGATAGAACAATACCACCGGCTCGGATACAGATTTAACTGGCAAGAAGAACCTGAAGAAACTCAGTTTGTTGCTCTCATTTTTCAAAAATTCGTATCGTTTATGTTGGAAATATAATTATTGCAACAGGTATAAAAAAAGTGAAAGCGTTTAATAATTAAAGCGAGATATCGATACATTTAAAGATAAACTGCGGTCAAAATGTATGTTACAACTAACCGCAACACTAACACGTTATAAACTTATAATATTTGATACAGTTAGGTTCTAATTAAACCACGTGAGTTAACTCGAACACGATATGAGCGGGCAATTAAAATATGAAATGTGTTCAATGTTTATTAATATTGGTATAATATGTAGTTTTTATTTGTCGGTAGTTTTTTAATCAAAATGTATAGGATTATTTACTGAAGCAGCCTACGACCGTATTACTGAGAGACCCTGGGTTCGAACTCCGATAGTCAGTTTAGAAACTAATATATCAGGACTACAAAAATGGCAAGGGCCGATGTCGGGCAGCAGCGACATCGGTACAATAGTCTAGCCCTGCGATCGCCAACCCGCCTGCCCAGCGTGGCGATTAAGGGCATACCCTTTGCATATGGATTATAAAACAAAGCCACAGCCCCTAGTCCCCGGCGGCCCCTCTATTCCTAGCTCTGGCAGCGGTTACGGTAACGGCGGGGCAGGGGGTGTCAAGAATCTCCGGAAGAGATTCCGCTGCCAACCCCGACGACTGGACCTGGCAACATATAACGCACGCACTTTGAGGACCGACGAAAAGATCATCGAGCTGGAAGAAGCAGTGAGCAAGTTGAATTGGGGTGTCATACGATTATCTGAAGTCCGAAGAGAGGGGGAGGACTCGATAATTCTCAAATCCGGCAACTTGCTTTACTACCGGGAAGGTGATCAACAATCCCAGGGTGGTGTTGGGTTTCTCGTCCACAGGTCCCTCGTTAACAACATTGTGCAAGTCGAAAGTGTGTCGAGCAGGGTAGCGTACCTTATACTCAGAATAACCAAACGGTATTCGCTGAAGGTCATACAGGTCTACGCACCGACATCGACACATCCCGACGAGGAAGTAGAGGTCATGTATGAGGACATATCAAAAGCCATGCATGCCTCTAATACCTACTACAGTGTTGTGATGGGGGATTTCAACGCAAGGCTGGGTAAGCGAGGCAGTGTAGAGTTGAAAGTGGGACAATTTGGCTATGGGCGACGGAACCATAGGGGCCAAATGTTGGCCGACTTCATGGAGAAGGAGGGCCTCTACATGATGAACTCTTTCTTTAAGAAGCGGCCACACAGGAAATGGACCTGGATGAGCCCCGACGGTTCTACGAGAAATGAGATCGACTTCATCATGTCTACCAAGCGGCATGTATTCAATGATGTCTCTGTGATCAATAGGGTGAAAACCAGCAGCGATCACCGTATGGTACGAGGCACATTGAATCTGAACATAAAGCTCGAAAGGGCCAGACTGATGAAGTCAACGCTCCGACCTTCTCGTGCCCATATCCAGAACCCCGAGAGCTTCCAACTCGAATTGCAAAACCGATTCGCTTGCCTGGCAGATTGCGATTCTGTGGACGAACTGAACAACAGGCTGGTGGAAACTGTCCATGCGGTTGGGTCTAGGTTCTTTAAGACCCACTGTAGAAGTAGAACCAAAAAATTCTCAGACCATACTCTTAATCTCATGGAACAGAGACATGAAATGAGACTGCAGTCTTCAGGAGACGCCCTCGCCTATCGGCGGATTAATAGACAGATCTCTAAATCACAAACACGCGATCTGCGATACTTTAACACCGAGCGTATCAAAGAAACCATTGAGCGGAACAAAGGCTCAAAGGTGTTCGCGAGAGATCTGTCTATCGGCCAGAGCCAGCTGACGCGACTGAAGACCGACAGCGGTAGTCTCATTTCATCTAAACATGAGATTTTGAGAGAGGTTGAGAAGTTCTATGGACAGCTGTACACGTCAACACAGAAGCCTGTTGAAGATTTGGCTAAAGATCCCAGAGCCAAATTGACCCGACACTATACCGAAGATATCCCGGACGTCAGCCTATACGAGATTAGTATGGCTCTCAAACAACTTAAGGACAACAAGGCGCCAGGTGATGACGGAATCACAGCGGAACTCCTGAAAGCAGGTGGAAAACCGGTACTTAAAGTCTTTCAGCGACTGTTCAATGCCGTCATCAACGAGGGCATAACGCCAGAGGCATGGCACAGGAGCGTGGTGGTTCTTTTCTTCAAAAAGGGCGATAATACCCTGCTGAAGAATTATAGACCCATCTCGCTGCTGAGCCATGTCTATAAGTTGTTCTCGAGAGTCATTACGAATCGTCTCGCTCGTAGGTTCGACGACTTTCAGCCTCCCGAACAGGCCGGGTTCCGAAAAGGCTTCAGCACCATAGACCACATCCATACGCTGCGGCAGGTTATACAGAAGACCGAAGAGTATAACCGGCCACTTTGCTTAGCGTTTGTGGACTATGAGAAAGCCTTTGATTCGGTGGAAACTTGGGCTGTATTGAGATCACTGCAGAGATGCCGGATCGACTATCGGTACATCCAAGCGCTGAAGTGTTTGTACGAAAACGCCACTATGTCAGTCCGTATACAGGACCAGAATACGAGGCCAATCCAATTGCAGCGAGGAGTGCGCCAGGGAGATGTTATCTCCCCGAAGCTATTTACCGCTGCGTTGGAAGACGTCTTTAAGCTTCTGGACTGGAACGGACTTGGCATCAACATAAACGGCGAGTACATCACTCACCTACGGTTTGCCGATGATATAGTCGTAATGGCAGAGACTCTGGGAGACCTCAATACAATGCTCAACGATCTCAGCAGAGTTTCTCAACAGGTGGGCCTAAAAATGAACATGAGCAAGACGAAGGTCATGTCTAATGCTCATGTTCCGCTCCACCCGGTAATCGTTGAGAACTCTGCGCTCGAAATTGTAGACGAGTACATATACCTGGGACACACGGTCCAGCTAGGTAGGTCCAATTTCGAGAAAGAGATCAACCGCCGAATCCAACTCGGCTGGGCAGCGTTCGGGAAACTTCGAGATGTCTTTTCGTCCAATATCCCTCAGTGTCTGAAGACGAAAGTCTTCGAACAGTGCGTGTTGCCAGTGATGACTTACGGATCTGAGACATGGTCGCTGACAATGGGCCTCATAAGAAGGCTCAGGGTCACTCAGCGGGCGATGGAGAGAGCTATGCTCGGAGTATCCCTGCGGGGTCAAATCAGAAATGAGGAGATTCGCAGGAGAACCAGAGTTACCGACATAGCTCATCGAGTCGCGAAGCTGAAGTGGCAATGGGCGGGGCACATTGCTCGAAGAACCGATGGACGTTGGGGTCCCAAGGTGCTTGAATGGCGACCTCGCACCAGTAAACGAAGCGCAGGTAGACCCCCCACTCGTTGGACAGACGATCTCAAGCGAGTCGCTGGCAGCCGCTGGAATCAGGCGGCACAAGATCGTGTGCTGTGGCGATCCTTGCAAGAGACCTATGTCCAGCAGTGGACGTCTATTGGTTGAAACGAACGAAAGAACGAATAATATAATTATTTATCAACTCAGGAAATTTTTCGGACTTGGGATTTTTTTCATACTCATATTCATGTTTCATAAACATATACGTTTTCTATAATTTAAGCTCTAAGTTACAAGTCTCATAAGTTATTAATAACTCTTGGTTTCTTTGATTAAAAATCATTTTAATAGAAGCTATTAATCGAAAGAAAGTGAAACATTAATTAAAAATAAATCGTATGAACGTATCTATTGTAACGCGCTAAGTATAATTAGCTTTAACAAATGTATTAGCAAATGAAAGCTTGGTCAAGTGAAATCGACACACAATAGTCAAAGAGATAGACAAAAGCTTACCGAAAAGCATTATCACTTAAAAAAATTGAAGTAATCTATACTTAAAACATTATAAATAGCGCTACGACGCTTTAACTTTTTTGCTCCTTTCGTGCAATAATGATAAAATTAATTAATAGGTAATATCACTTAATGATAGAGTTGGATCGAGTAGAAACTTTAGTCAAAGAATATTAACTATTATAAAAGTATACTTTAACTGCTATTACTGCGTAAAGAAACGATTCTCTCTCTCTCTCCCAATTATCTCCCGCTATTACTAGTAACTAGTAGTAGAAGTTCGCCTAGCAGTATTCTGTGTAGTCTTGTCATTGTCAGCAGTAGGTTCGCTTGTATGAAGTGTCGAATGTATGCTAAAGACCACATCATATAATATATCTGCACTATTAAAATACGCTCAGCCGTATTATAAGCTGCAACAATAACTACCTAAGTATATTGCGAATTAGCAAAAGGCGCAAATGCCGCAATCAACGCATTTTTCAGTACTGAAAACGCGAAAGGCTACTGCAGTGTGAATCAAGCACATCAGATGCACTGACGTCACTCAAGTCATCCATATTTCTTCAACGCGTCCGATGCGACCGACTCGTGCCTCTGACGTCATTCGCATGTCAAAAGTGCAAATGACGTTACTTATGTATTATATGTCAACTACTAAGTAATTTAGGTATACGAGTACTTTAAGATTTAATACTATTTGAAACGTTTATTACAAACGCGTAATACAGAAGGTTGTTATCCTTACAAAAGTAATCCGTCTGTTGCGGTTTATCGTTAACTTTTCGTAAACATCACGAACAGAAAGAAACTCACGTGCCCCGTAACAAGATTACGGAGCATGGACACAAAGCGAAACGAATTCGATTAGAATTAACAGTTTACGGAATTCGCTAACATGCATTTTTTTCCAAATAATACAGGAATAGGAAATAATCTATTAATACAACACTAATCTTAAGAAGTTCATACAGCAACACGATTTGCATTTAGAGTTAACTTAAACTCGAGAACAGTGTAAGAATCATAAATATAAGGTAAAACGCAGAGAACGGGAATTTGATTTCGTTTTTAATTGCTATCGTTAGTTACGTTTCTATCACAATACCGGCCATAATCGTAAACTTCAATCTACGATACCGAATAATCTACATTAATACACACGGACATTAAATATTACCAACCATTTTGATTATTTTTATTTTTAAGAATTTTATAGCCCTTCTTCAATGTATTCGTCATTTTTTATGTTACCCTTAAGACATCCTAAGACTGCTTACCAAGCAAAATCCAATGATAGTTCAAATGATATGAAGTTAAGTGTAGAAATCCATCCAGCCGATTGGATGGTGACAATGGACAGGTACAAAGTAATAAAGAATATTAAAAACACACAATGACACATACGTGCGAAAAACATAACCCTAACTTGGCAGTCGGGTAAATACAATAGGTACTTCTGAAAGTAAAAAATACGCTTTCAGTAGTAACACTTCGCTTTTGAAGGTTTTGTGAATTGCAACGCATTTCTCAGTACTGAAAACGCGAATAATATTACGAAATATGGACAGAAAGCGATACGAATTCGATTAGAATTAAAAGTTTCCGGAATTCGCTAATATGCTTCTGGTTGCCTTCGAGCATTTGTTGTCCCATAACTAACAAAATTTATCATAAAAGGTTTGGCCTCAGCTATTAATGTAGAGTCAGTCGGTTTTGCTTTTCACACGCCAAAGCGTTGTGTCTCGAACATAACGATAAAGGATGGTGGTAGATATAATTCGATGCGAACTTCTTTGTCGCCGTATCAGGCCCGCTTTATTCGCACATGTAAATGCATTTAGCTCCCACCTCCTTATCTCGGCGAACACCATTAATCTTGTATAACAATGTCGTCCCAGTGTGACCACATCGGCGACTTAATCAACAATTCTCGAGTATAATTTCAGCACAATTTCGGAGTCCGGATAAATCGATATCGGTGCAAACCTATAAAGACAAAAAGATTCATATCTCCCTTTAATCAAGCCGAAGCAGGTTAATTTAAGAGTTGGCAACGGCTTCCCATATTATTTTTATTAACGCACTCTTCTCGCACGCCTTCGGAACTGATAATCGCAAATCGAATTTTTCAGCAGCATTCTGGGAAATGATTCTTAGGTATTTGTTTACATTTTGCTTGTTTTTAGTTCTCTATCGCTTAGCTTGACAAACGAGTCATTATCATATTTTATAGTTTAGTACTTGTAAGTCAAAATAAAGAAAAGAATATTTTGAATAAAAAATTGGCTATCTGTAAAGTCGGTTTACGGACTTTTTACGGACGATAATTTTACGTGATAACGTCAAAGGAAAATAAAGAGAGATATAAGTACTATACGTCACAAGCCGCTTAGGCCGATCGTACCTTCACTATCGCTTGTTCCGCGCTCTCGATTGCAGGCGGTACATGACAATGAGTCATGCTTTTTCATGCGTGTAGCCGGCGTTCATCGATTTATAAACACGCTATCACGTCAAAAACATCTCTAGTTACGAACTTTCCACAATAACTTTTCACGAACTTTAAGTGACTATTTATGAATGAATGTATGGACAAATTGTTCAAAAACACATTATATTAAATGTAAAATCTTCTTTTCTTTTAGAACGCTTTTCAGTTTGGGAATGAATACGAATTAAGCCATACATTGTGCAGTTACAAGAACTTCTCATTTGAAATTAGTATATCCGTGGTAGTTCCGCATAAATATAATTAAGCGACAGAGCGGGACACGGGCCGTCGCTTATGCAAATGTTTTATGGCCTCCGCCTCGTCTCCCGCTCAAGATTTATAGTATTGCGTTCGGTTACTTACATTCAATGTTATTTGTTCTTCGTGATCGGACATTTGTGACTGTTCGTTCAATACTTGTTATACACTACTTTGATCTTGTGCACTGAACACGTAATCCCATCAAATTTTGATAGGGGCTTATTCAAGGGACAGATTAACAAATTACTAAAACCATAGCATTAGCGATTCCTCTGGTGCCGCAAATATTTATGACCGGTGGTGATCACTTAAAATCAGATTTGACTGCTCGTTTGCTCAGTATTCATATTATTAAAAAAAACCTCATATCCTTATCAATTGGATGAAAAGTATCTTATGGGTTAGGTATGACCGTCTTTATAGGATCTCTTTGCCATATTTCAACTTTATCGGAGGAACGATACTCGAACGAATATATTATACAACACACAGACAAATAAATAATTATTTTTATACTTCATTTAAGTATACAAAATGTAGTATCCGTGTGGGAAAATTATATCACACTGAACAAACATTAATATTAAAAACTGGTGTTCAAAGTCGAGAAAACAATAGTAAATGCACTCTCATAAAGTATATGAAATCGTTGCCTATAGCCCGAGGCCGCATGTACATAGGTAGAGATACGAGCAGTAGACGAGTCTGTAACGAGCGGCAAATATAAATAATGGTCGGATACCGGCTTCCTCTGCCGTCGGCAACCACGCATGTGTAAGGTCGGACAGAGCAAACAATTTTCACACCGCTATTTCTTATCTGAGATAAAAGTTATCTAGTTACTGCAATCTAAAGATCTAAAGTTTCGCGCAAATTTTAAATCAAGTTGGCTCTATCTATTACGCATAGATGATCATGATCGATCTGCCAGCGCACTGTGCTTCGTTCCACGTCTTCTGGTGGTGGTGGTGGTGGATTTTTACTGCACAAGACGCGGCCAATGCTTTCGTATATTCTTTCACATAATGCACAAAAACTTCTTGTGCAGAATCGATTCTTCTGGAAGTACCTACGCATACGAATTTTGTTACCATGACCAGTGTGCTTAGTGTAAAATCGGAGCACTCGAAAACGAACTCGAAAACTATTGATCGAATCACAAGTGAATTCAGAGCAAAATGAATTCAAATACTCGTATTTTAAAGTCGTGATTCCATAGTTCGAATATGTATTTTACAACATTTCTGCTTGGGGCGCTCGTTGTGTTCGAATGCTGAATGTATTGGCGAACTCAAACCTTAATACAAGCCATTTTAGGTCTATTTTACTCTGAAATCGATCAATAGTTTTCGAGTTCGTTTTCGAGTGCTCCGATCTTAGACTAAGCACTCTGTATTATGTGAATTCAAGGTTCCAACTTTTGAATCATGATGATGCAAAGGCCCAATGACTTCTTTGTATACCATAAATAGAAGTCATTGGTACTACACATCTAAACAGCGAGAACGGAGAGTCTATATAGATCGTAATATAGTCGTATATTAAAAATTAAAATTGAAGCCAAAATAAAACTTGTTGAATAATAAAATTGAGAGTTAATTTTTTGTCTTTGGAGGCAGTGTGTATTGTGAATATGTATATAGCTGAATACCTAATAGTAAGCCTAATAAGAAAAAATATGTATACGTATTGGTAATTCAGAAGAAAATTATCCTGTTGGTACGTGTTTTATTTTTTCTGATCTAAATAACAATACTATAAATACAAAGGAATCTCACATGCCAGCGGAATTATTTGAAAGAAAAAAGTGTGACGCATCTGTCGAAAACTGGAAGCTGTTACAAAATCCAATTACCACTATTAATAATTAGCCGTAACACAAGCGTACTTACTTGACCGCAAATCGTAAAGTATTGCATTACACTACACACGCATACAAATATGAATGACTAGTGATACTCGATATGATCTACGAAAGTACGAAACTATGGAATATAATTAAAAGTTGGAAATCTCTTCTTCACTATATGATTTCTTGTAAACGAATACATTGAGAGCTGGCGAACTGTTTGTTCGAATCGTTTTGTACTGGTCTGTATAAAACTTGTAATTTTCAGAGTATTTCTTTCTCCCATTGTTCGTCGTATTTAGCGAATTTTAACGATTCTATGTTGCCACCTAACCACCTATCTATACATATTAATTATTTCATATTAATAAATTACAATAAACTAAAACTAGAACAAGTTGATGATAAGAGTTACTTTAGAGTATTGTAAGACCAGAGTTTTACTTACAAAAGTAAGCAATTACTATAACAATTTGTAACAATTTGAATCACTCAAAAGATTTCAACGAGAGACAGGCTTGCCTGGAGACTGATATTCGTTTTATTTATATACAAAGAGTTCCTACAGGTCTTTCGAAACAGCTAAATTATATAAAATCTAGACAGGCATTTACTCTTTGACCAAATCGTATTTAGCTCTTAGAGTATTCGACACTCTCAAAAATATAAATTGTGTAATCGGAAGATGCTTTTTGATGTGCAATTTGAGAATCATTTCCGCACGAACAACGTCAAATACTCAACACTTATTGCGTTTGCAACAATTTTTTCATACTTCCTCGTCTTTTTCGGTATCTGCGGTTGCTTTCTTAGAGTAAGGGCGTTTGTGCACTTACTCGTTTTCGATTCGTTTTCGATTCGTGTTCGTTTTTTTAATGAACATCATAAAAACGTATACGAAATTCACGAATGACATTTGTGCACTTAATCGTGATTTCACTATACGTTTTAAGCATTTCGTAGATAAAACCGTGTTCATAATGTGTGCTGCATTTAATCGTCGTCAGCTTTTCGCACTTCTCTTATACATTCGTAGGCGATCATCACTTAATGACATGACATGACATGACATCATGAAAAAACTTTTTTTAATTACTATCGAAAGAATGTTGCTACTTTCGATTTCATATTGTGTCATATAAAAAAAAGATTCCTCGGCAAGACACACGTTTTAGAGAATGCATAACTCCAGAAAAAATGCTGGCAGTAACACTAAGGTAAGTGATTATGAATATTTCACACGGTACGGTTAGTATCAAAATTATCTAAGCATACGACATATATTTTGTGAACATCCCAAGTGGACATTACGCTCTTGTAAGAAAACAGTAACAACTAAGTATCAGAAATGATATTTTTTATGAAATGTTCATATTTTGCTGATAGTTTTTGACTACCAACCACAGGTATGGAAATTTTGATTATACTACAATATTTAGGTATTTTACTCGAAGTAAAACTAATTTGAATGAAACAAACGATTTATTTTAATGCCAAACTAAGTAGGTATTAATTTTTAATAATAATCAACTGCGTTGAATCATGTTTTGTTGGAATTCAAGAAATGCAAATACCTATGTTTTCCAAATACCTCACAACATCAGGACTCATCTCTGCCCTCTTTCCACACACCATTCCACTCGCGTCCTTATTTTAAAACGATTCGATGTGAAGAATTCACGAATATATAAACACGAAAACGAATCGAAAACGAGTAAGTGCACAAACGCCCATACAGTTATAAGGAAGGCTATGTCGAATCGTGTTTTCACGAAACACGAAAACGAATCGAAAACGAATAAGTGCACAAACGCCCTAACGATTATGCTTTTGAAAATCGCTTAAGTGAACTTCGAATTAGAAATAGTTGTAATTTTAACCACATGTGGGTAGGTAGTTCTCTCAAGTTGATTTTTTATTGTTAAAGAACTATTAAAGGGCCTTGGTACACTTCAGTGGTTGCACTATTAGACATATTACTCCCTCGTGCTTCAGAAATCGCGTAGAGTTTGCACATAATCTCGCTCCAGTCGCGACGGATTGCGTTTCATCACACTATGAGAGTGAGTAAATAGAGAAATCACCTGTACGCACACACACACACACACACTTGTGCATTTTATCTAACATCTTCGTTAAGGTTGGGTTCCTGGTTGAAATTTAGTCTGGAGGAAATCATTATTTTTATAAGTATGAAATAATCTGAGATAAGTAGTAGAACTCTGAAACGGCATTTACGAGTTTATTTTAGCAGTTTTTAACCCTTGACGCAAAAACGACGGGGTGTTATAAGTTTGATGTGTCTGTGTGTGTGTGTATGTGTGTGTGTGTGAGTGTGTGTGTGTCTGTCTGTTCCCCTGTGGCGCTCAAACGGGTGGACCGATTTGAATGCAGTTTTTTTTGTTTGAAAGGTGAATAAGTCGAGAGTGTTGTTAGCTATGTAAATCGGTCCATAATGGCCGCCGCTACAAAATGGCGGATTACATATTTTTTCACAACTCACTTAATATGGGTATCAAAAGAAAGTGCTTGACTAGTAGAATAGCACTATTGCAAATCCAAGATGGCCACCGCCACAAAATGGTGAATGTCGGGGGTTTTTTAAATTTTTAATTTATGCTTGTTTTTACAAATCTAAAAATCCACTTTGCTGGATTAATTCAAATGTGTAGACCTTTTGACTCTACTACTAAACAGGGAATTATAAATGGAAACTCAAAAAGAAGCCGTTGTACACCCTTTGCCTTTCGATCCTGATTTATTAGATAAAAAATATTATAATGCTTAAGGAGACAGTTGAGTGCGTGATCCCTAAGACGCCGGCGTGATTCCCATTAAAGAGATTATACCCTGAGCAGGCTTAATGCTCTAGGATTCAATTAGGCGAAATAAGCTTAAATGGCCTGTATCCGTTGTTATGACAGCATTCAAATTATCGAGGGCTATATAGCTTCCGTGACATTAGGCACTTAAGGAGGTGACAAAATCATTATTTGGGATAATAAATAGATACGGACAAGATGGTGTAGTGTAATGGTTGTTTGATGAGGTCTAACTTGACTAAGGTTTGTAAGGAAGTTCAATATCGCATTAGTAGACTTTTCTAATATCGTTGAATGGAAGCAGGCGTTACTTTGCGGAATTCCATGATATACAATGAATATAAAAATTATTTTGCTATAATCCGCTAACAGTGACAAATTCGTAGGCACAACACCACACAATCTTGTAGGCACAACACCACACAATCTTGTAGGCACAACACCACACAATCTTGTAGGCATAACACCACACAAATTCACCACAAAACAAACTCGACGATCGTTTCGCTCCGACACCGGAGCATCTTCGCGTCGACATCTCCTGAAGATGCTCCGGTGTCGGAGCGAAACGATCGTCGAGTTTGTTTTGTGGTGAATTTGTGTGGTGTTATGCCTACAAGATTGTGTGGTGTTGTGCCTACAAGATTGTGTGGTGTTGTGCCTACAAGATTGTGTGGTGTTGTGCCTACGAATTTGTCACTGTTAGCGGATTATAGCAAAATAATTTTTATATTCATTGTTTTCTAATATCTACTTCTGTTTCACAAAATTTTGGTGATTGGTTGCAACTGCGCCATTTATTTTTTGTGACCCTGAAACCGTAAATGAATTTATTGTCAATTATGATGTTTCCTATAATAACAGCTTATGTTTGGCATCAGTAATTGCGGTTACAATGAGTTACGATTTCTGTCGTAGCATATGTATAATGACTTGAGTTGGTAAGTGATGATGTGGTCCAAGATAGATTGTGGCTTAATTCTGTTGTTTGTCATTATGATAATGAATCTACAACTTCCACCACCACTACTACTATGTGCCCAGCGGTGGGACTGCTGGGTACTGGTCTCCTCTCTTATAGGATAGAGGGATTTAGAGCTTATATCCGCCACTTATATAGCTGAAAAGCTGTGATAGCCTAGTGGTTAGGACGACCGACTTCTAATCCGAAGTCGTGGGTTCGATCCCGGGGCACGCACCTCTAACTTTTCGGAGTTATGTGCGTTTTAAGTATTTAAATATCACTTGCTTTAACGGTGAAGGAAAAACATCGTGAGGAAACCTGCATGCCTGAGAGTTCTCCATAACGTTCTCAAAGGTGTGTGAAGTCTGCCAATCCGCTTGGCCAGCGTGGTAGACTATGGCCAAAACCCTTCTCACTCTGAGAGGAGACCCGTGCTCTGTAGTGAGCCGGTAATGGGTTGATCATGATGATGATGACCATACACGTCAAGTTTTACATATTGTATTGGGAAATTTTAATATAGCTATGCAGTAGTTAACAGTAAAAAAACTGTCTTACATATAGATAGCAGAGACGATATGAAGTAACGAGTAACGTGGGCTACATTTAGAGTCAAGTGTACAGATAGTACTATCGACAATGCGTTGACGCGTGTCTGCACTGTACGTGCATGCGGGCTGCGTTGATACGGCAAGTGATTGTTGCAGTTCAATTTAGACTGTATTTTTTTTATACAAGGTTGCAATTCAAATGGGATTATGGTCATGTTTTTAATTTATTGCCAGTGATATTCAGGACGTGACCGTCTGTCTGGTGGCAGGTTTTGTACTGAGTAAATTTCTTCGGGTACGTCATTATGTATAGTAGTAGTAGGTACCTAATGAGGAAGTACTAATCTTTAATATTGATAGAATCTATTCTATGAATTTACAATTATTTCATTGAGGTATTATTTTTCCATAATTAACATAGTTCATTTATGTAGATTTCTCCACAGTAATTTTGAAATATTAAAAAAGAAAAGTCGTGACTTACTCGTTGACTCCATTGACGTCCAGCCCAAACTCTCTGGCTTGGAAAGTTGCAATTTTGTACATTCCCTCTATAATGTAGACAAGGAATTAGATTTGATTTTTCGAAATTACCATATATTTATTGTAATTTATTGGATAGCGCAGTCTTTATTTAAAAATACCACGCCGACAAAGTCTCCCTCATTAACTAGTTGTAATATTTTTGCAGTTCTTTGATTTACACGAATGCAAATAGGCTTATGTGGTTTTGATGAAAAACTGAAAAGTCCCTTCACAAATAAGGATTTAGTAGGCAGGAGGTTACCTGCTTATTGTGAATCGAAAATCAGTATAACATAACGAACCCGTTGAAGTAAAACATAATTTCCCACGAAACGTGCGAAAGGCTTCCGCATAATGCATCAGGTGCTCTACTTGCCGCCTCCCCGAAAGGGTTCGTAAATAATTCCCCATTTTTAAAGGGTCCCCATTATTCTTATTCCGATCGACAATCGCTCTCAAGTGTCAGCTTTTTTCTGACAGATATAAAACTAATATTGGTAGGTCGCATCCTCTTCCGCTACTTTTTGCTCGTCATTGCTCCGCGTATACTAACCTTAATGAAATAGTAGTTCCCTATGTATAAAGTATCTTGTACCTAAAGCATGTAAAGTATCTTGTACCTATGTAAAAAATGTATAATACACTACGAGATATGTAAGATTGTGTGCTATTTTGTTACAAAGTTTTTGCTGCGGCAAATATAAGTTACTAAAATATTATACAATTTCTACGACAAGGTTATAATCATTTTGAAGTCGGCGTTAGATTTTTCTTTTCTACTCTTAAAAATATTATTGATGTAACTTTTAAAAGTTGTAGTGGAATACACTTTTTTGACTTACCTACATTAGTTACTTGGTGCCCCTTGTATTGGTAAAGTTAGTCAACTTCTCTTTTTTTATAGATGGGAAAATGTTATTTCTCTAACCAAAATGAACCGATCTCTAGCTAAGGTTCTAAGTGTTATCAAATTCTTAATGTATTTCCAAATAGAGAACTTTTAAAGCATTTCAAATTTATCCTCGATAAGGGAATCTGAATGTTTTACCACCAAAGGCGAGAATGGGTTTTTAATTTAATTATTTTATCTAATTAGATACAGAGACACAGTAATGCTCGCAAAGCCATTTAAATTAAGTAAAAGGAATAAAACGTATGGGAAGATATTTGAATGGATTACCATTTGTATCGAAGTGGTTATTTGGCCGCTTTCCGAGTGACACTTTGTTGTTATAAATTAACAGATGCCTTGCTGGTGACGAATGGTTTAGCTTTGATTTAGGAGGGTTACATTGTAGGCAACTGTCCGACCTTACACTGTCGTCCTACCCTAATTGTAATAAAACTACAAAACTAATGGTCACGTTCGAATGAATTACACAAAAAAATATATAATAATAAAAAAAACAAACAACGATCGAAGGTGTTACAATTAAGAGGTGCGAAAAAATCGTCCTCTATACAGAGATGAAATCTTAACTTGTAAGACAAATTGTTCCAATTTTTGTCAACCCTTGGGTGCTCAAAGACAGCGCTCGAGGATCATTCATCCATTTTTTAGCTCCCGGGATACAATTAACTATGACAGCGGTCAGGTTGCGTACAAAAAGTTTCTTACATTTTTACGAAATTTAGAATCGAGTTTTTTTTTAATCCATCGTAGGCAACCCATGAATGGAGAGGCTAAGAAATTTATTGCGTTTAGCGCTTTGTTCATATCTATATTTTATGGGGACGAATCGAGACGATTTTAGCGGCGTATAAAAGTAAGGATTTAACATCGGTGTCTTTTGTGTTTCGTGTGGGTGATCTCGTTTGACAAAAGTGTTAACATTTACGTCCATAAAATATTTTGACTACTCTTTTAGTGGACTTAAGAGGACAGGTTATTTTTATGTCATAATGTAAGTAAGTAGTTTTATTTTTTAAATTTTATGTTCAAAAGTTTTAAGAATGCAACCGACAAAGCAGGATATTGGTAACTTTGATATTTCTTATCTTCAGATCAAATCAAAAGTTAAAAAAATTGTTCTTAGTGCCATGATAAGGCAATTTTAACGAAATAAAGGGTTAAACTATATAGGTACCTATAGTAAATATTTCTGATATAAATTGTGAGAGACAACAAAAAATATTAACCCTTAAACACCCCAAGCAAATAGTAATTAATACGTCTCTTGAACCCGCCAGAGTTATTTAATTGTCGGTTGTCTTATGTTAATAAGAATCACGTCATTAGAAACTATTAGAATATTTCAAATTTTAAATTTCTGTTTTTCACTTTACAGCATCACGTTAAAACCCCTCATTTAGTTAAAAGAATGATTGTTAGTTACGCTTCGAGTAAAAATTAATAACTCGGCTCCTTCTGAGAAAACAATTAAAAAAAAAAATATATACTCAAAGGATTGTGATCGTTCTTCCCTTTGATATAGAAAAGTAGGTACAATGAAAGAGTTATTGTTATTTCATATCTGTATTTTGAATTCACAAATGACAAATAAAGATAGCATCGATGCGTGGTCCGCTGTCAAAAGTTATATTTATTTTCTTTAGAAATTCATAGAATCCATGCGAATTCAGTATCGAGATGTTTGCGGGTTATTCGCATTATGCGCGGACGCATCGTTTGTGTCGCGCACAATGGACGCAACCCTTTGGCGACACAATGTGCGTCACTAATCTAGATCAGTGCGCTATTGTGCGCTATTGTTGCGGTCGCTAGTGCCCGCACCCCGCGCGTCCCTCCACCCCCCTCTCAGCGGGCAAAGAGCCGCAACTTTCGATATCTCACTCGATGTCGATTTATAAGAAATTACCTCGCCGCGGGGTCCACCGTCCAGGTACCCGCTCCCACGGGTGTGTGCGAGCGGTGCAAAAACTTCTCTCCAAAAACTTTGCTTGCTTGCCAAACAGGAAATGAAAAATATTATAACTTAACTTCCGAATGCTACTATGCGTAGGTATACATTGACTACTTTTCATACAGTGGGAAGTTTTATTTGCAAACATTTTCATACCATACGACTTAAACCTATACCTACTTATTAAGTCCGTTAGTCTCGCATATGTATAACATCAATGATTTATTTATGAAAATATTATGATTATTCATAAATAATTAATAATTTTATACGCAAATTAAATTAAATTAGATAGGTTTAAGAATCTAGAACTGTCATACTTTATTGTGTCCACAATAATTGTTAAGGCTGTATATCAGCTAGAGTGTTGAATGAGGTCTTGAGTATGCTGTAACCAAAAAGTGCTAACCAGCGTCAGCTTAAAGTAAAGGTACAGACACTCTAGTTGTAATCAAAAATCTTGAAAATTGCATTTTTTCAACGTTATTTTTTTCCTTTCTTTCTTAAGAACGGTAACATATAACGGTAACATCTACAAGTTCAAAAATTGGACTGTAGTAATAAGTAGTGCAGTTGGTGCCGAGGTATTGTGATACGGAAATACTTGATTTTGTGAGAGCTGAAAGAAGAACGAAAACCAAATATTTAAATATAAAATATAAACAAACTGTCGTATTAATAATTTTGAATTAATAAGGGTCGGAATCGTAAATGATAATGGGCGAGAAAAGTCTGCGATCGCGCGCCCAGTCATTAGCGTCAATGCAACAATTTTGTTAACAATCATGTAGAAATATTGGAAGCGATTTCATGTGTGTTTACCTTATCATTACAGTGTATCCTCAGGCTTGAGCTAACGGTGAAAGAACTTGCTTTGAAGACTCCTGTCTTAATTTAATGAAGGAAGATGATTGTGACATCAGGGTAGCTGCAAAATATTCGTAAAATACACAACTTTAAAATAAATGAGCTTATCATTTATACCAAAATATTTCATTTTATTCTGGTACATATATAAAGTAACACACTCACACACACACACACACACATATAGTTCATACGCTCACGTATACTAATTAAAAAATACTAACAAATTATTACTAATAATAAGTAGGTAATGTTAGATGTAGAATGTACATACATATTTAAAAAAAAATAATTGTAAATAACTTAGTTTAAGATAAGGAATAATAAAGGCTTTTTTATTTTATTTATTTTTACATATATAAAGGCTAGGATCTATCAAGCTTTATTGACAGATGTGATCGGGATTCGGGAAGAGGCTGGATAAGGAAGATTTAGGACTAGATGTGCTATCGCTTACTGAAAAAGGCCTACGTCCAATTGTAAAACTAAATTCTATATTTAAAAAATTCAAATAATGATGATGACCATGTTATTATTATAACGAGTAGTTGTGTTGTATACGAGTTTATAACGAGTAGTTGTATACGAGTTTATAACGAGTAGTTGTGTTGTATACGAGTTTATAACGAGTAGTGTGTTGAAACACTTTTAATAAGTAGGTAATGGATTTTGATTTAGTTTTTTGGAGCATCATAATTTTAGTTCAGTTTTCAGTTTCCTTTAAAATAATTCCTTTAATTTGTTAAACATTTTACTAAAGTGCGTACGTAAGTACATAATTTGTTCTTGGCTGTAGCACTAAGTGAGACAATGAAAAAAAAAAAAAAAAACGAAAATACAGTGAGAGCTTCTTATTGAAGCGATGATTTTATCTTGAGAACAATTTAACACCTCGAGTACAAAAGCTGAATGAACATGAAAAAGCATGTCGTCTGTATTGTACTCGGATGTTTGGTTAACATCTTATCATAGCTTTTTATTTCTATAGAAATAAATCCTTTATAGTTTTTCTTTCTAAATTAACAGTCAAAAATGTCACTGGCGTTAGTTAAGATAATGACGGATTCCCATACAAATTTTATCTCCTATTTCAACCTCTCCAAACCTTTTTATTGCGGCAAAAGATAGCCTTTATCCGTCTTCAAAGTCTAATTTATCTCTCAACCAAATTACATGAAAATCGGTTCAGTGGTTTAGAAGTGAAAGCGTAACATACAGACAGACAGACTTACTTTCGCATTTATAATATTAGTGGTATGGATTTTTAAATTTGTGGTTTTCAGTCCTTACGATGTTATTACTATATAGGTTTTTATATCTTGTAACTGTTGATGTCGACTGTATACATGCATAATTATAATCCCAATTAACAAACCCGGGCAGCCAATAAATCAGTGGGAAACCGATTACTGGTCAATGTTCGATGACACTGGTTTAGGGAAGCAATTTGTCTTACATCGACAGATAACCATCAGCTCCATTCCTCACACCCATCTATTGACCCTTATACATGGATAGTTCAACCATTGAGTCAGACATTAGAGTAGCAGACTTTAAGCATCAGGCGTCAAAAAAGTGCCTCTTATCCAAGTTCCAAACGCAATTAGCCGGTCTATTTTTAATTGCGTTATATATTGCTACAGTCTCAATTATGGTGATTGGCATAAGTCACGATATTCTTGCTGCAACAAAGAATTTTAACTCTTGATGCCATCCTAATAGGTTGTGTTGCCGTCCGTTGCTACGTTTGAGAAGGGCTTATAAGGACTGGCAAACATAAGCCAGATTAAAATTACTCTGATGTCACATGTTTTAACATGAGAACTTACACTCCGTACACTGTCTTTGTCACTTGTAAAATTACCGTAGTTGAGCCTATATGCTAAAAATAACGATGTTTTTGACAAACAACTTAAAATACCAGGTCCAGTGCTAATTAAGTCACATGAATTTTGTTCATGTGTTGCGGACTTAATAACGTGTATTAACGTCATTATAGAAATACTCAAGTGTCTGTGGTGACTACAGGTCAAGTGTCAACAAACAAACTCATGATTCATCGTGCTATAGAACAATTAAGACGCAATCAATATATTCGTAGTTTTAATATCATCAACCCATATGAAATAAAGCGATATAAACGAACAAATTTAAAAAAGCTCAAAATATGCCACCAGTCCATTTTACGGGGCATTGCATGCTCTAGTAATATGTCATCTCTCTGCATCACACCATCTATTGACCCTTAAACAGAAACCACGAAAACACGGATTTCAACATAGTAAAATTAACGAGTGCAATATTTAATTCGTGTTCTCGTTATAGATTAAAGATCTCTGATAGCTTTGGGTCTCGCGTAACGAGCACATGCCATACTTACTTTGAATTCCAAAGAAGCATAATAAAAAAAATGGATGGATTGTTGATATAGTGTTGTAATGAATTTAACAATTTGTGCATTAATTTAATCCTTACTAATATTTAATTGAAACACCGGCTTTAACTCACGTGTATTTTGTCGGAGTGTGCCCGACTAGTTTCTAATATTACTAATATTATGCGAAAGTAACTCTGTCTGTCTGTCTGTTACGCTTTCACGCTAAAACTACTGAACCGATTTAAATGAAATTTGGTGCACAAATACTCTAGAGCCAAAGGACATAGGCTACTTTTTTAACCGATTTTCAAAAAAGGAGGAGTTGTGTTTTTCTACCTATATACGAACCGATTTGCGTATTTTTTTTAATCCATAGAAAAACATTGCGACACTGTCCTTTAAAAAATTTGGATTCCGACTCCTCAATCCTGATGCTGTAGGGGACCTGACCCCCAAAACTAACGGGATTTAGGAACTGTCGGTTATTTAAATTGATTGGGGGTACCAATTGTAAGACTTTATCTTTGAATGAACTTCAGTAGGTACATATCCAACTCCTCAACCCTGATGCTGTAAGGAATTGCATTCCGAAATCGTGGGGATCCCACGGGATTTTTCAGTTTTGGGGACGGGTTACTACAGATAGGCTACTTTGTGTTCTGGAAAATCAAAAGTTCCCAGGGGATTTTAAAAAACCTAAATCCACACGGGCGAAGCCGTGGGGGCATCATCTAGTCTAAGTATAAATACTAAGTGTAACTGTAAGGAAACTTTAAGAATACAAAATATATATATATAAAAGCTTTTCTATATTAGATTTAACGATTGCTTGGTGTTTAGGTAACCAACAAGAACGAGTTGTCTGGAAGTTCCTTCAAGTGACCTATGTATAGTTCGCGACAAAAAAGAGTGAAGGTGAAGTATGAGGCGCAGTAGGCCGCCCGCGTTCCCTCCACGTGTCTATTTCTCCCAGACCGATTATATGAATCTACGGATCTAAGGGCGCCTCTACACGTTGGCCAACATGATGGCGGATATGTTGGAAGGTGTTGGGCGAGGAGTTTGTGTTCGCGTCCACACGTTGGAAGGTCGTTCAGTATGCTCCGGGCCAACCTGCGGGCCAACTTGCGGGCCATCGTTCCAATACCTTCCAACTCCCGCTCTACACGTTGGGCCAACATATTGGGCCATAAGATGGGCCAGCATGTTGGCGAACGTGTGGATGAGCAGTAAGGAAGATTCCAATAGTTCATAATATGATTGTATTGCCTCACAATTGTTTTTGTATTTTGACCTGTTGTCGCGAAGATTTTACCGATTCTGCGGACCGTGCACTCCGGTCTCCGCCTAGGGGCATGACTCTTTTTGTTTTGCCTTTGTTACGCTTGCCAGGGAATTTATTTCTTATTCGCGTTGAGTCGCGCTTCCTGGGCGGCAGGAGGTAGCCGACGGCGCAACATCGCCGTTGCACATACGGGTATGAAGCAAGACAAACTAGGTTCTAAACATGCAATTTTTTTTAATAAACATGATAAAGATGACTAATATTCCCCTTTTCCCTCCAATTAAATGAAATCTTGTGATAGGAGTGGTTACGACAATAATGTAACGGGTGGGGTTTGAACCGTCGACCTTCCGGTTTTTGATCCGTGCCCGACGACCGTTGCGCTATTGAGGCTTAATTTATTTATTACAACGGTTTTACGCTGAGTAAGTACATCTAAATACTACTCAGCGTAAACATGTAAAAGGTAAAAAATATTATTATGTTGTGTGATACATAAATACGAAAATGTGTTTGTTTTCCATGGTTACTTTTCCACGGCTTAACCATTGAACTGATTGTAATGAAAGGCACAAATGCAGCTTACACCCTGAAAACTACCACCGAATAGAATAACTACATACGTTATATCCTAAGAAAAAAGAGTTCATGGGCTGTCGGGCGAAGTCGTGGGATAAAAAGTACGTTTATGTATAATTTTTCTTAGCTAAAATTTACGTACTCCATCTCGAATATACATATCTCTTTACAGAGTTAATACAGAGTCAAAGTCAAGCAAGCTTTTAAACTCCTGATTTTTTCCGTCGGCTAATGATTTTAGGTTCTTATTTAGTTGGTTAAACTTTTCAGTAATGTGTAGTGACAGCTTTTATAAAGGCAGTTGGCAGCACAGAGTAATTGTTAATTCACACGCCGCTGTAAAATTTGATGATTGTTTTAAAAATTTTAACTTTTAAAATATAGGCATGCCTTGATCAAACCCTTTCAACACCACCTACACTTTGTCTTTTACTTTTATCATGGCAATAATTTTTACTTAAATTCTTATACTTACTTAGCTCAAAACTGTTTCCTTAGCATGAAAGTTGTGATTATCTTACAATTTCAATCGTTGTGTGTTCTTGCTGCAGTGAATTCTATTTAGTACTACAGAAAGTTTCAATCAATCATCAATCAGCTGTTAAAATACGGGACGGGCAGGCTTCCCGCCGTATCAATCTATTGTCTAACAGCTGAATTAATTATTGCTACAATCTCAATTGTGGAGATTGGCTACCATTAATTTAATCAATCACTACAATTTGAAATGGTAGATGATAAATGCAGTTTTTCCGCAATCAACGAGCTGAACTATCATGAAGAAATAAAACTGAATTTTAAGTCAAACCTCAATGCTATGCAATGCAATGCTCATAAACACCCCGGACTGCTTTTAGGACCAACGCATTCATTCTAAAAGAGCTAACCAGGCTATCGTCCGCATGTCTGCGGCCCAGCTTGGACTACTTCGGATACATTACCCGCCATAGCTCTGGAAATTTAGAAAAACTCTTGGTCACGGGCTAGGTTGAAAGGAAGAGACCAAGAGGATGTAGCCCCATGCGTTAGTCCGACCAGCTGGTTATTCTGTAACTTAGTTAGCAACTGAAAATAGTTGCCAACGAATTAGTTTGATATACATTGCTGCTTTACTGTGGGAAATATAAAGTGTTTTCATAATTTTACACAGAAAAGCAGCAATGTATATTGAACTAATTCGTTGGCAACTATTTTCAGTTGCTAACTAAGTTACAGAATAACCAGCTGGTCGGACTAACGCAGGCTACATCCTCTTGGTCTCTTCCTTTCAACCTAGCCCGTGACCAAGAGTTTTTCTAAATTTCCAGAGCTATTTTCAGTTGCTAACTAAGTTACAGAATAACCCCCCAGGTCAGCGCTGCACGCTGGTACATCTGTCCACGCTGCTCTCCACAATGGTGAAGACAGATCCAAGTGGAAGACCATCGTGCGAGATAGAATGATCCATGACAAAGCACGCTACCCTCAGCACTGAGGTTGACGATGCAAAGAGAAAAAGAACTCAAACTCTATTAATTACTTCTTGAATACATTATCGTATAAGTTTCGACGATAAACATGAAATCATAACGAGGCACTTAACACGTTTATGAAATCGATTAAGTGTACATATTAAATTTAAGATTTTTATGGACTAGTTTATGAAATATTCAATAAAAAATCTAAGAAGCGGGTGATTCGATACGGCACATCACGAAATACGAAATTCTAATACACCTAATTAGATGCAAATCTCCCCTGAATACTAACAAGTGTTCCGAGCGGAGATTAAGCGGCTTCAAACAATAAATCATGGGAACGAGATCCAGATCCCTGGGATAGGGCACATTTCTCATAAAGTGTAGCAAAAAATATCCCAATGTGGACTAAACAGTGGCCCTCCACACCGTGGCCTCGGGCTGGCGATTTTTATCCGATACGTAGGTATTTTACTTATTTCCTTTACATAAGTACAGTGCGTGCTGCCAGTGATGACATACGGCTCTAAGACTAATTTTGACTCGGGTGAGAAAAATTGGACACACTCAGCGGAAATGGGGAGAACTAGGAGTGTTTCTATGTGTTTAAATTAAAAATTAAGAGATCCGGGAAAGAATCATAGTAACCGATACACGTAGCTCGTGTCGCGAAGCTAGCTATAAATGTGTCACAGAAAGACATTGTGGGTCTTAAGATGCATGAATGGCGACCTCATAGCGTTAAACACAGCATATGGGAGTCCTCCCACTACATCGATGTACAATTTCAACCACTGGACACAAATAACGCATGACCTTGTTCTGGGGAGATCTTTCAGGGGTCTTTGTCCAGCAGTGGGCCTCTATCGGTTCAAGTGACGACAACGACGACGAGTTGACTTCATATTTACTCATAGTAAAAAAAAAAAACACGTAAGTATTGAAAATTAACAACAAACCGAATTGAATAAATACTATACATCTCTAACTTGAATTCACAACATTACTATTTTCTTGTAGTATCTATGTTTCATAAACTGCATATTTTATTCATTAAGTGCATCTTTTGTAAAGCGATAAATAATTTAAAACAGATGGCCGATAACCATTTCTTAGTTTTAGTATGTAATCTCTAAGTGAATAATTACTTATCTAAAACAGATCTTATATATTTATGCGTGTAACCTCATATCCTCTACATAATATTCAGTGGTGCATATGCATAATTACTCACAGGCATAAATCTCTACATGTAATTCGTAAGATTTATTGTGTACCGTATTGCTGCCGGGGGAAACGGATTCCCACGTTCAATTATCATTTTACAGTTTTAATCTTTAAGAGCAGAGCCGTATAGTTTAATAATTCAAGCAATCACTTAGTCAAATAGGTATTTTAATAAATTACTTTTTTATCAAATTCTCAATTAGTTAAAACTTAGAGAGGGTGCCTATTTGAATTTCAATTTACAAACATTTACCATACCATATGCGTGTTATCGCGTTGACGTCGGTGGCTTGGATTTACGTTTACATTGGTTTTTAGAAGATAGTTAGTGGCTTAGCTTAGTAATGCGTGGAACACCGTGGGGTTTTAGTCGGTAAGGGTCCGACATAACCTCCGTGCCTCCCCGGGTACGATCGTATCCATGAGGATTTCCCCACGAAAAAAAAAAGGTCGGTACTGGCCGAGTCTGAACTTTTCAACCAGAATAACTGAAACTAGATGAAACTAGATTGCCTAGATATATTTAATTTTATCTATTTTTTAACCAACTTCGGTAAAGCCAAAAGAAAGGGTTACGATTTTAGTAGCCTATGTATGTATATTTGTATTTACATATACTCCATCTTAGTGTCTAAACTACTGAGCCGATTTTGATGAATGAGGTGTCCATCAATTTGTTATTATGGTCCTGGGGGGTTATTCTGTAACTTAGTTAGCAACTGAAAATAGTTGCCAACTAATTAGTTAGATATACATTGCTGCTTTACTGTGTAAAATTATGAAAACACTTTATATTTCCCACAGTAAAGCAGCAATGTATATCAAACTAATTCGTTGGCAACTATTTTCAGTTGCTAAGTTACAGAATAAGCCAGCTGGTGATAAAGGCTACATTTTATACAAACCAAATCAATATGACGGATGTTACATAGAAAAAGTGGGGATCTCTGAATTTTTTGTCATAATATGAACGAAGAGAATTTGGTTCATGATGATTTTGGGTTCATAAATATAAATAAAGTACTTACAACTTTGAAATATAGCAAGCGACAGAAAAACATTTTTAAGTTACTAACTATGTTATACGTAGAGTAATAGTGGAGTTATAGTGTTTGAACTTAATTTTGTTCTTTTCAGCTGTGAATTGTAGGTAAATTATTTACTTTGTGTTGTTTGTATGCAATGAAGACTTCGATCAATCAATCAACTAGAATTGCTTATGAATAAACTCAATCCAGAGTTACACAGCACATCTGACCTCTGATTCTGGCTCGCGTGGGAACTTATAGCAGGACGTCAGAACGGTCTTTACATTAGTACCCAAATAGTAGAACATAAATTATCTGTAACTGAAGATACGCCAACCAAGGGTGGTCTAATCGTAAATATACCCCTTAAACCATTAATTAACGAAGGAACCGATGGGTTTTTTGCATAACGTATCCCGTTGTATAGGAATGCCCTACGGTTATATTTGATAAAGACGTCGAGACTGTTATCAAGGGGTAAGCGCTTTCAGGATTGGCGCCAAAGAGATTAAGATATCTTACCTTTATGTGTTAATTAAAAAAAACAACCTCTCCTTACGGACCTTATCGGCCACTTAAGCTGAGACGATACCTAGCCTTTATCGCAATTTTTACACTTCGAAATCATTAAAATTTTAAATTTTTAGATAGCTACACAAACCCTTTGTGTGCATTTAAGGTTTATTTAAAAAGGAGTGAGTCAATATCTTAAACAGAGCTTAATTAAGAGATTAAAGTACTGTAGTCAAATCCAATCGAAAGTCTTATTTCCATAATGTAATAAATAAATTCACAACGTAAACTTTGCTAAGGTAGTTTTTGTTTTAAAGAATGCCATGCTGAACATATTTCAAAGTCCCCTTTTGGGTCCCCTAGTTGGAGGGCAACTAGGCGTAAAACTTGTGCTAGGAATAGGTACAATACTAGTGCAACGGGTGAACTGAGATTTGAACCGTCGACCTTTCGGTTTCCAATCCACGCACTGACCACTGCGCTATTGAGCTTATCCTACTATAGGCTGGATGCAAATTATATATCTCTACGTCATGATCAACCCATTACCGGCTCACTACAGAGCACGGGTCTCCCCTCAGCGTGAGAAGGGTTTTGGCCATAGTCTACCACGCTGGCCAAGCGGATTGGCAGACTTCACACACCTTTGAGAACGTTATGGAGAACTCTCAGGCATGCAGGTTTCCTCACGATGTTTTCCTTTACCGTTAAAGCAAGTGATATTTAAATACTTAAAACGCACATAACTCCGAAAAGTTAGAGATGCGTGCCCCGGGATTGAACCCACGACCTCCGATTAGAAGTCGGTCGTCCTAACCACTAGGCTATCACAGCTTTTTGCTAGGCTATCACAGCTTTTTGCTAGGCTATCACAGCTTTTTACTAGGTTATCACAGCTTTTTCTATCAGCTATCTCTACGTATTAGTTTTAAAATGTTGCTGTTGCTGATTTTGTGATTTTGACTATTTATTTGAAATTCAACCATATATAAACAGAAGTTCATCAAAATTATTATTTGAATCCCATCCAGATTTTTAATGCAAATCTGCCTACTTATTACCTAAGTAATAGATAGCTAAAATACTTATATTAGGTTTTGGTCTGTATGCAGGTATTCACAAAAGGACGCAAGGAATTCAGAACCTCTTCTTTTTGGAAGTCGGTTAAAAGGCTACGTTGATTATAAAAATCCATTTTCGAAGTTGATTTCGTATCTTTTGTTTTTATCTAACGTTAGATATGGACTATTTTAAAAGACGTAAGTACATATAAACAAGAAAAGGACATTAGATTATTGACCGCAAGAGATAAAGATTTGCGAAACATTGTGACAATGAAGATACCTATTTCATTCATTAGTTTTTTCATAGTTTCTAAGCAAACTTAACTTTGAAACACAGACAAAATTAACTTAGAGTTACGATTTAATACAAATCGTATTATTTTGACGCTATAATTTAAATACTTAGGTATACTTCTACTTTAGCTTTACGCTTACAAAGTCGCGGCTAGATTTAGTTATAGAATCTTCGATCCATAATGTGCTAGATATCCTATCGGTAAACAAAAACTTTTAGTGAAAAATATGTTCTCAACCTATTTTCATTGAGGAAAATAACGTGAAACCTAGTAGTAGTGTGATTTTAAAAGTTGTAAAAATACAAACTTGTTTAAAATTTAAAAAAGATGTATGAAGGAAAATATATGTTCACTTATTTCTCGTAGCTGAGAACTTATTTTTACGGAAATCTTTTCGATTATATTTTATACCGCATATTATCTTTTACGTTATTGATCAAAGGTTTAAACCCATAAAACTTTTCCTAACGGTTATTCTCGACGCTCCCTGTTGCCCTATCTAATAAAAATAGATATTTTTAAGTCACCTCATTGAAGTGTCCCTCTCTAATAATCTAGGGAATAAGATTTATATCCGATCACAAAACTTTTATTAGGGTAGTCCTCGTTAACACCAATGTAAACGTCCGACATAAAATATTTGGACTGTGGCTAGTTGTTTGCTTTGCGTTCACCGCATTGTCATTCAAATTCAGATGAATTAATAGGAGAAGGCGTAAATTTTAAATATAAAATAAGTTTCAATAAATATACAAGATCTGAGAGCTAGTGACCCATGAGTTCATATGTTTGTACTGTTCTAGATTATCGATACTATTTCGACTAAACACTAAAACAAAAGCAAATAGTCATTGTATTAGGCAGGTGCATTATTATCACCATCTCAACGGATAAACGTCCACTGCTGGACAAAGGTCTCTTGGAAGGATCACCACAGAACACGATCTTGCGTCGCTTATATTCAGTACAACAGTGTGGTTTGTGGTCCAGTACAAATAGTGGCCAGCGACTTGAAGAAATAATAGAATAAATAGAATGCACATAGCATTCTATTTATTCTATTATTTCTTCTAAATATGTGAATCTTAAATCACATCATTACACTTGGTAGAGCAACGGAGGTTTTGTAAAATAGCTTTTGCTTCGGAATTTGTCCACGTGAATTAAGATTTTTAGAAAACTTCAAAGGAATCTTCTGTATTCTCAGAATGAAAGTATGCTATGTGCTACATATATGACATGTTCTAGCTGTTTGTCCAATTATATTTCTTAAAATTCTTTTATAATAATATGAAAGTACTTTTTATCTTACAATGAATATAATAATTATTGTTATGATGATTAAAATATTACAGTAGTTTTTATCCTGGTACCTAAATCACGAATAGCTCCTAGTCTAAAACTCAAATTAAGTTATCGACTGTAAAGTCTTTCAAAGTGGATTCAGAAGTCAAATAAATTATTTTAATTATTCAACCGTCGGTATTCCGAATAAATAAATAATATTAACTCTACTTTTATAATAATATGAGAGAGGGAGTGGAGGATAATGCAGTATGGCATCGATCGCCAACTTTTAAACCATTATAATTTCTTTATACTTTTTATAATTGCGTACCTACGTACTTTTACTCTTAAAATACATATATTAAATTATACCAAAATATAAAACGTTGTTAAAATTTATAAATTGAAATAAATAAAAGTTGGATGTTCGCAAAAACTAGACTCAGTAAAAGTTATAGAATGACATTCAAAAATAAAATTTGATTGACCCTGAATATACCTATACCAAAAATTGCTAAACACAGAAGTATAAGTAACGCAAGGTTACTTATACTTCTGTGGCAGTGAGCTGTTACCGCGGCAAACGAAGATACGACGCCAACGATACGACGCGAATTCGAGGAGAAGCACAGATGTTGCTTACGTAGATATATTGTTGTCTTTGTCCCACTCGATTGGATTTTCTCAGACCTACATTAAATTACATTAAAATCATATGCAGACAGACCGATGCTCTGAGCTCTAGAAGTAGTAGTACTTACTATGTATTTATTGCACTAAGGTTTTGGTCCTTATTTGACTGCGTAACATCGAGTAGCTAGATTGACCTAACGTTAACGCCTTTGACCTAAAGTTACGCTTGTACACTCAGCCTCTGTTCGTGACTTTCAGCCAATTATTGAAAAATCGATCTCCAGGAAATAAAGATATAAAATTATTGGTTTTAGTAAAAATCTAATATATTTATGTCTCTACTTATTCCTTTTACCGGTACTTCAGCTTTCTTGTTATTAAAACTGTACTTATAAGTTTGAAAGTCCCATTTACTTACCTGATTTACACATTAATGTAATTGACATATAAATAAAAAGTTCTGAACGTTTCCACCTGGCGGCGCATGCGTTGGAAATTCGTAATTGTACACGAAATAAAGTAATAATACAAGGGTTGCACAAAATGAAAGGGGTTTTGCAAATAGAAAGTTTTTGCGCAAACATCGCGTGTCTATTTGTCTCGGCCAGATTTGATGGTATGTCAAGATTTGCAGCTTTCGTCGGCTCTATTTATTTTATTGTGCAATAGTACGAGATGAATCATCTGCTTATGTTTTTTTTAAGTTTTCGGGTGGAGAATTTAATATTATCATAACCATAACAACTATTTCATTTTTGTCCGTATATGTCCTTTACGTAAATGTGACGTGACATGGCGCGTTGCGTTCTCGCTGCATTGCTTCACTGTTCGCTCAAACTGCGACGTCGCGTCGCTGCGAATACCTAATTAGAAAAATTTGTTTGGCACTCTAAGCCTTTGGTCTTTTGGTCGTGGCAAGTTACCATCTTAATCACATAGAGGGTGGGTGATATGCGATTTATAAGTTGTAATTTTATTACTTGATGTTTAAGAATAATCAAAAAACGACGATGCTAGTCCCGAAAAACAAAAATAAATTAAACCATGAAATTTATAATGAAATGTTATGGAGTTTTAATCCGTGTGCTACTTTTACACTGTCCGCATTTATTGATGAACTTACAAAAAGTACGAATAAATGTGTCTACACCCTGCAATTATTGTGGGTACACTTCCGTAATAAAGGCTTATAACTGAATTAAATTTGGATAAGACACTCGGAATTCAACAACGTTGTATTCGTATACGTTTTATTTTCATATTTGTACGTCTTAATTTATAAAAGATTACATAATATTACTAATTTAATACCTATTCATTAGCATAATATCTTGACTTAAAATAGCATTTTTAATACCTGTAACTTTGACGTTTAAAATATGTAAGTAGAATTGCTACATAATAAATGTAATTTTTGTCTAATGTGACTTTGAATTTATGTGTGTTATTTTGAAGTGTAAAATGTAAGTTTAGAGTAAAAAAAAAAATCGTAAAAATTTTAACCTCTCTCGTTACCACAGATGTCTATTACAAATTGACTTAACAACTGCATTCCAACTACGCAGTTGGTAAGCAGTTTTCCAATAGCGACTTTGTTACTTTTCCTTAAAAACAATATTGACAATATCTTAAGCGAGTTTTCTTGAAAAAAATTAAATTCAAGGCTTTTGTAAAATAAAAATTTTATGTGTCTAAGCAGTTATGTGATCACCAGTACGATGACAACTTTGTGGCTTGTGCCGTTCAGCACCTGAATCATGGGACACCTTGCCTACCCACAATCCTTTGACATCTGCCTCGGGACACTGCATTACAATCATTTTTTTTTGATGTACGAGTAGGTCTTAGAGTAAATGAAGCTTTGCATTTTTAACCCCCGACGCAAAAACGACGGGGTGTTATAAGTTTGACGTGTCTGTGTGTGTGTGTGTGTGTGTGTGTGTGTGTGTGTGTGTCTGTCTGTTCCCCTGTGGCGCTCAAACGGGTGGACCGATTTGAGTGCGGTTTTTTTTGTTTGAAAGGTGAATTAGTCGAGAGTGTTGTTAGCTATGTTTGATGAAAATCGGTCAAAGATGGCCGCCGCTACAAAATGGCGGATGATATATTTTTTCACAACTCCCTTGATATGGGTATCAAATGAAAGGGCTTGACTAGTAGAATAGCACTATTGCAAATTCAAGATGGCCGCCGCCACAAAATGGCGAATGTCGGGGGTTTTTTAAATTTTCAATTTACACTTGTTAAAGAATTACGAGCCTTTAAAAACATTAATTAATTATTGTTTTTTCATTGTTATACAAAGTTTTAGTTATTCGAAATATTTTGATCCAAATACTTATTGAAAAGTTCACTAGATCATCGGTCTGAATATGACCATAACCATGACTATGACCATTTAATTTGTATTTAATTTTTCCAATACAACAATAAAATTTTCATAAAATGAATTCAAAAGTAATTGTTTTCAATGGAGGACAATTTTGAACCTTTATCAATGAAGCAGATCTACTTTAAGTTACCACTGATTGCAGATAACCGCAAAGTTATCATTTTGTATTCGTATTTATTAGTTTTGACGGCATAAATTCACACCACAGAACACTAACTATTATTACCCATACAAATATGTAGATTTAAATTACATTTATATCGATTATATACTCTTTAGTCAAGAAGCTGGTGATCAGTCAATATAATTACAGATAGATAATACTTATTTCGAATAGGAGCTTAAATAAAGATTCATACAACATTTCCCACGTATACTATCGTAAGTAGTAAGCGAGAGATGATAAACTTTATTCGATACAGATAGAGTTAATTTGGTCGATATGTGAGGAGAGAACGCTTCAGTTAATTGAAAAAGATAGCTGACTATTTTCTTCTTTTTTTCTTTTATCATACCTACGATAACAAATGAAACAAAAAGCTAACTTCGAAAAGCAGTAGTGGATTGACGTCTTTTATTTCGTCCCCACTAGTATAGGTACATACATACATACATGCTTGAAGTATTCGTTCGAGAAAATGCCCCTCTCTATATATAATACTAGCTGACCCCCGCGACTTAATTCGCGTGTTTATAGGTTTTATATAGGATCGGATCGGATTCCATAATTCTTTTATGTACCTAAACTAAATGTAGCCTAAGTTACTCCTTATAACATCACCTATCTGCCATTGAAAGTTCCGTCAAAATCGATCCAGCCGTTTCGGAAATTAGCTGGAACAAATAGACAGATCGACAAACATAAATTTAAACGCACACCAGTTTAAAATAAGCCGTACGTTCAAAGATCCGGGTCCTAAGTTATTTGAACCCAATAAATGTCTGTCATTTCTGAACTAAAAAACCTATGACCTTGAAATATTTACGGGATAATACTTAAAGTACTACCTTTCTAACAAAAAAAGAATGAGTTAAATCGAACCACGCGTTAATGAATTACAGCTAAATACACGTTTTAACTTTCTTTCCCTCTCCCAAGGGAACCGTGCTGAATTTCAGGATAAAAAGTATCCTATGTCCTACCTCGGAGTATAAACTCAAATTGTATCAAGTTTAATTTGAATCCATTCAGTAGTTTCGGCGTGATGCGCGGCCAAGATACAGACAGACAGACAGACAGACAGACAGACAGACAAAAATGAAAAAAAATTGCAGTTTTGGCTTCAGTATCGATTATAGAGTGCCAAAAGAAATTTTCAAAATATCTTCAATGTACAGAATTGGATCTGTTACAGTTTTATTATATTATAGATAGGTAGATATAGATAACTACTCGTACAGCTAAGAAGCTTTGGTATCTAAGACGAGCTTGTGTCCTTCGTCATCCTTCGTTGTCACCGTTAACCGACAGAGTCCACTACTGGACACATGTATCTTTTGGGGAGTTCCACACACACAGCTGTCCTGGAACTCTTTAAATATTATAAAATTGTGTGGACTTTCTGTGTTAGATGTGTTAGTAGGTCACATTTTTTTGTATTATGGTCAACATAGAAAGTGTTAAAAATGCCACTATGTTGAACTGCTACTGTAGACGCGTGTTCTGCACCTACAGATCCTCTAGTCTGAATTTCCAAGTAACAAAACAAAGTTAACTGCGAGTAGGTAAATCTGAAATTTTAGTATGGAAATTCTCTTTTGAGATAACGTCCTGACAATATGTCCATACTAAATGACAGTTTACGCACAGTAGGTAAGGTAAAGGCACCCAATTCGGAGGTATTTTCATCAAAACTCGAAAGAACGTCAAAAAATAAGCATTTTCTACACCTTTCTGAAGAACTGGCTATTTTTATCAGAAGCGTTATATATTTAACTCTTGAAATATCCTAAAAGGACAACAATTAAAACTTGATTTAAATGTAAAATTAAATAAAATATGAAAAAAGTCCGAATCCCCCAATTCGGAGGTAAAAATCCTAATTCGGAGGCAAATGGCCCCTAATTCGGAGGTACAAAATACAAAGGGAAACGAGTAGAATGAATTCTGCATGGTGTTCAAAAATGAACTGTATTTATTAATATATTTCAAAATCAATTCGATACGTATGTAATTGTTTATATGTTTGTGTGTAAAATATTAATATTATATATTAATTTATATATAGTGCTCGTGCTGATTCACTGACTGATTCATCACCTCTCCTGTAAAATTTTGTATGATTTTTTTTTTCACTAATAGTTTCGTATAGAAGACAAAAATTCATTCGGAACAGAAATATGGAGAGAGCTGATGATTGAGGATTTCGGAGACGGTTGAAGAGCACGCCTAAGCTATTGAAGATAGGTGGAGGGTGCTCGAGCAAATGTCATTCGAAACGTCATCCAATTGGCAGTGAGCTGAAAAAAAATTCAAAATGGTGAAAAAAAGATGGCCGCCATACAAATTTCTTCGGTCTCCATCTCGGAGGGTATAAAAAATGGAAGAGTGGTTTCTTAGCAAAAGATGATCAGAATCAGAAGGTCTTCTCGATGAATTGAAAAAAAATCAAAATGGCGGAATTTATTTTTCCATAGAAAATGTATGGCGAATATTGAAGAGACTACAAGTTGTAAACTATGCAAGGCTTTGACGCGGTTCTTTGGAGAACTCTCAAAGAAAAATATGGGAAGACATAATGATTGAGGGTTTGGAAGATGTTTGATGAGCCCGGGCAGGGTATTGTAGATAGATGTGGGCTGCTCAAACAAAAAATACTCAGAACCTCATCCAATTAGCACTGGTTGAAAAAAAAAACATACGGCCATACAAATTTCATCGGTGTCTATCGCACTAAGTATTAAAGATAGAAAAGTGTTGTTTGGAAAATGATGATCAAGACCTAAAAAGTCTACCTAATTGATGAACGGAAAAAAATCAAGATGGCGGAATTCATTTTTTCCTACACAAAGTATTTTTTTCATTTTGACATTATGACATTTTGACATTTTAACATTTGACATTTGACATTTTGAAGTTTGACATTTTAACGTTTTGACATTTTGACATTTGACTTTGATATTGACTAAAAGAAGTTCCACTCCAATAAAAAATCCAGCTCTCCCTGAGGATGAGTTGATGAGAGGATGAATTGGATTAGGTTCTGAATATTTTTTGTTTGAGCAGCCCCCATCTATCTACAATACCCTGCCTGGGCTCCTCAGTTATCTTCCAAACCCTTAGTCATCATATTGTATCCCCATATTTTTTTTGAGAGTTCTCCAAAGAATCGCATCAAAGTTTCTTCAATATTCGGCATACATTTTCTATGGAAAAACGAATTCCGCCATTTTGAATTTTTTTCTATTCATCAAATAGACCTTCCGATCCTGATCATCTTTTGCGAAGAAACCACTCTTCCATCTTTTATACCCTCCGAGATGGACACCGATGAAGTTTGTATGGCGGCCATCTTTTTTTCGCCATTTTGATTTTTTTTAGCTCACTGCCAATTGTACGACATTTTGAGTTACATTTGCTTGAGCACCCCCTACCTATCTTCAATACTTTAAGCGTGCTCCTCACCCGTCTCCGAAATCCTCAATCGTCAGCTCTTTCCATATTTTTCTTCTGAATGAATTTTTGTCTTCCATACGAAACCATTTGTGAAAAAAAAATTATACAAAATTTAACAGGAGAGGTGATCAATGAGTGAGTGAGTGAGTGAGTGAGTCAGTCATCCAATCAGCACGAGCAGCTATATATATATATATATATATATATTAAAATATATATTTCTATCCATACCACATAATTAGGGGCTCATAGAACCTAATTCGGAGGTAATACCTCGGAATTGGGTTTTGTAACAAAAAACACGTTTCCTAATTCTGAGTGTTAAAAAAGAAAAGATTTTTCCATAATAAACAAATAATTTAAAGCTTAATTAGATTACCTTCGTAAATATGTACAATACTCTCTTAAAATTGCATCGAAATATGCATAAATTTAATTTTCTTTTTAATTAATTTTCTTTAGCTTCCCCATACAATCTATCAATAAATTACCTAAATAGGTAAACTTTGATACGGTATAACTAGTGATTTAGAGGCCAAAGTGTACCTCATAATTAGGGCTCTTTAACCTAATAGCCTATTTAAATAATCAAAACTGAAACAAGACGTATTTAACATAAAATGACCCTAAAAATTGAAAAACTTATTAAGTCTATGAAATCGCAATTCTGCGGTATACCTCCGCGTTAGGAACCGGCTAAAATATTTGGCACCTAATGCGGAGGTATTTTCAAAACGTATTTTCCCCTTAATTTCTTTACAAATATTCACAAAAGTTGATTGTTTTCGATTGCAAATATAGTCCTTCAAATATTCATATCTAAATAAAAACAAATAAAGCTCAAAATTAACGGATAAACACTATTTAAAAAAACGTAGGTATTTCGTGCACAAGGTCCAAAATGTATGAAACATGCATTCGGGCCGGCTGCTAGTGTAAAACTTGCCGGTTATTTTAAAACATATACATATAAAATCAATTATTTCGTCATTTATCTATGGAATGATAAACTATCAATTGATTAAGATATGTTGCAGTAAAAAAGAGCTTGGTGATCGGTTGAAAACACTGTTTTTCTATATACCTCCGAATTGGGTGCCAATTTTAGAATACCTCCGAATTGGGTGACTTTACCTTATATACGTTAGATTGAAAATTTAATACAACCTGTGGAGTATCCAACCGTCTCGTCGTCGCGTCGGTGGCACGATGTCAGTGGATTTCGTTCGCAGCTTAGATAAAATTCAACCACCATGTAATTTCTTACACCATTCCCAAAAGATATCCAAGAATCAATTTCACTGTACAAAACGCTGTTTAAAATAATTCTGTAGAATGACATGTTTTGTAAACACTATTCGTTTTTGAATGAGCACAATTTGTCTAGCGGAGCAAGAGTTTTGATCTTATCTACGCCATTGTGGTTATGTTTGGTAACAGATTATATTGGAAGCTCTACTGATTGTGTATTGCTTTTAATTTCTGTTCCTTACCTATGTAGGTAGTGAGAATTTGAGTAGGTAATTTTATAAAAATATTCTTGTTATTATTATTATGCTAATAATATGTCAGAATATTGAAGATTCACTGCTAATTTATAAAAAAAATGTTATGTATACAAGCAAGCTTACCTTTTCTATAGTCGAAATGTAAACATAATAATAATATAATAATTATATTCGTACTTATATTAACAGTAATAGAAAGTTTCATTTATATAATTCTCTCGTGAAGTAGTCTAAATGAATGCGACATCAGAGATGGAGTATACGGACAAGCGCAGATTGTGATTTTTTTTTTTTTTTTTGAGATGAAATTATGGATACTTTATTATGGAAATAATATTTAATGACAAACTCCAATCCTAAATAACATACCCTACTGATGTGATTCTGGTTAGGAACTAACTTCTTGCACTCATAAGTAAACATCCGTTGTTTCCTAAAGTGAATATAGGTACTGGGAATCGAACCCAGGATGCGAAGTTGAAGAAGAAGTTGCAGAAGTTGTGCCAGAGATAATATCGTGAAACATTATTTTTATTAGATAAATATTGTGCTTACTTCTCATTTTTTATCTTTAGTTACATTTTAGTTTCTAAATCTTATTCAATTGGAATGTTTTTTTGCCCATTTACTGAATGTACAAAGGATGTGTAACCCTTTGGGACACAATGGTTTACTAATCTAGATCACGTACGTTATTGTTATACATAACAATACTTTGGGATAACTCATTCGATGACGATTTATAAGACTCCTTCTTACTACTGTATCTTACTTTTGTTATAAATATTATGATTTGAATTGTTTGTATTTACAGCGTACTCAGTGATATTCACGGGGTGTAGGTCATATGAGTTTGTAGGTAGAATTATGTATTTAGTGAAAATCTTGCAACAAGAAAACAACAAACTTGTTTAAATTGTGTAATATTAATCAAGAAATTACGTTTTTTACGATGACGTCTTATAAGTGGCAGGTACCAGATATGATTTTCAGCTAAATCAATTAAGGGATTTATAATTTCTAAAATGCTTCAAGTCAGATCTGGTGAAAGGCTACGGCTGTATAGCTTACTCTTACTGCCCTGCCGACAAAGCTGTGTCGCCAAGCGAATCAACAATCTTTTTTTTTTATATATAGAAATAGTTAAGTGATTACCGCCGCCCATGAACATTATAGCAGCACCTGAGGAACCACTAATGCGTTGCCGGCTTTTGAGGAAGGGGACTGGCTCTTTAGCTCGCTGCCGGAACACACGGATGCTTTGCGGCAGATTATGGCTGAAGTGTGGTCGCTAGCCAGGCGGATTCGGGGTAGGATCCTACCACAAAGTGGTAATACCATCCAGATTACGTTGTGTGGTATCAGGCACAACGACCCGTAAAGGGGACTGAGAGCGTCAGGGCCTCGTTAGCATATTGGCAGGGTGCACCGCGCGCAGGTAAGGTTGACTTTGGCCACATATGTGGAATTTGCGTCACTTACACCCCAATCTGGTAGATAAGGTACCGTGTGTTAACCAATTAAAGGTATGGGTTTCAATAAAACTGCCATACCCCTTCCATGTTAGCCAGCTTTCATCTTAGACTGCATGGTCACACCAGAAATTTCCATGAAAATAAATTAAATGAAAACGCTCTGTTTCTAATCTAAACCATCGTAAGTTCACGAGCGCTTCCGTAATGTAGAATGCCTGATGTATCGTCGATAGTTATCCTAAACATGCATAATTATAATCGTAGCTGGGGATCCGCGCCGCGGGCGCGCGGCGTCCATTCCTTTGAGTGCATCCATACATCACGGCTCCTAAGTAGACAGTATATCACCCGTATTCAGAGTAATTAGCCCTTTGGCGACGGACCTCCGGGATTTATCGTGGTAGGGCGTTAATTCGACCGACAGCCGTATTGCCGGCCTTTGTTCTCCCTGCCCGAAATATTCAATTGGTATAATGCTGCGTATTCCTTCAATTAAGGCCAAATTAGACGGTGCCCCGTTCATCGTTCATTTTTGCGGTGAACGATGCACGATACGATTTTACTATGGCAAAGTGCCTGTGAACGACGAACGGTCGGTGTTTAGACGGTTCATTTTCGATGATTCACCAATGAAGCCTCGAAAATGAACCGTCTAATTTGGCCTTTAGAGTTCGCTTGACGCGGTAACCAGTTGGCTACAGAGTGATTCGTTTATAGCTATGATAGTAATGTCACAAAGTATCACATGTAACAAAAGTCAAGATGAAATGTTTTATGATATTTAATGCACTGGAAGTTTTTGCGCTATTACAGAAAATGGTGGACAAAAGTATAAAACAGGTTCACTTTGGTCAATGCAATCCTAAATTAAGATGTAGTGTATCCAATTTTTGAGATAAAAGAAAATGAACTTCAGAGAACATGGATATTCGTTTAAATCTACGAAGGCGGAGCGCGTTGGAAATGGATTTGGATCATATTTAACAATCAGGCACCTCTCATATCAGCGATCATTAATAATTCTCACTTAGAGTAAGATGCAGGCGTTGCTGTATCTTCGAGATAAATTTCGTGACAAAAGAGGTTCGATGTCACACAAAAAGGCCGTAATCAATACGGCTACCGCAATCCGTCAATTAATTTACTTTTGAGATATGAAAGGCGACAAAGGGACGGCCGACGAGAAAATGCTACCACTATTTTGCTATCCCACGGCTAACAATTCAAATTAAACTTAATGTTTAATACAGTAAAGGTGAAATTCAATTGTTTTGGATCATAAATATGCACTGGCTACCGTAGGCGACAGCTAGTGATAAGACGAAGTAGAGCTACGTCGTTAAACATCATTAGCAAGATAAACTTCCTAAAAGCCTCCACCGAAGCACGCAGGAAAGCGCTGCCATACATACCTACTGCTTGATTAATGTCAAGGAACAATTCAATATCGATGTATTGCTGTTTCTTTTATTTCCAGTATTATTGTCAATATTACATTCTCTTGAGCACATCGTAATAACGTAGGTAAATAAGATTATTTGCTTGTGAATTACATTCCATGTAATTTGTCATTACACTCAAAACTTACACGTGGATCATTTTAGAATAGAATAGAATAGAAAAGTTTTTTATTCAAATAAACTTTACAAGTACTTTTGAATCGTCAATTGAATCTACCACAGGTTTGGAATCGGAAATTATTATTAGATAAACCTTACAATTATTAAAAAAACTTGATAAAATCTAAAACCTCATCAATCCCACCGCAGCAAGGCATTGTACCCACAATCCTGGCAACATTGCCCCTTTGGATGGTGAAACTAATTCTTTGGTCAAGGTAGCTGCCAAGCTATTTTAAATAACCCTTTTTGAGACTTCTTCAAGATGCTCGAGCGAGTAACGAGGTTTTCATATTTGCACCTCCTTTGATTAATGGATACGTATTAATCAAATAATATTTCACAGGCCATGTCCTTCTGGTTAATACAACTTCAATTATTTTGGTATCCCGGTCAAAGTAAATGAAGTTGTAGCTATTAACTAAAAAAATATATATAAGTAAGTACGTAGATATATTTTGCATTATTATAAATGTTTACGATTATGTTAACGTGAGGATAACGTCAAGCGTCATCAATAAAAAAAAAAGAGTGGCAACATTTTTCTTTAGTAGGTAAGCAATTACTGTCAATTTGTTTGTATACCAAACAATCGGAGACTAAGCGGAGAGTCCGGGAAGTGTGATAAGAAAAAACCCGTAGATACAAGCGAACAATGGACGTGGGATGTTAGAAAACTTAATTTTACACCCGAATCAAAAACTCAACCCGTATTGTGTTGTGTGGTGCTAACCAATTTCTCCTTTGTTATGACCCCGCCCACGCTTATTATCGGATACCTTCATGGCATATCATTTTTTATCAAAACAATAACGTTTTTGTAGAAGCGCGCTGGTCACACGCAACTAAAACTGAATTTGTCAAAAGTTTAACAATCGAATCGAAACTGATAATTTACGTTCGGTTATTAATAAGAAAACAGATACGTCCGCGTGGTGTGGTCTAGTCGCGATATCAATACAGACCCGTCGTCGTCATCAACTGATGGACATAGGTCTCTTGCAGGGACTCCCACACACCGCAGTCTTGTGCCGCTTGTATCCAGCGACTCTTTTGATGTCGTCTCTCTACCAAGTGGGTCACCATTCTAGCAGTTTTACAATCCGTTGAGCTATGTCGGTGACTTTGGTTCTTCTACGGTTCTCCTTATTTCTGATTTGATCACGTAGAGAAACTCCGAGAATAGCTCTCTCCATCGCTCTCTGAGTGACTCTGAGCAGATATAGACCTATACGTTACTAAATACTTTGCTTTTACACAATATACGGATTACTAGCTGGTGCCCGCCACTTCGTCCGCGTGGACATAGGTTTTTTAAAACGTGGACATAGGTTTGTTTTTCTCTTGGGCACTCTATAATTTTCGGGATTATAGAGGGAGCGAGAAAAAAGTAACCTATGTTTTTCTCCAAGGTCTAGTCCTATCTCTGTACCAAATCTCGTCAAAATTGATTCAGCTTAAACAGGCGTGAAAGCGTAACATACACATAGACAGTTACTTTCGCATTTATAATATTAGTATGGATAATGTTGTATTTCACCTTTATATGGCATTGCGTAGCCATTTGTACTAACTCCTGCGTCCTGTTGGGTAAATACGAGAATAATTCGATTGAGTAACTATCTTATTAAAAGCATACAAGAGGTATGAGTTAATGCGTCTTGAATACTTACAGTAGCTGAAACTGAAAGGCTTAGGTTTTATCGACGTAATCTATGTAGAAGGTTTTTTTTTTTAATTATAGGCTTGAGCTTGACGAAAATCATGCATGATGGGAAGCAATGATGAGATCAAAGTTTGAGCGCGCTTGCCTAGAAATTACATAATTCAAGAATCAGTGATGTTTACACCTCATAGAAAGCTACTGAAAGGCTGAGGTTCTATTGACGTAATGTATTTAGTAGATTTTTTGCATGTTAGGCTTGCAGTTGACGACAATCATGCCTGATGGGAAGCAATGATGAATCTTAAGTTGGACATACTCTAATGTAACAATTACGGGTACATACCACGATAAATTTGTTTTTTGTTTTTGTCGATATTTCGGTCCAGTTACATGGACCGTGGTCGCGACGAGTCTGCGGTGCTGCGAGGCGACATTAGAGTATGTCGATAAACGACGAAATAAGCCTTAAATCCCTAGTTAAGTTGGACTTGCCTATAAAATGCCTATAATTCAAGGGAAAAGTGTTGCCTTGAATTTTTGATAAGTTGGAAATAGATAAGGAAAAGTCACGTTTAAAAACCCCAAAAAACAGCCTATATGATGCAATATAAACAACACTAAATTACAGTTATCCATATTCTGCGACAATAAAAAAATAATGTCCTGTTATCCACCCACATCGGTTATAAATTAATAGAACCCTCATGGCTGTGTCGTATAATAGGTATTATATAGTAATGCTTGATTGGTTTCGTGTGAGGTATTTTTTGTATGTTTTAGGGAATCTCCGATGGCGTCTAGCCTCGCTAATTCCATCGCTGCGGGCAATGATTTATGATACGCAAGGGGTTAGCTGGGGTTATAGACTGTCACTGTCAACCGAAGATGACATATTATACCTAGTTAATAAAGCATCTTTTATTTTGAGACATTGTTGCCTTTGAATGACTTTAATTAACGCGCAATGTTTACTAAGTTTTAATTACGTACCTGCAGCTTTCATATCTGCACTTCAGTGTGACCCGTCGTCCTAATTGGCTAAAGATCGTACGATCAATACAGTCGATTTCGTCGATGAAAATTATAGTACCTACTGCCATCGTCCGATGGCTTGCGGACTTCACTTAGGTCACTCTTAGAGGGACACTCTTCATATGTGTGATTCGATCGTGCCATGAAATCGATTGTATTAATCATACGATCGTTAGCCAATTAGGACGACGCCTTACTGTAACGCAGAAGGATCGACGTATTTGGCGAAAATTTATTTTTCGCGCATCCATATAATGTGAAGCACAGAATGGCAACTCTATGCTGCGCCAAATCGAGCATGGACTTCCGCCTTTTCTTATACAGATAAACTAGGTTTACATAAAAACTACATTTTAACATGAGCGACGTAAGAGCAAAGGTTTTATTAAAATAATGCGTCTTTGTAAGGTTGTCGGCTGACAATGAAATTAAGTTTAAATAAATTCATAGGAATATTTCACAGTTCATTCGCTCCTAATCGGTCTTCACAGAGCTTGCATGTCGATAATAACAGCTAAAGCTTAATGTATAATATTTTCTAAGATGTTGTACCTTGTACCTTGTTAGCATGAAATCGATTGAACGCCATTACAAATTAAAATAATAATCGTTACGTTAAGACCGAGACATGTCAAACAGTATGAAATAAGTGAACGAGTTATTTAAAACCTTTAAGTCTTAAACCCATTTTATATTGGAACGAGACACTAATCTGTTCAGGACGGTCAAATGAAATTCTCATATTGCATGTGGGTTCTTATAGGTTTAGAGACCACAGTCATTAAACCTGCTTCATTAATTCTTTTGCTAACTTTTTTTAAAGAGTATTATTATTATTATGATGAACACGACTGATATCCCCTTTCCCCTCCAATTAAGTGAAAACTTGTACTAGGAGTGGGTATGACAATAGTGTAACGGGTGGGGTTTGAACCGCGTCGACCCGGTTTTTGATCAGCGCCCAACTACCGTTGCGCTATTGAGGCTCAACTGAAGTAGTGGTTATATGTATTTTTAACCCCCGACGCAAAAACGACGGGTGTTATAAGTTTGATGTGTCTGAGTGTGTGTGTGTGTGTGTGTGTGTGTGTGTGTGTGTGTGTGTGTGTGTGTGTGTGTGTGTGTGTGTGTGTGTGTGTGTGTGTGTGTGTGCGTGAGTGCGTGCGTGCGTGCGTGCGTGCGTGCGTGCGTGCGTGCGTGCGTGCGTGCGTGCGTGCGTGCGTGCGTGCGTGCGTGCGTGCGTGCGTGCGTGCGTGCGTGCGTGCGTGCGTGCGTGCGTGCGTGCGTGCGTGCGTGCGTGCGTGTGTGTGTGTGTGTGTGTGTGTGCGTGTAAGTGTGTGTGTGCATTTGCGTGTGCGTGTTTGTCTGTCTGTCTGTTTACTATACCATTTGCATAAATAATATCTATATTTATACAACTATACCATTTGCATTAATAATATCTCTCATAGCACCATAGTGCATTTCAGCTATATTATCAACTTTAGGTGATACAATCATATAAATAGTTACACAAAGTTCCGATAAGGAAATTCTGCAAAGGGTAAAATGAGGCAGGGTTTACCCAAGGTCTCTCGGCTTATGAATTATCATGTACCTACGCATAGTATAGGTATATACTCGCACCTTTATTAGTTGCTTAAGTTATCTAATATTTTATTGCAAGTAGGTAGAGTAGATAAGTATATTAAATGATTACTATGAGTAGGCAGGTAGGTATTTATGTTCTAAAAATACATAGTTTGTTAACATTGTATTATAACAATAACTTTCAATGCTATCAAGTTGAAGTGACAATGGCAGGTCTGTTGGAAGGTTGATACGCGTCTTGGCAAGTGGAGTGCGAGACACTTCCCGACGAGAAGAGCGATAACATCCTGAAAGTGGCAGCCACTGGTTGGATGCCGAAAGCCGAAGACAAACAGTTGGCGTTATCTTAAAAAGGCCTATGTCTAATTAGGCTGTCAAGAGGAATTTCTCATATCTCAAGTCCCATACAAACGAAGTTTGATTTGTATGTAAATGTGTGTTTTATTTACGCCTGAGCAACAACATGCGACAATGCTGCATGCTGAATATCGCGGCCTTAAGGCATGCTGCAACATAAAACACATAATAAATAATATTTATTCATTCTGTATATTTTTCATTAATTTGAATGTTTTATTTGACCTAAATTTAATAGTTTTAACACACAGCGAAGAACCGATAGACGTTAGAGTCACAAGCGCTCAAAAGCGGACCTCGCACCGCAAAACGCAGCGTTAGTAGACCCAGCACCAGGTGGACGGACAATCTCAAGTAAGTCACTGGCAGTCGCTGAATACAAGAGGTACAAGTACGTGTTCTATGATGATCCTTGCACGCCAGTCCAGCAGTGATGGTCTATCCGTTAAGACGACGTCAACTATGATTACTATAGGTTAACATTTGCTGGGATAAGCGCAGGCCACATTGAGAGCGAAGCGAAACGAAGCGAGGTTCGTTTGGCTTCGCTCATTCCGCTAGACTATGAGCTCGCAAGTTCGCATCGCTCGTTGGCTGCAGATCACGAGGTCCCGGGTTCGAATCCCGGATCGGACCAATAATAATTGTTAGGTATTTGGTTTTTCTGTCAAGAAATTCTCAGTGCCAGCTCGGAGTTGGTAGTTGGCGGTGTTAGCACGTTAAGTAGTCGGTCCAGGTTATGACTATCATGTGACAATAGTTGTTAAAATCCGCCAACCCGCATTGGAGCAGCGTGGCTGGTCTCAGCTCTAAATCCCTCTCTCCTATAAGAAAGGCCTGTAACCAGAAGTGGGACGTTAAAAGGCTGTAGTGGTGAGCTTCAGCATTTTCAAGATCGCGCCACCACACGCCCTGTTTCTAGATAAAGCCTATCACCCGCAGTAGATAGATACAGACAGCAAAGCTGTGGAGACCGGTTACTATCAATCGGATCTCATGATATCTGTGATCTCAGGTGGAAAACTATTTAAATGTATGCGCTACTGTTCCTCACTCAACTGTTTGAGGAGGTCAGATGGCAGAACATTTCAATAGATAGGTATAATAATGGGTATGTTAAAGATGTTTATTTTTATTTAGGTATATGTACCCATGGGCGTTGCCAAGGGGGAGCAGGGGCAGCTGTCCCCCCCCCCCTAGAAATTTGAAAAATATAGCCAATTATATTTCACTAGATGATGCCCGCGACGATTGTCCGCGTGGATTGTGATTTTTGGTTCCCGCGGGAACTCTTTAATTTTCCGTAATAAAGTTAGCCTATGTGTTAATCCAGAGTATAATCTGTCTTTGTTCCAAATTTCAGCCAAATTAATTTTGTAGTTTTTGAAAAAGTAACAAATATCCAAACTTTCGCGTTCACAATTTTAAGTAATATAACTATTACAAGTTTTTCCCACTTACTTATGTGCTGGCGACACTGGCGATGAAATCCATACAAATAAATAAAATTAAAGTGACTGGATTTCAATACTACTTACTGCCTCTTATTAAGCTACTAAATATGATTACTTGAAGGATAGCTTAATCCAAACACATGTTTTAAAAATTTTGATTGTCCGTCTGTTTGTCCGGACTAATCTTTATAAAGCCGAACCAATTTTGATGGAATTTAAAGGATTATACAAGGTGTGATCTAAAAGTAAACTTATCCCTGAAAATCAGTTCCCTTATTCGATTAAAAGCCTAAAACCCACGCGAAAGAAGTGGCAAACATCAGCTAGTTAAATTAAAATGTTTTAATGAAGTTATTACATTTTGAAAAATATAAAAAATTTCAAGACATTTTGTTGTTATAAGAATATAGAAGAATGCTCAAAAAATCTAATAAGATTTCAAAATACTCACGGAAACACAATTTAATAAATAATTATTTATTCAGTATCTTAAATTAATATTTACAATATTTCGGTAGGCTCAATTAACTCACAAAGCCTCGAATGCTCACTTACGGGTAACAATCTTAAACAAAACCAAACACATTGGTGAAACTTAATTTGTTAAGTCACTTCTTGGAATGTTTGTGAACCATTTTCATTGTCGTACTATTCACTAAAACCTATCAACTAAATTAAAGGCACTAATTTTTTGACTAGATACATCGAGAGTCTTTTCGTATTCACTATAAAACAATGTTAATTTACAATAACTCGGAGGGATACGTCCAAACTCGATTTCGGCTCGCACGTTACCTGCGGACAAAATGAAATGTTATTAGCGACTTCGTTTGGTTTGCTCTACACCGACTCGCGACGTTGAATGAATTGAAAGTACAATAATGCACACGGTATCTCAATGACGTGAGAATTGAACTTCTAAAAATTTTAAGATTTGATTAAATACAAATAAAAAATTTAATTAAATAATTAATTTCTATAAATACTTAAACGAAGAAAAAATGTAACTGTGTCAAACTTTTTTAAAGCTACAAGTTATAAATATTTTAATTTATAAGATTTTAAAATGACATGAGACAAAATTATAACAAAGAAAAAATTAAAATAAAGATAAAGAAGTTGTAAGTTCTAATGGGAAAAGGGTCTACAAACAGTTAAACTTACATTATTGCTATTTCTGCTGCCACCACGAGATGACGTCGAGCAGCTCGTCTTCATCCATGGGTCCAAGAGATTGTTGCGTTGACACCTCGTACCGGTCAACTGCGGAATACGCCGACGACACCCCCGACGAACATTCCGAAGGGGCAGGTGAATCCGCCTTCTCCGAGCACGGCGACCCGCTTCCGTAGAAGAAACCGTCATCCATATCCGTCACTGTTATCGATTGCGAATTACTACTGGGTATGTTTTCTCTGTTTTCCTGGTCTCGCGTGATACCCAAGGCTGCATCGCTTTCATCTAGCAACTGTTGTAAATACCTAATATATTCGACGACCATTCGTAACGTATCCACTTTGCTGAGTTTCTTGCCGGAGCCGCGTCTGGCGCCACCCGATAGAGCGGCTACCACGGAGGCAGGTAGATGTCGGCGCAAGGCGTTGAATCCATCGTTGACTTGCTTCACGCGATTACGTTCTCGAGCGTTACGCCTCGCGATCGACACCGCTTGAGGCCCGGTGTAAGGATTGGTCCTGAAATGGACCTTCTTCCTGTACTGAAGGTTCGGCGGCGTATCGTGCGTGACGTAATTTTTTTCCGGCGCCGGTGCAATCGGCACGATCCTTTTCTCTACGGACGTTTTGGTCACAGTCGCAGACGGGTAGCCGGACGAGACGACCACGTAGTTGGTCTGGCCCTGAACGAGCTGTAGCTCTTGTAACATTTTACGTGTTTGTACGCGAGAGGTCGCGGAAGCTTACGCACGGGTAGCGCGCGCGGCGATCGGAAAAGCACTGTCCGGCGCGTGAAGGGAGGCTTCACGGGAGCTTTCGGCGAGGCGAGCGCGAGCGGCGGCGACGAAGCTTCACGCACAAGTGAGCCGGCGGCGCACGCGCACGCGTTATATCACCTGCGCCGGCTGCAAAAAAAAAATATAAATTTTAAAATTCTCTTCCCCTATTATTTTCCATCATCCCTTCCCCTCTCTACGTACGGGTCCGTACCTGGCGAGGTGGTTAGGGGAGCGGGCAGGGAGCGGCAACGCGTGCCCAGTTTTTTCTGATGACCAGTTAATATTGTGGTACCTATTTCACATATAAATAATACGCGATTAGTTATTTTCAGTATGTTCCCTTGAATTCGACAAAAGAGTTCGTACCTACCTACTTGAATTTGAAATTCTTACAAATATGAAAAAAAAGAGGACAGTATCAAATCGAGATCTACCAAATTTGAAGTATTTAAAATAAATCAATCGCTATAAGAATTTTAGTCTCAATACGTGTTCAGTATTAAACATTTCTTATAAAAGAATATTATGTAGCGGATAAAAGTCACTTTGCTTTAATCGAAGCTTTATCTCGGTCATTCCTGCTAAAACATTTAGGTCTCTTTGGAGTCCTCGGTATAAAAGGATTATCGGCCGATGCATATTTATGTGCCCGCATGTATTTTAGTACTTGCAGCTATTAACCTAGCTTAATACCCGGTTGCCACCATACCTCAGTAGCAAATTGCTAGTGGTCAATATGTTCGGACGTACTAAGTGGTCATTGTGCCGACTATAGGCAATGAATTAAAAGTATTTTCACCAACACAAAAAGTAAACATGAGTAGATGAGGGTTCCACTGGCGTCCAAAACAATGAGTCGATTGCGAAATTAACCTTTTATTAGTGCATACCTCTATCTCTAAAAAAAGTTAAGCGACTGAGTAATTCGGTATTTATATAAACTTAAATATGTAGTAATGATGATAATGATCAATAAAAAATATCATTAATTATATTATCTAAAATTTCTAGAATGTATTTAATTTATTGCAGTGCTGAGTCAGTATATCAATTATTCGTCTATATGAATAATAAGACTGTACGTATAATATTAATTGAATGTGCAACTATTAGTCCGGCAGCCCTGGAACAAATATTTTGTGATTAATAACCAGCTGATTTTTTGTTTGCAGCTTAGTAAATACTTGTATAATGAAATAACTACATAGTACTAGTGGAACGATTTCCCACCCGAGCGAATCAAAATGTTTAAAACCTGCGCACTCGAGTAACTACCTCCATCAAGAATTTTCATAGATAAAAAACTTGGTCGTCTCGTCGAAACGAACCCACTCACGAAAAAGCTTGTTATTAATCACAAAAAATTTGTTCCAGGGCTGCCGGACTATATTATGATAGGTACGTAAAAGTTTTCGTCTTCACGAGGTTATACAATATACATTCATACCAACGTTGGCTATCAACAATTTTTTAACACAAAATTTCTAATCACATCATGTGTTTACACACACTATACCTACTATCTTTTTACTTAAGTTATTACAGGCTCTAAATCTTTTATGCTTCTTTGGTAACGTTTTATTTTGACGTATAATTAAGCTTATACATAGTATCTTTACATTTTTCACATAAATATTTGGAATTCAAAAAATATCGATTAGTTGGGAACGCTTGAGCCTCGTCGTTCGTCTCTCTCAAATAATTTACATACCAATCGGTTAATTTAAAGTGGGCTATTAATTTATTGTTTTTGAATTCTAATTAATGTAAGGTGATAGTGGACTTTATTGAAAAATTCGAAGCGTTCAAGCGCATTCGTCCGTTGCGGCGCGCCGGACACCCGTTGGAATCTTTTCTATAAGTGTAAATTGAAAAGCTTTCATATCAACTTAATCTGGATGGTATCACCGCTTTGTGGTAGGATTCTACCTCGAATCCGCTTAGCTAGCGACCACACTTCAGCCGTAATCTGCCACAAAGCATCCGTGTGTTCCGGCAGCGAGCTGAAGAGCCAGTCCACTTCCTCAAAACCCGGCAACGCATTAGTGGTTCCTCAGGTGCTGCTAATGTTCATGGGCGGTGGTAATCACTTAACATCAGGTGACCCGCTTGCTCAGTTGGCCGCTATTCCTATTAAAAAAATGTTTAAACCTTGCCTACTTTAGTGTGAATTTAGGTCATACAAGGGCGATAAAGTAGTGTACGATACTCGTGACTTAAGTAAAGTCCACGGCCTCTTCGGTACGCCGCGTCGCCCGCCCGGGCGCTAAACTAATGTAATATTTGTTTATTTGATTTAATATATAAAATTACTTAAGTCACTCGTATATTAATTAGGTATTGATTCAAGTTAATGGACAAAAACTATTCTATTGTAGATAGACAGAATTCGAAAATCAAGTCGAAGAAGTCTAATTAGTACAAAAAAGTTCTGTGCTTCGGATGTAATAAATATGAACTCGTAATGAGTGTTAATGTGTCTTATCAAAAACTTTTTCACTGGAGCATTTTTGAAGATTGGAGACTAAAGAGACACAAAAAGCAAATTTCAAAGTAAGCAATATAGTTAATTTAATCAAAATAACTTTCACGATAAACGGCTATTAAGAAAATTAACGCAAGGTGATGGTCGTTTTTCCTTTCAGCTTCGATAAGAGGCGGGGGTTTTTAATCGGAGAAATGAAAATGACAAACTCATAATATGTATTTAATGCTATAAAACTCTTATGTATTTAATGCAATTTTTTTTAACTTCATTTATCAGTGTTAAGGTGTTAAAAACCGTACTCATTGTTTCATGGATAAAAAGTATCCTGACCGCCCTCCAGGATAAAAGCGGTTTTGCTATTGCGAAGTGAAAACGTAACACTTTTGCATTTACCTATTAGTAAAAAAAAGTACGGATGCATTTTAAGAAGTACTAGCTGACCCCCGCAACTTCGTTCGCGTAGATATAGGTTTTTATATAGGATCGGATCGGATCCCATAATTATTTTATGTACTACTAACTAAATGTAGCTTAAGTTACTCCTTATAACATTAAAAGTTCCATTAAAATCGATCCAGCCGTTTCTGAGATTAGTTGGAACAAATAGACAGATCGACAAACATAAATTTAAACGTACGGCAGTTTAAAATAAGCCGTAAGTACAAAGATCCGGGTCCCATGTTATTTGAACCCAATAAATGTCTGTCATTTCTGAACTAACAAACCTATGACCTTGAAATATTTACGGGACAATATATAAAGTACTACCTTTCTAACAAAAAAAGAATGAGTGAAATCGAACAACGCGTTAATGAATTACAGCTAAATACACCTTTTAACTATCATCCCCTCTCCCTAGGGAACCATGGTGAATTTCGGGATAAAAAGTATCCTATGTCCTACCTCGGAGTATAAACTCAAATCGTACCAAGTTTCATTCGAATCCATTCAGTAGTTTCGGCGTGATGCGCGGCCAAGATACAGACAGACAGACAGACAGACAGACAGACAGACAGATAGACAGACAGACAGACAGACAAAAATGAAACAAATTGCAGTTTTGGCTTCAGTATCGATTATAGAGTGCCCTCCAATAAAAAATTTAAAAATATCTTCAATGTACAGAATTGGATCTGTTACAGTTTTATTATATTATAGATATGTAGGTGTGTTACGGATTTTGGGAATTACAAAGCATAAACAAATATTTATAAATACTAATAATAATACTAATATTATTAACGTAATATTTTTTATTTTAGCCAATTAACCGGTGCTTACCAAATTAACGTACATATAAAGGCTAAGTCAACTTTATCATTCTAGTTTTATCAGAATAATGTGCGATATCTTTAAAGAGTAAAGAAAGAAGCTATTCGTATTTCTCTAATCTCAAAGAACATCTTCCGTCTTTATGAATCTGAATATAAAACCGTACAGTATTATTGTAATAAGAGAGATTGTTTTTTAAAAATAAGCAAGAGTGTGAAAATAAAAATAAAAATGCAGATTTTAATTTTGCTGGTCTCTATACCTACTGCGTAAAATAATAATTATATAAGTATAATATTTGCATAAAGAGTAGCTTGTTAAAAAATAGGCAGGTGTATTTGTTTGGAAAACTCGCATGATGTTGTTACATGTACGTATTAACAGGACTGCTTGATGATAAAATAATAACAAAATAACTTAATAAAGTTATTTTGAAAAAAACATTTTTTTTTGGTAGATGTACTTCTTCTGTACTATTTTAAGGTGATTTATTCAGTATCAACATCATAAATCTTAAACAAAAAAAATCGTTTTTAATTCTCAACACAGTTAAAGTGTAATTTTTTTTGTAAATGGTTGCATATTACGTGCGCAATTAATAAAACTGTTGAACGGTTGGCTTCGCGAAATACCAGCGATATTTCAATTCGCTGTCTCATAATTTTGTGTGCTTTCATTCGTCGAGACCCGTTGCAGTGTCAATTTTATCACTGTCATAACAAATGACAAATATTTTCACCGCCCGTTGAGAAATTAACCCTCAACCATCGGGTAAAATAAGTCGAGCCTTGCGTGCGTTGTTTGGTCCAAAACGCCCTTAATAGGTTCATTGACTTACATACTCTATATCAATAATAAAAATGTGTAAATAACAATAGTAACTACTACCTGCCTTATAAATAAAATTATTTGTAAAATATAACATGACAAGTATAAAATTTAAATTACCGAAATCCTACCAATCTAGATACGTTATGGTGTTTATTTACCTAAAACAGGTCCTCTGTTTTTGTTCGTTATTGATTTTTACTGGTCATTTTGACACCGAGTAACGTATTAGGAGGGTTAACACAAAACAGTGTCCATGTAAATATGTATATCGTAGCTACATAATTTCGATCGCTACTTGTAAAGTTACGGGCGCATGTCAACTATAAAGTTGATTGTCAATATTTTTGCTCTTTCAATAAAACAAAAATTGTTAAGCACGAATGACCCATTCCAAGCATTCACTTATTAATGTATACAAAAATATTATTCTCAGATTCAGACGGGCACAATCCAATCAACTATATTAATTGTAGTTTTCGAATTAATGTTAATTCATTATAAGATCAGACAAAGAACTATTTGGAGATGGTTTAAGAATACTTTTCATCCCGAAAAAGATTTTCATTTACTTCACACTAGCTGTTCCTGGAGGATTAAGATTACTATTATTTACTACATAATAATATCGCTACTATTAGTATAAATGCGAAAGTGTGTTTGTTTGTTGGTATATCCTTCAATCACGTCACAACAGAGCTACGAATCGACGTGATGGGTATACAGTTGAGAACCTGGAGAGTGAGATAGGAGGCTACTTTTTATCCCGGGCAAGCAAGGGATTTTTGATAAAATGATGAAAAACCTAAATCCGCGCGGACGAGGTCGCGGAGAAAAGCTACTACATAATATTTCTATGGTAGATATTAGCTTATTTTTATATCCAGAATGTGAACTATATTTGTGCCTCATCAAGATCGGTTAAGTGGTTGAGCCTTAAAAAGGAAAAAGAGACCTTTTCGTATAAAACACAGGTCACGGTTTTACAGAATTCTTTAGGCCCTACTTTAATATAGGCAGTGTAATCAATTATGGAAATTGATCGAGACGCAGTGTTTACCACACTGTGTGACATTCTACCAATTATTCCTGCAATTACTCGCTACAAATAAAACAATTACGACTAACAAATGACGGAGATGTAAACGTGGGATTTGGGGGATGTGATGATGGGAAATATGTCATCTGCCGATGTCATGACACGGTTGAGTGGTGTGGGATCTAGTACAAATACGTTTTATTGCTTGATTATTGTTGTTATTGAGTAATTTGGGATGTGAAATGTCATAAATTATTATTAAGCTAGAGTATTTTAATAAATAACGGCTTTTTCCTGTTAATACTTCGACCACGTTCTGTCTACGTTATATTGAGAACCTAAGTACAAGGGCGTCGCCAGCCGCAGGCCAAGGGGGGGGCAAGCTGATGAAATTATAGTATGTAGAAAAAAAACAAAATAGTGAAAAAATTTCGTGGTTTTTCAAGTGCTGCAAAGTTAGCAGATATGTCTTTCGAAACTGCAAAACTGGAGACTACTGGTAGTGGTCCTAACAACATATTAAAAAAATCAGAATTTTCTTTTCAAACTATAGCATATTTATAATTTTTCAAATCTCTAGGGGGGGGCAGCTGCCCCCCCCCTGCCCCTACCTGGCGACGCCCTTGCCTAAGTACATAAATCTCAAGTCTCTAGACCTATTGGATAGAGCTGCACGGTGAGAAGTAGTCAATCATTCAAATTCACATTTTGTATCCTACTATCCTACTAATGTTATGAAAGTGTGGATGTTTGGATGTTTGGATGTTTGTTACTCTATAATGCCGCAACTACTGACCAGATTTGAGTGAAATTTTGATTGGAGATAGATAATGCCCTGACTTAACACATAGGCTACTTTTTATTCTGTAAAAATCCACAGTTCCCGCGGGATTTCGAAAAATCCCAAATCTACAGCTACAGCTATAGGTAGATTACTATAGCGTACTTTCTTGATAGTAGGTAAAAAGGTTGGAAAAGGGAGCGGGAACGGGAACTGTAAATCCACGATTCCCTCGGGATTTGTTTAAAACCGAAATTCACGCGGGCGAAGCCGCAGGCACATTCTAGTATAACATAATAGCTTTAGCCCGCGGCTTCGCCCGCGTGAATTTCGGTTTCGGTCTGTAGATATAGATTTCGGGTTTTTCAAAATGCCACGGGAACTGTGGATTTTTCCAGGATATAAAGTAGCCTATGTTTTAAGTCAGGGCATAGTCCATCTTCATTCAAAATTTCAGCAAAATCGGTTAAGTAGTTGCGACGTTATAGAAGTAGAGGTAGAGACGTAACATCCAAACATCTAAACATCCAAACATCCACACTTTCCCATTTATAATACTAGTAGGATATATTTCTGATTATTTGATGAAAATATACATGTTACTTCATTTGTTTTTATTTTAATTCTAGGATAAAATGACTGTAACAATTTTCAATTCAGAACTCTGAGCTATTTCAGCCAAGATCCTAGCATGTTACAATATTATAAGATGGATAAAAATGTTCCCAAAATCTTGTTCCAAAAATGTTTGTCAGCAAGCAAATATTTACAAAATATCGCGTGTTCAAGTGTTATTATTGTAACCAGTCCGGTAGCCCATTACGCCGCCGGTTGCGAGTTTCTTTGAAGAATCGTCCCCACATTAACTACATATTTAAAAATTATGTTACCCTATAAATCATATGCATAAAACGATGTCGGCATCTTTCACACAATGAAACTACCTGATTCGTATCCAATATCGTTTGATTAACGATTTGTTGAGTGACTCCTATTCATCGCAACGTCAAAGGGTGATATTAAGCATTAATAAAGAGCATATTATACATTTCACCATCGGTGTCGGTAACAAAGCCTAGCTTAGTTAAATATTCGGCGAGAAAATACGAGCATGAGTTGCGGATTTAGGTATCATTTACAAAACATGATTAATCAAAACGTTTAACCTTTGTGGAGGTCTATATTCTACACTAAACATTTGTATTGGTATGTTTAGTAGGGAAATAAAAGCCTCATACGTTGGTATCTACATAGCTACACTTCTCAAAAAAATATTGGATAGGTTTGATCGAAAATTATAAATAAACTAGCGGACCCGGCAGACGTCGTCCTGCCCGCTATTAGCGCCACCTACCGGGTCCAATTTTTCTACTTATAAACCTTCCTCTTGAATCACTCTATCTATTAAAAAAAACCGCATCTAAATCCGTTGCGTAGTTTTAAAGATTTAAGCATACATAGGGACATAGGGATATAGGGACAGAGAAAGCGACTTTGTTTTATACTATGTAGTGATATTTTAAAATATGGTAAGCTTCAGAAAATTTATCCACAAAATATGTTTTGTGAATTATTTTGACTACATTACATACATAACCGAATTTGGAATGGAGCATGAATGATTTTTTCTCTAAGCAACTGATTTCACAAAAAGGGTGTCGGACATTTCTCACGCTCGGCATTCAATATCCAAAATGCAAATTTCCCGTCACGAACGCTTGTAAAACAACAGAGGCTATCAGCGGATCGAATCGCGTCGGCTCGGACGTGCAAGTCCGACACAGACACCTAAGCCCAACGTCTGTGTCGGGTATTGTGAGGATACTTTGACAGCATCTGTGTTGGATGTTGTGACGAGGAGTCCACCCCCGACACTTTGACACCGATCCAGAGATACGCTATTGAATCGCTCCTCATGATGCGACACCAGAGGCTTTATATCGACTTTTTACATAGTGGCAACGATGATCGAAATTCGAATATCGACACACAATGACTTCAGAGAAAAATGAACCCAAAGACTCTTATTTTAAAGTCGTAATTGAATAGTTCGAATATTTATATTTTACAACATTTCTGCTTTGTGCGCTGGCTGTTTTTGAATGCTGAATGTATTGGCGAACTTAAACCTTAATATAAGCCATTTTAGGTCCATTTTACTCTGAAGTCATTGTGATTCGATCAATAGTATTTAGTAAAGTTTTCGAGCTCCGCAAAGTGATACTAAGCATCCAGATTTCTGAGACGTATCTTTTGGGAGCCGTATTGACGTACAGGTGTTGCAGGACTTAGGAACCTTTTCGTGGAAGTTATTTATAGAAATTTAATAGTATGGGTCTAGTGATTAATTAAGACTTCGGCCTCCCTTTCGGAGTTCGCAGCTCGAGTTATGTGCGTTTCAAGCAATTAAATATCACTTGCTATAACGGTGAAGGAAAACATCGCGAGGAAACCTGCATGCCTGTGAGTTCTCTATAATGTTCTCAAAGGCGTGTGAAATCTACCTATCTGCAATTGGTCAGCGTGATGGACTACGGTCTAAGCCCTAGGTCCCGGGAGTGTAGTCCCGTGCCCTGTAGTGGGCCGGTAATGGGTTGATAATGATGATGATGATTATGATGAACCATTTTAGAATAAACCACTCTAGAAGATGTCGTTTTAGGTAACTGGAACGATTTTAGAATACAAATCTGAACATTCCCTGCTAATTACATATTTAAATCTATCTAACTGTAAAAAATCGATAAAAGTACGTAACCTGCTGCTAATTTTCAGGCGGCTAGGTATCTTGAAAAATACAAAGTAGTGAAAGACATATCAAATATATAGTAGGTACTTAGAACGAGCCTTTTATTAGATGAGCGTTAAATCTTTTCGAGCAACTAATAGTTTTGTAGCCGTCTTTCTTGATGGCTCGACTCTAACAAACCGAATCTACGAGCACAATGTAACTCATTCCTTTATAAGGCTAATGAAAGTGAAATGTTTTTTTCTAATTGAAGTTATATTTCCCCGGGGGTTAACTTGTTGTTAATAAATAAAGCTAGTTAGAAAATTAGTCGTATTCGCCGACAACCTTGTTTCTTTACAGGTTTACGACGGACGCCTCGTTAGTGGCGATAAGATGGGCCTAAATAGATGATTAGCTTTGTTCTGGATCGTGGTCGTTAACTTTTTTTTACCAATCATTTCATTTAAATATGCGTTAACAAGGGTGGAGGTTCAATAAACTTAGTTTTTGACGATCTATCTGACGAAGCGGTGATACCTAAAGGTGCTGATAGACTTGAGCATTCACTTGTAACAGAACATCGAGCATTCACCGTTTTTATTTTTGTCGAACTGAACAACGAGCCGAGCCAAGCATAGAGCCAAATATTGCTACGAACATCTTGAGAATTCTAGCGAACGCTCGTCAAAGAGCTTCATGAACGGTCAAATCTGCTCGCTAGAATGCTCGCCAGAACGCTCGATAGAATGCTCGCTAAAATGTTTTCGTATTTTTCTGTGATGTAACATTCGCACGAATGCTCATTACAAGTGAATGCTCAAGTTTATCAGCACCTTAATAGTTAAAATTTCGGCTACCCTTTCGGGGGAATCAAGTTTGATCCTCGGCACGCACCTCAAATTTTCTAAATTCAAATTCAAAATTCATTTATTCAAAGTAGGTACACTGTACACTTTTTGAACGTCAATATAAAAAGTACATGAAAGTGAGATAATCGTGAAAATTACTACGAAAACTTAAAACTAAAACTACGAGGGTTCCAAATGCGCCCTGGTCTGGCGTATAATATACAATTTAGATTGATGATTTTATTATTAACTTAATGGAGTTTTGGAGAGAGGAGAGGAAGAATTTGGTGGGCTATTTGTGGGGTTTATATCTTAAAATCTTTAAATATTTGACAGAATTAATTATAAACTATCTGATAACTAAATTATTCAGCATACTTAATTCAGCATATGTAGGTACACATTTTTTGGCCTCACTGTAGACGGTGAAATTGATCGTCAAAGAATTAGCAAGTTGAAAAACGGGGTGCATAAATAAAATGTTCAATGCTGATTGCCAATAAACAAACTCGATATTTTTTGTCATATAATCTTGATATGAAGAAATGAGGTTCGAAGAAAATTTCCAATAATGCACGACGTACACTAAACGAATTTTATATACATCGTCACGCACATCGAATATGTATCCATATAAATTATTATTTATTATTTATACAACATAAAACGACGATCTACAAAAGTAATTTAATAAAATTAATGTGAAATATTCATGGCATGTCGCGTCGAAAAATTAATTTCAACATTACATTTTAATATTGCTAATACATATTTCATTATAAAGAAGACACATATTTATGAAAATACCTAAAATATATCTGCACAGCTTTCAGTTTATACAGTGTATTTTCTTCAAACGAGTTCAGCGCGAGGCGCGTGGCGGGCGCGCGACGTCGCTCGCGTCCGCGTCAGACGGGTTTGCTCGTTTTAAACCATACCTTAATTATGGCGAAGCATTATCGAGTAAGAATGTGCACACGCGACATGGTATAAATCGTAGTGAAATAAGATTCTGTAAAAAGTAAAAACACGTTGATTTCAGTTCAGTGTACATCAGCAGTAAACGCTGCTAAGAGCGAGGCGCGTGGCGGGCGCGCGACGTCGCTCGCGCACTGCGTCAGACGGGTTTGCTCGTTTTAAACCATACCTTAATTATGGCGAAGCATTATCGAGTAAGAATGTGCACACGCGACATGGTATAAATCGTAGTGAAATAAGATTCTGTAAAAAGTAAAAACACGTTGATTTCAGTTCAGTGTACATCAGCAGTAAACGCTGCTAAGAGCGAGGCGCGTGGCGGGCGCGCGACGTCGCTCGCGCACTGCGTCAGACGGGTTTGCTCGTTTTAAACCATACCTTAATTATGGCGAAGCATTATCGAGTAAGAATGTGCACACGCGACATGGTATAAATCGTAGTGAAATAAGATTCTGTAAAAAGTAAAAACACGTTGATTTCAGTTCAGTGTACATCAGCAGTAAACGCTGCTAAGAGCGAGGCGCGTGGCGGGCGCGCGACGTCGCTCGCGCACTGCGTCAGACGGGTTTGCTCGTTTTAAACCATACCTTAATTATGGCGAAGCATTATCGAGTAAGAATGTGCACACGCGACATGGTATAAATCGTAGTGAAATAAGATTCTGTAAAAAGTAAAAACACGTTGATTTCAGTTCAGTGTACATCAGCAGTAAACGCTGCTAAGAGCGAGGCGCGTGGCGGGCGCGCGACGTCGCTCGCGCACTGCGTCAGACGGGTTTGCTCGTTTTAAACCATACCTTAATTATGGCGAAGCATTATCGAGTAAGAATGTGCACACGCGACATGGTATAAATCGTAGTGAAATAAGATTCTGTAAAAAGTAAAAACACGTTGATTTCAGTTCAGTGTACATCAGCAGTAAACGCTGCTAAGAGCGAGGCGCGTGGCGGGCGCGCGACGTCGCTCGCGCACTGCGTCAGACGGGTTTGCTCGTTTTAAACCATACCTTAATTATGGCGAAGCATTATCGAGTAAGAATGTGCACACGCGACATGGTATAAATCGTAGTGAAATAAGATTCTGTAAAAAGTAAAAACACGTTGATTTCAGTTCAGTGTACATCAGCAGTAAACGCTGCTAAGAGCGAGGCGCGTGGCGGGCGCGCGACGTCGCTCGCGCACTGCGTCAGACGGGTTTGCTCGTTTTAAACCATACCTTAATTATGGCGAAGCATTATCGAGTAAGAATGTGCACACGCGACATGGTATAAATCGTAGTGAAATAAGATTCTGTAAAAAGTAAAAACACGTTGATTTCAGTTCAGTGTACATCAGCAGTAAACGCTGCTAAGAGCGAGGCGCGTGGCGGGCGCGCGACCTCGCTCGCGCACTGCGTCAGACGGGTTTGCTCGTTTTAAACCATACCTTAATTATGGCGAGGCGTTATCGAGTAAGAATGTGCACACGCGACATTGGTATTAATTTTAATGAAAGAAGTGTGCGCCCGCACCTGCCCGAGTTGTCTGAAAACTACGCAAACCTGTACTTGGGTATTATAAGTTTGCGTTTACTTGTTGCGAGGCTTTTAGTGTGTGTTTACTTAAGATGATTACAATTTTATTTTTGCCGTTTTGTACGAAGTTATAAATATACGGGTGTCTCCACTTCAATGCACTCACAGGTGATTGGACTCTCGCAAAAACAATAGGTACGAGTAGATACGTATAATAAACAAATCTACCTAAATTATATGAAGGATTAAGATTTTCTAGGATTTTCATCAGAAACTGTTTAACTCCAAGATTTTGATAAAATACAAGAAGCTAAGTACGTTTTTTGGTTAGATAACACTGAATTTCCATTGTCACTCATGATTTGACTTTGTAGTCGAATCGTTCGATTCGAGTCTTCACTAATTACTTGATTTACATCAACGCCCTATGGATCACTTTGCTTGATTTTAATATTCATCAAATTTCGTATTTGACACATGCACGATACGATGTAAGCTCGTATGAAATTTACGTTTATGGCTTCATATTTTGTAATTATAATACGTAGTAGAGGCACCTGCAAAGTCGGCGTCAATGTTTCTGATTCACAGCTGATCGCCATAAATGCATATTATATACGATCAAAATATTTAGTCTATCATGTCTTATTATTGAGTAGGTAATATATTTATCTGTTTAGATAGACATAACTACATAATATTATGTGTTTGCGATAGTACTGCACTACCCTGTTACCATATTATGTTCTTTTCCTTTTTAAACAAGGCTTGCCTGGAAGAGATTGCTTTAGCAATAAGGCCGCCTTTGCATGCTACTGTACTTACAATAATTGTATTTTTTTTTCTTTGTGTTATTTGTATTTTGGTATGCAATAAAGTGTTTCTATCTATCTATCTATCTGTTTATCGATTTAAAAATATATACTAAATACTTATTATAAAACAAAGTCCCTCCGCCCAGTTTGTCTATCTATACGCGTTAATCTCAGAAACAACTAAAGGGATTTAAATTCGGTTTTCACAAATGGATAGACCTATTCCGTGAGAAGTTTTAGGTGTACAATAAATAAAAGTTTAGTGCAAAATAGCCGAAATATTTGATTGTTGAAGTCGGAGAAAATCCTGCTACCTGAGAGTTTTCCCGGCACACTGGTCACTGCGTTAATCGTAGAGTCACAAGGAAACAACTTACTAATGAGCTGTCTCTTTGAAATAGATCTAAAAAAGTTTGCGACACTATTACCTATATTTTGTCTGATTAACGAAGATTATAATTTTGAAACCAAAGAATCGGTACTCTATGTGCTCTATGTCTCCCGTTTGCCTCTATCATACCGACAAAGAAGTGGGATAACATAGTTTCCTTGATGTAAACAAAGTTTATAATATGTAGATACATTTTGACAGCGTCAAAGTTGCTTAAAGGTACAATTTTAATGTTCGCGACGAGTTTGATTTAGAGCTGATACATTAGAAATTTGAAAAGTATCAAATTTATTTGCCTGAATTGGTATGAATTTAATTAATTATTCCATATTAACTAGTAACAAGAAAGAGAGGTTAGACAAGAAATATATGAGTTGGTAAGAGACAGGCGAACTGTCGGAGGGCAGGTGTCAATGTACATCTGCCCTGCAATAAGCTGTCCATGCCCCCTTCTTGGAGCCCCCTTACGTTGTCTTTACTTTATATAAGCTAACGAATTAACTATGATTTTCTAACAGTACCAATTTTTCCACCGTAATAGGAACATCCACAAATTTTTTTTTGCTATAAGTAAGTACGCCTAAAATAGATTTATGAAAATGTTACTTTGTTTTGTCAAGTGTAGGTAGACTCAACAAAAAAATGCCACGTAAAGTTTTTGAGATTTTTTGTTGCAGAACTTGTAGCCTGAATTTTTTGAGCGAACATAAAATTTTTACATTTTGAATCTAAGACTTATTATGGTAAACAATTAAGGATGCAAAAAAAATAAAAAATACAATGTCTATTGAATTAAAATAACTTTCTATGCTAATAGATATAATTAATTTGTCGACGCGCCATATAAAAAGTTGTAAACATTGTGATACAAAGTATTACCGATTTAATATTGTGTAGAATTCTTAAGTGTCATTGGACTGCATACCAAATTTTGACAGGTGGCAAGTATAACTGTAAGGTGCGTAAAAAGGCGAATCGTATTAATACAAACATGCAGCATCGCGTATAATTAAAACATAAAAATTACCATTGATATCTGAAAATTACTGCGATTTATTTAAGACACATATTCATGTAGGTACTCGCAGTCGCTTCGCGGTAAAGGCATGTTTCGAAATTGCGACAACGTCTAATAGTACTTGGTTGAGGCAATCATCGGTAGGAGAGACGGTTTCCAGCTCGGTGGATTGACGAACGTCTCAAAAAGGCTAACTAAATAATAATGATAGAGGAAGGTTGTGGTGTATATAAAATTATGTGGATACTTAAATATAATTTGAGTTTGTAGTAAACAGTACCCGTATTTAGTGAGATGCTCTCGAAAAAGCTTATGCGTATAGATACATTTCTGTGAACACATGGTGGATACATTCATATTATGACTTTATTGAGGTATCTATTTTTAGACTAAACCTTTCCAGCTCTGCGGTTGCTCTTTTCTCCATACAAACAGTTTATGATTCTACTAGCGGACCCGGCAGACGTCGTCCTGCCCGCTATTAGCGCCACCTACCGGGTCCAATTTTTCTACTTATAAACCTTCCTCTTGAATCACTCTATCTATTAAAAAAAACCGCATCAAAATCCGTTGCGTAGTTTTAAAGATTTAAGCATACATAGGGATATAGGGACAGAGAAAGCGACATTGTTTTATACTATGTAGTGATAACAATGATTTTTTACAATAAAATAAATATCAACCTCTTCAATGTCCCTATGTTTTCCTTTTTGAAGATACATTATTTTTGTAAACCCAGAACCGTTACAAAATGCTCAAAATTGAAAAAGCAAAACATAGGGACAGAGTATATATCCTTTATATTCAGTTTACGAAATATCTTTTAAATTGGTCCAATATTGGAGGAGGAAACACTAGAGAGCCAAACCTCAAATTATGACTTTTTACTTACGGCTATTGAGTCGGATTTGCAGTTGTCCTTATTGCACGAATTTAAGACGCGGGACGGTCGAACGCGACAACGATAGTTTTTTCAAATACCTAATTTTCAAAAGTCTCTTCGACCACATTTCGTCAGATCAATTTTTTGTTGCATGGATGCCGCACAACTTCCGCAACTAAAACAATTCGACCTGCATTGATGAAACACACCTTTAATGAATGCGACAGGTTAATTTAAAAAAATAAATTGACGCTCGTCTCAGTCGGCTTTTATGAGATGTAGTGTTTATGTGAGAGGGCACCATAATAGAGGCTTAGCATGTCCCGTGAGGACACAGCTGCCTCTGGGCGGGGAAAACAGTGCGCTCGCTTGAATTTTTAGCACATATAAAATTTTAATAAGCGCAATTTTTGATACTCTCTTTGAATTTTTTTTTACTCTGGACTTTAACCTTTAAGTACCGACGTACTATTTTAGTCACATAAGTACCGACGTGAGGTCTGCCAGACCACCATAGTTTTCCAATCGAAAACTTTTGTGTTTCTTATTATTCTTCTAAAAAAAATGTTTCTATGTATTGTTAAATATCTACTTATTGTATAAGTAAAACAAAATGTAGAAGTTTTCACATTTATTACTGATTATAAGCATTAATATAGCATTCATAGATTCTTCGTTTGAAAAAAATAACTTTTATCTTAATAATTCATATGTATCAGTAATACTATTATTTTTTCTTAAACACAATTTTTTCTTAAAGATTAATAGCTACATAAATAATAAAAAAATAAAAAACCTTAATAACCAACCGTTTTCTCAAAAATCACAGGGTATCAAATTGCAGGAACTATCAAAGTTTACAAACAGTCTTTGCATAGGCTTACTGCATTGTAGGCACACGTGTTTCATACAAGTATCACAGTCTGTTCAGGTGCTGAATTATGGTCACTCTCCAGCAGTAAAATTTGGGTAGATATCCTTTAGATTCGGACTCTGAACTCTCATTTAGCTATTCCACTAAATGTTCTTGGTGGTCTTTATATTGAAGCAGTGTTTGATATCTTTTCTCACCTACAGGAACACTTTTATTTTTATTTATGGCTGCCCGTTTCATGTCTGAAGAACCTGGCTAATCCATTGTTATAACTGACTGAAAATAAAAGAGAAAACAATATAATCTGAAAAAAGTCGCATCCAAAAAAAGTTACATAAGTACCGACGAGTGGTCTGACAGACCACTCGTGATCTTATAAAAATCAAAACTTACCGAAATCGTACGCGCCGACGCTGCCACTCTGCAGGAACGCTTCTGGGCGAGTTCCCGAGGGGTAGAGAGAAGCACAGTAGGATAGTTTTTCGCTAACATAGGTAATCAGACTTTTCGACCTCTCGAGGTGTCTGTCAGACCACACGTCGGTACTTAAAGGTTAATGGCACGCTTCTGTTTTAGTTTATTTTTATAATATATTCGGCTATTTTAACATTTCTGAAATTTTGTCATATAATTTCAGCTGCAGTTTAAGCCGCAAAAATGTAGGTAGAAAAATGTGTAAGAAAATTTTATATCAGCAAAAGGTACAAACAACATACCTTCATACTCGTAAAATATACGCGTGCCTTATTAAATAATACTGTTTTCAGGATTTTAGGATTATAATAGTTCTTAAGAACCAGGTTTGTTTTTTCTATACCATTTTTAAAGCACAAAAAGAATTAAGATTTTATGATCGCAATTTGATAAACTATAGAGTCCTAAGTTTTCATAAAATTAATAAAGCGTCCTATAACCCTAGACGGGAGAGAAAATAATGTAATCTTTAATAAGCTCTCCGCAGGGAAAAAATAATCTGCGGCTACTAAAAATTACAATATACATAAATATAGTCGTACGTCTGAGTGTTAAAAACCTGTGTACGATTGTCGTAAAACTTAGAACCAGATCCAATCCTGATAAAGCGACAAAAGTTTCAACAAGTGCGTATACTTTTGTTCACATGCTGTATTTTTATACTCGTTACGCACTTTGAACCTTATGAAAATTCTATTAGGGTTGTGGATTTTCTTCATTTCATTTTGCAACTGCATAGTTAAAGTGGTCAGGATTAAAATTGTGGTTTGATACAGATCGGAGCTCACGTGGTTAAAGTCAGACATTTAATAACTGAACATTGCTAACTACTCCTTGAATTTGTATACTGTTTTTTTTGCTTCTGCGTATAGGTGTCATTCCTTGGAACCCTGTGGTTATAATATACTATCTATAATATAATAAAACTGTAACAGATCCAATTTTGTACATTGAAGATATTTTGAAAATTTTTACTGGAGGGCACTCTATAATCGATACTAAAGCCAAAACTGCAATTTTTTTCATTTTTGTCTGTCTGTCTGTCTGTCTGTCTGTCTGTCTGTCTGTATCTTGGCCGCGCATCACGCCGAAACTACTTAATGGATTCAAATGAAACTTGGTACGATTTGAGTTTAGCCTCCGAGGTAGGACATAGGATACTTTTTATCCCGAAATTCAGCACGGTTCCCTTGGGAGAGGGGAAGAAAGTTAAAACGTGTATTTAGCTGTAATTCATTAACGCGTAGTTCGTTTTAACTCATTCTTTTTTTGTTAGAAAGGTAGTACTTTAAGTATTGTCCAGTAAATATTTCAAGGTCACAGATTTTTTAGTTCAGAAATGACAGACATTTATTGGGTTCAAATAACTTGGGACCCGGATCTTTGTACGTACGGCTTATTTTAAACTGGCGTGCGTTTAAATTTATGTTTGTCGATCTGTCTATTTGTTCCAGCTAATTACCGAAACGGCTGGATCAATTTTGATGGAACTTTCAATGGCAGATAGGTGATGTTATAAGGAGTAACTTAGGCTACATTTAGTTTAGGTACCTACAAAAAAGGATTATGGGATCCAATCCGATCCTATATAAAACCTTATATCCGCGCGGACGAAGTCGTGGGGGTCGGCTAGTTTTTTAATAAAGGTACTATGTATGTACCTATTTTTAATATGGACGATTATATAATCCACCACAAACCAGACCCAGAAGTATTTTGAAGAGGCACTTTTTTATTAAATAAAGAATTGGTGTGGTTAATTTTTTAAATCTTTAAGTATGTTATTCGTGTAGGTATTTTTTTTTTTAGTGCGAACAATGGATTTTATTAAGTTTTCCCGGAAAGTTGTAAAAACGCGCACGTCCGCAATTATTTTATTATTCCTCGATATATGGGAGATAAATGCCCGTGCGACACTTCTCAAGCGAGACCGCGATGAATACATGATTTTTTATGACGTCTCTGACACAGCGGCTGGCTGGAACAAGATTCCAGGTTCGATTTCTGGTTAGGTGACTTTAGAGAATTATCCTAGACGAGCTGTACTATGAAACGATGTGGATATTAGGTAGTAAATATACGAGTGACTGGTATGATTAGCCATTATTCTATTAAATCCATCGTATACATCTTCAAGTTACAGTTTCTATTTACGGTTGCGTAGTTTCGAGACACGATTATCTAAGTGACACTTGATGCATACCTATATTATGTATAAGTAGGCTTTTTAGGATAGATATTATGTATCTGAAAACGTGCTATCTGTGAAATTCTGAGATCTTTTTAAACAATGTAAGAAATTGACGACTTCCCCGGTGCAGTGGTGAACGTTGTGGTCTTTTGACAGTAGGAGTTCCCAGTTTCGATTCCCGGCACTTTGAAAATTTATAATTCCTGAATTGTTTTTGGTCAGGTCCGGTGGGAGGCTTTGGTTGTGGCTAGTTAGCACCCTGCTGGTAAAGCCGTGCCGCCATGCGATTTAGCATTCCATTAAGTAGTTTCGGCGTGATGCGCGGCCAAGATACAGACAGACAGACAGACAGACAGACAGACAGACAAAAATGAAAAAAATTGCAGTTTTGGCTTCAGTATCGATTATAGAGTGCCCTCCAGTAAAAATTTTCAAAATATCTTCAATGTACAGAATTGGATCTGTTACAGTTTTATTATATTATTTTTATTAGCATATAGATTTATTACATTATTTTTTATTAGCATAGATTTAGCATAGAGTATGGGTTTACTTATTAAAAACTGCCATACCCCTGCCAGGATAGCCCGGTTCCATCTTAGACATCATCACTCACCACCAGGTGAGATCGCAGTCAATGGTTAATAATTGTAGATGAATAAAAAAATCACGTGTTTTAAGAAATATACCTACCTATTAGTACCCCGTAAATGTAAACGCTTAATAGAATGCAGCTGCCGATCCCAAGGTTTCCTTTTTGTTTACGTTTTGATTGATTGATACATATATAATTTGTCGCAGAAACGGCGTGAAGGCGACGAAAATAAAAATAACGAGTTTCGCTCAGTTTCGATGTTTGCATATAAATAGAAACACGCTAAGTCGACTAAGTATATACAGGGTATAAGGAGACCGCTTTCTAAAACTTAGCGCTATTATTGTACTACCTAAACACAATCTTATAAAGTACCTAGGTATCGGCGTTGGCGCGGGCACGGTTTTGTAGGTACCTAACGGTAAATAGGTCACACAAAGTTCGATGACCTCCAGCGTCAGCTGATTTTAAAAATACAGCAAATAAGTTTTTTGCAATTACAGTTCTGTTTCACCCCCCAAAGCGGATATTGCATAAAAAGTGCATTTTTTTTTTGTAAAAATGATATTTTTTTTCATGTTTTTTTAATGATATCTTATCAGTAATCATCAGTACTATCACGTGTCTTTGTTTCTGAGAGCGGTCTCCTTATCGGGTGATATAGACATTAATTGCGTTGGTTCTTAAAAATTAACTAGTAAGTACTTAATCGTAATCGTTAGTAGTACCTACATCCGTTAATGTTCCTAATTACCTAGCATATCTAATTAGGTTTTATACCAATTATAAGCTAAGCTATATCGTTGGTTTCATTTTGATGTCTAAAGTATCTCCACGAGTACCTACACACTTGTTTCAAGTTAAACCTAGTAGTAAGGACCAGTAAAAAGTTTCTACATCAAATAACAAAATAAACTTTTTAAGTTGAAATAGGTAAATTTTTTTATCTATGACTATGTTATGCAATTTTTTATACAAGTTTACTTTGTTGTAGATAAAATGTTAGGTATACTTTATTAAAATTACTCTACTGTGTACTTCAGTAAAAATTTGTCTATCAAAATATGAAGAATTCGAATGAAATTTTAATAAGAACATACAAATCCTACACATACAATTTGGCGTATCAGTGAAGATTTAATCAGTACACAGACCTGACCTTCCTTTTTATTAAACCCATAGATCTATAGATACGAAGCAGCAGAGATGTCAATATGTGTAACATAAAATTAAAGCGCGAGGCCGAGCCCATAAGGCACTCGGAGGCGAGGTGCTGAGTTTATCTAGATTTGACTTGCAAAATGAAATGGCTCAATCCGGGCTCCGGGCTAATATAAACATTGGGTTATCTGAACGGTAACAACCCTCGTGTGATCTTAAACTGCAACATTGACTGCAATGGTGCGAAATAATTTAACCAACGCAAAAGAAGAGGGAGATGTTAAATAGAAGAATATTTGTGATTTTTTTTTTTTCATTCAAAGTAAAAACCAACATATTTTAGAATTGGTGCCATTTAAATTAGTGGTATGCACGTATAATCAATACCTATAGTATAGTGCTTTATCAAGTGGGTAATAGACAAAATTTAAGCAGAAGAAAAATACTCAAAAAAAAACTATACCAACTAAACAACAAGTTTTTAAACAATTCAAACTTGCTCTTAGCAAATTTCTAAACTCTACACAATTCAAAGTTTCTATCTTGTATTTACATACTTAAATAAATAAAACTACAAGTGAAATATAAATTTGCAAGTGAAATAAACCGCAAAAAAACATTTACATTTATCTACATTAATAATAATAATAATAATAATAATAATAATAATAATAAACCTGGCAACCGTCTGTCAAATAAACATGTCAACTTTTTTGCAGAATAATAAAATATTTAAAATTTTCAAGAATTACATAGTAAAAATAGAATTAAAACATGATTTTTAATGCAATATTTAATATTAATATATATATAGCTGCTCGTGCTGATTCATTGACTGACTCACTGATTGATCACCCCTCCTGTAAAATTTTGTATGAAAAATTTTTTTTTCACTAATGGTTTCGTATAGAGGACAAAAATTCATTCGGAACAAAAATATGGAGAGAGCTGATGATTGAGGATTTCGGAGACAGGTGAGCAGCACGCTTAAGGTATTGAAGATAGGTGGGGGGTGCTCGAACAAATGTCACTCGAAACGTCATCCAATTGGCAGTTAGCTGAAAAAAAATTCAAAATGGCGAAAAAAAGATGGCCGCCATACAAATTTCATCGGTCTCCATCTCGGAGGGTATAAAAGATGGAAGAGTGGTTTCTTCGCAAAAGATGATGAGGATCCAAAGGTCTACTTGATGAATTGAAAAAAAAAATCAAAATGGCGGAATTTATTTTTCCATAGAAAATGTATGGCGAATATTGAAGAGACTACAAGTTGTAAACTATGCAAGGCTTTGATGCAATTCTTTGGAGAACTCTCAAAGAAAAATATGGAAAGACATGATGATTGAGGGTTTGGAAGATGGATGAGGAGCCCGGGCAGGGTATGTTAGATAGATGGGAGGTGCTCAAACAAAAATTACTCAAAACCTCATCCAATTGGCACTGAGCTGAAAAAAAAACAAAATGGCGGATTCAAGATGGCGGCTATACAAATTTCGTCAGAGTCTATCTCACCAAGCATAAAAGATGGAAGAGTGGTTTCTGGGAAAAAGATGATCAAGACCTAAAAGTCTACTTGATGAACAGAAAAAAACAAGATGGCGGAATTTATTTTTCTACACAAAAAAAAATTATTGATGGAAAAATACGGAAAGAGCTGATGATCGAAGATTTTGGAGACGGATGAAGAGCACGGCGAGGGTATTGAAGATAGGTGGGACGTGCTCAAACAAAAACTACTCGAATCCTCGCGGTCCGCTTGCGGGCCGCGCACCCACGCGCCATACTAGTTATTATTAATTATTATTAATATATATATAGCTGCTCGTGCTGATTCATTGACTGACTCACTGATTGATCACCCCTCCTGTAAAATTTTGTATGAAAAATTTTTTTTTCACAAATGGTTTCGTATAGAGGACAAAAATTCATTAAGAGGAAAAATATGGAGAGAGCTGATGATTGAGGATTTCAGAGACGAGCGACGGGCACGCTTAAGGTATTGAAGATAGGTGGGGGGTGCTCGAGCAAATGTCACTCGAAATGTCATCCAATTGGCAGTCAGCTGAAAAAAAATTCAAAATGGCGAAAAAAAGATGTCCGCCATATAAATTTCGTCAGTCTCCATCTCGGAGGGTATAAAAGATGGAAGAGTAGTTTCTTCGCAAAAGATGATGAGGATCCAAAGGTCTACTTGATGAATTGAAAAAAAATTCAAAATGGCGGAATTTATTTTTCCATAGAAAATGTATGGCGAATATTGAAGAGACTACAAGTTGTAAACTATGCAAGGCTTTGATACGGTTCTTTGGAGAACTCATTAAACAAAAATATGGGAAGACATGATGATTGAGGGTTTGAAAGATGGTTGAGGAGCCCGGGCAGGGCATTGTAGATAGATGGGGGCTGCTCAAACAAAAAATACTCAGAACCTCATCCAATTGGCACTGAGCTGAAAAAAAACCAAAATGACAGATTCAAGATGGCGACTATACAAATTTCGTCGGTGTCTATCTCACCAAGTATAAAAGATGGAAGAGTGGTTTCTTGGCAAAAGAAGATCAAGACCTAAAGATCTACTTGATGAGCAGAATAATTCGAAGAAAAAATATGGAGAGTGATAATGATCGAGGATTAGGAATATGGGAGAGATAGGTGGAGGCTGCTCAAACCAAAATACCCGAAAGCGAAACCTCGCGGTCCGCTTGCGGGCCGCGCACCCACGCGCCCTACTAGTTAATATATATATAGCTGCTCGTGCTGATTCACTGACTGATTGATCACCTCTCCTGTAAAATTTTGTATGAAAAATATTTTTTTCACTAATTGTTTCGTACAGAAGACAAAAATTCATTAAGAACAAAAATATGGAGAGAGCTGATGATTGAGGATTTCGGAGACGGGCGAGGGGCACGCTTAAGGTATTGAAGATAGGTGGGGGGTGCTCGAGCAAATGTCACTCGAAACGTCATCCAATTGGCAGTGAGTTGAAAAAAAATTCAAAATGGCGAAAAAAAGATGGCCGCCATACAAATTTCGGCTTCGGCTAACTCAGAGGGTATAAAAGATGGAAAAGTGGTTTCTTCGCAAAAGATGATGAGGATCCAAAGGTCTACTTGATGAATAGAAAAAAAAATCAAAATGGCGGAATTTATTTTTCCATAGAAAATGTATGGCGAATATTGAAGAGACTACAAGTTGTGAACTATGCAAGGCTTTGATGCCGTTCTTTGGAGAAGTCTCAAAGAAAAATATGGGAGGACATGATGATTGAGGGTTTGGAAGATGGATGAGGAGCCCGGGCAGGGCATTGTAGATAGATGGGAGGTGCTCAAACAAAAATTACTCAAAACCTCATCCAATTGGCAGTGAGCTGAAAAAAATTCCTAAATGGCGGATTCAAGATAGTGGCCATACAAATTTCGTCGGTGTCTATCTCACTGAGTATAAAAGATGGAAGAGTGGTTTTTTGGCAAAAGATGATCTAGACGTAGTTTACTTGATGAACAGAAAAAAACAAGATGGTGAAATTTATTTTTCCATACAAAATATATGGCGAATATTGAAGAGAATGTAAGTTGGGAACTGATGCAAGACTTTGATACAGTTCCTTTTCAAAATCTTTTTTTATGGAAAAACTCTCATTCTGACAAATTATTCGGAGAAAAAATATGGAGAGTGATAATGATCGAGGGTTAGGAATATGGGGGAAGATAGGTGGAGGCTGCTCAAACAAAAAATACCTGAAAACAAAACCTCGCGGTCCGCTTGCGGGCCGCGCACCCACGCGCCATACTAGTAAAATATATACATATTATGCATATGAAGTATGCAGACAAGAAGACGTGTCTTTGCCGGAGGACTTTCGCACATAGTACCATCAGGTGACAACTCGTCGTCCGACGATGACTATAGGACCCCACCATCAACTGCGGGGTCCGAGACGAGTGAGAACGCAGAGGTCGGGACACAAAGACGACGACGAGGCAAACACCCGCCGCAGGAGGGCTTGGGGCAACAGGGGCCGCGTGGCTCCGCGACTGCTCCCGCCGCCGGTGGTGTAGTGCGCCGCATGAGATGGTCTCAGAAGATGAATGAGAGTGTCATGCGAGCGTACTATGGGGCAACAGATGGGGGAATTAACCTCACTGGGTATCGCTCAAGGATGTTGTCTCTGTTTCAGGCTCTTGAACCAACAATTACCGTTACCGCTCAACGACTATCGGATCAGGTGCGACTTATCCAGCGTCGACGTATGCTTGATGAGTCCACACTTGATCGGCTGCGCTTAACTTTACCACAACTAGATGCCACCAGTAGCTTGGCTCATGAATCTCTACAAGTTTTAAATAGTGTAGAGACCGTAAACACCCAAGGTGAGTTACACGGTGGCTTAGATTTGTCGGTAAGTAACCAGAATGACGAGCAAATGAGGAGGGCTCTGGAAGATGCGATTTTGGAGTATAGATATATGCCTATTAATCTAAGACCAAAATTACCTCGTTTGCCTGTGCATAGACGAAATATGGCCTTGGTGGGAGTTCTAGATCAAATTTTAGGTACATATTTAACAAACTCACATGACCTAAATGACACACATTCGATCCTGTACTGTGGAGCCGTTGCAGCATGTCGTATAGCCTGTGTTAAATTTCCAGAAGTACACAGTACTATACAAAGACCGAATACAACTCCGGCTTAGCAGTCTAGGATTGAAGGACGTATCACTTTGACTAGAACTCTCATTGCCAAGCTAATCTGTTTCAAGGCGGGTAATAATCGCCCGAGAATAATGCGTTTTGTATACCAAGCATTTGCTGGGACTAATACTAATCCCTCTCAGTATTTGTCTTTGGTCACAGATCGCATTGATTTCCTGAAGCAGAAAGTCTATGCTTGGGCACAACGGATCAGGCGATATAGGAAACGCATGGATCGATACTTACAGAATCGTATGTTCCAGAGTGACCAACGGAAGGTGTACAGGAACTGGGAGCGACCTAGAGATTGTGTGGCCCATGGAGAGCTTCCGACACCTGATGCTATGTCGGAGTTTTGGCGTAGTATCTGGTCGGCTCCCATAGATCACACCGAAGGTGAGTGGATGAGTGCTGTTAAGGAGGAGTGCACTGCGGTGGAACAAATGGTTCCCATAACCATTAGTTCAGAGAATGTAAGTTGTGCAGTTCGTAGGACCTCGAACTGGAAATGTCCGGGACCTGATGGACTGCACAACTTCTGGCTTAAATGGTTCCGTAGTGGGCATTCAGTCTTGGCAGAGCAATTCCAGAACGCCATTGACTCAGGATCGCTACCGACATTCTTGACAACTGGTGTCACGTTCCTGCTACATAAGTCCGGTAGTACCGCGGACCCAAAAAACTATCGTCCGATTACGTGCTTGCCTACCATCTATAAGCTACTCACATCCATTCTGACCACTAAAATAACTACGCATATTAATGCAAACAATATTTTGGCCCAGGTTCAGAATGGATGTAAGCAAAATTCCCGCGGTACAAAGGAACTCCTCCTCATTGACACTGCTATTTGTCAACAGGTACGGCGAAATAAGAAAAATTTAGTGGCTGCTTGGATTGACTACAAGAAGGCCTATGATTCGGTGCCTCATACATGGCTCATGGAGATCATGAAGTTGTATAAGGTCGATGCAACTCTATGTTCTTTTCTGGATTCATGTATGAGACAGTGGATGACAGTTCTTCGTCAACCAGGGAGGACTGAATTTTCTTATTCCGTTGAACCGATAAGGATTAAGCGAGGTATATTCCAGGGTGACAGTTTGAGCCCTTTATGGTTTTGCTTGGCCCTTAATCCACTCAGTACACTACTGAAGGATTCGGGGTTAGGCTTTCGCCTTCGCAGGGGAGGTGAGGTCATATCTCACTTACTTTATATGGATGACCTCAAGCTATTTGCATCAAAACGACAAGACCTTGTGAAATTGCTGAAGATCACTCAGAACTTTAGCAATGACATAGGGATGGAGTTTGGTGTTGATAAGTGTGCGGTTGTCAATATAGAGCGAGGAAGGGTTGTGACCTCTGAGAATCTAGTTATTTCAAATAATATGATTCTTAGATCTCTTTGTGAAGGTGAAACATATAAATACCTTGGTATGTCAGAGGCGCTTGGTATTGAGGCAGGGACTATGAAACATGCAGTAGAGGAGCGTTTCTTTGGCCGCCTGAAAAAAGTGCTTAGTAGTCTTTTATCGGGTGGCAACAAGGTGCGCGCCTTTAATGGTTGGGTCATGCCCTTACTCATATACACCTTTGGCATACTAAAGTGGACTCAAACTGAACTGGATTCCCTGGACCGAAAGGTGCGAAAATTGTTGACAACATACCGCATGCATCATCCGCGTTCATCTGTTATGAGGTTGTACATCCCACGCAAGTGTGGAGGACGTGGTTTTTTGAATGCCAAGAACCTCCATAATCGTGAGGTCTACAACCTTAGAGATTATTTTCTCAAGAAGAACGCGGGTGTGCATAAGGATGTAGTTGCAGTTGATAAGGGACTTACCCCGCTTTCCTTAGGCAAAGACAACTGGCACAAGCCCATAGTACTCAGTACCTTGGATCGCATAGCTGTGTGGAAGAGCAAGGAGTTACATGGCAGGTTCTACAAGGCCATAACCGGACCTGATGTAGATTCCATTGCCTCTATATCCTGGTTACAGTTCGGTGACCTTTTTGGGGAAACCGAGGGTTTTGTGTGTGCAATTATGGACGAAGTTATCAAGACGAATAACTACCGGAGACACATTATGAAAGATGGCACTATTGACATATGTCGAGCGTGTCATCGTCCTGGGGAGTCACTCAGGCATATCGTCTCCGGTTGTTCTCATCTTGCTAACGGCGAGTACTTGCACAGACATAATCAAGTAGCCAGGATAATCCATCAACAACTTGCTCTTCGATACGGCCTTGTAGAATCCGAGGTACCGTACTATAGGTATGACCCAGTATCAGTTCTTGAAAATAGTAGTGCTCTGCTCTACTGGGATCGGTCAATTATCACTGATAGGTATATTGTAGCCAATAGACCTGATATAGTGTTAGTTGACCGGTCAGCGCGCCAAGCAATAATTGTTGACGTCACCATCCCCCATGACGATAATCTTGTGAAGGCAGAGAAAGAAAAATTAACGAAATATTTAGACCTTGCCCACGAGATTACCGCCATGTGGAGCGTTGATTCAACGATTATTGTTCCGATTGTCGTTTCGGTAAATGGTCTGATAGCGAAAAGTTTCGACCAACATCTCAAGAAACTTTCGCTTGACTGTTGGATCAAGAGCAGGATACAGAAGGCAGTTCTCCTCGAGACGGCACGCATTGTGAGGAGGTTCCTCACTCTGGAGCCCTGACCACCGGTAGCTTGGACTTTATACCGCTGCCGATGGAACCCATTTTGTAATTTTATTTTTAAGAATGTTACTTTTAATATGTGTATATATTTTTTTTTATTTTTTATACTTAAACATTGTTAAAAATAAAATTGTAAATATGAGTATGCAAATAAATGAGAGAAAATAATAATAATACAGCTTTATTTAATTCCATACAAAGTTATTACATGTTGTTGTTAGTGAAGTTAGAGTACCTATTTAAAATAATTATGGTTAGTTATGTTAGTAATTACAAGTTATTTACATAGGTTTTATAATTTTTATGATTTCTGCTTTATATGGACCCCCTTTGGGTAAAAGCCTCCTCCAAGGATTTCCATTTTTCTCTGTCTATAGCTGAGGCTAACCATCTTCTCCCCGCTATAGCTACAATCTCGTCTGCCCACCTAGCACATGGCCTGCCTCTCGCTCGGGTGCCTCTAGGTCCCGACCATTTAACTACCCTTATGGTCCATCTATCGTCGGTATATCTAGCCACGTGACCTGACCACATCCATTTCCTTTGTAGCGAGAAAGTTAAGGCGTCTGTAACTTTTGTTTTCTTGCGAATAACCGTATTTTTCACCCTGTCTTTTAATTTTATACCCAGGTAGCTTCTTTCCATTTTTCTCTGGGTAGTCTGGATTTTGTTTCTGGTTTTAAGATCAAACGTCCAAGTTTGGCAACCGTAGGTAAGACATGGTAGTATTTCTGAATCCATAACTATTTTCTTAGCCGGTAAGGGGAGCTGCGATTTGAATATTTCTTTATGAGCCCAGTATTTATTCCAGGTAATTGCTACTCTTCTCTCCACTTCTTCTATGTTTCTTTCCCTGCCAAAAGAGATCCTCTTGCCCAGGTACGTATAATTTTCTACGAATTCGAGAGGGATTTTATTTACTAAAATGGGTGATTTATGGTAATTAGTCATTACTTTGGTTTTGTCAAGGTTTATTTCTAGTCCAACTTTGATACTGGCCAGATGCAGGTTATCTATCATGTTATTTATTTTTTCTGCAGACTCCGAAAATAGTATGATGTCGTCGGCAAACCTGAGGTGGCTTAGAAACTTCCCATTTATGTTGATGCCTTGTTTAGACCATGGCAAGGTTTCCATTATATGTTGTAAGACGGCTATAAACAGTTTTGGAGAGATCGGGTCTCCTTGTCTCACTCCTCTATTTATGTTAATTTTTGTGCCTGTTCTGTCTAACTTGACTCTACTCGTACTGTTGGCATAGATGTTTTTCAATATATTTATGAATTTTTCTTTAATATTTTGTGTTTTTAATGCTTCCCAGATGCTATCGTGTGATATTGAATCAAAGGCTTTTTTATAGTCGATGAAAGCTAAATATAATGGTCTACGGAATTCTAAATATTTTTCTATTACCTGGTCGACTACTTGTATATGGTCTACTGTGCTGAAGCAGCTTCTGAATCCTGCTTGCTCGATCGGTTGGTGTGCGTCGATGTCTGGCGATATTCTTTCGAGCAGACAGGAAGCAAATAGTTTGTAGAGGCAAGGCATGAGGCTTATAGGGCGGTAGTTTCCTATGTCCGCTGGATCGCCTTTTTTATACAGTAAGATGATTTCGGATTCGGTCCACATGTGTGGCACAGCCTCTTCATGCAATATCTTGTTCCATAGAAGTGTTATAGGTGTCAGTAATAGAGATCTTGCAAATTTGATGCATTCGTTTGTGATTCCGTCTGGCCCCGGGCTTTTTTCCGACTTAAGCTTCATAATTTGTTTCAGGATTTCGGGCTCTGTGAACTCTTGAATTGGGAAGGCATCCTTGGATTGCTTAAAATTATTTGTTTGATTTAATGAGTTTGTTTGGCTATATAGTTTTGTATAAAATTCCGTAGTATTCCGTAGTCCTTATCTACATTACTTGACATTAATAAATAGTAAAAAAAATTAAGCCAAATCAAACGAAATAGATAAACGAACGTGTCTTATATTCTACTACAGGTATTGAAATGCGCCTGTATTATAGATATTGTACGATCTGCTATATCTTGATGCTCAATGAAATATAAATCAGGGTAGCCTCTATCGATGAAGGCGCTGAGCTTTATGCAACGGATACTGTAATTTGTACAACCAAATAAAAACATTAGCCATTTAGCTGCGTTTACTGCCGAGATCGAGATAAGTGCGCTGCCCGAGAAAGTGTAAATAGAATTAACAATAAATTATTCTATGAGGCTACTTTTATACGGACCACCTTTAGAGATCGATAGGAATCACTAGAATAAAGTTTGTGTCACATTAAATCTATTTGAAAGCGCTAATCTAAAAATTTTAGTCAGATACTCGTATAGTTAGGCGACAGTTACGTAGTTAGCTAACAAGTTAATCCTGTTGATTAAACTATTCGGGCATACGTGAATCCAGTCATAATAATATATAGTTCCATAATAGTATATAGTCTCATAATAATATAATGGATATTCCTCACGAGGGTTTAAACGCTAAAATAGTTAATAAGATTTTTCTCTGAGCTGTTAAATATGTGATTTGAAAACAAGTATTATCATATTTAGGTATTTTATTTTATTAGTGATTTTGTGTAACTTAACTGTCATTATAGGTGTAATATATTGCATGTATTTTGTTTATTTCTATCGTAGCAATAGACCATATAGACAAGAATTCAATAAATTGTTTTACACTTCTATTGTTGTAATTTGAAAACCGAAATAAGTAATTTATGGTATCGAAAAAAACATAATATAAATTTTTTAATATATAATTATAGATATTTTACGATATTATTAAAGATCTGAAACTGAGTACAGCGAGGGTGTAAGAAGTAAAATATGCCAAACTCCAGTTTGTTTAGTTCAAAATTTCGTGGTCCGTGTTAAAGAAGCCTAAGATATATAAGATACAATTTGCTGTGTAAAATTTTATTCACTTAAATTTATGCACGCGTTTTGATGTTAGCCATATCGTATACTGGTTTTAGATGTTCCTCCATGATAGCATCAAAAATATGTAAATGCTGTAACTTGGATTCTGCGCGGACATTCCTCTGAGGCGATCGCTTCCATAGGAATTAAATTATAGAACATTGAACGTAAGTGTTTTAGATTACGACGACAGTGCACTAGTGGGAATGTCAGCTCTTGACTTCTGTTTTTACAATGTCTGTGGTTAAGAATTATGTTACGTTTAGAAACCATTGTAGGTACTTACCTGGATGTTTGATATCATAATTTCACCGGCAGGAAAATTGTATTTATGAATAATGTTAAGATAGTTGAATTGTTACATATTTTACTGTTTTAAATATTAAACAAATATTTATTTTTTATTTTTAAATTAAAATTCTACTAGCGCAACATAAAATTCTTATTCGGTTCTGATTGTGTACAGTCTAGAACGGATTTATTTTGAACCTGCCCCAAACGGAACCCCACAATTCCAAATAATCATCTATTTATTATTCTGGTGTTTATTTCTGTGCATTTTTTTGTTAATTTATGTACCGTATCTAATTCAATACACCGCAAAACAATACAGAGGCCCCGCAGGCCCTCTAAATGATAACTATAAAACAAATGCGTGTAGTCGCGTATTGAAATGCGAATTTTGATATCTCAATCTGCCGGGTCAGAGACGCCGCGGTCACGACACCCTTCGGTGGTCACGAGCGTGTTGCGCGGCTTGTTAATTATTATCCGAAGTGCAAATTATACGCGCTAAGAGGATGCTCATTTCTTTCCCGTAGGTATACATTTCAATCTATAGGCCCGACTCGCACGCAAGTCGAGGAGATAAGATATTTGGGCTGATTTTATTTGACACTAGCTGGTGCCCGCTACTTCGTCCGCGTTTTTAAGAATCCCTGGGGAACTCTATAATTTTCCAGGATAAAATGTAGCCTGTATCCTTCTTCAAGGACTAGTCTACCTCTATACCAAATTTCGTCAAAATCGGTTCAGCCGTTTACCTATTTACTATCATCACGCGATGCCGTGATCAAAGAAAATAGGAATTCATTTTTATATTATTTTATTAGGTACATAATCTGTAAACTAAAGTACAATCTCAAAATAATAAAAATAAGGTCTTAATCAATCTCTTTCTATTTCTTTCACAATACTCCCTGCAGGAAAGGATACAACTTTTTTTAAACGTGTTAATTTAGTTTAGAGATTATGTACAACAGAATCAGCAACTATTTACATACTACATATATATATTTATGAAATTTTGTATATTTGTTTAAATGGCCTTACAGATTATTATTATTAGATATCATATTATTATATGTGAATATATTGCAGTTTCAATAATATTATTACATATACACTGTCGAATTCATAAACTCCTTTCTTTGAAGTCGGCTAAAAAGGGAACTAAACTTAAATTCGAATAGCTATAAAAAACCTAATTTTATTGGTGTCTGCAATCGTAAATCCTATATCATTCTAAACGCTGGCACCCTAAGATGTTGTAAATAGTCAACTTTTTATATAGGAGTAGGTACGGGTACGGGGCAATAAATTTGGCTTCTTTCCTTTGAATTTTATCTACATCAATTACGGTAATGTTCTTCGAATTACCACACGTTATCAAACAAATATTAAGCTATAAAAATAATCAAATAAATTTGAATCCTAAGTAGGTTGGCCAGAAGAGCAATAATAACTTACTTATCACATTCTAATAGCTTAAAGATATATATATATATATATATAGGTTTATTTAAAGTGGTTTTATTTTTATTATCCAGATAATAGATTTTGTCGTAGGTATATAATTATATATATAGGTGTACCATAGACTATAGTAGCTATTCGGTGTTAGAAGTATGGATTCGTGAAAATTATTTTCTGCCATATTATATGGTCCAGAAATTTCCATTGCCTAGGCTTTTTACCTGGCCATTTAAAAAAAATATATTTTTCCGATTTATGCCTAAAATAGAGTTCAGACTATGAATACAGAACTTCACATGGTGCATAACCACATGGGCTAAAGATTCCGACCTGCCGAAACTAAATACTGAAAACACTGGCTTTAGGGTCAGTCGGATGTAATAAATTCATGGCGTAAGTGATATGGGAATAATTTTATTAGCCTTTAATGATAATTATAATTATACCATCTCTCATTTATTTAATTTTATATACCCGCCGTAAACATGTGGTTTGTAAATATAATGATGTAGGTAAAACAGAGTTCGTAAAGGAAAGAGTTTAAAATAAACTATTGTTGACGAAGATTTCTATACATATCGCTTTCAATATAATATTTATATATATTTAATAATTTTTTGGATCTTCATGTCATATATTTTCGTATCGATGTGTAATCCATATCATTCTCTCTGTAGAGTATATATAATATGAAGCATTTTGACCCTCATTTATTGTGAGAAAACACTATGTCCCATATTCGCAGATAGGTATTTGTAGATATTTTAACTACTTGAGCAGACACTATTTTCCAAGCTGATCTATAGAAGCTCAGCCAAATATCTTTTGTCTCATTAAGAACAATACCTACGCCTATATGTTTGCTTTCACGACTTCTTTGGAGTTGCATATTCTAATTTAACGCTTCCTGGGGTATAATTTCGGGTGCTCGCCTCTGTGTATTATTCGAAAGCTACTTACTCGTATTCCTAAAAATTTGCCGACGGCATCTCGATCTGGCAACAATTTATCAAGAGGTACATCGCCAACATCGTGCGGCGCCAGGGGAGTTTTAATCCCCAAAAAAAGGGGTTATAAAACAATTCATTGTAATATTAAAAGTTAATGAGTGTGTAATTTTGTTAGACGCGGAGGGTGGCTTGCGGCCGTCATCCCTTACCGTCCTTTACCTGGAAGGGATATTATGAAATCATTAAGTGAGTATTAATGTAGTTTGATCACACTGATTCGACCAGATTCATTTGTCATTAGAGCTTGCACGATTTTTTAAAGTCATTAGATTCATTCAGTAAGAAATTTTCCAGTAGTTAGAGAGTAGATTAATAGGTAATAATATCTATCTATATAATTATATCTACTAGTTATGCTGTCGGTCGTCAAAAGTGAACCTATTTTTGTTAAATCACTAGTGAGAAATTCAGTGCCAATGAAAATGTGTTTATACATATTTTTCTCGATGAGAAATAATTTCTGTTTCTCCGTTAAAGTTTGTATAAACTGATATTGTAGTAGTTACATGATCGAAGAGTATACCTACCTAACGCATTTGGACTATCGCAAAAATGGAGTGATTTCATTGATTTTTTTATGGGAAAGGAATGTAAAAAAACTTAAACAGCTACTGCAATTATGAAGTTTTGACAAATGTTTGTGATTTGTTCTAGTGTGAACTTTAGCAAAAAAGTTGAAGTTCGTGCGTGTAACAACCCTTTGTAAAATTTTAGAAAAAGATTGTTAGTAATTTTTCATTTTGCATAATATATATTGTTAACCAAATATACATTTATGTTCCTACGTGTATATTTAACAATTATAATTTTATCGGCAACCAAATGTGTAAGTGTGTGTAAGTACAATATTCAAAGTAAAATTATTCACAATTGAATAATAATTGTATCGACTGGAGATTCCCAGGATACCCTATTGTAATTTTCATAAATGTTTTGTAATAAAAGTGTAAGGGTGTGTATTCATCATTACTCGTGATTCACCGGCCCCGGACACCCCTTACAGATCGTATTTAGATAAAGTACTGTCTAACAATAAAATTGAGTAAGTAGAGCGTTTAAAAAAATAACAAAAATGGGACTTTTTTTAACCCCCGACGCAAAAACGACGGGGTGTTATAAATTTGACGTGTCAGTGTGTGTGTGTCTGTCTGTTCCCCTGTGGCGCTCAAACGGGTGGACCGATTTGAATGCGGTTTTTTTTGTTTGAAAGGTGAATTAGTCGAGAGTGTTGTTAGCTATGTTTGAAGAAAATCGGTCCAAGATGGCCGCCGCTACAAAATGGCGGATTACATATTTTTTCACAACTCCCTTAATATGGGTATCAAATGAAAGTAGAATAGCACTATTGCAAATCCAAGATGGTCGCTGCCACAAAATGGCGACTGTCGGAGGTTTTTTAAATTTTTAATTTATATTGATTATTCAAAAAAGAATTCCTAAAGTGAAGATACGAAGATCCATTTTATGTAAAACCTAAATCTAAGTCGATAAAGTCGTGGTCTACTTACGTGAAAATAGTTCGTCAAAAAACTCAACCCATCTGATATAATTTAATGAGTATACTTAGGTGTACACAAATCATAATTAGCGGGTATATAAATATCTTCTTGATCCGTTAGTTACTTTTACAATCACGTGGTATTGGCAGCTCGTCCATCATAATAAAAAATTTGGATGCATAATTATGTAAATCACGCTGCACCGACTGTCATTCCTTTATCTCGCGGCCGCAGATAGCCATCGAGCTATCATATCGCTGCGACAAACCGTCTGGTGTCTTCTGTGATGCGTGGTGTGTCGAGATGGCGAAACCGATCGCCCGTAGACCCGTCGCTCTTGTAGCTGTAAAAATGCTCTTGGGTACCTACCTATGTTTTCTTTGATAGATCGGTTGTATTGGAGCGCGAAATTGACGTTTGTGGGCTGAGTAATACATTTTTTAAATATTCTAATGACGAATTTGTGTACAAAGAGCGGTCATTATTTTGTTACTAATTGGTTACGAGCAATCAGTAACAAAATCTTCTTCTTCTATCTATATCTATATAGGTATATAAAACAAAGTCGTGTTAGTTCGAACACTTACCTATAACTCGAGAACGGCTGGAGCGATTTTCATGGTTTTTGATTTGTTGTATTTGCCTCCGTTCCGAATAGCAAAATAACTATTAAAAACATTGAAAAATTGACGAAAAAATAAAATAAAAGTAAAAACATTTCCCCATACAAAATGTTCACGGGTTTCGTAACTGTCAAACATCCCGTCGATACGGTAAACTCTCTTACCCGTACCTATATAATTCTTCCTTATACAGTGTGTTTGTCACCTAACTCCTCCTAAACGGCTGGACCGATTTGGATGAAATTTTGTGTGTATATTTCTATCCTGGATGGTTTGAAAACACAATTACCGGGTAGGTACAGGTAACCTACAGGGTCTCGGTAGGTGGCGCTGATATCGGTATGTCACCACCGGGCAGGACGACGTCTGCCGGATCCACTAGTAATGAATAAGTAAGTACCTACTCTTTGTTCAGGTTTCGTAGTATAGGGCCCTTTGGGTATTAGGCTTTTGGTTATAAAGTTACCATTAAAGTTAAACTTGATCAACTGAACAAGTTTAACGATAACTTTACTGCTTTGCTTGATTTTAGTTAAAATCAATACAAAGTAGGTTGCACAAGTCAGTATTCGTACCTCCATAGTAAAATGTTGTTAAAAAGGTAAATAAATACCTTTTGTGACCTAAAATATTTTTGATCGTCTTTCACTTTAATTAACGGTAACTTTAATATAAGCAGTATTCAGCAGTAAGTTAAAAAAATACATTACATATTATTAATACAGGCTCTTGTTGCATTGGGCCCTTTTGTTATACTTAAGCGTTCTACTCACAACACTGCGGCAGGGCCAATTTAGAGTGAAAAAGTGGGGAGGATCTTAGAGTGCCTCCTAAACATATCGCATTTAGGGTCATTCTAGGTCGGATCCTAAATCGCCTCCTAGATCAGCCAGCCTAGACATCGGCACACGTACTTAACGGTAGACCCATGTGTAGGGACCATCCTTGATTGCTCCGATCTAGGTGCCTCCTAAATCTGCCCTGCCGCAGTGACGTTAGTAGAATGCTTTATTTTAAAAAATGGAATTTTCATGTGTATCGAATTTATTCATGACATTTTATTTTTTAATTCGATTGTATCTCCAGCGAACGAATTAAATTTGAAGAGTGTGTCAAATTAATTTACTCAAATGAGAAATTCCAAGAATCTTACCGAGCGTGTAAGAAATAGGTAAGTATTATGTCGCGTGTACTTGAACAAATACGAACGAGGAAGCGGTAGTGGCGATTTGTAATAGTTGCAGGGGTGACCAACAATGGGCCGCATTGAGGCCGGTTCATTGACAACTGTCGCGCGTGCCGTCCGCCCACGCAACTCTGATAACAAGTTGAATACATCTGCCTGTTTGATATAAGTAGCAAGTATGATCGAATATTTCAGATAACATCACCGCATAAATACTATCTAACACCGAATATTATGTCACATCGTTCGAGACGTCCAGACGGTGACTATAGGGCTGCCGATTGTGTCTAATTAATTCGCAGTGAAAAATATTTTAAGCAAAATAATAATACGGGTATATGTACCTCTACGATGTTCATTCATTGCCTTCAAACAGTACTAGTTGGATTAAAGAAAAATACATTAACGCACACTATAAAAAGTCTAAAATTAATTCTAATTTCGTAATTGGTAAGTATGAGAAGTTGAGATTGCATAATGAATAATCACCTGAATCTCTAAATGATTCTGATAACGATCTTATAAAAGCGTTATCTCTTATCTCTATCACAGAGGTAGATAAGAAAACCATCGGCACGATATACTCGAAGTGTTTGTAAGTTAAATCGTGGCGATCAAAATTAAAAATACGAGATAAATAGCGCCAAAAACACGTAAACTGTTGACAGGTCAGCAAATTTATGTGTGAGACCTGACTATTTATTTATATATAATAAACCAAAGTTGATATAATTAAAATAGTAGGCCCAGATTGATGTAAATTACTTCAACTAAAGCATTTTGCATTATTTAACATTTTAAATCGAAAGTTAAATGATCGTTTAAATTGAATTAAATTAATTCGAATTAAACATCGAAGAACAGATGTTTCGTTGAGGGACGCTGACCGAATAATCACTGGGAAAAGCTGATTTTTTATTTTTATATTTTTAAATATAAAAATAATATTTAAAAATATAATTAATAACTAGTTTTATATAACACAAATAATAAGTTAGCCCTTGACTGCGTCTGCATCTCACCTGGTTTAAGTGGCGCAAGATTGCGACATTTTAAAATTCCTAAAGGTGAATTACTTATGTCCAGCAGTGATCACCTATCGGTTGAGGAAGGTAAAGAAGTAGGTACAAATTCTCTTGATTTGTAAACACTATGATAATATTATTATACTTACTAATACTATACTTTAAGGATAAGGAAAAAAAACAATTTTTTCGCTGTCAAAATTAAAAACAAATTATTATTGGCAACCCTGATAGCAGTTGGATTATTGAAGGTTCAGTACCGAGTACCGACAAGGTACCGATCTATTAAGCGTATGAATAAATACGAAATGTGACGTGAATATGTAACACGACTCGCGCGGGAGAATTCCTTGTACGTGTGGTATCTTAATGGTACCACAGTACTGATGACAGTTTAATGATAGTCCGAGAGCGCGCAACAAAATGCCTTCATCGTTATTACAAAGACCTCTGTGGCGTAGCGCCAGCGATGCACTTAGACAACTGTAAGCCAAAGATTTCGGGTTCGATTCTCAGTGTGGTCTCTTTGGGAAATTAAATATTTTGACTTAGTTCAGATAAGGTCTTTCGGGGAGCTTTTGTAGTGATTTATTCAAACTGAATTAAAAAATATTTATTTCGTGTAGAACAACTTGTGGCTCTTATGATAAGTGGTAAAGTGGTAGGTAACGGTGGTAGTGTGGTAAATAACCAGGAATTAGGTAAATAAAATCTACCGAACAGCAATGCCGGCAATTATAAGATGGCATAATATACCTATATTAGATCCCTAACAGGTACCTGCAAATCAAACCATGTTATTTTAATTAAAAGATATAACTTACCTATTTTTAGAAGACTAGTTTTGCTGATGTCAGGTCAGTAGATCAGGGACCATAATATTATGTTCCTGAATTGCCCCTGCCCAGAATCAAACTTGGGACCTTTCTCACCTTTCACTTTGAAGACAACGCTCACCACTGAACTAGCGAATTGACAAACATATATAATATTACATAACATATATAATATAAGATAATACTACTCTACTCTACTTTACGAGAAGCTACTACTAAAGATATGTATATGTACGAAAATAGTAGGTGAACCTATATGCTTTACAATTCCAATAGGTCGTAAAGATTCAGTATAGCAACAAATATTCAAAGTAATTTATCATGAGCAGTTACAATCTAATTGAATTAAACACAAAATAATGATTTTCTGTTCTCGTTGATGGTCCTACCTACATCACATAGTTGTATAAACAAACAGTTTTTTTATCCTCAACTCAAAGGGTTCCGGTGTTATTACTAGTCCTCTAACCACTTACGAAAAGGATTTCAATTTACTTTATTATCTATTTATTTATGCGTGATTTCCAAATGATGACTGATGACTGGTGTGAAACGAACAACGGATGTAAAGAGTCGAAAAAGTTAAAAAAATATGCTTATATTGTTTATACTTTTACATTATACAAAATATTATAAAGCTTTAATTAAGCTTTATAATACTAAAGATAATATCTTGTGAATCATTGCAATTTGTTAATATTTTTAGATACCTAATTAATGTAACGATCAGAGAATATATTAATAACTACTGTTTTATTTGTTATAGCTGTTGCTGTTTAGTTGGTATTTATTGCATTAGATATTTATTACTATTTTAATTAAATACGGTCGACTTTTCAGAGCAAACTACTCAAATCTACTATTGCTCTATTCCTCCGTTGTAAGTGTAACAAATAACATGGCCAGTGGTCCCATGATTAGAAGTATTATGTTTATGAGCTCGAATTGCTCCAACATTAAGTGGACTTAATGGGAGACGTTTAACTTAATTCTAGTTTCCACAAAACGTTTGACGGTTGTTAGGTATAATATCACGGTGTCTTGTGTAAGAAGTTGTGAAAAAATATGGTAATGTGGATGTTGTCCCATACGATTAAATGCTTTTTCTGAACATATCTAATTTTTAAGCAACCCGAAATGTGTATTTTAATAGTTGTAGAAAAAGTTAGGAAAAACCATCAACAAACACTTCCGAGCGCGCCCCATATTAATGAACTTTGATTATTATTTTAATGTTTAGCAATCAAGCTCAATATTACAAATATTCACATTTCATATAGACACGCTCTAGAAAATAAATAATGTATTTATATACATCTATATTAATAATTTCGTGCAGGGGTACGGTAGACTCGATCGAAACCTTATAAGAATAACAGGGCATGAAAAAATATTGATTTCGAGTCGACAACATATATCCGCAAAATTCGGATTATGGAGAATTTCGTTAAATTCTAACGGCACTAACAAACAACAAATCACGTTTGTCATCCAAACAAACCGCAGTCGCCATGGCTACGATACGACGCGCCAATTTGACACATCTGACATCGCATGCGTGGCGCCAAAGAAGTATCCATCACAAAGAACTGTGACTCATGTGACCATAGAGATAGTATAAAATCACTACGTTTATACATGTGATTGTGTAAAATAAATATAAAAACTGCAAAAATGCTGTCAGTCAGCAATGATTCTATTTCTTTAGAAGAAGTGGAGAAAGAAAACACATCAAATGGCTGGCAGACCCCAACGTAAATATTCAAGCAGGTTTAGTACAGAACATCAGCCCCCCAGGACTAATTATGTATATTTAGCACTTTCAAATAACACCATTCAAGTATCAGTACATTCAGTTGGTTCTATGATTTATGAATGTATTCAATGTCAAGCACTTCATTTTTTAGATGAAAAAATTAAAATTATTTTACAAATCGTTGTCATAATGGGAAGGTGTACATGGACTCAGATAGAGCATTAAAGCCATTTCCAGATATATGATACGATTAGATTTATACAATGGCAATACGTCTGATGCTAATCATTTTGAGGCTAATATACGACAATATAATAGAGAATATACCTTTATAAGTATCTTTGCCAAATTCTCGGGTGAGTACTCATTGTAAAATTACAATTTACATACTTCCTAATATTATTTTCTAAGATTATTTTTGATTTAGCCGATTTGTTTTACAGAGAATAAACCTTAATACTTACTTATGTTTTGTTAATTTATGTTAGTTTATTTTGAATGATAATTTAAAATAAAAATTATTTGTGTAAAAACTTTTGCAGTTTTTATTTACCTACTAAGTATATAAATTATTAAACACAATGAACGAAGCTATACGAATCTATGCTTTGCTTTCCTTTAATATTCCTTGAGAACCGATGACTACAGAAATATCTACCTACATTTTTTACCTAGATGTGTATTATGAGTCCCCCGAGCGAAGCCGGGTTTTCTTCTAGTATGTAAATAAACACACTGCATGCGTCAAGGCCGGAAATTGCCTGACGCTCTGCCGCGCGTCTAAATTATGTTAGGTATATACCATTTGTATAGAAATCTTTGAGCCCGTGTATTTTTGAAACTATATAATATGTATTTATTTAAAAGAAATCTGACAAACCTCACATACACACACATAGGTACATTCGTTTTTAGAGATGTAAGAATAAAACTTCATTTATATGGGGCGCACTAGAGATAAATTTAAATGATATCTAGAATAATGATTTCAGACAAACCGGATTGCATTTACATGTCATTATGTAATGCATTGAACTTTGAAAACGTTTTAGGTCTTAAAACAAATGACAACCAATATACACAGTCCTAAAATTTTTCTTAACTCTACTATTGATACCAACTTCTTATAGTAGTCCTAAATTGAAAATAAAGTAAAACCATTTAGAGAGAGCCAGTGTGGTAATGGAACCACGTTGATGGCCCATCACTGCTACATTTCTGTAAAGGCCTATATATAACACATCGGCATAACATTTTATTATGCCCAAAAGTGAAGTTTTTATTCGGACCACAAAATTATGGAGTGTGTTATTGAATTCAAGTTAGGAAAAAAGTGCTCCAAAACAAACAAAACATAATTAATAGCCTTCGTATTTTCGTATTCCTTCTAAATTAAATTTGGGCGTGATTAACTCACTTGAGGCGTTTTCTCTGTTCATCAATCAAAATGTGGTCGCAAAGAGTGGAAGCGCCATTTACTTCCTACCACCTTTCCCTTTCGCACCTGTGACTTTTGCAACTAGCAAGAGTGAGAGGTGTAACGGTATGTTGATTAGGCAGTACTTATTACAATTTTCAGGGTTCACACGGGGGCCTCGGGTGCTTCGCCCGACCGTCTTCAGAAGCGGTAATCAATTTTACATACAAACGGTGGTTATTAATTGATTTTTTCCCTCTAATGACCAAAAATAACATCTGCCAGACCAACAGAGGCGGTCGTTAGCAGACGTGCCAAAATATTGTTTTTAGGGGTGTTACATTTTTGTGCCGAGAAATTGTACGGTGCACGTGCCATATCATAACACCTTGAAATAAAGAAGCTACACGGTTTGGCCTTTTAAAAATTATTTTTTTGTAGTCCATGATTTAATAAGTGAAATAAGCAAATAACTTTTCAATACGGAACGATATGGATAGATTAAATCATAATATTGTAACAAACCTATTAGGTGTACATGACTTTTCAAAGGCATCAATTTTAAGAATCAGCTTTTTGTCACTTAAAATATTAGTAAGGTCACTTTTCTTTATTTATCGAATCTCGAACATATTTATTAATTACTAAATATATCACGAAAGAAATACTACGACCACATTATTATGTCGTAAATAGGACACATCACCCTCCGATTAATAACAGTTTTTTTCCCTTTATTTACATAGCTATTTTCTAGTTAGTCACTGTATAAAATACTGTATAAATTGCAGGTGGACAGGGTCTTGAGTCTGATCACGCTTCGATAAAATTTTATTTATGCTGTCGATACAATAAATTTTAAAATGACAAGCATTTGAATTTGCATTACTAGATAGGACTCGCCGGGCAGCCCAGTGGGACATTGCCCTTATTTTTGTTGGACCTCCATAAAACATAAATTGTGCCCGTTACATTTGGACTCCCCGCGACTCTATTTATTTATGAGGCGAGAACTACCCGCCTAATATGATGAATACTCACCATAGGTAGTTAATCCAAAATTAGATTAGTTACGGCAATTTAAAATTCGAAGTTACCTAAATGTAGGGTGGGCTATGATTTAATAATGACAATGACTTCTTAATAGATAGAGTAACTTAAGAAGAAATAACTATAATATAGAATAGGATTAGATAGTCTAAAAGTATCTACGTCTAGTAATTTAATAGTATTGCCAAAACTCGTCCTTATAAAAGGAAATAAAACAATTCTTTCTATGCAAAAATGCAGGAGTCAAAATCAATGTTTCTCGGTTCGATAACAAAAGCGATCGGAAAGATTAATAGATGAATTTCGTAGATAGTCAAATATTTGTCATGTTAATTTTTGATTGTATATTCTGTATTGTTTTCCGAATTTTATTGAATCCGGTCCATCATCATGTCTGCGACTGAACTAAACAAAGCTGATAAGCAAATTGTTGTGAACGTTAGACTCTTCATACAACTCTTAGGGGGAGTGTACACTGATGTAAATTCAACGCAATACGGAACACAATGTAGCTTAAAGACAGATAAAAAAAAATATTTGAAAGATTTTTGAGTTTGTTAAAACAATAACTTATTCTAGTAAAAAAGGTATGGAGATAAAATAACGTTGAATATATTTCAAATTATTAGAACAATTCCAAATATTATAGAGAGCATCAAGGCGATGAGAGATGCATCAGCGATCTTAAAGTATCTTGACATCCCAAAATATGTCCCCATGTGGGGTAATTTGAAACACATATTATTATATTCACTACTTCAATGACTGATGCATTGAATGACAGTTGATAACTTTCTTATTATAAGTATATCTTTAAGGTGATATAAAGAAACATTAATAAATATATAACCGGTCTATAACAAAGAGAGATTACAATATTAAAGAATTTCGCTGTATATATAATGTGTACTTAGCCTTTTTCGGCTCCGTCAGCCATCTTACATTTCCTTAAATCAAACCGAGAGGCTCGGAGAGGATCCCGTTTTGCATCCGTTCGTACATCAAGATCGCTATCGAAGATAGATTTACAAGAACTGTCGTCGACTCCCTTTCGAATCGATGCCAACGAATTATTTGTTTATTTCAATTGTTATTGACGATTTTTGTAACCAGCGTGACAATGAGAATGAGCATGATCGATAAGAGATTTAAGGCCTGTTTCACCCCCTTCGATAAGTGTTGGATAGCCTAAACGTAAGTTTTGTCAGTTTCTTACTTTATGTCAAGTGACAAAAACCAAAGTTATGAATAAGCTATTTAACACTTATCAAAAGGTGGTGCAACAGGCCCTAAATCATAGAAGCGGTGCCTAATAATATAAGTAAAAATTGTTAAATCTATGGAATAATCAGCGACAAGAGTACGGTTATAACATATTATACTTACATGATAATGTTATATTATACATTATTATCATTATATAATTGTTATATTAAATGGATGCATGGATGTGCCGCGGCCGTGAAACTGTATAATTCTGCGATTAGGGCACGATCAGGAAACTGCGCGATCTATCATGAATTATGTTTCATTAGTTTATTAACAAAACACGTGTTTCGCTTTTGTTTTGTTGCACAGTCAAAACACGTTGACCATGCAACAAAACATAAACGTGCGAATTCTATTCTAACATAAATGTATCCTAAGAACCTAGTAAATAGACACTATAATAATCATTTCTTGGTATGTCCGCAACCGAAAACGGAACGGTTGTCCCAAAAAATCGAAGCAATATTTCATACAACACACATACACACATATCAAAATAACCTAACGTAATTTAAACAAAACAAACAGATTCCAATAGAAAACTCGGCGGCGTCAAAGGGCTCTAAACAAATAACACATTGGTTAGAATTAATGTGAGTAAAACGTCTTAAATCTCTTCGCTGTCGACACCTATGGGTGGGCTGTCTCCCGCTAAGATTTGGATCAAAAACTTAAGCTAGTTTTATATGCCCGTGATAATTCTAATCTTAAATGGATTACATCAATTTAGGACAAAATTGTTTTTTCTTCTGGCAACAGTAGATGATGCTGACTAAGGTTGAGCGCGTTTGCCTAAAAGATGCATATTTACAATTGAATTGAAGGTGCCTAAATAATAGGTTGCGGAAAAAATGGTTAACTGCCTCGTTCGTCTAGTGGTTATCATTAGACTGCAGGTCACGAGGTCCCGGGGTCGATTCCCGGGCAAATAATTGTTTGGTTGGGTTTTTCTTTGTACCTAATTGGGTTTTTCTATCAAGAAATTCTCAGTGTCAGCCCGGAGTTGGTAGTTGGCGGTGTTTCACCCCCATGCCTCGGAGAACACGTTAAGCAGTCGGTCTGGGTTATTATCAATATCATGTGACAATAGTCGTTAAAGCCCGCAAACTCGCATTGGAGCAGCGTGGTGGGTCTAAGTTCTACTTCTACCTATTAGAGAGTAGGCCTGTGCCCAGCAGTGGGATGTTAAAAGACTGTAATAGTGGGAAAGATGAAAGCCGGAATGCATGCCATTCCGGTTTTCAATTCCGGTTGATTAAGAAAACATGAAAATGTAAATGATGCAACAGAAACTTCGGAAAGAAGCTTTGGACGTGTAGAGTATTAGTGCAAAAAAGCTTTTAAAGTATCACCAGCGAGCTTGCAGATTTTTTGTGACAAGAGAGGTGTCGCCTTTTCACTGTGAGAATTCGCTCACATATTCAGCTTAAAAATGATGTTACTGTATTTATTAGGTTATACCTTTGTTATTAAAAATCCCAATTATTATTTTTTATTAGTTTTTTATATTTTCTGAATATGTTTTAGTTTTTTTTATTTATGATTTATTTTACATTATACCACAAAAATCCTTGCTTATAACTCCTACAAGAATCGGGCATTTACTTTCAATCCGTCTTTCTTTAGACGGTTCATCTTAGAATTTCTTTTAGAAGTACTTAGACCTCGGATAGCATCATGTGTAGTTTTTCAACAATATGCCCATTGCCCATACTTGACATTATAAACGATGTCTTTACGCATGTCAGTATTCCATATTAGTTACGGTTTGAATCCTTTCGTTTTCGCAACAACAAAGACGTTTCCGGGATTGCGAATACATCTCAAACGTACAGGAAATGAAGACGCTTCATTAGTCTTATATAATACTTTATTAAATCTTTTGCAGTGCCGACAATAACTCTTTCAATTGTACTTTCTACTTTTAAGATATGGGAGCAAATCGGAATTATGATGTATTAAAATTTTTCAATACAAATCGTTGATGGCATGCTACTTAATCACAATATTGTATCATATTTGGTATAGTTCGGTATAACAGATCAAATAATTTAAACTTGTGGCAAAATATCAATGAGGATCTCCACGGAATTAGCAAGTCTTCACGGACGATGGACCACTGAAAAGGCGTCATCAATGACGTAAGCTTCTCTGGTCAGACAGCCTGAAGCGCGGGCATCAAAGGTGACGAAGGCTATTAAACCATCCATAAAAATATATGCTGACCACCTTATTGATGGTAAATTGTTAACCACCTATTGTCAGATTATTGTTGAAAATTAATTAGAATTTTTTACAGATTATTAATTTCATAATGAAAATAGGTTAGAATGAACTGACATTTGATTCATTCAATGGCGCCGAACCGCCCACGCCATCTTGAATTATTGGTAATACGGGCACTTCGAAGCCATGAATTCAGTCTCCTCCAGAGACTCAACCGACTATTAGATGCTTCAGCATCTAGGTCGTGATATTTGATTGAGGGTTGCGATAGCAATCACACCCTAATCGAATAAAGTGCTGCCATTTTGGACTTGGCTGAGTGTAATTATATTAATTAGTATAAAATAGATTTTGAAAAGAGATCTCACTTAAACTAATCTGTGATTCGATATTAATTAAGTTTGTGCGGGTGATAAATAAAGATATTTTAATAATAGTTTGATTTAGTTTTAATATTAAACCTTATCCTGCTTCTGTAATGATGATGTTTACACTATACACAGAAATTAACCTGATAAGGAAGACGTCTATAAGATCGTAGACAATCGATGAAAAATTGCAACAGTGCAGGAATTTCTTTGTACAAACACCGCCAGCAAGAAATCACATCCAAAATATAACTTAATCCCATCAGGTGCAACCTAAAATACCGTACCCCCGGGACGTTTCAATCGACGCTCGCCATCATCAATTAAAACGCGGAGGCAACATCGTTCGTCTAGTTCTGTCCCATACTTTTTGTTCGCTGACTAAATTATGTCTTTATCGTGACGGTGTCGCGTTATCGCCGACCACCATCTCGAGTGATCGAGCCCCGTCTCAGTAATTTGTACCTGCCTTTATTTCCAATACATGTTTTAAGGACACGTTAATATATTTACAACCGGAGTTGCGAGCTAAGTGAACTCCGGTTTTAGGATGCGCGCATGCGGTTATCTTGTAATATTATGCGGCGAGCATGCGAGTCTTATAGCAGAGTTTAGCGGTTTGATATTTTTTGTCGTTCTTTATTCCAAACCGAGGTTTTTATGTGAACGAAAACGGTGGTAAAGTGCTATATGGTATGTTGGAACTCTTACGTTTATATAAAATTGAGTTGAGTATAAGATTGTTAATTCAGCGTAATTTGCGATATTGGGTATCGGTTGTAAAAGCTTACTTTTGCAAAATTTTGTTGCTTGTATTGACTGTTCTTACTATGCGTTTTTAAATCGTCATGATTGAAATATATTTTCAAAAAATATAATTAAATATTACATTTACATTATATTTATTCTTTTTTAAGATATTCTTAGTTTATACAAACAGTAAAAATATGAACTTAGCAAAGTTGTTACTTAGTGGTGAACAAGTATAAATTAAAAATTTAAAAAACCCCCGAAATTCGCCATTTTGTGGCGGCGGCCATCTTGGATTTACAAGCTAACAACACTCTCGACTTTCACCTATCAAACAAAAAAAAACCGCATTCAAATCGGTCCACCCGTTTGAATGCCACAGGAGAACAGACAGACACACACACACACACACATATACACACACACACAAAGAGACACGTCAAACTTATAACACCTCGTCGTTTTTGCGTCGGGGGTTAAAAATACAAAGAGTTACTGAGTAGTTACCTACCTTGCTTTAATGGTCTTCGTAATTGAAACAAAATTAAATTGAGACAAAATAAATGATAATAACCAGTACTTATTCTGTACAACTTAATCTAATTTAATTGTATTATAGTAATTTTTGCTTCCGACCTCTTTGTGCATTGTGCACAAAATAAGACTTACGGCCTGTTTCACCACCTTCTGATAAGTGTTGGATAGCCTAAACGTAAGTTTTGTCACTTTCTTACTTTATGTCAAGTGACAAAGACAAAAGTTGTAGATAGCTATCTAATACATATCAGAAGGTGGTGAAACAGGCCGTTAATTTTTTAAATTCACTATTATTTCTACAACCTTCTATCGAGAAATTATGAAATTATCTAAATGTCCTTTCGTAGACAATGCTACTAAATGTTTACTACTACTACTAGGCTGCGTTGTTGGAAAATCATTTGTTGGTAATTCTGTACTTTTTTATAATATGTTGCCAGAGAAAATTTTGGATATGTCTCTCAATAAGTTCAAAGGTTTTATTAAACGCAAATTAATTGAAAAGTCTTACTGTAGCTTAAAATATTTTTTAATGATAAAAATCCATGGACATAGATTGCTCTAAAAGCCAGTTGAAATCATTTTTGTGGCTATTATACCATATTGTAAGATGGTGATAATTAAAAAAAATAAACCCGACTGAGTTTGTTGTGGGCTCTTCTAAGACCAGGCGAGTTTGAAACCCTCGTAGTTTTAGTTTTAAGTTTCCGTAAGTAATTATCACCATTGCCTGTTCCTAAATTGACGTTCAAAAAGTGTACAGTGTACCAATCTATACTAATAAATAAAATTGAAGTGTCTGTCTGTAATATCGAAATAACTACCTCATATTAAGCTCATATGGTTATTTGAACGCTACCATAACCGAATCACACGTTTTTAAAATTTTTGTCTGTCTGTCTGTCTGTCTGTCTGTCTGTCTGTCTGTCTGTCTGTCTGTCTGTTTGAACGGGCTAATCTTCGGAACGGCTGAACCGATTTTGACGGGACCTTCACATACAAGTAGAGAATTAACCAGGGAGTAACATAGGCTACTTTTTTAACCGACTTTCAAAAAAGGAGGAGTTGTGTTTTTCTACCTATGTACACCGATATCTCCGAAATTTCTGAACCGATTTGCGTAATTTTTTTTTTAATCGATAGAGAAACATTGCGACCCTATTCTATAAAAAATTTGGATTCCAACTCCTCAATCCTGATGCTGTAGGAGACCTAATCCCCAAAACTAATGGGTTTTAGAAACTTTCGGTTATTTAAATTGATATTGGGGGTACCAATTAAAGACTTTATCATTGAATGAACTCGAGTAGGTACATATCCAACTCCTCAACCCTGATGCTGTAAGGAATTGTATTCCGAAATCATGGGGATCCCATGGGATTTTTCCGTTTTGGGGACGGGTTTCTACAGATAAGCTACTTTTTGTTCTAGAAAATCAAAAGTTCCCACGGGATTTTTAAAAACCTAACTCCACACGGGCGAAGCCGTGGGCATCATCTAGTTTTGAATAAAGTTTATTTGATTTGATTTGAATGTACCAAGACGCGAGTAGCACCAATATAACAAACATAGTTTTTGTCAGAACATTTTTTTATACTTAGATATAAGTAGTATTGCCCGTGTATGAAATTTCAATAACCTCGCCAATGTTGGTCAAATAGCTATCAAGTTACAGGCGCCAGTGGGCAAACTGCAATGTTTGCTTAGGCTTTTGTGGTTTGACCATTATTTTTAATATTTCACGCTGCCGTGACCGCGGTCGCTTTTATTTGAACATGTTACATACTGCTTTAGGATTTTTTGATTACCATTACAAAAACTGTGTATAAAACCTTTTATTCTTTTGCGAGTACATACCACAAAATAGCGCATGGTTTTTTCTGCTCTATGATCTATACTACTATTTTTTTAATAATAAATAAAATTGAAGTGTCTGTCTGTAATATCGAAATAACTACCTCATATTAAGCTCATATGGTTATTTGAACGCTACCATAACCGAATCACACGTTTTTCAAATTTTTGTCTGTCTGTCTGTCTGTCTGTCTGTTTGAACGGGCTAATCTTCGGAACGGCTGAACGGATTTTGACGGGATCTTCACATACAAGTAGATAATTAACCAGGGAGTAACATAGGCTACTTTTTTAACCGACTTTCAAAAAAGGAGGAGTTGTGTTTTTCTACCTATGTACACCGATATCTCCGAGATTTCTGAACCGATTTGCGTATTTTTTTTTTAATCGATAGAAAAACATTGCGACCCTGTTCTATAAAAAATTTGGATTCCAACTCCTCAATCCTGATGCTGCAGGGGACCTAATCCCCAAAACTAATGGATTTTAGAAACTTTCGGTTATTTAAATTGATATTGGGGGTACCAATTAAAGACTTTATCGTTGAATGAACTCGAGTAAGTACATATCCAACTCCTCAACCCTGATGCTATAAGGAATTGTATTCCGAAATCGTGGGGATCCCACGGGATTTTTCCGTTTTGGGGACGGGTTTCTACAGATAAGCTACTTTTTGTTCTGGAAAATCAAAAGTTCCCACGGGATTTTAAAAACCTAAATCCACACGGGCGAAGCCGTGGGCATCATCTAGTACATAATATAAGCTAAACATACCATCTCCAAACAGTGCGTTGCGGCCACGTGGTGGAGTCGGAGTCTTTCTGCCGTCCTAACGAAGAGTGCAATAACTAGGTTTTGACTACTTTCGAGATATTTGCAGTTAAAGATTTAATTTTTGTTTTGTGTGTATCTTCGTAACTATAAAAGCTATTGGTTTGAAACTTTTACTGAACGACAGATAAAATAATGCTTAATTTTATGTAGTATATTATATTTGTACATAAGTTTATATACACACTAAAAACACAATAATGTATTTATCATTAGGACTTATGAATTGTTTTCTAATCATAATTGCAATAACTACACTACTTATTGCAGTTTTTGTTAGTAAACCTACATACTACTTATTTGTGTAGCACAAACTATATGATGCCCTATAGTGTCTTCCAACCATATGTACGGTTTTCCTTAGTGAATTATTTTAATTAGATATAAGGTGATTGCAAGAACATAATAAGAATAAAAGAGATTTACCAAAATAATTTAAATAGGTTTTTATTATTTAAAACTAATAACTTACATGACGATTTTCGTATATCTGTAACTGAATTCAAAAACATAGAACTTTCATATAACCGTCCTACCCCCATTTTACCCCCTTATATATTTTACATAGGGGAGAAATTTCCTATAATATTTTCTAGGCTGATATCTACGCCCTAGAAAGAACCTACCGTCCAAATTTCAAGATAATAATAACAATAATTAAAACTTCACAAAACCTTTCATCCCCTTTTTTACCACCCTTAATGGGAGATTTTCCAGAACAACTTATACAAGTTTTTATTATTTAAAATTCATAATCTAAATGCCTATTTTCATATCTGTAACTTCAAAAACATAGAACTTTCATATAACCTTCCTACCCACATTTTACCCCCTTAGGGGAGAATTTTCGTGAAATCTTTTCTAGGCTGATATCTAAGCCTTAGAATAAACCTACCTTCCAAATTACAAGTTGATAATAACAATAATTAAAACTTAACATAAAAACTTTCAACCCCTATTTTACCACCCTTAAGGGAAGATTTTTCAGAATAAAATATACAGGTTTATATTATTTAAAACTAATAATCTAAATGCCGATTTCAGGTCTGTAACTTTAAAAACATAGGACTTTCATACAAACTTTCTACCCCCATTTTACCCCCTTAGAGGAAGATTTTAGGAATGTTAAATAGCCTATAACCTTTCCGGAAAACTGTACTACCAAATGCAAAAATAATTTTTCAAATCCGACTGGTACTTCCAGAGATTAGCGCGTTCAAACAGACAAACTCTTCCGCTTTATTATATTAGTATAGATATCTAGTTTTTTTTTTTTTTGATAATTTTCATTTGTCTAATTCTAATTCTCTCCAATCAGCTGCATGTTTTTCTTTGACTTTCAATGAAAATTGTCCCCTTTCAGCCAATGACTTTTGACTTCCAAAATTTTCTTTAAGTGGTTGTGCTTGTAAAAGTAATTTTGTGCTTGTAAAAGTAAAAATCTACGAATTTGACAATTTTACAACATCCACAAAATCGTCAAAATCAAAAACTTTTTGTTTATTTTAACTTTACTTTAGTATAATACATTTAGTAAGCTAGACATTTTAAGTAATAAATTTCCTTATGATAACTGCAATAACTCTTACTTCTTGCGCTTATGACTAGTAAATGTGCCAAAAATTTATAAAACGTACTATAGTCATAAGTGCAATAACTGGACTTATTGCGATTATTTTATGTAATATTACAAAATATCAAAGCTATCCAAGTCATAACTCAAGATATTTCGGTTATGATTAGCTCCTTACACATCGTTATATTAGATATTGCAGTTATGGTAACCAACAGAACCGAAACTATTGAAGATACAAAAAAGACGTCTAAGACGAAAATATAGAGCTCATTTTCCTGATTACGGATATGGTCTTAAGTCAATTTGACCAAAAACTCGACTTATTGCACTCTTCGTTAGGACGGCAGCTTTGGTGACCTCGCGCGCTTCAGTACAAATACATTAGCGCTGCGGTGCCGCAGCGCGTCTTGTGGATGTGACATGGCGGACCGTGTCCCTGCAGTGGCGGTGCAGAAACAACCTGCCGTGCCTCTACACCCGGTATCGTATCGCCCTAAGGCAGGTACGAGTATCCAAACTGCACATAGCGAGCGCCTATCAGTGTAAAATATTGCATACAAAATTAAGGACACGGCCGAGGCACGGAATCGTTGTGCGTTTTAGGAACCCAGCAGGGCGATTCAGAACACTTCGATTCGGTTTCGGTTTCGACAACTACCCTGTCGATACGGTTATTTTGAACTAAAAATACATCTTATCGTACGGTAAGTAATTCAGAACACTTCGATAACGTAATTATCGATCGATTCGGTAAGTTATCGTACGATAAGATGTATTTTCAATTCAGAATAACCGTATCGACAGAGTAGTTGTCGAAACCGAAACCGAATCGAAGTGTTCTGAATCGCCCTGCAGGTGGACCTAATTATGTCAAATATTAGTACTACTACTACCTACTACAGCTTTTTTAACGTCCCACTGCTGGGCACAGGCCTCTCTCATAGGAGAGAGGTATTTACAGCTTAGATCCACTACGCTACTCCAATGTGGGTTGGCGGGCTTGAACGACTATTGTTACATGATAGTGATAATAACCGGGACCGATTGCTTAACATGCTCTCCGATGCACGAGGGTGAAACACCGCCAGCTTCCCACTCCGGGCTGGCATTGAGAATTTCTTGACAGAAAAACCCAATGCCTAACAATTATTTGCCCGACCCGGGAATCGAACCCGAGACCTCGTGACCACACAACGTAATCTAGATGGTATCACCGCTTTGTGGTAGGATTCTAACCTGAATCCGCCTGGCTAGCGACCACACTTCAGCCGTAATCTGCCGCAAAGCATCTGATGTGTTCCGGCAGCGAACTGAAGAGCCAGTTCCCTTCCTCAAAAGCCGGCAACGCAGTAGTGGTTCCTCAAGTGCTGCTAAGGTTCATGGGCAGCGGTAATCACTTAACATAAGGTGACCCGCTTGCTCGGTTGCCCGCTATACCTATAAAAAAAATCTACGTTCGAATATACCTACTAACCACTAGTAGACCAACGAGGCAGTTTGTGAATGTTATTTATGTATGCCAAATATTATTTGGCATAATTTATGGCCAATAGGTAATTACCACGTAGGCATAATTGATGATTAAACGAACTTACCTGTAAGTGAAGTTCTATCATAATTATACGAAGGCTTTGTCCGAAGAGATCAGCATAACACATGTAGTCACACATACGGTGTTGCCATTGCGCACTGAAAGTTGAAAGCCCTAAACTAAAAAATAAAAGTTTTTTATATTTATTAGGTGAGGGTACACACACCTCCGGTCTATATATACGTCGGTATTGTGTTCCGTTGCTCATTTAGTTCAGAGCCTCGATCTTTCATTCCTGATTTGATATTTCAGGAGATATTGAAGGGATTATTTTTTGGGGGAAAAAATGTGGGAGGGTGGGTTGCTGATCTCTTCGGACAAAGCCTTCGTATAATTATGATAGAACTTCACTTACAGGTAAGTTCGTTTAATCATCAATTATACTTAATGCTTTGTCCTCGAGATCAGCATAACACATGTAGACTTTGAGAGCTTCTGAAATATCACAATCCTTAATCAAAATGTATTGCAATCATTGTGATTATTCACCAGATAATGTAACATTCTTTAATGTAACATTAAGCAATTATATGATTTTATTTTTAAATTAATTATTTTTTATTAATTATTAATTATATTTTTTATTAATAATAATGTAGTTAAAAATTTATTAATAATAATTATCTACTTGAGCCAGTATCTTACAGTAGAAATAACTACTACGTGAACTGGCTTATGATGCTCGATTATATAATTGATTGCAATAATATTGTAGGATACAATGTAATTAATGATTTCTAGGATTGTAATGTATAATAATTATGTAAGATATTCTTATGCATTTATATAACAATTAATAATCATCTAGATTACTGTTATTTAAAATTGACCTGTAAAGGAATCATTATTACCACAATGTTCATCTAGATTACTGTTATTTAGAATTGACCTGTAAAGGAATCATTATTACCACAATGTAGGTACACACTATTGTCAATTTTAACAAATAAGTACCTACTTGAGAAGACCGCTCCAGCGCGGTTTTTCTAATCAATTAAAAATCAATCCTAATTTGCGCGCTTTGACAGCATCTCGGGTGCTTTGCGCTGTGTAAATACGTTAGGTATAATATTATGTATTACGCATTCTGTAAGCAGCTGGTTAAACCAGCGGTCCAATGTCTAAGCTGAAAGTAGGTAATTTTTGTGATTTCGTTAGGTTGATAAACAGGTTATGGACATTGTCCCGAAGTGAACTGGTAAAATTAAGATATGCTTATACTGTTAAGACTAGGTAAATATCTGATCTTTTGCCAAAAAGTGGGGAGATGAGATATGGTTTAATGTTTTTATTATTTCACAAGTATTGTGCTACTTCTCACCAGGGATAATAAAGGGACTTATTTTCGTGAATGTTTATATAACCCTAAACTATCGTTAGGAGACCACAAGGACAATCTGTTTTAAAAACTTCAGATGTCTTCTAAGTAATAATATTATACTTCGGTAAGGGCAAGCGAAATCTAAGGATACCTTTAGTTAGAATAAAATACAATAGAAAAGTTCTTTATTCAAAGAAAAATAACTTTCACAAGTAGGTAGGTAGGTACTTTTGAATCATCAAACCATTGGTTCGGAATACCGTTTCCGGAAAATCATTTTTCAGCTTCACTGTCTCTTAAATATAGTGGAAAAAAAAACCGGGTTAAGGCTGATGATCATCAGCTGCTTATAGTGCTATATTGGGCACCTGCCTTGAATAAAGTAGTCAGAATAACAACACTTTGCTGACTGAGGCATTAAAGCATTAACACTTCCAAATGAACAAAAACTTTTGTCACTTCTTTAGGTTTTTTAAGTATTGTTTTATCGATGATTTGGAGAATGAAGCCACCATAATGTTAAGGACCGCTGAAGGGACGCTCTTCCAACAACAACAAGACCAGGATAAGAGACCTGTAGACAGGGTAAATTGACGGCGTACGTGGTTGTTGGAGGGGAATAGAATAATTTGCTTATTTGGACCAAATTTTTGAAAACAAGAAGCTTTCTAAATAAGCGGTATTAAGGTTGGGTGGGCCATAAAAGGGACCACTACAAAACCTGACACTTTATACAATATTCTGTAACGCTTTTAGGACCGTAGAGTAAAAAGGAGGAAACCCGTAGGTAGATAAAACGTTTCTGATCTTGTAAAGGTAACTGCATAACCTATTATGGCTATAGTATCAAGATTTCTAAACCAGGATGTACCTATGGATAGTTAGAACACTTGTGTTGACATAAATTGAAAATATCTACACCGGGAAACAGGAACGTATTTATTGTATATATTTTGTTTGAAAAAAACAGAATCGCTCAATTCCCATTTTTGATTTCTGGATGAATTCTACGCGATTAGGTATGCGTCAGCTACTACAATGTATGCCAAACATATGCGTATGTAAATGACCCACATATGCCGAAGTAATATTAATGAATATTAAACCAATTAATAGAATTAGGAATATATTTCCAGGTTGACACCTTTTTTAAATTTCTTTGGTTATGCAAATTAGGTGGGGATAATTGTTGTCCCCAAGTTCTGGCAGTAGTGTTGTTGATGTGTATAATATCATTTGTCAGTTGTTTATTATTTTATTGACAAAAAAAAATTTAAAACAAGCTCTAAACAGTCGATATGATAAGAGCGTTCCTCGGTTGTCTAAGCTCCATTAGTCGTGACCCCTACGTGCTACCCCGTAGTTGAACTATCGCAAAAAATTTACTAACTGTAGATACTCATCGTATCTAGTTTTAGCTAATAGGCTTATTTATTAGCACTAACCCTCGATTGAAATCGGACGGTAGGTAAATGATGTTAGGTATCTTCATAAAATAGTCATAGTTTTCTTGGCTATTTTTAAAAGTAAAACTTGCATATTATGTACAGCTATCGGTAAAGTTTATAACCTACATGCAAGATGTACGGTACCAAATAGCATTTAGGTATTATGGAGAAACCGGTTTTGGTTCTCGGCATGCAACTCCAATCTTTCGGAGTTATGTGCGTTTCATAAGCAATTAAACTTCACTAGCTTTAATGATGACAGAAACAGCGTGAGGCATGCCTGAGTTTATTATAATGATGCTCAAGACATGTGAAGTCCCCTGATCCGCATTTGGTCAACGTGGTTGACTATAGCCTAAAGACTTCACATTCTGAGAGGAGACCCGTGTCCTGTGTTGGGCCGCCTAGGTGGCTCATCATGATGATGACGACAACCACAGGATCTGAGCGCGCGACAACCAATTTCGTTATTTTTTGAATACAAAATGTGCAGTGTTCAAGCTGAACGAAAAAGAAAAAATTTACACCACCAAGTTGTTATTAAATTTGAATCTTAGATATTTTTTATTATTATGAGTTTTAATTATAAATTAAGGATCTTTTAAATTTATTGTTTCCCTTAAAATGTTCACTGAAACAAGCTTAGTTGTTGAAATGTTGTTTATATAATTTTCTTAAGAATTTAAGTTTCAAATTAAGAATTTAAGAATGTTTTTACCGTTTGGCTTCGGTATCAAGAATATGCTTGATATAAAGCGCTCGTTGCACGGATCGTGTACTGTATAACACGTGATGACAAGGGTATTTTATAGCCAACATAATATAATAGGACCCGAAGTGGGTACTTACATTAGGGACCAAGATTTATAAAAAATGCCAGTCTCCCAGCGTTGTTGCTTACCCTGCCCTCTAGCGACGACTGTGGTGGCTGCAGATCAGCGTGGGCGCAGAGTAATCTCGCGCTCCACCCGGGCAAAGAGGCCAGGCCTCGGAACCCGTACCAGGACTGCACCAAAAGGACTCGTGCGATGCTGTCCACTGCCAAATTTACTCGCAGGCGGAGTTCTCGACGTAGTTTTCTCGTCCTTGAATCCTCGTCTTAAACGTGGAGAATAAAGTTCCGACGAACTATTGAATCGGAATGTTGATTTTAATAATTGGTTAATAGAATCCCACAGAGATTTGATAGTTATCTGTGTGTCCCTGTCTTCTTTAGCAATTATTAGTGTAATTATCAATAGTACTTCCTAGACAGGAAATAGCCTAGCCCAGTTGCTTTTGGCTCATTTCGTCGCTTTCCAAAATAGTGGTCCTATTTTCATATATATTTCCGATTTGGGTGCGGCTGCTGGCGCATCTACTAGCGTGTGGCGTGCAATTACTAGGAAATAGGTATTTTACCGTAACTCCTTGCATAGTTCATCTGGTACGCCCTTTGTTGTAAACAAATAGCAAGGCCTTGAATTTCCCTTTCGTATAGTTTTCTACTGATGGGTCATTCCCAAATCTCCATAAGAACTCAGAGTCCAGCTCGATAATCGGAGGTACGTCATCAGTTGGAACCAGGGCCTCTGTTACCACGGTTGTGACCTGTGGTCGTGATGAGCTAATAAACACATTTGGTTCTGATTGAGTGCTTATTTGAAAGGATTGTTTATTTATTTATTTTTCTTTAGTAACGGTTAAATCGTTGTCTGACGTTGTCATTACAGCGACAGTAAAAATATCAATGCCGGTGTGCCGGCATATTAACTTATTGTATGGTCTCACGTATACTAATAAGGTAACAATCCTTGTCGGGTATTCCATGTATACAGTGAAGTGACAATCCCACAGACTACCCGCATCACTAGTATAGCTTCACGTCTACTAATAAAGTAACAGTCCTTGTAATTGCTCGCAGTATTAGTCTTACACGTGAAGATTTAATGCGATATGGCCTCTTCTGGCCTCGCGTATACTTTAAAGTGATAACACTTGTCGGGCGGTATATCGCGTTTACGGTGAAGTGACAGTCCCACAGACTGCCCGCATCACTCGTATGGGTTCACGTCATATACTAATAAAGTAACAGTCCCATAAACTGCTCGCAGTATTAGCCCAGCCCGTGAAAAAACGCGCTTACCTATAGCTTGTGTTTTGAAGTGTTAACCCCAAAAGTTAACCGCATCAAAGCTAGGTAAGTAATTTCATCTGTATACATATTATTGAAAAACACTTGACTAACCTCTGAAACTCGATGTTGATCGAAGATTTTTCTCTCCAATTTTCTTAAGTTGTCATGATTACTTCCGTTCTCCGTGACACTAAACACTTTTAAATTTATAATTTAATAATTTACGATATTATTTGAAATTACTTTAAAATACGTGCGCTCCGGCAGAGCACTGAAATGTGAATGAGCAACGGAACACAATACCGACGTATATATAGACCGGAGGTGTGTGTACCCTCACCTAATAAATATAAAAAACTTTTATTTTTTAGTTTAGGGCTTTCAACTTTCAGTGCGCAATGGCAACACCGTATGTGTGACTACATGTGTTATGCTGATCTCGAGGACAAAGCATTAAGTATAATTTACTATTACTTATTAAAATTTTATTAAAATGTATTAATATTGAGTAGGTACTTCTATGAATCTTCACGTCAGGGTCTACTGTTTACTAACTTCGACATTTTGCAAATTTTTATAATTTAGTGTGATAATTCGTACACGTGCTTTTTGTAATCGAGAAGGGTTTTTGGAGTGTTAAGTTACCCGAATTGACCGTGAAGCGGAGTGCCCTTATGAATTGCAGTGGCATGCACTCGAACCCTTTATGTCATCGCATTGTGCAACGGATACGTCATCTGGCGGCCCTTTGAATCCGCCGACGAATCGATATCTGTCAATTCATTGAAATCCAAATGGAAGATGCAGGCGTAGTGTCAATTTTTGCAGAGATACTGAAAAAAAAAGTACGTAGGTAGATAAAGATCGACCAGAATGTCATGACAAATAGGGAAATGAAATTCCAAGGTTAGCAACACTACGGCTGCCCTAGCGATAAACAAAGTAACTGACATTTTTTGTGAAATTGACTTTTTGCATTGACAAAAGTTTTATGTCGAGTAGATTTTTACCACAGTTTAATATTTCAAATAACTTGAACCATTTACTGAAATTTAAATTGCCCAAACAAAGTAACTGCACTCACTAACCCGGAATATAAATGCAAAAACCAAGTAAACAACAAGCACAACACAAAAACAAAGTAATTGGATGTTGATTACTTTGTTTTTGTATTTAAAATGCAGTTGCTTGATTTTTCGTTTCGTGAAACGATCCCAGGTAAGGTGTTCTGAATGTAATTACTTTGTTTATCACTAGGGCAGCCGAGTTAACCTAGTGTTGCTTACTACAAAATTTAATTTCCCTATTTTTCATGAGATTCTGGTCGATCTTTAATAATCAAAAAGTTCATTTTGCGAGCCCATCGCAATTCCTCGGTTGAGGATTCAATTCGCGAGCTTTGATAGCTACAATGTTATGATTACAATGATTTTTGATTAGTTGACACTTCTACAGAAAACTTTCTTCCAACTTTCCTTCAAGCTAAAGAATACTGATGTTTTAGGAGTAGGACACTCAGGTATTTATACAGGTATTTATGTTGAGTGTATTGCAGTAAATTCAGGGTCAACAGAGTTCGTGATAATTGCAATGTGACGATAATAATATTATCACATTACCTGGTAGGTTAGACTCATAGGCATTTTCAATGTACCTACTTGTTACCTAACATTATCTTCAAAAATTTTGTTCGATGTAAAATTAAAAAAAAATCGTTATGTACGCATATAAGTACCTAATAGGTATTTTTTTTATTATTTTGCAATCAATTCAATTGCATCATTACGTATAGAATTTTTTTCTACAATAATAAATAATTATAGGTATAGAAAAGTATAAACATACAAACATTCACAAACTGATTTATCTGCTCGCAATGTTACTAGAGGTAATAAATAATAATAATATTTTAATTTATCCTTTGGTGATTATCATAATGCGTTTATGTTTTTAAGTATTGTATTAATTATGCATACAGCGAAGTCCGGAAAGTACCTACTCAATTTAACTGGGTAAAACTTTAATTGTATTGCACTTAAAACATACAAATTGTCCTGAACAAAGTTATTATAATCGTAACCGTAAGATATTTTTATCACTAAAAGCCACCACAATTATCGGGGATAATGTTTTTAATAAAAATGAATGAAATCTTAATCGACAGTATTAACCATAAAGTACCTATGTAAGAGTCAAACGATACGACTAAAATTCGCTTATACTTTGGCATAGCTTTGGAATTAAACCAGTAGTTTATCGGTTTTAAATGGTAATTCGCGTTCACTGGAACATGAGAAAATAAAAGATTCGTAATATCAAACGATAAAAAAAGCTCTCCCGACTCCGACACGGTACAGGCTCCCAGCGTCTCTTACGCAACACGAGAGACGACCCTGTTCGTGCATCTTTTGACTCCAATAAAAACTAATAAAATGTAACTGAACAAGTTACTTTCTAGTTAACATTTATTAAGAGTAAAAATGCATCGGATCTCCTAAGAATGCGATAGAGAAGAGACATGTTTTATTGGTGACATAAAACATATTAACGGACACACGTATTAATTACTTAAAAATTAATTATACGAGGGTCGACTACCGGTCGCGGACCGCGGTACACATGGCCAGTTTCAATTAGTATCATCATACGAAACCAGAATGTCAAGAATGTTTCGAGTAGGACAGCGTTGCCGTCTATGTTTAAAATTTTTGGCGTATACGCCGTAATAGAGTCTGGTACACCTTGCCTATCTATTGAAACCATAACAATTCACAAAAACCCTTTAAGTAGGCACATCTGCGTTTCGAATCATACATCGTCCGTATAAGGACGCTGTCCTAGCGCATCTCTCCTGTTAAATACAGAACAAGGTGTTAACTTTCATATTTAACGACTTGGGTCGTCAAGGAACGTGCCAATACAATCCACCTGGAATCATTATTGTAGATCTCTACCCTCACATTTGGAAGGTTAATTCCAGAGACTACCATCACCTTACCACGTCACAATTGTTTGCAAAGGAGATTATATTACATTATTTTATAAAAGTGCACCGTAATTAAGCGCCCACATCTATAAGGTACTTCTACAATATCGGCTGAGCAAAAAACACTCCGATCAGCAGATGCTCGCGTACTGCAAACAGTCCTAAATTTCATATTTAAAAGTAATTCAATAACATAATGTCGATCAGTGAGCAAAATGTATTGCTTCCTTCCACCTTGAAGCGATCCGTGACCCTCAAGAGCTTCGGAAGCGAGTATAGGTGATACAGTTATGTCGAAAAACTGTAACAGTGAGAAAGATTCTTTGTTTGTTATAACGGAATGGTGCATTACGGCACCCTAATATTAGGTGTACAAAAACCGTACCGTTTTATAAGGATTTAAAGAAGAGCATTGGTAAAAAAACGTGTAAGGTGTTCGTACAGTTCCTTGCGACCCGTTATATCAATAGAGATTAGAGGCACGCGTTTGGTATAGTTCGGTAAAGGCGTATTGTCGTCCAACGCTTTGATGTGGCTGGAAAAGACAGCGATTTGGACAATGGCTTTGAAAAGCTACGATCTTAAATCAGGTGTAAATCCGCCCTAAAAGTATGTCATTAGGCCACAACTCCTTTACTCTATCTCTTGTACCAAAATATTTTCTAAAGTAGGAACTTACAAGACAATGTACATAACGTGCAACTCCATCTTAGATTGGCTTTAAAGTATGATACTAAAGAAAACAACTCTTTTTATTAAGATAATAATACTAATTATCAAATACGAGACATTTAAATTTAAATCCTAAGTAATCTAATTAGTAAGATTCAGCATGAGAACAGATATCGAACAAAACGAACACTTCTATATACCTGCTCCAATTGCTTTTATTTTAATTGCATTTGAGATTCTACTAAAGAAGACACCAATTAAAGTTGTACGATTAATGCAACGGCTATGTTACTTAACATAGGGCTGATAAACCTTCGTTAAATTAATGTCGAAGATAATGTCGACACTTCTACTAAAAATCTCATACTCTCTTGAGAAAGTTTTATAAACGTAAACATTGAGAAGTCGATGTAATGAAGAGTAACATCAATAATTTAGATATAAACACTATAAAATACAATCTAAGTAACAATTTATTGCCTGTAAAAAGTGGAGCATAAACGAGAAGAATGAATTACTGAGAAAATAGCTTATCACATCACTTATTCCAGCATCGATCGTTCATATAATTAATTTCGATAACTATGACGCCTTTCCATAGATACAGAAGTCGATGCTTTTAGTTGTTATCTCATAGTTTAATTTACTCTCATCTTTAGAAGTAATCCACACGCGGCGTTGCAGTTTTAATCTGTTTTCTGTTTTGTTTGTATGAGTAGTAAGCTCATTATTATCAAGTAAATTAATATTTACAAAAAAAAATAGAAGAAAAAATAATAAATAAATATCCAAAAAGCGGGGTATCTACAGTAGCGTTAAAATAACTATTCAGGATTATCACAAGCTGTTTTATGCAATAGTATATATACATTAGGCACTGTGATGAAATGTCTTATATATTTTAGTCTTCGTTTATTATTATTTTCGTTTTATACAGCGTTTTCACGTTCGTGTGTATTAAGCCTTAGTCGCGATGAAAAATGAATCAAGCTACTTTCGAGTACCCACTACGATTGTGACATTTCTTTTAAGTATATTTACTTAAACCAATATCTTTAGTTACCGTGACCAGATAAAATTAACGATTGAGAATTTTTATTCGAATCGTTGACCCGTTTGCTGTTTTACATCATCACTCACTTAAGTAAGAATCACAAATATTAAGATTTAACTGTTATTTTAACATGAAATTTAAGTAGAAGCAGAAACATAATGAAGAAGTTCTTAAATATTTAGTATTTCTTCTTAAATATTTAGTATTTCTTCTTAAATATTTAGTATTTCTTCTTAAATGTTTAGTAAGAACTTTTTATTATATAAAAAGTTCTTAAATATTTAGTATTTCACTCTCAACTCTTAACTTTTTCATATTCAAATATTGCATTTTTCATTTCAATTTCAGAATTTTAATTTTTTTATTTTACAATGTTTACGCAAAAAGTACTGTTATTTTACGATGCATCACTATTAGTTGTGTTTCAGGAATATTTTTTTGTTCTTATGTTTTGTCTCTGCTTCGTCATTATATTTCACACCGATAAGGATCGCGGTCAAATCATGCAACCTTAAACCCGATTCCGACGTCCAAATTGGTCGAAATAAAAAAAACGGGCTAACCGTTACGTCATTTCACACAAAATGCTTTAGTGTTTTTTTCTTACTTTTAAGCTAAGTATAAGTATCTACAACAAACATTTTATCCAAATTTTATGTACATTTTCAATTAATTTTACCAAAATCTGTTATCTGAGGTAACTATCATTTCATTGTCGATCGAATACGAGTTGCACTTAATGAAAAAAAGAAAAGGTTTTACGTTTGTACTTTTCTAATACGTGAGCAAACCACTGGAAAGATACTCTAACAAGTAACAATTGAGTTATGGCAAAGAAAACAAACAAAAACAGGATTTCGGCGTAATCTCTCATTCTTCTCGGCTTAAAATCGCCGAAAATGTTTCATGCGTTCCATATTTGTTTAAAATCAGTGGGCTGTTCAATGGGGTGCGCCGATAAAATACTTGAAAACTTCCGGACGAATGCTTTGTGCGTAATTGGCGCGCCATTTATTTCCTTCCCTGGATTCTAGGATTATTGTGTGAATTTCTAAGGTCGGATACAAATTTACGAGCTACATTGTGTATTAAAATACATATAAATCTTCGTTTTGGCACGAGCGTTATCGAATAAAACGAGGGCGTGATTGTGTTGAATCCAGTGTAGGAAGTGGCATTATATGTCACCGATTCTTTTCGCAATAAGAGGGTATAGAAACCTTTGCTAAATTAAGATTTATGGCCGTTTCAAAGTGGTGTAATATCCGGCCACATTATCTAAATTGCCCACGGTTATTTATAAGTAGTTGTTACGAATATACAATATACCTAGTTGTAACTTATATTATTACCATCACCACCACTACAGACTTTTAACGTCCCACCTGCTGCTGTGCACAGGCCTCCTCTCTCATAGGAGAGAGGCCCGATAAGCCCGCCAACCCACATTGGACCAAAGTGGCGGGTCTAAGCTCTAAATCCCTCTCTCCATTTTATTAATGAAAGTCAAAAATCTTTTCTGTTTATTGATACATACTAAGCAAACTCGAAAAAAGTCTGTAAAAGTACAGTTAGATATAAACCGATTCTAATTTTGACGTAACTAATTGTTTAATGTATTTTTTACTTTAACGGATATCGTTAGCAGATTTGGACGCCATGCGTGATATCGATCTTTTGTTATAAACAGTTTTGCACAACGGGCATATAACACCTTTTTACACCTTTTTTAGCAATCAAAAAACTATAGAATTGATTTTACACACGTTTAATTTTATTGCAAAAAACTCTTCCCCAAAGCTTTGCAAACTAATAACTTCAAAGGAAGGCTGTATAGTATTTTCTAGAGCATGTAGTTTCCAGAAAATAATTACAGAATTCATAGATATAGATCGACCACAATCTCATGAAAAATGGGGAAGTTAAATTTTGTAGTAAGCAACACTAGGTTAACTCGGCTGCCCTAGTGATAAACAAAGTAATTACATTCAGAACACCTTACCTAGGATCGTTTCACGAAACGAAAAATCCAGCAACTGGATTTTAAATACAAAAACAAAGTAATCAACATCCAATTACTTTGTTTTTGTGTTGTGCTTGTTGTTTACTTGGTTTTTGCATTTATATTCCGGGTTAGTGAGTGCAGTTAGACTTGCCTTTACACAAGTTTAAGAACTCTATTAAAAATATGCTCATAAAAAAAGCATATTATACAATTGAAGATTATATAAAATATAAATGATAAAAAAGCATGGAGCAATTTCTCAATGACAGGTTGCTTGGAAACAATCTAAGAAAATTTAACTCATGTCTTAAAATGAGTATTTGATTATTGGTGTTCAATTCGATGCTTTGATCATGGGTAGCCTAAGTATGTCACGCTCTCTTTAAACATTTCTGTGGTGGTGTCGTGTGGTGCGGGTTGTTACGTTCCCTCGAATATGGTTGAGCGATGCAATGGCTGGATCATGCGTCATGATCGTGAACGGGTGCCACCGTCGGAAATGGGGCTACTTTTGTCTGCCCTTCTTCACATGTGTAGAATTGTAAGCACCATTCCGAACCTGTGGTAGATTCATTTGTCGATTCGTAAGCGCTTGTGAAAGTTTATCTGAATAAAATTGAAGATTACTTATATAAATGATAAAAAGGCGTGGATTTGACTCGTTCCAGCAATGCGCGAGACGGCAATTCAATCATGTACTTAACATAAAATTGTTATATTGATATTGTAAATTTGGAAAAGAGCAACCGCCGAGTTTCTTGCTGGTTCTTCTCGGTTGGAATGGCATTCCGAACCAGTGGTAGATTCATTTGACTATTCAAAAGTACTTGTAAAAGTTTATTTGAATAAAAAACTTTTCTATTCTATTTCTATTCTATTCTAGTTACTTTGTTTGGGCAATTTAAATTTCAGTAAACGGTTCAAGTTATTTGAAATATTAAACTGTGGTAGTTAAAAAACTACTCGACATAAAATTTTTGTTAATGCAAGAAGTCAATTTCACAAAAAATGTCAGTTGCTTTGTTTATCGCTAGGGCGGCCGTAGTGTTGCTAACCTTGGAATTTCATTTCCCTATTTTTCATGAGATTCTGGACGATCTATAGCTGTTTTCATAATTTTTAACCCCCGACGCAAAAACGACGGGGTGTTATAAGTTTGACGTGTCTGTGTGTGTGTGTGTGTGTGTGTGTGTGTGTGTGTGTGTGTGTGTGTGTGTGTTTGTCTGTTCCCCTGTGGCGCTCAAACGGATGGACCGATTTGAATGCGGTTTTTTTTGTTTGAAAGGTGAATTAGTCGAGAGTGTTCTTAGCTATGTTTGATGAAAATCGATCCAAGATGGCCGCCGCTACAAAATGGCGGATGATATATTTTTTCACAACTCCCTTGATATGGGTATCAAATGAAAGGGCTTGACTAGTAGAATAGCACTATTGCAAATTCAAGATGGCCGCCGCCACTAAATGGCGAATGTCGGGGGTTTTTTAAATTTTCAATTTACACTTGTACATAAATACGATTCCTAACTTATTTCCTTAAGCGATTAACTTAAACTCAAATAACATGAGTTCTGCTGTAACTATTGGTAAGTATACCTACTGCAACATTTTTTTACAAGCTTGATATTGGTTTTCAATTTAATTATTTCCTTCTCAATCCTATTTCTTCATAAATATCCTTTACAATCTTGCGGTTAGATGGAAAGGCTTAAAATTGGTAATCCGATGTGCTTAGCTCCGCAATCCTTTCTATAATTTGGAATTGGTAGACTAATAACGGTTGTAAAAACTCGTAAAGGGGGATCGATGAAAAAATAACGAATACCCACAAAAACGAACCGTGGTCTATTGACCGTGACGCAACAACTGTTTAGCAGTTTGCCGATAGTGCCCTAAGTCCACCTTGTTGACTTCGACGCTCAAGGAAATTAAACATGCGAAAAAATCCAAAGGCCCTTAAGAAGATTGAGCGACGCGCCATTGTGAATATTGTGTAATGTAGCGAGACCACGCCATACACTCCACCCTAAAAGTTTTGCCAATGCTCTTATTTTTATCTGAACAACCTGATTGACCATGATTTCGTTAGTGAAATTCGTTGGTCAAATTACCTTTAGTGTTTGACTAAGGAAGTTGCGATGGAAGGAAGGTTACATTAGAATAAGACGCGCACAGACGCTAAATTATGACAATTAAGAGTTTGATCTTGATAATTTGGGTGAAAAATATTGTCTTTTTTTACATCACACTTATAAATAATGGATAGCATAGAAAAAACAGAAAAACAAAATTTTATAGGAACTGGAATATTACTCAAAACAATTCAAATAGGCCTAATGATCTGTAACAACGCAACGGATAGGTAGAGATCCATATTATTATCATGGTAGGCCTAATGACAACGTGATGCGACGGCTAGATATAGTTTCGTATTATTATCATGGTACGAGTATGTATACGTTTTATGCAGTGTTTTAATATAATAAATCAAATTTCGTTAACTTCAATAATTTTCGGAAACACTTTTAACGTATTCTTACGACAGATATTTGATCCAATTTTTTTGGTATTAGAGAAATCACAAGCTGTGTCTACCACTGTACAAGGTTGCAGGTAGAACCCTTTTTGCACAATTCACGGTAACTAAACAACAAGAGTACGCAACTATTCAGTTGCTATTCAGTTGCTGTCGCCACACTTGTCTTGGTCGGCAGCCAAACATGTCCAATTTCACGAGCGGTTTGCTGTTGAAAACATGCAATTAATTTTGTCTCCCTACAATACGGGCAGATGAAATATTGTGCTTGGTACAAAAGGGTGGGTAAGTTGGCGTAAAATAGGCGAATCAGCGACAGAAGCTCGGCCTAAGTGTGGCTTTTACATGGTTTATCAAGGCACGCAAAGTAAGGGTAGCCGGCAAAGGAAAACAAATTAAAAATATGCCCTATGATGTTACAACATTCTGTGCACGAAATATTACGAGTTAGATTTGTAGAATTAATTTTTCATGTACATAACTGTTCCATAAAATTATTCGTTAATTTAACTTTGTAGCCACTCGTTGTCGTTCTAGAAAGAAATGACTTTTTAAATACATTTGTCTTTTACTAGTGGTACCAGTTAGACCACCATGGTAATATATCGATGATTTAGACATGAATGATGCTAATACAGTTCGATTGTCCAAAATCGAATGCATCAATGATTTGAAAAGAGCGCGACGAATCGAATCACAATGACTGTAAACGACTCTATTAATAATATTCGTAGAGATAACAAGTCCTCCCAATACATATTAATCTGGCCATAACACGAACGAAAAAAGACAATAACGATACAAATATGTGTAAGGTTTTATCATAATGTTTTGGAAGGAATGCAGTTTAGATTGTTTTTTATTTAACACTAATGCTGTTTAAATATTAGAGCTGATGCTCGCGACTTTGTTGGCATATACTTCGATTTTTTAAGAATCCCTTGGGAACTTTTTAATTTTCCGGGATAAAAAGTGACCAATATATCCTTCTACGAGGTCGAGTCTAACTCTGTTCACCAGAGTTCTACCAAAGTTTATCAAAATCGCTTGAGCGGTTTAGGCGCGGAAAGTGTAACATACAGACAGACAGACAGAGTTATACAGATTAGACAGACAGATAGAGGATACAAAAGCATTTTTAATATTAAGTATGGATTAGAATATAATTTACAATGATCAATTATTAATTACAAGCGGACACCCGCGACTTCGTTCGCGTGGATATAAATTGGTTTTTAAAAATCCCGTAGGAATCATTTTGTTTTTCCTAAGCTCTTTTGCGCTCATACCATGCTAAAAACTGTTAAAAGTTCACTGGGGGATGTTTAGGTAGATCAAAATGTAAACATCCGCCAGTGAAAACTGAAAGTCCCATCAAAATCGATCCAGCCTTTTACAGATTAGTCGGTAATCTATAAAGTATCTACATTCTAACAAAAAAAGAATGAATGAAATCGGACGACGCGTTATTGAATTACAGCTAAATACACGTATTGACTTTCATCCCCTCTCCCTAGGGAACCGTGCTGAATTTCGGGAAAAAAAGTATCCTATATGTTACTCCGTAGTATGAACTTAAATCATACCAAGTTTCGTTTCAATCCATTTAGTAGTTTTTGCGTGATGCGCGCACAAACGTACAGACAAACAGACAAACAGACAAACAGAGTAAAATACTTGTGTATTAAAATACCAATTAATACATTGCACGTGAAGTTCATGGTAATCATTAAATTCACAAGAAAAATGCACAAAAATTCAAAGGAACCTGTCGTTTTATAAGTTTTATAAGTATAATCTGTTGTGTTATAAGTAGGTAGTTATATTTTACAAGGAAGAAATGATCCTTAAATAATTTTCACACGATCGATCGAGGTTTTGTTTCCGATCGTCCAATTTCAAAATATCGGTTGCGGCTACGAATCATTAAAAAAAATTGAGTTTGAAATTTTTCGGAATGGGCAAAAAGGCGGCTTGCTTTAGTTAGGGAGGCGTGGTGGACACCGCTTCTGGAAATTACGGGCAATTTTGACACCTAAGAAGTGCTAAGTTTCATGTTACCCCCTGTAATTTAGTCGACGTGTGCTGACGATACCGCAGTTTGTGTATTCTATCCCACATTGTACGTGCTCAGTGTAAACTACACCCTGATCATAACTCTCATGTTTTATAATAGTAGCTACGCTTTTCTGCGGAGTCATTCGGTTTTAATGAAGGGAATGTTATCGTAGATTCCATGGATCACGAATGTTATTTTTTGTAAAAAAAAAAGACTTTTGATATAATTTACACATGACTATGTAATTTAGTATAAAATTTAATGAGCCAATATAAAGAACGCTATTCGGGCATTTTTCTCAATAAGTCAGTAATAAAAGGTTGTTGCTCGAAGTCTATCCATTGAAGTGTATTACAAGATTTTTCAAATACCTAATAGTATTTGAAAAATCTTGTAATACACTTTGAACGTTATGTTAAAAAAAGTTATGATTTATTATGAGCTTTTAAAAAACCGGATCAAAGCATACTGTAGGTGCTCTATAACTTTAGTCAAAACGATTTGCGATTTTTTTAAGTTGTAATCAGGAAGCCTTTTATCACCGTTAACCATTTTTTACGTTGCTCAAATTTCCCGTAAGCTTTGATATAATAGCTTTAGTTGGGAGCTTATTTTTTATTGATAAAAAAGCGGTGGCAAATATGAAAAATTGCTGATTGCTCGGGAGCCATTACTGTACCATGTAATTTAAGAGGTAAGCCTATGATTAAAGAAACACTGCCTACCTGTTAAATTAAATTAGGCTTTTTAAGGGTGGCGCTCGCATTCCGATATTCTCAAGCTTGAATTAAAAGAAAAAAATGAAATAAGGAAAACATAAAAAGAATAATTTACTAACTCGTCGCTATTAAAGGCACACGTGTTAATGGTTTTTGTGATTGCTTCTTTTTCATCACACTAACGGCTGTGTCAGACGATGCGGTGCGGCGGCGCCGTACCTAACGTAGTGACGCCGGATTGTGTGCAGCAAAACATCATAGCACGGTGCCACTTAGAAGTGTACCAATAAGAATAAATCCTTATATGTTAAAATCATATAATTTTTAATGATATTATAAATATAAATTTTATGTGACAGTCTTCTTCTATTCGAATTCTAGCTTAATTCTAGGATTATTGCTAGGAATATTAAAATCATGGTTGCCCGAATTGTGAAACTGGAAAATTGTGAAATTGTGAAAACCACAGGCAATGGGTATGTTTTTAGGAGGGCAAAGGGGAATATTAGGCATGTTCAAAGAATAAAAAATCAGCTACACTTGGTCGCTGTTATACTATAAAAAAATACGTGATTTTCAAAATTATACTACATATGTTGTTAAAGCTGGTCAAAATTAATTGCTCGTATCAAATATTTATTTTATAAATATTTATATTGCGACAAATGACAATAGTATGCCAGAAATTAATTTTTGGTGTAAAAATACATTCAAGACTTCGGTGATGTGAACTTCTAGCACGTGAGGTTATTATTTAACTTTTTTTGCTATCAATTCGTTATCTAAAAGTTTTTTCCATACAGCGATGCTGTCCGCGTTTCCAGTGCTGCAGCGCACCGTGTGGCGTACACAAAACTCAATGCCACTTTTCGTTGTAATTTTATAACTCAAGAACGGGCTCACCTATCCAAACCAAATGTTTAGGCTTTGTTCGGACTATTTAGCAGATGGTTTATGTGAAGTTTGCACAAAATCGGTCGAGCGGTTCTTCATTTATCACATTTTTTGTAACAAATATATTATATTGGTCTGTGGGTGTGGCATACACGGTATGTGGCGCTGATATCGGTATGTCACCGGGCAGGACGACGTCTGCCAGGTCTACTAGTATTCCTATATATGACGCTGCAGAACCGCGCGGCCGCTCAGAAGCAAAGTTGCGGTGCCGCACCGCACCGTGTGTCAGCGCTCTAAGAGATTTATTGAATCAAGTAGATATATTTCAAGTGGGTGTGTCAATGTATGTTACACGTTACACCCACGGTGATTGCATCGAGCACCGAGATCCGTTATAAATTAATGTTTGCAATATAATTGCTTCATTTTTTCGCTTCACTTTTTTTTAATGAGACTTGCTTGATGTGCGTTTGACACCTGTGTTTTATTTAATAATTAAAACAATATATTTATTTTTAAAGTAAATTTAATTCAATAAAATAGGATTACTTACTAGATAATTCACAGGTAAAACGTAGTACCTAGCAAAATAAATCTATCTATCTATACTAATAAATAAAATTGAAGTGTCTGTCTGTAATTTCGAAATAACTACCACATATTAAGCTCATATGGTTATTTGAACGATACCATAACCGAATCACACGTTTTTAAAATTTTTGTCTGTCTGTCTGTCTGTTTGAACGGGCTAATCTTCGAAACGGCTGAACCGATTTTGACGGGACTTTCACAGACAAGTAGAGGATTAACCAAGGAGTAACATAGGCTACTTTTTTAACCGACTTTCAAAAAAGGAGTTGTGTTGAAATCGGTAAAAAACGCCCTGATAGGTATTTTCGCTGCGCGTGACGGCCGACCGCGACGCTCGCGCTGCACGGAACTCCCCGCGCCGCGCACCCCTGCGCCCTGCGCACTGCGCCCTGCGCCCTGCGCCCGTCGTACGCGGTACCGCGGTACGCCGCCGCGCGGCGGGGGGCGGGTGGACCAGAAATCTACTTATCCCTCAGGATTTGTGAAAAACCGAAATTCACGCGGGCGAAGCCGCGGGCAAAAGCTAGTAATATAATAAAACTGTAACAGATCCAACTCTGTACATTGAAGATATTTTGAAAATTTTTATTGGAGGGCATTCTATAATCGATACTGAAGCCAAAACTGCATTTTGTTTCATTTTTGTCTGTCTGTCTGTCTGTCTGTCTTTCTGTCTGTCTGTCTGTCTGTCTGTCTGTATCTTGGCCGCGCATCACGCCGAAACTACTGAATGGATTCGAATGAAACTTGGTACGATTTGAGTTTATACTCCGAGGTAGGACATAGGGTACTTTTTATCCCGGAATTTAGCACGGTTCCCTTGGGAGAGAGGATGAAAGTTAAAACGTGTATTTAGCTGTAATTCATTAACGCGTTGTTCGATTTCACTCATTCTTTTTTTGTTAGAAAGGTAGTGCTTTATATATTGTCCTGTAAATATTTCAAGGTCATAGGTTTTTTAGTTCAGAAATGACAGACATTTATTGGGTTCAAATAACTTGGGACCCGGATGTTTGTACGTACGGCTTATTTTAAACTGGCGTGCGTTTAAATTTATGTTTGTCGGCCTGTCTATTTGTTCCAGCTAATCTCCGAAATGGCTGGATCGATTTTGATGGAACTTTCAATGGCAGATAGGTGATGTTAAGGAGTAACTTAGGATACATTTAGTTTAGGTACAAAAAAGAATTATGGGGTCCGATCCGATTCTATATAAAAACCTATATCCATGCGAACGAAGTCGCGGGGGTCGGCTAGTAATATAATAAAACTGTAACAGATCCAATTCTGTACATTGAAGATATTTTGAAAATTTTTATTGGAGGGCACTCTATAATCGATACTGAAGCCAAAACTGCAATTTGTTTCATTTTTGTCTGTCTGTCTGTCTGTCTGTCTGTCTGTCTTTCTGTCTGTCTGTCTGTCTGTCTGTCTGTCTGTCTGTATCTTGGCCGCGCATCACGCCGAAACTACTGAACGGATTCAAATGAAATTTGGTACGTTTTGAGTTTATACTCCGAGGTAGGACATAGGATACTTTTTATCCCGAAATTCAGCACGGTTCCCTTGGGAGAGGGGAAGAAAGTTAAAACATGTATTTAGCTGTAATTCATTAACGCGTAGTTCGATTTAACTCATTCTTTTTTTGTTAGAAAGATAGTACTTCAAGTATTGTCCCGTAAATATTTCAAGGTCATAGGTTTATTAGTTCAGAAATGACAGACATTTATTGGGTTCAAATAACTTGGGACGCGGATGTTTGTACGTACGGCTTATTTTAAACTGGCGTGCGTTTAAATTTATGTTTGTCGGCCTGTCTATTTGTTCCAGCTAATCTCCGAAACGGCTGGATCGATTTTGATGGAACTTTCAATGGCAGATAGGTGGAAAGGAGTAACTTAGGATACATTTAGTTTAGGTACAAAAATAATTATGGGGTCCGATCCGATTCTATATAAAAACCTATATCCATGCGAACGAAGTCGCGGGGGTCGGCTAGTATTATAATATAATAATTCACCCACTACTTTTTCAGATTCTTAGAATGAAAACTGCCTGTAAAACAATTCTCTCCAAATATTATCTGAGATTGCTTGCGATTATTTACTACAACTGATTTTTCACTTTTTAATTGATAAATGCCACAGAACATTTAGTTTAATCATTAAGACACCAATATAATACATGTACTAAAAAATACTAAGTGCCAGTATGCCATATTTCAGAATTTTCTTCCGTTCATTTCATACACATGGGTAAATTAGTAGTGAAGATATACATACCACCAATTCGAAAAGTTTTATGGAACTTACTCTCGTAAACAGCCATCGAATACAGAGTAAAAATGATGGTTTATGAACTGCTTGTAAACACGCCGGTACATTGAACAAACCGACGTAATCTCGCAAATATTTATCGCGTGTCAATACAATATGCCAAAAGCGAACGCTTATTAAGGTTTTCTTATATGCGAATATGCTGTGGGCTTTATGTATGGTCCAAGTTTTAGGGGCTAGAGGTGTATGGAAATTAAATGAATTTAAAAAAATAAGTTACAATGTCCTTAAAAAAAGTCACAAAGTTAACTATTATAACATAATGTGTTCAAACCTAGAAAAAAATGTATAGAAATCGACCTTGGGAATTTTACTTAGTAGAAGTAGTCTTATTGTCTTTCTTACTAATTATTATTGAAAATGTAATGTTTGCCACGCTATCAAAGCTATAAAATAAGAATGTGATGATGTACTGTGACTCCAACAATACTGCATTCTATCACATTAAAACAATAAATACAACAAGAACACAGCTAAATAATAATTAATTTAAAGGCTAGGTTAGTGACAGAAGATGGTAAGAAATGAAAAGTTATTTATTTTTATCAAATAATTTAAATAATCATAAATTAATAAGGCTGTGCCTACATACATCATACTCTATCTTTTGAAAACTCTTGAGAAAAAGTGTGTATTTTTCTTTAAGAGCTAAACAATGGTGAAAACGCTCGTCTTTCATCTGATGCACCACTCGTAGGTCTCGTTAGTAAGGAGTTACAACGTATTGTAAAACACAATGGTAGGAGGAGCGTGCTCGTGGCTAACCGTGATACAATGTCCGATGATCTGAGATACTTTTCAGGCCTATTTCAAGTTTTATCTTTGCCGAAATGTACAGACAGATAAAAAGATTTTATTGTTGTACCTACTCGTATATAGGGCCACGAAAATAAGATTCAGCTTAATGTCTCTGATGTAGGTAGGTACTGCACGCGGCGTTTATCATCGTGCTCCGCAGTTTGACGTTCTCTACTTTGCATAAAAAATCGTAAACGCGTTCAGTGTGACGTCCTGCCGTGCTGCTGCCCACATGCGATACGCGCGTTGACGTCTCGCGTCCTGTCTGTCCAAGCCTTTAAAGTGCTTCTGGAGGCATCTCAAGTTATACCCAGCTACTACTACGAGAGTTGATGACAGTAAAAAAATGTTCGGCTGAATCATCGAGTGTGGAAATCTGGACTAATGCATCTCAAAATAGTAACAATTATTCAAAGGGTATAGCAATAAATAAAGGGGCTACTTAAATGCATCACGCAGATCCGACTCCCACACTTGGGTAACCGATACGGGTACACGTGATTACTTTATCGGCGCGCATGATCGGCATGGTCGGTATTCGGAATCACGCGACCAGATCTTTGCATCTCGCCGCGACATCTATCGCCTTGCCATAAAATACGCAGCGAGCTGGTTATTGTATTTTATCTACAAACTTGCTGGCTGTTTGCATACATTTACTCGTACGTTCAAGATCTCGACCAGTCGCGTCGTCCAATTGCGGAAACATAGTAAAGGGAGAAAAAGAAGCTCACTTACCTACATACGTTATTATTATTCGAGGACACAACTTAATTCTTGTAATTAACGTTGCAATATCAAGTAGATATAATTAATGCTGAAAATAATTAAGATATATTTGTGGTCAGTCGCCGATGATATTGTCATTAAAATATTTTGTACCTTCTTATTTAATAATGTTACGATTCTACCGATACAAGCTTTTTCTTAGCTTACCATTTTCGTATGTTGTGTTGTGAAATAATAAGACAGGACAGGAGTTTCGACTCATTTGTTCTGCTGTCTCAAGCACTATTTTTTGTTTATAAAAATGAGGTACCTTAGTACATTAATTAAATCTATCTTCTATACATATAATAAAATCGTAGAATTGCCGTATCTGTACATTAAAATTTTTTGCAAAATAATAACTGGGGGATGTTAGGGATAAGTAATAGAACGTAAAAAAGCTATTTTTGAAATTTTTGTCTGTTTGTCTGTATGTTTGTGCGCGCATCACGCAAAAACTACTTAATGGATTGAAATAATAATATAAATAAATAATCTTTATTGCATCACAAAAATGATAAAATAGGGTCAAAGAATGCTTTGACACCCGCACTAAGACCAGCTTGTGCTGCGGGTGTCGTCACCTTCCCCGAACCTTTACAATAATATTTTAATAGTTTATAAACTATAATTATTTATATTCTTTAAATATGAGATACATTCGGATTATCAAACTTGGTATGATTTAAGTTCATACTATGGAGTAATATCATTTAGTTTTTAGCAAGGCATGAGCTCAAAGGAGCTTAGGAAAAACAAAATGATTCAAACGGGATTTTTTTAAAACCAGTATCCACGCGAACGAAGTCGCGGGTATCCGCTTGTAATAAATAATTGTATTTAAAAACTATTGTTAGGCTTCATTTGTTTATAATTTTTTTTTACAATACAATGTATTTAACTTACCTTACCCTATAAGTAAAAAATACCGTTACTGCGCTGCACAGCCAGGCTGACGGACTCTCCTGTGTTTCATAAATGTATTAAAATATGAAATCGCTTAGATAATTACGTCTCTAATAACCATTAACTTTTCTACTGCATTAACATCGTCCATCCATATAAAAGGTACCTAACAAGACAAATACACGGATCGATCTCTATCGTGTTCGAGCATTTTCCTCTTCAGTGAATAAGGCATTCGGTATCAAGTAGCGTCTAAATTACATAGAAAAACAATCTCAAAGTGCCGGCGTAGATCTAACATTGATTAACGTACAAGACGGGTTGAGAACTCGGTCCATCATACTCTCCAACCATTCGTTTAAATGGTCATAATTGGTCCGGTAGGCCCTTAAAACCGCACTTGATCGTTAGAACACTGCTTTTAACTATTTCAATCGTGACTTGCTCAACGCAATCTAATATTGATGGTGATATTTTAGTGTTCCTTTTTTTATTCCACTTTCTTCAATATCGGGAGCTTCTTTCAAGTTCGGGAGCGAGTGAAGACAAATATGGGGATTCGATATCGTTTGTCGAGGCCTACGTGACTGTGTAAAATGTCACATGTTTAAAAGCCTTTAGTACCTCTCCGACACGACACCGTAGCAGCGAAACCAAGGGGATAGATCCTACTATAATATTATAAATGTGAAAGTGTGGATGGATGTTTGTTACTCAATCACGCCGCAACTACTGAACCGATTTGGCTGAAATTTTGAATGGAGGTAGATTATGCCCTGACTTAAAACATAGGCAAAAATGAAAAAATGCACAGTTCCCACGGGATTTTGAAAAACCCGAAATCTATAGCTACAGCTATAGGTAGATTACTATAGCGAACTTCCTTGATAGTAGGTATAAAGATTGGTAAAGGGAGCGGGAACGGGAACTGGAAATCCACGATTCCCTCGGGATTTGTGTAAAACCGAAATTCACGCGGGCGAAGCCGCGGGCATTCTCTAGTGCATTAATATAGAGAAATGTTTGCGTTATAACAGACGGTTTTGCTGTCGTGAAAACTGGCTGTGCATAATGTTCACAGCCGATGGTTTCGTGGCGGATATGTGCTAAACACCAAAACAAAACTGTAGTGTGTGCGATGTCTCGAACTATTTAGTAAGCTTTTTAATGCGTATTCAAATAAACTGCAGGTGTGAAGAGAGTAGCGAGAAAAAGTGCGACAATTTTAGTGTAAAAAAGTAATCTATTTCTACTTTATTTCTTCATACATTTGGTATTTCACGAACGCGCCTTTTAGTTAATGTGAAATCATCCTGATAAAAGAAGAGACAAAAAAGTTGATACAGTAGCACTAAATCTATAGTTAAGTAAAGATTTAATTCCGATAGTAATCGATGCCTCTCTTAATCTTGGCTAGTTCTGATAAAAGATTTCATTCCTTGAAAGTTGTGCGTGACTGAATAAATAATTCAAGTGCGGTATTTTACGAAAGTCTAGCAAGTTTAAACGTTAAAATCATACTAAGGTCCGAAAATCCATTCATAGATATTTTTTATCTGTTACTAGCTTCTGCCCGCGGCTTCGCTCGCGTGAATTTCGATTTTTCACAAATCCCGAGGGAATCGTGGATTTCCAGTTCCTGTTTCCGCTCCCTTCTCCAACTCTGCTTTCAAGGAAGTTTACTATAGTAATCTACCTATAGCTGTAGATTTTGTTTTTTGAAATCGCGTGGGAACTGTGGATTTTTCCAGGATAAAAAGTAGCCTATGTGTTAAAAGCCAGGGCATAATCTATCTCCATTCAAAAATTTAGCCAAATCGGTAGTTGCGGCGTTAAAGAGTAACAAACATACACACACACACACAAACTTTCGCCTTTATAATATTAGTGTGATTTCTAAATAAAAAAATATATGGGAACCAATAAATTGATAAACACATATACCTTCATACATAAACTGCTAATTTCCACTCGCTCGTACTCGGCTAAAAAATTATTATAATTTTTCGAGTTGTAAAGCTTTTACAAAGCGCCTATCTATACCTACGGTGCAGAATAAAATTATTTCAGACTGTATAAGTACTTCGAGATGTACAAGTTTTCGCGCTGACAGAGGCGATGAAGTGATAAAGATGTTTATTGATGATCTTCGGCAACAGTAATTGCCAACGGCGGCGCTTGTGTTGCGACGCTCCAGTCAACCCGAGCGCGAATGACAAAGATTCAAGTCTCGATATGTACGAGTATATCGGTCGGTCAGCTTTGATCTCCTCACTGACGGACAACCGACCAAAACACAGGTTGGCATGGACTTTATACATATACGCAGCATAAACTTTTGAGCTCTACTCCTACCTACTACTGATTGAGGTTTTTTTAAAAACTAGGTAGGTAAGTATTCAAATGTTAAATTACGTCTACGAAGGTCTACGAAATTTTCTCACGTGCCGTTTGGAATGTGCCAACCTATGAGAGTAATTAAGAGACTTTCAATTTGGTTTTCTTACCTACCCATGTCCTTCATTGTAATTATTTATTGTTCATTGGAGTTCGTTTATTCAGGTTTAACAGCGGTTCACTAACCTGCAGTTATGACGTTTATGCGAAGTTAAATTAAAACAACCACACAAAAGAAACAACTAGTTTATTAATACTTAAAACCATCAACACGTTTCCAATACTTGATGTATTGGCATACGTTAATGCTGTCTTGTCAATATATGGCAGGGAATTCGGTGGCCGCTCTAGGATTTTATCGAAAAAACTTCACCGATACCGAAAAAGGCTCGGCAGAAGCACGTCCGCGCTATAAGTAAACTCGAAGAATTAATCTTGGCATTTTATCCAAGGCCGCCACGTTTCATGCCTCTGAAAAAAGGACACGATACAGATACTTAATGAAGTAGGTATGTGCAGAAGTCATAAATTAAAAAAATAAATATGTTGACGGGGCGCCTTACTGGTCGTAGTAATTAACATGGCGCACGGCGGCGCGGGCGCAGCACGCGGCGCGCGCGAGCGCTGACGGGTCACTCACATTCCTCACTCCTCACGCGGCCTTCGCGGAGGACGGTCGTTCTATACGTTGCACTCTATAATATCCTATTTCCATAATTAAAACGTTAACTCGGCTCGATCGATGCCTTTTTAACCCTTTTCTGATGGGAGACGAAGCGGCCGTTTTAATCTGTATCAAATAATACGCTTTCGATACTATCGACGCAAGTCTCTTTATTTATGGTATAGAATAATCAATTATGGTGCACAAAGGATTTATTTTTAGTCTATATGTATATACAGTACGAGACCGGCTGACTGAGAAACAACTCACAAGTCACAGCCTAAAACACTGGATCTGGAAATTTGAGATTTGGAGGAAACAGTGAACCTGGAAATTTCAAATACTCTCTAAATAACTAAGAAAGGATTTGTGACATACTATCCCTAAAGGTGTGAAAGTTTGAAATTTGGAAATTTTGCACAAAAACACCTTAATCCACATAAATAAGGCACAAATGTAATCGTGTTACGAAAAAAGTAGCTCAAAGGATGATAATCTTTTCAAGATGCCAATGCAGACTAGCTATAGACAATTAAGAAGTGGTCATAATTATTGACTTTTAGCAGGTGCGAGTACCTTAGTGGGCTGTAATTGTCGATACCCAGTTTGAGTCATACCCACATATTAAAATAACTGGATGAAAAACGTCACCTTGTTGTTATAAGGGCATAATGATAGAATACGCTCGCTAAAAGAACAAAACCGCAATAACTAATACGTAAAAAAAAATTACACGTATGTACATACCGCGGTCTGTTTATCGTCATATTGTGCTGTTTGAGTGTAATTTTAATTATGTTCTAATAGCATGAAGATTGAACAAAATCATAAGACTAGAAATTCAATAAGAGACTAGTGATTATTCGAAGTAAAATTTTGTTTACAGTGTAAGCACCTCTAATGCCACAACGTTTTGTAACCAGTACTTTTTATGATTTGCATAAAAATGGCACATCGGCTAAGTAATACATATCTAAGCTTCAGCTGCAGGCTGGTTTTGCGTATGGCCGACCACACTGACCGCTAATGTCTTTTTCAAATTGTTATGATCTATCATAGAAAGAAGCTTAGGAGAGTTAACGAAAGAGATTCATTAATTGTAAAAAGTTTTTTTCACTAACTACAATGTAAAAACGAAAAGAAAAAAAAAACAAAAAAAATTCGCCCAATGCCTAAACGCTCCAAAAATTACGTTTTCTATATTTTATACTAATTAAGACTTTGAGTTTCCACATCGATCAAAATTAACAAAATACCAATTCTCAGAAGAACCTGCTTTCCGAACCGGTAGATCCTTAACTTATTATAAAATTCATAAGTTGGACTACATTAAATAAATCATTTTTTAAAGGTTTGATCTTTATCTGCAACATAACTCCATTCAATACACTCCATAAACGCAAGTTGATTAGTAGGTCGAATTGTAACAAAAAATATATAACGGATGCAACATCTCCATCACTTTCTCTATGACTATAGCTACGATAAGTAATAGCCAGATTCTATTTTTATAGCTTGATGAGAATACGGGCAACAGGTTTGTAGGTGAGGCTCGGCTAAGTGGCGTGCAGAATCCTAATGCATGCAGGTAGCAATCTGCATGAGCCCGCATTTTTCTGCTTGTTTCAATTGCATCTGCTTGATGCTCGTATTACCATGGTAAGGATAATATACTGCAAATACGTATATTATCCTATCTATAATATAATAAAACTGTAACAGATCCAATTCTGTACATTGAAGATATTTTGAAAATTTTTAATGGAGGGCACTCTATAATCGATACTGAAACCAAAACTGCAATTTTTTTCATTTTTGTCTGTCTGTCTGTCTGTCTGTCTGTCTGTCTGTCTGTCTGTCTGTCTGTCTGTATCTTGGCCGCGCATCACGCCGAAACTACTGAATGGATTCGAATGAAACTTGGTACGATTTGAGTTTATACTCCGAGGTAGGTTATAGGATACTTTTTATCCCGAAATTCAGCACGGTTCCCTTGGGAGAGGGGATAAAAGTTAAAACGTGTATTTAGCTGTAATTCATTAACGCGTTATTCGATTTCACTCATTCATTTTCTGTTAGAAAGGTAGAACTTTAAGTATTGTCCCGTAAATATTTCAAGGTCATAGGTTTTTTAGTTTAGAAATGACAGACATTACAATCCTCAGTATTGGGTTCAAATAAATTAGGACCCGGATCTTTGAACGTACGGCTTATTTTAAACTGGTGTAGCGGAAATGAAACAAGTGGCTACATCTTGAATACAATAACTCCGTATATTTTGTGATAAACAATACAACAATAAATGGACCAAAAGGATTTTAGGGCTCCGGTCCGGACAGGAGATTACTCAGGTATATGCACAGTACAAGGAACAGAATTGAAGTGTCCTCTCGTAGCTAATTCTCGATTGCGGCTTCGTAATTCGAATTCTTAAAATGTTCTCATTGACAAACTCTTTTCTTCTGGTGTAATTGGCCAGCGCACACGAATTAACAGAGGTTGCATACCTCGACATCACCCCCCTACGGAGTAAAAAAGAGAAAAAAGAAAAATTAATAATTTGTTAATCATTAAGCTGCTTGATAGGGAATACAAAAACGAACTCTACGACCGGAGCGAGTAGTGACAGCAGGACGGGACGATTGCAAGGGCGAATCGTCTTGATGAGGCTGTAAAATATAAGCCGGCTTAAGGCGATCTATTGCTACATTTACTTGTTTGCCTTTTATACTAAGTTTAAAAAATTTTTTATTACGCTCTAATACCTTGAACGGGCCAGTGTATGGCTGTTCAAAAGGTTTTTTAGCTGCCCCTCGACGCAAGAAAACATGATCTGCAGAGGCTAAGTCCTTCGGAATGTAAAAAATTGTTTTACCATGTTTCGAAGAAGGAGTCGGAACTAACTCGGCCATATGCGCGCGAAGTCTATCGGCAAAATACGCCGGGTCCGAAACGCGATCGTTAGCAGGCGGGTTAAAAAACGCACCTGGTAATCGCAAAGGTTCTCCGAAAACAAGTTCAGCACTTGACGCACCGAGGTCTTCTTTCCATGCGCTCCTGATACCTAGGAGTACCAATGGTAATACCTCGGTCCATTGCGGATTTGCGTGGCACGCAATGGCTGCCTTGAGCTGTCGGTGAAAACGCTCCACCATACCGTTGCATTGCGGGTGATAAGCTGTCGTCATGCGATGCTGCGCACCAGTCAACTCAACGATTTTCGCGAAGAGATGCGAACTGAACTGGGAACCTCGGTCTGAAATGATAGAAGAAGGGCACCCAAATCTCGCCACCCAGCCATCTAAGAAGACTCTGGCACACGTTTCCGCAGTTATATCTGGCATTGGAAATGCTTCAGGCCAACGTGTAAAACGATCAATGGCTGTGAGGCAATATTTAGAGCCAGAGGAATAGGGTAAAGGACCTATAATGTCTACATGCACTACAGAAAAACGCTCAGATGGCAAAGAGAAAGATGTAAACGGAGCAATTGTATGACGAGAAATTTTCGAACGTTGACACGCTTCACACGCTCGCGCCCACATATGACAATCTTGTTGAATCGATGGCCATACGTAGCGATCCATAATTAAACGAGCGGTTGCACGAATACCTGGATGGCTGAGGTTATGAAGTTTTTCGAAAATGCTCCTCCTGAACTGTGGAGTTACGTACGGACGGGGTTTACCCGTGGAAACATCACATACCAACTTAATTGTTGTACCAGGTACCGTAATGAAGTCCAACTTCATGGATGTTTCATTGCGCAGGCGCTTTAACTCTTCATCTGAAGCTTGTGAGTGCGCCAGTGCAGCGAGATGGTCTTCTAGCGAGATGCTCTCTACGCGTGAGAAAGCATCAGCGACCAGGTTGTCAGCACCCTTGACGTGCTGAATGTCCGTAGTGAACTGTGAAATAAATATTATTTGATTTAACTGTACAGGCGGAAGTTTTTCACGCCGTTGAGTAAAAACGAATAAGAGTGGCCTATGATCACTGAATATAGTGGCATGTTGACCTTCCAGAATGTGCTTGAAATGTTGCACGCTCTCATAGACTGCCAGAAGCTCTCTGTAATAAGCAGGCCATTCGGATTGCTTTGCAGTTAGCTTTTTGCTAAAAAATGCGATTGGTTGCCACCCCTTATCAACTAATTGTTGTAAACACGCGCCGACATGCGTATTAGACGCGTCGGTAAACAACCCGAGTCGAGCGTCGGCGACTGGGTGAGCTAATAAAGTAGCATTAGCTAAACTCTCTTTACACGAGTTAAAAGAACGCTCTAAGTCAGGCGTCCAAGTAAACGGCTTAGCGCCTTTACCTTGAATGACCGACAGAGCATCTATGAGTGGGGCCTGGTACCGGGCTATACCAGGTAAAAACTTACGATAAAAGTTCACCATACCAAGGAATCTTCGAACACCTTGTACCGTCTTCGGCAAGGGAAACTCCTGAAGATCCTTAATGCGTTCAACCGGCGGACTTATGCCGGCGGCGTTGATTTTGTAACCCAGAAATCGAACTTCTGAAACATTAAAATTGCATTTATTTTCATTTATAACAACGCCGTATTGTTCTAAGCGTTTAAATAAAATATTTAAGTGCTCCGCATGTTGTTGCGGATCTTTAGAAAAAACTAAAATATCATCAACGTAAGCAAAACAGAAATTAAGACCCCGAACGACTTCGTCAATGAAGCGCTGGAATGTTTGACCAGCATTACGGAGTCCGAAAGTCATGTATGGAAATTCAAATAAACCAAAAGGTGTAATAATTGCAGTCTTACAAATGTCGTCCTTTGCTACGGGAATCTGCTGATAGGCTTTTACAAGGTCGATCGTGCTGAAAACTGTTGAACCAATTAGATTTTGATTAAAATCGCCTATGTGACGCACAGGATACCTATCGGGAATCGTCCGCGCGTTTAAAGCGCGATAATCACCGCACGGACGCCAATCAGATTCACCTTTTGGAGCCAGATGCAAAGCTGAAGACCAAGGACTATCGGAAGGTCTGGCGGAGCCGCATTCAACCATACTTGCGAACTCCTTCTTTGCGATGGCTAACTTCTGTGGGCCCAGGCGGCGCGGGCGACAAGCAACCGGCGGACCATCCGTTGTTCGGATGTAGTGCACCGTGTTGTGTTTAATCTCGCGCACAGGACCTGGTGGCCTTAAAATAGCAGGATACTTACATAGTATTTCATTTTTAGTGTCAATAGACTTTACACTAACGTGTCCTTCTGAAGACACGGACGCCACGTTGGACAGACCAGTCGTGTTATCGAACAACCGGCCGCTCCTGCAATTTGGCATTAAATTAAAATAAGATAAGAAATCGGCCCCTATAATAGCGGTAGTTACGTCGCATATTATAAAGTTCCATTTGAAGGCACGTCGAAGACCTAAATCTAGTAATAAGGTAATCGTACCGTATGTTTTGATGTCGCTGCCGTTTGCGGCGCGCATGGTAAACTCAGTTACCTTAGGTGGTCGATTAATCCACGTTACCGGATAGCAAGACAGATCAGAGCCAGTATCTATTAAAAAACGCAATTTAGATTTTGCTTCTGTAATGAATAAACGGCGACTATCAGCTGGGCAGTCAGGCATCGCCCCCACTGATTGCCGCTGGTGATTGCTCTGTGATCTGTAAGAATTTGTTTTATTATTATTATTTCGACCTTTACGCCTATTGCGTTTATAATTATTTCTGCTTAGTGCAGCAACCTGTTCTGATAAATCATCAAGAAGGGAATTTAAAAGACCGAACAAACTATCAGTGGCAGAAGGTGCCAAGCTGCCTGGGGAAACCTGCGAAACTGCGAAACTACAATACTCCGTAGGGGTTGAGGTTGGGGTTTCCGAAGCTTTGGCCAATATGGAACGGAGGGTTACATTTTCCTTTATAATTTCCTCTAACTCTTTAATCTTTTTACTTAGAGCTGCATTCTCATCCTCCAATTCCTTTAACCTTAGGTCCATGGTCAATACGATTGTTCGCAAAATTTAAAATAAATGCTGAAAATAAACTGGTAAAAAAAAAGGAAAAATATTTACAATATAAAAATTACAAAATAATAAAAAAATTTCTTGTTTACACTTTGACACTTAATGTCTTTACGTTCTTCTATTTTTTCATTCGAATTCCAAAAATTCAAAAATAAATTTTTTTTTGACCGTGTCAGATGTCAATCACAACGTTCTTTTCAGTGAACGAAAAATAATTATTTTCCAATGCAATAATTATCGTAATTCTTGATTTTTATGTTTTTTAGCACTGGTTATGTTCCGGAGGCACTTGGTTAAGGAAAAGAAAAACCTCAGTCACGTCTTCCAAAGTACGTAGGTAATGAAGTTCTCCAAATAATTCCAATAAAATTCCTCCAATTAGTTACATCTCCAAATATTTATGTCTCCATGGATTAAATCGCCCGTGGGTCCAAACAATCGTATCACGTCGGATTCGTAGCCGTGTATCATGATCACGTCGGGGTCACCAATATGTAGCGGAAATGAAACAAGTGGCTACATCTTGAATACAATAACTCCGTATATTTTGTGATAAACAATACAACAATAAATGGACCAAAAGGATTTTAGGGCTCCGGTCCGGACAGGAGATTACTCAGGTATATGCACAGTACAAGGAACAGAATTGAAGTGTCCTCTCGTAGCTAATTCTCGATTGCGGCTTCGTAATTCGAATTCTTAAAATGTTCTCATTGACAAACTCTTTTCTTCTGGTGTAATTGGCCAGCGCACACGAATTAACAGAGGTTGCATACCTCGACAGTGTGCGTTTAAATTTATGTTTGTCGGTCTGTCTATTTATTCCAGCTAATCTCCGAAACGGCTGGATCGATTTTAATGGAACTTTCAATGTTATAAGGAGTAACTTAGGCTACATTTACTTTAGGTACCTACATAAAAGAATTATGGGATCCGATCCGATCCGATCCTAACCTATAAACACGCGAACGAAGTCGCAGGGGTCAGCTAGTTAATAATATTATCTAGGTACAGAAACTTGCGCATGCCACTAATCTCGGACGAAGCCTAAATCTATCTCTACCTTATCTCACGGCAAGAGGTCGTCCCTTACCAGACGTAGTTTAGACATAGGGCAGTCTGGAAGAAGAATCCAAATAACATAAATTAAAATTCAATCTAATTACAGCCGTAGATACCTTGTAACACTTAATGATAGATATAATGTGTACAAAAAAAGATCATTCTTTGCTTTAAGAAAAAACAACTTACTTTTCTCCGGTAATCAAAAATTGATTGGATTCTATTTGATATCAAATACAGTCTGCACATGTTTACATGTGTTAATTCTGAATGCGTAATGATACACTTTGATATATTAGTTTCATATAATGTACAACAGTGTAATTAGTAAACAAACTTCTAGGTCACATCGCGATGAGATAATCGGAAACACTGTGGTAAGAGCGAAGAAGGGCGACGTTGATTTAACTTTGTTTACGTCCATCTCACTGCGTGAATATAATACATTGCTCTTTTATCAGACATTAATAGGCTATTAGTTTACATAACAGATATAAAATACAACTGGTTTCAGAAACATGTCAATATTTAATTGATTTGACAAATCGCCGCCTCCACTAACTACCTACCTACAGACTTATCAGACCCAATGGCGGAATGTGAAGAGAGAGAATACAATATCTTTGCGGAATTTGTGGAATGTGGAATTAATGACGCCACTTTGAAATTGACAACGTTGAATATGCGGCGAGCGCCGCTGTCACCGGGACAGATATGTTTGTTGGACTCTAGGTTTATATGACAAAGAATTAATTGATTTTCATTTTCTTCAAGATTAAGCAAAAGTATTCGGTTCCGATCTGAGTAATCGTAATAGATCTGAGGCTAAGTGTAACTTGCAAGTTAACTTGAACTGTGAGTAAATCTATTCTTTATTATGGAGATGTCAAATCATGATGTTTGAACTAGGAACGGTGGGAACTCTTTTATTTATGGAGATACAAAAGAGCTCTCAAATCATAATATTGTGTTCAGTTTATTATGCTTATCATTATCTCGAATATAATACTTTTAAACCTTAAGTTATTTAATATCTATATAAGAACACCTGTGCGATGTCGCGAGTCATTCTGTTAGTCGGTCGTTTATCGCTCGCATTTGCATAGCCTGCACGCCAAATAAAACACTTCGATCATAGTAAAGTATGCATGACTAATTGGACCCCTCTCACAGTTTTGTTTCGTGTTGAAAACAAGTCTGTGCCGCTATCGTAAAATTGTTTTAATATTCAATCAATATTACATACGATGTAAGTTACATTGTATGGTAAAAGAATAAGTCTAATAGATAAGAAATTAAATTGATATAAAATAAATTACTTTTCATCACTTTGGAATAAGTACACTTACTTGTATCACTTCTCTTTTATTTTATACACTGGATGATGCCCACAATTTCGTACGCGCGGATTAAAAATTCCGTGGTTTTTTAATAAAAAGTAGCCATATATATGTGTCCGGGTTTCAATGGATAAAATCTCTGTTTTTATTTAAAATCGGTTTAGGGATTAGACCGTACCTATTGTCTCTAATGTCAGTAGCTTTTATTTACTACCGAAGGTAACCCTGACTATTTCTGGGATAAAAGGTAGCCTAAGATCACTCCTCTACTTGCTTGTGAAAATCCAGTCAAAATCGGTTCAGTCGTTCCGAAGATGAGCCCGTACAAATAAACGGACTTGAAAGACAGACAGACAAAAATAAAAAAAAGTTTGTTTGGGTTATGCCTATTGGATTTATTGTTGAAATATTTATATTATCATCATAATAATCGGCAGTTGTCTCGAAATCATAGTCAGACACTTTAATTTTATATATCACTACATAGTATAAAACAAAGTCGCTTTCTCCGTCCCTATATCCCTATGTCCCTATGTCCCTTTGTACGCTTAAATCTTTAAAACTACGCAACGGATTTTGATGCGGTTTTTTTTAATAGATAGAGTGATTCAAGAGGAAGGTTTATATGTATAATAACATCCATTAAATAGTGGAGAAATACTGTTATTTTTGAGGTTTCTAATGTGATGTCGTAAATAATTACATTTTTTCAGCTTACATTGCAAACGCAGGCTGAACCCTACGAGATTTATCAAAATAATGTACTAAGTATTGTACACATTGAAAAGGTCTACAGAAAAGTCCGCGATGGTATATGTCTATCTCTTATGGATACCCCACAATGACATTTTTTTGTCATTTACTTTTTACGACAAATAATGGCTAATTTTCGAAGCGATTTCAACCAATACAACATTAATCCTTATCTAATTAAATACCTTAAATACATTGTTGATTTAATATAAATCCATATGGCCTTTTACAGTATATGATTTAAATGAATACTTTCGAAGATATTACAGATTTAAAAATTGCGGCGGGCTGGAGCGTGCCTATAAGCGCGTCGGTGGCCGCGGTTCTCCCTATAGCCCAGTGTCGATAATTTTTGAAACAAAAAAAAATCACAGTACGTAGGATGAAACCCATTGGAAAAGGAGGAGAATATTATAAAAATACAAGGAAAAATAATTTACGGGCGATCTGAGCTCGGGAAAAAAGGGGGGGGGGAGTTTTAAGGGTAGAAAACGGTTTATCTCGATTTCCGGCAAAACTAGAAGTCTTATGGAAAAAAATAAAATCGCAAAGTTGTAGGTAATAAAAAGATCTACAACTTTCATATTTACACTTTTTTCACATAACCTCAAAATTTATGTGAAAAGTTCAAAAAACCAAGTTTTTACCCCGTATTATACCCTGAGCGGGTAGTACCCACGCATAATATACTCTACTACCCGTGCGAAGCCGGGGCGGGTCGCTAGTTACTAATAAGCTAGTTATATATTACTAATTAGCTAATAAAGCTAGGTTTTTCGGTTTTCGGTTTTTCACAAGTCCTGAGGGAATCGAGGATTTCTGGTTCCCGTTCCGGCTCTCTTTTCCAACCTTTATACTTATTTTCAAGGTAGTTTGCTACTATAGCTATAGCTGTAGCTGTAGATTGTATGTATGTATGTATTTTTCCAAAATCCCTCGGGAACTGTGGATTTTTTCAGGATAAAAAGGATTTTTAGGGTGCCTATGTGTTAAGTCAGGGCATTATTTATCTCCGTTCAAAACTTCAGCCAAATCTGTTCAGTAGTTGCGACGTTATAGAGTAACAAACATCCAAACATCCACACTTTCACATTTATAATATTAGTAGGATTTTATATACGTATAGATGTATAGATAATGTATATAGACGATGAATTCATCGTTACTTCACTTAATTTTTTATTGAATTAAATTTATATTTCTGTTAACTCACGGATGCTACCAAAGTGCTTCTATTTAGAGAAACAAAACGGTGTACGTTAAAAAACCTATAAAGAAATATGACGTCTTTTATTCTCACAAAATTAAGTTAGCCCACATAAAAGAGTTTGTTTAAAACATTAGGTGTTTTAAGATGTTATCAGCAGTGTTTGGTGTCAAAATTCTCGCATCATGCTGAACGCATTTGTGGGAGGCGATATTGATCTGACCGCTTTGTTCGGCAATCACTTCGTAAACAAGAATAGCGGGAGTCCATATAAATCATTTTTTAAAGAAAAAAACCCATTCTTCACTGCATTGGGTGGCAGGGACTCCAATATGGGAATATCGTGAAGCAAAAAGCATATAGGTGCATTATTAAAATATTAGGAAACAAGCGGATACCCGCGACTTCGTCCGCGTGGATATATGTAGATTGTAAAGTATCTGCCAGTGAAAGTCCCATCAAAATCGATCCAGCCTTTCGGAGATCAGCACAAACACACCGCACGCCAGCTTAAGATGATAATCCATACGTTCAAAGGTTCCTGTACAATCCCAGTTCTAAGTTATATGGAATACTGAGGGTTGTGATAGCTGTAATTTCTGAACTACAAAACCAAAGACCTTGAAATATTTACGGGATAGTTTTAAAGTATCTCCTTTCTAACAAAAAAAGAATTAATGAAATCGGACTACGCGTTAATGAATTACAGCTAAGTACACATATAGACTTTTATCCTCTCCTAAGGGAACCGTGCTGAATTTCGGGATAAAAAGTATCCTATATGTATTATACAATGAACACAAAATTACTTTGCTATAATCCGCTAACAGTGACAAATTTGTAGGCACAACACCACACAAATTCACCACAAATTTAACTCGACGATCGTTTCGCTCCGACACCGGAGCATCTTCAGGAGATGTCGACTTCACAACGGCTGATTGCAAATTTGCAATCAGCCGTTGTGAAGTCGACATCTCCTTTTGCAATTGCAAATTTGCAATCAGCCGTTGTGAAGTCGACATCTCCTTTTGCAATTGCGCAATCATCCGTTGTGAAGTCGACATCTCCTGAAGATGCTCCGGTGTCGGAGCGAAACGATCGTCGAGTTAAATTTGTGGTGAATTTGTGTGGTGTTGTGCCTACAAATTTGTCACTGTTAGCGGATTATAGCAAAGTAATTTTGTGTTCATTGTATAATATCATGGAATTCCGCAAAGTAACGCCTGCTTCTATTCAATATCCTATATGTCTGTAGTATGAACTTAAATCATGTCAAGTTTTATTTCAATCCATTCAGTATACCCGAATTACTAATTCCGTGGAATTCCGACGTTTCGTAATGTTACCAGACATAAAACAATTCCCACAAAAAAGATAAAAAATTCAAAACTTATGCTAATAAAAATCAACTGCCGCATGTAGATATGACAAATGCCTAACAGACACTTCATGTTGAGAATGTCATTTGACTTCCATTTTCGAATGATTTTTTTCAATGTGCTTCTTTTGTTTTCTATTGCTGTTAGTGTGCACTTTCTAGTTTCCACTCTTGGTGTTTTCTATTTTAGGGTGAAACGACTAATATTATTACGCGGCATATGGCTTTTTATGATGACAGGGAATTAAAGTAGTTTGGGGTAAAATCGTACTTCGTAGATGTTAACCCTGTTCTCCATACAAATAACTCATCTGTAAATGACAATGACAGCTGTCAGAGTTCCGTTTTTATAGTTGACTAGCTGATCCCCACAACTTCGTTCGCGTAGATAAAAGGTTTTTATATAGGATCGGATCGAATCCCATAATTCTTTTATGTACTTAAAATAAATGTAGCCTAAGTTACTCCTTATAACATTACCTATCTGCCATTGAAAGTTCCATTAAAATCGATCCAGCTGTTTTGGAGATAAGCTGGAACAAATAGATAGTACGACAAACATAAATTTAAACTAGTATGGCGCGTGGGTGCGCGGCCCGCAAGCGGACCGCGAGGATTCGAGTAGTTTTTGTTTGAGCACGTCCCACCTATCTTCAATACCCTCGCCGTGTTCTTCATCCGTCTCCGAAATCTTCCATCATCAGCTCTTTCCGTATTTTTCCTCCGCATGAATTTTTGTTTTCTACACGAAACCATCAATAAAAAATTTTTTTGTGTAGAAAAATAATTTCCGCCATCTTGATTTTTTTCTGTTCATCAAATTGTAGATCTTCAGTTCTTGATCATCTTTTGCCAAGAAACCACTCTTCCATCTTTTATACTTGGTGAGATAGACACCGACGAAATTTGTATAGCCGCCATCTTGAATCCGCCATTTTGTTTTTTTTTCAGCTCAGTGCCAATTGGAGGAGGTTCTGAGTATTTTTTGTTTGAGCAGCCCCCATCTATCTACAAAACTCTGCCCGGGCTCATCAATCATCTTCCAAACCCTCAATCATCATGTCTTCCCATATTTTTCTTTGAGATTTCTCCAAAGAACCGCATCAACCGCCTTGCATACCTAGTTCACAACTTTATACTCTCTCTCAATATTCGCCATACATTTTCTATGGAAAAATAAAGTCCGCCATTTTGAATTTTTTTTGTATTCATCTAGTAGACCTTTGGATCTTGATCATGTTTTGCTAAGAAACAACTCTTCCATCTTTTATACCCTTCGAGATGGACACCGACAAAATTTGTATGGCGGCCATCTTTTTTTCGCCATTTTGAATTTTTTTTCGGCTCACTGCCAATTGGATGACGTTTCGAGTGACATTTGTTTGAGCATCCCCCACGTATCTTCAATACCTTAAGCGTGCTCTTCAACCGTCTCCGAAATCCTCAATCATCAGCTCTCTCCATATTTTTCCTCTTAATGAATTTTTGTCCTCTATACGAAACCATTTGTGAAAAAAAAATTTTTCATACAAAATTTTACAGGAGAGGCGATGAATGAGTCAGTGAATCAGAACGAACAGCTATATATATATTAACTAGTTGCTCGGTGCGCGAGCTGCTAAAGCAGCTCGCGGGGACGTTCGACATTATATAACAATATGGGACTGCACCCTATAATTTCGGAGTTAAAAGCATTTAAAAATCTGACCACGTGAACATATAGACATAGCGAAAATAAGAAGTTTGAGCACCAACAACATGGGGCTGCACCCTATAGTTTCGGAGATATAAGCTTTGAAAAATATGACCACGTAAACAAACAGACATCGCGAAAATAAGAAGTCTGAGTACCAACAACATGGGGCTGCACCCTATAGTTTCGGAGATATAAGCTTTGAAAAATATGACCACGTGAACACATACATAGACTTCGCGAAAATAAGAAGTATGAGCACCAACAACATGGGGCTGCACCCTATAGTTTCGGAGATATAAGCTTTGAAAAATATGACCACGTAAACAAACAGACATCGCGAAAATAAGAAGTTTGAGTACCAACAACATGGGGCTGCACCCTATAGTTTTGAAAATATAAGCTTTTAAAAATCTGACTACGTAATGACACAGCCATCGCAAAAATAAGAAGTTTGAGCACAAACAACATGGGGCTGCACCCTATAGTTTCGGAGATATAAGCTTTTAAAAATTTAATCACGTTGGCATACAAACATCGCAAAAATAAGAATTTTGCGTACCAACAACATGGAACTGCACCCTATAGTTTCGGAGATATAAGCTTTTTAAAATCTGACCACGTGCGCACATAAACATCGCTAAAATAAGAAGTTTGAGTACCAACAACATGGAGCTGCACCCTATAGTTTCGGAGATATAAGCTTTTAAAAATTTTATCACGTGAACATATAGACATCGCGAAAATAAGAAGTTTGAGCACCAACAACATGGGGCTGCACTTTATACTTCCGTAGATATAAGCTTTTAAGAATTTGATCACGTAAGTACATAGACATCGCAAAAATAAGATATCTAAGTACCAACAACATGGAGCTGCACTCTATAGTTTCGGAGATATTATAAGCTTTTAAGAATTTGATCACGTGAGCATACAGACATCGCAAAAATAAAAATTTTGCGTACCTACCAACAACATGGGGCTGTACCCTATAGTTTCGGAGATATAAGCTTTTAAAAATCTGACCACGTGAGCATATAGACATCGCGTAAATAAGAAGTTTGAGTAGTAACAACATGGAGCTGCACCCTTTAGTTTCGGAGATATAGGCTTTCAAAAATCTGACCACGTAAGTAAACAAACATCGCGAAAATAAGAAGTTCGAGTACCAACAACATGGGGCTGCATCCTATAATTTTGAAGACATAAGGTTTTAAAAATCTGACCACGTGAGCATATAGACATCGCGAAAATAAGAAGTTTGAGTACCAACAACATGGAGCTGCACCCTATAGTTTCGGAGATATCAGCTTTGAAAAATCTGACCACGTAACCAAACAGACATCGCGAAAATTAGAAGTTTGAGTACCAACAACATGGGGCTGCACCCTATAGTTTTGAAAATACATATAAGCTTTTAAAACTTTGACTACGTAATCACACAGCCATCGCAAAAATAAGAAGTTTAAGCACCAACAACATGGGGCTGCACCCTATAGTTTCGGAGATATAAGCTTTGAAAAATCTGACCACGTAAGGAAACAGACATACCGTGAAAATAATAAGTTTGAGTACTAACATCATGAGGGCTGCACCCTATAATTTTGGAGACATAAGGTTTTAAAAATCTGACCACGTGAGCATATAGACATCGCGAAAATAAGAAGTTTGAGTACCAACAACATGGGGCTGCATCCTATAGTTTCGGAAATATCAGCTTTGAAAAATCAGACCACGTAAGCAAACAGACATCGCAAAAATAAGAAGTTTGAGTACCAACAACATGGGGCTGCACCCTATAATTTTGGAGATATAAGCTTTTAAAAATCTGACTACGTGGGCTTATCGACATCGCGGAAATAAGAAGTTTGAGTACTAACAACATGGGGCTGTACCCTATAGTTTCGGAGATATAAGCTATTAAAAATCTGACTACGTGAACGTATAGACATCGCGAAAATAAGAAGTTTGAGTACCAACAACATGCAGCTGCACCCTTTAGTTTCGGAGATATTCACCCGTCTCCGAAATCCTCAATCATCAGCTCTCTCCACATTTTTTCTCCGAATAAATTTTATCTTCTATGTGAAACCATTTGTGAAAAAAAAATTCTTACTAAATTTTACAGGAGGAAATTTGTAGGAAAAATCTCGAAAACTACCCCAAATGTGGCAACACTTTTTACATTACTCGACATTGCCGGTCAAGTTACACAATCGATTCATATATGTTAACTTTCCAAAATGTTGCCAACTGCCTCAGAAATATGATCAAAATTTTCAAAAACACCGAACAACAATATAAAATGGCCGCCAACTCGTTTTACAGAAACATTTCACATAGTTTTATAATATTTCCATTGAGTACGGGATATACCGCTTTTGATGAAATTCAAAATTTTACATCTCGCTCGCATCCAGACGAAATGATTGCCCCTGAGAAAGACCATGTCAAGAAAATCTCTTTTTCTTTGATAAATTCCAGTGTTGCCAGTCCTCGATGACAAAAATACCCAAATCTCATTTGTACAAGTAAAATACGTGTTCGCTCATATCGGATTTTGCAAAAAGTCCGTATTTCGATTTTTTAATTTTTGGGGTAAATCTTGAAATTTCCCCAAAAATGGGGTATTTTTTTGCACCAATCTATACTTCGAATCTATACATACAATCACTTCATAGAAGTCGAAACGCTCCGATGTTGGCAACTGTAAGAAATTTGAATTTTAAAATTGGGTTTCTTCGTACCTCAAAACGAATGGCCGCAACGACAGCCGCCATCTTGAATTTTACTTTTTTTCACATTTTCTATGAATCGTCTACTAAATTCTTCAATAATTGCGAGTTGTAACGAAATCGGTTGGAAAACAAAAAAGTTACATAAATCACGGCGGCCGCCATCTTGTTTTTTCAATTTTTTCCACATTTTCTATGAATTGTCTACTAATTTCTTCAATAGTTGAGAGTTGTAATGAAATCGGTTGAAAAACAAAAAAGTTACAAAAATCACGTCAGTCGCCATCTTGTTTTTCTGAAATGTCATAATTTTTCCCTGCTCCCTCACTTAAACTTAACATGTCTTCCCATATTTTACTTGAGTTCTCCAAAGAATCAAAGCCTTGCATACTCAATATTCGCCATACATTTTCTATGGAAAAATAAATTCCGCCATTTTGAATTTTTTTTCTATTCATCAAGTAGACCTTCGGATCCTGATCATCTTTAGCTAAAAAAACACTCTTCCATCTTTTATACCCTTCGAGATGGACACCGACGAAATTTGTATAGCGGCCATCTTTTTTTCGCCATTTTGAATTTTTTTTCAGCTCGCTCCCAATTGGACCATGTTATGAATGACATTTGCTCGAGCACCCCTTACCTATCTTTAATACCTTCAGCGTGCCCTTCACCCGTCTCCGAAACCATCATCAGCTCTCTCCATATTTTTCGTAAAATAATTTTTTGTCTTCTATGTGACATCATTTGCGAAAAAAAATATTTTCATACAAAATTTTACAGAAGGAAATTTTTGGGGAAATCTCGAAAACTACCCTAAATGTGGCAACATTGTGTATATACCTCGATACTGCCAGTCGAGTTGCACAATCGATTCATACATGTCAACTTTCTAAAATGTTGCCAACTGCCTCAAAAACATGATCAAAATTTTCAAAAACACTCAACAACAATACAAAATGGCCGCTAACTCCTTTTATAGAAATAATTCACATAGTTTTATAATTTTACCATTAACTACAGGATATACCGCTCCTGATGACGTTTAAATGTTCCATCTCGCTCGCACCCAGGCGAAAATCACTTTTTCTTTGATAAATTCCAGTGTTGCGAGTGCCCGACGACAAAAATACCCAAATGTCATTTGTACAAGTAAAACACGTGGTCGCTCATACTCGGATTTTGCAAAAAGTCCGTACTTCGATTTTTTAATTTTTGGGGTAAATGTTGAAATTTCCCCAAAAGTGGGGTATTATTTTAATCACTAATTTATACCTCGAGTCTATGCAAACAATCGCTTCATAGAATTCGAAACGCTCCGATGTTGCCAACTGTGAGAAATTTGAATTTTAAAATTGCGTTTTTTTCGTACCTCCAACCGAATGGCCGCCACGACAGCTGCCATCTTGAATTTTTAAAAACCACTCACGTTCTGTCAAAATTAAGGGTAATTGTAGGCGAAAACAGAAAAAAATATTATCGTCAATTACCCCGTTTCGGTGCTGTGGTGCCGCGGTTCGGGGTTGAAAAATCGAAAATTTGAAAGACTACAGCTAAGCCGCCATCTTGTTTTTTAAATTTTTTCTACTTTTTCTATTAATCGTTTCCTAATTTCTTCTAGAATTGCGAGTTTTAACGAAATTGGTAGGAAAAAAAAATGTTACAAAAATCACGTCGGCCGCCATCTTGTTTTTGTTTGAGCAGCCCTTTTCTATCTACAATACCCTTCCCGGGCTGCCTAACCATCTTACTAACCCTCAATCATCATGTCTTCCAATATTTTTCTGTGAGAATTCTTTGAAGAACCGCATCAAAGGCAATTCAATATTCACCATACATTTTCTATGAAAAAATGAATTCCGCCATTTTGAATTTTTTTTTCATTCATCAAGTAGACCTTCGGATTTTGATCATCTTTTGCTAAGAAACCACTCTTCCATCTTTTATACGCTCCGAGATGGATAACGATGAAATTTGTATGGCGGCCATCTTTTTTACGCCATTTTGAATTTTTTTTCAGTTCACTCCCAATTGGACGACGTTTCGAATGACATTTGCTCGAGCACCCCCCACCTATCTTCAATACTTTCAGCGTGCCCTTCACCCGTCTCCGAAACCCTCAATCATCAGCTCTCTCCATATTTTTTTCGGAATAAAGTTTTGTCTTCTTTGTGAAACCATAAGTGAAAAAAAAAATTTTCATACAAAATTTTACAGGAGGAAATTTTTGGGGAAATCTCAAAAACTACCCTAAATGTGGCAACACTGTGTACATACCTCGATACTGCCGGTCGAGTTGCACAATCGCTTCATACATATTAACTTTCTAAAATGTTGCCTACTGCCTCAAAAACATGATCAAAATTTTCAAAAACACCCAACAACAATACAAAATGGCCGCCAACTCGTTTTATAGAAACAATTCACATAGTTTTATAATTTTTTCAATAAGTACCGGATATACCGCTCCTGATGACTTTTACATGTTCCATCTCACTCGCACCCAGGCGAAATGATTGCCCCTGAAAAAAGACCATGTCGCGAAAATCACTTTTTCTTTGATAAATTCCAGTGTTGCCAGTCTCTGGTGTCAAAAATACCCAAATGTCGTTTGTACAAGCATAATACGTAGTCGCTCATACTCGGATTTTGCAAAAAGTCCGTATTTCGATTTTTTAATTTTTGGGGTAAATCTTGAAATTTCCCCAAAAGTGGGGTATTTTTTTACCACCAATTTATACCTCAAATCTATACATACAATCGCTTCATAGAAGTCGAAACGCTCCGATGTTGCCAACCGTGAGAAAATTTAATTTTAAAATTGCGTTTTTTCGTACCTCAAACCAAATGGCCGTCACAACAGCCGCCATCTTGAATTTTTAAAAACCACTCCCGTTCTGTCAAAATACAGGATAGTTGTAAGCGGAAACAATAAAAAAATATTATCCTCAATTACCCCGTTTCGGAGCTGTGGTGCCGCGGTTTGGGGTCGAAAAATCAAAAATTTTAAAAATCTAAATCTCGGCCGCCATCTTGTTTTTTCAATTTTTTCCACTTTTTCTGTTAATTGTTTACTAATTTCTTCAATAATTGCGAATTTTAATGAAATCGGTTGGAAAACAAAAAAGTTACAAAAATCACGTCGGCCGCCATCTTGTTTTTCTGAAATGTCATAATTTTTCCCTACTCGACTCCCCCATCCAAACACATCTCCCATACATGATTATATCGTTTTCTGTCTCTTTCTAGGAGAACAATTATGTCAATGAGTGAGTGAGTGAGTGAGTGGTAATTGAGCTATATATAGTATAATGCACACCAGTTTAAAATAAGCGGTACGTTCAAAGATCCGGGTCCCAAGTTATTTGAACCCAATACTGAGGGTTGTAATGTTTGTCATTTCTGAACTAAAAAACCTACGACCTTGAAATATTTACGGGACAATACTTAAAGTACTACCTTTCTAACAAAAAAAGAATGAGTTAAATCGAACTAAGCATTAATGAATTACAGCTAAATACACGTTTTAACTTTCTTCCCCTATCCCAAGGGAACCATGCTGAATTTCGGGATAAAAAGTATCCTATGTCCTACCTCGGAGTATAAACTCAAATCGTACCAAGTTTCATTCGAATCCATTCAGTAGTTTCGGCGTGATGCGCGGCCAAGATACAGACAGACAGACAGACAGACAGACAGACAGACAGACAGACAGACAGACAGACAAAAATGAAAAAAATTGCAGTTTTGGCTTCAGTATCGATTATAGAGTGCCCTCCAATAAAAATTTTCAAAATATCTTCAATGTACAGAATTGGATCTGTTACAGTTTTATTATATTATAGAAGATGCGCGCATACATACAGACAAACAGATAAACAGACAAACGGACAAAAATTTCAAAAACAACGTTTTACGTTACTTATTCCTAACGAACCCCAGTTATTATTTTGCAAAAATCTCAAGTCTACGATTTTATTATAATTATGTATAGAATAGATTAGAATGTAATCATAAATGCGTTCTTAGATAATACGTTTTGTCTATTTCCATAGTAAATTCATAAAAAAATAACTTTGATGATATCAATTGAAGTTTCTGAAAAAGTGAATTTGTCTTTAAACTTGAGTTATCTATAGGTAATACTTGAAGCTTCTTGTCATAATATTTACTTATCTTATAACTAGGATGATACCTATATTTTCTCGCTCGATCCTAGTCCCATAAGACATAGAAAACTGGATAGATTATTTATATGACGGATTTTGTAGTTGGCCATCTACAAAATCCGCCGTTCCTACATCCTCCCTAGATTATTTCAAGGATACATTTAAATAGGTAGTTGATAATGGACTTTTGATAAAATAATAATTTTATTATAGTTCTTTATTACACAGGTAAAAACCCAAAAAGTATGAAATTAAAAAAAATTCAATAAGTTACGATTTTTTGCGGTACAGAAGTAAGAAAAAGTGTTATTATTTATGCATTTTTTGACACGTCCTAGTGATTAAAAATTGCAAGATAGTCCATTTAACCCGGCGTGAGTGAGGTCGGGTATGTCATACCCGAGAAGTTTTTAAACGCAGATTATTTAATGTTACTGTTGCCATGCGAGTCCTGTCGTTTCAGTATCTGGACTCTGGAGGTAAGGGTGCGAGGGTCGAGAACCTCGACCCTCGCACCCTTACCTCCAGCTCGATACTGTACCTCGACTCGAGGTACAGTATCGAGTTTAGTGTTGCGCCGGCGGTGACGGTAGATACACGTACGTACATGTGGCTGGGGTAGGTACGTCACATCGTGCTCTGTAACATGATCTCATAAGACTTTTCAGTTCCTTTTTGATTTATAATAATTAGAAGACACTATTGTTATATTAATTTACCAAAGAAATTGAAATTTTGTTAGATTTTATGGGAAAAGAAGTTAATTAACTACCTAAACTTGTATTTTTTCAAAGAAAATTTAGATACTTTGTTATTTCAATAAAAAATAACGCTTTTTATACTTAATGCTGGTATTTTATTTACTAATCTTGTTGAATGGATACTATTATTTATATAGTTCAAGCATAAATGCTAATTACACAATCATAGTATCAAAAATTGAACACCGTATCTCATACCCACTTCATAGCTGGTGTAACAATTTCTCACCTCATTCACGCCGGGTTAAGTAGTTGGTAAATTTTATCAAATCAAAGTAGCTTGAGATTTATCCACCAAATCAGTGTGTTTTCAGACAAAGGTGAACATAATATAGTAAGTTCCAAAGTGAAATATCAACATTACGTCAAGTTCTAAAGCATCATAAACATTAGACTCCTGTCATGTTTTATTTATAACAGAACGTAGTTTACCTATAATTTTCCTCTTCCAGATTCATAATTATGTGTATGTAAATTATACAAATATAACAACATGCAAATAACGAAGTTCTCTAGTCAAAACAAATTGAATAATTAGTGGCTGGTGTTAACGTTTAGGAATTATAAAAAGCTGCTTGCAAAGGTAATTACTGATGTTTTCTTGTGCAACCACCGTTTCATATGAATATTAATAATAGGTATGTATTAAACTTTTTCGTCCCTTCAATATTAACTAGTAATGTGTTTATTTCGTTAAGGTTAACGAACATCATATTGACTGTCTAAAGTGTTACACAAAATGTATTTTGTTGATAGGTATATTCACAGGCTAGAATAGTTTCAGTGATCAAAAAAAAAATATAATAAAGTGCTAAATAATTATCTTCTATACATATAATAAAATCGTAGAATTGCCGTATCTGTACATTGAAGATTTTTGCAAAATAATAACTGGGGGATGTTAGGGATAAGTAATAGAACGTAAAAAAGCTATTTTTGAAATTTTTGTCTGTTTGTCTGTTTGTCGGTTTGTCTGTTTGTCTGTTTGTCTGTTTGTCTGTTTATCTGTTTGTCTGTTTGTCTGTATGTTTGTGCACGCATCACGTAAAAACTACTGAATGGATTGAAATGAAACTTGGTATGATTTAAGTTCATACTACGGAGTAACATATAGGATACTTTTTATCCCGAAATTCAGTACGGTTCCCTTGGGAGAGGGGATGAAAGTCAAAATGTGTACTTAGCTGTAATTCGTTAACGGGTGGTCCGATTTCATTCATTCTTTTTTTGTTAGAAAGTAGATACTTCAAAGATTACTGGCTAATCTCCGAAAGGCTGGACCGATTTTGATGGGACTTTCACTGGCGGATGTTTACATTTTGATGTACCTAAACATCCGCCAGTGAACTTTTAACAGTTTTTAACAAGGTTTAAGCTCAAAGGAGCATAGGAAAAACAAAATAATTCCCACGGAATTATTAAAATCAATATCCACGCGAACGAAGTCGCGGGTATCCGCTCGTTTAGAATATAATAATTATATTGTAACTGGACCACTAGTTTACTATCCAGTAACTTGTATACAAAGTAGATAAATGCAATACTGTAACTAGAAAAACACTTGACACTAATTGCATCATTAAATATATAACTTTTATTTACATTTTATTTGCATAATTGTCATGTCACTCATATGTCTCTTACCTTATGATTTGCGGTGAGTTTATTCTGTTTAAAACCACCTCCCTTACCGTGTTACAGTTAATACTAATTTCAAAGATGTATGTATAGATTCATCATCTTGTAAATTAGCAGTTAGCTACCCATAATAATTGTCGATTTCATACTTGTCGTCAACAATGATGAAATGAGTACTTTCTTAAATAACTATATGTAGCAGCGACGCCGTCCGCGTGGATTTAGGTTTTTAAAATCCTCTGGCAATTCATTGATTTCTGGGATAAAAAATAACCTGTGTCAGTTTCTAGGATGCAAGTTATCTCTGTTTCAAATTCCGTAAAGAATTCAAACGGTAGTTCTTTAAAATGACAGACAGACAGCAGACACATTTACTTTCGCATTTATAATATAAGGTCGTTTTTCTGCATTATGTATTCATTTTAGGCAAGTATTTATTAGAATTGTAATTTATTTATATTGAACTTGTATAAATAAATTAAATTAACATACACAAGTCATAAATCTGTCACTCAATATATTTGGTATTTATTAGTTTTAAATGACAGTAACTAATTTACTTCATTATATTAATATTGTTCTGCCACTAGTAGACTATAGACGACGGCAGTCCGTCTAAATTGTAAGATAGCTGCAATTTCAAATGAACTAAAATTGTTTACACTATACAACCCACGGTTACACGAGAGATGTGAACTCTTACAGTTCATTATGATGGAATAAGTTAATGGAACAGGCGTTGGTTGCTAAAAAGTACGGTGGTTACAAAGTAGTCGGGAATAACGAGTACCGTTTGTTTCCTTATTGAAGAATATACTGGAGTCTCCGAAGCTGCCTGCCACCCTTCGCTAGTCACAGAAACACCCAAAGAAGAAGGATAAAGGAACCAATGATCCCCAACTTGCATGCAGCCATTGTCCCAATGGTTATTTGGTATGCAGCATAAAAAATGTATTAACAAACCGAGAACACACGACTATCGCTCAGAATGCCAAAATCAACTTACAGCCCGAAGGCTTCTGTGGCATAGGGCATCAGAGGGCATAAAATCATATTTTGTTTCTAGGGTTGGAAACGTTTGCTTTGTGTCTCTTTTCTACATTCCCTTTTAGAAAGAGATGAAATCTATATTTTAATTTTACGGAGTTCCTTGATTGATGGATAACATTAAGTACAGCCCCGAGTAAGAATGTGGTATAAATTAATTTTCGTCGTAAACTATTTATCATTAGGAATGTTTTCTAATGGTACCGGTAGCTAAAAATTGTTATTCATTGTATGCTATAAGTAAGGAAAATTTTGTTGGGAGTTAGCTATGATCTCTTTGTGATTAAAGTTTAAGTTTTAGACAAGTAGGAATGTAAGTATTCCTAATAATTTTTCAGATTTTTTTAACTAAACTCTTACCATTCCGCTCTAAATGTCGGTATATTGCTTTACCGTAGATATAACGTTAAAGACAAAAAAACTGAAAGCTCACATAAAGTGTGTCTGTTTATTACTTCATTATGCCTCCAGTAATCAACCAATTTAAAATTGCACACTAAAGTTAAATGAACAGTTCGAAAGAAGAAAAAAGAAGGGAAGAAGGACATACCTACTTGTACCAGGAAAATAAACAGTTCTTACAGGATTTTAAGTATGTAATTGTTACACTACACATAATATAAATAAACAAATCAAATAATCTCAGATTGATAGTTATTAAAAACGCAGAATAAAACTGACGTAAAGTCCAGTGAAAGGTATATAGCTAGGTTGCATATATAGGCGCTTATATCTCACATAGGCTCTTGAAATACAATTTTTTTTAGTCGTTGGTATAAATCTGGCAGTGTATACCCGTCAGCGGATACAGGTGTATTTCGAAAACAATCAAGCCTCTCCCCTTGGACTAAGCAAAATCTTTGCGCACTGTCCAAATGTCCATTTATGTAAATCGTGAAAGTTTCTTTACATTAAGTACATTTACCAATTGAATTTGTATGATTTCTGAGAGAGAACTACTTTTTAACTTTTGGTGCATTACACTTTTCAGAAGTAGATATTTATAGTCTGTTGCTTTTTCGATAACATATTTTAATATGTACTAACTTTTCCTAAGGACCCTACGACAGATCCAACGACAATAACTAGGGTGAAAGTAGCCGATATTTGCAATGGATATTCAAGTAAATGTGATAAATTCAAAATAAACTAATTTAAAAATAATTCATGGCATAACATTGCAGTAAATTTTGATCTGTCTGTTCTCAAAAGAAGGGTGCCTTTCAATTGAAGGGGAGAGGAGCGCAGCTAGAAAATTATTAACCAATAGAATTGCTCAAAATTTACGTCTCCGTTTCGTCAAGTTTCTGTGGACATGGCTTCACAAGAGAGGAGATTAGTTGAATAGAAGCAGGCGTTACTTTGCGGAATTCCATGCTATTATACAATGAACACAAAATTACTTTGCTATAATCCGCTCAGCAAAGTCAATCGTCCGTTTGCGATTTGCAATCGTCCGTTGTGAAGTCGACATCTCCTGAAGATGCTCCGGTGTCGGAGCGAAACGATCGTCTAGTTCATTTTGTGGTGAATTTGTGTGGTGTTGTGCCTACAAATTTGTCACTGTTAGCGAATTATAGCAAAGTAATTTTGTGTTCATTGTATAATAAGAGAGGAGATTAGGTACATTTCATAGACTGCGGAATGCATGAAGAGCTGTGTAGCGGACCAAGCGAGTTTGCGTAGCGGAATTTGCGGAGTTGAGTTTGCAGCTTTAGTTTTTAACCCCCGACGCAACGACGGGGTGCTATAACTTTGACGTGTCTGTGTGTGTGTGTGTGTGTGTGTGTGTGTGTGCGTGCGCTCCCTTGTAGCGCTCAAACGGGTGAACCGATTTGATTGCGGTTTTTTTGTTTGAAAGGTGAATTAGTCGGGAGTGTTATTAATTATGTTTCATGAAAATCGGTCCAAGATGGCCGCCGCCACAAAATGGCGGATTACATATTTTTCCACAACTCCCTCAATATGGGTATCAAATGACTAGTAGAATAGCACTATGCAAATTCAAGATAGCCGCCACCACAAAATGGCGAATGTCGGGAATTTTTTAAATTTTTAATTATTACTTGTTGAGTTGAGGAATATGTAACCATCAACTCACTAGAACTTTTCATAAGTTGTTTATGAAATAAACTTTGTGAATGCCCTACTCTTTCAATTTATAGGTCATATAGGTACCTATTACTTAGATGTTCTTAATTGCAAGTTTGCATTTGTTTCTGATACAATAATTGATATAGCGATCTGCATTTATTTATTATTCCGTGGTGTGGTCCAAACACTGCCGGACGCAGGTGTACTGAACACGGATGTTACACCCCCGTCTTATTTCCAAAACGTCAAAGAAATCTTGCTGTTAACGAAAATTCAGCTCGTATACGAAAATTTAATTAACTGACCTCTTTATAGCGACAGGTGATTGGAACATTGACGTTTTGTGACATCGTCGCAACTTATTACAAAGGAATTACCTATTGATAAACAATCTAGTTAATAAACCATTTCTTTTCAGTTGATTTGATAACAGGAAGTAGGTATATTTCGAACGCGCCCCATACAAACGAAGTCGAGGATTTTTTGTAGACATGCTCTAGATACTAATATTATGTGTCAATGGTTTGTCACATTGCCGTAAAAGTATAGCTTCAAACATACAAAAAAAAATTTATTAACTTTAAAATTTCATACGTTTACGGAAATCTGATAGAACCACGAGACAGATATTTTCTAGAGCCTGTTGATAAAATTACTCATTGAATTTAATCGCTTGATATTTAAGTAAAATCAAACTTTGTTTGTATAGGGTGCGCTTGGGAGCACTCGAGGGAGATCACAAGCAATTTTTTACTGATGATACTTTGCGATAGGAAACTTTTTTACATTTATATAGTTTTAGTGACCAATTTATCGGAAGTAGATATCTTACATGAGTGTTTTACACAACACCTTGTCAAAACTGTGCACTACGTAGGAACCACATACCTGAAAATCTTAGAGACGATATTTTACTTTATGAGCTGAATAAATTCACTTTGAATGTAAAAGTCGATGCATTCTCCAAACACCGACCGACTGGTTAAATTATTGAATACAAATTCCATACATTGCAGTTAAACAGAGGTGCGGTAACGATGTGAGCAGGCGGCTTATTGGTACACTCAAAAACCGACATCAATTAAAGAGAGATGAACGTAAGTAAACGAGTTGACCAGCTCTGTACAATTTCGCGGATAATTCCCGTCTATTTTCAAGCTTTCTTTATACATATAGATTTTGAATAATTATTTTGGCAAAACATTAATTATTTATTTTCAAACCGTTAACTAATAAAAATATCCATTATGCTTCATACTTCAACACCACCACCACCACTACTACAGCCTTTTAACGTCCCACTGCTGGGCACAGGCCTCCTTTCTCATAGGAGAGAGGAATTTAGACCTTAGACCCGACTAGACCAACGAGGCAGTCATACTTAGAATTTCATTCCAATTTTAGCCTCCAATTCCATTCCAATTCGCCTTCAGTAAACCAAGTTCACTCAAATAATTGAGTATGGCATGTCCTTGTGCCATCCGATTTACGTAAAGCATTGTCCTTGTAATTTATAGTAGGTTCACTTATATGAAGTGTCAGAAGTGTGCTCCATTTATCATCTTAGATGTGTTTTACATTGAAATCAAAAGAATTGGAAAGGCGAATTAAAACTCACGGTTTAAATTGGTGATGGGTGGCTAGTGGAGTACACCCTTGTACTACGCCTAGAATTTTGCCAGATTTGACAATCTATAACAACGAATCTGGAAAATATAGTCGTCGTCGTCTTAACCAATAGACGTCCACTGCTGGACATAGGCCTCTTGCAAGGATCGCCACAGAACACGATCTTGTGCCGCCTGATTCCAGCGGCTGCCAGCGACTCGCTTGAGATCGTCTGTCCATCGAGTGGGGATCCACCTACGCTTCCAGAGATTCAAGACCTCTGCCCCGCCATTACCGTAACCGCTGCCAGAGCTAGGGATAGCGGGGTCGCCGGGGACTAGGAGCTGTGGCTTTATTTTGAAATCCATAATATGCGAGGAATGCCCTTAATCGCCACGCTGGGCAGGCGGGTTGGCGATCGCAGGGCTAGACTCTTGCACCGGTGTCGCTGCTGCACGACATTGGCCCACTGTAATTGTAGTTTAGCCAATACGAAATAGTTATACCGCCATTTTTCAGTGGTCAGTGCTGGAAAACATAGTACTGAAGAATAAAAAAAATTTAATCGGATTGTCTCAAAAATCGAATGTTGGATATTGCTACCATACTGTTACTTACCAAGTAAGCATGCGAACGTATGGTGAGTCCATCTCAGATCAGAAGCGGCGCTTTGATGGTGTCGGTGTTCGCAGGAACACCTCCCGTTCAACCCAGCAGACCCGTAGTTATTCAGTATCGCCACAGACTAAAAGAAATAGTCTATAATCAGGCAGTTTAAAATTGAGACATTTCTGGATAAGCCTGTACGGATTAATTATTGTATGCGAGCACGGTGCTACTCGGTGAACTAAGTCAAATGGAGACACTTAGTTATCATAATGCTTTGAACGATTGAATTGTCGGTGTTCACGAGAACAACTCTTGTAGATACTTAAGTATTTAGTATCAGCACAGAATTCAAGAAAAAGTCAAAATCAGACCGACTCAAATTGTGACACATCTAAAGAAGCCGGTTATGATTTCGTTACGTTTAATCTACACACTTTTTTTAGTCAGTGAACTTCGCTCGATCCATGACAAATGTTGACTTTTATACCAGAATCGCAAATGTAACTTTTGCATTATATTCGATCATTCTGACAGGAGATGCAGTAATTCAATCCGTTGTAATGAGTTAAAGGAATGTGATTTGCGAGCTATAAACGGGTATCGTACAGGTTCTACATTGTTTCGTTGGCTTATTTATACGGAAATAATATCTTTAAATTTAATACCTATGCTGCACCTAATATTTATGTCCCACTAAAACTGCACGCGATCGTGCTCAGTTGCGATTATTGCAAGAGACCTATGTCATCTATTGGTTGAGATGACGGGACCCCAATTTCTATCAGTTCTTCGAACTATGTTCACCAGCCATTGCCACTTGCTTCACAACCCCTTGAACTATATCGGTGACTCTGGTTCTTCTACGGATGTTCTCATTACTGATTTGAACACGTAGAGAAACTCCAAGTATAGCTCTCTCTGTCACTATGCTGAGTGACTCTGAGCTTTCTATCAGGCCCATAGTTAGAGACCATAATATAGGTATTATACGTACCTAGTACGAAAAGCGAATAAACGTTTCCAATTTATGTTTACCTAAAAATATAATTCATTTTAAGAGTATCGACTATCGAGTGGTTTCAGTAATAATTTTAGATAAAGAGTAGGATACGAGGCGGCGTTATTTTTAATTACCTTTATATTCATCGTCGGCGTAACGAAGTTGGAACAATTTTATGTCGCTCATAAGAAACTTTAATGCTTAATTCAATTCGAATTTCAGAACGCTTAATTGTCCGATCTGATGAGATCCGAGATTGGAGTAGACCAAAGTGATATTTTAGCTTAATTATAGCTGTCTTTTAATCAGGTATGTATGAAGATATAAATGCTGTGTAACGGACGGCGCTGGCGGTAAATAGACTGAGATTAAGGCCTTTAGCACACCTCCGACGCGAAACGATAGAAGCGAAACCGCTTATATGTAACCGTTGTACAAGACAAGTATAAATTAAAAATTTAAAAACCCCCGACATTCGCCATTTTGTGGCAGCGGCCATCTTGAACTTGCAATAGTGCTATTCTACTAGTCAAGCCCTTTCATTTGATACCCATATTAAGGGAGTTGTGAAAAAATATGTAATCCGCCATTTTGTAGCTGCGGCCATCTTGGACTGATTTTTTTCAATCATAGCTAACAACGCTTTCGACTAATTCACCTTCCAAACAAAAAAAAAACCGCATTCAAATCGGTCCACCCGTTTGAGCGCCACAGGGGAACAGACACACACACACACACACACAGACACGTCAAACTTATAACACCCCGTCGTTTTTGCGTCGGGGGTTAAAAAATAGATGCCAAACTGCGTATTCTAACGCAGAGTTTATTAAGAATCTAGGTATTTCTTTTCCACGCGATTCCGATCCCACATTCTCAGGCACCTGTCACATCTCCGCGTTCGGTTTCGCTACATTAGATTCGCGACGGAGGTGTTTAACTTGCAAGAGGCATAGAGATTACATCGCCGAAATCGTGTGGGAAAGAGATGGGCTCATAGTAAAATCTTTGCGTTAGAACAGTCAGGTTTCGCTTCAACATCGCATGTCATACAATACAATGATATATGACTCAGAAGTCACGGCGGTTACGCTGTTGTTATTCATCGGCTGGAGTCGACTATAGCCCTTAACACTCCATCTCGGTGTTATTAAGTTATTAAATGACTTCGCAAATAATCTGCTTATATCCGCCGAACAAGGTTTAAATGTATTAAGTATCGAAGTCATTCATTATTAGTAAGTGCAAGTAGCTCCAATTATTTTATTAATCAAAGCCAGCTCCTGTATGTAGTTCACTCTATAGTCTTCTTCCCTAGCATAATATGAGAACATAGAATTATTAGTCTCCGCTGTGTATGAGAACATCATGTTTACTGAACGCACAGCAAAAAAGACATGCGTTTTTAAAGCGTAACTGGGTATGTATATTATATGTGGGATTTTTATACCTCAAAGCATCCCAATGGCTGGATGTATTTTAATAAGAATTTAATGATCTATCTATCAAACATATAATGGTTAAAGGCTGTAACGTTTAGTTTTTATACGGCTGTATAATACAAAATGGCGGTAAAGATAAATAAAATTTGCGTATTGCGTATTTAAGTGGGGTATTGCGTATTGCGTATTTTTGAAAGACTTATTGAGTGATACTCAGTGAATCTTTCAAAATGAAGAAGATGTTGCGGTGGCGCAGCGGCGTCCTAGAATTATATCGTATATTGTATATAGGAAAATTCTTGAGACAGCAAAGAAAAGTACGCAGTACAATCGTTAGTATTCTTTTCCAGCAATGTGGCATATTATAATCCGACAAAATCACTACAATGCGGCGCCATACCGCCGCCATAATGCCATGTGGCAGTGCCTTTAACCTTCCAGTATATTTATTGAAATAACTCAATTAGAAGTGATCGTTATCAATGAATCACACAGTTCATTACTGGGTTCATTGAATGCATATATCACTAACGTTCCTAGACATTCTAAGGTTCGTTTACATTAAGGTCCAGTGGTGGACATCTACGAGGATTGAAAAACTTAGATATTTCAGTAAGTTAATGTATTTCAGGAAAATAAAGCTCATATAAATAATTTTGTCATGTTACGCAAAGTTGTCTGGTAATTATTGTGAAAGAGCATAAACGCATTATGGAGCATATAATATATTCACAAATAAGCAGATCCACATACATTGGCCTAATTACACTGATAAAGATCTGATTTACATCTACTTATCTCAAAAGTAATCTGTATCGATAAAACTAACCGGAAATCTGAACGAGCGAACGAAAAGCTATTTCTCGAGCGCGGAATCCAACTCGACCGGTTCAATTTTCATAACACCGAACGCATTTGCAGGTGTCAAAAATTAGTCAAAATATCACCATGGATAACTAAGCCTGCCTTTGTGTCGCGCAATTATTAATTTAGTATGCCCCGAATCCAATATCGCGACTTAAATGTGATTTGTGATGCTTGTTGCAGTGATGATGTTGTTAGCAACGTCGGTTTTTATTTCGTGTTTGATTTGAAGGCGCTCCTTTGAGCCGAGAGAAATGCGCTTTCTTTTAATGATGACTGATATACCAAAGTTAAAGAAAAGAAAAGAAAGGTTACCAAGCTGTTAATGTTCAAGTAGAAAAACATAATATGTTTTGTATACAGTTAAACCTAGTAAACAGTTATCCTGCCACAGATCTCGCTAGCAAAAAAATCTGGATGTCGACAACAGCGCCACCTACCAGAAACAACTGTAGCTAGGATCTATCCAAGCGGTCCCATAACTACAAAAAAAATCTCATCTAGATCGATCAGGAGGTGAAGAATAAGGAACACAAGCACACCGGATTTTTTTATGTAAAAATACTGAACATGTTTAAATGTTTAAACATGTATAATTCCCCTGTCCCTTCGAACTAAACGTGAAGCCTGTGTAAGAGTAGGTATGACAACAATTTCTATTTTTAGACCCCAAAGTCTATTGCTTCTTTGAACTTTGTACACTACCCATTACCACTTCAGCTTCGCGACTCGATGAGATATATTGGTTACCTAACTCTAGTTTGTCTACAGATCTCATCATTTTTGAGACTTATTTTTATTTATTACTAGAAAATGCCCGCGGTTTCGCCCGCGTGAATTTCGGTTTTGCACAAATCCCGAGGGAATCGTGGATTTCCGGTTCCCGTTCCCGCTACCTTTTCCAACCATTATACCTACTATCAAGGAAGTTCGCTATAGTAATCTACCTATAGCTGTAGCTATAGATTTTGGGTTTTTCAGAATCCCGTGGGAACTGTGCATTTTTTCAGGACAAAAAGTATGTTTTAAGTCAGGGCATAATCTACCTTCATTCAAAATTTCAGCCAAATCGGTTCAGTAGTTGCGGCGTGATTGAGTAACAAACATCCATCCACACTTTCACATTTATAATATTTATTATAACTAATATTAGTTATATAGTTAATTATATCGTAATAATTTATTAGAATTTTTCTTACGAGTATATGCAGTAAAATTTCCGTTTCCTCACACTGCCACGGTTTGAAGGGTCATAAGAGAAAATCCGTTCGCAATGGCTCACTGTCCGATGGTAGTGATAATTGTTTATTGATTACGTCCGTTTATATTAACCAGCTACCCTGTCGCTTCGGCGTGTCCGCGCCACGGAGCAGGACACGGTGATTTCGCGAGATACGATACGCCATCGCGATGTCGTAGTGTCGGACGATCCATTACCTCTCGTGGGAACTTGAGAGTGCGTCAAAATAATTGAACGTTCCGATCAGTGCGAAATAAATAATTTTCAGTTTAAATTAAAATTTATAATCGGACATTATTTTATTTATTGGTATCTATTCAAAGAAGAATGACAAATCTAATGATCTTGTTATTTTTATATTTTACTAGCTTCTGAGCGCGGCTTCTCTCGCGTGAATTTCGGTTTTCCACAAATCCTGAGAGAATCGTGGATTTCCGGTTCAAGTTCCCGCTGTCGTTTCCAACCTTTACACACATTCATGAAGTTTCCTATAGTAATCTACCTATAGCTGTAGCTGTAGATTTGTGTTTTTTCAAAATCCTGCGGGAACTGTGGATTTTTTCCAGGATAAAAATAAAACAAAAATAGGTAGCCTATGTGTTAAGTCAGGGCATCTATTCAAAGTTTCAGGGCAGGGTGTCTATTCAAATTCTCAGCCAAATCGGTTCAGTAGTTCCGGCGTTAAAGAGTAACAAACATACACACATACGCACACACACACACACACATACACACAAACTTCCGCATCTATAATATAATAAAACTGTAACAGATCCAATTCTGTACATTGAAGATATTTTGAAAATTTTTATCGGAGGGCACTCTATAATCGATACTGAAGCCAAAACTGCAATTTTTTTCATTTTTGTCTGTCTGTCTGTCTGTCTGTCTGTCTGTCTGTCTGTCTGTCTGTCTGTCTGTATCTTGGCCGCGCATCACGCCGAAACTACTGAATGGATTCAAATGAAACTTGGTACGATATGAGTTTATACTCCGAGGTAGGACATAGGATACTTTTTATCCCGAAATTCAGCACGGTTCCTTTGGGAGAGGGGAAGAAAGTTAAAACGTGTATTTAGCTATAATTCAATAACGGGTACTTCGATTTAACTCATTCTTTTTTTGTTAGAAAGGTAGTACTTTAAGTATTGTCCCGTAAATATTTCAAGGTCATAGGTTTTTTAGTTCAGAAATGACAGACATTTATTGGGTTCAAATAACTTGGGACCCGGATCTTTGAACGTACGGCTTATTTTAAACTGGTGTGCGTTTAAATTTATGTTTGACGGTCTGTCTATTTATTCCAACTGATCTCCGAAACGGCTGGATCGATTTTAATGGAATTTTCAATGTTATAAGGAGTAACTTAGGCTACATTTAGTTTAGGTACATAAAAGGATTATGGGATCCGATCCGATCCTAAATAAATACCTATATCTACGCGAACGAAGTTGCGGGGTTCAGCTAGTTTATAATATTAGTGTGATTATGGTTTGGTAATAATAAAAAAATTTGCATAATTACGCCTGAATTTCAATATGTTGTCTTGACCGAATTTAAAGAATCTTAACCGAGGCGAAAACTAGACAACTGCACAGGAAATATTACAGTGCACAAGTGTGTACACAGTTTCCCTCTATTCCTTCACACTCATAGTCCGATGAGATGAGAGAGATCATGCGCAGGACTCTACCATATCAAGAAATACATCAACATCTATTTTAAGATTATAAATATATTATAGTAATCATTGATTTAAATTTATTATAATTTATGTCACCCATTTCAATAATAGTCGTCATTCCGACGACAATGATTCTATCTCCCATCATCTGCGTCATTCAACATCTCACTAAAGACGGAGTGGCGACGTCCCATCGATATTACATGACGAATCGCCTGTTCCCAAATTATGTTAACATTACAATGTTATCACATGACACGCTGACAAATTATTTGAATTTTATTGTTAGTTTAATTCGATCTTGTTCAGATTATGTACCTATTTATATTAGACTAGATTTTAACCCCGGCTTCTCTCGCGTGTACCTATTTAAATTTTTCACAAATACCGAGGGAATCGTGGATTTCCCGTTCCCGTTCCGTTTTCCAACCTTTATAAATATAACTTTCAAGGAAGTTTGCTAATCTACTTATAGCTGTAGCTGTAGATTGCTATGGCATATATCGATTTTTCCAAAATCCCGCTTAGTATTTTTATGTTTTAAATAGCCAACTCGGTTGAGTAGTTTTTGCTTGAAAAAGTAACAAGCATACCTCCATGTAACAAATTTTGCGTTTATAATATCGGTAATGATATGCAATTATTTAAAACCTATTAGGTACATTTATGTGGATTATTAGATTATTATAAATGTCTCCTTTTTTGCCTTCCTACTTATGTTTACTTCTTGGAATCGTGTCAAGTAATTTATTTATTAATTAAAAAACTCTTCAAAAAAAGTACAAAAGGCAAGTGTATATAATAAAAAATAAAGAAAAATATTAATTTCGTTGTACCGCATAAAGAATCTAGAATCAACCGCTTAATTTTTTCATACCTTTACTAAACTCGCTTATTTATTATAACAGTTTGATCGTAAACTAAAACTGGTCCATTAATGTTCATAACTTTTAAATTTATCCCCCTTTGCATATACGTGCTGACATAAAAACAAAATACACACTTAAAACAATACCCAGGATCGATAAATGTAATGAGTTAAATTGAAAATAATGGGTTTTAATATTTATGTTAATCAATTTTTCAAAACCCGTAGGTAATAGGTGTTACTAAGTATGTATGCACCAATAATTATAGTATTGATGTGTAGTTTTCATCATGAGAATCATCAACATCATCATTATCATCATCATCATCATCATAATCAACCTATTATCGGTCCACTATGGGGCACGGGTCTCCTCTTAGAATGAGAAGGGTTTATTTAGGTCGTAGTAGTCGTAGCCGTGACTACGCCGCGCTGGCCAAGTGCGGATTGGTACGTATAGTATGTAGATGTTTAGTTTTAAGTTGAGGAAAATAATTATCAGCATCATCACTCTACAATAAAAAAATGAAACATTAAACGTGTAGCATGTACAGATATGTGCATTTTAAGTATTTAAATATCACTTGCTTTAACAGTGAAGGAAAACATCGTGAGGAAACCTGCATGCCTGAGAGTTCTCCATAACGTTCTCACAGGTATGTGAAGTCTGCCAATCCGCTTGGCCAGCGTGGTAGACTATGGCCAAAACCCTTCTCACTCTGAGAGGAGACCCGTGCTCTGTAGTGAGCCGGTAATGGGTTGATCATGATGATGATGATGATGTACAGATAATGTTTTCAGAATTATGAATAGACACAAAAAGTAAATACTTATTACTTATATCCACGAATTGAAACGGTTCAATTGAATAGAGAATTATCCTTCTTGAAAACTTTAATGACCGCTTCTTAATTGTATTTATTATTTGATGTATTATGGATGTTATGGATGTAAGAGCACTCCTAATGAAAGAGGCGCTTTAAGGCTTCTGTTCTCTAAAGTTTATGGGACTTACAAGTGCAACAATAAAACAATTTATTTTATCTTGATTGGCCCTTTAGCCGTCACGGACATTGTTTTGAACGCTGTACTTTGTATGTCGGCTTGTCGAACATGATTCAGAGCAATTGATGTAAAAACTTTGTTGACTCGATAACACCGCAATTCACTCGACTTGGAGAAGGTTCTATAAATTATTTATTGTTCTTTATAGTCCACTTGAAATTATACAGCCCATCGTGAAAGTCGTACCGCCGCGCTGATTATAATGAGGCAGCGCGTATTACGAGTATTGTTATACCAGTAGCTTCTTTATATGAAAACTGCGATGGATATATCCGTCAACTTTTCAATAATAATAAATATCTAAAGGTTAATACTATGTCGTACAAGCAGACAAACAGACAGTAATAAAATTTCAAAAATTGCTTTCTTACATTCTATTTACTTATCCGTAACGTCTTTCAGTTATTTTTTTGCACAATTTTTAATGAAGTACAAACAAGGCAAGTCTACGAATTTAAAATTAAACTTGCATTTAAAAAAAAGTACTTTAATTTATTTTAAGTACTAGCTTCTGCCCGCGGCTTCGCCCGCGTGAATTTCGGCTTTTCACAAATCCCAAGGAAATCGTGGATTTCCGGTTCCCGTTCCCACTTCCTTTTCCAACCTTTTTACCTACTTTCAAGGAAGTTTGCTATGGTAATCTACCTATAGCAGCTGTAGCTATATATTTTGGTTTTTTTTTAATCCCGTGGCAACTGTGGATTTTGTCAAAATAATAAAAAGTATTGTGTGTTAAGTCACGGCATAATTTTTCTCCGTTCAAAACGTCAGCCAAATCGGTTCAGTAGTTGTGGCGTTGAAGAATAACAAATATACACACACACACACACACACAAACTTTGGCCTTTATAATATTAGTGTGATTTTATGTCAAAAAAACTTCAATTTCGGCTGAGGCAATCAAGCGATGTAACATAGTATCCAACGTTTTTGGGTTCCCACAATATTGCGTGTAAACATGTTAAATTATATTTACTCATGCAGTCTTATAAGAAAACAGCGTTGAAACAAATACCGATTAATGTATGTTAACAAGCCACGCCATGGTTAAGATTTTTAATCCAGAGTTAGCGGGGGGCCCGCGCCCACCCAGAGGTGTGGACATCTCTAACGAAATCGAATTAGAACAAAACCAGCGTGTGAATACGGCTAAAACTGAACTCGAAGAACATTTAGCCAAAGAATAAGATTCAAATTTGAATAAAAGAGATGAAGAAGGAAGCAAAATATAGCACAATCAAATCAGAATATGGTTCATAAAGAACAAGCGTGTTGAAATACATACATGTGCATATATTTCACATTAGTTTGATACATTCGGTAATTTCGTTTAGGAGATCATTTTTATTTTGATTGCATTGTAAATGCATTGTAAATTACGATGCTTTATTATTTACCTTTACAATCTTTGGTGTATGAAGTGAAAGGTAATCCAGTAACAATAATAATAAAGTGCCCATTTCGTTCATTTTCTATTCCTATAATTCCCATTTTTGAACACCCGGCACATAGTTCTTTATCGTGATGAAAATTAAACGTTATGGAAATCACTTGAAAATTAATTTTTTCCTTAGAACAAATTGAGAAATACGAGCGAAGCAAATAATTACCGTAAGGTTACCGTACATCACAGTCAAGATATATTAATGAACTGAATGCATTTCCACCTTTGAGTCTTTCTAGATTTCCCACCAGTCTTCCTGTCGCGCCTAATCTTGACAGAAGAGCCTTGTTAAAGGGAGGTCTGTCTTCGATCCGAGAACAAATTGCCAGCTAACGAGAATAAATTTTCCAGCAAAAACTGCTACTGCTTTAACACCGATAGTGACAAGGAATTTATGAGAACAATTTTTCTGATAGTGTAATGTACCTAATAGATAGTAAGCCTATTCTCACAAGGGAAGATTCATTTTCAATACCGATACAACTACCTAATCGTATAATCGGTATTTACATACTTATTATGTTTTAAGTTGTTTGCATCATAGTTCAAAAATGATTGTAGGTACCTAGTGTGAAAATAAATTAGTTCAAAAATTAAGCATTAACCGCTTTTAGCAATGCAACCAAAGCAATGCAATGCGATTTGTAAAAATATACTTAAAAATTACAACATTTTTGCGTTGCAAGCCAGACGGCCTTTAGAATATAAAATCGTAGATTTCCGATATACAAATGAAGTTTAACGCCTCGACACTATACAAATCAGTGTCACCGGTCGTTGTTACAAGTCTCCACGCCTAGCTCTACAGGAATTGTTAGCGCAACGCGGCTGGCTGATATTTGCATGTGCTCGTTAACGCAGTACTAGTTGACGGACGTGCGTCTGTCCTCGGCGATTGTCCCTTGGGACATTGGCGGGACGTTTGACGTGAGTACTTACTTATACCAAAACGTTGTTACCGTGCCAATGTTGCTGTTAGCGTTATAAGGGATAATTGCTAGCTCGCAAGATTTGTGACACCTAGAGAGACATCAGTCTACTAAAAGAAGGAATTCTCGTAGTCTATACTCGTACAAGATGAGAATGTTTTATTACTTTTGAATATCGCCACTAAAGGATTCCTTAAGACGACCTCCTTTGTACAAAATATTCAGCATATTCTACTTACCTCTATCTAAATCAGTAACAGTCGTTATTATAGAAAGTTGTGAATTTTCATTTCGCCTCACTTTATTTCCATGAACTAAATTACAAGTTCATAGCAGCTGTTTTGATCATAAAATAAATCAATCAAATGCAGAAGCGGAATGTTTAGCAGTAAAATTTAATTTAATTGCCGTAAGTCGATTAAATCCATCGATCTTTAGGCGTATCGAATGCAATTCGAATTCGTTCGGGCAGTTCTCAAGTTCGGCTTGTTAATCGAGCAATCACAGATCTGATCGAATGTCATTCATGGCTTGTTAACTGTGCCTGGCTCGTGCGCGAAGATAACCCCCTGGAATCGTAATACGAGGCAAATAACACCTTGTGTATTCTTTTCATCCGACGTTCATTGCTAAATGCCGCCTTTTTATCTCCATATTATTACAACAAAATATATTGACTTTATGACTGACTCCGACGCAAAAACGACGGGGTGTTATAATTTTGACGTATCTGTGTGTGTGTGTGTGTGTGTGTGTGTATCTGTCTGTTCCCCTGTAGCGCTCAAACGGGTAGACCGATTTGAATGCGGTTTTTTTTGTTTGAAAGGTGAATTAGTCCAGAGTATTATTAGATATGTTTGATGAAAATCGATCCAAGATGGCCGCCGCTACAAAATGGCGGAGTACATATTTTTTCAAAACTTCCTTAATATGGGTATCAAATAAAAGGGCTTGACTGGTAGAATAGCACTATTGCAAATTCAAGATGGCCGCTGCCACATAATGGCGAATGTCGGGGGATTTTTAAATTTTTAATTTATACTTGTTTATCCAACATAATACAATATTGCGGTAATATAGATAGCACAATCATTTGATTATATACCTATCTATTATATATGTTTTAATGCTCTGTACATTCTTGTTCATGTTTGGGATTTGAAGAAAATAGTAAAAAAGGAATTCAATTGCACCAGTTAAGTAGTGCCGACGGCGGGTTAATGTAACATTTTATGAGCCAATTTAATCGGCACAGCTTTATAGGCCGTCCTGGATGAATTGTGATCCGGTGCTTTTAATAAAATTAGGTTGAGATTACCCTTATCTGTTCCACTACGCTACTTAAAGCTAGGTTCTTATGATCTTGTTAAAGAGGAACATTTTGCAGGACAAAGTAATTGTTTACGAGCGATTAACCAATTGGAATTTCTCTCTCATATCTCACTCGATAAAACTACCAACATAAAGGTGCATTCACTAAAGCTAAGCGAAGCTAACAGAAATGTGTTCAGCGGATCAATGATATTGTTGAGAGATGACGTGATAAAGTTATCGCTTCATGTATCTATAACATGATTGGTCTGCTAATCACGTTTTGCTCCACTACACTTTTGTGCACAGGCAAACTAAATGGAACAAAAGTTATAATGATAATGTCCTCCGGACCGAATATGGAGGTGAGACTATAGCCGATTATGCGCGAGATTTTATAGTGCGCAAATGTGCGCAAATATAGGTCCACTCTCTATTCCTTCACTCCTTATAGTCCGATGGGACGCCAATGCGACACGACCGGAGAGATATCAGGCGCAGTACCGACTGCTTTACGTGCTCTCCGAGGCACGGGGTTGTATACCACCGCCAACTTCCCAACTCCACGCTGCTACTGGGAAACTCGTGACAGAAAAACCCACAACTTTTTTTTTTCCAACCCGAGACTCAAACCCAGGAACTCATAATCCGATAAACAAGGCAGTCCACCAAAATTATAATGTTTGAAGAACGTGACGGATTTCTAGTTGAAAAAAAGAAAAAAAAAATGTTATTAGTTACCCGGTCCGATAATGATTTAAAATAATTTGGAATTCTTCGTGAGCGAAGATTAATTTGGGATATTCCAAGCTTCCATCCTCAATGTTCATCACTGACCGTTGAACGCCCACATAGAGCTTCCCTAACGAAATTACACACTCATTAGTTCTACGGAATGTTTGTTTTGTTTTTTATCAAAGATGGCGCCGGCGCTCCTAAAACTAACAGAATTAGTCACAGTCATAATATCACCGGGGGTTTATTAGGGCACCGGACGAACGGATATCGAAAAGTCATTTTATTAACCACCTTTAATAAAACGGGTTAAATTAATTCGATGCGACAAGCTGAGGGTGAGGTGTGATCTAATTAACTTCTGAAAATACTATATGTATACTTTAAGTTCATTCTAGAATATTAGAAGGCAGTCAAAATATTGAAAATTGTAGAGATAAAGGATAAGAAACCTAAGTTTTCGTAGTAATTATCACCATTACCTCACTTTCATGTAGTTCTTATATTGACGTTCAAAAAGTGTACAGTGTAGGGGAGACTGGGTACGGTTGAAACATTTTAGCGTTAATCGTCCATTACGTCGGGAATAGTTAAGCGAGCATTGAAAGAAATATATCAAATAAAAGACCACATATCTGTCTACGAATGGGCAATGTTATTTGCGATCACTGTATTGTATTTTATGTGTAAAATCATATCTTAAAAAAATGGGAAACTGTTTCAACCGTCCCCATGCCAGGGTCGGTTGAAACAGTGCCTGGGGTCAATTGAAACACATGCATATAATACAAAATATAATAAATGAACTTTTTTATTCATCGTCTAATAACATTTTACGACTTTCTAGTTAATATATCCTTTAGTTTAGCATAGTTTAGTTAGACATCCTTTTTAGTTAGGCAAAAATATATGTCTGCACATCTAATTAAATATTTAGATTGTTCACGCTCTTGTTTCTGGTTAAACACTCGATTGTGAGCTTTATGTCCCATTTCTTGATTTTCATTGCCACCAGTCGCATCTCGTTTACGTACATTGTATATCTCAACTGGGAATAGTGGTTCAGTCCATTCTTTTCTGCCGCTGTTCTTAACGAAGATCCGGCTTTTACACCTTCTTATGCTTACTTGTACGTCGATAAGTCAGCTTGACATATTCTCGTAGTCTCCCTTTGGCATCTTTGAAACAAGAAAATAAAATAAATACATTGTTTCAACCGTACCCACAAAAAATGTTTCAACTGTCCCCAACCCCCCTTCTAGGTATAAAATTATTCGCAGAATGAATAATAATAAATTTAAATAAACACTAATCATACAACCATATTCTACAAACTTCAATAAAAACGATACAAAACTCTCAGTACTCTAACTTTAATAAAACCATTATAATTTCAAAAATGTACGGACATAAAATACTTACTTTTACGTCAAAAAACACAATGAGGCCTCTTATCTACAAGTACAGCGCGCGAAGGGCGACACAACACCAAAATTCGTGTTTCGACTTGTCGTCCGCTTCGTTCTTCCCTTGTAACCATCAACCTCATCACACACGGTGTCGAGATATTCGCATTATTCAACCGTCCACCGTTTCAACCGTACCCAGTCTACCCTACCCTACTTTGAATAAATGAATTTTGTTTGATTTTGATTAAGGAAAATTTTGCGTGGATCTTATGCGATAAGTGCGTATGTGAATTCTAGTTTCGATGATCTGTTTGGTGACTATAATCAAATTATTATTCATATCAGATGCTGATCAACGAAATATTAAATTTAACTATCCTTTTTTACAATTCATTTTTAGTAGTTGTATTTATTTATTTATTATTTAAGCTGTGATAGCCTAGTGGTTAGGACGACCGACTTCTAATCGGAGGTCGTGGGTTCGATCCCGGGGCACGCACCTCTAACTTTTCGGAGTTATGTGCGTTTTAAGTATTTAAATATCACTTGCTTTAACGGTGAAGGAAAACATCGTGAGGAAACCTGCATGCCTGAGAGTTCTCCATAACGTTCTCAAAGGTGTGTGAAGTCTGCCAATCCGCTTGGCCAGCGTGGTAGACTATGGCCAAAACCCTTCTCACTCTGAGAGGAGACCCGTGCTCTGTAGTGAGCCGGTAATGGGTTGATCATGATGATGTCATGATGAGTTGTATTTATTCTACGACTGATTAGCATTCGGATTTAGAGTTAACATTTCAAACGCGTTTTAACTTTAATTTAATTGGGCATCGGTAGCAAAGTATCCCTCGATGGCGACACGATGAATCCGATTCGAAAGTAATTAAACGGCGATAGAGATTCGACACCTGACTTGAGACATTCGTCTTCGTTTTGCGACAGATGAATAAGTAGGGGTCGCAATTTTAATGCGTTAATGGGCGGGACAATAATGATCTCTCGGTCGGACGAGATTTTATCATTTCTATGTGCTGATAACTGTTTGATCGCCGGCAGCTTCAAAGGCAAATTGCGGACAGAAACGTCGATAGTGCTATACGGTGGTCCCCTGTAAACGTGCCCGATACATACTGCACGACAGCAAAATAAAAGATCGGTAATTACCCTTTATCTTTACAGATACAATAACACGGGTATTTTGTATATGAGGTGCATTAAGCTGAATGCGGTAACTTTGGTACGTGTTAATTAACGCTGGTTTGGTTCCGTATGTATACTAATCATAATTCATACCTCGAAGTACCAACTTATGTACTGAAGCCATTTTTAACCCCCGACGCAAAAACAACGGGGTGTTATAAGTTTGACGTGTCTGTGTGTGTGTGTGTATGTGTGTGTGTGTGTCTGTCTGTTCCTCTGTGGCGCTCAAACGGGTGGACTGATTTCAATGCGGTTTTTTTTGTTGAAAAGGTGAATTAGTCGAGAGTGTTGTTAGCTATGTTTGATGAAAATCGGTCCAAGATGGCCGCCGCTACAAAATGGCGGATTACATATTTTTTCACAACTCCCTTAATATGGGTATCAAATGAAAGGGCTTGATTAGTAGAATATCACTATTGCAAATCCAAGATGGCCGCCGCCGCAAAATAGCGAATGTCGGAGGTTTTTTTAAATTTTTAATTTATACTTGTAAATTGTGCAAACTTAACAGTTTCTGTCAATACAGAATTTTCGGTAGAATATTTTTGTTACGTTTAGTGAGGCTCCTATAGTAAAAATATTCGCTGTTTCGAGTGTGTAATCGTTGATTTTGTAAAATCGCAGTCATAACAAACAACGATTATTTATTTATTACCGGTAGAATAATGTGAGAAGGGTTGGAAAGGTGACAAACGGATATGGGAAGTGGACACAATTTATGCCCTGTCAATGTGCTGTAATCAGTGTAAACCGTATCTTGCGTGGGAATGTGTCACAAAGGGACAAATGTTTACCCCTTGAACTATAATTAGGGGAAAGTATGACGCGTCAAATACACGCGAAATTTTATTGTTATTATAATATGACCCTTACTGGTATGGAATAACTACTATAAAATTTCTAATAGGCCATCTTTTGTAATATGAAAAACTAAAGGGTACACACACATAAAGGTAACAAGAAAATGTACGTTGTATAATGTTTAATTTATTCGCCTAAATAGTTTGAATATTTTAAGCATCTCTTATAAGACATGGCTAGATTAAATATTAAAAAATGGATTAATAAGATCTTTCCTAACTCGTATTTAATTTGAATTTTGAACATTCGTTAATGACTATTTCCAGGAAGACAAGTTAAACGCTTCTGTAAATCATCTCTTTAGTAATAAGCCAAACGGTTCGCCCAAAAAATCTATTACGCAAGGTGTCATAAAGTATAACATTTTTGGTCATATATTACAAATTGACCCTTTAATTTTTAAGTCATTCGCCGCGTAATTGCTTACAAGTACCTATTTCTGTTTAAAGGCTATTAGCAATAAATACGTTAAGGCAATTTAGATAACACACACTATATCACGGTATTAAAAGTTAAAGGGTTACAGAAGTAACCGGTGTCTATGATATTATTTCACTAGATGAGGTTTGAATTTTTGGTAGATATAGGTAATAAATTAGAGGCCTCCCACTTAGAGCTCCTTCAGACTAACGTTTCTCCAGCGTATGTATGTGTTCGTTGTAGACGTGTGCGCCGCGCCGATCCGCCGCCGCCGCCGTCATTTTTTGGACGCCGCCGCCGCCGATCTGCGTATCGGCGTAAAATCGGCGCGAGTTCTAAATGTTTTAGAACACCCTCCAACATCATTCACCCTCTTCTATACCAAATAACCTAACGATTACACCATTCATATTCCATATTTCTATACAATAAATTACAAAAAAAATTGATCGATATGAAGTTATACCTTCCTATCACTACATAGTATAAAACAAAGTCGCTTTCTCTGTCCCTATGTCCCTATCTCCCTATGTCCCTATGTATGCTTAAATCTTTAAGACTACGCAACGGATTTTGATGCGGTTTTTTTTAATAGATAGAGTGATTAAAGAGAAAGATTTGTAAGTAGAAAAATTAGACCCGGTAGGTGGCGCTAATAGCGGGCAGGACGACGTCTGCCGGGTCCGCTAGTTGATAATAAAACTTAACTAACTAACTTACCTAACTAAAAAATTTACCCCGACAACATCTGCTTCATCATCTTGTAAAAGCCAAAATAAATATCCATTTACTTTGGCTTTTTGAGGATTCTCTCGCAAGGGACTTATGTTTATCGATTTGTAGATCACTCATGCCTTTGTATAGTGTATCTAACGAGAGGTTAGAAGACTTTCTTTTTTTTTGATCAATATAAGACAATGTTTGTTTTTTTAATACAATTTTGGTCAATGGTCATCCTCTTGGACAATGGTCAAACACATACTTAATTCTTTATTTTTAACCAAAAATCTAAATACCAATTTTCATGGATATAAATTGATAAATAACGGGAAAACGTAAATGGGTCTCATTTAAATTTTCATCCCCTATTTAACGTACTTGGGGATAGAATTTTCAAAAATCCTGAAAGATATTTATTTTTTATTTTTTATCGCAAGTCCAAATACCAATTTTCATGGATATAACTTAAAAAAAGATAGACTTCCATACAAACTTTTTTTTGACTTTGATTTTTGACCGGCGTGCGCCGCCGAAGATTTTAGCATCGGCGCACACGTCTAGTTCGTTGAATGTATGACGACGCTGCACCCTACGTGAACTGCAGAAACTCTTTTATTAGCATTGCTGTTAAAATAATCGTTCAAATTTTTGATTTTCAGAGCTTTGCTGTTGAATTCATATTGTGCCGCACAGGCGCAAAGCTAGCACAGCATCCATGTGTTAAAATGGCGTTTTTGCGGCGTCAGACGCCCTGAGATTCGTTTCCTCGAGAAACTGGAGAAACGCTAGTGTGAAGGGGCTCTTACACGGCTTATTGTATAAGTGGAAAAGTGACAGATGGTAAGTGAGTAATAAAAATGAATTAACCAAGTTATTTGCGCAATTTCATCGTAACTATAATATTATGCAGTGTATCAACTTGCCTGTATGTATTTGATCTCTTACTATTTTTATTGCAATACCACTCAAAATATTTTTAATTTTTTATTACTACCTAATGTTTTACTCTAAAAATGTATACGTTTTTTTTCGAAGTTTAATTATGACTACAAGTATTTGGAACCTTTATTCATAAGGTAGTGGGTAATATTTACTACGCTACGTACGTAAGTACGTACCTAAAAATTTCAAACTTTATTTCAGCGATTATTTTGCCTTATTTGAACACTAAGTATATAAAAGTAACATAATAAATTATTGTGAGGTACTTATAGCTATTATAAACAGTAAATTAATGTTTCTGAGTAATAATTGAGATATTGAAATAAACATTTTTCACAATAAGTATAGTACAACATCATAATAGATGTCACGGCCGCGGCATTCCAAATGACCGGGAACTATGTATCCGTTGCTGAACTTTGGATCATTTGTAGTGTTTAGGGTCAAACAGTAGGCCAATTTAGATTTAATGATTGTCATATTTTGTATGCGTGTGAATATTTATGTGATTTATGTGAATATTTATGTGAGAGATAAGAGGATGTAGATATCATTATATTTTGCATGCTGTAAAAAAGCACATTGAGTTTCAGTTACCTCTATTAGGTATTCAGTATATTTCACATAAATTGGGTTGTTTGATTTCAGAAGTAGTTATGTGATTGCTGATATTCAGAGCCTGTTTTACCACCTTCTGATAAGTATCAGATAGTTATCTACAACTTTTGTCTTTGTCACTTGACTTAAAGAAAGAAAGTGACGAAACTTACGTTTAGGCTATCCGACAGTTATCAGAAGGTGGTGAAACAGGAAGCTAAACTTGTTTTTAACCCCCGATGCAAAAAGGACGCGGTGTTATAACTTTGACGTGTCTGTGTGTGTGTGTGTGTGTGTCTGTCTGTTCCCCTGTAGCGCTCAAACGGCTGATCCGATTTGAATGCGGTTTTTTTTGTTTGAAAGGTGAATTAGTCGAGAGTGTTGTTAGCTATGTTTGATGAAAATCGATCCAAGATGGCCGCCGCTACAAAATGGCGGATTGCATATTTTTTCACAACTCCCTTAATATGGGTATCAAATGAAAGGGCTTGACTAGTAAAATAGCACTATTGCAAAACAAGATGGCCGCTGCCACAAAATGGCGAATGTCGGGGGTTTTTTAAATTTTTAATTTATACTTGTATATCTTCCAGTTCAATGTTATGAGTTCTTTTTCACTGACTGGCGAGCCATAGCCGTTGCACGTCGTTATCGTCCCGTATCTTTTACTTTTATGATTCTTCTTCTTCTCCGTCAACCAAATAAAACCGGCCAAGTGCGTGGCGGGCCACGCGCAGTGTAGGGTTCCGTAGTCACAATCCTCGAAAAACAGATATAACTCCTTAACCTGTGAACCCTACTTAGCCGTGATAGTTTTCTTTTAAAATTGATTGTATAGTATACTACCTACTGCTGTGAATTTTTTCAAGTTCCTATATACTGCCATTTGGCTGATAGAGGGGAGGACACTTGACTCTCATAAAAATTAGCACTTCAAAACATCATATTTTACAAACGGATCTAGAAATCGAAAAATGATGTTATCACACCCACAGTATTTTTAAAAGACCTATTCAACGATACCCCACACTATGGGGTAGACGAGAAAAAAATATTCATCCCCACTTTACATGTAGGGGAGCTACCCTAAAAAAAAATTATCAAAATTTTATTTCACCACTTTGTCGGCGTAATTAATAATATGCCAAATTTCAGATTTCTAGCACTAATAGTCTCTGAGATTAACCGAGGGCGGACGGACAGACAGACGGACGGACATGGCGAAACTATAAGGGTTCCTTGTTTACTACGGAACCCTAAAAACGGACATAGATCTTTCGAAGAGACTTCCACAAGCCTTGGTCTTGCGCCGCTTGTATTTAGCGACTCCCTGCTTTTTATTTGACGTCGTCTATCCACCTAGTGCGATAATTATCTCTTTTCTAATCATAAAAATATAAATTAAGTATTAAAACATAAAGAACATTATTTTATATAATAAAAAATAAAATTATTTTGCTGTTATCCAATACCTACATATGCATGCTGCATATAAGTTTATATCATACAGAATTATCTGTTTTAGCGTATTACAGTAAAATAAATTTGTTTTTCATCGTGTACCTACACATATTATGGGTTTCCGCAAAGTAACGCCTCTATTTAAAATTATTTTTAAGTATTACAATTACGTATTACTGATGATCAAAATCCTTGGCTTTTGAATTGCATTAAGCGACCACAATTCGTTCTAATTAGTAAGCAAGAGATCCTAATTAATACGATTTGGCATCACTTGCGCCGACTGCCGCTAACATAAACGACCCCGATAACGTTCAATCCTTTTAATGAAACTTAAAGATTTATTACGTATAAGAAGTTTAATTCATTTCGTGTATCATTTTAAGGATTCAAAAATGTTTAGATCAATGTTTTTCCTTTCCGTCATATCAAAACATCGGTTACTTAATATAATAAAATTAATGATTAAGTAATAAGTATAAAATTACTTTATTTCCATTACTTACTAAAATTTTCTTGAGTGTTTGCGTAAGGCCAAACGCTGCTGCTAAAGAGATTTCCATTCGGTACGAGTAGTCATAGACCAACTACGCTACATTGAATAAGAATTTGAATATTCTATTTTCGAAAATCATGTGAGTCTAAACCTGTCAAAGAGATATTTTTAAACGTCAGTGATAGATTATTTCTGCATTTTTAATCCGTTAACTAATGTTCAGACATATAATTTCATTAGCAAGCAGAACAAAAGCATTCCCAATTGGATTGTCAACTGAGTTAAGCGAGCACAATTCGTTCTAATTAGTGGTAAGAGGTTCCAATTAACGCGATTTGACCAGTTACACCGACTGTCTCGAGCACAAAAATGAATAAAAATGACAAATATATTACAATGAATATAGAATTATTTTGCTATAATCCGCAAACAGTGACAAATTTGTAGGCACAACACAAATTCACCACAACCTACAAATTTGTCACTGTTAGCGGATTATAGCAAAGTAATTCTATATTCATTGTATATCATGGAATTCCGCAAAGTAACGCCTGCTTCCATTCAACAAATATATTATACAAGCGGACACCCGCGACTTCGTTCGCGTGGATATATATTGGTTTTTTAAAAATTGGAATCGTTTTGTATTTTCTAAGCTCCTTTGAGCTCGTATCATGCTAAAACTGTTAAAAGTTCACTGGCGGATGTTTAGGTAGATCAAAATATAAACATCCGCCAGTGAAAGTCCCATCAAAATCGATCCAGCCTTTTAGAGATCAGACGGTAATCTTTAAAGTATCTACTTTCTAACAAAAAAAAAAGAATGAATGAAATCGGACCACGCGTTATTGAATTACAGCTAAATACACGTTTTGACTTTCATCCCCTCTCCCTAGTTAACCGTGCTGAATTTCGGGATAAAAAGTATCCTATATGTTACTCCGTAGTATGAACTTAAATCGTACCAAGTTTCGTTTCAATCCATTCAGTAGTTATTGCGTGATGCGCGTACAAACATACAGACAAACAGACAAACAGATAAACAGACAAACAGACAAAAATTTCAAAAATAGCTTTTTTACATTCTATTACTTATCCATAACATCCCCCGTTATTATTTTGCAAAAATCTTTTATGTACAGATACGGCAAGTTTACGATTTTATTATATGTACCTATAGAATAGAATAGATATAGATAATAGATTATGTATACCAAGGACCTATAGTTATGAAATTAGTACTTTGTCCGTTTATTTGTTCTTTGTATATGTGTGTGTTCTGCCATAACTGCACTATCTACATCGAAATCGTCAATCAATCAAATTATTTTATTACCTACCTGTAGATGACACGAAACGACCTGCGCTTTCCATTGGATGGGATAGTATAATATTACCCACTTGAAAATGTCTCTCAAGAATTTGCCATAAATTACCTATATGAATTTTGATAACATAACTAATATGTCTCTATTCACTTTAATAAAAACCACGGAAATCCTATAAACATCATATCATAACAGCGGGTCATAGAGGGGCTTGCATTATAAAATAATTCAATAGGAATACGAAATTATTTATGAAATTAAAAAAAATACCGAATATTATTTTTAATTAATCGATTGATGAATAAGTATGTATGTCAATAGTATTGTAGTAGGTAGGTATTAGGGGATTATATGTATTTAACTAGATGATGCCCACGGCTTCGCCCGTGTGGATTTAGGTTTTTAAAAATCTCGTGGGAACTTTTGATTTTCCAGAACAAAAAGTAGCTTATCTGTAGAAACCCGTCCCCAAAACGGAAAAATCCCGTGGGATCCCCACGATTTCGGAATACAATTCCTTACAGCATCAGGGTTGAGGAGTTGGATATGTACCTACTTGAGTTCATTCAACGATAAAGTCTTTAATTGGTATCCCCAATATCAATTTAAATAACCGAAAGTTTCTAAAACCCTTTAGAAACTTTCGGGGATTAGGTCCCCTACAGCATCAGGATTGAGGATTGGAATCCAAATTTTTTACAGAACAGGGTTGCAATGTTTCTCTATCGATTAAAAAAAAAATTACGCAAATCGGTTCAGAAATCTCGGAGATATCGGTGTACATAGGTAGAAAAACACAACTCCTCCTTTTTTGAAAGTCGGTTAAAAAAGTAGCCTATGTTACTCCCTGGTTAATTCTCTACTTGTATGTGAAGGTCCCGTCAAAATCGGTTCAGCCGTTCCGGAGATTAGCCCGTTCAAACAGACAGACAGACAGACAGACAGACAGACAGACAGACAGACAAAAATTTAAAAAACGTGTGATTCGGTTATGGTAGCGTTCAAATAACCATATGAGCTTAATATGAGGTAGTTATTTCGATATTACAGACAGACACTTCAATTTTATTTATTAGTATAGATAATGGAACAGTATCTGTTCCTAGTTTGGTTTAATACTTTGAACCAGTAGGTTTAAACTATTAAGCCTTGCAAGGGCCAGATCGGAATCGTATCGGCTATCAGTCGTCGGGATATAATAATAACCCTAATGATACCTTTAGGGAAAAGGTGTTAAAACGTTTATTGAAATACGTCAAAAATTGAATTAATAGCTTTTTAACAAGCCGACGACGGCTCGGTTAAAGCATTTCGTTTTTTTTCAAAATCATTTTAAATTGAACGGTTTTTAAATTATATATCCATTTTTATTTAAAATTACTTTACATAGTGTGGGAGGGTAAAGTACCTACGGCTAAAAACATTAATGGTAACTATATTTTAACCTATATAACTATTCCGATATAATTAAAGTTTCCAAGTGCCTAACAAGATAATTTTGTCATCAAAATCTAATGCACGATTTTTTTTTTACAACCCTTTTTTCAAATGATTACCCATAATTAAGAATTAAGTATTTTTACATCAAATTTGTTCGGCTCTGGAACTCTCTCCCTCTTCATATTAGATATATTTCATGTTAAGTTTTTATAAAATCAATATCTATAAAAATAATAATATTATAATTGAAGTAGATGATATTTATTTTTGATTTCAAAATAACTGCCATTAATTAAACTCAAGGTTGAAGCTTTTGAATTGAAGCTCAAGGTTGCAAGCAATTAAAAATACATATATATACCGATTTAAAAAAAAAAAATCATGTGTGATAGTTCACAGTTCGAAAGATTGAATTATAATTTGATCAAAATAGGTTCCCCTATAGCCAAGTCACTCGTAACTTGTCTTAAATCTAAGTTGACAGCTGTTACAGCCAGCAAAAAATAAGCTCAGCTTTGCATTTGTGAACTACAAATGGGTATCAAAAAGCAATACAACTTCAATCGGTACATTACACGAACATAAACTTATGCCTCGCGGACTGGTTATAACCAAAGACGACAGCATCGCGAAATCAGATCCAGCTGAAAATCTTTAAATATTGGAAACCGCGAGCTGCACATTAATTTTACGTAAAATATTTAGATATTCAAATACAATCTCAAAGCTTTTTATACTGCATTCGAAAGGTTTCTTTCTCAACGTATCGTGTAGCACTGATTTAATGATTTAACTTATGTGTTAATATCTTGATCACGGTGACTGGAAAGTGCCGTTTCATTATGATTATATATCGACAGACGAACACGCTGTCATTGTGGTTCATTAAGTGAGGGGTAACCATCGAAGTGTCAGTATTTAAATTCATTTAATTGACGATTCCTGTAACTGCTATAAAATTCAGCGACCAGCAGAAACCGTTGCTCCCCGCCCCGAGAGGTTTGGAACCAGCGTCGTTAATTTTAGGGAACGGACAAACTGACCAACTTCAGGGCTACCCTTATGATAGAATTAACCAGGACACAAATTCTCAGAAAAAAAAAACTAAATTTTACACTAAATGTAACCCGATCTAAGGACCCTGACGTTGTGTGTCAATCAAAAAATTTCAAGCAGAAATGTAGACAATATTTAAAAGTTTCAATATCCAGGTTAAAAACGATAAAATTTCTTTTAAAAGGTCAATGAATTTCAACTAAACAAGTATGAAATACAGCCTATCTGGACAGGTGACAGCCCTAATTATTGTGACTGCGTCGATTTATTATTAAAATCAGGCTGTCGCGCGCGCTTCCTGCTCCCAAATTGCTTATAAAATTGGCGACCGCTCGTGCCGTTGTTGATACCAAAAAAAGACACGAGTTTATTTTTCAATTATGATCCAAGATTGTTGTATAGAGAGCAATTTATCTTGCGTGCCGATACACAATCTGCGTGGAATCTGCGCGATACAATGTAACGGTAAAAAATTGCCAGCAATTATTTATCGTGAATAATTAGCGATTATTACGGAATCATTGGCGTATCAGCGGGACTATTAACACCTGAAGCTTTTTTTTTGGAAATTTTTCTTACTCACGAGTAGCTCAGTATCATTTAAAACGAGATCTTTGCCTCCAATACCAGAGCTGATATTGATGCCTGACTTCTGAGTGCCAGCACAGAGAAAACATTGTGTTTTAGGGAAAGCATACTTGGGGCATTCAATAGAAAAGTATCCTGTTTTTCTTGTAGGGATTGCTTGGCAAATCTTGTAAAGATCTGCATGCCTTTGGATATTAGCATAGAAAAAAATAATTTTACTAGATTTTACAAATACTTAATTAGGTTTTTTTTGGGGTATTTTTTTAATTACTTTTTTATAGGTTAAATATAAAATTAAAACCTTCACGATTTAATACTGTTTCGTGGAATTTCATTTATGCAGCCTTCCAGCAATTTTCAAAAAATCTTTTCCTAAACCAACAATAATCAAGAATCCGTTATTCAACCCAGGACATCATCGTGAAATGAGCATTGCGATCGCTACACCGTAGTGTCATTAACTCGTTTATGTCTATCAGAACTAAAACCGGAAGATACGCCACATTCCACACCATACTCCAAATTCGAAGAAAACACTGATTCGAATTTCGGAATGTAGCCCTTTTTATTTTATTAATTAGAAATTATGCAGAAAAGTTCCGGCAACCGCAGCGGACCGGTTCATTAGTTGCGTATGCGGCACGTGTTACATATGCATATCCAATAAGCTAATCGCGGGGCTCACATTTTGTCATTAGAAATCTGTGACAAGTTTGGCAAGAATGTTTCGGACTGAAGGCTTTGGGGACGCACGTGCGGTCAGTGCGTATGCGCAGATGTAGCGCGACACCTGCCTTGACGCCGGCGGATCCCTTTCACACCTATCGGAAACTGTATATCTATCCCTTTCCCTTAATGAGCACTTTTAATTCCAACAAAGTATACGTAAGCGCGGTACCCAGATCAGCGCCACCGCGTTTTACTTTATGTGACCTGTTTTTTAATGATATGGTCTAAAATAGGTTCTTAACTCTCATTAGTATTCTTGGCGCGAGCGTTTCAACCCTGCAGTCTATGGGCATGTTTAAAAATATGCAGCCACCGACGTGTTTGGGAACATGTTTTAGACCATACTGCTATATTTGGTCCTCCATTATTTGTCCGATCATCATTAAGCGGCAATTCGAAACTGTCAATGACTGGTTTGTACTCATCGTTCTCATTATCGACGAACGAGATAAAATAATAATCAATAAAACAATGCAACTCAGTTTTTTTTTGTTTTAACACAAGATAATTGTACCCATTTTAATAGTTAACTATAACAATAAGTCTTGTATTACAATTATTCTAAGGAGATGGTCGATGGATTCTGAAGATAGATGGAAAAATTAATTTATTACAAGTATAAACTAGAAATTCACCTTTCAAACAAAAAAAACCGCATTCAAATCGGTTCATTCGTTTGAGCGCCACAGGGGAACAGACAGACACACACACACACACATACACACACACAGACACGTCAAACTTATAACACCCCGTCGTTTTTGCGTCGGGGGTTAAAAATAGTCCATGGCAAAAATTTGTAGATACCAAGATCTGCTTGTTTGTGTTTAATTAACTATCTAAAGCTCTGAAAAGTAGTGAAAAAAAACTATAAATAGCACGGAAGAGAAAAAGCAGATAGGCATAAATTGTACTTCATGCTAGACCGTACCGTGTCCGTGTGGCCGGTCCGTGAACGATTGTTTAATAAAACTATCGCTCACTGTTTGAGGAAGACCAAGACCCTTCTTCGGTCACTAAACCAGGGAAGGTTTACTTACCCAAAGTGGGTCTTGGTTTCCTACTCTAGAGTACTACTATCTACTAAAACCTAGTCTAGAGTACCTGTTAAGACCCTCTTTGGGCTGTCACTACTCTAGCGGCACGCTATGATGGCCGGTTTGACGTTTGTCCGCTCATGAAGTTCCGTATTAATTGATAACGACTTTGAAGGAAATAATTGTATTACTTTATTGACGATAGTGATGTGCAAAGATTCATAAATTTTATCGAATGTAGTTTTAGGTTTAGGACTCAAAATTTATTTATTAAATTGATTTCTTAAATGTATACAAGTGTAGAAAAATCAGTTTGCACCATTTAAGGGGTGAATGTACTTGTGAATATGAACAATTTTCACTATGTGGACAAACCTCTGAAATCGCAAAAAAATATCAATAAATTTTTAAAAATGGAATCTAATACGATCGTCACATAGGATCGCTGGCTAGCACAACTACTACCTCCGGCAAACTCGCGTCAATGCTCAATGCAAAACAAAGCAGTTTCGAATTGACGTTGCTTCGAAAAGTATAAACTGTCAGTGCAATGCGATTGTGATATAGTTTTGACCTGGCTTTGGATTTCAAATATTGATACTGCATTACTGTTGACCCTTGCTCGTTAATTTGGACTCTGTTCAAGCCCTTTGTTGTGGATTTCGTCGATATGACCGAACGTACGCAGAGAACTGTTCTAAATAGTCAGACACGTGAGTTCGTAATACGCCTTCGTAACTATTTCGATCGTGAAGCTCAAAATGGAGGGCCAATTTTACCTATAACGTCAGTGGTTGAACGCGTAGCTGATGCGCTTAATATTGGACAACGAACTGTTAGACGGATAACTAAAAAAAAATATGGCGAGACTGGCACAGAAGAAAATAAACTTCACACACCAAAAAAGAGAAAACGAGCAAAACCAGTCGTAGGCATCGATAGCTTTGATGCCGATGCTATCCGAAGACACGTTTACGGCTACTATTTACAGAAGGAGTATCCAACAAGAAAAAAGTTGGTGCATTCACTGAAGGAAGCTGGATTATTCTTCGGTGGGGAAAGTTCTTTAACGAAGATTTTGAAGACCATTGGATTTCGATACAAAAAATGTAACAAACGCAAAATATTGATGGAAAGATTTGATATAGCGATGGCAAGGTATACTTTTTTACGGCAAGTGAAAGAAATCAAAAATTGGCAAAATGTTGTGTTCTTGGATGAAACATGGCTTAATGCTAACCATACTGTAGGCCGTTCTTGGAACGATGACACAGCAGCATCTACTTCCAAAGTTCCTGTAGGAAAAGGATCGCGACTTATAATTTGTCACGCCGGAACCATCAACGGGTTTGTCGAAGGTTCTCTCATGGCTTTTGCGTCAAAAACCACTGGAGACTATCATGAAGACATGAATGGAGAAAAGTTTACTGAATGGTTTACCTCAATGTTGTGTAGCCTCCCTGAACCATCTATTATAATTATGGACAACGCCCCATACCACTCGATGCAAATTGACAAGCCACCTGCCCAATCCCAAAAGAAAGCTGATATCGTCGCATGGCTTCGTAAAAATGGCGTAGATGCAAACATGAATATGTTAAAAGCGGAATTAGTACGTCTTTTAAAAGAAAACAAACCAACCAAGATCCGATACGTCATTGACGAAATAGCATTAGAACATGGGCACAGAGTTATACGGTTACCGCCTTACCATTGTGAGTATAATGCGATTGAGTTGGTGTGGGCTCAAATTAAGGGATATGCTGCAAGACAATACAGAACCCCCATTTACCACAAAAAAAATGCTAAAATTATTAGAAGAAGCTTGTGAACATGTGACTAAAGGAGACTGGGAAAAGGTTGTGAATAGAACTGTTAAATTAATAAGGGAAGATTATGAAAGAGATGTGAAAATAGATAATATTATAGAAAACGAACATATAATTATTAATGTATGTGATGATAGCAGTGACGACAGTGAAAATAGTAGTATGGACGAATCTGATTAATTATGGCCTTTTGTGGCACCTTTTTTGGTATCTTTTGTATTCATATGTTTCTTGTGTGCATATAAAGTATGTATATTCATTTTCGTTCAAATATTCAGTTCGTTCAAATAAATTAAATAAACATATACATTTTTGTTTTATTAAACCTATTTAATCAGGTACAAAAACAAAACTTAATTGTTTTTTGTTCGAGAATAAATTGACATTCCACATCACTATTGTAATGTGTCAAACCGGCCATCATAGCGTGCCGCTAGTGTAATGTCTTTCCAGCACCGCTTCACGTTAATTCTTTTGACGGCTTTTTGAGAATTTTTATTTTTCTTTTCTTTTTTTTTAAATAAAAATAGAGACTTGCACATCTTTACACGCTACATCCAGCACGAGTCTTTTCCACCCTCTTTAGAGTCCAAGCCAACGGCATCTCGCCAATTTGGTCTCTGCAATAATCTTTTACTTAACTAACCCGCTCGAACTTAAGTACCTACTAAGTAACTACTAATAAGACCTTATGTCTTATTTCTATCCATTGTTATTTATATCGAAAGCTGTGATAGCCTAGTGGTTAGGATAGATAGATAGATAGATAGATTCCTTTATTTGCATAGATTGGTACAATGGTGTTATGTTAAATATATTAGAACTACAATCTGCCGTGGGTCGGCATGCAAAACTGCAAACAACAACTGCATGCAAAATTAACATAATTACTTATTCTAATTTTAACTAAAATACAATAATTATTACATTCAAAACATGAAAACGGAAACATGAAAACATAGGACGACCGACTTCTACTCGGAGGTCGTGGGTTCGATCCCGGGGCACGCACCTCTAACTTTTCGGAGTTATGTGCGTTTTAAGTATTTAAATATCACTTGCTTTAACGGTGAAGGAAAACATCGTGAGGAAACCTGCATGCCTGAGAGTTAGTTCTCCATAACGTTCTCAAAGGTGTGTGAAGTCTGCCAATCCGCTTGGCCAGCGTGGTAGACTATGGCCAAAACCCTTCTCACTCTGAGAGGAGACCCGTGCTCTGTAGTGAGCCGGTAATGGGTTGATCATGATGATGATGATGATGATGATGTTATTTATATGCCATTAAAATATAGTTTTATCATTATTTTGTGTAGCATTTTATTTGAGACCTTATTTGTGTGACATTCTAAGTAGTTACCGTATCTTGGCATCTTTGCACACAGGGACCATCTAATTTGACGTCACAAATTGCGCTGGGTAAAATACTCGTACGATTTAAATGAAAGGGCCCAATATTGATAAAACAGGTAAACCAACGAAAATAACGGTTCATTACAAAATTAGCCACACCCGAGGGGAATGGGTTGGCAACAAAGATTCCTGCGTATGTGATTTAGAAGTTGATTAATGACATCGGTATGACAAAAGCCCAGCATGATATTACCTCTCGCTGAGTAAATTAGAGTCGCGGGTCTACGGGAGCGATTCGTAGCTACTATTACTCGCATATTTTGTATCTAACACGTTATTAAAACTCCCAATAGGTAGTTGATGTTTGTCATATTATCTGTTGAATGGTAGATAATAATGCCTTATTTGTTTACTGTTCCACTTTCATTATTTCACTATTGACCGACAATGTTCTCACCATTGATATGATTGGCTCTCTGAGTTTATCTTGTGTGTGTACTTATAATCATTAGTAAAATTTAATGATCTTCAACTTAAAAAAATTTATCATGTTTTTAGTTACTATTTTTATTGATGAAGAAGAATGAGAAGAAAAGCTGTAAGTACAACTTGCGATATCTGATTTCTACGAATATGGTGATAATTCGGTGGTATACCATCTCTAAATTGAACTAAATTCTAAAACTAAGGTTATCATTTTCCGCAGGGATAATTGTTAAAAGGACATCAGTAGTTTTATACCTGAAATAAGTAGTAGTTTGTAAACAAAATTAGCAACATCGTCAACCGTTCGGTTTCTAGTAGCAGAGTTACTACGATCGAAAAGTGAAACTCAATTTGAATAGTTTCTCGAAGGTAAAACTCCTCATAAGTACCTTAATTAAAGTACTACGCAATGAAACTAACCGCATAATTAGTTTAACACACAAGCAGAAATAATATTAAGAATATGCAATTTAATAACATTGCGTAGCAGTACTGAATGCCATTAAATGTTTCACATAATATAACAAGCGTACGGATGAATTAAATGCCACACAGGATCAAGAGTTTTACTGCATCTTGAAGACTTCCCATTAGACTTAACTTAACCTTTTAATTTAAAATCGTTAAAATGTTACGATTATTGCCCATACCAAACATCGACAAAAAAGTACAACACGGGATGATACGAAAATGAGATTTCTACACAACTCAATCCATAGTGTTGACCGCTATTGAAAAAGTCACTTTTTTACTAATAAGCCTAATTATCTAATTAAATATATCTCAATTATGTAAAAATGTCACTGCTGACAATTTATTTTTATGAAAGTTTTTAAAAAGTACAATAATTTTTGTATACGTATTTGCGTCACGTTTGTTACCGATGAGCAATGTCAGAAGTAGGTATAATATAAACATGAAAATCCAAAAAAAAAGATAGATGGAAATCATACCTATATCTATAACATTAATTAAAATGCATGTACCGATTTGTTTGTAAATATTAAATCCGATACTGTAGTCACACGCTAAAATTACAATTTACATAATTCATTCTTATAGATAGTTCACTATCAAGCTTTTTAATATTATATTTTTCAGTTTGTTTGTGATGGGTATGTAAATATAATATAGAAGTTATCGATTATGTACCTGCAAGACCACCGAGAGAGGTGCCCAGCAAAATTCGCTGAGACGTTACAATTTAATTAAGAGCTCTGTTCTAATTAATACTTCCCTCACCACTTTGTACACTTTACGTACGATTGAGCATCAGCTCGTTAGGGTTCCGTACCTACACGGTAAAGAAGGAACCCTTATGGAGGGACTTTGTCCGTCTATCCCTTATCCCAACTTTATTGCAAATGAAAGAATCTTAGAATAAATAGGTAAAGAAAGGCAGTCGTCGACGCGGCGATAAGCCGTTTTTAGCAAGCCTAAAAGGCTATCGTCGCGTCAGTGCTCAAGGTACTCATGCGCTTGTGTGCGTGTCGGCAAATGTAATTACAGGGCACACATGGGTTGGTTTATAGCTTACGTTTCGAGCGGAAATTTGTTAGAAACTTCCATTCTAAGCGTAATAGTTCGATGGAAAGAATGTAAAAAATATTTTCTTTCATGGCAAAGTGGCCAAAATGAAGGATTATCCCTAAATTTTAAAGTTGAGTTACCAGGTCAAGTGGGGCATTTTATGAAAAGGCTTCAGTTGCACATATAAATAGCATAATTAGAATACTTTCGTATTTCTTTTTAGGCATAATTTTTGACTTATCATGAAGAATTTCAAAAAATACCTTACCTTAATAAGCTTACAATGCGAAAAATTTGAAATATTTAAAATTGATAGAACTACAGAAGAAGAATATTTCAGAATAAATAAAATGATGTCCCGGATTTAGCACAGTTTTTTTAGAAATGACCAATACTCATTAAATAAACAAAGTTAGTTATGCGGTGCCAAACAAAAGGGATTTATTTTCGAGGCAGTCGAATAATATAAACCAAATAACGATTTATAATATTTCCTCATAAGTACGGAACCTTCGGTACGAGAGTTTGATTTGCTTTTATTTAGGAAACAAACCAGCCTATCAAAAACAAGCATTTTTAAATGTTCAACAAAGCGTTTTTTGTATAAAAAGTGGTTAGAGTGACAAAATTGTCTCGCATGAAAAGTTTGGAAAAAATTAGATCTTACGGCATAATTTAATATAGTTTACCGCTGATTTAGATAACGAAAATTGCTGTTATTGTTAACTTTGACAGCTATTTTATATTTATTGCTAACTAGGTATAATTTCGTAATGATCAATCATCATTCGTGAAATGGTCGCGCATCGCTGATGGCAGCAACCGGCGCTACGTAGACTAATACATTAATGCTACTTAAGTTTGTTAAAGTATTGATAATTTTATCAGTAGCCGTTTGAATGTGAGAAAGAAACTATTAAACTGGTTTGGTGGAGTATCACTTATCGCTACAAGTAGATATTCAAATTCGTTATCACAATAAAAGTCTTCCCAAGCACTCATCCGGAGCACAGAATAAATGATCAAAATTTTATCAAAAAACGATCTCCGCAGCCACCGGGTAAGTGATGTCTTAATAATGACACAAGGTTAAAATATCACGAGATGCATCTCAACTACATACTGAACCCGGTCCGACGACAAAGGCGCACTGCCCCAAGTATTTTGTCACTGTTTGATCCAATCGTTCGGTAGGCAAGAAATATCTACAAAAACGTACACCGACATCCGAAAAGGGTTGAAACAAATTTTTATTAAAGGCATGCGATTATCTGGGCACGATAAAAAATCTAATAAGGCCGGCGAACGTAGTTGTTAATTCCACCTTCAAATACCACTCAGTAGTTAATATTGATGTACAATGTCACGAAAGGATCTTTAATTAAATAAATAATGTCCATTATTAAGTCCACGTTATTACGTATTACTGTCGTAAGTCAATATAGGACCCAAAAAGAAGGAGTGAGAACGATAAAAAGAAATTAAAACACACACAAAATAATACAGTTCATAGAAACGTGTAATTTAAAATATTTCGAGTAAGACATCAAACCAATTGTTTGAAAAGAGTTTTTATGGATCAATGATGTTGTTATTTTTAATTGAGCAGTGGTATTATAACATCTGCGTCTTGGGGTTAGGTGAAATTGAAAATTTTTATGTAATTTTTGTTCAAACATTTCAAAATCCATAACATATTTGAGAATGTTGTAAAAATATTTTTTGTATAATATATTGAGAATGTTTCGATTATTTTCATAATAGTAACATTTTATTTTATCACTAATGTTTCTCAACATAATTTCTTGTATCTATACGTTCTACTACATGAAGTTATTTCAAAAGATACTCAATCTTCTTTTCGTTTAAAATCAGAATATATAAATATTGCATTTCTGGTATCATATCTTATACTGATATTTTTATATCCCGCCACCCAACGTGCAAAACCGTTGAATGAAATATCAATTAGAGGAGTTTTCGGAGTGAAAAAAACTACCTTCACTTCTCAATTTACTAAGTGAATTCATTCGTGTATATTGTCGTATGTCATTTACTGTTTTTGCATTAACTCGGTTTGGGCGGTAGGGTAATAAGGAAAGCAACATGTTTATTGCGATGTGCTTGTAGCTTCCTTAAGATTCATCTGTTTTATTTAATGTGTTGTATTCCTCTATATATTAATTTACGATGCACAACTTTCGTTTTTTTTAATTCTAGCTCTTGACTGTGATCTCGCTTGTGGAAAGCGATAAGTATAGTCTATGGTGGCAGAGGTCTAACTTGGAAGGGGTATATCGGGTGTATGGGGAACGCTCTCGGAAACGAAGACTACTGATGATTATTGAGAAGGTACTATTAAAAAAACGTACAAAAGCAGTTTTTGCAAAAATAATACCTAATTGATTTTTTATGCAATACCTGTTTTGGGGGGTTAAAAAGAACAGTAACTGCAAAAAAATATTTCCTATATTTTTTAAAGTTTCTAACGTATTTCAAATAAAATCAGCTGACGCTGGTGGTCAATGAACGTTGTGTGACCTATTTACATATCGTTAGGTACCTACGAAATCGCGCGCACGCCAAGGCCGATACCTATCCTATTAAGATTATGTTTAGGTAGTAGGTATAATAATTACGCTAAGTTTTCGGAAGCGGTCTCCTTATACCCTATATAGCCGTTTAATTGAAAATTAAGCCCATACTCCTAAAGATTTACATGCAAATCTTCCGAGAAATGTGTGACGGAACCGTAACCACATATTACGTAGTCCGGCCAGGCCAGCCTGTAGAGTCTTCGCCTTAAAAGTGTGAAGTGTAAAAGTTTTTAGTCTCGCGACAATGTCGTTCCGAGTGTAAACAACGGGCAATAACACGTATTTTTTTGTTCATTGATTTATTGTTTCAAGTTTCAAAATTTTGTTTTTTGTCTCGCGCCACACACAGCCTTTGTTGTACTCGACTTATTATGCACAGTGAATACCAGTTTCATAAAATTAACATGTGCCTATGGTTAGTACTTTTATTACAACTCCGATATTCTGCATCAGTGTCCTGTTTGCACATCAGAATAATGGGTAAAGATACCTATGAATCTTCATTCTTACTATTCGATGAAACATAATTCTTACTTTTATTCTTAACTAGTGGATCCGGCAGACTTCGTCCTGCCCGGTGGTGACATACCGACATCAGCTTTACCTACCGAGACCCGGTAATTGTGTTTTCAAACCATCCAGGAACCCATTTAAATATACACACAAAATTTCATCCAAATTGATCCAGCCGTTTAGGAGGAGGAGGTGACAAACACACGTACAGAAGAATAATAATATATGTAGGTATGGGTGAGAGAGTTTACTGTATCGACGCGGGATGAGCTATGTTTGACAGTTGCCGAACCAATGAACATTATGTATGGGGAAATGTTTTTACTTTTATTTTATTTTTTTGTCAATTTTTCAATGTTTTTATTAGTTACTAGATTCTGCCCGCGGCTTCGCCCGCGTGAATTTTGGTTTTTCACAAATCCCGGAGGGAATCGTGGATTTCCGACTCCCGTTCCCGCTCCCTTTTCCAAGCTTTATACCCACTTTCAAAGAAGTTTGCTATAGTAATCTACCTATAGCTGTAGATATATATTTCGGTTTTATCAAAATCCCGTGGGAACTGTGCATTTTTCCAGGATAAAAAGTGCATACGCATACAGATGCATGCGACGATTGTAATAATGTGCTATGTGAGCGTGATTTACCTAAGAACAGTCAACGCCATCTATCGCGTTTTTGGAAGTCTATATCTATTTTAGTCCCACAGGAATACTTTTCCGGGATAAAAGGTAGCCTATGTTTTAAGTCAGGGCATAAGCTATCTCCATTCAAAATTTCAGCCAAATCAGTTCAGTAGTTGCGGCGTGATTGAGTAACAAACATCCAAACATCTAAACATCCAAACATCGACACTTTCACATTTATATTATTACTAGATGATGCCCACGGCTTCGCCCGTGTGGATTTAGGTTTTTAAAAATCCCGTGGAAACTTTTGATTTTCCAGAACAAAAGTAGCTTATTTGTAGATAGAAACCCGTCCCCAAAACGGAAATATCCCGTGGGATCCCCACGATTTCGGAATACAATTCCTTACAGCATCAGGGTTGAGGAGTTGGATATGTACCTACTCGAGATCATTCAACGATAAAGTCTTTAATTGGTACCCCCAATATCAATTTAAATAACCGAAAGTTTCTAAAACCCATTAGTTTTGGGGATTAGGTCCCTTACAGCATCAGGATTGAGGAGTTGGAATCCAAATTTTTTATAGAACAGGGTCGCCATGTTTCTCTATCGATTAAAAAAAAAATTACGCAAATCGGTTCAGAAGTCTCGGAGATATCGGTGTACATAGGTAGAAAAACACAACTCCTCCTTTTTTGAAAGTCAGTTAAAAAAGTAGCCTATGTTACTCCCTGGTTAATTCTCTACTTGTATGTGAAGGTCCCGTCAAAATCGGTTCAGCCGTTTCGAAGATTAGCCCGTTCAAACAGACAGACAGACAGACAGACAGACAGACAGACAGACAGACAAAAATTTTAAAAACGTGCGATTCGGTTATGGTAGCGTTCAAATAACCATATGAGCTTAATATGAGGTAGTTATTTCGATATTACAGACAGACACTTCAATTTTATTTATTAGTATAGATTTCCGGGATAAAAGGTAGCCTATGTTTTAAGTCAGGGCATAAGCTATCTCCATTCAAAATTTCAGCAAAATCAGTTCAGTAGTTGCGGCGTGATTGAGTAACAAACATCCAAACATACAAACATCTAAACATCCAAACATCCAAACATCCACACTTTCACATTTGTAATATTAGTAGGAAGGATTATGCTATTCGGGACGGAGACAAATATAACAAATCAAAAACCATGAAAATAGCTCCAGCCGTTCTCGAGTTATAAGTGTTCGAACTAACACGACTTTGATTTATATAATATATAAGATTCATATAAGTATAAGAGTGGCACAAAAAAAAACGTTGATCCAATTGCAGCTGATGAATTAAATTTTTCGAAGGAAAACTTAGATGCGAAATGTTTTTCGATCTACGGTTTAAATAGTTAAGTTTGTATTGATTGGCTAGAACACAAGAATGGAAAACAGCAAAAAATGTAAGAAGTATTAAGATTATCGCATGAAAATATATTATGCTTGTGAAATATTAGAAGCCACAAAACCAGGCACTTGTAATAAAATCTTTCATTATTTAAACTATAACATTGAAATATTGATTTAGTTTAAATACGAATATCAATTTATTCAAGAAAATAACATTTACAGAAACTTTATTATTTTGTAATAACTGATGGGATTAAAGGTGAATGCATACTCAAGGCAAGAACATGCGTACTACTTGTCCGGCTGAATTATAAGCATGGAAATAGGTATACACGTAGTGTATGCACATCTTACATAAATTCCAGTGTACGTGTGTCCGTAATTCTTTTTCTAAACGTCTTGACCGATTTTGATGAAGTTTTTTTTTTTAATTTATGGGGTGATCTGGATGAACTCTGTAAAACTCGCTGTGTTTTTTGTAGCATTTAATGTAACAAAATTAAAATATTTTTGTTTCGTGTAGGTTTAAATAAATTAACTACACAAAGTAGTAAGAAAATAAAATAAACGTTCGATTAAATTAAATTTAAAAATAAAGAAACATTAAATTATTACGTCTAAGTTCTACTTCACCTATCGTTATATTCAGTGTAGAGCGACAAAAGTATTTGCTATACAAATAAGAATTTTTGCCGGACTTATTCCAATTGGAATAAGTACTTAACGTTTTAACAAATGGAATTTACGTTGGCGTTTTTGGAACGAAGTTCCTTATCGCGCGTTGCGAAAGGGGGCTAGACGGAAAAAATTAAGAGAAAAAGTTGTAACGGCACTTTTTGCTGTAGTTGTAAGCCGTGCGGCGTGCGCGTGTTTCTCTGTCTGTCTCTCTCTCTCTTATATTTTCGTTTCGTCTTTCTATTTCGCATTGACCAGTGTGGAACTTCGTTCTATCCGGGTGTCCTTTGACACCTCTCAAGTTTTTTTTATAAAAATGGACATAAGACGATGCGTTTGTTTAATATGTCACCATCTTTACAACGTCAAGTTAAAATAATTGAACCTACATCGGGCGCCGCTGTCTAATTGGCACCTTATTTAAATTCCCTTTGGTCATTTTGGTTGTGATTCCAGTACTTGCTTGTTTTGAATGTTAAGGCGAATTATCCCAGCCGCTATTGCAGAAATATTTTTTTCGAGATGTTTTAATTTTCAGCAGTGAATTTTTTTGCATTTGCTCAGCTTAAGCTGAAGTTGTTACTTACTTAAATTGTACGTAAATCTTTGAGTTCGTGTAAAATTCCTCTTAAAAAGTACTACAAGTTATACTCTGATTTTTATTTCCGTAGAATTCTGATGTTTCTTAATGTTAACAAAGATAAAACAGTTCCCACAAAAAAGATAATAAAAAAACTTACATATAAATAAAAATATACAATTATACATATAATAATATAATAAAATTGCCTCATGTAGATATGACAAATGCCTGACAGATGCTTCAGGTACTTTAGTTTGGGGTGAAATCGAACTTCATGTGGTAACCCTGTTTTCATACAAATAATTCATACGATTTTTAACCCCCGACGCAAAAACGACGGGGTGTTATAAGTTAGACGTGTCTGTGTGTGTGTGTGTGTGTGTGTGTGTGTCTGTTCCCCTGCAGCGCTCAAACAGGTGAACCGATTTGAATGCGGTTTTTTTTTTGTTTGAAAGGTGAATTAGTCGAGAGTGTTGTTAGCTATGTTTGATGAAAATCGGTTCAAGATAGCCGCCGCTACAAAATGGTGGATTACATATTTTATCACAACGTCCTCAATATGGATATCAAAAGGGCTTGACTAGTATTATAGCACTATGCAAATCCAAGATGGCCGCCACCATAAAATGGCGAATGTCGGGGTTTTTTTAAATTTTTAATTTATACTTGTTAAATGACAACTATCAGAATTCCACTGAATTAAAAATCAGACTATAGAAGACAAAATATAAAAATTCGCCTTAAGTTACTTCTTAATTATGACTGGAATTTTTATACTCGGATAATGGTAAGCATCTTTGCTAAGCGGACCGGCGATTTTATTTCCACTTTATAGCAGCAGTATTAAACGTCTCGGCTCCTCTTATGCAAGAAAGACGGGAGACGCGTAATCTTGTTTAAGTGCATCTCACTGGTACCGAGAGGAATAAAACCTTAAGTGTTATGTGGTAAAAATGATATTTTTATACAGTAATTTTGCGGAATAACTTTATTAAAGTCGCGCCGGTAGTAATATTATTATAGAGTTTTATACGAATGCCGTGCGAATCGTTATGTTCTTGTGAATTATTTATTTTTCTATACCAAGTTACTTCGATCAATAATATAAAAGATACATTATGTAGTCACTTACAAAACTTTTTGAAAAAGTTTCTATAAAAATGCGAGACACTACGAGAAATAAGCAAATATATATTTTCCTTCAAATTTATATGTAAGACTTATTGCGTGGTTTAAAGGCCTAATTTTAGTGTATAATACCACTTATATAAATATCTTTTTGTAAATGTCGATATTTCGACTCAATTCCATGTACTCACGATGGGACTAAATAAATATCTACTACATGCCTAATACCTAACCTACCTACCTACTCCATGAAATAATAATATATTTTTAGGGATTCTTACCAGACTTGACCAGACTAATATTCCTCATTTTCAAACTCTCGTACGTATACGGCTTAGGCAGGACATAATATTAAGTGTTACTAACGGGTGAGGTACCAATCTGCGACTTAACATATGTATTTCAGAGGCCTGTGGGGCTATTCTCTAACTTAGTTACCAACTGAAAATTATAGCCACCGAATAAGTTCGATATACATTGCCGCTTTACTGTGTGAAATATAAACAGTGATTTCATTTCACACATTAAAACAGCATTGTATATCGAACTAATTCGTTGGCAACCATTTTCTGTTGGTAACTAAGTTAGGGAATAGCCCCACTGATCATTATGCGATTAATTCATATTAATATTCATTTAAAAATATTACTTTATTAATATATTAAAAACATTAATAGGAACATAACAACCTAATATTCATATTCTTCAAAATATTATTATTCAAATAATTAATCGTAATTGTGAAAACTAATTAGGTGCTCGAAGCACTTTTTCTATCACTTCTTATATCCGCTGTTTTATGGACATCAAAAGTCTACTAACCATATACTTTCCGCTGATCCGTTGGCATGTGGGGGATACCCAAGGTGCGGTAAATCGATTTCTATCCCTATCTACCGGATAATGATTGAAATAGACGTGTTATTTATGCATCATCTATAGCGCCCCATGGCGTCATCATGTTAATTACTCGGAATTTCATCAATACTTTGACTATAACTCACCATAATCATAATGGTAGGAATACGTTTTGTTTACGATTATTACATGTGGTAGCGCGATGGCTTGTGGATTTATTGTGAAAGATAATAATTATAATCGATTTGTATACGATTTCTGTTACAGATACTAGGATAGGTATTGTTTTGACAATTCTGATATTTAGATTATGGTAACGACATTTTTACAATATTTGCGAACTTAGGCAATTCTCAACCAAAATAGACCGTAGCGAAACATGAGACGGTGATAATAAAAAAAAATCCTGGCTGAGTTTGTTATGGGCTCTTCTCAGACCAGGGCGTGTTTGGAACCCTCGTAGTTTTAGTTTTAAGTTTTCGTAGGTAGGTAGGTAATTATCACCTTTACCTCACTTTCATGTACTTCTTAAATTGACGTACACTGTGCAGTGCACCAATTTTGAATAAAACTTCGACTTTTGAGATTACGGAAAACCACCTATTCTAATACAGTTTAAAAGGATTATTCAGATGTGAGGATGAGACCTATCTATTAGCGGCCAGCTTTTTTATGGGCGATATAAATAAGCTCATCAAAATATATTCCTAGAACTTAATACGTCTACAGGTTACAGTTTTGTGTATCAGGAAAAGGTTCGACGCGACGACGTCTCGCGGCGACGCGTCGCGACGATCGGCCGCAGACTTCCGTTTACACATTCATGCATATTAATGATCCACGCACTATACGATTTGAGCTTTTTAATTAGTCGTGATGTCTCAATCAACTCTCTTAAACAATAACCGCCGGTAAAACCCATGTGAACCCGAGATTCGGGATCTATTTTATTTATTTATAGCCCCGTAAAAGCTTAGATTGCTAATTAGTTTTATGGACATCTTATTCCTGGGACGGAACACTTTCAACTCTGAATAGAGATGATCGCTTGACTTCATAAAGTTTTTATCTATACTACCTATCATAGTTTATTAAAATTTATGTTTAATTAACAACGTTTTTTGTTTCCCCTAAAACTTATGCCCTTCGATTAAATAACTGTATGATAACTAAATGGTAGGTGAGGTTTAATTATTTATTAAATAACGTAAATAATAATAAAAGAGGGACGTGTGGTCTGGCTGTGACGGCGTATATTTATATCATACCAGATGGGTGATCTACTTTAGAGGACAGAATTAGATATTAGGTAAGTATAGCTCTACTCTCTCTCGGAGAGAGAGAGAGAGTAGAGCTATACCTAATCGTTAAACTTGAGTCGAAGTCCCGTATATTCTAACCTTCGATTTACCAATCTAAAGCCGAAAAAAATAATATTTAATTCAAAATCTACAGATTGAAGATAATCAAGATAATATGTAGTAGGTATGTAACAGTTTAAGCTTAGGTATAAATAATTAATCAATCAAAATATTGAGATTGCAATTTGTTTTATCAATTGTGTTAGAAGACCTCGTAGAATAACAACACGTAGACTTATTTCACAAGTTTATTCACCAATTTTCGTGGGAAGACTGATTCCCTCTTTTCAACTACCATGCTTTTTATAATCTCGTCATGAACGAACTAAGCCATTTCGTAACAATGTCATGATATAATATGTTCATTCGTCAAAATTCGTCATTGGAATATCTTAATTATTTAAAATATAACTAAGCAAACAAAAATACTTCTTTGATAAACATTTTACGGAATTTGAACTATTATCGATCTTAATAATTATCAACTTAAATAATTATACATTTTACGGTTATGCATTTGATTGAATGGTTGACTTTTAGCATTAATACAATGATAAACATTCAATCAATATGTTTTCTTATTATTATTTCATAAACTCTGTTAATTATCTATATTAGTGTACAATTCATCATTACATTGTTGTCATTGTTTAACACAATTATCACATCATTCATCATTATTTACCTAATTTCTAACATTCGGCCTTCCTGACAAAATAGTTTGTCCTCAAACTTAAATACATAAAAAAGGCATTATTAATCGATAACTTATTCGTATCACATTCGTTTAAAAACATTGTAATCATTTAACATTCATTTAAAAACATTATACATCATTGTGCATATCTACTGTTTAACTATCAATCATTCGACTTTAGAATTAACTAATCTTATCTTAATGCACTTATCTCTTAATATGAAAAAAAACATTTATCATTTCTCTCTTATCATTTCTCTTTTATATATATACATAATTTATACATATATACTCTATTATATAGTTTATCGCTTATACAGTTTCAGTTTATCGTTTATTCAGTTTACCATTGTTTATAAAGTTTATCGTTTATATAATTTTTTTTATCGTTTATCGTTTACATCATATTTTATCGTTTACCGTTTATATCATATTTTATCGTTTACCGTTTATATCATATTTTATCGTTTACCGTTTATATCATATTTTATCGTTTACCGTTCATATCATATTTTATCGTTTACCGTTTATATCATATTTTATCGTTTACTGTTTCTATCATATTTCGTTTACCGTTTATATCCTATTTTATCGTTTACCGTTTATATCATATTTTATCGTTTACCGTTTACATCATATTTTATCGTTTACCGTTTATATCATATTTTATCGTTTACCGTTTATATCATATTTTATCGTTTACTGTTTCTATCATATTTCGTTTACCGTTTATATCCTATTTTATCGTTTACCGTTTATATCGTATTTTATGGTTTATCGTTCATATTGTTTATCGTTTATGTAGTCTATGTCGTTTATTCATTTATGTCATTTATAGTTAAATGTCATTTGTCAATTATCGTGTTATGTTAATTATAGTTTATCAATTATGGTTTATGTCAATTATAGTTTATATCAGTTGTAGTTTATATCAATTATCATTTATATCAATTATAGTTTATATCAATTATAGTTTATATATATTGTCGTTCGTTTATATCAATTGTCATTTAAATATATACCTATATTTTTATTATTATTTTTATTGATGTTAATATTTCGAACCATCACGGTCAATGAGTGTACAAATCCAAGTTTCTATCTGATCTACAGCCCATATATCGTAATAACACTTCATATCTATCATTTTCTAGTATTTTAGTTATCTTTATAAGGCCCTGAATAGATGTAACAGTTTCCTATTTTACCTGTTTAGGAGCACTGAGCATCAAATATTATTCGGTTATAACGCTCCACTTGTCCATTGGGATCTAGGCAAAGCAACCGCATTCAACAATGCGTTTAATATGTGAAATATAACAATGTTTCAAACTCAATGATGAACTTTGGTCAGAGATTAGGTAATCTTGTTACAAATCCGAATGGAGAGAAAATAGTATACCAAAATTTAGTAAAACCGCCAAGAGGCAAAGTACTCATTCTAAATTGGTCCACCGTCACAACATTGGTTCTTTTGAATCATCAATTTAATAAGTACATAAAAGTGAAGTAATGGTGATACTTACTTACAAAGACTTGAAATTGAAACGACGAGATTATCACCATTTCAATATATGGTTCAGTATAAATAAAGTTTGAACTGGCTTGGCTTTTAGAGCTATCTATGCCCATGGTTTTTCTTTGTCGTTAAAATAATATCCTTCACGCTCTATTTTTATTAAATAAGATTTTTCAATTAGTTTGCGTTTTATAAAAATCTTTTATTAATATTCAAAAGAAAATATAATCTTCAAATAGTTTATACTGTCATCAAATATACACTGAAGCTATATATATTTCAATTCATTTAGGTGAAATTCCTATAACGTTGCCGATGTTACAGAAAAATAACCCATGAACAAGTTCAAGTCTTTGCAGTAACTTCTATTATTATTTTTCCTACACATCTCTATTTTCGGGGTTACTATATTTAGAATTTTCAAAGTAACTTATAAAAACAATCGCCTGTTGTTTTATCCGAAATATTACGTTATTTAGTAATACATAACCATTTTGTTAAAATAATATTCATTACTTTCCAGATGAATGGCTCGTTTTAAATTCTGCTACTAACCAAATTCAATTATCGATTTGTACCTTCATACCATTTTTAGTATGAACTTTTTTGATCGGAGAAGTGCAATATGGGCCGTCTGTTAATCATTCTAATTATATATCTTAGCACACTCACTAAACTCGTAAATCCAGAAACATTAACATCACAATTCAACATACCAGACTGCTGTTTCGATCAGTTGCTCATTACGTGTGGACTCCCGGCTGCATCGCCACCCGCACTCCCGGCTGCGTTCCCACTGAAAGGTCGCTCCCGGCTGCATCTCCAGCTGCACTCCCGACTGCGTCACCAACTGCGTTTGCCGGCTGCACTCACGGCTACATCACCAGCTGCATCACCGGTTGCGCTGCGCTGCGTCGCCGGTTGCGTCGCCAGCCGCGCTCCCGGCTGCACCGCCGACCGCGCTCCCGGCCGCGCCGCCGGCCACGTCGCCGACCGCGCTCCCGGCTGTGTCGCCGGCTGTGTCGCCGGCCGCGCCGCCGGCCGCGTCGCCGACCGCGCTCCCGGCTGTCGCCGCCTGTGTCGCCGGCCGCGCCGCCAGCCGCGCTCCCGGCCGCGTCGCCGACCGCGCTCCCGGCTGTGTCGCCGGCCGCGCCGCCGGCTGCGCTCTCGGCCGCGTCGCCGACCGCGCTCCCGGCTGTCGCCGGCTGTGTCGCCGGCCGCGCCGCCGGCCGCACTCCCGGCTGTGTCGCCGGCCGCGCTCCCGGCTGCGCCGCCGATCGCACTCCCGGCTGCGCCGCCGACCGCGCTCCCGACTACGTCGCCAACCGTGTCGCCGACCGCGCTCCCGGCTGTGTCGCCGGCCGCGCTCCCGGCTGTGTCGCCAGCCGCGCTCCCGGCCGCGTTGCCCATACAGGCCCGCGACTGTGATGAGGGCTGGTCAGTGCACCGCAAGCGCACTTGCCCTCTGCAGCTTGTAGCCTCTCGTCAGGCCGTGGTGTGCAAGATAAAATGGTTTATGGTTAGAATTTGAACTACGAAAAGTACTTGGGAATCGATTTAATGCGGGTAGGTAAAAATATTCATCATGGTAATCTAAGTTAATTCTTTTAATTTGATTATCTGCTTTTTTTGTGCTTTTTGTTTAAGAGACATATATAGGGTAGATCGGCGATCACCACTTTTTACTATTAATTCACGCGTGCCAAAATAAACGGTTACGTGTGATACCAAATAACCTCCTTTTTTGATATTTATTTTTAAATATCTGTGTTTAGAGTCAAAAATAGTGAAAAAAGACACTTGTACGGTTATTTTTATGCACTAAAACTATTAATTACATCGAAATATCTATGTGTAACGAGTGTTATTTTGAAAACTTGTTTACACTTGGTAAACAAGTTTGGCACACGTTTTCCTCCCATAAGGCCATTTCCACCGACAATATATTTCTGTGTACTTTCATGATAAGTACCACAAGCACTTAGATTTTAAATCACTTTAGAATTTACACAAACACAGCAAAACAATAGACAAATAAATGAATAAATCACTTGTTACCTGCGTTCAGCGAATCCCACTTCTGATTGTTAGAAGACCTCGTAGAATAACAACACGTAGACTTATTTCACAAGTTTATTCACCAATTTTCGTGGGAAGACTGATTCCCTCTTTTCAACTACCATGCTTTTTATAATCTCGTCATGAACGAACTAAGCCATTTCGTAACAATGTCATGATATAATATGTTCATTCGTCAAAATTCGTCATTGGAATATCTTAATTATTTAAAATATAACTAAGCAAACAAAAATACTTCTTTGATAAACATTTTACGGAATTTGAACTATTATCGATCTTAATAATTATCAACTTAAATAATTATACATTTTACGGTTATGCATTTGATTGAATGGTTGACTTTTAGCATTAATACAATGATAAACATTCAATCAATATGTTTTCTTATTATTATTTCATAAACTCTGTTAATTATCTATATTAGTGTACAATTCATCATTACATTGTTGTCATTGTTTAACACAATTATCACATCATTCATCATTATTTACCTAATTTCTAACAATTGGTGGTAGGGTATCTACACATTTCACTCTACATATTTGGATTAATTTTTTGACTTTTAATCTGTAGATTTTGGATTGTCGGCCGTCATTCGAGTCGTAGATATACGGATCTGGGTCTCCACTGCATTACTATCCCAAGAATCCCCTACCATTATTTATTATTTATTAATAGAAAGATCTTTAGCAATGCGAAATTAAACGCTGATAGAGAGATTATAAATTTGCAAAATGACAGAACAATAGTGATTGAAGGTGCAATTACATATACACACATAATAATATCAAATGTTTATTGTCCAATTATGTTTCTTTAGAGGTGATTGCTACAATTATGTACATACCTACGTTTTAGATCATAAAACAGTGATTGAAGGTGCAATTACATGTACACACATTACAATATCAAATGTTTATTGTTAAATTATGTTTCTTTAGAGGTGATTGCTACAATTATGTACCTACGTTTTAAATTGTAAAATGTTTAATAATGTAATTGTCACTACGGGTAAGATTGTCATATGACTGTCACAAAAATACACACGTATAGAGTGACAGTGACAAAATTGAATAGGTCCTAATAAAACAACAAGGTTCCGTTTATTCTTGAACCGGAACCCAACCTTGTGTATATAGACGTGTAGTCTAGGTAAAAATCGGTTCAGACATTCCGAACTAATCATATAGGTACAGATAGAAAGACAGACAGTCAAAAATTTTAAAAAAGTGTGCTCGTATGGCTATTCGAATAGGTAAAGTTAGTTACTATCTATAGTAATCTTGTGTTAAAATGTGAGACGCGCTCACGTTTCAAATCCTTACTTTAAGTAAAAAGTAACGACACTATGACATCAATTAGGTAATTAGTAATTTTAAAATTCTGTTTCACGAAACCTTGTTTAATGTTTGGTATCGAAAGTTACGAAAGCAAGCGGAACCCTAACAACGAATACGATGACAAATATTATCATGCGATCATTGTACTTCTTTTAGAATCTATTACAAAACAAATCACGTCCAAATCCAAATCACGGAAAGATCACCGGGAACAATAAAATCCGGCGCCAACAGCTCGTCAGAGATTATCACACGTTTCTGTAATGACGGTGAAATTAGTACTACGTGACAATTCAATGACGTGTTTTTGTACAAAAGTAAAAGTTCCGACCACTATTCCATAGTGACGCGTGTTCGGAAGCCAGGAAGGTGACGTGACTCGAATGCTTGAGTGGTTCTGAATGAAATTCTCCTTCCAAATAAGCTGCGTATGAAGCTCTGGTCTTTCGATTGTATTATGAATGAAAAATTTAATGTTTGCATGACGTCAGAGATGATATACGGCTCCGAGACATGGTCGCTTGCTTATAGCCTTCATAAGAAAGCTCAGAATGTGTCAGCTGGCGATGAAGAGAGGTATGTTCGGTGTTTCTCTACGTGATCAAGTCCGAAATGATAACTACAATGACTCTTGAAAGTCAATCTAGTGGGATGTTCGTAATTGTATCACTTTGGAACCCCAACGTCCATCAAACCCCTATACTTGTCCAATTGATATTTCAGCTTCGCAACTCATTGAGCTGTGTTGATTAGCCTGGTTCTATTACGTATCTTCTCATATTTAATCGCACATCTCCACATCTCTCAGGCTATTTTATCTGACCTCTATTTATAGCAGCGACCAGTTGTGAAGCGGCATAAAACCCAAATTAGAAGGTTCATTTTTCGAAATGTTTGCTTTCATTTTCGAAGATTTATGGATGAGTCACCAAAAATGAACCATCTAAACACTGACCGTTCATCGTTCACAGGCACTGTGCCATAGCAAATAAGTATCGTATCGTGCATCGTTCATCGCAAAAATGAACGATGAACGGGGCACCATTTAATTTGGGCTTTGTAGGCCACCGGCAACACGCATTATATACACATAATATTATGTAATATGTATATTTGGTTCAAATAAAATAAAAGTTTTAGCAGCCATTGCAGCACGCAGAGGCCACAGCCTAGGTTAGACAAATTTTACAGTGAAAATATTTTTTTCTAGTCACATAATCCTAAGCTATTGCGAGAAAAGATTTTTTTCAGATTCGAATCTCATGATGGCTATCGCTTGTATGACAAATAAACAAACATAGAATCTGTTTCCATTGAATCCTAAAGTAACATGACGACACATATACGATAACATGATAATTAAAATTAGTGTTTTTACTTTATAGCAGAGATAACAGAGATTATTATATCATAAGTAAAACCTTGCAAAAATTTAGTCTGGATTTGTAATTTCTAGTAGCTAGTGCAGACGCCAAAGGTAGTTAAGCACACAATACATGAAGGTTGCATATTAAATGAGCTCAGTAAGGCTCAAAGAATAATATTTCAGAATAGAATAGACCATTTAGACCGAGTAGAAATTATATGTATGTAGGTACCTATATATTTTTGCTTTTTGTCTGTGAGTCTGCCGTAAGCTCGACTTTCCATACATATGGTTTAGATTTAGATACTATATGACGGATCGATGTCAAACTACTTGCAAAGTTTGAAGTCTTGGACGTAATTTCTAAATCAAAGCAAAAATACCTTTGTACGGAAACTAGAGCTTACCTACTGTAGACTTAAAGCCCAATTCGCACATAGCAGTGAAGCATGAGTACGGACGCAGTTTCGGCACAATGAAAAATATTCTTTCACTAGATGATGCCCACGGCTTCGCCCGTGTGGATTTAGGTTTTTAAAAATCCCGTGGCAACTTTTGATTTTACAGAACAAAAAGTAGCTTATTTGTTAAGTAACCCGTCTCCAAAACGGAAAAATCCCGTGGGATCCCCACGATTTCGGAATGCAATTCCTTACAGCATCAGGGTTGAGAGGTTGGATATTTACCTACTCGAGTTCATTCAACGATAAAGTCTTTAATTGGTACCCCAATATCAATTTGAATAACCGACAGTTTCTGAATCCCATTAGTTTTGAGGATCAGGTCCCCTACAGCATCAGGATTGAGGAGTTGGAATCCAAATTTTTTATAGAACAGGGTCGCAAAGTTTTTCTATCGATTAAAAAAAGAATTACTTAAATCGGTTCAGAAATCTCGGAGATATCGGTGTACATAGGTAGAAAAACACAACTCCTCCTTTTTTGAAAGTCGGTTAAAAAAGTAGCCTATGTTACTCCCTGGTTAATTCTCTACTTGTATGTGAAGGTCCCGTCAAAATCGGTTCAGCCGTTCCGAAGATTAGCCCGTTCAAACAGACAGACAGACAGACAGACAGACAAAAATTTTAAAAACGTGTGATTCGGTTTGGTACAGTTCAAAGAACCGTATGAGCTTAATATGAGGTAGTTATTACGAAATTACAGACAGACAATTTTTTTTATGAGTATAGATACATTCTCCATGAACGCGTTCACATTCGTCCGTATACTGATACGGACAGGTGTGAACGCGCAGTTATGACAACGCAGTTTTTCAGTTCATAGAGAATGATATATTATTCACTGTGCTGGAACTGCGCCAGCCGCGGCACTGATGCTTCAAAGATATGTGCGAATGGATCTTTAATCAGCACAGAAGTCATTAAAAAACGAAGACGTGCCAAATAGCGCAATGGGAACAGTTTTTAAAGATCTAGCAAGAAATATAAGGTGAGAATGAATTAATGAGATGAGAGCCTCAGCGTCTCGGCAAGGATTTATAGGACGCACGGGGGGTGCAGCGTTACATAGCGAGGATCGTGTTGCTAATTTAGTACGCTAATTTTAATTTAACGGGTGTATTTAATCTAGACAAACGGTGAGATAGTTGAAAATTTACATTCTATTGCGGCGGGGAAAGTGTCTTCATTCATATTATTATGCAAAGGGTATTAAAATAAAGTTTGCCATACTTAAGTAAAGCAGGAGAACCGCCTTACAAACGTTCGGGTTTTATTGAAAACGTCAATACTTCTTAATTATGGGGTCTTCGGGCCATCCTTTACTAAAGTGGTAGGTTAAGATTGAAGTACTCAACAACCTCACGCGCAATCACTGGCTACGGCAGCCAATCCGATCAATTATAGTGGCTCATTGGAGTTCGCGTATTTGGCGGCCACGAATTTCTAATTGAGGCAGCGAAATGAATTCGCGGAGCCAGACGAGACAAGGCGAATGTACCCAAGGTCAAGGTTGAAGTACTCGAAATCACGCGCGACCACTGGCTGCGGCAGCCAACCCAACCAATGGTGACTCATTGGAGTACGCGCACTAGGCGTTCAAGAATTTCTGACTACAGCAGCCAAATGGATGCTGGCAGCCAGAGCGAGATAAGGCTCGCTCTACGTACTGGCTGCCAGTTAGCCGAAACTATTAAAACTAATTTGTCTAAATTTATTTATAGTGTGACTTACAATCTCATTAAATATACATATTACATTTTAATATCTACATTTATTTTGTACTTAGTTCAAGATAAATTTTAATAGCGCTAATAAGTCAGGTCCGGAACACGACTCGAAAGGTCGTCGACATTATTAACATGTTAAGTCTGAGATGGACGGGAAAGGGGAAGAGTTGAAATCTGCGTACTATTAAATGGTTACAAAAAAATCGCTTACCTACCTATAAGAATTTTTTAATTGGATACAAGAAAATACATCAAAATTTTGAATTGAACACAAGAAACCGTATAGCTATTCTCTTTAGTACTAACTTTTATATTAAATAATGTGTTTATTTATTCATACTCGTAGATTCCTTATTTGTTTAATCAACGATTTGATTCCAACAAGAATAGTTCCACCAAGAATTGCCTCACAACAAGTTATTCAAACCAAGCTACATAAATCTTATAAGCAAAACTCTACAGTTAGCCTCCACTACAGTCTACACCCGCGTAGCACTAAAAACGCTTGCAAATATCTATGCCTAAACTAGAGCCTCTCGCCGTGATTGGAGGAGCGTGGGCAACGCGAAGTGAAAGCCCGCCAATCGCAGAGTGTGGCGTAACAATAGGTTGGTCTACGTTTGTAGCAAAATCGCGATCCGGTGCGATAGTGCTTAGGTTGTACTCAGTACTACGTATGTTTTGTTTAGTACATAGAAGCTTACTTTACGGCGCGGTTTGTTTAAATCATAAAGTTTATTCGGAACGGCTTGCCGCACAAAGTATTCGTATTTATTTATATTTGGCCTTCGTTTAGCTTTTATAGTGTATTTTGTATATTTTTCGTTCTCAATTAGTTCATCTAATCCATTACTCTGAGTCCAATGAGAAAAAAACGCTTTAAGTCAAAAGTAGGTATAATCTGATAATAACTCTTTTTGACCCTGAGCTCTGCAACCCCATACGTAGATTAACCTAATTTGGTGTGATTTTGTAAACTTGGAAACTTGTACTCGGGCTTGTGTGCAATTCTGGAATTTAGTTAACCCACCAATACGAATTGCTACACCATCATAACGCATAATATATGCGCTAAACACCAAATTATCTCGTTCTACAAAGATAGAGATAATGCTTTGAACACAAATGGGATATTAATGTGATATTATTGCAAGTTTGTGTGACGAAACTTAATTAATAGACACAAACAGATATAAACAACACTTGAATACAGCGAATATGCAAATACACACATGTTCGACATCGCATTTTCAAAGACCACGTAAGCAGATGTTCAGCTAATAAACGATTATCATATTAATTATTTTGTTATACAAAACGTTATATGAAATATCGTTTCATAACCGAGCTAATTAGGAAAATCTTGTTGAAACTAATAGTGGAAAACGTTTAATTTATAGCGTCATTATGATCAGCTACCGCTTTGAAATCATCCGTTGACACTACCACAACAGCTGGGCCACCGTAGAAAGTGCGTAATTTCTATACACCTGCCCAGTAGAAACAACAGACTACCTTATTGCAGCTTATAAGATTCCAATAAATAAGGGATTATTTCATTAAGCCGCAAATTAAAGAAATCCAGTTAAGACGTTGCCCAATCATTAGGTTTGGCCCCGAATCAAAAATTCGACCCAGTTGAATGGCAAAAAATGGCTGCGAGTATCCGGCATGTCAATTAAATTCTAACTTAAAAAAAAATGTAAGTCGGGCATTTTGGATTTCAAAATGGATGTCATTTTAGTAATTACCGCCTCCAGAAACGTTGAAAATTATGCTTATAAGCATAATTTTCAACTGGAGGCGCTGATACATATATGAATCCAAAAAAAATGTAAGACTTGTACACCCTATAATCGTGGGCAAATTCAGTAGAGAAGAACTCACACCAATATCATTTTTAGAGCATGAGAAATATGTCATTTTCCCCGTTACCTATTGAGAATAGTTTATGTGGAAACGCCGATCATTTACGCCGTTTACGCGATTCAAAGCAGAATTTATAGGAAACCTTTTAGCGTTTAAAACGAGAATGAATGTCATAGAGGCTAATGGTAATGACGGCGATGCATAATTGGATAAGCGAGAAAGTGGCACGGGATCACACATAAACTGTAGGAATGTTTGTCAGTATGTTTGTGAAACACCGGTAATTGTTACGTCGTCTAATTTGATATTATCGTCGAAATAAATCAAGCTCAAAGCAAGAAATCAATTTGAACTTTTTAAGACGACGCGGACGTCGTAAAGTAATTACTTCTTAATTGTAATGACAGGTTAAATTCATTGAGCACATTGGGGCACGTAGCGTTCTTAAAGAGGATGAGATAAATTAAATCTTTTAAAACTGACTACACTAGCGGCACGCTATGATGGCCGGTTTGACACATTACAATAGTGATGTGGAATGTCAATTTATTCTCGAACAAAAAACAATTAAGTTTTGTTTTTGTACCTGATTAAATAGGTTTAATAAAACAAAAATGTATATGTTTATTTAATTTATTTGAACGAACTGAATATTTGAACGAAAATGAATATACATACTTTATATGCACACAAGAAACATATGAATACAAAAGATACCAAAAAAGGTGCCACAAAAGGCCATAATTAATCAGATTCGTCCATACTACTATTTTCACTGTCGTCACTGCTATCATCACATACATTAATAATTATATGTTCGTTTTCTATAATATTATCTATTTTCACATCTCTTTCATAATCTTCCCTTATTAATTTAACAGTTCTATTCACAACCTTTTCCCAGTCTCCTTTAGTCACATGTTCACAAGCTTCTTCTAATAATTTTAGCATTTTTTTTGTGGTAAATGGGGGTTCTGTATTGTGTCTTGCAGCATATCCCTTAATTTGAGCCCACACCAACTCAATCGCATTATACTCACAATGGTAAGGCGGTAACCGTATAACTCTGTGCCCATGTTCTAATGCTATTTCGTCAATGACGTATCGGATCTTGGTTGGTTTGTTTTCTTTTAAAAGACGTACTAATTCCGCTTTTAACATATTCATGTTTGCATCTACGCCATTTTTACGAAGCCATGCGACGATATCAGCTTTCTTTTGGGATTGGGCAGGTGGCTTGTCAATTTGCATCGAGTGGTATGGGGCGTTGTCCATAATTATAATAGATGGTTCAGGGAGGCTACACAACATTGAGGTAAACCATTCAGTAAACTTTTCTCCATTCATGTCTTCATGATAGTCTCCAGTGGTTTTTGACGCAAAAGCCATGAGAGAACCTTCGACAAACCCGTTGATGGTTCCGGCGTGACAAATTATAAGTCGCGATCCTTTTCCTACAGGAACTTTGGAAGTAGATGCTGCTGTGTCATCGTTCCAAGAACGGCCTACAGTATGGTTAGCATTAAGCCATGTTTCATCCAAGAACACAACATTTTGCCAATTTTTGATTTCTTTCACTTGCCGTAAAAAAGTATACCTTGCCATCGCTATATCAAATCTTTCCATCAATATTTTGCGTTTGTTACATTTTTTGTATCGAAATCCAATGGTCTTCAAAATCTTCGTTAAAGAACTTTCCCCACCGAAGAATAATCCAGCTTCCTTCAGTGAATGCACCAACTTTTTTCTTGTTGGATACTCCTTCTGTAAATAGTAGCCGTAAACATGTCTTCGGATAGCATCGGCATCAAAGCTATCGATGCCTACGACTGGTTTTGCTCGTTTTCTCTTTTTTGGTGTGTGAAGTTTATTTTCTTCTGTGCCAGTCTCGCCATATTTTTTTTTAGTTATCCGTCTAACAGTTCGTTGTCCAATATTAAGCGCATCAGCTACGCGTTCAACCACTGACGTTATAGGTAAAATTGGCCCTCCATTTTGAGCTTCACGATCGAAATAGTTACGAAGGCGTATTACGAACTCACGTGTCTGACTATTTAGAACAGTTCTCTGCGTACGTTCGGTCATATCGACGAAATCCACAACAAAGGGCTTGAACAGAGTCCAAATTAACGAGCAAGGGTCAACAGTAATGCAGTATCAATATTTGAAATCCAAAGCCAGGTCAAAACTATATCACAATCGCATTGCACTGACAGTTTATACTTTTCGAAGCAACGTCAATTCGAAACTGCTTTGTTTTGCATTGAGCATTGACGCGAGTTTGCCGGAGGTAGTAGTTGTGCTAGCCAGCGATCCTATGTGACGATCGTATTAGATTCCATTTTTAAAAATTTATTGATATTTTTTTGCGATTTCAGAGGTTTGTCCACATAGTGAAAATTGTTCATATTCACAAGTACATTCACCCCTTAAATGGTGCAAACTGATTTTTCTACACTTGTATACATTTAAGAAATCAATTTAATAAATAAATTTTGAGTCCTAAACCTAAAACTACATTCGATAAAATTTATGAATCTCTGCACATCACTATCGTCAATAAAGTAATACAATTATTTCCTTCAAAGTCGTTATCAATTAATACGGAACTTCATGAGCGGACAAACGTCAAACCGGCCATCATAGCGTGCCGCTAGAGTAAAGGGTTACATCATACGAATACAGGTCAAGTGCGTGTTATGGACTCTTGCACTGAGGAAGCCTTTTATCTCTTCCTTTTTGTTTTATTCTTGATGTTTTTGTAGTTGGGATACAAACAAAGGATATGAAAGCTAATTACACTAATACTAAAAAGTTTGCGTGTGTGTGTGTTTGTGCGTGTGTATGTATGTATGTTTGTTGCTCTTTAACGCCCCAACTACTGAACCGATTTGGCTGTTTAGAATGGAGTTAGATTATGTCCTGACTTATTACATACTACTTTTATCCTGGAAAAATCCACAGTTCCCGCGGGATTTTGAAAAACCGAAATTCACGCGGGCGAAGCCGCGGGCAAAAGCTATTAGGTACATATATATAGAGACGTGAAACTTAAGATATAAAAGCTACAAAGACGTGAAACTTTCGACAGCAATCGATATTTTGATAATGACAATCAGGTAATAAAGAATACACATTTCGTTTTATAAATATCCAATCATTTTATTTAACAGATTCATCGACAAAGATATTATTATCTGCAGCTAAACTCTATTAACATCGCTGCATAGTGCAATTTTGTTAAGATATACATAAATAAAAATGAGATACTTTGTTAGGCGTAGAATGTTGGTGAGGTACAGTCGGAGAAACGTTTATTTTGTTGATCGAAAACTAATTAAATTAACATAATAGACCAAAGATAAGAATGTTTGGTAGTAACTTCCGAGATTACGACATAAAACTCGTGCTTCCAAACCCACTGGAAATTTAATTGCCAAATTATTTTATTTTATTAGTAATCTATCAATATAATGTATCAATAATTCAATACACGTTTTTCCCTGATTTATAATTTTGAACTTGTGAAGTGATTATACAACAAATTGTTGGAAGAGAATAATTACAATACTACAATACTAATATTAAATGCTTTTTTAGCGTCGTGTGCCAGTTGTACTCAATATAGCGAAGTGTGTTGTCTATTTACGTAATGCGTAAAATAAGACTCCATTATACGCATTTATTGCATGTAACCATTAATCAAGATTTACCAACAATCAAGGTAAGAAGCGACCGTTTATAGTTCATTTGACATAAATTGCTAAACGCTAGGCTTGCGATCGCTCCGGGCGCATTGGACCCGACTGTACATAAACGCGTATGTCGCGTGGTTACCCACTATTAACTGTGTCCCATCTCGCTACTAGTAGATGTGCAATAAATTACACGAATTATATGCCACGGCACAGTACGTGCGCCTGTGATATATCGTGGAATGGCAACGAGCGAGGAGCCCCGGTGTCAGCAAACACAAAATTATACACTCGCCTCCGATATTTGCGCCCAACAACGCTAATGCCCGTATACATGTGCGTTGCCTTTTTTATTTTAGATTGTTATTCGGTAAATGATAGCCTTCTAGATGGCTAGAGAAATTATTGCCGCAACTGAGTATAATTCAGAGGGCGAGAGAGCGCAGCGCGGCGTTTGTTCCGATGACAATCGGAATCTGTCTGTGTCTGCTGTCGCCGGTTTGTCATTTATATGGCGTGTATCTTGTAAATTATGTAATATCTTATGGCTGACAACAAAGTGCGTATTCTGATCGACGGCTTCTTAAAAAAGTCGAATTCTTACGCATATTTTATCCGTATTCTTATTTAAGGGTCCATGTTTTTTAACGTTTGGCAAAAAAGTTTATATGCACGAATGTTACATTAATTAAGTGTAACCAAATTGCTAAAGCAGTGACAAAGTACAACAACCAACAACAAGCTGTAATAACTGTTTAATAGGAGATTATTTCCAGCGTACCCCATACAAAAGAAGTTTGATTCTTATTTGAACATCATCCAATAAAACTCAATAAAATTTCGTAGGCACGCTATAAAAAGTAAGGGCCTGTTTCACCAATTTCTGATAAGTGTCGAATAGCCTAAACGTAAGTTTTGTCACTTTCTTATTTATGTCAAGTAACAAAGAAAAAAGTTGTGAGTAAGTTATCCAACACTTATCAGAAGGTGATGAAACAGGCCATAAGTGTCTGTGAATCGTAAAATTTCTTCAAAAATATATAGTTTCAAAGTTACACGGGCTCAAACATATACCTAGATAAAAAATATTCTAGGGCATGTAATTTTAAAAATACAGATTTTTATAGAAATCTGTTTAATATTCTTATTAGTATCTATACTTAATCAAACTTATCTCGAATGGGCGTAGCGCTTGGGCGCAATCGAGGGTGACTTCCCTTCATATTCTGTGAACATAATATAGTCGTTTCGATCCCAGTAAAATATCGTACAAATATTGGGCTAATTTTCAAAAAAGTAAGCCTAAATATTGGTACAGGTACCTAATTATGAGTGCATTAAATTAATAAAGGGTTCCGGGCCTGCTGTTAAGTCTTTAAATTTGACGACCATTTTAAACAAAATCATACTTTACGCAAGCTGTGACGAATGCAGAAGCGTAACCGACGCGGCCATTAAATATATCAATAAATTCAGCGAATGACAACGTAATTACAACGAGCGCTCACTGAAAATGTCCGTATAATAAAAGAGTTCTGGCAACCGTGGCCAGTCACCTCCTTCCATTAAGGTAAAGCTTTGTAATCCAATTAAATTATAATTTGAGAAAATAAATTATACATTGTCTAGAGACCGTCAAAGGATCAGAATTAAACACTGTGTAATGTGGATTATGAAAGTAATTGGTTACAGTTACATAATTACAACTTTGATTTCGAGTTCATTTCTTTCAAAGAAAAAGTATTGATCCTACATCAAGAGCTCTTTACTTATCTAATTAATATTAATTATTCGTAAATCAGTCATTTAATATGAATATATATGTCAAATCATGACGTTCAAAACATATTTTACACACTAAATGACAGATTTAACCTTAACTTTACGCATTTTACCTTAACTTGAAAAGTTTCTCTAAAACCTCAAAAGTCGAGGTCAGAATTGACAAATAAGATTTAAAACAAAGAAGATTTAGACATGATAATAATATGTCAGAACTTTAGACTCATAACTCTAGTATCAACACCTGATATTTTTTTCAAGTTAAGTGACGCCCTCCCTGGCGCAGTGGCGAGCGCAGTCGCTTTATAAGCGGGAGGCCCCGGGTTCGATTCATGGCAGGGGCAATTTAGGATTTTATAATTTCTAAATTGTTTGTTGGTGGAAGCACGTGGAAGGCTTTAGCCGTGGATAGCTACCACCCTACGGACAAAACAGTGCCGCCAAGCGATTTAGCGTTCCGGTGCGATATCGCGTAGAAACCAGTCAGTGGTATGGGTTTAATAAAAACTGCCACACTACTTCCAAGTTACCCCGCTTCTACCTTAGACTGCATCGTCAATTACCATCAGGTGAGGTCGCAGTCAAGGGCTCACTTGTAGATGAATAAAGAAAAGAGAAGTTACCTACTTATTACATATAAATATATATACATATACTATATGTTTATATCTCTTAGGAACCTAGTTCATATTAGAACGCAACTCAACAGCCAAAAATACTGCTGCTTTCAGGTGTACAGTTAATACAATTCCAGATCCTTTCGATGCCCCTACATTCATATTGGAACATTATGTCTTCACTCGTTATAATTCATTGCTTAAAATATAATATTCGGCAGGAGATTTATGACCAAATATGATAAATGAGCAGTTCAAAAGTACCCACTGAATGTTTCGCTCATAATGCAAGCATGAAATATTGGGCTTGACCAATCAGGAGTGCCGTATTCTACTAATTGGTCGTTAGCTACTGTACGTTATGGGGCACAAGTTTATCGTCTCGCGAGCTGAAGAAAGTTTCATGATTGATTTCAACAACTTTACGAATATGGCCGATCGGATCGCGTTTATTGGCCATATCGGATTGAAGATGCGGTTCGTTAAATGAATTAATGCGTTTATACTTTGTAAGGGATATCGCGATAAGCTGTGATAGCCTAGTGGTTAGGACAACCGACTTCTAATCGGAGGTCGTGGGTTCGATCCCGGGGCACGCACCTCTAACTTTTCGGAGTTATGTGCGATTTAAGTATTTAAATATCATTCGCTTTAACGGTGATAAAACATCGTGAGGAATACTGCATGCCTGAGAGTTCTCCATAACGTTCTCAAAGGTGTGTGAAGTCTGCCAATCCGCTTGGTCAGCGTGGTAGACTATGGCCAAAACCCTTCTCTGAGAGGAGACCCGTGCTCTGTAGTGAGCCGGTAATGGGTTGATCATGATGATGATGAAAGGATATCGTGAGCGAATATCTACAGAATAAACATAGTAGCTACACTTCGTGAAAAGTATTAAATATTTATAGGTCATATCGATTTTCCTTCTTCTTCCAGTCCATAGGTAATGTAACGCTATGTGGAGTTGGCACAACATGACTTTTCTTTCACTTACTTACTTCTATTATAAGTCAACGCATTATTCACCCCTTTTACACGCGTATTCTCTTTCACTCACTCCATCCATCTTTTGGTCTTCCTCTACTCTTTTTTCCCCTCCACATGATTTCCAAAAATCTAAACCTACGCGGACAAATTCCCGGGCATCATCGTAATGAGTTATTTAAAAATAAGGTTTACCTCGATTGTGAGCGATAAGTAGCGTAATGAGATACCAATTTAATCGAGTTTATAAAATAAAACTAAACAACAATCTCTATCTATCTTTAAAGTAAACGTCATAAAAATAATATGTTGAATGCTCTACATTTCATGGAATAACAAGAACGCCATCTATATAGTTCACAAAGAACTTTTTATGGGGTTGGAACAGGTAGCAGGGTGTGATGTAACGATTTTAGTTACCTCTTGCTAAGGGTTGTATGCAGATGGCGATACTGTATCTATTTTAGGGGATGAAATTTCGAAAATTCATAAATATTTCCTTGCATGAACTACCTACACATAACAGTATTACTATTTATGGTATGACTAGACGACATTATATTTATATAACTGTAAATATTTGTGCACTCTATATTATGTAAAAACGAAAAAAAGTGTATGCAGCAATTCATAACAATAATTATAGTAATAATTTTAATATAGCCATTTTATTATGTATAGTATGGTGCTACATTGCGCACACGCGACGCAGCTGTTATTTATTAAATTATTTCAAAGACAACTAACTATATTAGAGTTCGATTGCGTTTCGACATGATGGTAAGTGACAGTCTAACATTGAATTTGAAGCACGCTCATTCGAAAGGGTTATAGCAGTTTTTTTATTGTTTATAGGCAACCGCTTGACCACAATCACACCTAATACGAAGTTATGATGTGGCCTAAGATGATATGAATTTGCCTAGAAGATGCCTATTTGTATTTATACTCTTTTCTTAGACATTACACCCTATATAATTGGTTATTAGTTTTACTACAAGGCTTCGAGCAGCAATATTCAATCGTTATCTATATTTCTAATATTGTCGTGGATGGTACCTAACTATTTTCAGTAAAATAATTTCCACCAGACTAGAAGAATGCCAGCCCTGTCGATTTCTGAACAATCACATAGGTACATGTATCTTCTATAATCACTACATAGTATAAAACAAAGTCGCTTTCTCTGTCCCTATATCCCTATGTCCCTATGTATGCTTAAATCTTTAAAACTACGCAACGAATTTTGATGCAGTTTTTTTAATAGATAGAGTGATTCAAGAGGAAGGTTTATAAGTAGAAAAATTGGACCCGGTAGGTGACGCTAATAGCGGGCAGGACGACGTCTGCCGGGTCCGCTAGTATTCTTATAAAACACCTACCGTGACCTGACAGATAGCCTAAATCGGCAAACCTAGCGATTTAAAAGGAGGAAATATTCTTTGAGAGCCCTATACATAGGGCTCTCAAAGAATATTATGAACTAAGGAGAGATGGTAAAATTTGATGAAAGTTGATGAAGATTGTTGAAGCTAAGACAACATAAAATTCCGGCTACGTCTGAAATAGGTAAGGTAGAATTCTTTGTCACATTTTTTCATCAAATAATTCGGACTAATCTTACTATACTTATCACCACATAGTATAAAACAAAGTCGCGTTCTCTGTCCCTATGTCCCTATGTATGCTTAAATCTTTAAAACTACGCAACGGATTTTGATGCGGTTTTTTTTAATAGATAGAGTGATTCAAGAGGAAGGTTTATAAGTAGAAAAATTGGACCCGGTAGATGGCGCTAATAGCGGGCAGGACGACGTCTGCCGGGTCCGCTAGTAATAGTATGAAATACCTCGTCAAAACAGATAATGTTTTTAGTCAGGTCCAAAAGCAATGCTATCCTTTTCCACAGAGAACATTGTGAAAAGAATAGCACTAACTTTTGACCGGTCAATTAATTTAAAATTAAAGACATTAAGAATCAGCACCAATATAAAATTGGTAACTATAAAGAAGCTGTTGCACTGCAGTGTGAGTATGAATCGAATTAAAATCCGTCCAGTGGGAAACGAGTTATAGGTGAATGAGCGGATAGGCAGCTGTTTATAATATATTGTCAAGTGTCAGGTTGTGGTGGACAGGTGCGTGGCGTGTGTGCAGTGCGACACCGTCATCCGTGACGTCACGCATGTGTACTGTGACCTTTATTTTTAACCGACTTAAAAATAGGAGATTCTGTATGTATGTACGTACGTACGTACGTATGTATGTATGTATAATATGTATGTATGTATGTATGTATGTATCTATGTATGTATGTATGTATGTGCATGCACATGTACGTATGTATATAATGTGTATGTATGTTCGCGATTATTACAAAAACTAACGAACTGATTTTGATTATTTCTTCATTATCATAATTAACATACTTTCAGGAAGGTTTTAGTGTATATCACACCTTGTTATCACTCATAAGTACGAAGTTATACGCATATACATGTAAATATAATTAACGTGGTGGCACCAGTTATGGACAGGGTTAAGCGCCGAGTCAAACATGAGGAGCTATAACTTTTTTATTATTTAATCTAGAGTGCTATAATTTTACAATGATATACTCAGATATACAGAGCTTCTCACTAACTGCTAAAATTTAGAAATAGTCGAACGAGTTTTGAAATATGGAAACCTAAAAACGATCATCTGAAATATGTAAAAATCTTTATGATGGACAGTCTAAATCCAGTTATGGACACCCAGTGATGGACAGTTCGTCTTTATCCGATTACTGCAAAGCCAAAAGGAAGGGTTATGATTTTTGTAGTCTATGTATGTATGTTTGTATCCGATTTTTTGTTCTAGCGAAGCACCTAAACTACTGGGCCAATGTTGATGAATGAGGTGTTAATTGATTCGTTGTTATAGTTTGGGGGTGACATAGGCTACATTTTATATGCGAAAAAATCGAGAAGTGACGTTCGCACAGCTAAATTGGAATATTAAGTTAGTTTTAGATAGACATAACAGATGGCGCCACTAGCCGCTTGCCCCGCCTTTTCTTCCATTAGTACACAATTGAATACACGTTTTTCTAAATTATTATTTTTAACCCCCGACGCAAAACGAAGGGGTGTTATAAGTTTGACGTGTCTGTGTGTGTATGTGTGTGTGTGTGTGTCTATCTGTTCCCCTGTAGTGCTCAAACGGGTGAACCGATTTGAATTCAGTTTTATTTCTTTTGAAAGGTGAATTAGTCGACAGTGTTGTTAGCTATGTTTGATGAAAATCGAACCAACATGGCCGTCGCTACAAAATGGCGGATTACATATTTTATCACAACTGCCTTAATATGGGTATCAAATGAAAGGACTTGACTAGTAGAATAGCACTATGCAAATCCAAGATGGCTGCCGCCACAAAATGGCGAATGTCAGGGGTTTTTAAAATTTTTAATTTATACTTGTATACTATTATGATTAGTCGGGTTTTAGTTTAAGTATTTAAATATCACTTGCTTTAACGGTGAAGGAAAACATCTTGAGGAAACCTGCATGCCTGAGAGTTCTCCATAACGTTCTCAGTTCTCAAAGGTGTGTGAAGTCTGCCAATTCGCTTGGCCGGCGTGGTAGACTATGGCCAAAACCCTTCTCACTCTGAGAAGAGACCCGTGCTCTGTAGTGAGCCGGTAATGGGTTGATCATGATGATGATGATGATGATGATGGGTTTTAGTTTACGAACTTTATCTCTTGTTTTATTTTATATGGATTGTGGGCAAACGAGCAAGCGGGTCACCTGATGTTGAGTGATTACCGCTGCCCATGAACATTTGCATCACCAAAGGAACCACTAATACGTTGCCGGCTTTTAAAGAATTTGTTGATCCGCTCCTTGATTATTTCGAATAATATATAAATATCAAAGTTACGGAGAAACAACCAAGGTTCGTCACATTTCAATTGGACACTTGTCTATTTGAGGATGTTTACAAAATGGTTCCATAATTTTTTATTTGCTTCAACTTCTTAATCCTGATGCTGTAGGGTACTATACTACCTACCTAAACTAAAGGGATTCGGGAACTGTCCACTATGACTTCATATTTTTGGTACCAAGCTTAGATTGAATCACGGACCTCTGAATCCCAGCTCCTTAATCCTGATGCAGCACGATACTGCTCACATAAGCAGCGAGGAATTTTCGCCTGTTTTTTGAAAAGATACATAAGTGTTTTTCTAGGCCTGTTACCTGTAAAAGGTTTCCTTTCTTCTTGCGTAATAATTACTTGGACACTGTCCAAGAGGGCAAAAGGTGATCCTTAGCTATGAAGAATCTTCTTTCTAGGTGAAAGAAGGTTCCTCATTCATAGCTACTCGTATGACATGTTTTACTATTAACACTTCTTTATTTTGTGTTAATATAGAGCTAGACCCCATATTGCATACAAGCGGATGCCTGTGATTTCGTCCACGTGGATTTAGGTTTATTATAATCCCGCGGGAACTCTTTATTTTTTCTAAGCTCCTTTGAGCTCATACCTACATTTCTAAAAAATGTTAAAAGTGGCGCATCTAAATGGAACTACAATAATAGGTATTAATTTTTTAACCCTTTCCCACCCATCAGATTTTTTTTTGCATGGAAACCATAATTATTTTTTTAAAACAAGTATAATATTGTTAAAAAATAAAAAATATCAACTGCATGATAATTTTTTTTCTCTTTCACTTTTGATCACAATATTTTTTAGTCAAAAAAATTATATTTTCGGAATCAACTTTTCAACCCCTTTAATTTGACACCCCACTTGATAAGATTTGAAGGAAAAAAAAAATTAAGATGCAATCCTTCTACTATACTGAACCGAACCGATTTGGCTGAAATTTTGATGGAGATAGATTATGCCATGACTTAACACATAGGCTACTTTTTATCCTGAAAAAATCCACAGTTCCCACGGGATTTTGAAAAAACCAAAATCTATAGCTACGGTTATAGGTAGATTACTATAGCAAACCTCCTTGAAAGTAGCTATAAAAGTTGCATAAGGGAGCGGGAACGGGAACCGGAAATCCATGATTCCCTTGGGATTTGTGACAAGTATAAATTAAAAACTTTAAAAAACCCCGACATTCGCCATTTTGTGGTGGCGGCCATCTTGATTTTCATCAAACATAGCTAACAACACTCTCGACTAATTCACCTTGCAAACAAAAAAAACCGCATTCAAATCGGTTCATCCGTTCCGCTACAGGGAAACAGACAGACACACACACACACACAGAGAGAGAGAGACGTCAAACTTATAACACCTCGTCGTTTTTGCGTCGGGGGTTAAAAAACCGAAATTCACGCGGGCAGAAGCTAGTTAAACTATACAAGTTTAATTTTGACTTGTAATTGTGTTTAAATGATAAGAATAGATAGGTCCATGACTGGATTTTTGATGTGTTTCCGATCCAGTAATGGACAGCCCCTCTAAAACTTGAAAATAACTCTATGTCGCATTTATTCCTTCACAAGCATGTTTTAAAGTTTATATCTAAGTGATTTAATTATTGTAAATTTACATTTTAATCAGAAACGAGAATCCATCGATCAAAACGTTTATTTACCTTCTTAGCGATTTGCTTAACCTTTAACTGACGACCTATACGTCTCACAGACGTACTTACTTTTATTTTAACAATATTTTTTTAAATACTGCACGCGCGGTGTTGTCCCTCCCGTTACCTTCACCTTTTGGGGTCTTCTAGCGTCCAGTCACAGTTGCAAGCCTGACAAAGTGCACATGTGTCTATACTGCAGTCATCACCGTCTCACAGACGTAAGTACGTTGTTTATGTACAAAATATGTGTACGTCTCTAAGTCGTCACCACAGTGTTTGTGTATGTAAGCTCATAGTGTCTGTGTCTCATAGTGTGACGTCACGTCAATGAGACACTATGAAAAGATATGTGCAATTCGTCCAAGTAGACTGAAAAGTCGAACAAAGTACTTTTGTTGTCAATTCAAGAAACCAATGTGCCTTACTTGCTGTATTCAAGTATGCAATGACTGTAAATTGCTGTCATAGGTAGTATACCAAATTCAAGTGATGTCATTTTTTTATTTTCGAAGTAATCGTTTACTATTTTTGTTTTGTTTAGGTAATTATTAAAAGAAGTAAGGATATTTAAGGTTCTTTTGTTGATTATTATATAATTATAAAATATAGGGGTACTGAAGTAAAAACCTAAAATTTAGTAAGCAACTAGATGATGCCCACGGCTTCGCCCGTGTGGTTTGTAAAAATCTCGTGGGAACTTTGATTTTCCAGAACAAAAAGTAGCCTATCTGTAGTAAGTAGTTAGTAACCCGTCCACAAAACGGAAAAATTCCGTGGGATTCTTACGATTTCGGAATGCAATTCCTTACAGCATCAGGGTTGAGGAGTTGGACATGTACCTACTCTAGGTCATTCAACAATAAAGTCTTTAATTGGTATCCCCAATATCAATTTTATTGAATGAAATTATTGTATTATCTGTAAACGGAGTATACTTGTTCCTAATATTCTGTGTTGTTGTCTATCGTAGATACAATTCTTTAGTCTGTGACTTGATGTGTCATTCCCTGTTTAAAATATTCTCGTGTTCCGTTTTTGTGCTCATATTAAAGTGTCTTTAAATAATTAAATAATACCACAAAGCAGTTTTATTTTCATCAAATTTAAATAACCGACAGTTCCTAAATCCCATTAGTGTTGGGGATCAGATCCCCTACAGCATCAGGATTGAGGAGTTGGAATCCAAATTTTTTGTAGGACAGTGTCGCAATGTTTCTCTATCGATTAAAAAAAAATTACGCAAATAGGTTCAGAAATCTCGGAGATATCGGTGTACATAGGTAGAAAAACACAACTCCTCCTTTTTTGAAAGTCGGTTAAAAAAGTAGCCTATGTTACTCCCTGGTTAATTCTCTACTTGTATGTGAAAGTCCCGTCAAAATCGGTTCAGCCGTTCCAAAGATTAGCCCGTTCAAACAGACAGACAGACAGACAAAAATTTTAAAAACGTGTGATTCGGTTATAGTATCGTTCAAATAACCATATGAGCTTAATATGAGGTAGTTATTTCGATATTACAGACAGACACTTCAATTTTATTTATTAGTATAGATTGTTGTGATCTCTGGAAAAAATATTGATTGTACTTGTAATTGAAATGGTATTATTTTTAAAACCTATAATTTAATCACTTGAAACAATAATACAACAAATGTAAAAGCTATAAAAATGTGGCATGCAAATATATATTTTTAAAATTATTTTATATTTTTACGTCTGTCTGACGTCGCCTCGGCATTAGTGTTACGTTTAGACCAGTGTGCTTAGTCTAAAGCGGAGCACTCGAAAACGAACTCGAAAACTATTGATTGATTTCAGAGTAAAATAGACCTAAAATGTCTTGTATTAAGGTTTGAGTTCGCCAATACATTCAGCATTGTTCGAATGCTGAATGTATTGGCGAACTCAAACCTTAATTCAAGCCATTTTAGGTCTATTTTACTCTGAAATCAATCAATAGTTTTCGAGTTCGTTTTCGAGTGCTCCGCTTTAGACTAAGCACACTGGTCGTCAGCTAAAGGTTAAGAAAACTATTGAAATCGAAAGATATTTGCACACAACATTTTGTTCGCCTTGCCATTTTAAAACAAAATGGCCGTTTTATATGATATTTGTCAATATGACAAACAGATCCCTATTCTACATGGTTTAAATGTTGCCAGCGGTAAAACTCTAATCTAGCTCTTATTTTTGTTAAAAACGGTGAAGGTGGTCAACTACTGGTGCCTGGTCCATACCTGGCGACACCACGTTATGTCACTAATATTTTTATTGGTACCTACACCGATTTCTCTGAGATTGTTGGACTGAAATCGGTTTAATTTTTTTTTAGAATAATATAGCTTTTACAAGTGTTTTACTAGTTGCATTTTTTCATCGTTTTTTTTCCGCAGAAATTGGTGACTGATATTTTGACCACATCCAAGTTTTACATATATTCATTTTGAATCACTACTCATTTCTATATTTTAATAATTTAGTTACTAAACATTAGAAAATCAACAAAAACATACAGTCTACGTACCTACCTACTTATTATGCGATAAAAATCAATTAACATTCCTGTACAAAGTCAGCGAATAAATTACTGCCCAGTGCTATAAGGCGGATACACACATTTCGATCTGTTATAAGTTAAATAGACGACTACCTGAGCGAACATACCTACGAAGATATCTGTTAAATGTTGAGTGTGTTGTTATTGTCTAACACTGAAATTGAAGCTGGAAGCACTTGAGGAAATTGTGGAACTAATTTCCTCCAGTGTAATTCGTCAAAGCCGCAATTTTATTAATGAAAATAAAATAAGCAAACTAATAATTTTATTAATTAAAATGTTACTAAAGTAGCATTTTAAATAATAAAATTATAAATAATAATTTATAATTTTAATTACTAATTTTTATTTTGCTTAAATATTATAACTCTTGTTAAAACCACGAAAGTTATTTTCAGTTTAACAAATAACAATTTTCCCAAAGTAATTTGTAGCATGTTTAGAAGTCAGAGGTAAGCGAAGGAGCACGGGGGGATGTTCCTCGTAGAAAAAATAGAAACAGGTGCTAAACACTAAGCACGAAACAGAAATAAATACTTAATATGTGCTATTTCTATTCTGCACTGCACTAATATGTGCTAGTTCTATTCTGTTCAGTGATTTGCGAATAAGCAGTAAGCTCGAAATACTTACCTACTTCGCAAAATGTGTATCGGCCTTAAATTAAAGTAGAAGTGACAATAGGCCACTAACACTATAAGCACTAAACAGAAATAAATAAATAATTAATATTTAACACTAGTATAAAGTGCTAGTTATATTCTGTTCAGTGACTGTGAATAAACTAAATACCTACTTCGCAACATGTGTATCGGCCTTAAGTTAAAGTAAAAGTGATATCTAAGTTAGGCTTTGATATTCCCAGTTCCCACACGCACCTGTCCTGGACACAGGAGCGTAGGCGCAGCACTCCCATTAACATCTTTGACGGGAACGGATAATTTAAGCTTAGAATAGCACTATAATAATGGAGCAGATTACAAAATCCATCAGACATGTTGCCCTATTAACTACGCAGTAGGTACAAGAAAACTGGAAGATGTAATAGATAGTTATAGAAATAACCTATGAATAGAATTCGTTACTAAAATCGTTATAGGTAGGCTGACGTGCTTGCGATATACGCAGTAGGGGAGACTGGGTACGGTTGAAACATTTTAGCGTTAATCGTCCATTTCGTCGGGAATAGTTAAGCGAGCGTTGAAAGAAATATATCAAATAAAAGACCACATATCTGTCTACGAATGGGCAATGTTATTTGCGATCACTGTATTGTATTTTATGTGTAAAATCAAATCTAAAAAAAATGGGAAACTGTTTCAACCGTCCCCATGCCAGGGTCGGTTGAAACAGTGCCTGGGGTCAATTGAAACACATGCAAATAATACAAAATATAATAAATGAACTTTTTTATTCATCGTCTAATAACATTTTAAGACTTTCTAGTTATATATCCTTTAGTTTAGCATAGTTTAGTTAGACATCCTTTTTAGTTAAGCAAAAATATATGTCTGCACATCTAATTATTTATAATTAAATATTTAGATTGTTCACGCTCTTGTTCCTGGTTAAACACTCGATTGTGAGCTTTATATCCCATTTCTTGATTTTCATTGCCACCAGTCGCATCTCGTTTACGTACATTGTATACCTCAACTGGGAACAATGGTTCAGTCCATTCTTTTCTGCCGCTGTTCTTAACGAAGATCCGGCTTTTACACCTTCTTATGCTTACTTGTACGTCGATAAGTCAGCTTGACATCTCGTAGTCTCCATTTGGCATCTTTGAAACAAGAAAATAAAATAAATAAATTGTTTCAACCGTACCCACAAAAAATGTTTCAACTGTCCCCAACCCCCCTTCTAGGTATAAAATTGTTCGCAGTAAGAATAATAATAAATTTAAATAAACACTAATCATACAACCATATTCTATAAACTTCAATAAAAACGATACAAAACTCTCAGTACTCTAACTTTAATAAAACCATTATAATTGCAAAAATGTACGGACATAAAATACTTACTTTTACGTCAAAAAACACAATGAGGCCTCTTATCTACAAGTACAGCGCGCGAAGCGCGAAACAACACCAAAATTAGTGTTACGCCTTGTCGTCCGCTTCGTTCTTCCCTTGTAACCATCAACCTCACCACACACGGTGTCGAGATATTCGCTTTGTTTCAACCGTCCACCGTTTCAACCGTACCCAGTCTACCCTACCTAAGTAGGCACGTTTTTTTATTGAGTTAAATATAGATTTGGAATAAGCGCGATTAACTGATTCCAAATCTATATTTAACTAAATTTAAAAAATGTACTCACTTCGTTTATTGCAAGCACTGCAGTAGGTACCCAGATAATATCTACTCACTTGATTTAATTGAAATTTGAAAAAGAGATAGCGTAAAGCCCGATTCGCACATATCAGTGAAGCATCATCAATGTCGTGGCCGGCGCAGTTCAGGCACAGTGAAAAATATGTCATTCTCTATGAACTGACACTAAAACACTGCGTCGTCACTGATACGGACAGGTGTGAACGCGTTCTTAGAGAATGTATGAAATATTTTAATTTAATTAGTTTATTAAGTCCCCGACAGTCCCCGACAGTACCCGATAGGTCCCCGACAGTCCCCGACAGGTCCCCGACAGTCATATACAGGCACATAATTATAGCATTATACTTCATATCTATCAGATTATTTTTCTCTAGCCTCTTTAAAAGCCCGAAAAAAAACGTACGTAACATACTTGATCCGGACATAGGCTATTTTTAACCCTCGACGCAAAAACGACGGGGTGTTATAAGTTTGACGTGTCTGTGTGTGTGTGTGTGTGTGTGTGTCTGTGTGTGTGTGTGTGTGTGTGTGTGTGTGTGTGTGTGTGTGTGTGTGTGTGTGTGTGTGTGTGTGTGTGTGTGTCTGTCTGTCTGTTCCCCTGTGGCGCTCAAACGGGTGGACCCATTTGAATGCGGTTTTTTTTTTGTTTGAAAGGTGAATTAGTCGAGAATGTTGCTTATGGTAGCTATGTTTGATGAAAATCGATCCAAGATGGTCGCCGCTACAAAATGGCAGATTATATATTTTTTCAGAACTCCCTTAATATGGGTATCAAATGAAATGGCTTGACTAGTAAAATAGCACTATGCAAATCCAAGATGGCCGCCGCCACAAAATGGCGAATGTCGGGGGTTTTTTTAATTTTTAATTTACACTTTATCCAGGAAATCAATAATTTTCTATGGGACTTTTAATTACCTTAATCCATGCGGACAAAATCCTGGGCAAAATCTAGTGAAAATAATATATCCACATTGCTATTATTACCGAGGTAGGTACCGCACAACATGATATTAAAATTTTCTGCAATAAACAGCTTTAGTTAATGTATGCTTAACATTATCAGGCCGCAATATCGTCCATGACATCTTTTACAGCGTCTATTTCGCCTAACAACCGCTGGGGCGAATCCCGTCCGCCGAACAAGGTAATGGTCAGGGTAATTATGCGCAACAACCACTAACAATACCACTGCGAGCTTGTTCTACCTGTGGGTAAAAGGTACGCATGTATTTCTGTATATTGAAACTTTTAGACGGTAGATCCCACTGTCCCTAATATGAATCTCCATATTAATAGTGATTGAAGGGGAAAAATATTCAATTATTCACCATTGATCATATAGCATCGATAAGTTATAAATGTTTATGTTATGAATTCTTGTTTATGGTAACTTATAGTACTTACTTATATCTCATTTAAAGGCTGGGCTACAAAATAGTTCAAATTTTAGATTTAATAGCACGTAACGCATCTTTCAATTTTGTATCTTTGCACAAATTTTAAAACGTGATAGATTTACGGACTGCCTACACTGGTAGAGCTTTTACCAAATATTGAGAAGCTTAGCATTATGAGGCCAAGCTTGGACTAAAATAATTATTTTTATTGGCCACCGACTCCATAATATTATGCTTTTTGTAATCTAGGTAGTTAAATTATGATTTCATTCTTAACACTCTTCTTTAACTACGCGCTGAAGAAATGCGTTTTGATAAAATTCTGCTTAATTCAATAACCATATTACCAGGCCTAAATAAAATCGAGGGACGAGCATGGAGCGACTTCTCATAGACACAAAAATGTAAAACGATTTCACGAACGGAATTGCGGGAAAAATCTAGTGGCATAATAAGTGCCGGTGTATTTTGATCAACGGGCAACGTGCAACAAGTAGCCGAGGCGGGGGGAAGTAGACCCGTGCGACGTGCGTGCGCGCGCGCCGGGCACGCGCCCCACCGCGCACCGCGCACCGCGCCGCGCGCCGCGCTACTTAGTGTCGGGGGTGCGCGCCACCTCCGCCAATCCACCGGCGACCTCCGCGGCACGCACTCGCGCGCTCCACTCGACCCACTAGCGATACACTCGCGATGCCCATGGCGGCGATTCACGCATACCAAAACCTCGGCGTCAACCAAAAGCTCACGCAACTGCAGTCCCCCGCGCCCAGGCGACTGGCGCCCGCTCCGGTTGACGCGGCAAGGTGCAAAAAGAAGTCCTACATCCACCAGCCTTACCCCACGCAACCTGCATCCGTGGCCCGAAGAAATGCGAGGGAGAGGAATCGAGTGAAACAAGTTAATAATGGATTCGCGGCGCTCCGTCAGCATATCCCGTCAGCTGTCACGGCTGCACTGGCAGGCGGCAGAGGGTCTTCCCGAAAATTGAGCAAAGTGGACACTTTGAGATTAGCAGTTGAATACATCAAGAGCTTAAAGCGTTTGTTGGAAGAGAGTGAGGAAGGGTGTTCGGAAACGCAACTGAGTTTGGGTTTGAACAGCAGCGGACCTCAGACGCCTCCTTCGTCTGAAGAATCGCACTCACCTGCACCGTCACTCATATCCGAGGGTTCAGCGGGACCTAACTGTCATGATGCCTACGATTCCTACGATCCGATGAGCCCGGAAGATGAAGAGCTGCTCGATGTTATTTCCTGGTGGCAGCAGCAATGATTTAAGGTTAGTTTCACTTTATGATTATCATTTTGTCTTTGTTTACATATTTAAAAAATTGTTGTGCTGTTAAGAATCATTGAAAACTTAAATGAAAAATATTTTATAAGTGACTCGTGAACTTGGCTTACTCAGTGTGACACCGATAAGGGGACAAGGTTACAAGAAAAATTGATAAGATAGGTTTTATGAAATCTTGTGAATGATTCCTTAAGTGTGTTGATATAAGCGCCGGAGCTTTGATAATTCCAAATTCTTATCACTTTGTTTACATTTTTGTCGTGGCTTTGTTGACTTTATGGACTTTAGTATAGTTTGGTGAATTAGAAGTCGTCTAGACTCTTGATGATAAATTTTATCCTTTGATTATTTTCGGCGTCCTTGTTAGTATAAAAAACCTCAGGTAAATATTAGAAATATGCTAAGCTTTTTGTCCTATTCGTTAGTCACGGTTTCCTACCGGGTCAGGTCTGTGCTTTTATGTTGCACAATTTCAAAAGAGATTTAGGACCCTCTGCCTTACGAGCCAAAAGGTAAACACATATACTATTATGGTTGCGCATTGAACCGTCGTCGGGTAGACTTTATCTATTCATTGTTAAATAACGTTGGCACAAAAGATTGCCTTTGACAATGGCGAATCTTAAAATATGTCGTTTCATAAAAACTTATACGGGATAGGTAAAATTTTTTTGCTAGGTGTTCCACTATCCAAGAATTAAGACAGGTTTAATAAGTAGGTGCATCGTTTGAACCCGCATCTTATCATCTCATTCCTCTAGCCGGGTAACAATTACTTCTAACAATCTTGTGGTTCGTCCCGCATCTAGTGAGAAAATTGCACATAAAAAGTGGTGTATTCTAATAACAACAGGTCTCGGAGATCGCTCTGATTTGTTGCAAGTGGAAACAGGTTTCGCAGCACTGCCGACTTCTGTTTGTTTATCTCAAATCAATATCCGGTCAATGAGAGCTGTCGAAACATATTTCACCATATGGTCAATCTCTGGAGATTATCTCGAATTCGGTAGCGCCATTGAAAAACTCAAAATTAAAACTCGCAAAAAATGAGTAGCCCACTTCGCCGCCCATTAATTTATTGTACCGGAAGACGAAATCTCAAGAGGAAATAGAAGGGCGCTGAGGGAAGCACACGTGTTACAATATTTGCTAAGCACTAAGCAAACATCTGGTGATACCGGCGAGGTTTTCATGGGAATGATATCTCGAATCGACAAGTCGAGTGTTCCGGACAATTTAGACCATACGTATTTTGAAATAAATGTACCTATATGTAATCGCGTTTCCTTTTTTCCAGGTATCGTGATTTACGGTGATCAAAGTGCGGCCATTGAGCGGCTTGTTGATTGTGAAAAAAGAAGTATTCGCTTCAAGTAGAACTCGAGCGTTGGAGCGCAAGGGACTCTGAGAGAACCTCTAATTAAGCGCAATCAGTATATTCCTAATGAGAGGGGATAATGGTGGACTATAACGATCCCATCGATGCATTCCGCCGAGCGACTGAGCAACCGAACCCTGCTTACATTTCATACGTGGATGAAATAGCAGTACCAAGACTGAAACGATTATTGTTCCATTTAAGCATTTAGTTGTATTGTAGAAGACTTGAATCATGCTGTGCCTTTACGTAGCCTTATCTTAGCTTCCAGTAAGATTTAGTTTTATGGTTAAGTTTTAATATTCTATCTAGTCATTATGTTTAAAAATAGTTTATATTGTACAGATTTTACGTATCATCAAGAAAGCTAAGATTATAATGGTTCCGTATGACTTTATTGCGTTTATAGATTGGCGTTTATATTTCGAGACAAAGACTTAATGTAAATAGATAAGTTTCTAGCACCCTAAGACAGATTCCTAATAATTTAAGTTTTTTGAAAGATGATGGTTGTAAGTAGGTAACTACTATTGACGAAATCCTCAGGAAGCTACCGACATGGTTGACTTTGTAAATAAATACAAAATATTTTTAAAAATGCCGTTTTCTTTTTTCTAATACCTACATAGGTACATTTACAATATCCTTAAATTTTATTACAATTGTTGATTCATGGATAAAGTTACTTTACCACTGGTGGACTTAATAATTCAGCTGATGATATAATATAACGTGATAATGTTTAATTTTTGTAGGTAAAATCTACCAATTTTTATTTCTATTAAAAATACGTAGGTACCTATTTATCTATCTTATTTTTGTTTTTTGTCATATAAATTCAGTAGGTGAATCATCCCCTATTTTCCTGTCCTTGAGAGTGGAAATTTCTTTTCTTTAAATGGAACCATCGGACCAGAATCGGACTACTCTGTAAAAAGTTGTGTGTGTTCATTGGTTATACATTAAAAAAATATAAACGCATCGACTTGACAACCTGCTTCTTTTTTTCGCGTCGGTAAAAATTACTAATATCTAAAGGCTAAACACGCTCAGCATTTTGGCTACGGATAGATTGGACATAATAATATGTAGCTGAACCCGAAGCATCTCTACTGAGTAAACTGTACCTACTATCTACAGCTGCAGCCATCCTATTCACTCTGCAGATTGGTAGTGATTTAGGGTTACAGAATTTTACTGTGCGTTTTTTCGATTTTCCTCTACCAACTCTTGGTGGTTTGATTATAATAACACTCGTCACATCAACACATCATACAGCTATAGCTATACGTTTATTATTTATCTATGGCTATAGTGATAATTTAAATAATATAGAGGTGGGCTAACTCTACCTTGAACTCAATTTCCGAATCTAAAGAGGATCGAATTTGAACTTTACTTTTACTACTACCAAGAAACCCCAATTATTATTAAAAAAAAGTTTAAAGTGAGTTTGAGATAAGTAGGCATTAGAAATGATTTCATAAATTATTACCCCAATATTCTCAAAGAGAAACTAATTGATTAGTTATTACACCCAGCATTATTTTGGTGCCGTAGGCATATCGTAGCAAAAAGGATATATCTCTATGCAGAGAATAGGTATAATCGTATATACCTATTCTCTGCATAGAGAATTAGAGCCATTTTATATTTATGGTTTTTTTTTCTAAATGATCTCTAGTAGGTAGGGTAATAAAATTCTCCAAGTGTTTCTGGGTATAATTTGACATATTAAAGTAACCAATCGTCACAGGCCCAAAGTATTTGGCTTAATTTCCGGTTGTGGAGTAGCCAATCAATCATATGATTCAACATGAAAATAATATCGCAAAGCGCAATTGCTATAATTATGTCCCTAGAAATCCGTAAATAAAATTTATAGGTAAGTACCTAATTACCTCTTACTCTTTAATTTTATTAAACATCGCGGCAAAAATATGAAGAGTTGCAACCAGTTCTGAATAAAGTACATAACAATAACATTATATATGTACCTACTCGTAACATGCTTCTACTTTCTCTGTAAATAGGTACTTTATATTCGTAGTCAATATGAATGTTTCGCAGTTTAATTTAGAGTTATTTGATTCCATATTTTTTTGAATAATTGAGAAAGAGAGTGTAAACTATATTTTTAAAATAGAGTAAAATTGGAGACAAGAATATATTTTATTGAATTGACGAATATTAATATCTAGATATCATTATGCATCCGAATCGATCTTAATTTTAATGATCATCATTATCGACCCATTACCGGCCCACTACAAGGCACGGGTCTCCTCACAGAATGAGAAGGGTTTAGCCCGTAATGCACCACCCTGGCCAAGTGCAAATTGGTAGAACATTATGGAAGTCTCTCAAGCATGCAGGTTTCCACACAATGTTTTCCATCACCGTTAAAACATGGGATATTTCTAAATCAATTTTCCGTTGGAAATTTTCATCATCTACAACAATTTATTTTCATTCTGGGTCACGATCTCAATGGCCGCCTGAAAGATTTGCAGTCCGACAACTTCACAAATACAAACATGTGTTCAGTTGCTAAATTAAAATAACAAAAGGTGCCTTACCTACACGTGCCTCAACTCAGATTACGTTTCGCAAAGGAGAAATGTGTAATAACACACGCGAAATACCCAAATGGGGGTCCCAAAGTTGCCGATGTAGCATTTAATTTGAAAAAGACAATGCGGTTGCTACGCGATCACGTCGTTCCCCGCCCAGCGAATTCGAATTGCAATAGCAATTTTTGGATAATTGAAGGGAAGCTCGCACCATTATGGGTGGATGTTTCCGTCGGCATTAATTGTTTGAACTTGTTACTTGTTGCTCTTTATGAAACGGGACAGACTAGATGCGACGGAAACGTGCACACCTGTGGATATATTCGCGTAGTTTCGTTCGTTTTGATCATGCCCACGTCGCCTCATTAATCTATCTTCATCTACACTTCATCATCTGTATGTAGGTTTGTTCAAAACAGCTTTTTGCATTAAGTTCATCATTTCATCATCAATGCTTTCTTGTTATTTATCAACAACAATTTCAAGCATACGCTCTAGTATATCCCTAGTACTAGTATGTACAACTTTTCGTAAATGTCATTGAGTAAGAACTGGTAAATGTGGTATTTTGCAAGCTAAAATCAAATGATTTATTTCATTACGCCTGGCTCCACCATTTTCGTTTTAAACTGTAAACTTTTATTTTGGCAAGAGACTCCTGTGACAGTTTTTAACTTTAAATGTTATTTTATACTCTAGACTTAGAGTAACATTCTAGAGTTTCAGAACGTCGACTGTTTTTCTTAGTTATGAAATTTCAATTTCAATTTCATAACTATTTATATAAGTATAACATATACAATTATACATAATATATAATACATAGTATTTATATGTACTATAATTTTAATTTTTTCAATTAAAACTCCTCAATATTTTTACCTTTGAGTTGTAGGTATTGTTTGAAATGCGAAATGTATTGTTCACCTGCAATTTGTTATTTAAACTTATGTCAATAATCGCCATCAGCAATGCGAACGAAGTCACAGTTATCGACTAGTTTTCATTGCATTGCTAATTGTAAAGTGCTACTCAAACTTGCATCCGTTGGCAGACTGTGACTGTAGCGCGCAGTAACTTTTTATGTTGTTCGTCTTGAATAACTGGTCGATTAATAGGAACAATTGGCAGGAGGTGATTATTTGACGTCAGGGACAGGATATTTGTTGTTTTATTATTTTAACCTTTAAGTACCGACGTGTGGTCTGACAGACACCTCGAGAGGTCGAAAAGTCTGATTACCTATGTTAGCGAAAAAGTATCCTCCTGTGCTTCTCTGTACCCCTCGGAAAGTCGCCCAGCAGCGTTCCTGCAGAGTGGCAGTGTTGGCGCATACGATTTCGGTAAGTTTTGATTTTTATAAGATCACGAGTGGTCTGTCAGACCACTCGTCGGTACTTATGTAACTTTTTTTGGATGCGACTTTTTTCAGATTATATTGTTTTCTCTTTTATTTTCAGTCAGTTATAACAATGGATTAGCCAGATTCTTCAGGCATGAAACGGTCAGCTATAAATAAAAATAAATGTGTTCCTATAGGTAAGAAAAGATATCAAACACTGCTTCAATATAAAGACCACCAAGAACTTTTAGTAGAATGGCTAAATGAGAGCTCAGAGTCCGAATCTGAGGTTATCTACCCAAATTTTACTGCTGGAGAGTGACCATATTTCAGCACCTGAACAGACTGTGATACTTGTATGAAACACGTGGGCCTAAAATGCAGTAAGCCTATGCAAACACTGTTTGTAAACTTTGATAGTTCCTGCAATTTGATACTTTGTGATTTTTGAGAAAACGTTTAATTATTAAGGTTTTTTTATTTTTATTATTTATCTAGCTATTAATCTTTAAGAAAAAATTGTTTTTAAGAAAAAATAATAGTATTACTGATACATATGAATTATTAAGATAAAAGTTAATTTTTTCCAACGAAGAATCTATGATTTCTATATTAATGCTTATAATTAGTAATAAATGTGAAAACTTCTACATTTTGTTTAATTTATACAATAAGTAGATATTTAATAATACATAGAAACATTTTTTTAGGAGAATAATAAGAAACACAAAAGTTTTCGATTGGAAAACTATGGTGGTCTGGCAGACCTCACGTCGGTACTTATGTAACTAAAATAGTATGTCGGTACTTAAAGGTTAATCGTGTTTTATCATACATACCTCTATCACCCTACATAAGTATAATAATGTCTTGTTTCTATTATAAGTTTGAATGGGATGCGTCGTGTTAAAAATAATGTCTTTTGTAATGTTGGGAGAGTATGAATTATTCATCATTTTATTCATCATAAAATATCTTTCATATCTGCGGATGTATAAATAAGTAGATATAATTGCAGTTATTAGTTTAATTGCAGTTATTAGTTAGTTAAAAGAAATTGCTGAATCATCGATACCTACAAGTATGTACCTACCTACGTTATCAATTAAATTTTTCAATGATATAGGTACCTATGTGTGAAATTGTGAAGGTGGAATTCAGAACCTGTCATTCATTCTGTTTGTTAAAATAATTATAACTTACATGAAAAAATCAATAACAAGTTTTTTTTACATTATACTTAATTGATGTACCTACCGATCAATGTTACAAGTAGGTATGTAAATGTATTGTTTAAACATTGGCATTTTTGTGTCTCTATTACATAGAGCAAAATAATATAACCCGAAGCACACTTTGAAGTGGTTTGGATGATTATTTTAACTTTTATATCATTTTATTAAGCAAGAATATTAAACCAATAAATACTCTATCATCTCCTCGACGATGTACCAAAATTGGCACCAACTTGCTAGCTCAAAGCTTCAAAGGTGTGCTTCAAAGTGTCCGCGTTCGATTCGGGCGGGTTCCCGCGCTCTAGAGCGCTCGGCTGCACTCGTGCGTGGCCGGCACGCGACGGTCGCGCGGCGGCGGCGCGCCAGCTGCGAGCGCGCGCCGCCGCGCCGCGCCGCTTGCGCAGAACCGATTGCTTTTCGAGGGCAAAAAATGCATATTAATTAACTTTGGACCGCGCTTTTGGTTTACGTAAAATGTGAATTACGAGAATTAGATTAGAAGATTCGATCTCGGTTGTGGCTTTGGGATTTAGATTTGGTGCGTTTTTGTGGTATTTGGAACTTGTGGTGATTCGAGAGTCGCTTTCACGTTGAGTGTTCCGTACATTACATTGAATAGGTAGGTACTAGCTGATGGCCGCAACTCAATCAGTCTTAAAAATCGGAAAAATTTCTGTAGGAACTCGTGGGATTGCTGATCTCCGGAATGCGAGCTATTTCTATACCTTAGTTATTAGAGTCTATAGAGGATACTTTCAAAATTACAGACACACTTCAATTTTTTTTAAATATAATTTGAAACGCTCATAATTTTTAAATCCTAGTAAGGTAGGTATGTATTTTTGAAAAATCGAGCACAAAAATAAACGACAAAAAAATACGTAACTACTTACAAGAATCAAAAACAAAAGGCTCATGATTTTTGAAACACTAAACCAATTTTGTGGAGTAAGTGCGTCCTTGAGTGAGTGCGTATTGCAGCCAATGGCGTGTGACCCAGTTCCATGCACATGCACCATGCTATTTTTGAATATCGAACAAGTTCAAGTGCCACCATAAACATTGCTCGAAGGGAATATGTGTTCATATACTTATGCTTTTTCTTTATTTGACCATATAACAATACAGACGTGCCATTTTGTTCTTTGTTATTATTCAGAATTCATACCTCTACACACAGACACTATATAGTAAATTGACAGCTGATACTAAATGTAGGTAGGTATTAAAATAAATAGTGACTATCAGAATTTATTTCATAAAAGAAAAAACTGAAGCGCCAAGCGATTTATATACCAAGCGGAATCAAGATATCTCACAAGTTTGTCTGAATATGGCCGGAATGAACAATGCTAGCAAAAACTAGGCTCGAAATAGTCTTGAAACTTTCAATGACAGTTTTTGCGCCAGCCCACTTTTATAGACGCTCGTTGCTTACCGACAAACGTTTATCGCATACTACACTTCATAGGTACACGTTGTCGCATTTATTGTCTACTCAATTAATCAGAGGCGGCTGCTTCATAAATTGTCAGATCGTAATAAACCTCGTTAATGGGCTTTAATGAATTGGGGATTGGTAACAGGTAGCGGTTTTTCCAAACGTTTCGAATAGTTTAGCCGAAATTCTCAAAAAATTCGACACGATTATGTCGGCCAAAGCCCCACTGTCAAATTCATCCCTTTAGGTTCGATCTTTAAATATTTATTTAATTATTGTGGACATCCGAATACTCGACGTGCCAGCCCTTAACGGTCTTTTCTACATAGTTATGTGGTTCAAATAAAACTATTTTTAACTTTTATAAGTAGAAGTTTTATGTATATACAAGAAACACACAACATATATAATATATAAGAAATATAAAATATACACATATTATAGAAGAAATAAAAAGGTACTTACATTGTTCCTCATAAAATTAAAGTTTTCATTTAATACTTTTATTGATAGTATTTTAAATTTAACTGAATTGCATTTTAACTCACGGTTGATATAATACTTAAGTAGGTAGGTACTGTTGAAAATCAGTTCATTGACATTTTTAAGAACACATACACTGTAGAGAAACCTATAGTAAGAATTAATTAGAAAGAATAAGGAAAACAAATAACGCAATAATTTGTTTTCAAAGTGCTGATTATAGGTATATAAGTATTTTTTTATCTATGAAGTATTGACTTTTATAATAAAATTTAAAATTATTAGCTAACGCCAGTTTCATACATTATGGAATTCTCACACCAGGTATCTAATATTGATTTTCAATTTCTTCGGTAACGGATAAATATTAAATAAGATATCAATGGGTCAAACAGTATACGAAGCTACTCCAAAGTTTTCCGTTTTACGAGTTATCGGCTCGACTCAAAGCCACGCTACTCAAATAATTAGGCTCAAACCTGCAACAAGCGAATTAAACTACATAAAAATCGTTGAGTCCACTCACAAAAACGTGTACCACCGCGATATATCACACGAGTAATCCAACAACATTTATATAAGCCACATAAAACCTTATCGAATTGCAAAAGTAATGGTCGACGATTATTGAAAAATATTTCGGAATAATATAATCATTTGCTTCCTGAGATTGTTTTGGCCATGTTTGGGATAAGCGATTGCTACCGTACAGTGATATAAACACGGACAGATTTCGATCAACGATTCAGATCTTCTTGAAGCTTTGAACAAAAACAATCGGTAAATGTGTTTACTACGAGGAAGTAATTGCTGAATATGCATGACACTGGGAAGCGTTCGCGTCAAAATGAGTAACGTCCTCTTTTTCGCACTCGGTTAATAATTCAGACAACGAAGCTTTCGTTGACAACTCAAATAAATAGTGGCCAACTGCACTATTCAATCGAAATGTGTTTTCTCCAGTTTTTTCAGTTTCAGTACGATTTATTTCATCAACATGATGTACCGTTGTACACGTCAAACAATAAATCGAACATTTTTAACGTTTCAACTCGTTTTTTGACCGATTTCGAAGAAGGAGGAGCAGGGCCGGATTAAATCCTATCAGGGCCCCTAGGCAATGCAATTCTCGAGGCCCCTTTCCTTTACCCTTTTCTTACTTTTTAAAATATATTTTTTCTATCACAAAAGTCGAGTCGATCAGATCGACTCCTTTGGTATACTGTTATTTCAATCTCTGATACATTTACACTTCGGCACCCCCGTGGGCCCCTGTTCGGCGTGGGGCCCCTAGGCAGTTGCCTAATTCGCCTTATGGATAATCCGGCCCTGAGGAGGAGGGTCTCGATTGGGCGCCTATTTTGTTTTAGTAATTTTATAATTTTTGTATGAATGAGTTGATTGATTTCTTACCAACTATTGTCAAATATAAAAAACGTTTTTTTTATATAACCTAGTAGGTAATATAGGTATTATTAAAGTTAAGTAAGATATTGGTAAATATGAAAAGAAAAGAAGGACCACATATATTTCCTTGTTGAACTCCAAAATCAACAAAGAGTTCTTCGCTAACCCAATTCTAAATCTTAATTAGTTGTATCCTTCCCGTTAAATAGCTAATTAAAGTATCGAGTGAAATACCGAGAATACCAATTACCAATATCGGTCTAAGAGAGTGTGAACAAAAACGATATCGATTGTTTTGGCAAAGTCTAAAACGACGCCGAGGCATTTCCGTTAAGGAACCAGATTTTGCGCCTTCATTCAACCTGTTTTGATGGAATTTATATCTAGCCACACTAAAACTTAAAACTAATGGGATATCGCAGGTAAAAGCTAACCAGTGTGGTTATTCCGAGCTTGCGCAACTGGAAAACTTTACCAAATACTAGGGGCCTATTTCACCACCCTCTGATAAATAGCCTAAACGTAAGTTTTATCATTTTCTTACTTTATGTCAAGTGAAAAATATAAAATATGTGGATAAGCTATCTGACATTTATCAGAAGATGGTGAAACAGGCTCTAAATATCGAAAAACTGTAATATGTAATGCAAAATGAACCCAAAGACTCTCTTTTAAAGTCGTAATTCAGTACTTCGAATATTTATTTCACAACATTTACGCTTGTGGTGCTGGCTGTAGACGAATGCTGAATGTATTGGCGAACTCAAACCTTAAAATAAGCCCATTAAGGTCCATTTCACTCTGAAGTAATTGTGTTTCGATATTTAGTATTTCGTAAAGTTTTCGAGGTGCGCAAGCTCGGACTAACAGCACAGTACGTACAATAATAAAGTGCGTTAACCTCACCAGGTGGTAATGACAGTAAATATTGGACTTATCTATAAACGGAAGAAATTACGTGCCATCGGTGATAGTAATAACGAATCCCCTATGGAACTGACCTCACATAATACCGCTCTAGATTACGCCGCATTGATATCGATGACTTAATTCTGTCATTCAATATTGTTAATGCCTGTCCGAACGATTGACAAGATTCTTTACATCTTATTACGTTCAATTATCTATTTATCAACAGTTGTTGGTAATATTGAGTGCTAGGAATCTTACACAATATAAAGTCGGTTCGTCGTTGTTTGTTTGAAAACTATTATTTAATAAAACGCCCAACGTATTTTCAAGTTTTCTCCAATAGCTGATAGGAGTAAGTATTTTTTGTAAAAGATTCCTATGGGTTCATAGATTTTATGTACGAGGCTTTGAGGCGTATCAGTAGCGAGAATGATCTTAGTTTACAGAAATGTGCTTTTTTTGATGTCATCAAATCTATGAAAACAACTGATGCTCTCATTTCCTTTGATCGGACTTAGATCTTTTTAATCTAGTTGGACTTACGTGAACGTTAATTTTTTTTTGTCACGGAAAGACCTTACCTTGTTAATCTATTCTTCCACGTAAACGATTCAGTATAGTCTCAATTCTCGAGTCACTCGACGATTCGTTCTAATGAAGTTGCCTCAAAAAACACTCGCCGCCGGTGGTCCGTGTCACCGGCGGCCATTATGCATATGCAGGCTATACGCATGTGAATTACTTCCACGGTAATTGACAGTAGCTATGGAATTTTATATGACGATGACCAAAGAGCAAAGGTTAATTTATTCGTCTACAGATTGTAGGGCCACACATGGGTTTGGGAAAAAAAAGCGGGAACTAATTTGTCTTGGGTGTAATCAACAAATAAAATCAGTGTAATTTACTTATACTTACTACAAGTAGAATATATTACCTTTGAATCTCCTTGAAGATAGCCCCTTCGAAGGATTACTTAATACCCTGACCTCTAACCTGAATGTGGCTTAAGATATTATGCTACGTAGATCTCTACTAACTAACGAATCCGACTCTGTCTTAGGATAAATAGGTTTAGATTGTAACAACTCGGTTAAGACTATTTTGATAAGAGCTACCATTGTCGACATAAAATATTTTCTTTCTTTATTTTTGTTTTTGTAGTTATAGCTGTTTTGCTTTTTCAGGTTCATAGGAATCATAGGTGACACTAGAAAGAGTCAAAACCAAAATAGTTTTTGATGGAACTTCTAAACGCTTTTCTTCGAGTTTGCTGGAATTTATTTTTTAAATTACCGTCTGGGTGAAGATTACCTACACGTTTCGCATTTTTTGTAGCATCAAAAAAGTGTTCAGTTTTTATGCCCCGACTTCGCTCGTAAGTATCGCGTCATACACGCTTCCGAATAATGACCGACGATTAAACATCATTAGTAACACTGAGCATCGGTTCCGCTTAATTTGTAACACAGTGCCCATTTAGTGTGCAAACCAAAATTTGCTAAATGCACACCGTTGTAAGGGTATGAACACATAATCGATGTACCCAATTTGGAACTAAAAAGGAATATATTCTTGTTAAAAAATATAAAATACAAGTGATAATCTAAAAGATTGAAAGTTAAACCGATTACACCACACACTTAAACAGTCCATATCTTGAAAACTACTACACCAATTTTGATGAATTTTAAACTGTTCTCTAAGTTGAAGTACATAAATGATAAATGTAAGCCAATAAAAAAAGAATGAATGCATCAATAGAAAAAGAATGAATGAATCCAATGAATAGTTTTCGAGAAATCCGTGGCCAAACATAGGTAAGTACTATACATACATACAATATACATACATACAAACATACATAATACACATCGACGTTTAAACTTTTACTGACGAATTCTGTCATTTTGACAGATTTTTAATGCAAAGATGTTTAGTAATAGTTTTTCATTGTGAGTGCATAGCTTAGCAGTCTTGCATTATTTAATGAGATATTAGACGATAAGGCGTCGTACATACTCATTATGTAGTAGCAACCCGGCTTTCGATGAAATGATCGATTACAGAGCGAAATCAAGATACAAGGCAGAATGCTATCTGAACAGGAAGTCCTTTCCCATAAACATGCAATTTTACAAAACATCCAAGTGCAGCGTTGAGCTTTTAAGTAGCAAACGGCTTCTTAAGCTTAGTGCACATTGACTCTATTAATAATTTATTTTTGTCTTGTTAAAGCTTATGTACATAGGTATATTACGCATAATGTGTAAAACTACAACACCTGTTAGAATATAGGGTTTACCTACTGGTATTGTCACAATCAATGACTGACAGATAACATGACGAATATCTAGACAGTTCTCTGCTCCATCAGGCATCAAACATTCATCACTCGTGATAAATATAATTAACTAGCTGATGCCCGCGACTTCGTCCGCGTTTTTAAGAATTCCTCGGGAATCCTATAATTTTCTGGGATAAAAAATAGCCTATGTCCTTTTTCAAGGTCTAGTATACCTCTATACCAAATTTCGTCAAAATCGGTTCAGCCGTTCACGCGTGATGCCGTGACCAAGGAAAATAGGGATTCATGATAAATATAATTGATTGACGCAACATCTTTCCTCTAATAGACCTCTGACAGAAGTTAATCATATCTTGCTTTCTTTATCCGTTTTTGAGTTATCTACAGGGGGAAAGTAATTTTTTCTCACATTAATATTAAGTAGTCCTAGTGCAGTTAGTTTAAATAAGTATACAAAATTAAGGTTAATTTGTCACCAGCTAATGAGTCTATAAATCGTTATTCTAAATTGTATAAAATTATGTTTTTCAAAGGTAAGTAACATAAAATTTCTCTTCAGGAGCAATTTGTTAGCTGCCTTTAAAAAGGTAGCGCCTCATAGCCCGCATTGCTTGTTATGCTTTATAAATGGCTGTGAACTTTAATTTATAACCAGTTGTTCTGTTACCACAGTTTAATAATCGTACAGAAGAATATCATGCATAGAGAAAATGCGCGCGGTGTCTTATAGCGCGACGCGAGCATGTAACGTGCAAAGTGACTTTTATCTTTGCGGCTAATACTCTACGTATTTTAGCCAATAGTGCTATTAACACTATATTTTACACCATAATATAGCCAATAATGTTTAGGTTACAATTTAGGTTCCATTAAATGACTCGATACTCCCCCTTCTACCCTGCCAGAATTGCTTTATGATCTAGGAGTATCCACGGTCTTTTGAAGAACATAATCCTCAATAAAAACAATCCGGGTCAAATCCTGTTCAAAAAATCAAGGGAGCTGATCAGTGTATGCTTGGTCTCAGTTTGAACGCCTCCAAAGCTTTACCAAAATATATTACGTATCGAAAAACTGTAATATTATGTAATGCAAAATGAATCCAAAGACTCTTATTTTAAAGTCGTAATTCAATACTCCTAATATTTATTTTACAACATTTCTGCTTGGGATCCTGGCTGTTAACGAATGCTGAATGTACTTAAAATAAGCCAGTTTAGGTCCATTTTACTCCGAACTCCGAAGTCACTATGTTTCGATCAGTAATATTAGTAAAGTTTTCGAGATGTGCAAACTGAGACTAAGCATACAGAAACGTATATTAAAAATCAACATAACTTGTGATTGGCATGAACGTGGCTGTCGTCTGCGAACAAAGACGTTGCCTAACTGTAGGGTATTGTAACTGCGTTGAGATACCTAGGACAAGATTTACTAATTTGAGCTTATTCGATATATATTTTTATTTGAACAAAGACAATATCGTCTGCATCAAATTTCTTACAGTCTTTTAACAGAAATATTTTCTTACTTCATTGTATTTATGGTATTACCTATTTATTGTACTGAACTGAGATTGTTTACGAAAATGCATTTTCAATATTGTTTAATTACAATATTCTTTATATTATATATAGTACTAGCGACCCGCCCCGGCTTCGCACGGGTAGTAGAGCATATTATGCGTAGGTACTATCGATGAAAGCTCCCAGGCGGCTTGACTTTTTACGATATTTTCCACAATGAACTTACTATATCTCACCTTATACCCGAATTACTAATTCCGTGGAATTCTGACGTTTCATAATGTTACCAGAGATAAAACAATTCCCATAAAAAAGATAAAAAATTCAAAACTTATGCAAATACAAATCAACTGCTGCATGTAGATATGACAAATGCCTGACAGACACTTCATGGTGATCATGTCATTCGACTTCCATTTTTGAATAAATTTTTTCAATGTGCTTCTTTTGTTTTCTATTGCTGTTAGTGTGCACTTTCTAGTTTCCATTCTTAGCAATTTCTATTTTAGGGCGAAACAATTAATATTATTAAGCGGCTTAGAGCTTTATATGTTGACAGGGAATTAAAGTAGTTTGGGGTAAAATCGTACTTCGTAGATGTTAACCCTGTTCTCCATATAAATAACTCATCTGTAAATGAAAATGACAGCTGTCAGAATTAAGTCGATATTAAGTCAAAAATAAGGAGAAAAACTAAATATTTCAAATCAAATAAATTAGTGTATTTGGGACATAAAACAGTAAGTTTTCACCAGATTCCGTGAAAAAAAAAATATTTATTTTAAAAGATAAAAATAAAGAACCAAAAACTTGGTTTTTTGAACTTTTCACATAAATTTTGAGGTTATGTGAAAAAAGTGTAAATACAAAAGTCGTAGATCTTTTTATTACCTACAACTTTGCCATTTGATTTTTTTCCATAGGACTTCTAGTTTTGCCGGAAATCGAGATAAACCGTTTTTTACCCTTAAAACTCCCCCCCTTTTTTCCCGAGCTCAGATCGCCCGTAAATTATTTTTCCTTGTATTTTTATAATATTCTCCTCCTTTTCCAATGGGTTTCATCTTACGTACTGTGATTTTTTTTTTGGTTTCAAAAATTATCGACACTGGGCTATAGATAGGGAGAACCGCGGCCGCCGACGCGCTTATAGGCACGCTCCCGCCGCCGCAATTTTTAAATCTGTAATATCTTCGAAAGTATTCATTTAAATCATATGCTGCAAAGGGCCATATGGATTTATATAAAATCAACAATGCATTTAAGGTATTTAATTAGATAAGGATTAATGCTGTGTTGGTTGAAATCGCTTCGAAAATTAGCCATTATTTGTCGTAAAAAGTAAATGACAAAAAAATGTTATTGTGGGATATCCATAAGAGATAGACATATACCATCGCGAACTTTTCTGTAGACCTTTTCAATGTGTACAATACTTAGTACATTATTTTGATAAATCTCGTAGGGTTCAGCCTGCGTTTGCAATGTAAGCGGAAAAAATGTAATTATTTACGACATCACATTAGAAATCTCAAAAATAACAGTATTTCTCCACTATTTAATGGATGTTATTATACATATAAACCTTCCTCTTGAATCACTCTATCTATTAAAAAAACCGCATCAAAATCCGTTGCGTAGTTTTAAAGATTTAAGCTTTCAAAGGGACATAGGGACATAGGGATATAGGGACAGAGAAAGCGACTTTGTTTTATACTATGTAGTGATATACTATATTAACACAAGGGTTAAAGATTTGGCCAAAGTTTAATAAAATCGAACCACAACGCTCCTTCTTTTCTTACTTTTGTTCTACGTTAGGTATGCAACGATCTCCATTCTATACTACTTGGGTATTATGTTTCATTAGAATACTTATTGGTTTTTCCAACCACAGAAACTATTTATCGGTTCTATTATACCAAAGAACAGTCATCAGATAATTTTGTGTCAGTGACATTCAAAATTATCCATTTCTAAGTAACAGGTCATCGCCTTGAGATGTACCTAATTCAAACCGCATCAATCTCCTCGATAATTTTCTGTCTCATTGCCCACATCGGGGTAAAGCACGAGTCATAGTTACTGAACTGTAAAATTTCTTGAACATTACTTAAATTATGTAGCGTAAATATCTTCGAGTGTGCTTGCGTAATGCCCGGATCCCTACGACAGAACACTTATCTAAAAATCCATCTCTTTATCATTTTGGTTTTTTATCCACCTAATTACCCGCTACTATCCCACCATACATTGTTTTTAACCCCCGACGCAAAAACGACGGGGTGTTATAAGTTTGACGTGTCTGTGTGTGTGTGTGTGTGTGTGTGTGTGTGTGTGTGTGTGTGTGTGTGTGTCTGTCTGTTCCCCTGTAGCGCTCAGACGAGTGAACCGATTTGAATGCGGTTTTTTGTTTGAAAGTTGAATTAGTCGAGAGTGTTGTTAGCTATGTTTGATGAAGATCGATCCAAAATGGCCGCCGCTACAAAATGACAGATTACATATTTTATCACAACTCCCTCGATATGGGTATGAAATGAAAGGGCTTGACTGGTAGAATAGCACTATGCGAATCCAAGATGGCCGCCGGCACAAAATGGCGAGTGTCGGGGGTTTTTTAAATTTTCAATTTATACTTGTGTTATATCTCATTCTCAACAAAAACTATTTACTTTTAGGCCCCAAATAATAGGCAACTGATTCTAGAAAATTTTATTAAAATACATACGTTGTGAACCTAGGATCAACAGGGTCAAAACAATCATCAACATGTGCCCAATGTTGTATGGAACCACATTCATCTCCTTTAAATAAATTGCAGTTGTAATAAAGCGAATAAACGCGTAGTTCCGGTGTAGATTTGCTGCCAATACCCTTCGATTGCTATACACTCAGAACTCGCGGCGCTGAGTTTATGAGATTCGAACACGCAACCAATGAAACAGTAGTGCTACAACTGACACGCTGGAATTAATTCGAAATTGTTTAAAATTCATTAAAAGTAATTTTAGAATCTCATAACTCGTGCTCGAAACGAAATACGGCTCGTTTTATACGTCAGTGTTATTGGAGCTCGAAAATATATGTGCGCAATCCCCAGCTAAGGCATTCATATTGTATGCGACTAGTGGCTTTGTTTATGGAATCGCGGGGTAGAAATGATTTTTTGATTTGTTATTAGTTTGGTTTGAAAATTGTTGCTTTAGTTTGCGCATAAAAATGCCGCGAGGTTTGAAGCGAAGCTTCTGCATCTGTTTATATACTTATAGATAGAAATAAAATAAAAAATTAGTATCTATTTCTATACTTTCTTCTCTCATTAAGCTTATATTATTTGCAATATAAACTGTCTGCCTGTTTGTATGGCCTCATCTTCAGAATGGCTGAACTGATTTTGGTGGGATTTATATGAAACAGGCAATTGGAAAGGCAAAGGCAAAGGAGTAAAGATCTGGGCTACGTTTTAACCCTTAAATATTTTAAGGGTAACAAAATAAAAACTATTGATACTCACTCAAATCGGCATACGCGCTGCCCATCCTATAATGTACCTACCTATGTTACATGGCCGCGTTGGTTTATTTCACATTTTGCGAATAAGGTCCCTATCCCAAACATCCATAGACAAGCTTTAATAAACTTAACTTTAATAAAGCTCGTTACTTTTACGTTCTTATCAAGGAAAAAAGTTGACACATTTTTAATAATCTTCGAGAAATAAATCGCAAGCGTATGTACCTGACTAATTGTTGGTTACTTGAATTTTAATGAAAAACTCGATAAAGCGGCTGCAACTTCTACTTAACTTGCTTTAGTTTACCAAAAAGAAAATGAATCTTAAAATAGGTCCGACATCTTAATTACCTACTGCATGAGGCGTATCCCATGATAATGGTTATAATTGTCTTTAAGGCAACAGTGAAGGAGAGAGGTAAACCATAGAGAATTAAAGCTCCGTCGAGACTCGAGAGTAATCAGATTCAGTCGCATGACGAATTAGACAATCAAAGACCGCGGTGCACAATTCGGAACCAATTGACTGAGTAAGGAAATCATTGTATCCGTGAGGTTAGAGCTTTTAAGTTTTTTGACAATCTTATATTGCACTGGTCTAGGTACTATAAGTCAAGGTTCAGAATTTACGGTTTCACTTTACAGAAATTTGCAGAATCAGAAAATAGCCAAATAACACAAATTGCATTTGAACTTCGCAGGTTTTTGCCGACTTGTTGGAGTCTCATCTTTTGATGATAATATTGTTCATCTATTCTATTTTTTTTATAGGAATAGCGGACAACCGAGCAAGCGGGTCACCTGATGTTAAGTGATTACCGCCGCCCATGAACATTAACAGCACCTGAGGAACCACTAATGCGTTGCCGGCTTTTGAGGAAGGGGACTAGCTCTTCAGCTCACTGACGGAACACACGGATGCTTTGCGGCAGATTACGGCTGAAGTGTGGTCGCTAGCCAGGTGGATTCGGGGTAGAATCCTACCACAAAGCGGTGATACCATCTAGATTAAGTTGTGTGGTTTCAGGCAACGACCCCTAGAGGGGACTGAGAGCGTCAGGGCCTCGTTAGCATACTGGCAGGGTGCACCGCGTGCAGGTGAGGTTGACTTTGGCCACATAGGTGGAATTTTCTGTTTTCGCAATGCTTAATATTTTTTGTTAAGCACTACATATGTAGAAAACAGATTCTGTCAGATGTATAATTATTGACAAAAAAAATCAAAACACAAAACCCAATTTTACATTCGTCTGTTTTCTGTCTGATGAGAGCCTATCGGAAATTTAACTTGAAGAGAGAGTGAAATAACTTTTTCTTACAAAGCAAGTTAAAGAAAAAACAAAAAAAAAATGCTCCTACATCTATTCAACATTTTGATAATTTGATTTCCGTGAATACACATAAAAATGATTGAAATAAAATTCCTTTTCACACCTTTTAGGTATTACACCTTTTTAATTTACTATAATTGCCTTCAAACACATTTTTAATTATTTCCATCTCCTCAGAAACCGTACAATTACAATACAACGCCCGGCGCATAATATTCAAATTCGATAGGATTCTATTCAAAATAAGTCATAAGATAGAAGAGTCGGAAGCTGTCTGGTGGTCCGCGGTGGGCTGCGAGCGGTGTAACGACGGTGACGAATTAGCCCACTACCGCCCACCGCTATTAATTTAATGGTTTTATTAGGGTTCCGTAGTCAACGCCGAAAACCACTAAAACCAAATAAAACCGGAACGAAACTATCTTAATAACTCATATGTATGTGTATCCGTACCTTCGTTTAAAAAAATCACCCAAATATATTTGGTACGCACTATTTTTTTATCATTGTGTGAAAATGCAGATGATTGTTTATGATGTTGTAGCATTTTGTATCATTGCAGGCTGCAGACGAAGTAATAATATTTAGTTAACAGGTCTTAAAATAGTGATATAAGTAAAGGATATCACTATTTTACACGGAAAAGCATGTCGCTACGCATTACGTGTAAATATCCTTTACACGTAATGCGTAGCGACTAGCGTTACGATTAGACCTGTTAATTTATTCATAGAAGACACTTACTAATTATTTTATTTATCTCTGATTTGGTTTAGAAATTACGTACAACCGAATCTGCACGTTTATCTCTAAATAATATATTTACTTAAAATACAGTGGTAAATTTACTGTCCACTTTTATAATTATTTGAAAAAGTAATTTGTTACGGGACCCTTAATATATGCTCCCGGTTTTCGCTTCACCAATTTTTAGTATAAACATAATAATATGACGAAAGTTTGAATTAACCTCACCTATTAACGAACGTTTACGAACTTTGATGTGACGTTAATTTCACGTAGTGTCTCTAATAGCAAGATTAATCGATTCAAGAACGTACAATTTGAGAGCCTATTACGGAACCTTCAGGAAAATTTATAACCGTATTTGTAATTACTTAATATGTATCAAAGCACACTTATCAATCTCGGACAAAATGAAAAGTGCCTTCGTCGCTTTCGGTATTGAAATAAAAAATCGATTTTAGCACCTTCGGCGTTTCTAAGTTTCTAATAGAGGCTTATAAACCTTTTCGTTTGAATGTACATAAGTGCTGAACAAATAACTTCTTGAATAGCGTAATCTGTGAAGTATGATAGTGGTCAATGGGTAAGTATGTCTGTCTGTGTTGTTCATAAGATATTTTATCCTGGAATTCACGAAATTCCCATGGTTCTTTTTAACCCCCGACGCAAAAACGACGGGGTGTTATAAGTTTGACGTGTCTGTGTGTGTGTGTGTGTGTGTGTGTGTGTCTGTCTGTTCCCCTGTGGCGCTCAAACGGGTGGACCGATTTGAATGCGGTTTTTTTTGTTTGAAAGGTGAATTAGTCGAGAGTGTTCTTAGCTATGTTTGATGAAAATCGGTCCAAGATGGCCGCCGCTACAAAATGGCGGATGATATATTTTTTCACAACTCCCTTGATATGGGTATCAAATGAAAGGGCTTGACTAGTAGAATAGCACTATTGCAAATTCAAGATGGCCGCCGCCACTAAATGGCGAATGTCGGGGGTTTTTTAAATTTTCAATTTACACTTGTTTCAAAACGTCGATCCATGCCGAAAAAGTCGCTATCAGCGACGACAAATGCGAAAGTGATTCAGTTACCTTTAGAAGGCTCAATCACTGACCCGATCTTGACGTTTGGCGCCGAAATAACTTGCATCCTGGAGATGGACAATGGACATAGGTACCTATCTATTCTATTCCAAAAAGCTAAAAAGTTTCCACGGGATTTTTAAAACCTGAATCAATGTCGACAAAGCCGCGAGCATTAGCTATTATCAGCTAAGCTTGTAGAAAGTACCTGCCTACCCATATCCTGCTAAAACCAGCAAATATTTATTTAATAAAATTTTAGTGCAGTCCCACTAATAAGCGCGATTAAGACAAAGTAACCGCAACCATCGGGCCTCTTCGTATCGCACAAAGAACGATGTAAGTTTTAATTATGCCATTATTTTTAATTTACTCCTCGACTACGGACAATTTCTCATAAAGAGCCTCAAGAACTCGGATGGTAGCGGTCACGCATGCTCACGATTAATTCAAGCCAATCAGGAGCTGATTACACGCATTACGTGTCTACAACGTTATTATTGCGATTCGAAGCGACTTTAGTACGATTGAAGAAGGTTCATTTTTCTCTATTTCACTGATATCCCACGGTCGTCGCGCGAGTTGATAGCAGATATCATGCAATGTCACTGTTCTAGTGCGCACCTAACGATGTAAACACTGTCCCGCGGCAATCGCTTAGGGTTTTCGTATAAATCTATCTTTGAGATCGCGCACTGTAGCAATCAAGTCTTTCTTTTTATATCTCTACAACAAATTATTACCTATTTGATTGACGATTGCAATGCACTGACTGGTTGCTTCTAATCTAAAATCAACAGAACTGATTGGGGATCAAAAATTGAATCCAGATATGATGTAAAGGGTAAATAAAACCGATTTGTAAAACAGATCACCGTCTCAATACGTAGATTTATTTTATTGACACGCTTTACTATATAATATAGGTATATGGTATATGGATTAATTTTCGACCTTCAATATGTAGATTTTGTATTAGACAGGTTATTAATTTCGACCATCAGACAACCAAACGTCAGTCTCATACATTTCTACTTAACGTTTATCTACTTAAAATTAGTTATTTCACCGAAATTAATAATGTCACTGATTACGCAGTAAAGAAAACTATGCAACAATATCCGATTCAATTTAAACTAATCGTTTCTCGAACTAGACTGACAAGATTTGATCGCATTTAAATTTTTCCGAGTGTCGTCCACCTGTTCGCCCGTTATAAGAAGAAACCGTTAAAATTGACAACCGATCGGAGTTACCTGTTAAAATTTACTCAACCGATGCCATCTAAATTTTTAAGTTAACCAATTTTGTATTCACGATCAAAAAATTCTACCGGCACTATCGCAATCCAGTAAATATATCACTTTCGGGTCGCTCTAATTGAAAATTATTCTTTTAATACGACCGCAAATACGATGTAGCAAAATATTGCTTTGCTCCCGTAATTTTGGCCTAGATATATGATAATATTGTGATTGTCTTTTTTATGTTAAGGGACATCCAATTTATGGAGAAGATAACTTCCGATCACGAATTTGGTTCGTGTGGTCTTCAAGTTTGGACGTACGGGGATAATTGAGCCATAGCAAAATGTAAAGACGATAATTCAATGAATAAACGGAAGAACGGACCTCCCGGGTTTAGCGATCAGTTTGTGGAGTAATTTGTCACTTTTATATCAACCCTTATTACCGAATATTTGGAAAAGTAAGATGTCACGTTGTGTGGCGACGACCTCCTGCTAACACACCTTCCTGTACCACGCAGAGCGCTGGACATAAGTTTTGACGCCATTAGAGATATGAAGAAGATAAGAATATAATCAGAACTTGACCGCAACAAAACCTCATGTGTCACTTTTGCAGACGTACAATTTTAAACCTTATCGCTACGAAATATGATATCTAGAAAAACGCCAACATTAAAACAACTACTTGTAACAAAAGCTATTTATCTTTCCAACCCAAACAATCTTTTGTACTATCTGATCTACTTACTTGTGCGATTTTTTGTCCCGCATTGTTTTTGCGTTTGACTTTTTGTTTTGAAAGTTTGGGGGAGAAATTTAGCAGAAAAGGTAATGGACTCGCAAGTTGCGACTGTTATCTTGCGAGGGAGATAAGAGGTGTTCAATTGATTCCAAATTGACGTTAATCTTAATTACCAAAGTCGTAGTACTATTATATATTCTGTGTCAAAGTGTCATTTAATATGTAAAGTACATAAAACTTTCTTATGTATTTACGTTTTAAGTTAACCCTATACTTGACAATGTGCATTCAAATGCACACTTTTTTGCAAAAAATCCCAAGCAGAAACCATGCATTTTTTTCCTCAATTTCTTTCACATTTGCGTAGTGTAATACTCATATTTTACGGCAAAAAATACAAATGAACGCTGGAAACACCGGGACGCTCAATAGATCGCAAGATGTCGGAGCCTGCGCATGCGTCTACGACATACAAGGAAAGAATCGTTTAAAACCCTAATTTTTTTTTATAAAAATTGAAAAATAATGGCTAGAAATAGTACCCAAGTATATATTCTTTCGAATGAATATTATATTTTGCCAATTTCAATTCGTTTTCTTACTCTTATTATCGTGTCAATTTGCATGTATCTTAAAATTCACATTGCCAATTTATCAACGAATTAACCTGCACTTGGGTGCGTACATATACATTGCCAGTTTGGTGGTGATTATTTTTCGTAATAATTTTTATTAATTTCAATGAATTTAATTGTTTTTTTGGATGGTTTTAAATAGTTTTTAATTTATTTTAGCCTTCTGCAAGAGCCGCCAGAATTTTGGCGTTAGTACCTAAGTCTGTCGCTGGTTCCGACATCGAGAACAGTGATTCTTCGGGAGATGAACTTACTTTTGCACGCAAAATCGTGTGAAATAATATTGTTGAAGATTCTGATGTAAGTTCAGACCCACCATCACTAGGATCTTCATTTGAAAACCTTCATTTACTTTCAGATAGAGATGAAGATGTCATTTGTATGACAACTGTAAGCACATCACTGGACTTAAATATTAATTCAAGCCCTATAAAATCTTCCCCAACTCTTCCTGGCTCAGCTTCAGCATCTATACTAATGTCAGATCCAGTAACAACTGCTTTAGATAGTCAAATAGAGCAAACAGAACATCAAAGGCAACTGGATGCAAAAACTTTATCTGTAGAAATATTTCCAAATAATGAGGTTATAAAAATTATTAATAACTAGCTGTTTTTTTGTATGCAGCTTAGTAAATACTTATATAATGAAATGGCTACATAGTCCTACAAATTTAATGGAACGATTTCCCACCCGAGCGAATCAATATGTTGAACACCTGCGCAATCGAGTAGCTACCTCTATCGAGAATTTTCATAGATAAAAAACTTGGTCGGCTCATCCAAACGACTAGACTAGACTTCCTCGGCTGCCCTAACTATGATTGGTGTAGTAAAGTTGCCTGCTTACACGGATTATAGGTCTAAAAAGCTACGTTGCAATAAAGTTGCTGACAATGTAATTGAAAAGATTCCAGCAAATTCGACGATATTTACACTTTGCAGATAATTTACGTGATGATGGAGACCGAGACTTCAAAATTTGACCCATCTTTTAGAAAGTGTATGCCAAAATTGTCTGAAAATCGAAGAGGAAATTCGTTTTAGCATAGATCAGATGATGGTATCTTATAAAGGTACACGAGCTGGTTTAAAATTTTTCTATCTATTATCTCTAAAATTTTCTTAGGCAACATAAGAAAAACAGCTATAGTGTTTTTTATGACATTCCATATAAATAAAGAAAAGTTTCATGGAAAATCAAGCGTGTTTTAATTTACTCCTGCACATGGCAATGTATCTTTTAAAGCACATGCTTTTTTGACAGCGTAAACGTGCGAAGCTAGCAATGTGCATTTAAAGAGACATGCTATATTTCCAAAACTATATATGCTATATTTTTTTATTTATTTTTTCTATGTCTTAGATAACCCCAAGATCCAATATATATAGTGAAAACAAGGAAAATTAGAAAAAAAAAGTCTTGCCAAGTATAGGGTTAAGAATATGATTTAAAATCCACATGATTTTAATCTATAAAAATCTCTAACTAGTTTTTTTTGTAATTTTAATACCTATCTAATCCACACTAGCGAAGTCGCGTTTCGATTTCACTAGGCACATTTCCTTCCCTTTCGATTTCATTCGCGATAATAATTCCGATATCATTAACGAAATCGAAACCTACCAACGATGCGTTATGTGACTGAATGTCCTGTTCACAATGGGGGCTCACAAAGGCGTCCAGACCGCGATATAAAAGCGTTCCCAATAAAAAGTAAAATCGAAGTAAAGGAAGTGCATGGCGGGCGGAAATGCAAACTCGCATTGTGCCAACTTGCACGTGTACCGGAACATTTGTGCACGGCTCGCCCCTGCAATCAGGGACCTTAAAAGGCACCACGAAAGCCTAACCAAATTGTTCCGATTTTCAGACTTCACTCTATGTACTTCCGAAAACCCAAGTATGAACCAGGTTTATGAATGAAACCTTTTGATAACGACGGATCTTAAGGTGTTACGTTTTCCATACTAACTTCATGTTACCATTCAAGAGCGAATGGATTATAGGTATATTTACACTGAAATTACATCGCACAGCCTTATATTAATATAACTAGCGGTCCGCCCCGGCTTCGCTCGTGGTACATAATATATAGCCTATAGCACTCAGGGATCACGTACATATCCAACGGTGAAAGAATTTTTGAAATCGGTCCAGTAGTTCCTGAGATTAGCGCGTTCAAACAAACAAACTCTTCAGCTTTATAATATTACTAGATGATGCCCACGGCTTCGCCCGTGTGTATTTAGGTTTGTAAAAATCTCGTGGGAACTTTGATTTTCCAGAACAAAAAGTAACCTATCTGTAGTAAGTAGTAACCTGTCCACAAAACGGAAAAATTCCGTGGGATCCTTACGATTTCAGAATGCAATTCCTTACAGCATCAGGGTTGAGGAGTTGGACATGTACCTACTCGAGGTCATTCAACAATAAAGTCTTTAATTGGTATCCCCAATATCAATTTAAATAACCGACAGTGCCTAAATCCCATTAGTTTTGGGGATCAGATCCCCTACAGCATCAGGATTGAGGAGTTGGAATCCAAATTTTTTGTAGGACAGTGTATCAATGTTTCTCTATCGATTAAAAAAAAATTACGCAAATCGGTTCAAAAATCTCGGAGATATCGGTGTACATAGGTAGAAAAACACAACTCCTCCTTTTTTGAAAGTCGGTTAAAAAAGTAGCCTATATCACTCCCTGGTTAATTCTCTACTTGTATGTGAAAGTCCCGTCAAAATCGGTTCAGCCGTTCCAAAGATTAGCCCGTTCAAACAGACAGACAGACAGACAGACAGACAGACAGACAGACAGACAGACAGACAGACAGACAAAAATTTTAAAAACGTGTGATTCGGTTATAGTATCGTTCAAATAACTATATGAGCTTAATATGAGGTAGTTATTTCGATATTACAGACAGACACTTCAATTTTATTTATTAGTATAGATTTTTAATTTGCGCGAAATTATATTTACATAAAAAAAACATTACATAGACAGCTTAATTATTATAATAGCCATCTATTAAACGCTGTTTTGCCTAGCTGACCGAGATGGCTTTACTTCACTTTTAGCTGTTTATGTAATGTTTTCTTTATGTAAATAAAATTTTCCGCAAATTAAACATTAAATTAAGGCTGTGCGATGTAATTTCAGTGTAAATATATAATCCATTCGTTCTTAAATGGTAATAGTAAATTAGTATGAAAAACGTACCACCTTAAATAATATGTACATACGTAGGTACGTTTGATTTTAAAGCTCTTTCACATAATGAATCGAATCAAATCAAATCAAATAAACTTTATTCAAAATTGGTAGATACACTCTACACTTTTTGAACGTCAATTTAGGAACAGGCAATGGTGATAATTACTTACGGAAACTTAAAACTAAAACTACGAGGGTTCCAAACGCGCCCTAGTTTGAGAAGAGTCTGAGAAGGTCTAATATTTTTAGTTAAGTACTTTTAAATTGCTAATAATTTATTTAATCAACGTGGATATAGGTACCTATCTACTGTTAAAATAGTATAAAAATAAATCTGTTGAGAAATTACTAGACGGACATTTCTAATACAAGGCATTTTAATGCGTGCAAGATGACCGGTCCAGTCGGTGCTAAAAGAAAATCACCACAAAGCCTTCTCAAAGAATAGATAACCTACCCACAAGACGATATATCATGTGCATCTTCTATTAAATTTTTTCCCCGTACCTACGCCAGAATGTATGAAACGCACTTTTTGCGTATTGAGCGTCAATAAATGAAATAAAATACGGAATTTTGGCGAAAAAAAAAATCTGTCGGTCGCACAGCGGGCCATGTTTGTGGCTTTTGTCGCGCCCACAACTCGACAAAAGGCAAATAAGAGAACAGTGCCCGTACTTTGCGGCAAAAAAAATATCATCTAAATACTCTCCTATTGATGTTTAAAAGCCGGAGAGAAACGCGCATTGTTCGACACGATGCGGTGGCGATATTAGATTCGCATTTTATTCGAATAAACCCAAAGTCCGTGATGAAAGCCTAAAATCCGTTAAACTCTTAGATAGATGATCTAAGTGTTTAACGGATTTTAGGCTTTCATTTCCTGAGAAAATCGTGATCGAATCGTGGTGACACACGGACAGACGGACAGACGGACAGACGGACAGACGGACAGACGGACAGACGGACAGACGGACAGACGGACAGACGGACAGACGGACAGACGGACAGACGGACAGACGGACAGACGGGCAGACGGACAGACAGACAGACGGACAAGAAAGTGATCTTATAAGGGTTCCTTTTTTTACCTTTTGAGGTACGGAACCCTAAAAACTTGTTCGTCTCGTCGAAACGAACCTATAGTCACAAAAATTCAGCTTGTTATTAATCACTAAAAAATTTGTTCCAGGGCTACCGTACGAACTTACGTACGCAATACAAGATAATAATTTTCAGTTTGGCCATGAACGGAAAAGTTGGAAGAAGAAAAGATGTTTCTAAAGAGTAATGCTGTGCACAGTAAAACGTCCCTCTTCCGAGGTCATTTAAAAAAAATTCCTACCGAATATCCGAAAAAATGTTGCTAAAATTGTGTTCGTAGGCTATAAACATAATTTTACATATTTCGAGAATTTTGCCTATTTACAGTTAGAGTACCTACAAGTAGTATAAATTGAAAATTTAGAAACCCCCGACATTCGCCATTTTGTGGCGGCGGCCATTTTGGATTTATGTAGTGCTATTCTACTAGTCAAGCCATTTCATTTGATACCCATATTAAGGGAGTTGTGAAAAATATGTAATCCGCCATTTTGTAGCGGCGGCCATCATGGATCGATTTTCATCAAACTTAGCTAACAACACTCTCGACTAATTCACCTTTCAAACAAAAAATACCGCATTCAAATCGGTTCAGTCATTTGAGCGCTACAGGGGAACAGACAGACACACACACACACAAACTTATAACACTCCGTCGTTTTTGCGTCGGGGGTTAAAAATTGGCAATAGGTACCTACTAAGAAGGTTCTTTGCGCAGGCTAATGTAAACAACATAAGCTCGTATCTACGAGTACTTCAGTAGGAAACCGTCGTCGTTCAAGTACTTGTTTACATTGCGGCGGCGGTATTAATTTTTTTTGGTAATTTTTTCGCACAAGCCCCCGTGGGCAACGTAACTCGACCTGATCGTATCAGGACACTTTTTGTCCTTGTGGTCAATGGCAGCTGGCCAAGGTTTGGCCTATAAAGTGAAATATTTACACGGATTAACAGTGCCACTGACCGACATTTTTGTTTTATTTATAAGCCTATTTTGTTCCTATACGTTGCTTGAAAATATCCCTTACTAAATTAAGAAACTCTATACGAAAGGATAATTAACCTTCGTAGAGTTCTTCTTCATATCGAGAATTAAGAGTGCGTAGATAGGTATGTGGTTTTAATATTTCGCGTAGACATAATCTACATCCACCTACGTGTGTGTATAACTATAATATATAGAAGCATAATATAAACCAAGTTTTGGAAACCTATTTGATGATTGTAGTTTTATCAATAACTGACGCGACATGGCAAAATATATTATGAACAAATGCAAACACGCGCACAAAAACACATCCCACATTTGAATATTTGAAATCTTCATCATACCTAGTATATGTACCAATAAAATCATAATCAAACTAACTTTTAATTATTTTTTACGTAACCACTCTTTAATAAATCGATCCTTTAAAATCTTTATATATTCGCGGCATCAAAAAAGTGTGCACCATAATAATATATCGTTCCAGAAAAAATATGTGCTAACCGTTTAAGTTAAAAGGCTCTGACATAAATAATAGCTTTATGAATAAAATCTTAATCAGCGGCCAGGCACAAAGATGAAAAACAAATACACCGATTAAACAAACAGGTAAGAAACAGAGGCGTTTTGATTAATTTAGGGGGCGAGCGCCTCATTTTGGAGTCGTGAAATCGATTTGAGGTTGCACATCGTCAAAATTGACGCAAAATCTTGTATCAGTGTAGAGCGACCATATCAAAATCTATAAAATGGATTGGGTTCTTTTAGCCTCCCTCACGCAGGACCAGTTGATAAAATCGCAATATACGTACCTGATAAAAAAGCTGTGAAGCCTAGTGGTTAGGACGACCAACTTTTAATCGGAGGTCGTGGGTTCGATCCGGGGCACGCACCTCTAACTTTACGGAGTTATGTGCGTTTTAAGAATTTAAATATCACTCGCTTTAACGGTGAAGGAAAACATCGTGAGGAAACCTGCATGCCTGAGAGTTCTCCATAACGTTCTCAAAGGTGTGTGAAGTCTACCAATCCGCTTGGCCAGCGTGGTAGACTATGGCCAAAACCCTTCTCACTCTGAGAGGAGACCCGTGCTCTGCAGTGAGCCGGTAATGGGTTGATCATGATGATGATGATGATGTACCTGATATTGTCGTAAGATTGAAGATTGTATTTCTATTATCGTAAGATCACGTGCATGCTAATCACACTGATATCATAAAGGCGAAAGTTTGTGTGTGTGTGTGTGTAAGTTTGTTACTCTTTAACGCCGCAACTACTGAACCGATTTGGCTCAAAGTTTGAACTGAGATAGATTATGCCCTAAATTAACACATAGACTACTTTTACTTTACTGACACAGACTATGGTCTCATAGGTGAGAAGTCCCGGATTCGCATCCTGGCCGAGGCAGTTTAGAATAATTAATAATATATTAATTATTATTGCTGGTCTGGTCTGGTGGAAGGCTACGGTCGTGGCTTCACAGCCGTGCCGCCAAGCATTTGTTTTTTTCACTTACTAGTAAGTAAAACTGACTGGCCAACAAATAAAAAATATACTAATTTCGTCAGTCAGACAAAGTTAACTTGCCCAGACTAAGGCGGTAAGTAACTCTTTTATTTATTAAGTAACCATTAGGATATGGCCACCCTCAAAATTCATTTTTACCGTCTCAAAATAGCGTTATTAATATTTATGGCAACGTTAAACGTTATAATTTTTTTCTTATTTGCTTAACAGTCTGGGGTACAGGTGTTTTTGAAGTGCCGCTCCATGCGAAACTATCCAAAGTTTTCATATTGGTGGTATAGATCGACCAGAATCTCATGAAAAATAGGGAAATTAAATTTTGTAGTAAGCAACACTAGTTTAACTTGGCTGCCCTAGTGATAAACAAAGTAATTACATTCAGAACACCTTACCTGGGATCGTTTCACGAAACGAAAAATCAAGCAAATGCATTTTAAATACAAAAACAAAGCAATCAACATCCAATTACTTTGTTTTTGTGTTGTGCTTGTTGTTTACTTGGTTTTCGCATTTATATTCCGGGTTAGTGAGTGCAGTTACTTTGTTTGGGCAATTTAAATTTCAGTAAACGGTTCAAGTTATTTGAAATATTAAACTGTGGTAAAAAACTACTCGACATAAAACTTTTGTTAATGCAAAAAGTCAATTTCACAAAAAATGTCAGTTACTTTGTTTATCGCTAGGGCAGCCGTAGTGTTGCTAACCTTGGAATTTCATTTCCCTATTTTTCATGAGATTCTGGTCGATCTATACCCATATACCGCTTATGTCAGTTTTAGTACCATGAAGCTATTAAGTTAAATACCATATTAAAATTAAATGTGTGTGGGCAAGAAATTTTAGTAGGTAGGTACAATCATCGGACGATTCTTTAATTTTTAATTTATATTTAAATCCTAATTGACTTTTTTATGAATTTACGCTAAAATACAAAAAAGTCATATTTAAACTGAATAGATGCTATATTATAGGTTAAATTAGCCGATTAAAATTGTCATCAACCTTATAAGACAGCTGATTTATGAAGAGGTCAAAGTGCAACGGAGGTGGTGACAAATATTTATTTTGTTCGAACAGCAATGAATTTCCTTAATGGAAAACGTAAATAATCCTATGTATTTTGTATTCTGCATAAAAAACTATAGATGTGATAAGCAGTTTCGAAACATAAATAATCTTATATGAAGTCTTAAACTGTTTCTATTTTATTGAAAGTTCGATAGCTAGTTTTAAGTAACAGGTTATCATATAGAATGTAATATTTTTTTATTTATAGAGTGTTGTCTGTTGACACGACCTTCGAGCTGTCTTCGTTTTACCACTACAAAGACTATTGGACTCCTAAGGCTTTTTATAGTACACAACACATACTATAGCTACGTGATAATTATTGATAACCTAGTGAAATGATAAAGTAGTAGGTAGGTAATATATATAATATAATGTATATACAAATTATGAGCTGTGATAGCCTAGTGGTTAGAACGACCGACTTCTAATCGGAGGTCGTGGGTTCGATCCCGGGCACGCACCTCTAACTTTTCGGAGTTATGTGCGTTTTATGTATTTAAATATCACTTGCTTTAACGGTGAAGGAAAACATCGTGAGGAAACCTGCATGCCTGAGAGTTCTCCATAACGTTCTCAAAGGTGTGTGAAGTCTGCCAATCCGCTTGGCCAGCGTGGTAGACTATGGCCAAAACCCTTCTCACTCTGAGAGACCCGTGCTCTGTAGTGAGCCGGTAATGGGTTGATCATGATGATGATGATGATGATATACAAATTGAATTATATTAAATCCACTTTAGATATTATTTTTGTTGTTTTGTGTTTAAACTTTAAATTGTTTTATTCATTGATGGGATAGCTACACAGACAAAAGGCCAGTTTAACCAAAATACATTATGTTGCTCTTTTTAACCCCCGACGCAAAAACGACAGGGTGTTATAAGTTTGACGTGTCTGTGTGTGTGTGTGTGTCTGTCTATTCCCCTGTGGCGCACAAACGGGTGAACCGATTTTAATGCGGTTTTTTTTTTGTTTGAAAGGTGAATTAGTCGAGAGTGTCGTTAGCTATGTTTGATTAAAATCGGTCCAAGATGGCCACCGCTACAAAATGGCGGATTACATATTTTTCACAACTCACTTAATATGGGTATCAAATGAAAGGGCTTGACTACTAGAATAGCACTATTGCAAATCCAAGATAGCCGCCGCCACAAAATGGCGAATGTCGGTGTTTTTTTTAATTTTTAATTTATACTTGTATAATATTAAGCCGGTTTGCAGTATTGCAGAATTCGGCTTTATGTGATAAACTCAAACTCCCACCAAAAACAAATACCCCACTCTATGTTTTATCTGTGTTGTGAATATTCATAGTTGGTCCTAATTTAATATTAATCGCTAGACATATATAATAATTGAAAACGTTGTAACATTTTTATTAATATATATAACTATGTTAGAATCAGTCTCGTTATTTGCAAACCGCGTTAACCAGATAGTTAATGCAAAACCATTTTATAGACGTACAAATTAGGGTTACTAAAATAAATAGAGTAAGAATTCCAAAAGCTTTACGATTGTGCAGAGAACTTCTATTATTATCCGATGTAAAATATACAATTATGCATTGTTTTCTCCCAATAAAAATTCCTCAAGGGGCCCACGCCATCTGTCCGTTTTGATTGTCTTTTTGCGAATTTATAGGGCTTCATAGGCCGATAATCACGGCAACGTAATAGACATCAATTTTATTAATGGCTTATTTTATGACATTGGCCTTGTTATTTTTTATTTTTTATTAGGTACTGTTAAACCGATTAGTGGCACTGGTCTATCTGTACAACTGCCATGTCTACACCTTTCAGGTTGGAATAAGGTTTTTGAGTGCATCGTCACTTAGATAGGCAGGGGACTTAAAACAAAGCCGAGTCTGGTAGACAGTCAAATAGCCGTCGTATCAAAAAGTAACAAAAAATCCTACTAATATATTATTATAAATGTGAAAGTGGATATTTGGATGTTTAGATGTTTGGATGTTTGTTACTCTATAACGTATATCTATATACGTCGCAACTACTGAACCAATTTGGCTGAAATTTTGAATAAAGATAGATTATGCCGTCTTAAAACATAGGCTACTTTTTATCCTGGAAAAATCCACAGTTCCCGCGGGATTTTGAAAAACCTGAAATCTATATCTACAGCTATAGGTAGATTACTATAGCAAACTTCCTTGAAAGTAGGTATAAAGGTTGGAAAAGGGAGCGGAAACGGAAACCAGATATCCACGATTCCCTCAGGATTTGTGAAAAATCGAAATTCACGCGGGCGAAGCCGCGGGCAAAAGCTAGTAATATAGAAATTTATAAACTTCTGGGCTCTAAAGGTAGGCAAAGGCAGGCCCAAGCAAAGGTAGGTAGGTATCTTCTAGCAAAAAATAAATTTAATAAAAAAATATGTTTGACTGAAACCGCGCTGGCTTTATAAAAACAAAATGCGGCTTAAAATGACTTGTTCGTTTAACGGGTTCGTTCCCGGTTGGAGATTTCATTTTGTGATAATCTCAGGAGGCGAGAACTGCAAACCAGCGGTTAATAACGCGGGCTACTTAATTGGACTCTCATCATTGATTTGTTAAATAGTCTCGTTAATTTTTATTCAAACTAGATATAACCAATCACTTATCACCGTGCAGAATCGGAGGCAATATAAAACGGAGCACTTATTATTAACCGCATTGCCAGTTGAGCAACCGTTCGCATATATTTATTTTCGAAGAGCGTTAAGAAAGAATTTTTATAGTTCACACATAGACGCCTACTGATCCGAACGAGAATAGAATTATAGAACCACTATCTTAAAAGTTAAAACACAGTCGAATTAATGTTAGGTGTTCAAAATTTTATACCAGAAAATACGATGCAATATTTTACACGATGGAACGTTTAAACCTTAATTAAGACGTTTGTGTGTCCGGAGAAATGTTGCTCGATGAACGGAAATATATGACCTCTCAGCCACTAACACAAAACCGCCGGACTTATAGTTGCCCTTCCAATTTATTTCGTTGGAAACCCACCGGAATAACGATAAAATATAACTTAAACAAAACTGGAGTGAGATTCTGTCTGTACGTAAATGACGACTTTTTTTTACTCGACTATGGGAGGGCGTAGTTTAGCTTTTATGCGCTTGTGTCTTTATTTGTTTGTTGATTCATAGTCTCCCGCTTGATTACCAGACTACTCATATAATTTATATATATTAGATATCGTTGGCTTTGTCTTAGCGGTTCGAGTGTCATAGGCTATGTGGTTTCATGACAAATTCAATATGGCGGGTATGACAAAAAATACATTTCCATAATACATAATATTATTATGTTAAGTTGGTAAGCGTTTTAAAAGTGCAACTGCTGAGTTGCTTGCCGGTTCTTCTTAGTAGAATCGAAAGAGCCACAAGTAGGCCTACATAAAATAAACCATTTTGAATTTGAATTAAATAAAAGGTCTCGTAATAATTAATATACTTTGTACATCCGTCAAAATACGCATAATATAGAAATAATGGGGTTTCAATTTTGAACTACATAAGTATACCTATCCTCTTTCACGTTAATTTGGTCAGCCATTACATAGTAAGGAGAAGATTGAAATTTATAATATACTTAATTAATGATTAACTTAATATATTGCGATAAGCTCGAAAAATATATTGGGTTAGAGCTACTGGCTCTTAAACTTAAGACTTAAAATATAGTCATTTAAACAATAACAATATATACTTTGTTAAACAACCATATTTAATTAATTCTAATTAGATACATGTGATCTGAGTCGTGGGCAAAGGCTAGTTATTCTGTAATATGTTAATTGAGCGAAGTGAAACGCTCGTACCAGAATGCTCGTCGGGGAATCAATCGGATTTGCATTTCTATTGTTAATGAATCTCATTGGACATTAATGGGGTGTAAAGGAATTAATTCGTGAGATCTTTTTTGTGATAACAAAGATATTATCTGTTGAAACTGGACCACGTTTCTCAGGACGCCCCACGCTTATTCTACATTAACGAGTGCCTTCCGTTTTTGATAGAAAAACAGTTTTTGTTAATACACACTCTTCACCGCGACTTCTCTCTCTCTTATTTAATAGTAAAAAATATATAATGCCTACCTATTTAAGACATCATCAGTAGCAGGAAACCGCTAGATACAAGCGGCACAAGAGCATGTTATGTCCTGCAGTGGACATGAATCGAATGAGAACGGCGCGGCGACGACGACAACTTCCTAACGAAACTTAGATCAAGTTCAAATAAAATAAAATATGAAACTATTTAAAAGAAAAATGTATTGATAAAATATACGCAATTAAACTATGCTGTAAGTCTTTACTCTAGTCTCAATTAGTAGCAATAACATAATCTGGTGGTATTTTTGACATTCTTTCAAAAAGCCGCACTCCGTATTCGTTGGCTAACTAGACGAAACAAGTCGGAAGCGATCCGAATTGTACCCATAATTGCGCTATTAAAACCTGTGAAAGCCATAAATCTGGCGGCGGCTGTGATACAAAAATCAATCGTACCTAATAATGAACCCTGATCATCGCTAACAAGCAGCACGTGATCATTAGGGCAATCACACACAATGGTAAGAAGCAGTGGCCCAAAATATCATCGGAGAGATCAATATGGTCATCACGGCCTAATGGCCCCGCGATGACTTTCTATAAATTAATAACAACAAGCTGGATTGCCTCCATGATTGGGCTGTATTAATGAGGAAACAGCTTCATCTTCGCGGCCAACAAATGCGTGCTTGTGTTATTGTTTTTTTCCAATCAACTTTCAACTTCTGGGCTAGCATTACGATTGAAAGCTCTCCGTTGTGATGTGGTACACAAAAAATTTGATAGATTCAAAGATAAAATATTCAAATTCGAATTTCATATCGATAGATAGGTACAATGTATGGCAGTAGGTAGGTAGGTACATATCTACCTACTTAGACTGGTGAATAAGTTCGAAAACATGAAAAATAGAGATAAAGGTCCTAAAAATATGAGCGATAGCTCATTCGATTCGGAATCACCTCTAGAAAAATGTTTTTAAAGGATTTTGGTGCAGGTAAAAAATTGCAATTGTTATTAACAAAATAAGATGAAAAAAATATATATATTTCGTTTTATGTTAATAACTCGAAAAATATTTATATTTAGGCAATTTTGTAAAAAGCTCGTTAAAGAGGAGGAAATTTTTAATAAAAAAGTCTCAACTACCGAAACTCTATCTCCATTATTTATAACTGTAATTTAACTTTGAAAATAGGGCTCCGCGCGACGTATCCGACGTGCGCGCGCGAGCGTTCAGCAATGAAAATAATTTATTTATAACATAAAATGTGATTTTAAAAATTCGAAAAAATTCTAGTATATTTTTAACACTTGAAAGCATCGAACCCTGAAGAAAAAAAAGTTTAATCACCATTTTTCAATAAGTTATTCAATTGTAAACTTACTAATTTGTTTCCAATTTCCGTTGGCATAAACAGTGTGATGAAAGGTATAAATAATTGGCCTAAAAATTTTAAACTTCGTGGAGCCCTTCTCATTTATATACTTCATATTAATATTCTGCGATAAATTTTTGTAAAAGTTTATTAATTTGTTAATTATGATTTTTTATAACTATTGAAAAATCATAATAAATCATATTATGATTTACTTAAATATGATTTTTATAACTATTGAAAAATCATAGTAAATCATATGATTTACATAGGCCAATTATTATGTTTTTCATGTTTACTATTTTTCATGTTTTCGAACTTATTCACCAGTCTAACTGTATAAAAAGTGTTTATTTTTCTTCATATTATTCACCTAAAAGCTTAACATACGGCCCGTACGTTGTCTTGAAAAACAATGATGATACATAATAATCACATAATAATTTTAATTACTTTACATAAAAATATATGGACAAGAGAGTTGCTTAGTTATTCGGCAAGTTTCTTTTATAATTCCACCACAAATATTTTACAACATGGACGATTTCACGGCTGTTAAAGCCGTGTTCGTTCCTTCGGCAACAAATTAGGAATGGCACCGGATAGAATTTGTTATGCAACACAGAGCTTAATGTACCTGAGCAGTTTACTTACTTTGTCGGAATTTTTAATTAATATGCACAATGCACATTGCACATACACATAATAAAAGAAATCATAAAAGCATTTTAACTATTTCATTTGATAGCGTCTATTCAAACCAAACTTAGGCAATATTAACTATATTCAAATAAAACCGGTCAAGTGCGTGGCGGGCCACGCGCAGTGTAGGGTTCCGTAGTCACAATCCTCGAAAAACAGATATAACTCCTTAACCTGTGAACCCTACTTAGCCGTGATAGTTTTCCTTTAAAATTGATTATATACCCTACTGCTGTGAATTTTTTCAAGTTCCTATATACTGCCATTTGGCTGATAGAGGGGGGGGACACTTGACTCTAATAAAAATTTGCACTTTAAAACATCATATTTTACAAACGGATCTAGAAATCGAAAAATGATGTTCCCACACCCACAGTATTTTTAAAAGACCTATTCAACGATACCCCACACTATGGGGTAGACGAGAAAAAAAATATTCATCCCCACTTTACATGTAGGGGAGCTACCCTAAAAAAAAATATTTATCAAAATTTTATTTCACCACTTTGTCGGCGTGATTAATATTTATACTCATGCCAAATTACGGATTTCTAGCACTAATAGTCTCTGAGATTAACCGAGGACGGACGGACAGACGGACAGACGGACAGACGGACAGACGGACAGACGGACAGACGGACGGACATGGCGAAACTATAAGGGTTCCTTGTTTACTACGGAACCCTAAAAAGAAGGTAGGTATGTAATATTATTGGAACTGTATAATATTCACATAATAAGTATGTTAAGTTTGTATGTATGTTTGTCAGCGAATTTCTCCGAAACTATTAAGCGAATTAACTTTTTTTGTTGGCTTTTTCTTAGTTTTTTTTTTATTTACTTCAACTTAGGGAACAGTGTAAGTTTCATCAAAATCGGTTCAGTAATTTTCAAGATATAGAATGTTAAGTGCGTGGTGAAGTCAATCATCATCAGTTTAAACAATCTTTTAGATTATCGCTTGTTTAGAAATTTTAATAATTGTAATCATATCAATGTAATGAATATTTTGTAACTACATCAGAATTTAAATGATATTTTTTTACCGGCACTGAAATCATTTAGGACCCCTATTGTTAAGTATGATGCAACTAATGAACAAAAAAAAACCTGCCGTTAAAAAAAATTGTAAGAAATCAATGAAAGTAGCCGAAGCTCATTGATTAAAAGTCAGCTGGCGTCAAGTGTCCACTATTCCGCAGAGCCTTTGAAAGCGTTTGAAAGGCTTGCGCCGAAGTCCAAGCACGTGGTTACTTGCCAAGTTCACACATCTGGTAGCCATTGTAATGTTTATTTATAATGTCCTAACACAAAGAGCGATACACTTCAAGTGCAAATTGTTATCTAGTGAAGCGGCTCGGACAATGGTTCACGCCTCGAAATTTCTGTGTAATTCGTCCTTTTATCTTTTCTTGTATTGTGGCGAGAAGTTGGCCATTTATTTCGTATTATTGTCTCTTTTGGGGGACACTTAGAGGCGTTATGTTTATTCGATGTACTTGATGTTATAAATTCTCATACAATATATAGGGAGAATGTCATGTGCTTTTATAAATCCTGAGATCATGTTTTTATTAATTTTTCGTTTAATTTACGTACATACTTACCTACTTAGTAGGAATTATATTAATAAAGGATTTGAAAGGAATAATAATAATTTATCAAACTTAAATACGTTCAAACTGTTTTTTTAATTATTTTATCACACAATTATTTTTTAATATTATAAAGGCGAAAGTTTCTTACTCATTCACGCAAAAACTACTAAACGGATTTTACAGAAAGAAACTGAGATAGATTACTGTATAGTTACCCTGTATTAACACATAGGCTACTTTTCATTTCAGAAAATCATAGTTCCGAAGGGATTTTTAGAAAGCCTAAATCCACATTGACGAAATCGCGGGCATCAGGTAGTTTAAATACATAATATATATACCTAAATCAATGTCAGTAGAAATAATATAATATCGATACACATTTATTAAATTCAAAATTTCTCATCGCTATTGGTAACACGTTTCCTTTACTAACCCATGTAAATATTCTAATATCTCGATTAAATATTTACCGAGCGTGGGCGTAAGTGCCGATCTAGCACAATCAATATCAGCTAAGCACCGTCTCGACGACAGGAAAGTGCTTATATTTCGATTTGATGACAAATCGTACAATTTACAACCGGCAACATGATTATCAAAATATTATGCATTCAATCATCTAATAATGACGACTTGTGTGGCATTTATGTACCAGTCAAGCTTCCTCTTTTATCTAGCTGATACGCGTGACTTCGTCCGCGTGGCATTCGACCGTTGATTTTTCCAGGATATAAACTAGCCTGTGTCCTTTCACAAAGTCCAATCTATCCAAAATTCATCAAAATTGATACAGCGGTTTAGGCGTGAAAGCGTAGCAGACAGACAGAGTTACGTCTTATAAAAATAGACAGTCCAATTAGTTTTTTAAGGACGTTTAATTAAAAAATAATAATGACAGACGATTAGTAAGTACCTAGTTAATTTTTTGAGGATTGCAAATAATATGATTTTCAAAATAATATATACCTAACAATTTTACCAATTTATATATTGTTTTGATTACCATTTTTTTATCTTTATCCGTTAATAATATTATTAGTTTTTTTTTTGTTTTTGTATTAATTAAATGACTATTTGGCTATATATTTGGTAGAAATTTGAAATTTTTTTTTTCAAAGATAAGTAAATACTTTCAAGTTTTTTAAAATTGAAATCATTTATTTTGCTGATACATTTTTATAATAGTTCGTACTTGATTTGTGTAGGTATATTTCCATTCAAATACACAACCTCGGGTGGTATGTCTAAAGGCTTAACTTTTGTGTACATTATCATGTTTCCAAAACGTAACTTTTTTTAACGTTACAAAACTAAAAATGTCACTAGCCGTTGTAAATACGATGAGAAGCAAATAGCATCATTGTTCAAATATCCATGTATCTAAAAGAAAAAAAAAAATACAATACCCGCACAAGTAAAGAAACTTCCCGCCGTGCGCCGCCGGCATAAGTTGAATGAGATAATATCTTGCGCAATGTTTACGTACTCCAAAACCAACGAAGCTCTAATTTTTGAAAAACTCAAGTGTAGGTACCCAAAAAAGATTCAAGTTTTCGCGTTCACAATAGTCATTAGGTTAAATAAAGAAAATTGGATATTCATATTTCACAAAATGCATTTACCTACTTAATAAGAATTCCTAACTGCCCTATTTATTATCGCTATAAATAGCTAAAAAACCGTGCTCATGCAAATTTAATAACATTTTGCGGTAACATGGCTCCATTTTGTAACGAAGCATTAAATATACAAATGATATTTTTATAATTTAATACATAAGTATAAAATTAATAGTTTAATGCCTCTATAAAGAGGCATTAAACTATTAATTTTATGACACTATTGAGCTATTATATAAAAAAGAGATCTATAATACCATTGATCACTGCACAATTTGTCATTTATGTTTTTTAATAGATTTATCTTCTATTAAAGAAATAAAAATATTTATTTGAAGTATCTACTATAGAAGTTCTATAGTTAATAAACTGGAGTTAAAAATTAATAATCATATTATTGACTCTGATATAGAGATCGCTAATACTTTTGAGAACTTTTTCCAAAATATTCCAGTTACCACGACTAGTTCCATAAATTCCTCGCCAACAGAAGCCTATAATATTTTAAGGGGCAATGTTTCTGAGTGCAATGTATTATTTCAATTTAAATACGTAACCCCATATGATATTATCAAAACATTCAAGTCCTTACAACACAAAAAGACAGGGGACTTATGGGGAATATCAGTAAAAATAATCCATAATGTTATTGATGTTATTGCACCATATCTTGCTTTTATTTTTAACAAGTCCATAGATTCGGGATCTTTTCCAGACCTAATGAAATGTAGTAAATTGATACCTCTTTTTAAATCGGGAAGCAAAAGTGACCCAAATAACTATAGACCGATCTCGATTCTACCAACCCTCAGCAAGATATTTGAAAAGATAATGCTCAACCAACTGCTTCTACACTTTAATTTAAATAAATTACTTCACACTGAGCAGTATGGTTTTACTAAGGGTCGTTCAACAACCGTCGCAGCCGCAAGGCTGTTACGGCATATTTTCGATGCATGGGAGAAGTCACAGAATGCCATTGGTATTTTCTGTGATTTGTCAAAAGCATTCGATTGCGTTGAGCACGAGACTCTTTTACGAAAATTAAGCCACTACGGTATTAAAGAAACTGCACTCAGTCTTATTGCCTCTTATCTAAGTGATCGCATACAAAGAGTATGTATCAATGATGTTAAGTCGTCCGGATCAGCCTCAGTAATGGGTGTTCCTCAAGGCTCTATTCTAGGTCCATTCATGTTTCTAGTTTATATTAATGACTTACCACATTTCGTAGAAAATGCTTGCGATATTGTACTATTTGCTGATGATACGTCTTTGATTTTTAAAGTCAATAGAACCAAAGACAATTTTGACGATGTAAATAATACTTTATCTCAAGTTTCACACTGGTTTACTATAAACAATCTACTTTTAAATGCAAAAAAAACCAAGTGTGTCGAGTTTCTATTGCCCAATACAAGGGTTACTTGTAATAATTTAAAGATAAGTGGTGAGCCATTGAAAACTGAGGACACAACTGTGTTCTTGGGAATAACCCTGGATGCAAAGCTTCAATGGGGCACCCATATAGCAACGCTTGCTGGCAAGCTTAGCTCTGCTGCTTATGCTGTTAGAAAGATTCGACAGTTAACAGATGTTGAAACTGCAAAAATTGTTTACTTTGCATATTTCCATAGTATCATGTCGTATGGAATCTTACTATGGGGTAAAGCAGCTGATATTGAAAAAATTTTCGTTTTACAAAAAAGGGCAATTCGTGCAATTTATAATTTAAAACCGCGGGATTCCCTTCGAGAGAAATTTAAAGAAATAGGTATTCTTACAGTAGCTTCTCAATATATTTATAACAACATAATTTTTGTTAAGCAAAACATTCACAGTTACAATAAAAAGTGTGAATTACACGATAGGCAATTAAGAAATAGAAATAGACTCGTGATTCCTCGATTACGCCTCAAAAAGGTCCAAAAGTCGTTTGTGGGAATGGGCGTAATGTTCTATAATAAAATTCCACAACAAATCTTAGATTTGCCTTTACACAAGTTTAAGAATTCTATTAAAAGTGTGCTCATGAAAAAAGCATATTATACAATTGAAGATTATATAAATGATAAAAAAGCATGGATTTAATTTATTCGCTTTATACGCTATTATAACTTGAGGAGTATTCGATTATTATTGGTGTTTAATTCGATGCTTTAATCATGGGTAGCCTAAGTATGTCACGCTCTCCTTAAACATTTCTGTGGTGGTGTCGTGTGGTGCGGGTTGTTACGTTCCCTCAAATATGGTTGAGCGAAGCAATGGCTGGATCATGCGTCATGCTCGTGAACGGGTGCCGCCGTCGGAAATGGGGCTACTTTTGTCTGCCCTTCTTAACGTGTAGAATTGTAAGCACCATTCCGAACCAGTGGTAGATTCATTTGTCGATTCAAAAACACTATTGTAAAAGTTTATCTGAATAAAAAATATGTCTTAGACTTGCCTTTACACAAGTTTAAGAACTCTATTAAAAGTATGCTCATAAAAAAAGCTTATTATACAATTGAAGATTATATAAACGATAAAAAAGCTTGGATTTAACTCGTTCCAGCAATGCGCGAGACGGCATTTCAATCATGTACATTAATAATAATAATTGTTATAATGTTATTTTTTAAAAAAGAGCAACCGCCGAGTTTCTTGCAGGTTCTTCTCGGCTGGAACTGCATTCCGAACCTGTGGTAGACTCAATCGACGATTCAAAAGCACTTGTAAAAGTTTATTTGAATAAAAATCTTTTCTATTCTATTCTATTCTGTTATTATAGATACTTCAAATAAATATTTTTGTACCCACTGCGGTATTATTAATAATGTAGAATACCTCAGTGTATATAGATGTATAATTTATAGAAAGTAACTACATACCCAAGCTATTGAATTTGTGCAATTTAAATTTTTCCGAATTCTTGTCTTAAAAATCCGCAAGAAATGTTCAAATAAATCTAGGGTTGACTTTATGATGAATTTTGATGGCATATTTCGTATTAAAAGTCTATAATTATATGGCATTGCATTTAAGCACTCGGTAGGTCCTGTAAGAGCCACATTAATTCGCAGGACGTAATGACTCGTATGACGTTAATGACGTTAAGTCGAGCTGTACCTACCTAGACTGAATTAATCTCAATTTGTAAACTGCCTCTTGTCACGGTGTTTGTATAATGAAATGGACCAAGTCTGTATCATTCATTAGTGTCGGACACTTCTATACATTTAATTGTTTGAACTTTTCCGTTTAAAGCTCGAACAGACAAAACGCAGTGAGCCGCGACGGAATCGTGTTTATTTGATGAAATCATGCATGCATATTTTGATGAAAATTTGACAAATCACAGACAAACATAAGTTTTTAGAGCGTGCACACATTAATTCATTGAGTTCGATTGGATGATATTAAACCTCGTTTGTATAGAGTCCGCTCAAGAAAAAATTCTCTTAAAGAGCCACGCACATTAGGACAGGCTGCACATTTTATTTTATTGAATCAAAGAAGGGTGCGACGCCCACGCATCTTACACTTTTTCACTTACAATTTTACTACATGACACGGTATAAATTTTACATTGCAATGCGTTACATTGAGTCGTTTGTTTTGAGTTGTTACGGTATCCGACAGTCTTTACCTTATTGAGCCAATGACACTTTAGAATTGTTTAGATATTTTACATGCGTTCAATAAATACGCTTTGGCATCCTTGTGCTATTGCCGTTACGCGTTTTATCTGATTCGGGCTTTAATTGTTTGAACTTGCCCGGGCTCCGTTTAAGATCGTCTCGGCTAATCAAGGCTCGGTTAACAACATCCGCTCCACAAGTGGCCGGCCGATGACTCCACGTTGGTGATGCAATTGTCTCCTGAAACTACGAGTATTGCGGGGAATTGCGACGTCAATTGATACAACTTCCGATTGAGTGTCAAGGCTATAGTGTTAATGTCAATAAGTTTGAACTATTTGATAGACTCGCCAATGTATCATAATCAGAGGTATTTTATTCAGACTGACGACCTCCTTAACGCAGTATTGAGAATTGTGGTCATATAAATAGGTGGTCAAAATTTGATTCCCGGCATGAGCAATTTGGGAATTAATAATTTCTATATTATGTCTGGTCATCATAGTCTGATGGGAGACTTCGGCAGTGGCTAATTACCACTCTGTCACCAAAAATATGTAGCCAAGCGATTTAGCGTTCCAAAATCTATGCTGCGTAGAAACCATTTATCTAGCTTCTATTTTCATTTTTTACCACCAAGTGAGATCACAGCCAAGAGTATCTAGATATTATGAAAAAAAAAACAAGGATAGTTAGTGTAACATTGTTTTGGTGCGGATTAAATATTTCATAACGACATATTTTGTCCTTCAAATGAGTCCTGAGAAAGTCGTGTCTTTGAATGAACATTCACGCGACGCGCTAGTGTTGTAACAAGTTCAAAAACATTCAACTCCATTGATCTATTATAATTAAGACTGTCCAAAGGACAACATTATTAAGCTTGATATTCGTTAAATTTTAGCAAGTTTACTAGCTCGGCGCTAAAAGTTTTAACCTAATTAAAACCATATTCATAATAATGTTTAGTATAATTTTGTAACAATTTACAGCTTTGTAGATGTTTTCGATTAATTAGATGGGCGTATTCCTATTTTTGTATTCGAACTGTGATAGGCGATTGTGTTTTTATTAAAATGTTAATTCACGTCACAATATAATCGGCTTATAACGGCTCAGAGGTCTTTATAGAAATTTAAAGCTCACTTGTCAAATCGATTTCTCGAATAATACCTAATATATTCTTATTCGGCATAGTCCTATGAAATATCGATATCGTTAAAATAATCCCCCGCTCTACCGCATACAGAGGCCTTATGCCGACTTTATGTGACATAGTAGCAACGATAATCAAAATAATTCGAGTATCGACATTCGACACACAATGCCTTCAGAGCAAAATGAACCTAAATGCTCTTATTTTAAAGTCGTAATTCAATAGTTCGAATATTTATTTTACAACATTTCTGCTTGGGGCGTTGGCTGTTTTCGAATGCTGAATGTAATGGCGAACTCAAACCTTAACATAAGCCATTTTAGGTCCATTTTATTCTGAATAATTTTACTCGATCAATAGTATACTATAAAGTTTTGGAGCTCTGCAAAGTGAGACTAAGTATACAGGTCCGTCGGGTCGCCGAATCAATTAAACCGGGGGCCATTACAATTCATTCAGGATTATTGTTATTCGGAGATGCGCCGCCGCTGGTGACATTGCGATACACGCGGCAACTCGTTCTCTTTGACGTTTTCCCAATTTTTTATTTGCTACTTTTATGTCAATGACCCGATCGCGTCCAGTTCGATATTTCAATAGCATTTTGGCGAGTATGACGCGCGGTTGAATCGATCAATGAATGATTCCCATGATGTGTAGGTATATCAATGATGAATTTATATTATACTCTGATTTTTAATTCCGTAGAATTCTGATGTTTCTTAATGTTACCAGAGATAAAACAGTTCCCACAAAACAGATAATAAATTCAAAACTTACATATAAATAAAAATCAATTGTCTCATATAGATATATGACAAATGCCTGACAGATACTTCAGGTACTTCAGTTTGGGGTTAAATCGAATAACAGGTGGTAACCCTGTTTTTCATACAAATAACTCATTCTATTTTTAAATGACAACTATCAGAATTCCACCGAATTAAAAATCAGACTATAGTTAAATAATATCCACATCAGTCTTTGAGGAATTATTATATAGAGTCGACGCCGAGACTTGGTTTTTTGTAACAAGAGTTATGGTAAACGTACCTTAGCTCACTTAGTCTGCGCGAAGCGTCTGTCGGAGCGTGACGTGTTTGAGATCTATTTAAAATCAATTAAATATGCCTGGGTGTGTACTGCAATACTGTGCCAACCACTCAAGAAATACAAGTAAAGGCCAAGGAGTTACTTTTCACTCGTAAGTTCACTGAATTATTGGTAAAACATGTAATTTAATTATGTGAAGTTGAAATTTGTCCCTATTCATCCCGTTTTACGGTACGTCACCGCGCTTGCTGCCATGTTTCGCTGAAATTCATAGACTAAGAAACTACGCAGATGAGACACTTTATTTTTAACCTCCGATACAAAAACGATGGGGTGTTATAAGTATGACGTGTTTGTGTGTGTGTGTGTGTATGTGTGTGTGTGTGTCTGTCTGTTCCACCTTAGCGCTCAAATGGGTGAACCGATTTGAATGCGGGTTTTTTTGTTTGAAAGGTGAATTAGTTGGGAATGAATTAGCTATGTTTTTAACAACTATTATCACAAATTAGTGATAAGTACAGGGACCGACAGCTTTAAACGTGCTCTCCGAGGTACGGGGGTAAAGCACCGCTAACTTCCAATGCCAGGCTTGACCTGACTTAGGTATTAAACCCATGACCTAAAAATTCGCAGCCAAGCATATCAATGGTAGACCAACGAGGCAGTTTTATTATTTTTTCGAGGTTTAATAGATAATAGAATACCCAAGTCCCGGATAAACGTTGCTTAAGTGCGAGTTTGGGGCACATAGTGCTATAAAATAAACATTGTAAATCAAACTCTCAGATGCGATTTCTCAATAGGTAGAATATACTCAATGTGTCGCCTCTGTATTGTAGTAGTCCCATCTATGTCTCAAGGAGCGGGGCGCGCGGGAGGAGGGCTGCTGCTCGCGGTACACAGATTTCGTTAGCGTTGTCTGTTCTAGTACCTACATAATATTCAATGACATCAGTACGGTAGATTCTTCTTCTGAGCTTGATACTGCCTGCAAAAGATATAAGAATTTAGCGCCACAAGTTTAGAATAACTTCACGATTTCTCACAGATTACAACAAAATTGCCTTAAACGGAAATTAAATTTCTTAAAAAAAAAAACATACCTACGTACTACAGTCTACATGGTATTATACCTAGATGTGGATAATTATATCGACTCAAAAGTCACAGGAAACGCCAACTGGGTTGTGGATTGTAAAACTGTATCCTTGAACTGGTAAGCTCTCGTGATATTTCCGCCAATTACTGTAACAGTAAATTGTTGAATGTTTACTCTGGTTAATGAATCGCGTGAAAATTGTAACTTACCTATAGCTACACGAATCTATGACAAAATGGAACTGTATTAGATAGGCGTTGGATTGGAACCCATCAGCGCAACGAAAGCATGTAGATATGGCCAAAGCCAAGTTGGCAGCGTACTATGATGAAGTATAAGGTATAAAAGATCGATCTCACTTGGAGTGAGCTGATGAGAATGGCATCTGTTGGAGTAAGAAGAGAAGAGTAGCATCTGCCATTTGTCCTGAACTAACTTGTCATATATTATGCTCCTATATAGAATAATCTATAACGCTAGGAATTTAAGAGTCATGGTTGAAACCCTTTTATATTATTATCAACAGCCACTGAAAAATTGTACCTCCTTATAAGTTAGTAATCTATTCTTATGAATCTAGATATTAAAAAAAATACCTTGACAATACGTTCAAAATAACTCTTGCATACCATATTAAGAATGGAACGTCCCTTAGTTAGTATTGAATTTAAAGCCGTTTCTAGGTATGCAGACACCTTTTTAAGAGGCTTTTTCAAATGCGTTAACCAGTTTTATGATGTGGTATGCTAGGGGTGAAATCTTGAAATAAACAACAGAATATAAATAAAGTTTTTACACTGTGCTCTTTTTAGTATAAAATTTATTTTTAACTGGTACTTTTAAACAGTTTCGGAATATGTGGGATGTCGTTAGCGATTCTTTAGGCCGTTTATTAGGTTTGTCCTACGTGTTTTATAATAAAACAGCTTTTACTTTATGTTTAAACTTACTTATTGCCTTGTATTTATGTTTATTATTTATGTAATAATAAACAGTGGATGTTAAAGCTTAATATGGATATTCCACATACGATAGTATTGTTTTACCGAGTAGGTACACTACTTATGAGACGCAAAAACCCTACACGCTATTATGAGATTTCTTACGTTACATTTATGTAATTACATACTTACCAAAAATAATACTAGGTCATTCGCCTATTACGGTCAGTATTTTATTGCATTTCTCCTCTTCTGAGTGACTCTTATAGTGTATATCTATTGATTATGAAACAATAAATAACCGTTAAGTGCGTTTCGCCGAAAGCCTAATAACATGAATTAGTTCGCAACAATGCTGACCTATTTATTACTGCTATCTCGGCTTTATATCTGGATGAAATAACTGTTTTTTTAATCATCGCAAAAGACACCGTATTCTTATAAAATTACCTGCTTTTGTGGCATTTTCTTTAAAGACACAACATCGAAGTTTTGTTAGGAGACAGTTACAATTTTGGCCGTTATAATTGTATAGAATTGCTTTGTAAAGCTCGGGAATCAAAAAGAACAAGACTGGATATGGAGCCGCATTTTTCAAATGCCCTTGTTTAGGAATTTTAGGTTAGTTCCAACAAGTGGAAAATCCTATCTCAAAATAAGGAATATTCAGGACTCAATTATAGGATTCAATTATAGGACTATTTCAGTCCGTACTCTCAACTATTGAGCAATTGAAGTTTCTCAGTTCTTAATTAAAACATAAAAACTATAAAATTGAATTTGCTCAATTATGTAGAATAACTTGAGCCGCGCTTACTGTTTCTTCTCTTAATGTTTCTTCTCTTCTTCACTCATAATTTATGATTTCCAGTTCTCTATTAAATTAGAGTATGTAGTTTAAATTGTAAGCCTAATTCTAAAAGTAATATTTTATCGTGCCAATTTTAATTAAGTATATATATAAGTTTTCGGTACTTCAAATTAACTGCGGCACTCACGAGTAGTTTAAAAAAATCACTTTTGAAGTCAGTTAATGCTTCATTAGTATCTGCAACCAAATGAAAACGATTTAATGGTAACTAGTTAATGACTCATTAGACATCATTTAATGAATGTCTTTGAGTGCAGCAGTGACTAGCCGAAGCTTGATGACTCTGTCTATGTTGTATGGGTTATAAGTTATAACCCATACAACACAGACAGAGTCTAACCCTTTAGGGTTATAACTTATAACCCTAAAGGGTTAGAACAGGAATAATGGTAAACCATTATTCATACAATGGTAGGTTTCTATTAGGATAGTGATGCGGTGAGGTCCCATATCTTTCCGCATAGGGACTTAACTTAGAGTGCGGAATTTCGACTCATAGGTTTGACGAATATTATGGGATGTTAAAAAATTAAAATCAGTTGAGATATTAGGAGGAGGGTCACTATAATAGATAAAAATATTTTATAAATTATTTGAAATCGCTACTCAATGTATTCCTTTTCCATTCACGCGTAGGTACCTGACGCGAAGGCGCACGAAACGCTGAGAAAATCTTCGGGAACGTAATCTATAATCCATCGGCAACACGTGCACAGCTATTATTGATTTTGCCGTTTTTTCTACAAAATTGCATGCCTGTCCCGGCTTGACATTGAAAAAATATCTACCGGGACGAGTGTGAATGGGCCTTATTATAAGCTTGCGCAATGACGTTACTGTTTTTTTTGTGTTGGAATATTTTTGTAGTCGCGTGACATTGGAACTTGCGCTACCAAAATTATTTGACAGATTGGTGTACTAAATCTCGTAACATATCTCGATATACATTGCTGCTTTACTGTGCGAAAGTATATACAGTGATTTCATTTCACACAGTAAACAGCAATGTATTCGAACTAATTCAGTGGCTTTCATTTACTGTTGGAAACTATTGGTGAACTCTCTATTCCCTCGCTCTCGTAGTTCGATAGGATGCCATTCCGACACGATCGCAGAAATACCAAACAGATACTTCAACTTTATTTATTTGTATTAGATGATTATAATACTAGTGTGATATCAACCATAATTTCAAGAATAATAACATGTTCATCGTAAATCACTGTGAAGATAATATAATTTTATATTTTTCTCCTCATTTATCCGTGTGTATCACACACGGATAAATAACACGGCCACGATAACAAACTTGACTTATCAAGCTGCGATGCCTTTAATAAATTGTTATTTCAACAGTGTTTGAACTATGTTATTAGTTATTTCGTTGAAAAGAGAAAATAACAGTGAGGAATATGATATTTGCCGATTTATTTCAAAATAAATCGTAATGCTGATCGCACGAGAGCCGCAATTTCAAATTGAATTCAAAATTATTTATTTCATGCAAGCTAGGCTTAGCTATAGCTTTGGCTATAGCTTCTGAGACAGGTAACTTTATCACCAGTTTGAAAAGCGGATTCGTCTGAGAAGCACTGGTAAAAACTCTACAGTTGATCTTTTCAAAACACATGATTACAGTAATACTTATTATGTAATAACTAGGTATATTAATGTAACAAATTATGACACTTCACAGTTCACACTACCTTGTGGGCCACTGAATGCAAATCCTATTGCATCCATGCAACTTTATCATTATGAAATTATTTAATTGTAGGTAAAAAAAGGTGCACAAGTCGTCAGCAGCACGAGTCGATGGCATCGTATGCGTCGAAAGAAGTTACATGACGACGTAGGCGCTTACATGAGTTATGCTCACGCATTTTTGCATCGTTCGCTCGCATTTTCAGTCCTAAAAAATGCGTCGCGTGCTTGCTGTTGTTACGGCTTCTTTGGTGACGAAAATGTGAGCAAAAGTCAGTAGATATATATGTACATACAACCAGTAGGTATATAAGGTAGAAAGAATAGAATAGAATAGAAAAGTTTTTTATTCAAATAAACTTTTACAAGTGCTTTTGAATCGTCGATTGAGTCTACCACAGGTTCGGAATGCAGTTCCAGCCGAGAAGAACCTGTAAGAAACTCGGCGGTTGCTCTTTTTAAAAATAACATTATAACAATTATTATTATTAATGTACATGATTGAAATGCCGTCTCGCGCATTGCTGGAACGAGTTAAATCCAAGCTTTTTTATCGTTTATATAATCTTCAGTTGTATAATAAGCTTTTTTTATGAGCATACTTTTAAGAAAGTTCTTAAACTTGTGTAAAGGCAAGTCTAAGACATATTTTTTATTCGGATAAACTTTTACAAGTGCTTTTGAATCGACAAATGAATCTACCACTGGTTCAGAATGGTGCTTACAATTCCACACGTTAAGAAGGGCAGACAAAAGTAGCCCCATTTCCGACGGCGGCACCCGTTCACGAGCATGACGCATGATCCAGCCATTGCTTCGCTCAACCATATTTGAGGGAACGTAACAACCCGCACCACACGACACCACCACAGAAATGTTTAAAGAGAGCGTGACATACTTAGGCTACCCATGATTAAAGCATCGAATTGAACACCAATAATCGACTAATAAAGTAGCGCCTACATTAATGGATTTCTATTTAATTAGGTCAAAGATAAACAATATAACATGGGAAGTTTGGTACTTATCTCAATAAACAATCAGTAGCCGTTTGAAAAAGTTAAAACCGAACAACATTATTTGGACGGATGTCAATAAAGACCTGACTCCGCGACCCCACGACGAAGCTTCAGGAAAAAGAGTTTAAAATTACACGATGGAATGAGCCCTTTCCTAATAAAACAAATATTGGATCCTCAAATAGTTACCTTTCGCTTTCGGTTTGTCGTTAAGTGAAAGTAACTAATAGGTATAAGGAGCTAAGCTAAATTAAAAGCTTCTTAATTTTTAGCTTTCAAGATGGAGAAAACTCAGATTTCATTTTTCAAGAGTACGTAATAATCATGTAAATAATAATACATATCTGTAAACCATTTATATCAAAATTCAATATTTTTAATAATAAATTAAGTAAAAAACTTAATATTCGAGTTTTTGCATTTAAAGTGGAGCCTATGTTACTCGAACTATAAGAACAAATCAATTTACACCTCATTAATCGAAATCGGAGCGGTAATTTTGCCGCTACGGTGAAACACACAGAATCAGATACAAAAATCGGATACAAACTTACGTACATACATAGATTGCTAAAATCATAACTCTTGCTTTGAGCTTTGCCATAGTCATTTAAAAATACATATATTTTATTGTTCATAATTATGTACGGAACCCTAAAAAAGCGAGGTCCGACTCGCACTTGGCTGATTTTTTTAGGAATGCTCCGATCATGCAAAAGCCAAAACTTCTTGTTTTACAACACTATTTGTAAATATAAAAAATTAGCCATCAAAAGGACCCTATCCGACACCACCTACGAACCACAAGGAGATAAGATTAGCCGATGGACCTCATAGATACAATACATAGTTGACACTTATTATTATTTAAGGACGGGTTAAGATAACAACTGTCCTCCGTGGGACGTGTCAAAATATTTACTAGATAAAATGAATTTGTCAGGCGTGTGAGAAGAAAAACTGCCGTGAGATTTCTTAAGTACATTGTGATTAAGAAGGTAATCCAAGTAGATAATGGATATCAAGAATATAATATATAATATATACTACTTTTATAGTGAAGTTAATAAAGTAGGATGCAAGTTTTTTCGATAAAAAGAAATTAGTTACTCATTTGAAAGAATATGCTATCTAAAGGCTTTTTGTTATAGTCAATTACTTAGTTACTTAGATCTACTACTGTTTCGAAACATTTTCTACTTTTTCGAACCAGCAAGTACTTCGGCATCTTTTCCATGTTTATCGACATACAAGACGCACATTTTTTTGTTATTCGAATTGTTATAATAAGGAATCGAAACTTTTAGGGCTAAAGAGCTTATTACACCTTCCTTTTAGTATCCTAATTAGTATTAGATTGATTTAGTAAGTTAGCGACCATACTTTTTCTAAATAAGTTACTTTTTAGGATTGCTAACTTGCGAAATGCGATTACACTTGTCTGAATTTAATAACTGAATCATTAAATTTAGGAAGGTGTAATAATCCCTTAAGCAAACATTATTTAATTTACTTTTTTGCAGTAGGTACCTACTGCATGTTATGGGTGACATATAATACTTGACACACTTTCTTTTTCATCTTTACCTATAAATAAATAATTAATGCGAGTAGGTATAAAAATATAATTCCCAAGCATATTAAATTTGATGGTAATACATCCAACGCATCGCCTACAAGATTGATGGCATAATAAAATAAAGTTTTTATTAAGGTTTATTATTACTTCATAATCTGAAATTTGAAATTTTATCTTCGGAAAGGTTGTATATTGATAAACTATCTGTGGCTACACGATGACGCTGATTAGCTGGCCGACTTTTTACTTGCCCGGATACAGGATTTGTATTTATTAAACAAAGATAGATATCGTTATAAAACAGTTTTCAAAAGATAAGATTAAAGTTACGAACGCTAGATCCAATTATCTTAATTACTGGATGTTTTATAAATAAGACACAAAGGCACCGACGATCAATCAGCCCTAATTTAGAAGATTATAGAAACGCTTTGAATGAAGTCTAATAAGTTTATTTTTTAACATCGTTGACAGGTTTGCGTTCGACTACCAGTTTTTCTCGTGATGATCCAGATGGAGGTCACGTAGAGTTTATATAACATCTGTTTTCCTTACCTGTCTTATAAAATAAACAACTAATCCCCTCACACAGAAACGCGTAAGTGACGCGGTGTGAACGGCGCATAAAACGTTCGTACATAAAACGTGCATTAAAACAATGAACCTATATATAGTGAAAATTCAAATACAAGAACATCTAAAGTGCCGAAGAAAGAGCGTCGCTTACGCGTTTCTCCGAGAAGTTTTTTTTTGAGACAGTTAAAGAAATAACAGATTGTACGTAGGTGGGTACGTACTAGGTGACGTCGCGTCTTTGTCGATTAAATTCAGTTTTTTTTTAATCCTGTGGAAAGTCTTTGATTTCCCAGGATAAACGTGAAATTTCAAAAATAAATAAAATCAGAATATCACCTGCTATCGAAAAAAAAATTCGTGGGAACTATATAAAATATATGAAATTTAAAAAATAAATAAAATTAGATCTCGGTAGTGAATCGCATAACCTGTTATCGATATAAAAAAATAATCATCCAACGATTATCACAATTCATATAGGGCGAAAACGTGGCGTGACGAGCATTCATGAATCCAATTACACAAAAAAAGTAGTTTTCATTCATTGGCCACGATTACACGATTAAAGATCATTCAGAAATCCGCTCTTTACTGCGATAAAACCTGTAGAATCTCAACTATTACTGAACCTACGGTACGCCAGTTTTCCACGGATCAAGATTTTTATACTTATAACCAGTAGACAACATCCGCATCTTCGCGATAAATGCTTGAAAGTCTCAGAGCTCGTGATAGAATGTAGATTTGACAATACAGTCAAAACCGTTTATGGCGACATCGTTTAGAATAACATATCGGTTATATTAACCGTAATCAAAGGTCCCGGCTGAATGCTATATGACTGCCGTATCAAAAACATTGCTTTTTACGACATTGGTTACTTCGACATACCGCATTAAACGACCACATTTGACCAATGTTTTCGGTGAATTGTATCTCTACAGGTCGTTCTACAACGACCAGCTTATATGTATTGTAAACTTTGAATAGGCATAATATAATGGTCAATGGTTATTATCGTAAAAATAAACACGTGTTTAGGGTCTTTTGTAATTCTTAGAAAACAAAACACGTGCATGCCGTAGAGTCAAGGCCCAGTTCTTAAAATTTCTTCAGTCAGTTTCTTACTTATCTTACTTAAAACATATTGTTGAATTAATTGTGAAACTTTTAACTTGTCGAAAACAAAAAGAAAGCAAATTAATATCGAAGAAAAATCGCGTATTATTTCAAAACAAGGCAAAAGAATATGGTGTTGTATGGTGGAACCGGTTGTTATAACTATCGGTTTTTACGACTTAATATGAGTAGTCCCTTCGATGTCGTTATAACAGATTTTGACTGTATATTTGTAAAAATGGTTGTATGTCATTTTTAACCCCCGACGCAAAAACGACGCGGTGTTATAAGTTTGACGTGTGTGTGTGTATGTGTGTATGTGTGTGTGTCTGTCTGTTTCCCTGTAGCGCTCAAACGGGTGGACCGATTTGAATGCGGTTTTTTTTTGTTTGAAAGGTGAATTAGTCGAGAGATGTTTGATGAAAATCGATCGAAGATGGCCGCCGCTACAAAATGGCGGATTACATATTTTTTCACAATAATATGGGTATCAAATGAAAGGGCTTGACTAGTAGAATAACACTATGCAAATCCAAGATGGCCGCCGCCACAAAATGGCGAATGTCGGGGGTTTTTTAAATTTTTAATTTATACTTGTTGTAAGTGTCATGTCAATTGCATATCCCATATTTTACGTACCTACCATGTCTAGGTATAAAAGAGTAATATTAAGTTCTTTTATACATCAGTTTATAGCTCCATAACATAGAGCGGACTCTAATAATGAATAGTTTTTGCCAGTTGGAATATTACCTAATTAATTTTATTATTATCAAAGCATCATCTTCGTTCAATTTTATCGTATTATATAGATTATTATATTTACATAACATTAATGTAATTCTTCTTTTATTCTTTTTTTTATTATTCCATAAAAATATATCTTTACCATAGATTGTTTCAGTTTTATTTTTCAAAGTTCACGGAAATAGAGAACAATCTGCAAAATTAAATTTCAATTTCATAGATTGTTCTCGTGGACTCTTAGAGTAGGTATAAGATGAATGGGGCAGTGCGTGAGAGCATTATCTGATTGTCTCAACTGTACTGCAGCTAGAAGTCTTTCTACTTTTTACCATCACATAGCGTGTTTGTCACAAGATTATGTATTTGTATGTGATTTTTGTGATGTAATATCCAATAGGTATAATGCTGACGTTCATATTGTACTGTTATGAAATTACAGAGTTCTCTAAAAAATATAATTTTTTTCGATTCTCGAAATCGAATAATTTGAATCTTTGTGATCTCTTCTAATAATAAATAATGAAGCTGCTTTAAATGAAACTATGTAGGTAGGTATATAATATGTTAAAAAGGCAATTTCGAGCACAGATACATATTTTGATTAGCATCTCAACAGAAATTCTGAAAAGGCTTTGTCAATTATTGCACATTTCCCAAAAGTGACCCAACAGGAAATCTAAAATGGAACCTCTTCATTGTAACAAATCTGCTTCGCCTTAAAAAACGTTAAAACATTAAAAATAACAGTAAGCTCTACGACATTCTTAGCACTATTGATGGAAGCATAATATCATATCGCAATGTCATTCAGAGATTTCCCGATGGCAAAGTCACGGAGGGACCGGATTTTTTTTACTTCACATGGAATTTGTTCCTGATCAGTGAAGGAACGCCGTTCCGGCAACTCTCCTGTTATGCGAGCTCCACACTGTTTGAGTTTTTTCTCACAAACGTCAACAAATGTACTGTTTTACCTTTGGTGTTACGATTTTATACAAATATATAAAATTCGTTTACCTGTTGAAATATATTTGAATCTCATTTCAACAGTGTGTGGAGAAATTATTAAATATTTAAACAACAAGAATGCAATGCCTGAAAAATCAAAATCGATCAATATACCGCAGAGTAATTGATTTCTATTTTCTTTACGCAAAATATTGTTGTAAAAGTTGTTAGATTGTGAAGTCATAATTTCATATTGCCTTCTCTATAACTAGTGGACAATAAGATTGCCCGCTAGTCCTTGAATGCTTCTACGATATTTGCCCACATAAAACTTCATAATTTTTTAAGATACTTATTTGAATTCCGTTTATAATACTGTTCATTATATTAATCTCAAGCTGATTTAGCTTTAGGATTTAAAAAAATAGTCAAATATTCAAAATGAATACGTTCACAGTCTACATATCAAAAAACCTAACCGCTACTGTACGAAAATTTTGAAAGCCTTTCCACGCGGATTCGCAACTTTTTGTGGCTTTCGCGGCACGCATGTGGATCCGTCTTAACATGTCGTACCATCATAAAATGTAAACGAGCTCCGAAATTACTCTCATAAAGCGTTAAAACAATTCATACGATATACGAGTACCGGTGTGAATGAATGAATGAAAATGCGCATGTCCGTTTCAGCCATGAAAAAATCCATTGTATAGTTGTAACGGTGGTTGATCTTTAATTGATCACCGAAATTCCGGTTGAGTATGAATTTATGAGTGAGTATGTAGGTGAATAAATGTTTATCCGACTGTTGGTTTCCGCGGAACAACGGTGACGAATCATTTAGTATTTTATTGTTCTTGAAAAACATGACAGCTTGGCGTTGCAGTCGTTACTAAAATGTTGCATGAAACGGATTCTACCAATATTTTTTTAGCCACCCAGACTTTCGACTTTTGGGTAGTAAAGTAATAAAGTTTATTTTAACTGTATTTTGGGTTGTTGTAAGTATTTTACTGTTGATTTTACACAATATTATAAAAGCTATGAATTATGGAATAATGAAAGTATTTTTTTTAAATCATGACATTCATCGTCTTGATGTTTCGGAGGCTTGTTTGTTTTGGAGGAGAGTTTTAGCTAAATTATGACTATATATTTTGGGTAAAAAATTTAAACTAAAACGTGGGATTTTATCTTGTATAACACCGGACGTTAAAGCATAGAATAGAATGAAATGATTCGCCTTAGATGCCTACTTACATATGTAAGTAATCCAGTTAACATTCCCTTCACATGTGATGGACTTATAGATCCTTTAGCTACTACGCATTCACTTTCTGCTTTTACTTTCAAAGGTATCAAAAGGTTACACATAATGCATGTATAGATGGGATCACTAACGCTAAATTTAACGTCAGACGATACAGACGTCGGCGACTTTGCCGGTTCGGACTTGTGACTTCGAGGAATCGATACCCCATTGTTATGCCTGTTACAGAGTGTACAGTTACACATCTTTTACACTTCTTCATGACACGTTACTAATGTTCCCTTTGTGCAACACCTTTTAGGGATCTCGAGTGCCTGTTCAACTTTCCTTGTAGGTATGACGTGCGAGATGATTTTATTAGTAGAAACAAAATGGTCATATTCATATTATAAATCTAGACTTACAGTTGTGATCTGGTACACCACCTCGTGATCCATAGCACCAAGATTTATAAACCACTAGCTTCAGCCCGCGGCTTCGCCTGCATGAATTTCGGTTTTTCACAAATCCCGAGGGAATCGTGGATTTCCTGTTCCCGTTCCCGCTCCCTTTTCCAACCTTTACAGCTACTTTCAAGGAAGTTTGCTATAGTAATGTACCTATAGCTGTAGTTTAGTATGTAGTGTGTAGTGTAATGATTTCAGTTTTTTTCAAAATCCCGTGGGAACTGTGGATTTTTCCAGGATAAAAAGTAGCCTTTGGGCGTGGCGTAAAAGAGTAAGTAACAAACACACACACACACACACACACACACACACACACACACCCACACGCACGCACGCACGCACGCACGCACGCACGCACGCACGCACGCACGCACGCACGCACGCACGCACGCACGCACGCACGCATGCACGCACGCACGCACGCACGCACGCACGCACGCACGCACGCACGCACGCACGCACGCACGCACGCACGCACGCACGCACGCACGCACGCACGCACGCACGCACGCACGCACGCACGCACGCACGCACGCACGCACGCACGCACGCACGCACGCACGCACGCACGCACGCACGCACGCACGCACGCACGCACGCACGCACGCACGCACGCACGCACGCACGCACGCACGCACGCACGCACGCACGCACGCACGCACGCACGCACGCACGCACGCACGCACACACACACACACACACACACACAAACTTTCGCCTTTATAATATCAGTGTGATTGCCTACCCATTTAATTAGTCACATAAATTAATTTAATAAGGATACTTTCTCATACTCGAATACGATTATCTTACTATATTACTTCATTCTAATAATTCTAACAAAATCCACTATCAAATTCCAACCATTTACAACTTTATTACTCACTTAGAATATCCTGATCATTTACTAAAGTATATTTAAATGATTTAGAACTGTCTTCCATTAGACAATAGATCGATAGCATATTTACGAGCGTACAAACAGTGAATGGGACCACCATGTTGAAAATAAGACGTCATCGGCAGGCAAATTGGAACCGATCAAATTGAATGAAAGCTCGTGAACGCAATAGATCCGAACGTTTCTGCATTCAGCTCGGATAAATTATGCCAAATGTATTTCAATATTACAAATAACTTTCCAGATCGGAATACAGTGTGTTCTAAAATGTTTTGGTAAACTTAAAAGTATTGAAGTGAAACTTCTTTAGTATTGTTGTTGTGCAATTGAAAATCGATGAAACGAAAAAGCGACACCATTTTAGCCTGCAAAGTCAAAGCCAAAGTTAAAGTTAAGGTTAAGGTAACTACAACTGCAACTCAACTTCAACTACAACTGCAACTCAACTGCAGTTGCAACTGTAATTCAACTGCAACTCAACTGCAACTATAATTGCAATTCAACTTAAAAGTTAAGGTCACTTAAGGAAAAGTAACCTTGTTACTTACAAGGTTACTTTTCTTAAGTTTCACTTCTGTCGTGTGTGAATGGCACTATCTATCAGCAGATATTTCTACTTGAGTTACCTAAAGAAAAGAAATACAATTACCAACTTGCCTAGTCGTAAAAAGGTTTGATATCACAATTAAATAAATCAATATCATATATTTAGTGTTAATTAGGTGATGTAATTAATTTCTCGTTAACGACATTCAAAAAACGATAAAGCATCTCCCAAACACAAACTAATCGTTCCCACAAAACGTCACATTAATATTCATATTACAACATATTTATGTAGTCATTAAATATTAACTATTAATGTAAAAAATTAAAAGAAGTTAACATTAACAAGCAAGTCACGACTTTCCGTTATTCCTTAGAACCAGCTAATTCAATTAATGCGCAAATTAGACACATACAAGACGTCTTCGATTGCAATATATTTTATCAGACGTCTGTTATAATGTCACGTTAGAACATGTCTATATCCAGTTAAGGATTCATCTTGTTCTACGGGCACTTAAACTGTCTTTACATTACGAAACGAACGCATCTTTAGTGCATGTCTAGTTAAAAATGCAACATATCAATGCCAAACTGTCTGAACCTTCAATCGTTGCGCTAAGGCCACCCGATACCAGCCGATCCGAGCTTTACCCGGTGGTCCAATCTTCAGGATGATTAAATTAGGATCCAACCAGATATAACATGCAAAATGATATACAATGAACCGAATCCGATTTCGCATAATGAAGCAATCAAATAGTATCCATTGTTGATCGGGATATACCCGCATCGAATCGAACTTAAACCTCTACGTTTAATACCAGACGTTGCAGCATTCGACAATAGGGTACAATATTCCCCTGTACAAAGAAGGGCAATACTGTAAAGTTTAAGTCCGCAACAGAAGCTGAATCGGTGCTTTGCATACTGCTATCCGAGGGTACTTACCGTACAAAAACTTGTTGCATTTTAAAATCCTTTTCGAAAGCAAACATTTGACGTTTCAAGGGAAATTGAGCGGAAGACTTTTTGCAGGATTAATTCGAATGAATGTCGAAGTAGCGTACACTTATACGTTAACCGACACCGTAGTAGAAAGTAACATGCCACCAAAGTTTAAACTCTTAGGACCTGTTTCAACACCTTCTGATTAGTATCGGATAGCTATCTACAACTTTTGTCTTTGTCACTTGACATAAAGTAAGAAAGTGACAAAACTTACGTTTAGGCTATTAGACACTTAAGTATCAAAAGGTGGTGAAACACGCCGTTATAATATAAAAAATATAAATTATCTTACAGGTAATGGGTAAGACTCGTGGCGCGGCTCGATCTAGCATTAGGTATACTAACTTCATATTCAGTGTAAAATAAAGTCAACCCTTATCAAAACAAGATTTTTTTTTCCGCGAAGAAACCTATCCTTTTCATACTAAGGAGGAAAGCTTATTTATTTAAAAGGCTTGAGATAGTCGTTGATATAATTTAGCACGAGATTTATGCAGGCATTCAGTAGCGAGTTTTAACGCTGTATTCAACTGGACTGCATAATATGATTTAAGCTATCATCAATATTGATTTACTTCGATCTCACGGCCGATATATTTTAATATCGCCGTTCTGTAGTGTAGACACAAAATTCTTTTGACAAAGACATTTCCGGTACGCGAAAAAAATCTGTCGAATAAAAACTGTTTCTTTAAAAACATTAGGAAACAGCAAAGTAAGATAAATGTTATCTATATTTAATTTCTTTTTTTAAGTTCAAGATATTCTTGTAGAATGCATTTTTATTAGGTGAACGAGATGGATCGTTCGAGAGGCAAGAGCTACATTTCTTAATGTACTCGTACCTACCTATTGAAACGAGTTTATTAGAATAATTATTACATAAATTCATCGTTTTCTTCAATGTCTTCTATCATCCTTTAATCCTTCCTATAGAAGCTGCTTAAATTTGAAGCAATAAATAGTAACAAAAGAATGAATGATAAAATACTATTTTATAAAAAAAATGTCTGCTACGCGTACGTACTACGTAGCTCTGCTACTACAATTTGACGGCATCATGACTGCACCAACGAGTTCCAGATTTATACTGAAAATTCCGACGACGTGGTCACTCGGTCGTCCGGCCGTCATTTATCGATATTATATTCAGAGACATTGTCAATATGGCGCCTTTGTTCGTACTAAAATTTATAAGTTAGACGTCCATTGTACGCGCGCAAGGGACTACAAAGCGTAGCATTTTATACCGATCATAACCTGACGCGTGGTCAAAATGTGTCGAAGCGTTAAAGATTTATATCAACGCTCGAGTCAGTGGGTCATATGCTTTTTTTGCATTCTTATTCATCTCCTCTTAATAAGACGCTTTGTAAAAGGAAAGAGATATATCCTATGCTGTGATAGCCTAGTGGTTAGGACAACCGACTTCTAATCGGAGGTCGTGGGTTCGATCCCGGGGCACGCACCTCTAACTTTTCGGAGTTATGTGCGTTTTAAGTATTTAAATATCACTTGCTTTAACGGTGAAGGAAAACATCGTGAGGAAACCTGCATGCCTGAGAGTTCTCCATAACGTTCTCAAAGGTGTATGAAGTCTGCCAATCCGCTTGGCCAGCGTGGTAGACTATGGCCAAAACCCTTCTCACTCTGAGAGGAGACCCGTGCTCTGTAGTGAGCCGGTAATGGGTTGATGATGATGATGATGATGATGATATCCTATGAATGTATGTATGAAGTATCTAACGAAGCGAATAAAACGCTATAGAAAAGGAAATAAGCACCTACCGAGGACCTATACCTACCTGAGGACCTATATTCACACACACAAGGCAGGTATATTTTGTGTGTGAGTAAAGTCCTCAGGTTCAATCCTATTCTTAAATCCTATATACTAACGCCCTACTAATCTTTATTACTCTAAAATATCATCGACTAATTACTGATATTGTCCCAAACGCTTTAATCCTTTTATTTTGTCTTACCACAGCCAACACAAATCAGAAAAATAGTACATTTCGCGCTTTCTAACGGCATTTTCTGTTATAAATTATATTACATTGTCTTAGGCATTTTCACCGATGTGTCACACCGAATGTGCTTGGGCAGCAGATTGACACTTTCTGCTGCCGCACTTAGTACATTCAATAAATTATGTTTCAAAAAAGTCATTAACTAATTTTATCATTAAATCTCTAAATAAGCTGTCATTTAGCTGTAGGTACCAACTACTGTTACTGATTCAGAGTAGAATTTTTTAAATCTATCTAAGGAAATCTTTAAGTAACCATTAAAAAACTCCAGTGCAGCAGTTAGTATTCTCCGATCCAAATTCAGAAATTTTCTGTAATTCACGCATTTTCTAGGTTTAAAGCATTGAGATTTATTTTCTAGGTTTAAAGCATTGAGATTTTTTTGTATGTGCATAGTTACGACGCACAAAAAATAAATCGATTTTACGCATCGATTACACTAAGAGACACCGCCCACATTGACCATAATTTTTTATTCCACAATTTGACAAGTGATAAAAGAGACTATAATAAATAAAATTAACATTGTTGGATACAGCAACAATGGGTAAAGGAGCCGCTCAGGGGGCGGACCTTATTATCCCGCAAGAGTAAATTTTACAGGACTTTCTCTATATAACACAAGGAAATATCTAGGTTATGATAAAAGTTCTCTGTGATTTTAGCTTTCTTAATACAAAGCTAAAACCACAGAAAACTTTCAAACTTTCTTAATTGTGCTTACAAACATGTAAATCGATAGAATATTGTATTTGATCAGATCGATAACAAGACCGCCTTCCTTCGCCCCGTACCTTATTATCTTACATTGTAACGTCCTTACACCCCGATGTTAGTATCGCACCTTGTACTGGGTCAATAAGAAGATAATATACCCCATTATAGCTGCTATGGTCAGTGACTGGCGACTTATACCGCCCTTAGATCGAGCCACACACGGCCGATACCTTTGACTAACTTTTCAACAACGCTTGTACGCTACGGATCATGGAGAAAATAATGAAAGAGTATCCAAAGGAATTTCGATGGTTTAAATAATAATTAATCTAACCTTGTGTTATAAAAATCAAGGTTAACATCTTGATCAATGAATGAGCACCATTGAAATTATTTTCACACGTGTCCCTACAAGAAGGTCCTTCTACGAGTATGAATACGAAATAAAAATATATAACCACCTTATTTATTTTATTTTACATGTATAATGGTACTACATAATGCTGTTATACACAATCTCTAAACTAAATTTAATAAAAAATAATATTATCATTTTCATAATGCTCCTTGCGGAAAAGGATTGTACCTACATTTAGAGATGTTTAGTTTAAAAATCGTGTACAACAGTGACTCATCCACATCTTTTACTTCATACAGCACCGTTCTCTAATAATTTTTCTAAAGACACCTTAACAGATACTTGCTCGACATTCCATCAGCCGTGTGTTCTAGTTCGCCGAACTACAGGTAAGTGTTACATGTTTCTAACATCTGCCTAACCCGTGCATGCGTAATCAAAATAAAAATATTATTTTAGTAGATTTATTCGATAGTGGCGGGCAGATGTGTCGGCTCGTTCCACACTCTCTATTTTTGTTGATCCCTCATTGTATTTGGGCAGGGGTCTCAAAGGGTCAATATCATTGCTTCCGTTCGATATTCGGGTTTATTTCTTATTTTGTCTGTAAACATCTTAAGTATCCGCGCCGTCAATCATAAAGGGGTTTTGCATTTGCAGAAATGAACAAAAACGCTAACCCTACCTATCCGGTAGCCTATTTAGAATCCATAAATCTATTATTATTATTAATCCCCTTTGCATCTCTTTTGAACGCGTAAGTATGCATTTTTGTTTTTAGTAGGTACATCAAAATATTAATTCCACAAAATATTGCTTATGTTATATAATTATAGTTTTCCAAAGCATTATCGTTTAATTATCAAGTGTTTGAATAGATAGTTCTGGAATATTTTAAGATTCTATATTCTTATTTAAAAAGCATATAAATTGCGGTTATATTGAATTTGTTTTTGTTCCTGATTGAATTTGATCCTGATATACTTTAGAGTTGCGATTAACAATATTTAATCCATTACGCAATATTCATCTCCGGACAAGTTAATGTGATCCTTGCTACGTCACATCACGTGGAGTCGTATCGCTGATCGGATTAAGGCTAAGTATTTATTCCGAGTTCCACCACCACTCCGCTTGTCTTTTTAATGTGTAAATTAATTTAAATCGACCTTTGAGGCATGAAATTCCCTATCCATTACTCGCGGGACAGCTTAATGCATTAGGGACCGTTCAGATAGACCGGCGCGGAGAGCAGAGCAAAATTTAATCACATTTAAAATAGAATTTTAAGGCATTGAAATAAGGTTTATTTTTACGGTCCGCCCCGGCTTCGCCCGTGGTACATAATATATAGCCTATAGCACTCAGGGTTCACGTACATATACAACGGTGAAAGAATTTTTGAAATCGGTTCAGTAGTTCCTGAGATTAGCGCGTTCAAACAAACAAACTCTTCAGCTTTATAATATTAGTATAGATTTTATCTCTTTTATGATAAGAGGATGCTCGAGAATGCTCCCAAAAGAGATAAAATGTAAAAATAAACCTTATTTCAATGACTTAAGATTCTATTTTAAATGCGATTAAAATTTGCTCTGCTCTCCGCGCCGGTCTATCTGAACGGACCCCGCAATAGAACGTGCTTTAGTGCGAAATCCTTATATTCCCAACATAGTTCGCGTCTGCCACGACTTGTCTCTACGAGGCTTAAAGCAATTACAAGGGAAAATAAAAGATGGCAGCATCATTAAAGTTTAACTTGGGACCTCTTAAATTTATGGAAGTAGCAAGTATTTAAATTAAATATAGAAAATGCGTATGGGCAGGTTTTTTTTTGAGCTTAACTCTTTCCATAATGAGGCCCAAATAAAAGGCCTACCCATTCCTTGCATAATAGATGGTTTAAGTATTACAATATTGCTCTTTTGAGAAATAATTTCCTTGGGATGAAATAAAATAGTTAAGAAGCAAATACGGCATTTATTTAATGAATGTGTTGTATTTTTCTTTCAAAGGAAGGCTAAGTGTTTTTCTAAAGAGATTCTCAGTATCAGCCCGACGTTGGTAAGAAGATTGCGACAGTGCCTGGTCTCTGACGTTTACGACTTGCATTGCTGTTCCGTCGGACTATTAATGTCCTCCTGATCGAATTTCGGCCACGGCGGCCAATCTCAACCGAGGCAGAGACTAGCCATCTGCGCAGGAGATATTATAGTGCACAAGTGTGTGCGCATACACAGGTGCACTCTCTATTCCCTCACTCTCATAGTCCGATGGGACGCCATTGCGACACGACCGGAGAGAGATTAGGCGCAGGACCGTCGGCTTTACGTGCTCTCCGAGGCACGGGGGTGTATCTAACACCGCCAACTTCCAACTCCGGGCTGGCACTGAGAATTTCTTGACAGAAAAACCCTATACCTCATTTTTTTTTGGCCCGACCCGGGAATCGAACCCAGGACCTCGTGATCCACAGTCGAATGTGCTAACCGCTAGACCAACGAGGCAGTTATCGGACTATTAGCACTAGTGTTTGAGCATATACGAGTACTAATGGTGCTAGTCTCCACTAACATTGGCCGCCGACGCCAAAATTCGGTGAAAGAACATAATTAGTATTTTTTTACCTTTCTGATATTATTAATTTAATACATTGAAATCATCGAACTATTACGCTTAGAATGGAAGTTTCTAACAAATTTCCGCTCGAAACGTAAGCTATAAACCAACCCATGTGTGCCCTGTAATTACATTTGCCGACACGCACACAAGCGCATGAGTACCTTGACAACTGACGCGACGATAGACGTATCGAGCCTTTTAAGGCCCGTTAAAAACGGCTTATCGCCGCGTCTACGACTGCCTTTCTTTACCTATTTATTCTAAGATTGAAATTAAGATAAATCTCTTAAAAATAATAAAGTTCAAAAATATTCTCCAATTGAACATGGCCACACCTTATATTTAAGAAACTATCAAATCTGAAGAAATAAATAATTATGTAAAGAACCATACTTAACATCTACCTACATGGTATTGTACCGAAACGCTTAATAATTCGGCACTTTGCCGGCAGGAGGGTAAACTGCCACGGTTTCATTATTGAAGAGTTTAAATTACAATTATTAACATTTTTTAACCGACTTCTACAAAAGAGGAGGTTCTCAATTCAGCGCGTATTGATTTTTGTGGATCATGAACTACAAAATATTAACGCCTGAATTGGTATGAACATGAGAAAATGTGAATGTTTTCTTAGGTATATATAGACGGACAAAACACACCTTTGTATACCTAACATATTTTTGTTAAAGAAAAATTTTCCATTCGTGCATATTATTCGCTTTGTTAACACTCGCCGTGGGTAAATTTTTCATTTTAATCCGCTGTTAATTAAAAGTTATTCGTTTGTATTGAAAAATGCGGGCGTATCTTCCATCTGGGTGTAAAGAACTAATTAATTGATTGAAATAAATGTATTCCTTCGGCTGCTACTAATAGCATGCGGTGTGAACGTAAGATAATCACTAGTCACTTTTCAGACGTCTCGAAAGTGCGATAAGTCGCGCTTTTCAAAAAAAACTATGTGAAGACTGAATATGAACGCACGAATCGAAATCTAATTAAAGAGGTATCACACACGACTAATATAAATATAAGTCAGTCCGATTAAAGTTGGCGCAACAAATATATAAAAAGAACACAAGTCAAATGTTACAATGTCTATTATTTTTAATTTAATTTTTTCTGTATTTTTTTTTGTTTTATGGTGTTTAACAAAAGTTTATTCAATTTTCAGGAAATTCATTAGTTTAATGCATGAAGTCTTACAAAAAGACGATCATAACTATTATGAAAATACAAGGAAATTATGATCTAATATTATTCGCCAACTCAATCCGATTTTTTATGAAGTGAAAGATAGCATGCAAATACGATGAAATTGTTTGTTGAGTTAGCGGACATCGCTTCTCATCGTCCGTTGTCAGATAAAAATCGGTTTCAGACAAAAAAGAATACCTAGTCTACGTTAGTGCTAGTGTTAAAGATTTTATTCTTATCATATGAGATGATTAAAAATTTAATAAGACACTTTAAAAATACAAACTAAGTAATACAGATGATGGACCTACTTAAAATTTTACAACATTAATAACATTGAAACGTTTATGAAAAGAATCCCTTAATTGCGTAATCACGAAAAACAAGCCATAACTGCTAATGAGATCCATAAGTGTTACAGAATATTCCATCAATTCTTGGCGGGATTTATTCGCTATGTTCAACTAGCTTCTGCCCGTGACTTCGCCCGCGTGAATTTCGGTTTTTCACAAATCCCGAGGGAATCGTACATTTCTGGTTCCCGTTCCCGCTCTCTTTTTCAGCCTTTATTCAAGGAAGTTTGGTATAGTAATCTACCTATAGCTGTAGATTTCACTTTTTACAAATCCCGTGGGAACTGTGGATTTTTTCAGCATTTTTATCCCGTAGCCTATGTGTTAAGTCAGGGCATCTCCATTCAAAATTTCAGCCAAATCGGTTCAGTAGTTGCGGAGTTAAAGAGTAACATACATACACACACACACATACACACAAACTTTCGCCTTTATAGTGTGATAATTGCGTCGCGTGTAATATTCGCTCGAGCATCACGGTGATCACGGCGCGCACATTATTTTTGGGTTGCCAGTTTCAATCATGTAACCAGGCACCTTGAAAGTTATGTACCTACTCAATTTCATTGAAGGCACGGATAATGAATGACCCGTCCGGCCTTTTTATAGAGCTCGGCGTATGAAGCTTCATGAATGTTTGAAGGAATACCGAATAAAGAGTCAATTAACGAGCCAACCAGCGTGGCGACTGTATATAAACACTGGTCGCGGCGGGTGATTAAAAAATATTGCCACTTTAAAGTGTTAAATATCACAAAAGGACGGTCATATTTTCAAAATAATTACGTCAATAATTGGCACGCGAAGAACTCCGGAGGTGGTTCGTCTCATTATTCGTAAATTTTACCACCTACCGTGCGAGATTAATCGTTCAAACTATATCATAAGTTTATAATACGAGAACCGCGCCGTGTCAATTACACCGCAAAAATACAGGTATCTATTATTCATTACAGGTGTGTGAAATCTTTAGCGTATGCGTGGGAAATAAAATCTAAAGAGGTTATTAAATATTGAATCGCTACTAAAAAGATTATTAAACTTTATTAGTAAGTGACTGATGCCCGCGATTTAATTCGAAACCGATTTATAAATTAACACCTACGAAACTTCAAAAAGTCTCACGTTAATGCCCCTCAAGTCAGCCACTGTAAGTATCGTTTTTAGGGTTCCGTACCCGAAGGGTAAAAAACGGAGCCCTATTAATGTCACTCGGCTGTCTGTCTGTCTGTCTGTCTGTCCGTCTGTCCGCCGGTCACAGGTCTCTAGCTCGCAGACGAAATGAGTTACAAACCTGAAATTTTGGTATTTAGTGTAAAACGTTAACCCAAAATCAAATATTGAATTAGAAATTGAATTAAATTATTTTTCAGGGGGGCTCCCATACATGAAAAAGGAGCCGGAAAAAAAAATTTTTTCTTTACCCTAGCTTGTGGGGTATCATTGTTTAGAACTCATTAAGTAGAGTACAAATATATATTTTTTTAATTTTTATCTCAAAAAATAAGGGAATGGGAGGCCATCAAAGTTGTCAGTTTTAGACCATTTTTGTGACGGGGGCTATCTCAAAAACTAAACTAGTTGGGAATATGATATTTCAGTATATTATGTACTATATGCTCTATTTAAACAACAAATACTGAAAACAACGATTTATTAAATAGTTTATAAGCTGTGACCAAAATAAACGAACATTTTTTTGGGTTTTTCTTTCACGGTTTGTTGCGATGTCTAGCTCGGAAATTAAATATTTCTTAGACCCAAAATATTATATTGTTCATAATTATGTACGGAACCCTGAAAGAGCGAGGCCCGACTCGCACTTGGCTGATTTTATAGTTCCCTCGTTCCTATTTATCTACGAACGTTTTCTTTTTGTTTAACATCTCTGCGTCCATAAGACTTATAGAGAGCTGAAGAATGTTTAGGTTAGTTTTATGTCCTACGTCCCGAACATTTTTTATGCCCTATGGCATAAAACAATCTAAACTGGACTTAACAGGTATTAAGTCAAAAGATTTCATCACGTGTAAAGTGACCAAAATGAAGTATTAGAGTAATCTTACCCAACTCTCCTAAATTCACGAAAAGCTAAATCTGTGCTGAAGATATGAATGAGTCAAATCATATCATATATCATATCATAGTACCTATATAATTAGGTGGACTTTACATAAAATTAATTTTGATAGGCACAATTGCTAATACAAAAGGGTACCTAAAGATATGACTGATTTATACCTATTAAAGCTACTCGCAATTTATAGAGCTACCTAAAACGTACAGTTTAAAAAATACCCTTCTCCAATCTTAAACGAAATGGATCAAAATAGCAACAAAATGTAGTGCTTTCATGGACGATCCTAGTGATAAGGATCCCATCATCGCGGGATATAACTTTCAATAGAATATCACCGATGACGGTCTCAAAGCTGATATACAATGGTGTTGAAATATATGAATTGTATCACAGGATCAGTATAGTTGCAGACTCACTTTCAATATCGGGGCCCGTAACAAAAGACGTCTTTGACATCCAAAGATTTATCAGTCAACTAGCTTTTGCCCGCGGCTTCGCCCGCGTGAATTTCGATTTTTCACAAATCGTGGATATCTGGTTCCCGTTTCCACTTTCCTTTTCCAACCTTTATACCTACTTTCAAGGAAGTATGATATAGTAATCTACCTATAGATGTAGATATAGATTTTGGGTTTTTCAAAATCCCGCGGGAACTGTAGATTTTTCCGGGATAAAAAGTACCTATGATGTAAGTATGCCTATGTTTTAATTCAGGACATAATCTATCTTCAATTAAAAATTTCAGTCAAATCGGTTCAGTAGTTGCGACGTTATAGAGGAACAAACATCCAAACATCTAAACATCCAAACATCCACACTTTCACATTTATAATATTATAGTAGGATAAAAAATAATACTTAACTAGTCGATTTGATCCCTGCGGTCAAAATATCCAAACATTGGCCAAAGCTTAGGTGGAATTGAAAGCATAATCGCGACGTTGATTCTTATCGTGATAAGATTTATCTACATTTTATAATAACGTCTGACGATTTGTGATTTTGCAGTTGTCATCAAGTACAAAAAGTTTTTTATTTCCTACAAGCGGATACCCGCGACTTCGTTCGCGTGGTTTGGTTTTTAAAAATCCCGTAGGAATCATTTTATTTTTCCTAAGCTTCTTTGAGCTCATATCTTGCTAAATACTATTAAAAGTTTACTGGCGGATATTTAGGTAGATCAAAATATAAACATCCGCACGTGAAAGTCCCATCAAAATTGATCCAGCCTTTCAGAGATTATTCGGTAATCTTTAAAGTATCTTCTTTCTAGTCTGTTTGTCTGTATTTTTGTGCACGCATTGCGCTAAAACTACTGAATGGATTGAAGTGAAACTTGGCACGATTTAAGTTCATACTATGGAGTAACATACAGGATACTTTTATACCGAAATTCAGCACGGTTCCCTTGGGAGAGGGGATGAAAGTTAAAATGTGTACTTAGCTGTAATTCATTAACGCTTGGTCCGATTTCATTCATTCTTTTTTCGTTAGAAAGGGGATAGTTTAAAAATTACCGGCTTATCTCTGAAAAGCTGTATCGATTTTGATGGGACTTTTTCTGGCGGATATTTCTACCTAAACATCCGCCAGTGAAATTTTAACAGATTTTAGCAAGGTATGAGCTCAAAGGAGCTTAGGAAAAACAAAATAATTCCCACGGGATTTTCAAAAACATCCACGCGAACGAAGTTGCGGGTGTCCGCTTGTAGATAATAAAGAATACTTATTGCTTCTTGTGTATCCTGAAATTTTGCAAAGCAACACTTGTTCCTATTTTACGTAATATTACCTACCTTTTTTTTCATCCCTTAAAATTAAACTTTTTAATAAAAAAGGCCAGATAAAAAGCTTACGCTTTCATTTTAATTGGCTCTGACCTCCAGCCTTATGACACATGATTTTCAAGCCTTTTTGAGTAAATAAATAAATTAATTAAAAAAACAATTTAATTCTAAAATAAGTTCTGATATACCTACCTACTTGTACGTGCATGAATTTTCTTCACAAATACACCTAAAATGTAAGTTTTATTTTAATCGAGGGGTGGGCATTATTCAAACACGTTTATTTGCATTCGATAAGTGTAACGCTTTTTACTCGTACATAGGTATGTACCTACTTACCCTACTGTGGACGCATAACAATTGTAGAGAGACTGCTATTTAATGTAGAAAATGTATAAATAAATAAAATTGAAGTTTTTTGTGATTTCGTAACAACTGCCTCTTTTTAAGACCAATAAGATTATTTGAACGATATATCAAACACAGGTTTTTAAAATTTTTGTCTGTCTTTCTCTTATTACGGGTTAATCTTCATAACGGCTTCATAAAATGGAGATTAAGGATCCCCATTTTATGCTACTTAGCCAGCTAATAGCTAATAGCCAGTCCAGCGTATTTGTATACAAGTACATAATGATAAACTAAAAAATGATAAACTAGATAATGTATACAAATAGATAATTATCTATTTGTTTTCTTATTAGATAATATACGTCAGTGTCTGTGAGGCTAAGACTGTATATTGCTAGTGTGCCTGTCACTTGGCAGTATATTAGAATAGTTACAGATTACACGTGAGAAAAAAATTTTTTTTTTTAATCCAAACAGGAGTCGGTCGCGGAATTACTGATCTTGCTTGTAGCCCAAAAACATAAACAAGATTTTTTATAATATAAAAAAATATTCGTACAAATTATGGTCACCCACAAAATTGTAGCAAACACATTTATAGTTATGCATTATGACCTCAAATTCCCTCAAATAAGGGGTACAACACACCTGTCCCGCGCCCTCGCGACACGCGACTCGGACGCATGTTGCATAAGACTATCCACCAATATCACTAGACCCATCACCTCTAAACAAATTCTCACAACTGGTATGTTATTCAGAGATCATGTTAAATTGCCATTAATATTAGGGTGCAAATACGTGTTCTCAAAATCCCTGAACTTGTATGGTTATGCATTGAAATGAATATGGTGGCTGGTTCTTTATTGTTCTGGTTTGCGCAGGGTGCATTATGATTAGACCTTGTACTTATTATTACTTAACGGGCAGGTCAACGGGTGTATGGGGCAATGTATTATTATTACTGCCTTTATTCATTATTATTTCGAAAATTCGCAAATAAAATCGTTAACGGAACAACTTAAGTAGGTATACCGTCGCGGCGCGGCGTCGTTTCTCGAGTAGAACTCCCATCAGTCTATATTTAATTTAATTTTATACGTCATATAAATGGTTTTATTATTATTTTATTAGTTTGTATTATTAGAATTAACATAATTTAATCTATCTGAATTTTTTCGCTATACATTTTTACAATAACTTTACTACTTTGATTTTAATTATAGGCAACGCTTATAACCTCAACATTTATTTTTGATACATGTTATGTATATTCTGTAGTGTAGTAAATAGGAAATGATGTAACAAGTACATATCTACAAAATAATTATAACCACACGTAAACAAGGTAAAGTTGTACATTTTAGAATACTTGCCTCCCAGGTAAGTAATCGCTGAATATCGAATTGTTGATTAAAGTTCATAAAAGGAGGTGTTGAATTGTGAAGATCGCAAAATCATTTTAACGCCATTTTTTCAGTGCTACCAACGTAAAATCCAAAAAACTTATTCGGGCGCGTCCAGTGCTAGTGTAGCCATTAAGAACATATTTCAATTCTCAGAAAGTCTTCAAAATCTTCAATGACGCTAACATTGCTATCTCGTAACTTGTGCCCTAAGCCACTTAAGTGACTTTACATTATGCATATTGTAGCTTCAATAATAATACCCACCCCAAAAACTAAATCGCATTGCTTTACACTATGACAACATCACAACACCAACCCTCCTGACCTCAGCAAAACGCAGAGGGCTGCACACCTGCCTCTAACAAGTCACGCCACGCGCCCCGTGCGTCCCTCCTATTTTTATATTTATTTCACAATGCATACCTAATTGAACCTATTCTGTTCTGTGTAAAGGCGTCATAAGTACAATAGGGGATATAGAGTTACAACAATTCAAAACATACATACCTACTCGTAATCTGCTTCGAAAGTTAATGGATGGATTGTGTAAAAATTTGAATTGGAACTTGGCTTGACACACGGCCGTGTGCCTTGATGTGCTTCTAACAAGATTTTTTTTTTTCAAATTCAAATTAGATTTTGTAATTTGGAAGAATTATTCTGAACTAAACCAAATCGACAGATTGCGAAGGTCAGATGTGAATCAATCAATCTATGTAAAAACTATCAGCTTGGCCAAAATTGTAACCGTCGTAGTAAAATTGGTTTGAGAAGTACCCTGCTGTGTTCTGCCAAATAAAGGGGATAGGTATTACAAGAGCAAAAATATGATTAAAAAATTATCACTATTGTAATTGGTCCTAAGAGTATTAATATAATTTTGTAACAATAAACACACAGGCCCTAAACTATATTTCCGTTAAGGATGTTAGTGCAGTTTTTTCGTATGCACTTTTAATGTTTCGTAAGCGAACTGTAAAAGGTTTTTGTTTTTGTGCTATGTGAAAACGAAAACAAGCGAATTTCACAACAGTAATCCAAATTGGGTCTCTACATAATAGCCTTTCTATCCGCTCATTAGCCGAAAGCTGTGCCTTACCGTCTGTACAAAAAGCAGTTCATGTTTCCGCCCTAGAAATGTCGGAATACCTTCGCAAGGTCCTCATTTTTTGCATATTATATAGGACTTTACGAGTTATAGAAACATGACTTCATGGCTTACGAAAACTATTCTGATCTTCTTTGACTATTATTTATTGACGAGCGGATACCCGCGACTTCGTTCGCGTGCATATTGATTTTAATAATTCCGTGGGAATCATTTTGTTTTTCCTAAGCTCCTTTGAGCTTATACCTTGCTAAAAACTGTTAAAAGTTCACTGGCGGATGTTTAGGTAGATCAAAATGTAAACATCTGCCAGTGAAAGTCCCATCATAATCGGTCCAGCCTTTCAGAGGTTAGCCTTTAGTAGTCTTTAAAGTATCTACTTTCTAACAAAAAAAGAATGAATGAAATCGGACCACCCGATAACGAATTACAGCTAAGTACACATTTTGCTTTTCATCCCCTCTCCCAAGGGAACCGTGCTGAATTTCGGGATAAAAAGTATCCTATATGTTACTCCGTAGTATGAACTTAAATCGTACCGAGTTTCGTTTCAATCCATTCAGTAGTTTTTGCGTGATGCGCGCACAAACATACAGACAAACAGATAAACAGACAAACAGATAAACAGACAAACAGACAAACAGACAAAAATTTCAAAAATAGCTTTTATACGTTCTATTACTTATCCCTAACATCCTCCAGTTATTATTTTGCAAAAATCTTCAATGTACAGATACGGCAAGTCTACGATTTTATTATATGTATAGATAGATGTATAGATTAAAGGATTTCATTAAAATTCGACTTATTTATAGAAAAAATTAAAAAATGGTTGAAAATAGACCATCTGTATCAAGACAGACTGTCTGCATTTAACTGCAAGCTGACTGCGAAATTGCACTTTGGAGAAAGTTCTGCTGCAATCAACATAGTCGATGTTGGGATGCAGTTATGTCAACTGCACTTCACACTTGCGCACAGACTGCGCGTCCGCGTGGAGTTGGCATGAAGTTGGAATGCAGTACAATGAAAACAGTTGGTTGATAGTTGCGGTGCAGTTATAGCAACTGTAATTATAAAACTGTTGGCAAACTGCAATTCGGCAGTCGCTTGCAATCCGGGGTGCTAGCCAGGTAACCTCCAAGTGTGCCTGGGTGCTGCTGGTCCTCTTGGATACGTCCGAGGGGAAGAGCAGTATTCGGGCCGGTGCGCCCCGGTAACATGGTTAATAATTTTCCTACGGGGATATTGTTAGCCATGGCCAATGACCTGGCGGAGGGAGGTTTCTCCGCGTGTCCCTCTGATTAGCAGAGGGCACTGCGGATGAAACTGGGGGTGAGACACCCCGGGGCGGGGGGCAGCGATGCCCATCGCGGGAGGAAGAAAACCTCGTTAAAAAATTACGGGAGGGCGCGAGCCTCTGGAGCGACAGCCCAGAGGCGAGTGGGAGCCCCAACTGGGGCGGCTGCCGGACACCTGGGATGCATACTTTGGGTTCCCCAGGCGTCCAGCACACAGCATGAGGGTCATGCCGTGGTGGTTTTAGTGGGTATACCCGGTTGGAGTCCCACATAACCTTCGTTCTGCCGCATTCGGCCGCAGAACGGGGGTACCTATAAAAGGTTTCAACCACGTCAAAAAAAAAAATTCGCTTGCAATCCAAATACAGTTTTTTTTCTAAACCCTTATTTAAAGACACGAATTTTATAATATCTATGTAGCGTTTACGTTTCTGTATACATATACGAGTATTATGCAGAATCCAAAAGATATAATTAATTATCTCAGATAAAAACCTGCAGTTAGGAATACAGTAGGTATTTATTATAATTACATTTCGTTAATCTCCGCAAAAAAGCGGCTATTGCGTTATTAAATGCGCTATTTTTAACAATGAAAATACTTATGGGATAACATGAGACATTCTCATTTGTTCTCCGCGAATGAAATCGTTATTTACTTCGAGGCTATTACGATAAATACATCGCCCTATATTTATCACCTCGCCATACCAATTTGCCGCGACTTTGTCAAAGTACAATTACATTGAGAATAAAGGTAACAAAACTTAGTGATCTATAGTGGTTTAATAAGAAATTGTTGGTCGGGGACCAACTCCAATTATGGTTGCCACTGGGGGCCATAAATTCGGTCCATCATTGTATGGTATGATGGTATATTCCTCTTAAGAATAAAATGCATCACTGTACATAAAGTAAGAGAATGTTTTATCTAATTAAGATTTTTACTGAGAAGTACATCTGAGGCTGCTTCCTACCTCGTCAGTATAGTAGTATAGCGGTATCTGTAATCGGTATACTTGATGTACTGTACTTCCTACATGTACTTACGAGTGGTAGGTACTTATGCAGTACTGAAAGTTAACTGATAGCCCATATTGCTCAACTAGCAACACGATTTTGCTCGCGTGGATTTATAAATTCCCTATCCTGTGGGAATAGCCTTTAAAGTAGAACTATATTTAAACTGCAAGCTGATTGCAAAATTGCAAATTGGATGCAATTCTATTGCAGTTGACATAATGCATCGCAACTGTCGAACGACTATGCGTATGCATTCCGTAATAGGTATAACTATAACTGCACTGGGACTGTGCAGTTGGTCGGCATTTTCAATGCAGTAATTTCAACTGCAATACAACTGCATCCGAACTTTAATTTTCCAGTCCGCTTGCTATCCGTCTGCTTAGACACTAAATATAGTGGAAGATGGAACAGAACAAATCTTTATCGATTCCAAAGAGCTTTTAAACATTTTGTTAGTTCTCAGTTTGATTTAATAAACGAGTGTGCCACCGGCTAGTTTGTAAATAAACCGCTGTTTGTGATAAAATATGCGTGGCTCCGTGTCCCGGGTCCCGGCAATCAGTGCAAATATATTAACTGTAAAATTGCTCTGCAGCCGCGCGCCGCGGGCCCGCGACACACGTGGTCGAGCGTCGTGGGTGGAATAGGCACCTGTATGCTTAGTACGACTTTCCATTTCTCGACAACGTTGATACCCTTCGAGTATCGAAACACTCTATAGTCTAATTTTTGATTCCATGGAATTCTGACGTTTCTTACAGCCGCCGCACACAGGGCCACTAGTAGCCGGCCACAAGTCGTGAGAGAAATTTTTCGTGCATTTCATATGGTACCACCGCACACTGAGCGCTCGAGGGCCTCGTTTGAGCCACAAGAAAATGTAGGAAAAACCTCTTCCACGACTTGGTGCCGGCCACTGGTCGCTGCCACTGGTGGTCCAGTGTGCGGGGGCTGTTAATGTTACTAGAGAAAAAACAGTTCCCACAAAAAATATAATAAACTTATATGTATAAATAACAAGTATAAATTGAAAATTTAAAAAATCAGCCAAGTGCGAGTCGGGCCTCGCTCTTTCAGGGTTCCGTACATAATTATGAACAATATAATATTTTGGGTCTAAGAAATATTTAATTTCCGAGCTAGACATCGCAACAAACCGTGAAAGAAAAACCCAAAAAAATGTTCGTTTATTTTGGTCACAGCTTATAAACTATTTAATAAATCGTTGTTTTCAGTATTTGTTGTTTAAATAGAGCATATAGTACATAATATACTGAAATATCATATTCCCAACTAGTTTAGTTTTTGAGATAGCCCCCGTCACAAAAATGGTCTAAAACTGACAACTTTGATGGCCTCCCATTCCCTTATTTTTTGAGATAAAAATTAAAAAATCTGCCAAGTGCGAGTCGGGCCTCGCTCTTTCAGGGTTCCGTACATAATTATGAACAATATAATATTTTGGGTCTAAGAAATATTTAATTTCCGAGCAAGACATCGCAACAAACCGTGAAAGAAAACCCCAAAAAAATGTTCGTTTATTTTGGTCACAGCTTATAAACTATTTAATAAATCGTTGTTTTCAGTATTTGTTGTTTAAAAAGAGCACATAGTACATAATATACTGAAATATCATATTCCCAACTAGTTTAGTTTTTGAGATAGCCCCCGTCACAAAAATGGTCTAAAACTGACAACTTTGATGGCCTCCCATTCCCTTATTTTTTGAGATAAAAATTAAAAAAATATATATTTGTACTTTACTTAATGAGCTCTAAACAATGATAACCCACAAGCTAGGGTAAAGAAAAAATTTTTTTTTCCGGCTCCTTTTTCATGTATGGGAGCCCCCCTGAAAAATAATTTAATTCAATTTCTAATTCAATATTTGATTTTGGGTTAATGTTTTACACTAAATACCAAAATTTCAGGTTTGTAACTCATTTCGTCTGCGAGCTAGAGACCTGTGACCGGCGGACAGACGGACAGACAGACAGACAGACAGACAGACAGACAGACAGACAGACAGACAGACAGACAGACAGACAGCCGAGTGACATTAATAGGGCTCCGTTTTTTACCCTTCGGGTACGGAACCCTAAAAAATATATATTTGTACTCTACTTAATGAGCTCTAAACAATGATACCCCACAAGCTAGGGTAAAGAAAAATTTTTTTTTCCGGCTCCTTTTTCATGTATGGGAGCCCCCCTGAAAAATAATTTAATTCAATTTCTAATTCAATATTTGATTTTGGGTTAACGTTTTACACTAAATACCAAAATTTCAGGTTTGTAACTCATTTCGTCTGCGAGCTAGAGACCTGTGACCGGCGGACAGATGGACAGACAGCCGAGTGACATTAATAGGGCTCCGTTTTTTACCCTTCGGGTACGGAACCCTAAAAACCATCTTTGATTTGCATAGTGCTATTCTACTAGTCAAGTCCTTTCATTTGATACCCATATTAAGGGAGTTGTGAAAAAATATATAATCTGCCATTTTGTAGCGGCGGCCATCTTGGATCGATTTTCATCAAACATAGCTAACAACACTCTCGACTAATTCTAACAAAAAAAACGCATTAAAATCCGTTTGAGCGCTACAGGGGAACAGACAGACACACACGCAGGCGCACGCGCGCACGCACGCACGCACGCACGCACGCACGCACGCACGCACACACACACATAGATAATATGACAAATGCCTGACAGATACGTCAGGTACCTACAGTGACGTGCACTTCATAAAGGCAGAAAAGCCCTGCATAGCCTGAGAAAAGCAATGCTTAGGTAAAACTATAAGAAAAGAAGCAGAAAAAAATTTATTATTACCAATTGCATACCCTGGCTTTAAACACTGTGCACGCCACTGGGTACCTACCTACTTTAGTAACCCTGTTTTTCATACAAATAACTCATTATATTTATAAAATGACAACTGTCCGAATTAAAAATCAGACTAAAACCCTGCAAATTCATTCTCATTTTTTCGAAGGTTTTCATTTTACGAACAACAATCGCGCACCAGCAAACGCAGCTTTGCAAGACGTCTATCTGAGATGTTAGTTTTGAAAGAACAACTCCACTCCTTAGAATCTTATCTCGGACAAAAAATTAATCTAGCAATTCAAAAGAGGAACGCTGCCAGTATCTTTGGAACTCTGCCTAAAGGGACTCCTTTTAATAATTTATTTTAGTCATTATATTATATTGTTTAAGGTTTTTTAGTTTTAGGATTATTGTTCTTCTCTATTATTATTTAGACCTTAATTAAATATTTTGTATATCTTATCTTATCATGATATTGATATAGTTATCTCAAAAGATCTGCTTCCACCCTAATCTGTTCAAAACGTATTTGGTGTACGAGAGGCTTAATATTCAATTATGTCCATTTAACTTTAAGTATGATGTATAAAAAAATTGCGGAATCATTTTTGATTGCGCCATGTTCCTCTGGAAACATCATACACTGCTGTACCCCGCAACATGCATAATAATTATGTTATAAATGATAATTCATTAAGCGACGATTTATATGATCGATAGTAATAAATCAAGTGCCTCATTCGCCGTGAAATTGTTTAAGATTAATGCAAGAGAGGAGCAATGCCCGAAAATATTATCAAAATTAACGTTATAAACGGTTCTTTGTGCATCTTCATGTAAGAGATTTGACGTAGTTGATATCTCTGTCAATTTCGCTAAAATATTACCAAGTCGTCGTAAATGCTAATATTTACAACAAGTTGGTAAAGAGTTGAATGAAAATAAATATATTGTATACTACACCTGCTCATAAAGTACCTTCTGGTTTTTCCATAGAGATAATAATAATAAATAGAGTTGGCATAATGTCCTATAGAAATTAGTGGATCGGAAAATAGCTCAAGCTTATCAAAATTTTCACAATTGTGAAAGAGACAACATTACATTTTTGACATAATAATAAAACAGTTTGCGGCAGACTCGTGACTTAAGATGGCCTCCCTAAAATGTATACATGAACACTCACACACGCACAACTTGAGACATCACAATGAACACGCGCCATTTTATGTCTTCGGATTGTGCGTGTGTGAGTGTATTTTTGGCACGTTTTTAAGGTAGGTATGCCAACTCTATTTATTATTATTATCTCTATGGGTTTTTCTCATATCGAAAGTCAAAGTACGTCATTACTGTCAAACAAATATGCGAGCTGAAAAGATCTATGGGATTTCATTGTTAACGCGCTAGAGCGTGTTGAAAAGTTGTATGAAAATCCATTACTAACGTGTTTTTTTCTTTTTAATTTTTGATAAAATCCGATCAGTACATGAAAAAAAACCTATTTCGACAAAGACGACATAAAAAGCACCTAATAAATAAGTAACCAAATAGTAGTAAACGTACACTACACAGTACAGTAGAAAGTAGTAACCAGAGAGTAATAAACAACCAGTGGCACTGATGTCGGTATGTCACCAGGCACGTACCGAGGTCTGCTACAAAATATATAATTCAATTTTAATTAATACAATTAAACATGAATCTATACTAATAAATAAAATTGAAGTGTCTGTCTGTAATTTCGAAATAACTACCACATATTAAGCTCATATGGTTATTTGAACGATACCATAACTGAATCACACGTTTTTAAAATTTTTGTCTGTCTGTCTGTCTGTTTGAACGGGCTAATCTTCGGAACGGCTGAACCGATTTTGACGGGACTTTCACAGACAAGTAGAGGATTAACCAAGGAGTAACATAGGCTACATTTTTTAACCGACTTTCAAAAATGAGTTCTGTTGAAATCGGTAAGTACCTATGTTAAAAAACGCCCTGATAGGTATTTTCGCGGCGCGCGACAGCCAACGCTCGCGCTGCACGGAACTCCCCGCGCCGTGCCGCGCGCCCCTGCGCTTGCCATACGTACGCCGCCGCGCGGCGGGCGGGTGCGGTGAAGAGGGTGCATGCTCCAATCTCCATTTCGAAATCTGTGATTTCGAACGAGGGAGCTAATGCGTGCGGATGTGTCCTGCGATTTCGTAACTTTTATTTTGAATCGGAGATTTTGGGATTTGTGAAAAACCGAAATTCACGCGGGCGAAGCCGCGGGCAAAAGCTAGTATAAAATAAAAGTAAAAAAAATAGAAAATAGAAATATTTTCGCGCTATTTTCTTTGTATTTTGCGAGTCGCTTTCTTTTGTTTTACCTATCTAAAGCAATTTATAAAATTAAAATTAGCTTTAGAGAACTCAAAGTGTAGTAGTGAGCCGCCCAACGCCGCCGGAATTAAAAATATGCGGCCAAGTAGTTATTGTTGTGTTGAAAATCTCTTATCCAAGATATCTAGAAATAGATACAACAAAGCATATGAAGATTTTTTACAATGGAAACCCAACGTCTGTATCTGATTGATTTCCGGTAATAATTTTAATGTTTTTGATTATTTTATTATTTTCCTCGTAGGTGTAGTATTTAAAAGCACTATGTATCCCTTCGGGAGAAAGTGCGATTCCTAGCTCGGGCGTATTGCGGCCGTACGGCCTACGGCCTCGGGCCTCAAACTATACCCTCGTAGTAATCGGTCACTTTCTCCCGTCGAGGAACAATGTACTATTATTACATTGCTATTGTTGGAGTAGATTTCCACAAGCCTTAAGAGGAAATGTGGTTGAAGAGACTTTTGAAAATTAGGTATTTGAAAAAACTATCGTTGTCGCGTTCGACCGTCCCGTGCCTCAAATTCGTGCAATAAGGACAACTGCAAATCCGACTCAATAGCCGTAAGTAAAAAGTCATAATTCGAGGTTTGCCTCTCTAGTGTTTCCTCCTCCAATATTGGACCAATTTAAAAGATATTTCGTAAACTGAATATAAAGGATATATACTGTGTCCCTATGTTTTGCTTTTTTCATTATTAATTGTCAAATTTGTACATTACACCTCTGTTGAAAGTGATCTAAAATAGGCAATTTTTAGCATTTTGTAACGGTTCTAGTGCTTATAAAAATAATGTATCTTCAAAAAGGAACACATAGAGACATAGAAGATAATTGCTTTAGGATCATAAACCAGGGAGAAAACACGCGAGAACGTTTGTATGAAGAAAAGAGCAACCGCGTTTCCTCTTAATCTGTGGACTTAGAGTTTTAAAATTTAGACAAAATATTCCTTGAGCAGCCTAGAAGTGTACTAATGAGGATTTTTTGAAATTCTATCCCTGAAGGGGTGAAAAGGCGATGGTAAAGTTTGTGTGAAGAAAAAATTTTTTTAAAGATAAACGTACGCGAATCCATTTTTTTTAAGTCGTGAGTATCGCCTAGTAATTGGCTAGTAATGGGATGATTTTTAAAATCTCTAATATACAGCCTCATCAATCTCGCATTAATTAGGATTGAAGACTATCCGATGTTATTGATTGTGAAGAAATCTTTAGGTCCGACCCGCTCCGCCTACATTTCGCACAAGCGAAATGTATTTATAACGACGCAGAGACCAACCCACAGAAGTCAACTTTTTCGACCTTTCCCTCATTTCCTACTTAGCTAATAGACGGGTATGATTAATGGCTAGAACACTCTTCGCGAAAATTATACAACTCGCTCTATAATTATAACGCGATCAATCTTTTCGAAATGACTCAGGTCGGAATAACATCGAGCAACAACGGTATAGTAATGCGGAATTGAGTTTCAATAATTCGGACGGAAATGACGAATAAAACCATTAAAACCAGTTCGATGGGAGATATCGTGTTTCCGCTATCAATCTTGGTGAAAAACAATAAGTTGGCAGGGCAGAGCCTTCCCACGGCCGCCGTCCAATGACGGAGCCCTGTAGCCCACAGTACGCCGTATGTAATAAGTCACGAGTGAGCGTATAAGATACAGCTTTTATTATGATATTACTTTTTAATGTATTGTGCATGTTGATACGGTGACAGTGTGTCCGACAAGAAAATTATACCCTGCATTAATTCATTATAGGAAAAAATATTGCGGACAGTAAAACCCGCATACTTACGCATTATTTACCATCTGGAGAAGGCATTTAATATTAATTATACGTATTATGCCTATATAGCGTTTTTTGTACAATTATACATTACTTTAGAATTACAAAATATAGAAATCAGTAGGTGTAAGTAATGACCTAATTTTCCTCTAGTGAGTTTTTTTTTTTTCAGGAAAAACTTCCAAGAGCAAGTCGGTGCGTCTATACTGGATTAGTAGCCCAGCCAAAGCTCGAGTTCCACAAATAAACGCCAACTTTACGGAGCAAGTTTTCTTGCAAAGATTAAAATAAATAACATTCAAGAAGCAAAAATATTAGAGAGGTAATTTTTTTTTAAATTTTATATAAACTTGCGTTTGAAAACAATAAGCAATGATGATACACCTCTTTATAGGTTATTTCTTGCTTTCAAGGTACTCAAGTCATAAGTCAAGAAACACGGACGCTAGGATAGTGTTCCTTACCATAACGTTGATGAAAAACGTTTCGTGTGAAACTTGATTTCAGAGTTTATGACTTTACTTTATTTTATTACTTAAAGACTGAAAGATAAGCTGTTGCATTGATGTGATTCTCACAATAACAAACATATTGAACAAGTAGGGTTACTGTTCCTCCTATCCTATTGAGGTATAAATTTTTCCCGAAGTTATAATAATATTATTTGTGTTAATGTACATTACATTATACAATGTACATATTATTACGGTAAAGTTATTACTAAGCGCTGTTGAATAGGACCCAGCCATACCATTTCATATTGTAGCCATAATCCCCTGATATAGTCATGGTATAAAATACGAAAGAGCCTAGCCACGTAGTATTAATATTGACCGACGAGACAGTTATATCGCTGAAAAAGAGTTATAGTACCTTTTATGCTTGGAATAAAGTTTTGAATGCAAACCACTTCGTCACAAGTTCATTTACATTCACTATAAGTAGTTCCTCACGATGTTTTCCTTCACCGTTAAAGCAAGTGATATTTAAATACTTAAAACGCACATAACTCCGAAAAGTTAGAGGTGCGTGCCCGGGATAGAACCCACGACCTCCGATTAGAAGTCGGTCGTCCTAACCACTAGGCTATCACAGCTATCACTTGCTTTAACGGTGAAGGAAAACATCGTGAGGAAACCTGCATGCCTGAGAGTTCTCCATAACGTTCTCAAAGGTGTGTGAAGTCTGCCAATCCGCTTGGCCAGCGTGGTAGACTATGGCCAAAACCCTTCTCACGCTGAGAGGAGACCCGTGCTCTGTAGTGAGCCGGTAATGGGTTGATCATGATGATGATGATGATGATAAGTAGTTCGTTAATTCTAATACATCATTCATTGTCGGAGGTAATCAGTAACCCATCTACTCTTTTGTTTGATATTATATTATAGAAAACCAGATGATGCCCACGACTGCGTGGATGTAGGTTCTTTAAAATCCTGTGGGAACTATTTGCTTTTCCAGGATAAAAGTTAAGTATGTCAATTTCCAGGACGCAAGGTACTGTACCTACCAAATTTCATCAAAATCGTCTTCATCAAAAACACAGACATACTTTCGCATTCATAATATGGATTATATGGATGGATGGATGGATCATAACATGAATTATAATAAAGTTTATTTTAGTATTTTTGCCATAAATGTAACATCTGTTCGTATGGCTTTTGCCTATTTACCAACAGACGTAAACAGAATCTAATGCGTATCACATCTACCCCTAACAAGTGTAAATTAAAATAAAAAAAACCCCTACATTTGTGATGGCAGTCATCTTGGATTTGAAAATCATAGTGTATAGTAAATACTACACTAGCGCCACGCTATGATGGCCGGTTTGACACATTACAATAGTGATGTGGAATGTCAATTTATTCTCGAACAAAAAACAATTAAGTTTTGTTTTTGTACCTGATTAAATAGGTTTAATAAAACAAAAATGTATATGTTTATTTAATTTATTTGAACGAACTGAATATTTGAACGAAAATGAATATACATACTTTATATGCACACAAGAAACATATGAATACAAAAGATACCAAAAAAGGTGCCACAAAAGGCCATAATTAATCAGATTCGTCCATACTACTATTTTCACTGTCGTCACTGCTATCATCACATACATTAATAATTATATGTTCGTTTTCTATAATATTATCTATTTTCACATCTCTTTCATAATCTTCCCTTATTAATTTAACAGTTCTATTCACAACCTTTTCCCAGTCTCCTTTAGTCACATGTTCACAAGCTTCTTCTAATAATTTTAGCATTTTTTTTGTGGTAAATGGGGGTTCTGTATTGTGTCTTGCAGCATATCCCTTAATTTGAGCCCACACCAACTCAATCGCATTATACTCACAATGGTAAAGCGGTAACCGTATAACTCTGTGCCCATGTTCTAATGCTATTTCGTCAATGACGTATCGGATCTTGGTTGGTTTGTTTTCTTTTAAAAGACGTACTAATTCCGCTTTTAACATATTCATGTTTGCATCTACGCCATTTTTACGAAGCCATGCGACGATATCAGCTTTCTTTTGGGATTGGGCAGGTGGCTTGTCAATTTGCATCGAGTGGTATGGGGCGTTGTCCATAATTATAATAGACTAGCTGACCCCCGCGACTTCGTCCGCGTGGATATAGGTTTTTATATAGGATCGGATTGGATCCTTTTTTTGTACCTAAACTAAATGTAGCCTAAGTTACTCCTTATAACATCACCTATGTGCCATTGAAAGTTCCGTCAAAATCGATCCAGCCGTTTCTGAGATTAGTTGAAACAAATAGACAGACCGACAAACATAAATTTAAACGCACGCCAGTTTAAAATAAGCCGTACACGTACAAAGATCCGGGTCCCATGTTATTTGAACCCAATAAATGTCTGTCATTTCTGAACTAACAAACTTATGACCTTGAAATATTTACGGGACAATATATAAAGTACTACCTTTCTAACAAAAAAAAAATGAGTGAAATCGAACAACGCGTTAATGAATTACAGCTAAATACACGTTTTAACTTTCATCCCCTCTCCCAAGGGAACCGTGCTGAATTTCGGGATAAAAAGTATCCTATAACCTACCTCGGAGTATAATCTCAAATCGTACTAAGTTTCATTTGAATCTGTTCAGTAGTTTTGGCGTGATGCGCGGCCAAGATACAGACAGACAGACAGACAGACAGACAGACAGACAGACAGACAGACAGACAGACAGACAAAAATGAAAAAAATTGCAGTTTTGGCTTCAGTATCGATTATAGAGTGCCCTCCGATAAAAATTTTCAAAATATCTTCAATGTACAGAATTGGATCTGTTACAGTCTTATTATATTATAGATGGTTCAGGGAGGCTACACAACATTGAGGTAAACCATTCAGTAAACTTTTCTCCATTCATGTCTTCATGATAGTCTCCAGTGGTTTTTGACGCAAAAGCCATGAGAGAACCTTCGACAAACCCGTTGATGGTTCCGGCGTGACAAATTATAAGTCGCGATCCTTTTCCTACAGGAACTTTGGAAGTAGATGCTGCTGTGTCATCGTTCCAAGAACGGCCTACAGTATGGTTAGCATTAAGCCATGTTTCATCCAAGAACACAACATTTTGCCAATTTTTGATTTCTTTCACTTGCCGTAAAAAAGTATACCTTGCCATCGCTATATCAAATCTTTCCATCAATATTTTGCGTTTGTTACATTTTTTGTATCGAAATCCAATGGTCTTCAAAATCTTCGTTAAAGAACTTTCCCCACCGAAGAATAATCCAGCTTCCTTCAGTGAATGCACCAACTTTTTTCTTGTTGGATACTCCTTCTGTAAATAGTAGCCGTAAACATGTCTTCGGATAGCATCGGCATCAAAGCTATCGATGCCTACGACTGGTTTTGCTCGTTTTCTCTTTTTTGGTGTGTGAAGTTTATTTTCTTCTGTGCCAGTCTCGCCATATTTTTTTTTAGTTATCCGTCTAACAGTTCGTTGTCCAATATTAAGCGCATCAGCTACGCGTTGAACCACTGACGTTTTAGGTAAAATTGGCCCTCCATTTTGAGCTTCACGATCGAAATAGTTACGAAGGCGTATTACGAACTCACGTGTCTGACTATTTAGAACAGTTCTCTGCGTACGTTCGGTCATATCGACGAAATCCACAACAAAGGGCTTGAACAGAGTCCAAATTAACGAGCAAGGGTCAACAGTAATGCAGTATCAATATTTGAAATCCAAAGCCAGGTCAAAACTATATCACAATCGCATTGCACTGACAGTTTATACTTTTCGAAGCAACGTCAATTCGAAACTGCTTTGTTTTGCATCGAGCATTGACGCGAGTTTGCCGGAGGTAGTAGTTGTGCTAGCCAGCGATCCTATGTGACGATCGTATTAGATTCCATTTTTAAAAATTTATTGATATTTTTTTGCGATTTCAGAGGTTTGTCCACATAGTGAAAATTGTTCATATTCACAAGTACATTCACCCCTTAAATGGTGCAAACTGATTTTTCTACACTTGTATACATTTAAGAAATCAATTTAATAAATAAATTTTGAGTCCTAAACCTAAAACTACATTCGATAAAATTTATGAATCTCTGCACATCACTATCGTCAATAAAGTAATACAATTATTTCCTTCAAAGTCGTTATCAATTAATACGGAACTTCATGAGCGGACAAACGTCAAACCGGCCATCATAGCGTGCCGCTAGAGTAATTATAGTCAAGCCCTTTCATTTGACACCCATATTGAGGGAGTGGTGAAAAAATATGTAATCCGCCATTTTGTGGCGGCGGCCATCTTCGACCGATTTTCATCAAGCATAGCTAAGAACACTCCCGACTAATTCACCTTTCAAACAAAAAAAAAAACAAAATCAAAATCGTCACAGAGACGTCAAACTTAGGTATCGTTTTTTGCTTCGGGGGTTAAAAACGATTATTATCAGAAAGCACTAACTATTATTGTGCTTGAGTTGCAAGTTAATAACGCTGTGCCTCCTGTGATGAGTGATCTAAGTCGAGTTGTACCCTTTTTGAGATTTTTACATAGAAATGATCAGAAAAAAATTAGCTTTTTTTTTGGTCTAACCCACGTTCTTCTAACTATTATAGTTTCGGAGATAATTTTGTGCAAAGTGATATAAGTGGCAGCATTTTTGCAAAAATATCGTGCATATAGATGTATTTCAAGTTGTAACCTCAATAAGTAATTTTCTGCATGCATTATTTTTCGTGCTTCGTGGTATAAGTGCAATTATATTAATTTTCACATTTTATTTTTAGTATATTTATCGTGAATATTGATATAATTAGAGTTATATCACTTTGAACAGATTTTTTTCAAAACTGATTAGGGTACAATTATACATATACCTAATAATCACAATCTAAATTTATGCCTAATTTGTGATCAGTGATACATCTCGACTTGTATCATTGTGCACAAATCAACATTATCTGTGTAAACGAATATAAATTGAATTGTATCTAAAACTCAAACCAAATCTAGAAAAAATGTATGAAGAAGGAGACGTGCTAAATGATACAAGTGAAATCGTCAAGTCATACTCTTATGGAGATTGACACCAACCATGCGTTAATTGAGCGTAAGAAGAAGCACATGAGTATGGTTATTCACTTGCAAAGAGATTGGTACCAACTAGTGCGTACAGCTTCAAACAAAACAGCAAAGTTTAGGTAGGTACTGTTATCTAAATGACTTGTGATTCAACATGTTTTCAAGCAATTTCTTACTCTTGCATTGGAAAGTTGATGTGGTGTGATGTTCGATCTGTTTTGCATACCAAAGAAAATATTCCCCGTTTTTCTTACATAAAATGAATTCAAGGATGATGAATACAAGACTATGGATTGTTTGAAACGAGGTAAAGCTTACGCTATTACGATTACAATAAAGACAGTACCAATAGCCTACCACTTCAAGATTACTGTTTCAACCGATAAGAAGTAATATCTGTTTTGCTATGCTTTATTCAGGAGCGCGATCATGAGTTTTATAGAGTTTAAATATTAGGACTTTGTTATTGAATTGTTTTCCTTGCAAGAAATTGACTAAATTCCGAAAAAAGTACTAAACTGTTGAAGCAAACTCCCGGGGAGAGTGATGGGTGTTGGAGATATTTCAATCGCAGCACCTTTAATTTAGCGACTGTCTGTTGTGAAGTATGAGGTCTAGCGTTGGTCTAAGTTAACAGCATTGGGCAAGAGAAATGAGCAGTTTCGGTTGTTTAACTGCTGACGTTTCCATCATGGTTTGAAATTGTTGATCTATCTTTATTGTCTGGCCAGATCTTAGGAAGCCATAGTGTATATGCACTATGGCTTCCTACAGATACCAGCACTGGTCCACCAAACACACACCAGCAGTTTTTTCTGAGTCAACTTTCGTTTGGGACAGTTTCACCAGTTGGGTTTCGCCAGTTCTCTTGGGTTCAACCACTGTGATGAGCATTTCTGACTGTCGTACACCATTTTTCATCACTGATAACAATACGATTCAAAATTCCGTCGTTATTGTGACAATTGAGTAATGTAATGCAGCACTTAATGCGTGTTTGTCAGTGTGCTCCACTCAATTCATGCGGTAGGTACCTATTTCTCGAGTTTTTCACTTTTCAAATTTGTTTTAAGTGAATTAATATTATTATATCACTCACACCGAAGCCTGCCACTAACTCTAACATAGTTTGCGATAGATCCGCTACCACAATCATCTTTAATTCTTCATTGTCAACTAGGGTTTCCAGCCGTCCACGGGGTTTGTTTTTAGGTCAAAATTTCCAGAACAAAAACGTTGGAACAAAAATCGTACCATGCTTTCTTTTACAGTAAGGGTTTCCCCATACTCATCATTAATCCTTCGAATTGTTTTTGCAGTACTGGTGCCACTGTGGAACTCGTATTCGTAAAAAATGCGATAAGTTTTCCATTTTTTGAACAGATCGATGTCAAAGAAAAATCAAATTGAGCGAAAACAAATGAATCACTAGATTCAAAAAACAAATACATAAACCACTTTTGAAATAAATTTAAATTTGGAATACGCCAAGATATATGAGATCATAGTAGCCAGTTCGATAAAACGCCAGTTTCATAATATGTAAGGACTTAATCCATACTAATATTATAAATGCGAATGTAACTCTGTCTATCTGTATATTATGCTTTCACGCCTAAACCGCAAAACCGATTTTGATGAAATTTTGCAACAGAGATAAATTAGACTTTGGAGACCAACATAAGTTATCTTTTGTTGCGAAATAAAGGCTTGAAGGGGTAGAAATAGGGGTTAAATCTTTGTGTGGGAGTCCATCATATTGAAGATAAAAACCTTTATATTTTTGCAGTTTACATCCTGGAAATCGATATAAGATACTTCTAAAAATACACCCGAAATGAAGTTGTGGGCATCAGCTAGTATTTTATTAGTGAATTATTGGTTTAGAAGAAGTTTCACAAACGTTGATTTATTTTTGTAAAATTTGTATTTATTTGCACCATAAAAATGCATTTTAGTGAGGGGTATAACATGAGTTGTATTATTTAACACATTTTTCAGAAGACCAAAATTTTAGCAAACTGATACAATTCAGCTAAATTGTTAAAATAGGGGACTGATAAGTAAAAAAATCTCATCTTTGAGATATTACATTTATCCTTTGTTTGAGCACCATTGGGTTGGGAATATATTCTAATGAGTTATTAGATATTTTTACTTTATGTATATCAATTTACACGAAGACAATATATAGGTGTAACGTAATTTAACTGTACTTGTATCATTTATCACGTAATTTTAGCATCGATTAGAAATTAAAAAAGGTACAACTCACAGGTTTTCCAAGAATTACTTTAAAACTATAATATTTACCGCAAAAATTTAAATACACGGTGAAAGTGAATGTTTTTATCTACAAAAGAAAGCACTCAAATTTAACCTAGCTCAATTAGATCGCGAACTAGAATTTTTTTAATCTTGTTTTTGCTCTCCTGTAAAATGGTGATTTTTGACTTGTATCACCTGTCACAGGAGGCACAGAACGAAGGGAAAAGACTTTCATTACACCGATTAGATACATTTCAATTACATAGTGTTCTACTTTAGGGTTGATTACGGAGATCTTGTATTAAAGTTCAATTTTCAGCCATTTAGGTCATATACACACCGGTCAGCCAATGAAGCAAAAAAAGTATTACAGGTTTAAATCAAATCAAAGTTAAATAGCTCTTCAACAACCTGAAGTTAAATATAAACGCTCTTTACACAGTTCAGCCATTTTCAGTTCACTGGTCTAGCTTCAAAAGGTTTATCTCAATAATTAAGACGGTACTCGAGTCGCGAGGAATCTCAAAAATAGGTATTTGAAAAAACTATTGCCATCGCTCTGGCCCTGACTAGCGAGTACCAAGCGAGCTATCAATGTGTGCACGAGTAGTGTATTTGTGTGCCGGCCGCCCGCACCTCGCCGCGCCGCGTCGTCGACTCGCTTTGCTTATTCGGCCAGTCGCATTCGGATACTTAGTTGTCGGCGTTCTGCAGCGTGCGTAATTCTGATACCTACACTTACCTACCCACTCTTATTTTATTGTATGACTTGTACACCAGGGTAGATCCCTTTAAAAATAATAAAAAGTGAAAGAAAATCACAGTAGGATGAAACCCATTGGAAAAGGAGGAGAATATTATAAAAATACAAGGAAAAATAATTTACGGGCGATCTGAGCTCGGGAAAAAAAAAGGGGGGGGGGAGTTTTAAGGGTAAAAAACGGTTTATCTCGATTTCCGGCAAAACTACAAGTCCTATGGAAAAAAATCAAATGGAAAAGTTGTAGGTAACAAAAAGATCTACAACTTTTGTATTTACACTTTTTCAAATAATCTCAAAATGAATGTGAAAAGTTCAAAAAACCAAGTTTTTGGTTTTTATTTTTATCTTTTACAATAAATATTTTTTTTTCACGGAATTTGGTGAAAACTTACCTTTTTATGTCCCAAATACACTGTAATTTATTTGATTTGAAATATTTAGTTTTTCTGCTTATTTTGACTTAATATCGAAAAAGCACCCTAATTTTCTTACTAATTATAATATTACTTTTTCGATATTAAGTCAAATATAAGGAGAAAAACTAAATATTTCAAATCAAATAAATTACAGTGTATTTGGGACATAAAAAGGTAAGTTTTCACCAAATTCCGTGAAAAAAAAAATTATTGTAAAAGATAAAAATAAAAAACCAAAAACTTGGTTTTTGAACTTTTCACATACATTTTGAGGTTATGCGAAAAAAGTTTAAATTCAAAAGTTGTAGATCTTTTTATTACCTATAACTTTACCATTTGATTTTTTTCCATAGGACTTGTAGTTTTGCCGGAAATCGAGATAAACCGTTTTTTACCCTTAAAACTCCCCCCCTTTTTTTTCCCGAGCTCAGATCGCCCGTAAATTATTTTTCCTTGTATTTTTATAATATTCTCCTCCTTTTCCAATGGGTTTCATCCTACTCTGATTTTCTTTTTTTTTTTCAAAAATTATCGACACTGGTCTATTGGCTATTGTTAACGGACTTGATTCTTTGCTTCACTGTTTTGACTCGGCTTGTGCATCTGATTTTGTGTAATTGTTTCGATGACGATATCACGTAAAATAATTATTGTCCGTAATCAAATTTACAGACAACCAATTTTTTTTGGTAAAAAGTTTTTATTTCTCACTTTATAGTTGTATACCTAAAAAATACAATTTCAATTCACTACAATTTCAACAAGCCTAAACACGGCTAGGATACATTGTCTTATTATAGAGTTCCGGTGCCTGTCTTTTGGCTTCATTATTAGATCCACTTTACTAAATGGTACTTTCTAAATGCTAATGCTTCACTTGTTGATGAAATTGCCAAAATTGCTGTATGCTTTTCTATAAAATTTGAAGAGTTGCCTCGATTTCTCCAGGATTCCATCATCAGATCTTTTTTTTTAATGAACATGGAAAGGAACCACTTGGAAAGTACCCCTAAACCCTAAACAAAAAATAATTGTTCAAATCGGTCCAGGCGTCTTCTAATAATCGGGGAACAAACAAGAAAAAAAGATTCCAACGAATTCAGAACATTATAATATATTTCTCCTTCACTTTGTTGCATTAAAAAAGTAAGTATTGATTTAAACGACTTAAAAAATTGTTTCTAACTGCGATTTAAATCATCGCAACAATAAAAAATGATACTTACAATCACACAAAATAAATAAAAATAATCATTTTATATTGTAAATATCGACATCGGTGTATATCACTAGAGTATCGATAAAATATCGATAACGGCCATGCTTCCCTAGTTAGTGTACATGTAAGCCTTCCCTCCCCCACCTCCTCACCCCCGTAAAGTAAGATAGGGACAACTGCAGCTCAGGCTGATTTTACCTACAAAAACGTTGACCAAAAGACATTTCGTATTCTGCTGTTTCCTCCTTCAAAACTGGACAAATCTCAAAAATTGTGGTATCAAAATTTAGAGGAAAAGTTTATCTATGCCTCTATTATTTTCTTTTTTGTTAAAAACTTATCAAATTTGTCTGATAGCCATCTGAACATAGCAGTAAAAACCGGCTTTTTTTCGGGTTTTTGGATTGTCATATTTCTTGTAGTGATTATGTTTCGGAAAAAAGGAAATGATAGAGGCACGCATTAATTAGACTTAGATTTTTTGGGAAAAAATCATTGCTCTAGAGGCAATATCCACGAAGGAAACAGCAAAATACGTTTGTATGGGGAAAGGTTCACTCGAGACCCCTCTTAATGGCTTATCAGGAGGCAGAAATGCCGTCAGTGGTTTATCGAGCCACGTCGACCTGACGTTATCTTCATTATGACTCCGCGCCAAGGCTTTCATTCACGTGTCCATTAATTTTAGAAGCTGCCGTTCGTCTAAAGGCGCAGACTATCATGAAGACAGTCTGGATAAAATAAAAATTAAATAACTTGGATTCTGTTTAACATCAATATTCACCATGAAAGAAATTATCTTTGGAGAATAACGAGCGGCAAATAAGCTTCTTAAAAAAAAGGAATATTAGATATCTAGGATTCCGGACGTTGATGGACATACTCCCAATTGTCTTGACCTACTGCTGACTACAGATCCAGACCGATATTCAATTTCTGTCACTGCACCTCTAGGCTCTTCTGATCATTGCCTAGTTAGGTCTGTTTCTAATTACTGCCCCCCCGTTTCTAGCCCTGGTTGCAAAAGACGAGTGTGGCGGTACAAGTCAGCAGACTGGGATGAGATGCGTCACTTTTTCGCATCATATCCCTGGAAGCAAATATGCTTTTCCTCCGATGATCCGTCAAGCTGCGAAACTTCCATTTCCGAGGTGATACGTCAGGCAATGGAATATTTTATACCATTCGCTGACATATCCCTTGATGGTAAAACCCCGAAGTGGTTCAATGCTGAATGCGCCCATTCTGAGGCCCGTAAACGTTCAGCTTTTCTAGCCTGGGTTGATGCTCGAAGTCATAATGCTCCAGACTTGAAACTCAAAAAGAGGGAATTCAATGTCGCTTCCAAGTCACACAAGAGGGTTTTAAAGAAAGCTCAATTTGACCGCACCAAGCGCATCGGGAGCAAAGTAGCTTCTTACCCCTGTGGCAGCAAAGCCTTTTGGTCCCTCGCTAAATCGGTAGAATCGAACTTCTGTCGGCCATCACTCCCGCCATTGCTTAAACCAGACGGTTCGCTCGCTTTTACAGCATCTGAGAAGGCGAATCTTCTTGCCTCTCAGTTTGCCAAAAGTTCGCTACTAGATGCCGGAGACACTCGCCCACCTGTCATCTCTATTTGCGACTCCGCAATGCCCGTGGTGCGAATCTACCCAAAAGAGGTACTCAAAACACTCCGGTCTCTAGATGTGAACAAAGCCAGCGGTCCCGATGGGATTCCAGCAATTGTCTTGCGGAATTGTGCTCCTGAATTGTCTCCTGTTCTGACACGCCTGTATCGTCTCTCTCTAAGTGAAGCTCGAGTGCCCAAATCCTGGAAGACTGCGAATGTACAACCTGTACCAAAGAAAGGCATTCGTGCTGATCCGGCGAACTATAGACCTATCGCTATCACCTCATTACTCTGTAAGAGCATGGAGCGTATACTTAACTCCAAGCTCTTAGCATACCTGGAGTCCAATGACCTCCTCTCAGATCGCCAATTTGGGTTTCGCCAAAAGCGGTCTGCTGGAGATCTGCTCGTGTATGCCACACACGTTTGGGGTGAAGCTATAGAGAAACACGGAGAGGCACTAGCTGTCTCTCTTGATATCTCTAAGGCCTTCGACCGGGTCTGGCACGACAGCCTTCTTAGGAAGCTTCCAGCCTATGGTCTTCCACCGAGCTTATGCGACTGGATATCTGACTTCTTGAGGGAAAGATCCTTTCGAGTAGTCGTTGATGGCTGCTCATCGAATCTTATGGCTATTAATGCCGGTGTCCCTCAAGGGTCTGTTCTCTCCGCTACACTATTCTTGCTGCACATCAATGATTTGTTAAAACCTGGAATACTAGGATACGCTGATGACAGCACTGTAACGGAGAGATACACATCCAGTCCGCGCGCTAGCAGTTCTGAAATCAGAGAACTCAGAGAGGCGATGGTAGAACGATTGAACACCACCCTGAAAGAAGTTTCTGATTGGGGTGATTCCAACTTGGTGGAGTTCAACGCTACTAAAACACAGGCGTGTCTGCTCACGGCAAAACGGAGTCCCTTCACCCTGGCTCCTACTTTCCGAAATATATCCGTACCAATCACCGATCATATCGATCTCCTAGGTCTCGACATCTCGGCAACCATAAACTTCGGAAAATCCATCGAAGCTAAGGCCAAAATTGCGGCAAAAAAGCTTGGTATACTTGGTAAGGTCAAGCGGTACTTCACGCCTCAGCAACTGATTACCCTATATCAAGCTCAAGTAAGGTCGTGCATGGAGTACTGCAGTCACCTTTACGATGGCTCCGCAAAATACCAACTGGCGGCTTTGGATGCTGTAGATCGTCGAGCTAGGAGACTCATTGGCGAATACTCACCTCTTCTGAGAAAACTTCAGAGTCTCGACCATCGCCGAAAGGTTGCCGGCCTGTCGGTGTTTTACAGGATATATTTCGGAGAGTGCGCTCAGGAGCTCTTCGATCTTGTTCCCCCATCACCTTTCTACCACCGTACCGCAAGACATCGGATGGGTTTCCATCCCTATGTCGTCGATGTCCCAGCTACGCGAACGAAGAGATTCAAGTCTTCGTTCCTTATACGTACGGCTACGGTTTGGAATACCCTTCCGAAATCTGTGTTTCCTGACACCTATAACCTGGGTACCTTTAAAAAGAGAGTGAATAGGCATCTCCTAGGCAAACGCGTACCATCATAGGCCACATCATCACTTTCCATCAGGTATGATAGTGGCCAAGCGTATGTCTATACTGAATAAAAAAAAAAAAAAAAAAAAAAAAATATATTAGAACATAAAATCATGACACGTTCTAAGTTAGTCATATTACGTAAACTTGACCAATATTCCCTTTTCAGCATAGCTCGAATTGCAATGTTTCGTTAGTAGGTATAGTTTAACATACTAAATTATGTATAATCTGTAAAGACATTACGCACTGTAGACGAGTCGCCAGCAACTCAGTCACTTGGAGAATTTAGTTGAATTTAGTGGACAGTGCGTAAGCACCCATTTTAATAAAAGAAAATGACGTTTGCCGGTTTCTAGTCAACATCAACAGTGCTCATAAAAGCTGATAGGGCTAAAATAATCCAAGATAAACCATAAACGATGTTAAGCTCAGATGTTAAGTAACTATACAGAATCGCCGTACGCTGAAAAATAAAAAATCACGAACTGACGTTAGAACAATCAAAAGCTTAGTTTTAACTATTAGGAAGTTGTCGTATGTCTGTACCGCATACAATTTTAAGAGCCGTTGATTGCGTTTGTAAAACCAACAATTATCTTTACGATTATAAGTCGCGCAGTTCTCCTGCAGTGAATCACCTGTAAACGAAGCGATGCCACAAACTGACAGGGCTCTACGAGGCACGTTCAGATTGCAGATTTACAACTTGTTAGCATTAATTACTGTGGGGCTACGGTTTAAGTTATTGTACCTAATCCTGCAGCATATTTCACCGTAACGAGTTGAGATGCTGAATCTAAAGTTACTTATTTTTTAGGTTGTTCTGTAAAATTTTGCTATTTGTGAGATCAAACTTTTGATTTGTTTACCATCCTTCCCTGATTCCATCGACGACAAAAGTTTCTTCAATCACGTTTTCCATTCGTGAAATCTTAGATGATAGGTAGGTACAAAGAAGAAATATATTTTTTCCAAATGATGACGTCGAATAATTTTCAAAAAAAAAATTTTTTTTGTATAAATCTTTATAGTATTAAAAAGTTCGTATGTATTTTTGATTACAAGAGTAAAATTAAAAAGAATCATTTTTTGTTTGATTTAAAATTCTACGTACCTACTTATTAAAAAACTAGGAGCATCTCAAAGCTGTTACTTGCGCTATTATTAATAATTAAAACGATTATTTTCCCCGGACAGTCCGGCAGCACAAAATAATTAATATTGTTAATAGCTGGCTAGCCGCTGCTAGAGGCACGCGTATCATATTGTGGACTCTTGTAATAGACGGACAAAGTGAACGTGAAAACATACGTCTCAAAAGTCAAACATAAGACGACTATATACTATTTTTTTTTAATCTGACGTCAAAAAAAAGACCTATCCAGATTCAGATAATACCAGCAATGCAAAGACAAGTATACTTATCGCTGTCTTCTAGAAAGATCGCTTCACTTTCATATCTTACCTCCTAGAACTCTTTTCCATGAGCAAAGCAATTACTTTTGTCGATTTCAGACACGTCTCTCACATACAGTTTGGTAAAAATACAGCCCTCATTTTGACTATTTCATTTTTTTAAAGCATCCTGAAAGTGATATTCATCTATAAAATAGACTTTAATACCATTACACAAGAGATATCATTTTTCATGTATCCATTTCTTGCTATAACCTATCTTGATACTCTTGAGTAAAGTATGAGCGATTTGTTTTTTCATAGCCTAACTACCTAATGCATGATCTAAGGATAATGTCACATGGCGCGTTGCTACGTCCTGCACAGAACAATTAAACAAAATCACTACGTTGCGGCCGCGGCGCCTCAACGCACCGTGTGTTACCGGTCTTACTATGAAGTTTGAAGACTGTTGCAAACTTTAACCTCCGTGTGTTTTTGACCACAATCTACAGCGTAGGCGAACATCGTCAGGTTTGTCTATTATCATCAACCAGTTTGCACTTTGCTGCATAACAAAGTTACTTGCTTCAACTTATACCTTACATGGACACGTTATAACATAATAACACAGATAAAATCTAGTAAGGACAGCCATACTATTGGATCTATTATTGTAGCATAGGCTAAGTTTTATAGATCAAACCCTTTTTGTAACTTTTTGTTGGTAAATAAATGATTTATTTATTTATTTATTTTATTATTAACTAGCTGACCCCCGCGACTTCGTCCACGTGGTTATATAGGTTTTTATATAGGATCGGATCGGATCCCATAATCCTTTTGTGTACCTAAACTAAATGTAGCCTAAATTATTCCATATAACTTCACCTATCTGCCATTGAAAGTTCCATCAAAATCGATCCAGCCGTTTCGTAAATTAGCTGGAACAAATAAACAGATCGACAAACATAACTATAAACGTACACCAGTTTAAAATAAGCCGTACGTTCAAAGATCCGGGTCCCAAGTTATTTGAACCCAATACTGAGGGTTGTAATGTCTGTCATTTCTGAACTAAAAAACCTATGACCTTGAAATATTTACGGAACAATATATAAAGTACTACCTTTCTAACAAAAAAAGAATGAGTGAAATCGAACAACGCGTTAATGAATTACAGCTAAATAAACGTTTCAAATTTCATCCCCTCTCCCAAGGGAACCGAGCTGAATTTCGGGATAAAAAGTATCCTATGTCCTACCTCGGAATATAAACTCAAATCGTACCAAGTTTCATTTGAATCGATTCAGTAGTTTCGGCGTGATGCGCGGCCAAGATACAGACAGACAGACAGACAGACAGACAGACAGACAGACAGACAAAAATGAAAAAAATTGCAGTTTTGGCTTCAGTATCGATTATAGATTGCCCTCCAATAAAAATTTTCAAAATATCTTCAATGTACAGAATTGGATCTGTTACAGTTTTATTATATTATAGAAGATTATAGAAGATTGGCCGTTTTTTTTTTAATAAAATAAATGAATAATGCAGCTAACTATTCCTATACTAATTTTGTACACGTATACTTAATTGTATATTTTGTTTATACAAACTTACTTATTTTTGTTGTATACAAAACTAGATAATGTTGTAAAATACCATCGTACTATCCTACTAATATTATAAATGTGAAAGTGTGGATGTTTGGATGTTTAGATGTTTGGATGTTTGTTACTCAATCACGCCGCATACTGAACTGATTTGGCTGAAATTTTGAATGGAGATAGCTTATACCCTGACTTAAAACATAGGCTACTTTTTATCCGGGAAAAGTATTCCTGTAGGACTAAAATAGATATAGACTTCCAAAAACGCGATAGCCGGCGTTGACTGTTCTTAAGTAAATCACGCTCACATTATTACAATAGTTGCATGCATCTGTATGCGTATGCACTTTTTATCCTGGAAAAATCCACAGTTCCCACGGGATTTTGAGAAAACCGAAATATATATCTACAGCTATAGGTAGATTACTATAGCAAACTTCCTTGAAAGTAGGTATAAAGTTTGGAAAAGGGAGCGGGAACGGGAGCCGGAAATCCACGATTCCCTTGGGATTTGTGAAAAACCGAAATTCACGCGGGCGAAGCCGCGGGCAGAATCTAATAATTTATAAGTACGAGTACATTAAAGTACCTACTAATTACTGTACATAAGGTAGGTACTGTACATAAGGTAAAGCCCGTATGGCATGTTAAACAATTTGCGCTTTGATTTTTGTTCTGTAATCAGTATGCCTAAACAAATATTATTATATTATGGATTTATTATATTTTATTTTTTCTGTATTAGGTATTATTTTTAATTTTATTTTATTTTATCTAGACTTATATTTATTTTTATTGCACCATCTATCCATCTTGTATCTATAACTGTATTATGTAAAAATTGCCAAAAAATATTATCTTTATTAGTAAAAATTTTTAGTAATAAAGTATCGAACATACATATAAGTAGCTAAGCCGTAGAACGTAACATTTTCTTACAGCAGATAATTGAATTTGTTGAACAGCGCAGTAACTTGTTTTATGAGAAAATTAATTCTTACGATGCTTGAAAAATTAAAAGACTTGTTAGTATGGAGTTAAAGACTCATTCCCTTTAATATTCAACAGGGTTATTGTCAATAAAGGGGGAACAATTGAAACAATAATTAGGCACTTTAAACTCCTGTGTTCTCTTGCCGAAATCCCCGGCAATGGAGATTTCAATGTCAAAATTATGCCCACATCTCGGTTTTCAATTAGCTTAAAATGATACTCTTTTTGAAACAACATCAAAAAAGGGTTCTTAATTTTGTACGTGTTTTCTTTTATGAAGTTAAATTAAAAAGGTTTGAGTTTACACTCAAACATTTTTAATTTAATTTAACTGGTCTCTTGTGAAAGTGATATTTTGCGAGAGTATCTAAATACTTGTAGACCTTTATTTTTTGTTTTGGTAAATAAATTAGCAATTATAGAAATATATATTTGTAATAGGTATATATTTTTTTGTAAATGGTGAAAATGGTAAAAAAGATATGGAATATTATTTACTTTTCTTGTAGAGAACTTGTCCCTGCTACAGTTTCATATCGATCTTTATATTATCACAAAAATAATTCAAGGCCATAATTCCATTGAGAAAAAACACAAACGAAAATCGCCTCCGAATGCTGCACTTTGATCGAGAGAACATACTCAGCCCACCCTTAATTGCTTGTCAACAAATTCTTGAATGGACTGCTTCTCTGGACACACAAGATTCCATTTTTTATTCACCCGTTATACTCGATAAACAAGCCATCATGTATAGAACCTTTTCCAAGAGAGCGGCTTCATAAAGCATGAGTATTAACCTTTAATTATTCCCATCGATTGACTTCGCCAGAGTTGTAACATATTTTTCTTAGTCGCGTGCTATCCCTTAGTACCAATTATATTTTTTAATAAATTCAACATTTGAGACAGAATTATGTGAGCATCGTTTTAGTGCGTCGACCTCGTATAATTTTTTTTATATTGTTCTTCCGCAGTAACGAACCTTTTGTCTTTCGCTTATAATTATTTCGCCGGCTTTTTTATGGCCTCTTTAATTTCAAGATCTCGGACGCGTGATCCTTAAATTTCGTTTAAAACGAGAAAAATAAGAAAAAGCGTTCGTGCACCAATTGACTTATTTATCACTTTAATTAACGAATTAATCACCGTTAAATTGCCTGACAAAATTAAATCGCATCTATAAATATTGGTGATTAAAACACAAATACCTATGCAGATAGGCCGGGATACGAATGCACTTGCTAGTTCAATTAAAAACCGCAGAGGCAAAGGACACTTGCTTCGCTTATTAAGAAATAAAATGAAAAACACGCCTTGTTGAAAACAAAAAGAGCAGAATCTGAGAATATCCATGATTTCCTTGTTTAAAATTGAATCTCGGTCTTGATTAAAAATGATATTAATTACGTTCTGTTATTATTCATATTAAGTATACCTATCTACCCACTAGCCAGTAGCCTATAGTTAGTTTATTATTTTTATATTTTAAACTATGGGCGTCATAAAAATTCTTAGGGTCCCTCAGCGAGCGATGTAGAGAGCTATGCTCGGAGTAAGCCAGCACGATCAAATCAGTAATTAGGACTTTGGTTCTGTACAAGTCATGGTAGTATCTGCTGTTAGGTAAGAGTAAGATAGCATAACTCTAGATAACTGCAAAGCGACCAAGTGGTTTTGAGTTAACGTTAAGCAATACGTTAAGCATAAAATTAAGTAAACTTCCACAAAAACCAATTTCATCAATTCGGTTGCACAAATCAGCAAAAAGCGAACGTTAACACTTTTTCTTCAAAGAACAATTTTTTTTTCACACTATATAAGTTAAGCCCGTCAACGTAGTGCAAGAGTTGTGGACTAAAAGTCGTAACTTTTCAAATAGTTTTTGTAGTGAGAGTCTGGTCATCGCCAAGTCTATCGGAATTTTCTCTGGAATCTTGACCGTGCATATACGGCGTTTCTTTAACATTTTATTAAGCTACCACTACGTCTTTAAAGTTCCACTAGTGGACACAGGCCTCCCGTCATATAGAAGAGAGGGATATAGAACTTAGACCCGCCACGCTACTCCAATGTGGGTTGGCAAAGTACTATGCTGCATGGTAGTGGAATTCCATGGCCAAAGGAATGAATATTATTTACACAGCCTTGTGCTCGAGCTTATCTTGCTGTTTTTGGCCAAACGGTTTATTAAAAGGCCAAAAGTTTTACTATGTCGGCTATTCGTGTAGATATATTCTTGGATGTGTTTGTATAGATATTCTTGGATGTTCATAACCCATGACTCTCCACTTCTACCGATGCTCCTCTCGTACTCAATTTTACACATCGTGTCTGAATAACACCGTACTTATAATGACTAAGAACATGACGTCCCATATAAATGACCTTTCTGCGGTTAACTGTCAATATAATAATTATGATACGCCATAAAGTAACAAAATGAATGGCTTATGAGTCGGTGCAAGGTTCATAATTCGTATTTGTATAAACGAATTGACGAAGATGAAGAGGTTGGTACAAGTTGGAGAAGAGAGTCGAAAAACTGCAACAAATGGAATAGAAAGAGTCGTGGAGGAGACAAGATCCCTTATGGAAGAGAAAGAATTTGTTTGAAATTCATTGAGTAGAATACAAATATTTTAAGGACACCCACAAAGTGTCGTAACATCGTAGTATGACGATGATGATTATGATTATGATTATGATTATAACTAAGATTGAGTAATACTGTTTCCGGATCTTAGTCTATTGGACTAGTGATATTTATCAGAACACTGACTTGTGCTGTTATTAATGGCCACCTTTCTGCACACTAACTACACGATTGAAATTTCAAATGCCAATTTCGTTGTCCAGACTTTTTTCAAAGCAGTTAGTTACCCGCAATCCTTAAGGTGTTTCTAATTTTACATTATATTTGTAGCGGGCTTTGTAATTGAGCGAATCTTTGGTATTTTGCTTTGAAGTTTTAAATCGGAAAAGAAGAAATTAACTTCTCCTTGTTCGATCCCTCGATGCATTTTTGAGCAAATTACTTTCGCTTTTTCTTCTCTGCGTGTTTCTTCAACTAAACCTATTTAATACAATGATATGCATTTATGCCGTTTTCATCAAGTGATCGGCCCAATATAACACGAATTACCATTTTAGGGTACCGTACTCAAATGGCAAAATAGAACAGAAAAGTTTTTTATTCAAATACCTAGACTCTAGTGCTGTACCTACCTAGTGACTCTACGACTGGTTCGAAAAGTCGAGTTTCAACGAGGCGAACCAGCAAGAAAGTTGGCGGTTGCAGTTTTGCCTAAGATGTTTTTTTTACAAAGATTATGTTGTTGCAAATATATAGAGAAGCTCTAAGAACACTCTAAAAATACCAACATATTTCTTAAAACTCTCGAAGAGCTCTCTCGCGAGCCCATGGTTTTAAATAACAAATTGCAAGAATTTCTCTTTTTTGTAATACGTATTGTAAGACAAAAGCGAAGCCCTATCTATGTCACTCAGCTCACTGTCTCTGCCTGTCCGTATGTCACGCCATGCCTGATGCCACGTTAAATAATATGTACGGAACCCTAATACAGCAAGACCCGAATAGCACTTGGCCAATTTTTGTTTGTTTTTCCTGTGTGCTTTTTCTAGTAAACTGCGCTATAGGTAGATACCATTACCTTGTTAGTAAACGAACGAATACGAATACCTAATTAAAAAGTATTGTTGCGGCAAAAAACTAAAGATCTACGCTTAATAATTTACATGTAACATTACGTGACAAAATCTATGGACCGTCAATGTAGTTAAGTTGAATTACAATTCGACATATTTATAAGAATGATCCAGAAATAGTTTACATGTCTTAATATGGATATACTGTATAGAAACTAGTTTTTGCCATCGAATCAGCCGCTCCAGCTTAATGAAAAATGTTAATAAGAACACATTCCAACTAGTAGCTCAAACTTCAACAGTTCTTTTTTGACTAAGGACTTGGACAGATAAAAAGCGCGACGATAGCAGAATGGCAAAACGTCATTGAACGTGCTTTTTATGATTTATAAATTACCTACAATAAAAGAAACTGTAGACCTAACGTATGCAAGGTGAACCGCGGCGCAGCGTAGCCTTCAAATAATAACAACTATCCTCTATAATAATTTAATCGCATTGTTTATTCGCGCGATGGTTGCATAATCGCGTACCTATATTCTAGAAGCCACATCGAGCTCGTCTCCGTTTCGCAAAACTGCCGCCGCGTGTCATTTCTGTCCAAGCCTTTACTTGTTTCAATAGACCTTTTAGCCTTTTATATTTCTATGGTGCACCCTTAGAGACCAATAATAAACTTTTGACGTCACAAATTGCTAACCAAGTGTAGAATTCAAACTTCACGGCGAGTTAATACAGGCCCAGGTTGACGAGATTCTTCTTACTATGCTCATTATAAGGTGAGATCGCTGTCACGGGCCAACTAGTAGCCTGTCAACGATAAAATAAATAAACCGGTCAAGTGCGAGTCAGACTCTCGCACCGAGGGTTCCGTACTCCAGAAGTATAAGTACAATCTGTTTTTCATTGGTTTGTCTTAAAAAGTAAGGTGGTACTTAAGCTAGGACTCTGAATTGTATAAGCGCTCATACAACTCAGAGGTCTATCTCAACTATGTATGTATGGGGACACCCTTTAATTTCCAACTTTTTTTAGTTTTTGGAATTTTCCTTTATATTTTGTGCTGTAAGACTGGCTTTTTGCCAAATTTCGTAATTCTAGGTCAACTGGAACTACCATTTAGGTTTTCGACTCAAAACCTATAGGGTAGATACTTCCGGTTGATCTAGATTTGTCAATTTTGGTTAAAAGCAAGGTCTTACAGATCAAGTAAAGGAAAAATTCCGAAAAATAAAAAAGTTGAAAATTAAGGTAAATTTTTGTACTTACAAGTTTTCGTGAAAATCTAAATTTACCCATATCTTTTTATTGTGTGGACTCAAGACCTTAATTTTTATACACCTATTATGGACTATAGACCTTAGTATCTGGTATAAATTTCAACTTGCTAAGTCCACCCGTTCCTGAGAAAATCGGTGGTGACACACGGACAGACGGACAGACAGACGGACAAGAAAGTGATCTTATAAGGGTTCCTTTTTTACCTTTTGAGGTTTTACGGAACTCTAATACGGAGGTAATTCAGACATTTAACGATAGTATCGAGTGACCTTCGAGGGCTTAGTGCAATACGCGTCAATAACCGACTGGGCCCAATTAAGTTCGGTAGCGCCTCTGACAGCGCGGGCTAGTTTTTGCTCACTCGTGCACAGTGCAGCGCCTTAATTGGCGGATACTCATCATTAGGCATCGCGAGTGCAAGGTTAGATCGATTTTTTTGCGTTTTATATCGGCGAATATTTGCTCAGTGAAATTAATAAGGCCTCCGCTACACGTCCCGTCGAATTTTTTATAATATACTCGTACGTTACTCAATTGCCGACGGCATAATTAGTTTGGAAGCTTTTCTCTGGAGGATTGAGTTAAATAAAAACAAAATTCATCAGGTTCCTTAATCAAAACTTTGTTTCGGAGTTAAAAAGTTAAACTTCAGATGCTTCGCGAAAAAAAATTGTAGGTTGGACATATTTTAACCTCCAACTAGGCCAGGCGCACTCCGCATTGTAAGTAATTAGGTATGTCGCTACAAGTACCTAGCGCGCTCCGGTAGTTTGGGCCCATTCAGTAACCCTTAAGCGCTACGCGATAGAGAGGCAAAGTCTGGATTAATATACTGGTAGGTAGTTAGCGCTATTGCGACCTGAATTGCACTTTATTGTGTCGTAACAAGAGTCGCTATTTATTTAAATTATTTTAATGAGTGATTATTAGTACTAATATTTATTCTGTATTCTAGCTTGGTTGTTTCGTTCAAAATCACGCACCTAATACATAGGCATACAATATACATATACATACGCTTTATTTATTTATTTATTTATTTATTTATTAAGGACCGCCAACAGAGCAACATATCAAAAATCATGCCAAAACAAAAATACAGGTACCAAGCAGATATGCCACCCCAACTAAAGGCAGCCACAGCATGAAAACAGAGACAAGCCGTAATACAACACAACTACTACGCTTTGCTTTGTATTAGGTAGAAATGTATGTAGAGCATTTACTAGCGAACGCGACGTGTCTTGTTTCTGACGACAGCCTTAGTGCAGTGGTAGGTGGTACACACTTGTTCACTATAATATCTCCTGCGTTAGGCGGTTGATCTCCGCTTCGGTTAAGCGCCGTGACCAAAGGTCAGGACATTTATCAAATAAAACATCTCGTGCGCATAATACAGTTCTGTTAAACAAATCGAGAAAACAAACACACCGACCTATATTTTATGCAATCATCAATTATTTCACTAGCGTTTCGTTTAGCAATAACTTCTGAGTTGTCTGATCGATGTCGAAGCGCAACCAATTACATCCCTTGTCATTGGGAGGTTGTTTACAATCGCCCCTGTGTATTTATCATGAGATAAAGCAAAGTTATTATGTACCCGCACGTTTGTAATACCGTGAATACAACCGTCAAGAGTCGAGCCTGGTTGTTTACAAAATCGCCCGCCTAACGCGATGTCAGGTCGAATTTTCATGTCATAGTCTAAGAGACGGTGTGTGAAATTCGAATGCTTGACAATTTTTGTTATATATCCGAACCGGGTGGAATATGTTACATGACGATTGTTTGACATTATTTTCATATAGCATGTTGCTAGTGATTACTTCAATAATGTATTTATCATGAGATAAAGCAATTATTATGTAGCCGCATGTTTGTAATATCGTGAATACAACCATCAAGAGTCGAGCCTGGTTGTTTACAAAATCGCCCGCCTAACGCGATATCGGGTCGAATTTTCATGTCATAGTCTAAGAGACGGTGTGTGAAATTCGAATGCTTGACAATTTTTGTCATATATCCGACCCAGGTTGAATATGTTACATGACGGTTGTTTGACATTATTTTCATATAGCATGTTGCTAGTGATTACTTCAATAATGTATTTATCATGAGATAAAGCAATTATTATGTACCCGCACGTTTGTAATACCGTGAATACTACCATCAAGAGTCGAGCCTGGTTGTTTACAAAATCGCCCGCCTAACGCGATATCGGGTCGAATTTTCATGTCATAGTCTAAGAGACGGTGTGTGAAATTCGAATGCATGACAATTTTTGTCATATATCCGACCCGGGTGGAATATGTTACATGACGGTTGTTTGACATTATTTTCATATAGCATGTTGCTAGTGATTACTTCAATAATGTATTTATCATGAGATAAAGCAATTATTATGTACCCGCACGTTTGTAATACCGTGAATACAACCATCAAGAGTCGAGCCTGGTTGTTTACAAAATCGCCCGCCTAACGCGATATCGGGTCGAATTTTCATGTCATAGTCTAAGAGACGGTGTGTGAAATTCGAATGCATGACAATTTTTGTCATATATCCGACCCGGGTGGAATATGTTACATGACGGTTGTTTGACATTATTTTCATATAGCATGTTGCTAGTGATTACTTCAATAATGTATTTATCATGAGATAAAACAAAGTTATTATGTACCCGCACGTTTGTAATACCGTGAATACAACCATCAAGAGTCAAGCCTGGTTGTTTACAAAATCGCCCGCCTAACGCGATGTCAGGTCGAATTTTCATGTCATAGTCTAAGAGACGGTGTGTGAAATTCGAATACGTGACGATATTTGTCATATATTTGACTATGCATTATCTTCTATCTTCTATACATATAAATCGTAGAATTGCCGTATCTGTACATAGAAGATTTTTGCAAAATAATAACTGGGGGATGTAAGGGATAAGTAATAGAACGTAAAAAAGCTATTTTTGAAATTTTTGTCTGTTTGTCTGTTTATCTGTTTGTCTGTTTGTCTGTATGTTTGTGCGCGCATCACGTAAAAACCACTGAATGGATTGAAATGAAATTTGGCATGATGTAAGTTCATACTATGGAGTAACATATAGGATACTTTTTATCCCAAAATTCAGCACGGTTCCCTTGGGAGAGGGGATGAAAGTCAAAATGTGTACTTAGCTGTAATTCGTTAACGGGTGGTCCGATTTCATTCATTCTTCTTTTGTTAGAAAGGAAATACTTTAGAGATTACTGGCTTATGGCTCTGAAAGGCTGGACCGATTTGATGGGACTTTTACTGGCGGATATTTATATTTTGATCTACCTAAACATCCGCCAGTGAACTTTTAACAGTTTTTAGCAAGGTATGAGCTCAAAGGAGCTTAGGAAAAACAAAAATCAATAAATTCATTGATTTTCCTGGATAAAAAGTTGTCCGTCCCCGGGACTTAAGTTAGCTCTGTACATTGCTCTCTAAATTTCATTAAAATCGATTAAGCTGTTGGGTCGTGAAAAGCTACCAGATTGATAGACAGACACACTTTCGCATTTATAATATTAGTATGAATGAAAGGCTTTATAGTTTTCAAATTATTTAACAAAAATCCCCTAACCCTTAATTGAGTTGACGGACTGAATTACTGCATCACAGTTTGGTACAATCATCTCATGTATTCAACCCTCAAGAAATTTAACAGCCGTCTCTGGGCGTATGTTGCACAGCCGTCCTATCTTCAAATAAACGTCCAAGTTAACGAGAGATGTACGACTCGGCCGTTTACTTAATTAATATCTTTTCATCTCCATAACCGTAAAGGTTGCACCGCGAGCGGTCTAAATATGTATAAAAATGTTTCCACAAAAAGTAGGTAAGTACGTACATCTCGATCGTCTCCTAAAGGGCATAGAGACAAATATTTCACTTTGCCTATTAAAACAGTTTCTTTGAAACCAAAATCAGATGAAACTGTATGAATAATTTAGAAAAAATCTACCAAGTGCGAATCGGGCCTCGCTCGATTAGGGTTCCGTATATACATATGTATGGCCAGTTAAAAAATGTTCGTTTGTTTTGGTCACAATTTAAAAACTACAATGAGAATCGGTTTAGTAATTACTTAGTATATGTTGTTTCAATACAGTATCTGGTTTATAGTACCATACATAAATTCTAAATTTCTAACTGTCCCTGTTTTAAATGTTGAGTGAACTGTTCCTGACTATTGAGATATAGCATTGGTTCTTTTTAGTATTCCGTACCTAAAGGGTAAAACGGGACCCTGTTACTAAGACTCCGCTGTCCGTCCGTCTCTCTGTCCGGCCGTCTGTCTGACACCAGGCTGTATCTCATGAACCGTGCTAGTTAGACACTTAAAATTTTCACAGATGATGTATTTCTATTGCCGCTATAACAAGAAATACTAAACAAACAGAATAAAATAAATATTTAAGGGGACTCTCATACAACAAACGTGATTTTTTGCACATTTTTGCTCGATATTGATAACGGCAAAACAATTAGATGCTTGAAATATTCACAAAATATTTAGTTGTATATTTACTTTAAAAATAAATAGTTAAATTAAAATAAAATAAATATTTAAGGGGGGCTCCCATACAACAAACGTGATTTTTTCCCCTTTTTATAGATAATGGTACGGAAACCTTTGTGCGCGTGTCCGACTCGCTCTTGGCCGGTTTTATTTAAATGGCTTCTCCAAACGCGTGGCTTCTCCAAACGCATTAAATTTTGGTGACCCACTTACATCTATCCTTTTTCTACAATTTGCGTCCGCAACCCAGTGTTTTCATACTGAAGTGCTTTTCTTCACCTACCGCATCTGACTGCAACACATTATAGACAAAAATAGTATCGTTTCAACCAAAATTACATGCAAATGTATGAATATATTGATAAAGATTAATGACGCCAACATGAATATTGAATATTTTATATGACGAACAGGTTAACTATAATTGGGCGATATTATGAGAAAAAAATCAACTCAATATTGTATTTAATATAATGAATAGTGTTGTGCGGACTGAATTTAAATGGGTAGTGTTGACATTTTTTATGAGTTTGAAAAAGATATATTTTTCATTATGTGCTGACTTTAAATGAGGTTTTATCCGAGAGTTCTGTACATCTCATTTCTTAATATTCTGGATATACCTATCACACAAGTAGAAAAAAAGGACACCCAATTTAAAAATTGAAATATTAATTACCGTCAGTACGAATAAATACTATTAAAAGTAATTAATCAGATACGTGCGATGTAAATACTACATAGTAAAATTTTAATACATTTTAGTAAAACATTAATTTAATACCGTGTCTTTTAATCCCACTGTGTTCAAGGAGTCGGCACAAAATCAACTGACTCCTTGACTTTCTCAACCCTAGTGTGGTCAAACTGTGGCTGTAAAGCACACGCTAGTGATTCTTGTCCGATACACCAGTCACGTGCCAGATACACATCTGCGCATTCGTTAATTAAAGCATGTATTGGTACAAGGAAGGACGAGACATCGAATACGTATGTTTTAAGTATCTCTATGATGAGATATGTAAATGACGTGATTCCCGTTCCATGCTGATTCTGCAGAGTGCAAACAGTTTTTTAGGAATGATTAAACCAAAGCAATACTACGGTAACAATTCTCGTGTCTTCCTATACGAGAGAAATTTGTTTTAGTTTGAAAATAAACGTCTATCTCAGGTTTGAAACCTCCGAAACATTCTCTCTTCTAATAAAGAAAAAGTAACCTGTCTAAGATGCAGGTAATGTACATAAAGTCCCAGGAACGATAGGAATTACAGGAACGTACCTAGGTAGGTTTATAGCTTTGAGAATGTGAGAGAACTGGTTGTAAATATACCTACTATTTATCAGTTAGTTTCTTTGTCTCAATATCAACTTATAATATTATCTTATCTATGCTATCTTAAACACGCGTGCCTGACGCGCGAACATTATCCTGGTAATTAGGACTACCATGTTAATGAAATGATACAGGACACTTAATTTTTCAAACCGCAAACTGTAAAGAAAATAATAGCCTCATACAGTGAGTGTAGCAAGGAACTATATTTTTTTCCATTATGCTCTCAATGTTACGTTTTATATTCTAATCTTTTCAAAAACATTTTAAACTAGACAAGGTATACTTATCTAATAAGTACTACATACTAAGTACTACTTACTAAGTACTACGTAATAAGTACGGAATGAATCTATTCGGAAATGTATAATTAAGTAATTGATGTTTTCGTGTGAAAATCTGAATGCCTGAGAGTTCTTTATAATGTCGTATAAATTCTACCACTCCGCACTTAGCCAGCGTGGTGGACTACGGCCTGAGCACTTCTCATTCTGAGAGGAGACCAGTGCCCTCTAGTAAGTTGTTCTGTAATGGATTGATGTAATGATGATTATATTTTTAAAACCAGCTTCGTCTTCTGGTATTGCATTCAATTTAAGCACAGAATACTGAGTAGTACAGGTACAGAAGGCTCACTCGACGCAGATATTTAATTGAAAAGCGCAAGATTCGCTTTTCGACGCAATGAAGCGCAGTTTAAAGAAATAAAGAATGTATCTATCTGTGATTTAAAATCTATATTATGATTAACCCAAACACACTTTTTTAATATTTTTGTCTGTGTGTTTTTCCAATCTAGTCTTCGGAACGGTAGAACCAATTTAACGGCACTTTCATATGAAGCTTGAGGATTATGCAAGAAGTAGTCTCGGTTAATTTTTATCCCGAAAAATTAAAGATCTCTCACACGATTGTTCCGTAAATTTTATGTATTATATATTATTATAGATTACAAAGAAACTTAAACTATTGAATAATATGTATAATGATATTGTTTTTTTTTTTTTTCCTATTCAAACAGTCCGCCCCTGGTTGCCCCTGGGCAAAAGGTGCCCATCAAACTGGCAGCATTACCACGCTGAATGGCGATGGACAACCTTTGGACCAGGTAGGCCCCAGAGCGCGGATCACAATCTCACACGATTAATAAAAATATAAATCCACGCAAACTACGTCATAGCCATCAGGTAGTCACAGATATTATTCTACAAGGAACACTTCGAAAAAGTATTGTTTAAGATTTATATCTGAAAGCCACATAATAAGGAGCAGTCCGAGGGAATCCCGTGTATTGGTAACCGCATTTGTGTAATGGATACACCGACCTGTTGTGGTTACATATTAACCATAGCTCCCAAACTGGTCCCAATATCTCTTATTATACTATATCGCCTTTGTGTTAATCATATATTCCCCTAGTACGGAGCTACCGGTCGATCTATTAATAAAGCCAAGTCTCGAGTGTGTCTCGAGTCGAGTCTCGAGCAACCTACTATTGTCTAGTGGTTAAGGAATTTGTCTTTTTAATCGCACTGCCTCGAATGTGCCTGAAGCCTATTATTACGGTTAATTGGAATTATTATGGTTTTTTTCACGGCAGTCGAGACAGCGGTTACTTACATCGGAGTGCTTCCAACATTGAAGAACCGCGCTTTTAAAATAATTTATGGTTTGTGAGCGTATTATGGAAATGTTCCTATTAAGAAATCTTTCCGATGGCTAACCCGTTGTATAAGTATTAGTGCACTATACTGATGCAGATCGTAATTTGAAATGCAAAAGAAATTTATAATACAAATTAACTTAAAAACGCCCTACTAATTGGAAAATATTGATAATGCATATTCAGTATGTTTGCTAATAGGTTTTAATTAATCGATAAATATGACATTATTTATTTTTAATCCACCTAAGTTCTGATAGTTAAGTAGCATAGATAACCGATTTTATACGGTTTATATAAGTAATTATTTTAGAGAAAGTGCTAAGGAATTATATAAGATTTCGATCTTTCTTTGCCTTATTATCATCCAACTTTCAGATACCAAGATGGTATTTATGTCTATAATACATATCATCATCATCATCATCATCATGATCAACCCATTACCGGCTCACTACAGAGCACGGGTCTCCTCTCAGAGTGAGAAGGGTTTTGGCCATAGTCTACCAAGCTGGCCAAGCGGATTGGCAGACTTCACACACCTTTGAGAACGTTATGGAGAACTCTGAGGCATGCAGGTTTCCTCACGATGTTTTCCTTCACCGTTAAAGCAAGTGATACTTAAATACTTTAAAACGCACATAACTCCGAAAAGTTAGAAATAATACATATACTTATTACAAACAACAACCAATCTTATCTTTATTTATTTCCCAGGTTTTTTTTTCACGGCTGTTAGTTTTCTAACGCTAGTACCTACGTATTCATGATTTCTCGCCAAAAACATCTCTTTTTTTACGGTAAAATGAACATTTCAAAATCGTAGGTTTAAAAGAAGCTGTTTTAAACTTACGAAGCAAGCTTTATATTTTTTTTTATTTAAGTATTTAAATAACTATTGAAGTGAATCTATATCTATATCGGAATAAAATGAAAACTGTGCATACATAAGAAATATAATTATATTGTACGTAGATATTTAAAATAAATAATCCTGATAACATCGAATATCGATACCTACTCAATGTTAACTGTGGGAACAGGCTAAGGTAACCAACGGATGTGATCGTTACGATTATCTGTTTTATGATATTTGCCTCATATGACACGTCTTAAATCCTAACGAATATTCGAATTAAATAAACTTAACACCAACTCGCTGCAACTATGTTTCTCCAATATAACACGATCACACGTAGATATCTTTCACTCAATAAATTATAATATAATATCTAATAGATGCATTCAAAACTTCCATGACCCCTCTTGATATTCAAACGGTAATATTCAAATTATCTGCCCATAATTATAATTTATTAAAATAAATGAAAACTGTCAAATTGTAGGAGAACGAAATGAATTCATTACGAAAACAGTCCGCGTATATAAGACAGAGTACAGTCTGTCAAATTAATTATTTATTATTTAAATAATAAATTTGACAGCTTGTAAACACCATGATAATAAAATATGACATAATAATTTAATTTACTACAATTTCTAATTAATCGTAAGTAATTATTTATTGCTAATTTAAGAATGACGTAAAGAAATTAATTGTGTAAAATGATGTGATGTAATATTTAATTTAGGCATAATTACACTCGTATTTGGAGACAAAGGTTACTTTTATTTATTTATGTAAATAAAAAAATAATTTCAAAGATTTTGATGCATGACGCAGACCACAGGACTTAGGTGATGGGATCCATTGAGTCCGTTCCATCCATTGAATCTACTGATATGGGACTATCACAGGAAATACTAATTGCAAGTTAGCTGAAACATGTACGTGAATAACGTAAATATACATATACATTTGGGTCAAGTTCACAACGTCGACATCTTTGATGTTGTTCAAAAAAAAAGTGCCTCATTTTATAAGTTGTCCAGAAGCTGCAACATAAACATGATACCGACTGTACCAACATCTCTTAAAGTTACAAACAGCACGTAGCTATAGCTACAGGCGATACTCGCGGGCTGCTCGCGTTATCGTCTATTAAATCTCGCTCGAATATACTCATTGTCATTAACGCTATACAAACTTTCGTCTGTTGGTAACCGGTTGCTAACAAATTCAGAAGCATTAGCTGTTAAAGCGGGTGCACATTATACCGACTTAAGTATATCTTCTGTAACAACTTTTTATAGTGTAACAATTTTATACCTATTACATCTCTAATTGAGATTAGTAACTATTGTAATTGTATTGAGGATTGTAAAAATCTCAGGTTTTGATAATCTAGGCTCTAATTTACCTATTGCTTAATGTATTCTCGGCTCATCATGTAGATACTTATTAGGGGGGACATGAAATCGCTGCATCCAGACGAGAAAATATCCGATAATTCTAGCTAGGCTAGTGTAAGGTACCCACACGCGCGTGTCGTGACGTAGTGATTTTGTCAGACTGTATGCCACACCATAGATTAAAGAAAACTTATGTCACATTGCTGGTGTGACGACGTACCGTGTGGCTGTGAAACACTACATATTTTCCTATGTAGGAAACCGCAGTGGAATCGCAGAAGCAACACATCATCGCGCCGCGCCGTGCGGCTATTTAAGTGGTCTGCGCTCTTCACTACACGGTTAAAGCTCAGTGTTCTTGAACTTGCTATTGACTGATATAGTCTATCTTATATTTCACAATTCCAGACACAATGCAGTATCTTCGCGATAAAGACAAAGGAGGATTTCCGAAGCAAATAATTTCATACTTACAAACAGACGGTGTGATAGCCTAGTGGTTAGGACGACCGACTTCTAATCGGAGGTCGTGGGTTAGATCCCGGGGCACGCACCTCTAACTTTTCGGAGTTATGTGCGTTTTAAGTATTTAAATATCACTTGCTTTAACGGTGAAGGAAAACATCGTGAGGAAACCTGCATGCCTGAGAGTTCTCCATAAAGTTCTCAAAGGTGTGTGATGTCTGCCAATCCGCTTGGCCAGCGTGGTAGACTATGGCCAAAACCCTTCTCACTCTGAGAGGAGACCCGTGCTCTGTAGTGAGCCGGTAATGGGTTGATCATGATGATGATGATGATGATGATACTTACAACAATTGTACAAGCTCCTTTACAACAATTGATACGAACAATCAAACACCTCATTAAACATCCGAATACGTTAGACGCCCGCGGCGCCGGATCACCGCCACCACCAAAACAAACAGCTCTATTAATTCCCAACCTTTTAACTCGTATACCAAAACATCGGGGGCAATATCAATCATACGCGGCCTGGAATCGATAATAATCGGTACAGATAATTGTATCGTCTAATGTGATGCATATCGATTCACGCGTAAAAATTAAATTTCTAATTTGAAACTTAATGGTGTTTACGGACATAAATCAATGCGTGGCTCCAAAATAAAAGAAAATATTTTGACGTTTCAAAAATATTAATATCTTTATTCGTTTAAATGGTTTGTGTTAGTGATATATGAATAGATCGTCATCACTATACAATAAACAAGGCACGGCATTAGTCCGTTTTTAACTTCCGACGCAAAAACGACGGGGTGTTATAAGTTTGACGTGTCTGTGTGTGTGTGTGTGTGCGTGCGTGCGTGCGTGCGTGCGTGCGTGCGTGCGTGCGTGCGTGCAATGCGTGAGTACGAGCGCGTGTCTGTCTGTTCCTCTGTAGCGCTCAAACGGGTGAACTGATTTGAATGCGGTTTTTTTGTTTGAAAGGTAAATTAGTCGAGAGTGTTGTTAACTATGTTTGATGAAAATCGATCCAAGATGGCCGCCGCTACAAAATGGCGGATTACATATTATTTCACAATTCCCTTAATATGGGTATCAAATAAAAGGTCTTAACTAGTAGAATAGCACTATGCAAATCCAAGATGGCCGCCACCACAAAATGGTGAATGTCGGATATTTAAGCTATTGCATAGCTTCTATCGCGGGCCTTGAGCGTGGAGACCGAATGCAGAAATTCCGAAACGAAAATAACCTAACACTGAAGCCTAACACCCATAGACCGGCACAGCCATAGAGATAATAATAATAATATAGAGGTGCCCTAATGTCCTATAGAAAATAGTGGATCGGAAGATAGCTCAAGCTAATTTTCTTTAGCTTTAGATAGCTAAGCTTTTCATAAGTGTGTAAGAGACAACATTAAATTTTTGACATAATAATAAAACAGTTTGCGGCAGACTCAAGACAAAAGATGGCCTCCCTAAAATGTATGAACATTTTAGGAAGGGCATTTTTTGTTTTAAAGAGTTTTAATAGAGTTTACCTACAAAAAAAATAAAATCTTGCTCGACGACCCGCAGACGACAGGTCGCGTGCGTCATGTCGCGCTAGTGGGTTTTGATAAAAGGAAAAGATGACTAACTGACTGACTGATCTATAAATGCACAGCTCAAACCATTGAACGGCTCGAGCTAAAAGGCATACATAAGTGATACATAATTAGCTATTATGACGTAGGCATCCGTTAAGAAAGGATTTTTGAAAATTCAATTCCTAAGGGCGTAAAATCGAAGCCAAGGACAAAAGCTAATTTTTAAATAGCTGCGACATAGAGACGGATAGATGATCAGAGTTTTTTGGATTTTACTAAGGAATCATAGAAAGTATTGAGTGCAATACTTTTATCCAAAGTTCCACCAATAGTAGTTTATTTCGTGGAGAAGCTCTAGGCACTCGTGCAAAGTCGGAGAAATTCAGCTGAGTTAATAATTGAACTACTGGGACAAAAAGTCTCACTAGTTCAACGGTTGAACTACTCGGTTGAACTAGTGGGAACGAGCCAAATTTATACCTATAAATTACCGCTTCAATCGCTTTGAATTAATCTACCTAATTTTATGTTCTAACTTTACATAGGAAACTTTTTGTATATTAAACGTTACATTTCTTTAATAAAACTATTAACGTATAGAATTTATAGAGACACAAGTTTTATGTATAATAAACTTGTGCATTTAGATAGTGCATAAAATTTATGAAGATCAGCATTAATTTGGGGTTCCTTTAGTCTCGATAGATCTAGTTAAACTTTTTTCTTTGGATTATTATGTGAATTTTACTGTAATGTAATATCGATCACACCACAGTATACTTAGTAACGTATATGTTGGGTCTTAGCTCCATATCATATAACAATTAGTATAAATTAAAAATTTAAAAAACCCCGCGATAAAAGCTATGCAATAGCTTAAAAACCCGACATTTGCCATTTTGTGGCGGCGGCCATCTTGGATTTGCAATAGTGCTATTCTACTAGTCAAGCCATTTGATACCCATATTAAGGGAGTTGTGAAAAAATATGTAATCCGCCATTTTGTAGCGGCGGCCATCTTCGATCGATTTTTATCAAACATAGGTAGGTAACAACACTCTCGACTAATTCACCTTTCAAACAAAAGAAACCGCATTCAAATCGGTCCACTCGTTTGAGCGCCACAGAGGAACAGACACACACACACACACACCCACAGATACGTCAAACTTATAACACTCCGTCGTTTTTGCGTCGGGGGTTAAAAATGTCACAATAGGTATACCCTAAGATATTGTAATATATACGGTATACCCAAGTTAGAGGATAGATATGTCAAAAATTCTAAGCATTTTCTCTCATATTGATACGTACAAAGATCCACAATAAATGGTTTGATTAAAGTAGTGAAAATAAAAGCAACAGAACTACCCTTAAAAATGTACGGAATCCTACATTATCGTGACTGTAGGCTGCATTTAACATTTAAGCAGTATGGTAATGTTATCAAGCCCAATATTATAATTCAAACTAACCAATTACATGCGCGATCGAGCATGCGATAAATATTCATATCTAAAAAATGAATATTTATCTCTAACAACAATTTCTATGTAAAGAAAAATGTAATAAACTGGAAAATATGAACACTGCCAGTTTGATTTTACCAGACTCCGCTGTCCGTCCGTCAGTCTGTCTGTCCGTCCGTCCGTCTGTCACCAGGCTGTATCTCATGAATCGTGATAGTTAGACAGTTGAAATTTTCACAGATGATGTATTTCTGTTGCCGCTATAACAACAAATACTAAAAAACAGAATAAAAAAATTAATATTTATGGGGGCTCCCATACAACAAACGTAATTTTTTTGTTTCGTTCTCATTTTTGCTCTATATTATATAATACGGGATCTTAGACCATAATGACAACAGGTATATATATGCGCTTGAAATATTCACAGAATATTTAGTTATGTATTCACTTTAAAAACAAAAAAATGAATTAAAATAAGACCAATATTTAAGGGGGGAGCCCCCCTTATATAACAGACATGATTTTTTTGGCGTTTTTATAGATAGCCGGTTTTTACTTTATTTTACTCCATAATGTACAAAGTTAAAGTGATGTAAAAAAATCAGACGGTAAACAAAATTGAACTTATTTTGTAAACTCTCGATAAACCCGTTTCATTATACTATATTTATTATGAAGTGGGTTGGTCTTGAGATCTTATTCAACCTTATGCGTACTTTGGCAGCAGCTAGTAAATATATAAATTCCAAATAAAAATATCACTAAAGAAGATAGCGTTCTAAAGTTTATCTACGTAGTTCGCTTGAAAATGTCTTAATAAAATGTCGCAGAGCTAGATATAAAATTTAGGAGTCGTTAAATCCCTAAAATGTGACCAAGAGATCGCGCCGATATCACTTTAAAGGCGAAAAATAATATGGCGAAACCATTTCGAGCAGCCAAAGCGGCCGCCATAAAAATCGATGATATTTTATGCACTTCTCAGCAAGATTCCGTATTGTTAGAAATGCGGATTCCGTTTCTGTATACAAAATAAGATAAGTTGTAAGAACCGATAAAGGCCCATTAAGATAAAATTAGTGTCGGATCAAGTTATAAGCCTAACAAATTAGTTTTCCAATCGTTCCAACACAGGAGACGATATTTCAAATAAAACAAGAAATAACTCAGATTAAATGTGTTTATCTTGCACCAGAGATAATCACTATTTCAAAAATAAACTAGTTTAAGTGTAACAATAAAACATTTCAATACAAAAGAAGGGTTGCCGACGAATGATATACGCATCATAAGAGGCCTAAAGGCATCCTTCGTTCGGTATCTGTTCCGAACAAATCACTATTTTATCGTTACTCCCATCGGAAAAAATATTGATATCAACATAAAAAAGTGATTCAAAAACAATAGAGTGGATGGATTGAAAGGATTCCCGCGTCAGATAACGAGGCGGTTAGAAAAAAGAATGTATTAATAATAGGTCCATAGTGACTCTTACCGAAACGTTGCTCATCACTTCTTCGATGTCATAACTAACCCTTAAACATGGAATGAGACATTAGGGTTTCAAAAGAAAGCAATATATTTTACTAGATGATGCCCGCGATTTCATCTACGCGGATTTATGTTTTTTAAAAGTTACGTGGAAACTTCGATTTTCCCGGTTAAAAAGTATTTATTCTATGTCCGTCTACTACAGAGATGATTTGCATCCTGCAAACTATCAATGTAGGTACCAAACATCGAAATCATTTCAACGGTCTACGGTTACTTTCGCAGGTAATATTAGTACCTAGAGATTAATAAATAGTTAACATTTGTTTACCTTACTGAACTGGTAGGTACTAGGTAATAAGTGATGATGCAGTCTGATGTAAAAAGTATATGAAAAGATTACTCCAAAAATATCCAAAGTACAAAATATAGATGCAAGTTACACAATACAGGCAAAGCTGAAGTTATCGTTGCAAAAAAAGATTGCTTTTTAACTGTGAATCAAAATGGAATTATAATGAACTAAAATAGTATATAATTCATAGACTTCAATATTTAGCACACAATCGTAATCACAATACCTACAAAAAGATAGTATAAAAACGTGATGAATATATTCATTAGACAAATCGTAAAATACTCAATGATTTAAACAGGAATATTATAACGACTACAATAGCTATGAAATAAATACCTGACCTAACTAAAAATAAATACATAAAACATCCATTGATTGAGTCCAAATTAATTTACACATAATGAAAAATATTTGAAAATTATGTTGTTAATTTGTAAATTAGCGAGATGATGTGGATCCAATTTACATAAATAGTTTATAAATTAGGCGGATTTGGAAATGATATTAAGGTAAAGTCACCCAATCCGGAGGTATTCTAAAATTGGCACCCAATTCGGAGGTATATAGAAAAACAGCGTTTTCAACCGATCACCAAGCTCTTTTTTAATGCAACATATCTTAATCAATTGATAGTTTATCATTCCATAGATAAATGACGAAATAGTTGATTTTATATGTATATGTTTTAAAATAACCGGCAAGTTTTACACTAGCAGCCGGCCCGAACGCATGTTTCATACATTTTGGACCTTGTGCACGAAATACCTACGTTTTTTTAAATAGTGTTTATCCGTTAATTTTGAGCTTTATTTGTTTGTATTTAGATATGAATATTTGAAGGACTATATTTGCAATCGAAAACAACCAACTTTTGTGAATATTTGTAAAGAAATTATGGTGAAAATACATTTTGAAAATACCTCCGCGTTAGGTGCCAAATATTTTAGCCGGTTCCTAACGCGGAGGTATACCGCAGAATTGCGATTTCATAGACTTAATAAGTTTTTCAATTTTTAGGGTCGTTTTATGTTAAATACGTCTTGTTTTGGTTTTGAATATTTAAATAGGCTATTAGGTTAAAGAGCCCTAATTATGAGGTACACTTTGGCCTCTAAATCACTTATTATACCGTATCAAAGTTTACCTATTTAGGTACTTTATTGATAGATTGTATGGGAAAGCTAAACAAAATTAATTCAAAAAAAAATTAAATTTATACATGTTTCGGTGCAATTTTGAGAGAGTATTGTATATATTTATGAAGATAATCTAATTAAGTTTAAATTATTTGTTTATTATGGAAAAATCTTTTCTTTTTTAACACTCAGAATTAGGAAACGTGTTTTTTGTTACAAAACGTAATTCCGAGGTATTACCTCCGAATAAGGTTCTATGAGCCCCTAATTATGTGGTATGGATAGAAATATATATTTTAATATATATATAGCTGCTCGTGCTGATTGGATGACTGACTCACTCACTCACTCACTCACTCATTGATCACCTCTCCTGTAAAATTTTGTATGAAATTTTTTTTTCACAAATGGTTTCATATAGAAGACAAAAATTCATTCAGAGGAAAAATATGGAAAGAGCTGATGATTGAGGATTTCGGAGACAGGTGAGGAGCACGCTTAAAGTATTGAAGATAGGTAGGGGGTGCTCAAGCAAATGTAACTTGAAACGTCATCCAATTGGCAGTGAGCTAAAAAAATTCAAAATGGCGAAAAAAAGATGGCCGCCATACAAATTTCGTCGGTGTCCATCTCGGAGGTTATAAAAGATGGATGAGTGGTTTTTTCGCAAAAGATGATCAGGATCGGAAGGTCTACTCGATGAATAGAAAAAAAAATTCAAAATGGTGGAATTTGTTTTTCCATAGAAAATGTATGCCGAATATTGAAGAAACTTTGATGCGATTCTTTGGAGAACTCTCAAAAAAAAAATATGGAGATACATGATGACTGAGGGTTTGGAAGATGGCTGAGGAGCCCAGGCAGGGTATTGTAGATAGATGAGGGCTGCTCAAACAAAAAATATTCAGAACCTCATCCAATTGGCAGAGTTGAATTTTTTTATTAGAGTCAAACTTCTTTTAGTCAATATCAAAATGTCAAAACGTTAAAGTATCAAAATGCCAAACTTCAAAATGTCAAATGTCAAATGTTAAAATGTCAAAATGTCCAAATGTCCAAATGTCAAAATGTTAAAATACTTATCAAAATATCAAAATGTCATAATATCATAATGTCAAAATGTCGAAATTTCGAAATGTCGAAATGTCAAAATGTCAAAATGTCAAAATGTCGAAATGTCAAATTCAAAATGGCGAATAAAGATGGCCGCCATACAAACATTTATGTTGGTGTTCATACACATAACATATTCATGGTGTTCAAAAATGAACACCATGTAGAATTAATTTATTCTACTCATTTCCCTTTGTATTTTGTACCTCCGAATTAGGGGCCATTTGCCTCCGAATTAGGATTTTTACCTCCGAATTGGGGGATTCCGACTTTTTTCATATTTAATTTAATTTTACATTTAAGACAAGTTTTTATTGTTGTCCTTTTAGGATATTTCAAGAGTTAAATAAATAACGTTTCTGATAAAAATAGCCAGTTCTTCAGAAAGGTGTAGTAAATGCTTATTTTTTGACGTTCTTTCGAGTTTTCATGAAAATACCTCCGAATTGGGTGCCTTTACCTTAGATTGTTTGCGACCTGCCTCAAGTAAAATGCTAATGGCTGAGACACGCGCTTGAGAGTCATCGATTTGTAAATAATTTGCCACACAGGGACCGTAGTAACATTATAACTAATTTGGTTGATTGGATTAAGACGTCAAAGAGCGCTCTGCAATTCACGGTCCACAGAAAAGATCAAATTACAATCAAACACTTGCAATCGATACTACCTATATCAAACTAAAAAAACAAAAAAAATTGGTTGTCTGTAAAGTTGGTTCACGGGCGATGATTTTACGCGATAACGTCATAAGAAAACAAAGTGAGATAGATGCGTCACAAGCCGAACGCTTAGGCCGGTCGTGCCTTGGCTATCGCTTGTTCCGCGCTCTCGCTTGCACGCGGTACGTGACAATGAGTGATATTTTTTCGTGCGTGTAGCCGGCGTTCATCGATTCATAAGACGTTATCACGTCAAAACAACATGAAAAAAGTTTCTAGTTTCAATTTATATTTTATGGATGACCAAAAAAAAGTTACGCGTAAAATATCCTAATTTTATACACAGAAAAAATGTTCAAGAGGTGTAAATTTTTATATCATCTTTGGTATTTGTTCGTGTGTGTTGTTTTGCTCTGTGGCCAAGTGTCAACTGTCAAACCATTGTCAAACCGAAAATGTCATGAATCATCATATTACGAAAAGACGCAATTTGTTAATCGAAGTTTTCATGTTTAAGAAATATAAACCGCAAGAGATCAATATATATTTTATTTCATTCATAATAAAAACATTGGATCTTCGAACCGAATATTCAGAAAGATACCAGTACGACGGACTAAGACGGCGCGACTTCGCATCACTGCAGCAAGACGGTGAGACGTGCCGGCCAAGACTTATCCCATCTAATTCCTTATTGTTGCTTCCCAATTCCTGGGTTAATTATTTATTTAGTTACTTAATTTATTTAACCAAAAAGTGTGGTGTTAAATGTTAAAAAAATGTCAAAAACTGATCTTACTTTGCCTAAATCTCCTTTGTTGGACCCAAGTGCGCAGTTAATTAAAGAGTTAGTCAAACAAAGGGGTGTTTTGAAGGGCAGATTAACCAAATTATCGGCATATGTTAGTTCCTATGAAAACCAATTCTTAGATCGCAGTAAGCGGGCAGAATTCACCTTAAGAATACAAGGTGCATCTAGTTTATTGTCAGAGTTCAATCAAATTCAGACAAAGTTGGACGGGGTTCTTCCAGACTCAGATGGGGAAGATCAGCTGGAGGAGCGTGAGAGTTTTGAAAACAAATATTATGCCATCATAGCTCAAGCTGAGTGTCTCTTAGGCAATGATACTGTGCCACCTACAGTTCGGAATGAGTGCTTGGGAAATGTGCATCAGGCGGTAAAGCTGCCAACTATTAATCTACCTACATTTGATGGTTCGTACGAACAGTGGCTTGAATTTAAAAATACATATGTGTCCCTCGTTCATGTGTCAAATACTATAAGTAATATACAAAAATTTCATTACTTAAAGTCATCGCTTAAGGGGCCGGCAGCATTAGTCATTAATTCACTTGAATTCACACCCGATAACTACTTTGTTGCATGGGAACTACTTATGAATAGATATAACAATAGTAGATTACTCGTTCACAATCATGTCAAAGCGTTGTTTAGCCTGCAACATATATCTAAGGAGTCACCCATATCTCTGCGCAAGTTGATTGATAGTGTGTTGAAAAACCTACGGTCTCTCAAGTTACTCGGGGAACCAACGGAAAGTTGGGACACCTTGATTATTTATATGGTTGTTTCAAAGTTAGACGAATCAACGGAGCGAGCGTGGGAAAAACATAGAAGTGAATTAGGATTAGGTGAACGACAAAATGATAGTACAGGCAAAGTGATAGTACATGTGAGTGATTTGTTGGATTTCCTAAAGGCAAGGGCTGATATGTTGGAAACATTACATGTGTCGCACACTAAAAATAATCAAGATTCTAATAAGTTTACAAAACATGTAAACTCGGGTAATAAGGATATTTCAGGTAACAAGGTTCGCTGCAACATGTCAACTTCTAACTCTGATAAGCAGTTTAAAAGATCATGCCCGTATTGCAAAGCAAATCACAACTTGTATTCATGTCAAACATTTTTAGACTTAAACATAGATGATAAAATTAACTTTATTAATAAAAATAAATTATGCGAGAATTGTTTGAAAAGTGGTCACGGCCCCAGCTTATGCAGGTTCGGCCCTTGCCGCCGGTGTAACCTCAAGCACAATACGATCATCCATCGCGACCGCAGTGCTACTGAAGGTCAAGTGGCACTACCACTAGCATCAGCACAGGCCGACGCTAGTGACTCATCTCAAAGCACATCAGTTCAGACCTATTCATCGCAGGTTATTAGTGGGACAGACGTTCAATGCGCGCAGGCGTCACTCACACAACCTGTCTTGTTATCGACCGCGCTAGTCAGATTAACAGATGATTCAGGAAAAACGATGATATGCCGCGTTCTGCTTGATAGCGGGAGTCAGTGCTGCTTTATACGAAAAGCTATTTGCGATCAAATTAGTACACAATTAATACAGTCCACACAAAAAATACAAGGAATAGGAAACTCCATCACACAAAGTTTTCAATCATGTAAAATTAACATTCGCTCTCTAAATGGAGAATATTCTACCCACTTACAATGTTTGGTGCTATCTCAAATAACGCCAGTGGCGCCATCTATACCTATCAATTTGAACCAAATTAAAATCCCGCAACACATAACACTAGCTGATCCCTCATACCTGGACGGCTATGAGATAGATATCTTGATAGGTGCTGATCACTTTTGGGACCTGTTAAGTGAAGGAAAAATTCCTCTTGATAGTGGTCCTTTCCTACAAAATACAAAGTTGGGTTGGGTCATATCAGGACCGATAAATAAATTATCAGTTAATTCTAATATAGTATATTGCAATTACACACAGTCAATCGACTCTCAGTTACTGAAGTTCTGGGAGCTCGAGGAAGTTTCTCTTGGGGCTCATACGCAGTGTGAGATGGAGCGTGCTTGCGAAGAAGACTTCGTTCAAAATACGAAACGCGACCCTCAAGGACGATTTATTGTTAGAATACCCCTTCGCGATTCTCCTTCCTTGTTAGGAGACACATATGCACAAGCATACAAACGTTTAATTGCTCTCGAAAAGAAACTTTTACGCTCAACGAATTGCGCACAACTTTATAAAGCGTTTATCGACGAGTACATAAGGCTGGGTCACATGGATCGTATTTACGATTACCCTACCCCTCACTATTTTATGCCACATTTTTGTGTATTCAACGAAAACAGTTCCACGACTAAATTGCGCGTCGTTTTCGATGCTAGTGCCAAATCAACCAGTGATAAATCCCTAAACGATCTACAAATGGTTGGACCACCTATTCAAGGTGACTTATTTGCAATTTTATTGCGTTTTCGCGAAAATGCCTACATAGCGTGCGCGGATATAGAGAAAATGTACAGGCAGGTTTTAATAACGGACAGTCAGCGTGACCTTCAACTTATCTTGTGGCGTTCAGATCCCACAGCTCCACTGGAAATCTATAGGTTAAATACGGTTACCTATGGAACGGCATCAGCGCCTTTCCTTAGCGTGCGATGTTTACAGCAGTTAGCTATAGAGTGTGACGACGCAGAAGTAAAGCGAATCATTACCCACGATTTTTATGTAGACGACATGATAACGGGGTCGGACAGTAAAGACGAGTTATTAAACTTATGCGAAAAAACAGTGAACGTTTTAGCTTCGGGTTGTTTCCCTCTTCGAAAGTGGGTCTTTAATTTTAAACATGATGATTTACCACTGTCGACTCATACGCTAAAGGATTTGTCATTGGGGGATCCACCTCAATCAAAAACGCTGGGTTTGAGCTGGATAAGTCAAACCGATATGCTTAATTATCAGTCTAAAATTAACCGACCTTCCAATAAAATTACGAAACGCGTGATTTTATCTACAATATCGCAGATATTCGACCCGTTAGGTTTACTAAGCGCTACTATCATGACGGTAAAGATTCTGTTACAAAAATTATGGCTGTTAAAGATAGATTGGGATACGCAATTACCCGAGGATGTGACCAACGAGTTTAACCGGTTTCTTAGTAATTTAGACACGCTAAGTGTTTTACAAATACCGCGTCATTCCTTTGCTAGGGATCGAACGCGCGCGGAATTACACGTTTTCACGGACGCCTCACAGAAGGCATATGGTGCATGTGCATACATACGCACATTGACGCAAAACGATAACGTTACGGTAAGGTTACTATGCGCAAAAGGAAAGGTAGCTCCTTTAAAACCTTTAACCGTTCCTAGGTTGGAACTGTGTGGTGCCTTAACAGGTGCCAAACTTTGCATCAAAATAATCGAATCCCTGCGTTGTAAGTTCGATGACGTCACTCTCTGGACTGACTCGACTATAGTGCTAGCGTGGCTCCGTACACCACCGTATCAACTAAAAACATACGTACAAAATAGAGTAGTCGAGGTACAAGAAATGACGCGTGATTATGCATGGCGTCATGTAGCGACTCAAGATAACCCAGCAGATTTGGTTTCGAGAGGTGTTGATCTAAAATCACTCCAAATGTCGAGTCTGTGGTGGGAAGGCCCACAATTTTTGCATGATCCAAATTTTACGCCACACGTTATTCAGACACCTCCCGTCACCCAGGATCTGCCTGAGGTCAAAGTTTTACATACTCACACTGATACTTCGCGAGACGATCGTCCCATTGATCCTGTAATTGAGTTTTCCAGGTTCTCGCAATTCAACCGCCTTCAGCGTACTATGGCGTATGTTAGACGTTTCGTCCACAATGCGCAATCATCCAATGAGAAACTGTCCGGTACGTTGAGCGTGGATGAGTTGCGAGGGGCTGTAAATGCTCTTGCTCGGTTATCGCAACAAGAATCTTTTGCCGAATACAATATTTTACGCAATAAAAAACCGTTATCAAAGCGAAGTAATTTAATGAAATTAAATGTATTCATCGATGAAAATCAATTGATTAGAGTGGGCGGTCGGCTAACCAACGCTGCTGAATTTGACTACGGTAAAAAGCATCCTATTCTTTTAGCAGCAAAGCACTTATTTACCTATCTGTTGTTCCGCTATGAACATAAACGGCAATTGCATGCAGCTCCACAGTTGCTTTTATCTACTATTCGCGAGTCGTGGTGGCCTATTGGCGGGAGGAATCTCGCCAAAAAGGTTGTGCATGAATGTGTAATTTGTACACGTTTAAGCGGCAAAACTCTTACACCAATAATGGGCAACCTCCCAGCAGAGCGTCTAGCTCCAAGTTTTCCATTCGCAGTTAGTGGGGTTGACTATTTTGGGCCAGTGTTCGTACTGAATCGAAAAGGAAGAGGCGCTAAACTAATTAAAGCCTACGTAAGTCTTTTTGTTTGCTTCACAACTCGAGCTATTCACCTTGAGCTAGTTGGAGATTTATCGACTGATGCTTATTTGCTGGCATTAAAGCGTTTCATCTCGAGACGTGGCAAACCAGCTGAAATCTTCTCTGATAATGGAAGAAATTTTACTGGTCTAATGACAGAATTTTCAAAATTTTTAGCTAATTGCGCAGACAACATAAAAGATTTTGCTGTCAACAATAATATTAAATTTAAATTTATTCCTCCATATTCTCCGCACTTTGGTGGTTTGTGGGAAGCAGGGGTGAAGTCATGTAAGCATCACATAAAACGGGTAGTAGGCAACGCAAACTTTACATTTGAGGAGTTTATCACGGTGTTAGCCCAGGTGGAAGCCGTCCTTAACTCCCGTCCCTTATCTCCTATGTCGACTGATCCTAATGATTACACCCCACTCACACCCGCACATTTCTTGGTTGGCCGTCCGCTGACGTCGCCTGCGTGTGAAGATTACGAGCAAGTACCAGTCCATCGTCTTACGCGCTATCAACGAGTGGAACAAGCCCGACAGCACTTCTGGCGCCGTTGGGCTAAAGAATACGTCTCCGAGCTCCAAGTGAGGACGAAATGGATTCAGGCTGGCGACACTTTAAAAGAAGACACCCTTGTGCTTATCAAGGAGGACAATAGCCCTCCTCTAAAGTGGAGCATGGGACGCATCATCGCTACATTTCCCGGAAAGGATGGAGTCTCCAGGGTTGCAGCGATACGTACGGCCTCTGGCAATGTGATTCGGCGGGCATTCTCGAAGATCTGCCCCCTACCAGTGACGTGTGATCCGGTTACAAGGGATTGAGACCTGTTTTTGGAAGTGAGCTCTTCCAACGCCGGGGGCATGTTCGTGTGTGTTGTTTTGCTCTGTGGCCAAGTGTCAACTGTCAAACCATTGTCAAACCGAAAATGTCATGAATCATCATATTACGAAAAGACGCAATTTGTTAATCGAAGTTTTCATGTTTAAGAAATATAAACCGCAAGAGATCAATATATATTTTATTTCATTCATAATAAAAACAGTATTTGTTTGCTGACCGTAGCTTCGTAAATTATCCCCATTCATATTCATTCGCATTTAGCCTTTTTACGGATACAAATCAGAGCGTGGAAAACAATAAGACGATAATGACTCCAATCGAACAATTCCTATGCAACCAATAACATTGGCTGTGCAATTATCCTTAAAATATAGTTCATTAGTACTCATTAGATATTTAAAATGTGGTATTTTGTCATTTGCTATATCTTCATTATATTCGAGATTTTTTTTAATTTTTTTTTTAATTAAAAGTTCAAAAATAAATTGAAATATTCCATAGTCGAAATTTTCGTTGTGTCATCCTCATCGCGTTTTCGGCAACTCAAATCTAAAAGCCTTATCGCAAAACCAGAGGTTTATCAGAGCATCCCTTGTTTTGCGACGGCAATAAATTGTTTAAATATGCTATAATTCTTTGCTCCTAAGATGATATCCCGATAAGTGTTTATTAGTATACGGGTGGTAGAAACATTTTGAGGATATCGGAGCGAAACAGGTGAAAAGCAAAAAATATTGTTGCCAAATCTCAAAAAGTGGACCGAAAATCTTTGATCTGGTTCGTCTTATCGTTGTTTGGTCGGTAAATAATGATCGGTCGCGAGCTTGTTAACAACCTGTTAACATGCTTAAAATGCTTGTGTTAAAAGTTTAACCAACAAACTATACTATAATAACACAATAAATAACATTCGACATTAAATAAAAGGGTAGTGTATAGAGGTCTCGCTGGTCTAGTGGTTAGCATATTCACCCGCAAATCACGAGGGAAGGGTTCGATTCCCGGGTCGGGCAAATAATTTTGTTAGTTATTGGGTTTTTCTGTCAAGAAATTCTCAGTGCCAGCCCGGAGTTGGTAGTGGGCGGTGTTTCATCCTCGTGCCTAAGAAGAGCACGTTAAGCAGTCGGTTCCGGTTATTATCACTATCATGTGACAATTATAATAGCCGTTAATGCCCGCCAACCCGCATTGGAGCAGCGTGGCGGTTCTAAGCTCTAAATTCCTCTCTCCTATGAGAGAAGAAGCATGTGCCCAGCAGTGGGACGTTAAACGGCTGTAGTTTGGTGGTGGTAGTGTATAGTCTACATTTGAGAGCATAATATCATTCATATTATGCTCTCGAATCGAATTTGTTTAGTCTTAAGAATGCTAAGCAACAAGAATATGCCAAGTTGCATTCCTTTATATTGCTACTAAAGTCCAACATAAGTTATTCGTGCATCATTAATTGAAAGTCATCAATTTTGAAGAAGAAATTTCGCAGAAAGCTTACTAATTTCTGTTTTTCGTGAACATTGTATAACATAACGCGCGCAAGAAGCACATTGCACTTAATTTCATTCATTGCTCCCAGAGACGATGCATCAAGCCGTAACAAGCACATGTATTACATCTTGGACATTTATATCGCCGCCCACAATATGATGACTGTATTAAAACGCGCGCAGACAGACATTGTCCATATTTGCATAAAGGATTGGCGGTTGAAAACACGGCGTGTGGCACGCTTCTGTCTCTATATATCAGTGTTCCCAAATTGAGGTTTCAGGAACACTCGTTAAGGAAATAACTTTAACGTGCCTTGTAGCAAATGTAACTTAAAGTACGTTTTTCGCACGACAAAGACTATAAGCATATTCTGTTTAGGCCAGAAAATACAAAAATCATCAGAAATTATGATTTTTGTATTTTTTTATACCTACAGGTATATTGTACCTATTTGTAAATGGAAAAAGTTACTTAGGATTTGTTATAGTCAAATAACAAGCAGACTCTACTTTCACAAATAGTCATTAATAATTATAAGCCGTTCAAAAGCAGAACAGAGCCCTGAGTGAGACTTTAATGCGTAAATCTGTCATATATTAGGTATGAAACTTCGCTCGTTCCCATTTATTGTACAAGAAAACATCGTGAATTGACATCTACATACTACATAGCAGATTTAGGCTTAGTCAACGTTACCTAAAAAGTTGCAAGTTAAAACCTCACAGTAACTATAAAATATTAATATAATATGCCATATACTCGTATAATATGCCATATGATCCTACAGCCAAATGTCTCTTGTAAAGTATTATTAAAGGTAGAAATGACGGGGACGGGAGTGATGACTTGAATTGATTACTTTAATTCAGATAAAGCGATCATGATATCGCTGCAATCCGCAATGCAAGCAGTGATTAAGGTCAGTTCGTCATTACGATTATCGGATTTAATGAAATAGACGCTACACTCTTAACTTATGGCGCGTTGTAGTGAGAAATGAGGCGTAATATATCTGATCATTAAACGGGCAGCCGACAAAAAGCAAGATAACTACAGGAGTAGGATTTAAAAATGTACTTGAAAGGAGTATTAATAAAAAGAAGCCAAGTACATTTGTACTGTGTAAAACGAGCCTTGAAATATTCAGAGACGTCTCTTAATTGCTAGATAAATTCCGATTTAAAATTATTTTAATGAAGTATGGATGAAGTAAGTTCTAAATTTTTAGATAAGGCAATAAATCGTTTAACTTTTTATAATAAACTAGCGGTACATATTATATAGCCTATAGCACTCAAGGATCACTTACATAGATATCCAACGGTGAAAGAATTTTTGAAATCGGTCCAGTACCTAGTTCCTGAGATTAGCGCGTTCAAACAAACTCTTCCGCTTTATTATATTAGCATAGATAGAGAAGATAAAGAGGAGATAAAATATTTATTTATTAACTTGAGTACCTATTGGCAAAACAAATAATAATATGTACTTATTTGTTTTCAAGGAATAAATCTATACTTCTATAGGTACTAATAAATAAAATTGAAGTGTCTGTCTGTAATATCGAAATAACTACCTCATATTAAGCTCATATGGTTATTTGAACGCTACCATAACCGAATCACACGTTTTTAAAATTTTTGTCTGTCTGTCTGTCTGTCTGTCTGTTTGAACGGGCTAATCTTCGGAACGGCTGAACCGATTTTGACGGGACCTTCACATACAAGTAGAGAATTAACCAGGGAGTAACATAGGCTACTTTTTAACCGACTTTCAAAAAAGGAGGAGTTGTGTTTTTCTACCTATGTACACCGATATCTCCGAGATTTCTGAATCGATTTGCGTAATTTTTTTTTTATCGATAGAGAAACATTGCGACCCTGTTCTGTAAAAAATTTGGATTCCAACTCCTCAATCCTGATGCTGTAGGGGACCTAATCCCCAAAACTAATGGGTTTTAGAAACTTTCGGTTATTTAAATTGATATTGGGGGTACCAATTAAAGACTTTATCGTTGAATGAACTCGAGTAGGTACATATCCAACTCCTCAACCCTGATGCTGTAAGGAATTGTATTCCGAAATCGTGGGGATCCCACGGGATTTTTCCGTTTTGGGGACGGGTTTCTACAGATAAGCTACTTTTTGTTCTGGAAAATCAAAAGTTCCCACGGGATTTTTAAAAACCTAAACCCACACGGGCGAAGCCGTGGGTATCATCTAGTTTTAAAATAAAATCAGTGTGAAATATTATTCCCATCAAAACTGCCAAGATGATTTCGTTGAAAGTATAACAACATTACATTCTAGGAATATTATCATCCAATAAGTATATTATATACTAGCGGTCCGCCCCGGCTTCGCCCGTGGTACATATATAGCCTATAGCACTCAAGGATCACGTACATATCCAACGGTGAAAGAATTTTTGAAATCGGTTCAGTAGTTCCTGAGATTAGCGCGTTCAAACAAACAAACTCTTCTGCTTTATTAGGTACTACTTAGATGATGCCCACGGCTTCGCCCGTGTGTATTTAGGTTTGTAAAAATCTCGTGGGAACTTTGATTTTCCAGAACAAAAAGTAGCCTATCTGTAGTAAGTAGTAACCCGTCCACAAAACGGAAAAATTCCGTGGGATCCTTACGATTTCGGAATGCAATTCCTTACAGGCTACAGCATCAGGGTTGAGGAGTTGGACATGTACCTACTCGAGGTCATTCAACAATAAAGTCTTTAATTGGTATTCCCAATATCAATTTAAATAACCGACAGTGCCTAAATCCCATTAGTTTTGGGGATCAGATCCCCTACAGCATCAGGATTGAGGAATTGGAATCCAAATTTTTTGTAGGACAGTGTCGCAATGTTTCTCTATCAATTAAAAAAAAAAAAAATTACGCAAATCGGTTCAGAAATCTCGGAGATATCGGTGTACATAGGTAGATAAACACAACTCCTCCTTTTTTGAAAGTCGGTTAAAAAAGTAGCCTATGTTACTCCCTGGTTAATTCTCTACTTGTATGTGAAAGTCCCGTCAAAATCGGTTCCGCCGTTCCAAAGATTAGCCCGTTCAAACAGACAGACAGACAGACAGACAGACAGACAGACAGACAGACAGACAGACAGACAGACAAAAATTTTAAAAACGTGTGTTTCGGTTATAGTATCGTTCAAATAACCATATGAGCTTAATATGAGGTAGTTATTTCGATATTACAGACAGACACTTCAATTTTATTTATTAGTATAGATTTAAGTATACTATCTACGAAAGCTATAAAATATATTAGTCACAAAAACTCAAATCAAAACGATAGAAATAAACACATAGGTAACATGATTAGTGTATTGTAATAAAATAATACAAATATGCATAATATAGTAATGAATGAGAGCGACCGAACCGATACGAACAAAAAATAAAAATCATATTTAAAAAGGATGCGCAACAAATCATAACGCTCATTGCAGTAATACATTTGAATAAATGATGTAATAAAGACATGAATGACTTACGGTATCGATATTGAGAATAAATTAAAGGCACACAGATCGATGGAGATTATTTACGAGATAAATTTGTCTCCGGCTCACGCGGCGTCTCATTAGCCGCCGACAAAGCGCCGGCGCACATTTGTCACTTGGCCAATATCGGTAATAGCCACTAGCGAAAACCTTTAACACTATTTATTCGCTTTCGATTACGATCGTAATTGGTGGCGTATTTCAAATTATTGTTGTTATTTTGATTTTGTATGTTGTATCAAGCAGAGACTTCTACCTAATTACCTGCATATTTTAATCGCACGCACCTCTAACTTTTCGGCAATTAAATATCACTTGCTATACATAACGGTGAAGTAAAACATCATGAGGAAACCTGAGTGCTTAGTCTCAGTTTGAAGCGCTCCAAAACTTAAAGTATACTATAAGTATTAAGTATACCTACTCGAATTAACCCAAAGACTCTTATTTAAGGTCCATTTTACTCTGAAGTCATTGTGATTCGATCAATAGTATACTTATAGTATACTATAAAGTTTTGGTGCGCTCCAAACTGAGACTAAGCACTCTGCACCCCTGAGACTTTTCCATACACCATAATGTTCTTATGAAACTTTTTTTACTATCGTAATTTGCTATTAAGGTTGCTCTCCTCACGCGCTTCTCCATACAAACGTATTACGCCTATTATTCTAATACATATTTGTCGCAATAGATCTAAAGTTAAGCCAGATATCAATTTATATCTTCATTATCTATGCCATAAAATTAAAAAAAATTGTAAAATTATATTTATTTTGAAAGTTATGACGCTTGAAAAATCACTTCACACAAATCAATTTTTGGGATTTTGAGGCAACTTCGTGCGTAAATAAACTATATAAGAAACTAGAAAATTGAAAAACGACCAAAGTCATAGCATTCGTTATTTCATAGTAATTTCAAATGTCTTTAGTTTATGTAAATAATTGCCAAATATTTGCTAAAATAGGCGTAATTCCAAACCTAGATTTGCATCTTTTTACTTAGCCGATTTTCACTAAAAATCATGATATCTCAAGCAAAATTTATTTATTTAATTAATTTATTATTTATTTATTTATATATTTTTAGTACTCTTCTTTACTGAAGACGTCTCGCTCTCTAAATGCAGAAATCACTGTTTTAGACTCCATCCACCAACGATTTGTCGCTCCCATGTAGAGGGCTCTTAAGATTAAAGAGAAAAATAGTGTTTATTTTGTAGTACCTAACTATTGAAAAGAATTGTAAGCTGTGAAATTTCACACCCCTGTGTCTTGTAAATTACTCGAGTCCTTGTGATTTAAAAGTAATTTGGGCAAAAATTTAAATTTGCCTCAATGTAGCGCCTGGAATTCGGGTAAGTTGAGATTTGAGGAACAGTGTGTCTCTTTCTATCTACTTGTGTGTATCTTTACTTACAAAAGAAACAACGGTGTCTGGATAAGTGGTCGCACCTTGCATTTTTTACCCTTTGGCAATGATAGTGATGTAAATAGAAGTATTTCCCACCAATGAATTATACATGGCGGTGGGATACGTTAATTATTTAATTTTATGTATTATTTATTTATCATATGATGCCCACGGCTTCGCCCGTGTGGATTTAGGTTTTAAAAAATCCCGTGGGAACTTTTGATTTTCCAGAACAAAAAGTATTTTTATCTGTAGTTACCCGTCTCCAAAACGGAAAAGTCCCGTGGGATCTCCACGATTTCAGAATGCAATTCCTTACAGTACCAGGGTTGAGGAGTCGGATGTGTACCTACTCGAGTTCATTCAACGATAAAGTCTTTAATTGGTACCCCCAATATCAATTTAAATAACCGACAGTTTTTAAATCCCATCCCTGTCAAAATCGGTTCAGCCGTTCCGAAGATTAGCCCGTTCAAACAGACAGACAGACAGACAGACAAAAATTTTAAAAACGTGTGATTCTGAAGGTACAGTTCAAATAACCATATGAGCTTAATATGAGGTAGTTATTTCGAAATTACAGACAGACACGTCAATTTTATTTATTAGTATAGATATAGATACCTACATGAAAACATAATATTATTCAATATCGATATCAAATAGCATCACTAAAATAAATGAGCAAATATCAATATGATGAAAGGTCATCTGATCAAGATATCTTCTTGTTTTGGTGACATCCAAGTTTGCTTGTAGCCAAGAAGTAGTACAAAATAATACCGGAAATGAACCTGGATGAAGAACATTTTAGTGGCAAAATTCTACAAGAGAATATTCAAAGAAAACATCGTTCTACGAAAAGATGTTAACTTACTTAGATTGTAGTATTAATTAACTAGGGACTTGCTAAAACAAACTTTATTACTCCAATCTTGGAGTTCCTGTAGTAGTGTTAAATAAAGAGGTTATAAACTCTGCAGCTTAATCTATACCACCTACACATCCACGTTATTTAGATCAAGAAATAAAAGCATGAAGCTTTGAGATATAAACTGTCGTCTTACTCCACGGAACGAACACATGTAAATGCTACCGAGAGTGTATTTAGACTTCGTAATGTGGATTCCCAAAGGAGAGTCCAGTAAATAAAGCTGTTTTACGAGCCCCGGAGGCGGTATTCCATTGTGGTAGGCTTCGAGGACCACACTTTATTGGCTAATTTTATTCAATTAAACTGTTCCTTTTGTCCGACACCTCGGTTCACATTAACGCCTGGAAAAATTATGGCAATAGATGGAGCACGGACGATGTTCACTGCGATGTGATTTAAAAGCCCCCATACGGCTGGTGTCCGACTTACCGGCGCGCGCAAATTTATACTAACGACCCATCCCGACCGATGACATGCACCGTTCCCGGTCCAACCATAAAGATAAACTATTATAATTTCATCTTTTACTACCTCGGCCCGACATCCACTTAATGCAAAGAGTTAAAAATGAACGTTATATGTTAATTTAGAGCTGAATTTCGAAGCGGGTGGCGGCTTCCAAGCTTCCAAACGGTGAACACTCCGCGCGTCTCACGCTGCGATCTCACCGAGAGCAGTCAACATTTCATCACAACGTTGTCTCAGGACAAAACTATTATACCCTTTGTTGGATAAAAAGTTTGATTTCACTATACCCCGTTCGCGTCATGCTGACAACGCGTTTCACAAATCGTTTATAATAGAATTTATTTTCATGCTTCGAGTATGCGCGTCGTTGATAACATCGCGGTTATGAATGTTGACATTTGGACAAACGGCCACTTCCAAAGGGGTTATTTCTTTGAATTATACAGCCAATTGATTCTCATGATATTACAACTTGTACGGCTCCCAATTTACTAACTTGTAGATGGTTGTTCAATGCTCGTAACGTCTTTTAAACTATCAGTCGGACCTATTTATATTATAGTTAACGGGATTTCGCATTGCAGCCATCGCAATAACACATGAAGAATAGGCATCGATGCTTGTAATCAAAAGCTGTTTATCTGTAAGTTACAAAGGATCCGTTATTTCTTCCACACAACTTTGGCCTAATGTTGTACCCTAAGTACCTACAAAGGTACCTATTAGGAAAAAACGATGATGAGAGTTTACTGCACAATTGACTGGGAAACGCGAGTGTAAACCTATTTTAATGTAAAGTTACATACGTATTTAAGGATTTTAGATTATCTCATCTATCTTCTATATCTATATAATATAATAAAACTGTAACAGATCCAATTCTGTACATTGAAGATATTTTGAAAATTTTTATTGGAGGGCACTCTATAATCGATACTGAAGCCAAAACTGCAATTTTTTTCATTTTTGTCTGTCTGTCTGTCTGTCTGTCTGTATCTTGGCCGCGCATCACGCCGAAACTACTGAATGGATTTCAATGAAACTTGGTATGATTTGAGTTTATACTCCGAGGTAGGACATAGGATACTTTTTATCCCGAAATTCAGCACGGTTCCCTTGGGAGAGGGGATGAAAGTTAAAACCTGTATTTAGCTGTAATTCATTAACTCGTAGTTCGATTTAACTCATTCTTTTTTGTTAGAAAGGTAGTACTTTAATTATTATTCCTTAAATATTTCAAGGTCGTAGGTTTTTTAGTTAAAAAATGACAGACATTTATTGGGTTCAAATAACTTGGGACCCGGATTTTTGTACGTATAGCTTATTTTAAACTGGCGTGCGTTTAAATTTATGTTTGTCGGCCTGTCAATATGCTCCAGCTAATCTCTGAAACGGCTGGATCGATTTTCAAGAAACTTTCAATGGCAGATAGGTGATGTTACAAGGAGTAACTTAGGCTACATTTAGTTTAGGTACAAAAAAGGATTATGGGATCCAATCCGATCCTATATATAAACCTATATAACCACGCGGACGAAGTCGTGGGGGCCAGCTAGTAGAATAATAAAACTAAAAATAATAGTTTGAAGGCTCACCTCGATACTTGACACAGGCACCTAAGTACATAACAAAAATAACATCTCTGTTTGATACTCATCATGAAAATTTTTTCATTTAATTCTACAATGGTTATTTTCATGAATCTATCGATCTTATTATATTTGAATCGAATGTTACGAATGCATATTATGTTTTAACCACACTTCTCAACCAAAACAAAACCGATTGTTATTATTTTTTAAATACAACTATCGATAAAATCAGTAATCAATGGGAGCGTTCAAATAAAAAAGGATGGTCCGAATATAGGAAGTAAAGTTGCGATAAAAAATTGTGTAGCGCCACCGCACCGTACCGAATCGCATGTCATAAAGCACGTGAAACAGTGCCGAAATGTCCACAGCAATAAATCCAAGGACATTTCGCCGCCCACAAAAAGGGACAAAAACAAATAAAATTATATTTAATAGGCTCGTGAGAACTGTCGCCCACCACCCACCGAGGGTGATCCTTTAAATATTTTAATTGCACCGCTAAATCGTCCCAAAACTTTTATTTCCCGTAAATCAAAGCGGTGTCCACGGTAGTGAGGCCCCTGTGCATTTTTTCCCTTCTTACATTCCCCAAGGATAGATAGATATCTCTTTTTTTCTGTCCAATCAAATGATTGGGTAACAAAAAATTAGACATTATTATTAGAAATTTCAATCGTGCAAACCATCGCTTAGGATATTGCTACATATCTGCCCAAGAAAAGGAGGGTAATGTTTTCAGTGTTCATGTAATATGTGAGTTTACTTATACTACCGTAACTTCTGAATGCCTGAACATATTTGGATATATTGAGTATCGTTAGAATCATTATACCATCCCGAATGTTTTCAATTTTAATTTTAACTAGATGATGCCCACGGCTTCGCCCGTGTGTATTTAGGTTTGTAAAAATCTCGTGGGAACTTTGATTTTCCAGAACAAAAAGTAGCCTATCTGTAGTAAGTAGTAACCCGTCCACAAAACGGAAAAATTCCGTGGGATCCTTACGATTTCGGAATGCAATTCCTTACAGCATCAGGGTTGAGGAGTTGGACATGTACCTACTAATAAAGTCTTTAATTGGTATCCCCAATATCAATTTAAATAACCGACAGTGCCTAAATCCCATTAGTTTTGGGGATCAGATCCCCTACAGCATCAGGATTGAGGAGTTGGAATCCAAATTTTTTGTAGGACAGTGTCGCAATGTTTCTCTATCGATTAAAAAAAAATTACGCAAATCGGTTCAGAAATCTCGGAGATATCGGTGTACATAGGTAGAAAAACACAATTCCTCCTTTTTTGAAAGTCGATTAAAAAGTAGCCTATGTTACTCCCTGGTTAATTCTCTACTTGTATGTGAAAGTCCCGTCAAAATCGGTTCAGCCGTTCCAAAGATTAGCCCGTTCAAACAGACAGACAGACAGACAGACAAAAATTTTAAAAACGTGTGATTCGGTTATAGTATCGTTCAAATAAACATATGAGCTTAATATGAGGTAGTTATTTCGATATTACAGACAGACACTTCAATTTTATTTATTAGTATAGATTAAGTATAGCTTGTTTAACCTAGCTAATCGTTCTCCACGAATGTGCATGTATATATGTATAATACTCCTATATGAAATGGAAGTTACCCCTGGAAGAATTGGCGTCATTATTCCATGAATAAGTATTTTTGAGTCAAAATGCTTTGAAAATGGGTGCAATATAATATTATGTATCTACAGCATAAATCAGATGATCATGTAAGAATATTAACGATGCAAAATATTTCTATCAATTGAATGTTTCAGCTAAACAATTTTTTAGACAATTCTTTACTTAATGACCAAAATATCTGAAATAGAAAAGATTTCCTTAATTTTATGAGGGCATTTAAAAGTATCCATCACAGACAAGGGACGATTAGTATCGCTGCCTACGCCCCGTCAATTCAATGTTTGCTCAAAAATTTCACAAAACTTGATATATTTCTCATAAACGATTTTTGATGAACAGATAAACGCGGGAGACCACTTCTGAAGTAGTCCAAAATTTGACAACGGCGACCGCCCACTAACAATATCTTAACTTCGCATGATTTAGCCTAATCACACTTTATCATAATAAGAGTGTAATATTTGCTATAATATTTCTAAACTGATATGAGGAAGCAAGGTATAATTTAGGGCAATCTAAAGAGCCAACCGTCAAAGTCATTCCAAGTTCATCATTCATCCCCAACTAGACGTTAAACGAAAATTTTGAAGTCAATAAATGTCTCTGTTTGTTTTTCTAACAGGAAATGTATATAGTTTTGTAAAAAGTGCGGTGAAAAAGGAAATAAAACCGGTCAAGTGCGTGGCGGGCCACGCGCAGTGTAGGGTTCCGTAGTCACAATCCTCGAAAAACAGATATAACTCCTTAACCTGTGAACCCTACTTAGCCGTGATAGTTTTCCTTTAAAATTGATTATATACCCTACTGCTGTGAATTTTTTCAAGTTCCTATATACTGCCATTTGGCTGATAGAGGGGGGGGACACTTGACTCTAATAAAAATTTGCACTTTAAAACATCATATTTTACAAACGGATCTAGAAATCGAAAAATGATGTTCCCACACCCACAGTATTTTTAAAAGACCTATTCAACGATACCCCACACTATGGGGTAGACGAGAAAAAAAATATTCATCCCCACTTTACATGTAGGGGAGCTACCCTAAAAAAAAATATTTATCAAAATTTTATTTCACCACTTTGTCGGCGTGATTAATATTTATACTCATGCCAAATTACGGATTTCTAGCACTAATAGTCTCTGAGATTAACCGAGGACGGACGGACAGACGGACAGACGGACAGACGGACAGACGGACAGACGGACAGACGGACGGACATGGCGAAACTATAAGGGTTCCTTGTTTACTACGGAACCCTAAAAAAGGCCGTGTGGGTGGCTGACGACAGTTTAAGTAGTGTAACCCGATACGCGAGTCCAGTAGTTTGTTTTTCTTACACACGAACCAAATTGTAGGAAGCCAATGAGTGGATGATATTATAATAAAACTGAGTAAGCTCGAGTAAGTTTCGCGCATCGAGGGTTCCGAAAAAGTATTTATTTGATTAAAGTATATTTTGACCGATTCGAATAAAATATTTTTTTCGACTTTTTCAAGATAATTCAAAGACTGTGACCGAAAGGAAGCCATGAATTGCATAACCATAGCACCATAAGGATTGAGTTTGTATCATTTTTGTACGGAACCATAAAATTAAAGATTTATTTAACTTCTAAACTGCAAACTAGCCTTTCACTGCAGCTCCTTTTTTAATTTTTGCAGAGTATTAATACTCTGGTGGTGATAATTAGGTGCATCAAGCAAAATAGGGTATTTGACTAATTTTTGGAAATTGTTTTAAATTATTCTTTATTACTTATTCATGCTTCAGCCTTTTTGAGATTAGCCAGTAATATTGACAGTATCTCCTTTCTAACAAAAATAGAATGAATGAAATCGGACCACGCGTTAATGAATAGGGTATTTGACTAATTTTTGGAAATTGTTTTAAATTATTCTTTATTACTTATTCATGCTTCAGCCTTTTTGAGATTAGCCAGTAATATTGACAGTATCTCCTTTCTAACAAAAATAGAATGAATGAAATCGGACCACGCGTTAATGAATAGGGTATTTGACTAATTTTTGGAAATTGTTTTAAATTATTCTTTATTACTTATTCATGCTTCAGCCTTTTTGAGATTAGCCAGTAATATTGACAGTATCTCCTTTCTAACAAAAATAGAATGAATGAAATCGGACCACGCGTTAATGAATAGGGTATTTGACTAATTTTTGGAAATTGTTTTAAATTATTCTTTATTACTTATTCATGCTTCAGCCTTTTTGAGATTAGCCAGTAATATTGACAGTATCTCCTTTCTAACAAAAATAGAATGAATGAAATCGGACCACGCGTTAATGAATAGGGTATTTGACTAATTTTTGGAAATTGTTTTAAATTATTCTTTATTACTTATTCATGCTTCAGCCTTTTTGAGATTAGCCAGTAATATTGACAGTATCTCCTTTCTAACAAAAATAGAATGAATGAAATCGGACCACGCGTTAATGAATAGGGTATTTGACTAATTTTTGGAAATTGTTTTAAATTATTCTTTATTACTTATTAAAACACACTACATTGATATTTTTCGGAATATCTAAAGTATTAAGAATTATATCAATGATAAAGTTTAAGTTTTGAAAACCACGCCGAAAACGACATTTCTGATCACATGATACGCGTGACGTCACGAATCGGTATGAAAGTCACTTCTCTCGCTCGCTCCTTATCGGAACTCGGTGCATGCGACAGAGACGCTACGCAAGGTGAATGCTATATCGTAATGTTGTAAATTGTTATACCTACTCATTTTAATATCAATCATATTCTTTCAATTTTAAAGTTTAGTTTCCGTTGACTTGATAAACTTCAATTATAACAACCAAGTCAAGTGCAAATCAAGTGACGTCACAATTAATCCCAGAGCGTTCTGGTTACCGATAAAATTTCAAAAATTATTATGTTTTATTTCATGCAAAATATCGCGTAAAATTACATAATTTAGTGTGATTGTGTGAAATATGTCTTTTTTAGGCTATTATCTGATAAGATGACCACAATCAATAGTATATTTTCAATGTTGTCAAATACCCTATTAGACTGAACTGACCGAATGAACTCCCTTCTTAACCATCGCAACTCTTTTGTTTCATCGATTTTGATTTTTCATGAACCTATTGGCTCTTAAAATATCAACCAATACAATATCATGATCATGGATTTCTTTTAAATCTAGCTTCTTTCATTCATACATACTAAAATTGCATTCACAAACGAAAGTAAACGAGTCGAATCGCACAGATTTTTTTTCGAGATCAATAAAATAATCGAGGGTTCTCTGCCATGTGTGAGTGAGCGGGCTGAGGGAGGTCACGTGGCAAAACCCTCGTCGCAACCCCTAATCGATTTTCTATCCCTGTCATACACAAATTCACTTCCTGTCGTTAAAGAGGGACGCACTTTTTACTTGTGTGCAACTAAGATCGCGCGGGCCTAAACATCTGCCTGGCTCGATATTTTTTCGTTGATTAACGTAGTATCTAACAACAATAAGCCAGATTTATCAGTGATTTAACATAAAAAAAACTTTATATTTTATGGATAGCAAAAAAAAATGTTAATGTTGGAAAATATTTCATAAAAAGTCGTTATTACATATGTACGTACGTCGTACAGAGGTGTACTCTACCTGGTCTTTGGTCTTAAATTCACCTTGAAATCCCTGTTGGCTGCATACAGAAATATAAAGCACTTGCATGTAACGGTTTCGCCATTGAAAAGTACTAAATTGAACGGAACAACTACCAGACTCGATCTTGTTCTTTCGCCAAGGAAAACAAAGTTGTTGCGTGAAATTTTTGTACACCCTTAAATATTTGCGGATAGTGTACAAATTCGAACAGATTAGGAGGTTTCCGCAAGCAAATATACATTAATAGGATTTAAGAATTTCATTGAAAACGAACTCGGTAAGAAGGTCCTTGAGGAAGGGGGGCTAGTTTCTGAACGGAGCTCGTCTGGGGAGAAACAATGAATTTGAAAAGCGTTTTGTGTCTGGACCACAAATTGAAAGCGCACTGGATGCTATTATTGTTAATTTTGCTCTACATATTATTGTGAAAGCTAACTCAAAGCCGCCAGTCACCATGGGAAGTTGCTTGTTGGAACTCTTTACTTTCAATTATTTACCACTGGAATGGTAGATTTGTATTAATGTTTTACTTTTGCTATTCTTGTCGATAACATTGCTTTTAAACAGGTCTTCGCAATAGTTCAACAATTATTATAGGCTAAATTGGTTCCTACTTATAAAAAAAGTTTGTGGTTGCCAATTATTGAATATTACACAAAATTTTAATTTATATGTTAAACTTACCTTTTCATAGCTCAACCACTGAAACAATCTTTACTGAAGTTTGTACATAGCTTATATCCTGGAGACCAGTATAAAATACCTATGGCGAAAACTCATAGAGTTCTCATGGGATTTAAAAAAATTAAATCAGATGGACTTGGGTATCTGCTAGTAAATACATTTTTTGGATGTATTCATAATCCAAAATCCTACAGCGTTGCGGACCGGATATTAAGCCTTTATGCTCCCCCTTGCACAGATTTCGAATGTGCGCTTATTTATATCTAGCCCTCTAGATTCAGACCGTGTGTACTTGCTTTGTGCTACTGACCTTAGCTTATTTAATTCTCAAGTTGAAGGTTCCCTATTATTTGTTTCCTAATGCTCTTGCTCCATCTGTAGTATAGAAATAGCTGTGTATATTATTTTGTTTAATTGCGCGTTTAAGCATGTGTATAAACACTAATTTAGCACATACTAAATTAGTGTTTTTCAGAATGAATATTTGTCAGGAGCCATAAAAACACTGCAACAGCGCAGTTACACCAACATATTTGGCATCAGAGAGCTGCTCTTTATCCTGGTAACCCAGAATCAGCGATTACAGAGATCGGTACCAAAATTACGACGTTCGATCAATCGGCTTGGACAAGTAGTGTCTGCATTATGTACGTTGTAAAATACGATTGAATAGTGGCATTAAAATATTGGATGAGCAATTGGAATATTAGGAGAGAGATTGGTTTATATTTTTTTAGCTAGTGTGAGTAATGAATAAAGAAAATGAAAATTCACTAACCGATAGTTTTCATATCGAACACAGCATCATAATATCATGGACCATGGCGCTATAATTTTTTATCGCGTTAAGAAGCAGGTAGAGCGGTAGCCTTATACGAAATAATGCGTCTGGAGTTCTGAATAGGCGAACTATTTCAAGGCGACCTGTATTGAGATAGGTTATTGCATTAGAAGGTAACTCGGTCGGGACTCGGGAGTACCGAGTATATTATATAGCTTTACAAAACACAGCTGTTTGTTCAATGGGCAGCGCAGGTTAGAGTGATTTTTTTAGCTTCTTTTTTGCGCTTTGTACAGTCCTGTTCGTGATCTTATTTGACTTTAGGTTCCTGTTAGATTTCTGTTTCTAGGTGGATTTTTGAGGGCTGCTTATCCATGACGAACAAAGAGCAATTATTTAGATTATAAATTATTATTAAATAAGAAAAAGGAATTTTATCTATATGAATTATAGAGAGTCTAGAGTCTTTACTCACTACTATGAGTTATACCTATTTTATTTGGTCTAGCGGTTAGCATATTCGACCACAGATCACGAGGTCCCGAGTTCGATTCCCGGGTCGGGTAAATAATTGTCAGGTATTGGGTTTTTCTGTCTAGAAATTCTGAGTGCTAGCCCGGCGTTGGAAGCTGGTGGTGTTTCACCCCCGTGCTTCGGAGAACACGTTAAGTAGTCGGTCCCGGTGATTATCACTAATGTGACAAGAGTCGTTAAAGCCCGCCAAACCGCGTTGACGCAGCGTGGCGGGTCAATGCTCTAAATCCCTCTCTCCTATGAGAAAGGAGGCCTGTGCCCAGTAGTGGGACGTTAAAAGGCTGTAAGCGGTGGTGGTGGATAACTGGATACCTATTTAATTAAAATAAATTAGGTATAAATCTAAATTAAAACTTACTTATTTACTCGAGGTTACTTGAAGAATTTCTTTTCAGAAATACAATAATTATTTTGGCCCTACCCTAGGGAGCCTATGGTCTGCAGCCTAGACCAAAAAGATGATCAGTTTTCAAGTATATTGTTTGTAAAATAGGTACCTATCGGTTTAAGATAAAAACTAAAGAGAGTAAAAATGTTACGACAGGCAGTCGCAGTCACAAGCAATTCCCCCTTACTGCACTTTTGCTACACCTTCCTCTCTAGACCCATTAACATATGGTTAGGCTAAATATAGCCTTAATCCGTGCACCGCGTACGGGACCCACATGTTCGCAAGATGGCGGGACTCACCTTACTGAGAGGATTGGCCGAAAAAATCCACATCTTGAATTACAGGATGCACTTTTGGAGTATTAGAAGGATTCTGTTCTTAAAATAAAACAAAGTTCATAAAACGTATTTTTATTAGGTAATTCCGATGCAGTTATGTCAACTGCAATAGAACTGCATCTTTACAGAAACTTTACTCTTAGCTTATAATTCAAATACAATTTGTTTTAATACCTACTTAGTGTATTAACTCGAACTCAATTCAAATGCTAAAAACTAAGAACCCACAAAATGTGAGACCTTTTGAAAGATATGAGACATTTTGACTGTAAGTTAAATAATATACCTACTAATTTGGTCACCAACTATCAATTTGAAAAGCTGAAATGAACGATGTTCAGCTGAAATCATAAGTAGTTCTTGAGTTCTTAGAATCTTTTTGTCATTTTGTTGTTAATAATTTTTTCATGTGGGATCTGTTAGCAATATTAACTTTGTGATTAAATTATTATATTTTTTTATACCTAACATAAAATTATACGTGTAATTATTACTTAATGCTTTAATAAATACCAACTATTAACACTCAATAATATTCTTCAAGACGCAAGTTCTATGCATTCGCCTTGGAAGCTTACTAAAGCTGTTTTTCGTTCATTAACATTGCCGTAAAAGATACAAAGGCGTTGTAAAAAATGGATCTCATTCGCTATGACATTCAAATCTTAACCATGTGTAAAACACTTTTTAAACAATTTTTTAATACAAAGAATATTATTCAAATTCTTATCGCGTGATATTTTAAGGCTGTTGCACGTATTATGTAATAGTATTTAGTATAGCCAACTGCGCTACTATTAGTTTTTCGTAGAAAATGAACAAAAGCAAAAGTACCCAGACAACCAATGAAAGAGACTACATTCGCAACATTGAAGATGTTCTAAATTAAATAAACCTATGGATCATAGCACAAAATTTTAATTCCGTGTTCCTCTACACGGTGTTACCTATTCTTTTAAGTACAAATTATGACACAGAGTGTCACCATCATGTATTAACTAACTAACTAGGTACACTAACATCTTATTAATTTAGTAGGTAGGTACTTACAACATGCACTAAATGTTACTCCATACTTAGAAAAAAATGTGAGTAATCTAGTATAAATAAAATCAGTCTATCTTAGAACCTAGTTCTGTAAATAGCTAAAAGAAAACCTAAGCTTTAAATAAACACTAAGTTTATACTAAAACACTATAAACAATACCCTACTAAAACCCGTGTAAGTACTTCTCCATAACTAGATAGAAGAAATGTAAGCTAAATAAAACTTTAATATCAAATGAATAACGTTTAATTTTCATCAAGAGCTTATATTATACTAGTTTTATAGATAGTGAAGAATAGTCATAGAACGGCGCGTGCCACTATACAAAAGCATAAAAGGTTAGCAGCTGGCGTGGGCGAACTCACACATACACAAACACACATAATAGAGCAAGTGTCAGTAACACAGATAGCTAATAATAAGAGCATTCCTTGATTCGCTCAAGTAAACTGTTAACAGGACATTTCCGCTAAAACAGAAACATTAACATCTTAAAATACCTATCTCTCTAATTATCTAGGGTCACTTGTTTTAAAAGATGATGTAAAATAATAGCTCTACCAGCTCTACTATGGAAGTGGATTTATGCTCACCGAGGACACCGAGGACGTCCCGTTCGGGACAACGCGACGGCCCGGCCAACGCAAAAATCTATAGGTAATTTTAATGTTGACTTGAGATTGCAGAACTCGGCCTTACGTCATACGAGTATCTGTGGTGGGAACTGTCAAAATCTGTCACTTTTACTTTGAGAAAACTCTTAAGTATGACGAATAAAGCAAAAGTAAAATATAATATGTATGTAGTATGAAGTAAGTATGAAAGTAATTAATTCTAGTTCGTGTTGAGACCGTGCCCCGTCCTGGCACAAAACTAATGTACCCAGAGCACAGCCCGGTCCCGGCACGGTATAGCGTGATTCATCCTTAGGTATGCTCTTTGTTCCTAATTAATTAAAGTTTGACAAATAAAAATAAAAGCGTCTAGGCACACGCAGACCATTTACATATCCTAATCTTTCTCCTTACATAACAAAAATAGTATAGCCTATTAGCATTCAGGTAGAATCTTTTATAAATAAAGGTATAATAAATCCTCTTTTGTTTTTGTTTTGTTAATTACAGGTTTGATGATTTCACGAGAGCACAAATTACACATTAGATAAACTCGACATTCTCTAATTTTATCTAGGTAAGAGCTACACACAGGCCAAAAAACTCCTCCTCTCGAAGAGATTCTTATTTTTACAGAAAAATAAATAGTCGTATGTACCTACATTAAATTCAAAAACTTCCCTATAATTCAGTCCAATTGCACTTAGCATCCCCTGCACATTCGAAAATTCCATTGAATACGCGAACGGTTTTAAGCCCGTTATTTCACATGTGTATCTGTACACATTTCATCTGATACAACCGATGTGTGCATGAGGCACTCACACATGAGTTATATCGTAGTTGGGTGCGACACCCCTTGAAATTATTGTCCGTTGTTAGGGTTGGTTAAGGTTGGAAGGATCATCGATATCGATAAAATCATAAATATCTTTAAAAAATTTCAAAATACTTTTAAAAAGGCTTGTAGAACCTTTAGATTATATCATTATCAATTTAGATTTACAGAATAAAAATACTATATTTACATAATTGTATTATTTAAATAATATAAACCACCACCACCACCACCACTACAACCTTTTTAACGTCCCACTGCTGGGCACAGGCCTCCCCTCTCATAGAAGAGAGGGGTTTAGAACTTAGACCCGCCACGCTGCTCCAGTACGGGTTGGCGAGCTAAATAATATAAACAATTTGTGTTTAAATAATATAAACACATACTTATTATTTTCAAATTTAATACCTAATATTGAATGTTTTGTTTAAGGCACAAAAAAACGAAGAAATTAACATAACGCGAGTAAACTCTAAATTCTAAGACAATTCAAAAACATTTAGGTAATCTAAGAATTATTAGCTGTATATTGATTATTATTGGCATGTTTTGCACGAATTTGCAAAATTCGTACATACCTAGAAACTTCCAAACATTTTTTTATTATTACACCCAATATCGATATGTGGAAAGGTTAACAGCTATCCAGCCCTATGGAGGGCATGTGTGCAACTAGTAAACGTAAGTACCTACCCCTGTTGATCCCCCCGTGAGCCGCGAGCCACCCCAGGTGCGGCCCGTGGCACGCGCCATTCCCGCGAAGGCCGGCGCTCTGACGCCACCTAAACCTCATTACGAACCTCTAACTGTACCTACATGCTAACAAGTTACGTGATCTCATCTCCCGGCCCGCATCTAACTAAGAACAAACAGTTTGTAACATGTGAAAAATCAAAATCACCATCAACATGAGCTCCATAGGCGTCGTTGTATTCCGCAACTCGCCGCTCAAAGCGCAGGTGCTGCAAGAAACCGTGAATAATTCCGTGAACATAACCAATAATGACGTGAACAGTGTTAGACGTGAAATTATTATAGTGCGGAAAAAACAAAAGGTACAGTCGCCGCCTAATACTGTTTCAGTGTCCTCTTTGGTGCGTGTAGTAGATCCCGCGAACTCAAACACGTCATCGAAACGGCCCAGGGTTCGAGAAAGTGTTCCAGATGAAGCTGCAAAAAGCCCTACACCTTTAGCGGTGGCGCGACGAAATGCGCGGGAAAGGAACAGGGTGCGCCAAGTGAACGACGGGTTTGCCGCTTTACGTCGCCATATACCCGAAGAAGTCGCTGCAGCTTTCGAAAACGCAAACTCCAACAGAGGGCCAAACAAGAAGCCCAGTAAAGTGGAAACCCTACGCATGGCTGTGGAATACATTCGGAATCTAGAAACTCTTCTCAATATTGGGCATACGGATAAAGAAAACTTATCTCGTCCTTCTATGGAATCGTTTCCCTCGCCGGCATCGTCGTCGCCGAGAGAAAATAGTCAAGAACGAAGCTACTTTTCGCTTAATTCACCCGGTATTGATGACGAGGATATGGATGAGGACGAACTGGATGGAACGTTACTGCCCACGCAACAATACATCGATCTACAAACATCTGAAACATTTCAATTGGTTTCTACTCCACATCTGTATGAGGAAGACGAAGGTGCTGGACAACCACTGACCCCTGCGTCAGACCTGTTAGGACACGAAGAAGTAAATTCACATAATATTCTTGACGGGCACTTTCCCTTTCCTAGTTCAGCGGAACAGTTCACAGTTATACCCGAACAAAGCTATTGCAGTGAAACGGATGTGGCTTTGAGTGAAGGTGATTTCGAAGTGAAATATGCGGAAACTATACATCAACAGATTCACTCTAACTACGAAGAAGATTCAGAATTGCCATTAGAGGCAATCAACCCAGATCTAATTTTGGCGCACAATCAATACAAATACAAAGAAGAATCGAATGCCTATCTCGACAATCAACAATACAGTGATGTAGAGCTGAAGAAGGAACTTCCAGATATTCAAGTAACTCCTGAAGATCGGGAGCAGTTTGAGGAAACATTGAAATGGTGGCAAGAAAAAACTAGACAAGCTCGTTCCCTGTCTAAGAATAGCCATTAATTGTGTATTGTTAGTGCTTAGGTAAAATAATTTCTAAATATTTATTGCCATGTTGATATATTGTAATTATTCAAATGAAACATACAGCTGTCGTTGCCAAAGAGTGTACTCGACGCGAGCGCAAGGTGTTCTGTAACGGTCACTCGATAAAACTCTATTTTTTATGTATGTAACTGTAGAATAATAATGTAGTTGATATATTTGAATAATGCATGTCATATATATTTAAAAAAAAATTAATTAAATAACATTTGTACATTGCATTGAAATATTCGATAATTTGATAGAGTAGGTAATCAAAAGTAGTTAAATTATAATTTATATAATATTTGCGCTAATTGAATGTCATAAGATTGTCGTGTTTATATTAAGCTTAACAATAATATTATAACTTAATTTTTGAATGTACATAAACACATAATAGGGCACCTAATAATAATACAAATTATGTTAACTACTTAATATTAATCTGTGCCTTCGTGAATATAATGTGATGCTAGATAATAATTCAAGTGTAATAAATTAAATGCCTTTATCGACACCTCGTAGTTTTTATCAAACGGTCTTCAGAAAACGCTCACGCATTATCTTAAACTAATTTCGTCATCCGATAACCTTAATCACGCTGTTAACAACACACCTCGAATACCAACCCCTTGAAACAAACCCCTATGCTAATGCAGTGAAATTGCTTAGCATTAAATGACCTACTTTAAAAGCTTTGTGTTTAAAAAGCCGCCAGCCCCATTCCACTGTTTCCTGTCACTCTTAGTTAATCTAAGATCAATCTGTAGATTTAAAATAAAATTCACGTGCATCATTTTGAGAAATATTTACTTTATTTGCAATTTATATCCATGATTAATAATTATCTAAAGGTATAAAATACTATTAGTCGATTGTACTTCATTTAAAAAAAAATTGTGGTTCTGTGCAATAACGCGAGTAAAAAAAAAATTATGTTAATATGTATAGCAAAATTTAATTACTGTTTAAAAAGACGATACAGTCAATCCAATACTTATACGTATAGTTGATGAGTTTAATATAATACACATAAAATATTAATACAACAACTTAGAACTTAAAAGACGTTCAGTAAGAATTTGGTTGTTATAGAATATAATATGCAAGCAAGTATGAGGCAACGATTAAAAGCCTTGACGAGAACTTATATCATCTCGTAAACCAGGATTGTGTAACTGGGCTCACAGATCGGTCCGTTAACGGCAAGGCGGTATCGCTATTATGATTGTAATGCGCCGCCCGTTACCCGAAAAAAAAATACCAGAATCCTGGGGAGAGAACAATCGACCTTTGGGCTTCAAATCTTTGAGCTCCGTTAATAGAAATAAATTTTATGCAAACCGTTTTTAACCTATCTAGGATATTTGTTATTTTAATTTATAAACTAATCCTAGCCCTTAACTTCTCCCGTTGTAATTCGGTTAAAGTAAACGCGCAAAGTTAGATAATTTTCTTCATTAGTATCTTGCGTAGAATATATAAGAAGTATATAACTTAGCATAGTTAATAAACATCTAGGCAAACGCGCTTCACATTAGCCTATACAATTTTTTTTAAATACTTGACTAACTTTTACTACTATGTATCGAACTCAGAGTGCTTAGTCTAAGGTCGAGATCTATAGAGCGTACTCTGACTCTACTCAGACTCATGTCAGAGTTAAAATGGGACATAAACATGTCCCTGACATAAATCTGTCTCGTTTTAACTTTGACTTGAGTCTGAGTAGAGTCAGAATACGCTCTATAGATCTCGACCTAAGATCGGAGCACTCGAAAACGAACTCGAAAACTATTGATCGATTTCAGAGTAAAATAGACCTAAAATGGCTTGTATTAAGGTTTGAGTTCGCCAATACATTCAGCATTCGAACACAACAAGCGCCCCAAGCAGAAATGTTGTAAAATACATATTCAAACTATGGAATTACGACTTTAAAATACGAGTATTATTTGAGTTCATTTTGCTCTGAATTCACTTGTGATTCGATCAATAGTTTTCGAGTTCGTTTTCGAGTGCTCCGATCTTAGACTAAGCACACAGATCGATCATGTTTAAATAGTTCTACATTCTTAGAATACATAGGCGTAAGTACGAGATCTTTTATTCGAGATGTTCTATGTTTATACATGTACTCAATAAAACTTACATTCTTTTGGAAGATACAGAGACGCTTCATAATAATATTATTATGTTCGTTTTTACTTCATAGTTATCTATTCCAAGTAAAATAATAATTGCACATCATTGCGAGAATACTATTGCTAGAATGGCTATATTGGTCAGTTTTTAGGGTTCGTACCCGTACCCGAAGGGTAAAAAACGGAGCCCTATTAATGTCACTCGGCTGTCTGTCTGTCTGTCTGTCTGTCTGTCCGTCTGTCCGCCGGTCACAGGTCTCTAGCTCGCAGACGAAATGAGTTACAAACCTGAAATTTTGGTATTTAGTGTAAAACGTTAACCCGAAATCAAATATTTAATTAGAAATTGAATTAAATTATTTTTCAGGGGGGCTCCCATACATGAAAAAGGAGCCGGAAAAAAAAATTTTTTCTTTACCCTAGCTTGTGGGTATCATTGTTTAGAGCTCATTAAGTAGAGTACAAATATATATTTTTTTAATTTTTATCTCAAAAAATAAGGGAATGGGAGGCCATCAAAGTTGTCAGTTTTAGACCATTTTTGTGACGGGGGCTATCTCAAAAACTAAACTAGTTGGGAATATGATATTTCAGTATATTATGTACTATATGCTCTATTTAAACAACAAATACTGAAAACAACGATTTATTAAATAGTTTATAAGCTGTGACCAAAATAAACGAACATTTTTTTGGGTTTTTCTTTCACGGTTTGTTGCGATGTCTAGCTCGGAAATTAAATATTTCTTAGACCCAAAATATTATATTGTTCATAATTATGTACGGAACCCTGAAAGAGCGAGGCCCGACTCGTACTTGGCTGATTTTTAATGAATTTGTAAGGCTTTCTGTAATACAGGCATAATATACGCAGATAATTGAAAAGATCCAAAAATACACACTATGCCAATGTTTCTAAGCTAGCAGTAGTTTGCGGGAGCGTTGAGAATTTTAATTCCTTCAAAACTTTTTATTCATCAAATATCATATTTTACGGTGGAGCTTTGCACGGTATTTTGGCTTTCATTTTAATATTTTCCACCCCATTCGTCAGGCACCGTTCCCTGTGATTAGTGCTTTAGTTACACGCGAGAGAACAATATAGAAAGAATTTATCGATGATTTTCTATCAAAATTTTGATTTGAGATGAGATTACAAAAAATATAATAGATTGTTGCTGTGTTTATTTTTCTAAGCTCAGTAATTTAATGAGAGACTATTATCTGTATCTTTCTTTAATGACAGGGGTTGAAAAGGATGAAATATGCAAGCTAAGGTAAAGTTTGTAAATACTCCGACTCGTTCCGATCGCTCCACATGCGTCCGGTTTCCGGGAGCTTTGAGAACTTTAATTTCTTCAAAACTTTTTATTCATCAAATACTCATATCACATTTTACGGTGGAGCGTTGCACGGTATTTTGGCTTCTATTTAAATATTTTCCACCCCATTCGTCAGGCACTGTTCCCTGTGATTAATGTTTTAGTTACACGTGAGAGTTCAATATACATAGAATTATTGTATCGAATATCGACCATTTTGTATCAATATTTTAATTTGAGATGACGTAAAAAAATTTTTAAGAAGTTTAATAATACGCCATCATCTGTTTTTTTTGACTGTTTTGGCTATTTCTGAAATTAGATAATTATTTTCACCTATCGCAAAGAATTGTGTAGGGTTATTATTTTAGAAATACAAATTTATCTTTATTATTTACTAGCGGACCCGGCAGACGTCGTCCTGCCCGCTATTAGCGCCACCTACCGGGTCCAATTTTTCTACGTATAAACCTTCCTCTTGAATTATTCTATCTATTAAAAAAAACCGCATCAAATTCCATTGCGTAGTTTTAAAGATTTAAGCATACATAGGGACATAGGGATATAGGGATATAGGGACAGAGAAAGCGACTTTGTTTTATACTATGTAGTGATGTATTCATTTCATGTGCTGATACAAAAGTAGACATTTTTTTTAAATGACATATTATATTCAAAACATTTGCGGTTTTGGGTAAACCAGGTCCATGTAAGTTGGTTTATTATCTTTTTAAATGGGATACAAGCGTTTACTGTAAGCGAACAAAGTAAGGCCGACTACGTAAAGTGGTTAAAAATCAAGTGTTCTTTTAAGATAAGTACCTACTCTTGTCTTAGATAATGATTACTTGTACATAATAGGTCACTTGAAACAAACTTGTTGTTGTAATTTGTTGTATAGAATTAGGTAGGTACTTGTTGTAGTCTAATAATACTATATGTATTATAGTAGGTACGTGTCTGGTATGTACATTGTACATATAACTTACGTTTATATATTTTTTATTCATTTAAGGAAGTTCTCCAGAATGACTACCTACATAGATAGGTAGATCTAGTTATTTAAGTTTTGTAATATATATGCGTGAGAACTAAAATTTGAACTTAGCATGAAAATCTAAAATCTTTTATGTAGGTACACTATGTAGGTACCTTTACACAAGGAAGAAATCCTGATCGATGCATCAAAAAGTCCGTTAGGAGCCGCTATGCCTTTTGTTATTTTGGGTGTTGTAGTTCAAAGGACTGGTCTTGATACACAGTCCGCAACATTTTATTCCCAAAATGCAATCAAGCTAAGAACAGAATAAGAAAATAAGAATATTTATTTTGATTCGAGTAAAAATGTCTATCATAAAATTTAGACTGTCTTTTTTACTTCTATTTTTTACATACCTACAGCATTATCAATAGTTAAGTTAATACAGTTTTAAACTTAATGAACACCAAAAATTGCAAGGAGTTTTGCTAGTTTAGAATATTGTGAATGACAGGATACCATAGAAAAAATAAAACTTGTTATCTATCTATAATAATATAATAAAACTGTAACAGATCCAATTCTGTACATTGAAGATATTTTGAAAATTTTTATTGGAGGGCACTCTATAATCGATACTGAAGCCAAAACTGCAATTTTTTTCATTTTTGTCTGTCTGTCTGTCTGTCTGTCTGTCTGTCTGTCTGTCTGTCTGTATCTTGGCCGCGCATCACGCCGAAACTACTAAATGGATTCAAATGAAACTTGGTACGATTTGAGTTTATACTTCGAGGTAGGACATAGGATACCTTTTATCCCGAAATTCAGCACGGTTCCCTTGGGAGAGGGGATGAAAGTTAAAACGTTTATTTAGCTGTAATTCATTAAGGCGTTGTTCGATTTCACTCATTCTTTTTTTGTTAGAAAGGTATTACTTTATATATTGTCCCGTAAATATTTCAAGGTCATAGGTTTTTTTAGTTTAGAAATGACAGGCATTTATTGGGTTCAAATAACTTGGGACCCGGATCTTTGAACGTACGGCTTATTTTAAACTGGTGTGCGTTTAAATTTATGTTTGTCGATCTGTCTATTTGTTCCAGCTAATTTTCGAAATGGCTGGATCGATTTTGACGGAACTTTCAATGGCAGATAGATGATGTTATAAGGAGTAGCTTAGGCTACATTTAGTTTAGGTAGGTACAAAAAAGGATTATGGAATCCAATCCGATCGTATATAAAAGCCTATATCCACGTGGACGAAGTCGCGGGGATCAGCTAGTTGTAATATATAGCAATTAAAAATTAAACTGTAGACATTAAATAAACCGGAACAATTAAATTAAATGTAGGTACATAAGTAGAATTTTGAATATGCCCTATAGAGTTTTAAAAGAACGAAGTTTATAGGTATTATTTGCATGAATTTAAATAGGCACCTACCATCGAACTATTACGCTTAGAATGGAAGTTTCTAACAAATTTCCGCTCGAAACGTAAGCTATAAACCAACCCATGTGTGCCCTGTAATTACATTTGCCGACACGCACACAAGCGCATGAGTACCTTGAGCACTGACGCGACGATAGCCTCCGAGGCTTGCTAAAAACGGCTTATCGCCGCGTCGACGACTGCCTTTCTTTACCTATTTATTCTAAGGCACCTACTTATTATCGTTTGTAAATCGTAGCTATTAAACTTTTAAGTAGGTGTGAAATAACACAGGTAACAAAGGAAGGGTATCTACCCGCAGCCGCTGTACGGACAACAATGATAAAATCTTCTACCTAATATCCAAGGTCAAGATCTAAAATGATCAAAACGCGCGCTGGCTGGTTTACCTTAAGAAATAAAGACGGCATTGAGAGACATGAGATTACGAAGAAGAAAAAGGAGAAGAAATAACACAACGAACTGGAAAGTATCAAAACGAGTTCAGCCATCAACACATGCGAAGTAAAGTCAAAGAAGCCACCCTATTGTTGTAATATTTATTCTTGCGTGGATCTTCGGTGCTTCTTTCATCGAGGTCGCCTCCATTGTCGCAGGGTTCATGGGAACGGGCAAAAAACGGACTTTGCTTTAGGGAACTGGCAACTTTCAACGTACAAAACTGAATAAGCACTTTTTCATGCAGCACTGGCATCCACGTGTTCGAAGATTAGAATGACGTTTTATAATCTGAGAATCTTATGCGACCCTTGGAACCTGAGATATGTGAGTTATTGTGATTAACATGTATGATTTCTATTACGAGTGGGTATATTTTGAATCTATCTAAAGGCTTTGTAATAAGGTTATAGGATTGCAAGGTTTTCCATGCTAGTTAATTTTTATGTATCTAATTAGTTGATTGCCTATGACTTCATCCGCATGGAATTAGGATTTAGGGTTAAAAAATGTTTCTTACCAACTTTACCCTTCTTCGACCCTTTTCAAGAGTCACTTCTTAATGCAACTCTAGGGTCCTCCTTTACATTATCTAAGCCCACCGTATATAAATAAAATAATAGTCTATAAATAAAATAAATGCATCGCCGATAAACATGTTATTACTTACACGAGCTAGCCAAGTTCCGTTTAAAATTGTCTAGACAACTATTGATGCGCCTGGATTTGCCAGTTGTAATTCTAGTTTATATAAGCGCTACCAAACAAACGTTATTACTTACTTACAGTGGCGTGCACTTCATAAAGGCAGAAAAGCCTTGCATACCCTGAGAAAAGCAATGCTTAGGTAAAACTATAAGAAAAGAAGCAGAATTTTTTTTATTAGGTACCTACTACCAATTGCACACCCGGGCTTCAAATCCTGTGCACGCCACTGCTTACTTATTGCTTATTGCTCGTTTTCTCTACATAATTATCATAAACAATAGTGCTAATTCGGTGTTACATAATCTCTGAACTAAACTAAGTAATTGACAGTTTTAAAAGAATTGGTATCCTTTTCCGATGTGAACATAGTGAAATGGATAGTCTATTACACCTATTTTTAGACCTATCAACTTAGGTTAATTCAGAGATTAATGCGCAACCGAATAAACACCAATATATTACGAACAGTGCGATTTATAATATATCCAAAACTTTAAAAAAAATTAGTCCATTTTTAACCCCCGACGCAAAAACGACGGGGTGTTATAAGTTTGACGTGTCTGTGTGTGTGTGTGTGTGTGTGTGTGTGTGTGTGTCTGTCTGTTCCCCTGTGGCGCTCAAACGGGTGGACCGATTTGAATGCGGTTTTTTTTGTTTGAAAGGTGAATTAGTCGAGAGTGTTCTTAGCTATGTTTGATGAAAATCGGTCCAAGATGGCCGCCGCTACAAAATGGCGGATGATATATTTTTTCACAACTCCCTTGATATGGGTATCAAATGAAAGGGCTTGACTAGTAGAATAGCACTATTGCAAATTCAAGATGGCCGCCGCCACTAAATGGCGAATGTCGGGGGTTTTTTAAATTTTCAATTTACACTTGTCATTTCAAGCAACTAGCACCCCTTATTATACTTATTACTCTAATACGTTGCTTTGTCATAACATCGATTCAGGTAGGTATAAAACAAAATAACCCATCGAATTTTTTACTTATAGAGTTCATTTTTACGTAGATTATACTCAAACCCTTACTTTGTATTGCAACAGACGCGCACCAGATTATCTCAGATAGATAGACAGAGAAATTGCCAGAATCCCATGCATGGTGCCGCCATACGGCATGCGAAGCAACGCCATCTGGCGATCTACTCGACATTCGTACAAAAACTTGTACTAAATTAACTACAGAAAACTTTAAAGTCACGGTGGCATATGCGTTTGTTTGACTCATAATTAGTATAATTCGATTCAAAGCAGCTATACCACCCATGAGCGGCCATTAGTCCATATCGATAGGTAGCTTCTGATTGCCTTTTAATTTGTATTCGTTTGAAACCCTCCGTATTCTTATCTTCCATGATAATGTGATTTCTTTACGGAAAACTTAAAGCTTTATGCGGCAGTTAAATCAAGGTCTATATGAAAGGTTTAACTAACTATCACTTTTGCCTTATTATTATTGTACAAGCGGATACCCGCGACTTTGTTCGCGTGGATATTGGTTTTCAAAAATCTCGTGGGAATCATTTTGTTTTTCCCTAAGCTCCTTTGAGCTCATACCTTGCTAAAAGCTGTTAAAAGTTCACTGGCGGATGTTTAGGTAAATCAAAATGTAAACATCCGTCAGTGAAAGTCCTATCAAAATCGATCCAGCCTTCCAGAGATTAGCCTTAGATTAGCCTTAGATTAGAGATAATCTTTAAAGGAGATACTTTAAAGATTATCATCTTTAAAGTATCTCCTTTCTAACAAAAAAAGAATGAATGAAATCGTACAACGCGTTAATGAATTACAGCTAAGTAAACATTTTGACTTTCATCCCTTGTACCAAGGGAACCGTGCTGAATTTCGGGATAAAAGTATCCTATATGTTACTCCGTAGTATGAACTTAAATCATGCCAAGTTTCATTTCAATCCATTCAGTAGTTTATGCGTGATGCCCGCACAAACATACAAACAAACAGATAAACAGATAAATAAACCATTGAGGTACTAAGTACAATATAATTCAATGAAATAAACAGGCAATTTCAAAAATAGCTTATTACGTTCTATTACTTATCCCTAACATTTCCCAGTTATTATTTTGCAAATATCTTTAATGTACAGATACGGCAAGTCTACGATTTTATTACATTATACCTAGATAGAAGATAGAAGATGTATAGATAGAAGAAGATAGATAGATATTTTCATTATTAATTATTTATTACACACATAAATAAAAGATACAATTCAGAGTATAGTGCGTTTGAGTTTTAAGATTAGCTTTGTGAAGAAATCGATTCAAGATTCAGTAGTCAGTACCTAGTAGCACCAGAAGTGGAATTTTAAAGAGGTAGGTGTTCGGGCGGAGTTACGGTATTGATAGGTATGTAAGTATAAAAGTTTAGCATGTTTTGCACACATACTTGAAATATTTAAACGTTGTTTGATCATAATAAATAATCTTTGTTTAATTTATTAAGAATATTTGCCCAGGCCATTCAGATAAGATAAATCATTCCTTTACGTCCATTTTAGTTAGATAATTGACTATAAATTATTACTAATTACATATGTATACTATATTATTTGATATAATTATAATGAAGTACGTCGGTACTACGAAATAAAACTACGTCAGTGATGAGTGATGACTGTATGTTTTGACTAAATTTGCTTAGGTTTATAATATTCTTTTATATTTTACTTATTTATTAAAACTCGTTTGCCCATGACATTGCTAGCGTATGTATAGGTACTATCTAAAGTTATAAGGTAAAAAAATTGCCTATGTTATGTAGGTAGGTATATTATTAATTATTTTTATAGACTGTTCCAGGCAAAGGACATAATATCGACTTGTATAGCCAGGTAAGTACAGATTACTAGTAATCAGATGATAATTACTTCTATCAGCACTAGGTACCTACTTACGTAGAAAAAAACCAAAGATGTTTTACGTTTTGAAAGTGTCAACACAAAAAAACTATTCATAGGTAAGTATAAAAAACACGGAGTTATTTTCACTGTCCTAACTCGATCTATATATATGTCTACTATGTATACCTACTCTGGATTATAATATACTTCTTTCCCATTCATGTTTTCGTATACCATTAGTAGTTTAAGTTTACCTATTTTGTGCCACTTCCTGGTTAAGTCACACATGACTCTGTTCTATTTCGGAACCCCGTTTATTATGTCATAAGCAATACACGTGTTTAAGCGAAGTGCTCGTATGACACGGTCACCGTATGTTACAAGTTCCTTTACTTAACGTTGATTAACATAATAAATAACTAGAGAATGCCCGCGGCTTCGCTCGCGTGAATTTCGGTTTTGCACAAATCCCGAGGGAATCGTGGATTTCCAGTTCCCGTTCCCGCTCCCTTTTCCAACCTTTATACCTACTATCAAGGAAGTTCGCTATAGTAATCTACCTATAGCTGTAGCTATAGATTTCGGGTTTTTCAAAATCCCGTGGGAACTGTGCATTTTTTCAGGATAAAAAGTTAAAGCCTATGTTTTAAGTCAGGGCATAATCTACCTCCATTCAAAATTTCAGCCAAATCGGTTCAGTAGTTGCGGCGTGATTGAGTAACAAACATCCATCCACACTTTCACATTTATAATATTATTAGTAAGATAATAATATTATGTTGATAGAACCAGGTTAGTACGGAGAAAATAGTTTTATTAAATAACCCTAGTTCTATTGCCAGCCTTTGCTAGACTATAGCTGATTAACGCGAATTCATCCACGTTCATTAAGATTCTTTGAAAGGCCCATGGGAACTCTTTGATTTCCCAGTTTGAATAATAAGTCTAAGTAGGTAGCTTTTGTCCAATGTTATGTCAAATTTTACGCAGGATAAATATTTTCGCGAAATAAGGAGTAGCCTTAATCACTCCTTACATATACCTACTTAGTCATCTTCTACCTGCCCATGAAATTCTCGTTAAAATGTGTTCAGCCGTTTCAAAATTAGTCCGAATAGGTAGATAGACAGGCAAATTGCACACAGTCAATAATTTTAAAGGCGTGTTTTTGTGTTATTCTACCTACCTACCGTTAAAATAATTTAATTATGTACTTAATTTATCAATAGGTATCGCTTATTTATTATCTTTAACATAATTATGACGCAACGTGCAAGGTAATGATCTCGTATTATCAATAAAAGAGATATAGATCGACCAGAATCTCATGAAAAATAGGGAAATGAAATTCCAAGGTTAGCAACACTACGGCTGCCCTAGCGATGAACAAAGTAACTGTCATTTTTTGTGAAATTGACTTTTTGCATTAACAAAAGTTTTATGTCGAGTAGTTTTTTACCACAGTTTAATATTTCAAATAACTTGAACCGTTTACTGAAATTTAAATTGCCCAAACAAAGTAACTGCACTCACTAACCCGGAATATAAATGCAAAAACCAAGTAAACAACAAGCACAACACAAAAACAAAGTAATTGGATGTAGATTACTTTGTTTTTGTATTTAAAATGCAGTTGCTTGATTTTTCGTTTCGTGAAACGATCCCAGGTATGGTGTTCTGAATGTAATTACTTTGTTTATCACTAGGGCAGCCGAGTTAACCTAGTGTTGCTTACTACAAAATTTAATTTCCCTATTTTTCATGAGATTCTGGTCGATCTATACATCTTTAATTAAATTTATTTGATGCAATCATACATATTTGTATCAAAGGTTGGGCCGCGTTATTACCTACACCAGGGGGGTTATTCTGTAACTTAGTTAGCAACTGAAAATAGTTGCCAACGAATTAGTTCGATATACTTTGCTGCTTTACTGTGTAAAATTATGAAAACACTTTATATTTCCCACAGTAAAGCAGCAATGTATATCAAACTAATTCGTTGGCAACTATTTTCAGTTGCTAACTAAGTTACAGAATAACCCAGCTGATGACCTGATGTATCTCTATTATGAGCACATGAATACAAATAGTAATAAATATCTACCTAACCATTCATTTCATGAAGATTCGTAAATCATTACTATTAATTTTTACACGCTTTATTATATCATAATGTATTTAAAATCGTAAAAGTCACAGGACATGTCATCGTTAAATGTATCAACTTTAACGTAGTAGGTACCTAGGTAGTTATTAGGTCTTTGCGTCTCCGGTAATATAACCCCGGCGTCAGACACAGACAAACATTTGAACAAATACTTTGTAGGTACATATTTGCATTCTGTAAGTAAACCAGTGGTCAATTAATGTTTGTGACGCCGAGGTAATAACATCTCTCGGCTTACAGACTCACAGATGAAATATATTTGCAGGCATTTCACAAAATATAACTCTCTATAAAGCTACCAGTATGCTCTCAGTTATTATTTGTAACTAACTAAAACACCCCTGCACCCCATTTGTGTCTCCGGTTTGAAATCACGGTACCATACTGCGCATACTGCACACACGTAGATGCACAATTCAACCATGTTTCCTTTCCACGTGTACATGCCAAGCCATGATTATTCAAAAACATGTAAATTATTAAAGTGTTTTTTGTTTGACAAATAGCGAGTTTTTCATTGAGTCTGGTATTGTACACCTATAAGATCTATCCCTAGAACCTACTTAAATATTCACCATAATATTATTTTTTGAATAGAAATATATTTAAGGTCAGACTAGGATATATTAAATCTGACCTTAAATAATAATCCCTGTTATTGAATATAAAAGCTTAAAATTGGGGCGTGTTCAATTAATCCAGTTCTGCGGAGCTTGTGCGCAGACTTACACACTTAGGTGCCGGCTTAATAATGACGATATTACTGCTATTTTGTAGAAAATTGCTATACTATTTCGTATGGATCAGAAACATGACCTAACCCGTTAAAAATGCAAAATTATTGATAAAACACCAAAATTTTAATAATTTTTTTAGTAATAATACATTCAATTTGTTAAAAAATAAGATCAAACGTATATAAAAACTTTGAACCCACTTATTTCCTGCGTTTCTCAAGAAATTCCAATATTTTTTCTGGAGCACGCGTTGGCTTCGATAACAAGTAAAACACAACTGAAGTTAGCTACGAATTTAACTCCATTGTCTAGTTAGGACTTGTCTTATCGACCGCGCAGTCTTGCACCACCCTACCCTACATTTAGCAGCGCACCGTGCGTGTGTGTGGCTTATCCTGGATTTCTCTAAGCAGAACTCCGCAGAAGCAACGCAACGCGCCGTGTGTCATCGCCCTTATTTTTCAAGTTAAAATAAGTGATAATCTAACAAGTGATTAAAAGACTGAAAGTAAATCTGACTTCCCCACGCACTTAACAGTCCATATCTTGGAAAATACTGAACCGACTTTGATGAAACTTGCACTGTTCCTTAAGTTGAAGTAAATGTAATAAGCTAATAAAAAAAATTGGTCACAAATCGATCAATAGTCTCGGAGAAAACTGCGGACAAACATACATATATGTATACCTACATCATGAAATGTAGGTATATTTGTTTGAAAGTCCTTATAGATTTTCATAATACCTAGGTATGTGAATATTTTACAGTTCCAATAATATTACAAACATCCTACTATTGAGCGGATTACCTCCTTTCTTTGTCACGTTAGCTTCCCCCAAAAGTTACATACACTAAGGTCTAAAAACTTTATACCTACCACGCGCTGATAAGTTCGTCGTCTGGGCGCTGGAAAACTTTCTGCACATAACAACAAAAAGTCGGGCGAAGCCGGGTCCTAAATTTTTGAAATTATATTTAATTCTTTAGGCGCGTTATGAAAAAATGCTGAGAGTGAATTTTTAATTTGCGCGCGCACAGGGTGACACGAAAAACGACATGATGAAGTTGGCAACAGTCGAAAGGCGACTATCAGACGCTTCGCAAACAAACAAACAAACAAACAAACAAACATGGACGTGTGTCGCGCTATCATCTGATTGTAATTAATTTTATTTGCATGCAAAGAAATATAACGCGTGTACTTAGCCTAAATACACACACCTTTTTTTTTATAAATCTTCGATATTGGAAATTTGTTTTACTGGAACAATATGCTGTTTGGTTGGTTGAATGAACTCTTGAGCATGTTGTTTTTGGGCTTGAGTTTGAGCAAATTTTCCATTAACCGAACAATCTTTAATGAACCTAAATTGTACTAATGCAAATATGAATACCACTCACGTTAATTAAATATTTAAAATATATTGAACTGGCTATAAAATACGGTAGAGATTGGTAGTGTTATGTTTGAGCAAGTAAAGTGCGCAAAGAATTATTATTAATGGCAATAAGTAGTAAATAACATTGATTTTGATATCCACAGTCGATTTTAGACTTAACTTTACACAAGTTTAAGAAATCTAATTAAATTATATTCATATAAAAAGCATAATGTTGTTGAAGACTAGATGATGCCCACGGCTTCGTCCGCGTGGATTTAGGTTTTTAAAAATCCCGCGGGAACTCTTTGTTTTTCCTAAGCTCCTTTGAGCTGATACTGCTAAAAGTCGCACATTAAAATGGAAGTACAGTAATGATGAGTATTAATTTTTTAGAAGCTCTTTTCCATCACAGCCATTTCGGAGACAGACAAACATAATCCGGGAGAACGTTCAAAGGTTCCTGTGCAATCTGGGTTCCAAATTATATGGAACACTATCGGATGGCTATAATTTCTGAACTACAAAACTGATGACCTTCAAATTTTTATGAAACAATTTCTAAAGTAGTTATTTTTCTATATATTAATCCGTATCAAATATATACGGTATAATATATTCAGTAGTTTTTACGTGATACGCACACAAACATACAAACAAACAGACGAACAGATAAACAGGCAAACAGACAAAAATTTCAAAAATTGCTTTTTTATGTTATATTGCTTATCGCTAACATTTACTTACGAATTTATTATGTACATACGTATAGATTATATAAATGATATAAAAGCATGAATTTAACGATGCGTTGAATTATGTACGCAATATTATAATATTGTTATTTTAATTTATTTTATTTAAAAAATGAGCAACCAAGCAATTTTCTTGTTTGTTCTTCTTAGTTTGACCGACGTAGGCAAACCAATGGTAGGTAGATCACTTGACGATTCATAAACACTTGTAAACGTTTGTTTGAATCAAAAACTTTTCTATTCCAACAACCTTAATACATGTACAATAACAAATTAAATTTTATTTCTTCATGCACTTTTATTATTTAATTTTTCTTATACTATTTTCAATCGAGTATTACTCAATAATTGCTCATTCACAGAAGATTTTATTTACAAACACAAAAAGATAACTATTGGACTAAATTTTTATCGCCTATATTTGTTTGTACCAATTGATACTTACGAGTAATTTTCCAGTAAGAATTCTTTTAAAAATAATATCAGTCCGAAATAGTAAAATTATATCTGTTAAAATACTTCGCGTAAGCGACTGTCAGTAATGATGTAGGTAAGTAACCTAGATATAATATTTGGAGAATAACATTTGGTCGAAGAAATAATAAAAATCAGCCAAGTGCGAGTCGGGCCTCGCTCTTTCAGGGTTTCGTACATAATTATGAACAATATAATATTTTGGGTCTAAGAAATATTTAATTTCCGAGCTAGACATCGCAACAAACCGTGAAAGAAAAACCCAAAAAAATGTTCGTTTATTTTGGTCACAGCTTATAAACTATTTAATAAATCGTTGTTTTCAGTATTTGTTGTTTAAATAGAGCATATAGTACATAATATACTGAAATATCATATTCCCAACTAGTTTAGTTTTTGAGATAGCCCCCGTCACAAAAATGGTCTAAAACTGACAACTTTGATGGCCTCCCATTCCCTTATTTTTTTGAGATAAAAATTAAAAAAATATATATTTGTACTCTACTTAATGAGCTCTAAACAATGATACCCCACAAGCTAGGGTAAAGAAAAAATTTTTTTTTTTCCGGCTCCTTTTTCATGTATGGGAGCCCCCCTGAAAAATAATTTAATTCAATTTCTAATTCAATATTTGATTTTGGGTTAACGTTTTACACTAAATACCAAAATTTCAGGTTTGTAACTCATTTCGTCTGCGAGCTAGAGACCTGTGACCGGCGGACAGACGGACAGACAGCCGAGTGACATTAATAGGGCTCCGTTTTTTACCCTTCGGGTACGGAACCCTAAAAATGCGTACTTATAGTAAATCCTTTTATCTTAATATCCTGTAGGTAATTTTATTACTTTACATAAGGACAGATACTTTATTTTAAATAAGCTTAGGTATTTAATTCAATTATTTTATCTACAACATGGTCAAATTAGTACATTATTATCATAGAATTGTTTGACATTTAACATTATTAATTATTTTTTAGTTATTTAATCACACAGTACCTAATAATAGTCAGTAAACAAAGATGACGAAACATAAAATCATAATTAAATAATTTAAGACAATGGTAGAAAATACAATCCTTACGTCAGTGAAGACCACTGCCGAATAAAATAGAGTTTTGATTTGCATTGTCAAAAAATATATAAGTAGTCCGAATACTGAAATCCTTAATTTTGTTAACATGTTAATTACAGAGCATGACCGTAGAATATAATATTGCGATTTCGTTGAAGATTTCTTTAGAATGACTTGAGAAGATATAAATTACAATTTTATGTACTTTATTGCAGTTTCAACTCTTCTAAGTACCTATATTTAATTATATTATTAAATACCTATTTAAAAATAAAATAATAATAATATTTACAAATCCAAAGGACATGGGTCAACAATAAAACCCTGCTTGTGTTTTGTTAACAACTCCGCCCACTTAAGGGTGAGTTTTTGGATTATTCTAGTCAATTTTTTATACCATTCCACTCTAATTGATAACACGTGTACGGTTTCCGTTCTGCCACGTGTCTTATTATTAAATATTCGTTCCGCTCTGAGAGAGCCATCGCATAGACTACGATATGATATGCATTATACACAATGGAATAAACAAATGAAATCACAGGAACTAACTTGACGTGGAAATAAAAGGCAATTTTAACGCGTTCCCTCACATCGATGGTTCTCTCAACTCCGACTTTTTATAGAATAGGTTGTCTTTTAGATTTCAGCCCATATTGTTATGAGCCTACTTCTATTTTTTTTTTTGTTACCGCATACATAACAATGTCAGTTGTTTTATTACTAATTTAAAATAGAAACTATTCATTGTATCTATAATATAGCTATTTAAGAGGAGTCTCTTTCTCACGCGCGCCAAACAAACGACGTTTAATTCTTATTTGAATATCACACTATGACACTAATATTATAAAGGCGAAAGTTTGTGTGTGTGAATGTACATGTATGTATGTTTGTAACTCTTTAACTCAGAACCAATTTGGCTGAAAGGTATGGAGATAGATTATACCCTGGAATAACACATAGGCTACTTTTTATCCCGGAGAAATCCACAGTTCCCGCGGGATTTTGATAAAATCTAAATACAGTAATCTACAGCCACAGCTATAGGTACATTACTGTAGCAAACTTCCATGAAAGTACCTAGTTATAAAGGTTTGAAAAGAGTGCGGGAACGGGAACCAGAAATCCACGATTCCCTCGGGATTTTCAAAATACCGAAATTCACGCGGGCGAAGCCGCGGGCAAAAGCTAGTATTTTATAATACTCTGTACTCTGTAGTTTAGATTTAAAAAAAAAAACAATTTTTATGCTAATTTACTGTCATATTAACAGTATATAAATTTTAAACTTTAAAACATCTTCTAGATAATATAGACAGATAATCTAGACAATATTTAATGAATATTCTATATAAAAAAGTGTATTTTCATTTAATTATGTACCATATTGTATTAATAAAATTATTAAATTACGAAACGTATAAAAAAATTTAATACTTGTAAATTGATGGCTGTCTCTATAAAATAACCCTATATCAAATACGGTAGAGAGAGATTCAGAGAGACTCCTCCTATAGTAACATAACATATTTGAAGTAGGTACTTGGATACAAAAAGAGATCAACATCAACATTGTTCAATATAATAACTTAGACTACATACGACTGCAGTCTGCACACAATATAATCATTTAATCTCGCATCGACGCCAATCACCAATGGTATTATAATTACACAAATCTTCTATTATAAGCTTGAGCACCGAAGAACAAACAGCTTTGTAACGCGATAAAAATGTTATCAGTTCAATCAAGCTTTAAAAATACCGTAGACAACATTTGCCTACTGATATATTTTCTGTCACTTTCTTCATAACTTGTGGTAATCTAAAAATAGCCGTGCTCCATATCTACTCTCCAGATGTTTTCCTGATTTTTTGTTTTTGACAAAAACACGACGCGTTTCGTCCAACGTGGGAATTTCTGGTTTCCGAAAAAGTGCTTCGCAGATGTTGGCGAATCGTCGAGGAGTGTACACTTCAAGGGTCATATCCACGTGTCAAAACAGGAAGATGTTTGTAATTTAGCGTCGACGCGTGCCACTTGTCCGTCTCTAACGTACTGTGAAATAGTTCTAAGGTTTTTATTAGCTAGAGCGCATCGATGCATCACCTACTTCCCTTGTGCTACATTGATAAACACGTGTTGCACCATTATTAATGATTCACTCGGGCAATTTCTACAAAGACTAGTATTATTCAATTCTGTTATTATTTCTGTCGTTATATAATTGTATTGTAAACAAATTGTTTGATTCAGCGTCGTATGACGTATCGTTTTAACCTTTTATCGATAGAAACATTTGACCTACGTTACGTTTGTACATTAATTTTGGAAACTCCTTGAAAACATCCTCTTAGTAATCTGGCATTATAACTATACTCTATTCATTAGATTTATCACCATTTCATAATACCTACTCAATAAAACTTAAAGGTGTTTTACAATGTCCTAAATACATTTGAAATTATTTTATTATCTCACTAGGCTAAGTAGTCACTTGTGATAGTAATCTGACACTTAAAATATAGTTTTTGATTGCAATATTAAATATGATATATTTTTATTAATTAGTATATGCCTATGTTTTATCACGGTTGACTACATTTTGTAGTCAACCTTATATACATATACGTACTGTAAATATGCTGCTAGTATATTTACAATTAGCTACTTATGTCTAATATTATTCTTAACCACATAACACGTTTTAAAGAGGAATAATTCGTTCTTTTTTAAGTAAAATATCTTATTTATTCTGAGTAATCTACCGAAACTGTATAAAATTTCTGTTATCAAAATGTGACCCCTACTTGAACTTATTATCAGGCAGTCGTCAAACTGGTTAATTCTCTGGGCTTACTTTTATCACTATATCTAAACTCTTCTGCTATTTGCAATAAAGTTTTATTTCTAGTTTCAGGCAGGTAAAAGTATAAATATATCGTTCCAAATAAAGTTGATAGACCATAAAATAAATAGCTACCATGATGACCTATCCCTTCGAACATAGCTAGTGCAGTTTTTATCGTTACAAAGTAGGCAATAGATGTCATCATAACACTTATACCAGAACCTAAGCCCTTAGTTTCAGTGGCAAATAATTCACCAACCATATTCCAAGGCAGTAAAGATATCCCTAAGTTGGATACAAAAACATATATTGCCATTATACTTAAAGATATAAACGGTGATATATGCCTTATAATACGATACTTAACAAGATATAGATATAGTGCTAGAGAAATAAGAGACAAAGTAGTGAAAACTCCACTAAATATAGCTAGAGGTCGACGTCCAATTTTTCTTAGTAAAACGCATGCAGTAACTAATGCAATTATACGTAGAATATCAGTGGCTAGCATAGCAGCATATGTATTCTCTTTATTACCTATTAGCACTTCCATAATTTCAGTAGTGTACGCACATACGACGTTTATACCAGATAACTGTGTTACTAAAAAGAACACAATCATTATACATAGAGGCTTGTAAAATTCAGGTTTCTTTATATTCTCTTTCAGTGTTTTTATTTTGCTCTTCTCTTCTTTCTTCTTAGTCTGGTCTGCTATTAATTTCTCGAGCTCAAGTTTCATCGCTGGACTTGTGCCTCTGTACCATTGAAAAGACTGAACACACCTCTCTATTTGATTTTTCGATGCCAACCAAGCTGGTGATTCTGGTGCATAATAGAGTATGATACATCCAAGTAAAGGAAATGCACCGCAAAGTAGGGAAGCATGATTCCAGTGCAGATAGGTTCCAAACAGATGTGACATAAATACACCAGAAGCTATACTTAAGGACAGACCAGCCAAAAATAATCCCCTGTAAACTGGCGAGCTTATTTCTCCAACAAAAACTGGCCCTAAAGGACCCAGCCATCCTTGGCAGAATCCTGTAATAAATCTTCCTACTAAGATTAATTCCACATTGCCAGCAAAACCTATAATAGTCCATCCTCCTATATAAAATACGGATACTAAGATTTGTGATGCTCTTCTTCCCAGTTTTTCCATCAGGTATCCTGATATCATATTGCCAAAAAATAACGCGAGCGATGCTATGGCAGCTGAAAAAAGTTTGACATAAATAGAGCTTTAAAATACATACCTACAATTCAGAAAATAAGAATTATTTTCCTAATGACTTACATTACTTAAAGACAATTTTTTTACAAATAAATGGAGGATATATTTACTTATTGAATTAAATAAGAAAAAAATTATTTAACCATCAATTTAAATTAATAAAAAATATACATACCTACCCAAGACACCATTTCGTCTGAATATTTAATATTATTATGTCCTTTTCCATGTTGTAGTTGCGGTATAAGTATGGCTGGGAATCCAGCCGTCCCTCCTGCACTGAAGGATAGCAAGAAAGAACCCGATGCTATGAAGGCCTGAAAGAGAAACCATAAGAAAATGACTTTCTAATTTTAAACCCGATTTTAGATTGTCTTGGACCATAAAAATATACGACTAAGCTGGTTTATTTTTAAAATCTTTGAATGCTTGTGCAAGTTTACGATGTAATATTATTTGCGTATTTGGATCGCAGGTGGGCCTTAAAAGTTGTCAGGTAATATTTTTGATTCGTACAAGTTCAATTCAAAGACTGTATTACTGGTTGCTTAATAGATTGAGCTATGCAAGCAAGGCTAGTAAGAAAAGATGTTCATCCAAACATTCGAACGTCGTTGCGATGGGTAAGCAATAACAAATTCACTTTATTTCGATAAGTAATGCAGGGTATAATTTCCATACAAAATTGATCCATATAAGTGTCATATGAACAGACGTGTATATGACACTTCTATGGATCAATTTTGTTAAGTCTCCAAATCATTTCGAGCTGAATTGTGAATCTTGCTGGTATAGTGAGTCAATGGTCAGGATCTACAATGTGTCAAAGACATGGACCCTGATCAATGCCCTGACACGGTTAGCTATCTACATAATAAATGTGACTAGTGAAAGCACTACTCTAGGGATAGTAAGTAAAGACAAGGTATATTTATGACATAGGCGCATTTTGAACTATCGTAGCTCTAATTTTAAGTTGTCTTAAGTAATTATTATCACCATTATCTCACTTCTAAGTTATATTTACATTTATAAAATTGAATTTAAAAAATTATACAGTGTGATAATTTTGAATAAAGAAACTTTCGCTTTGACTTTGGGGACATTTTTGAAAATTAAATGCAAATTGCATTCCGTCTAGACTCTAGACAAAGCTACAATAATAACTGGTTTTTTCAAAAAGATAAAAGGCTTTTCGATTTTTTTTTATGGTTTGATACAATAATAATTAGGTATTCAAATTTATGTAGGTATAAAAATTCATGAGGATAGACCATTGGTTGATAGAATACATGGTTATCCTTTCAAAACGATGATGATGATTTTTTTACTTCTCTCATTTTTAAACCTATAACAATGGATCTCAGATTCGATTCCCATTTAGGTGAACTGAATTAATTAAGATATTTTATAAATCGCGTCTATTTTTCCAAAACCCTCAAAATTGTACACAAAAAATAAAATATCTATTTGTATATCTACATCTACATTTATCTTCTATCTATCTATCTATAATATAATAAAACTGTAACAGATCCAATTCTGTACATTGAAGATATTTTGAAATTTTTTATTGGATGGCACTCTATAATCGATACTGAAGCCAAAACTGCAATTTTTTTCATTTTTGTCTGTCTGTCTGTCTGTCTGTCTGTATCTTGGCCGCGCATCACGCCGAAACTACTGAATGGATTTAAATGAAACTTGGTACGATTTGAGTTTATACTCCGAGGTAGGACATAGGATACTTTTTATCCCGAAATTCAGCACGGTTCCCTTGGGAGAGGGGAAGAAAGTTAAAACGTGTATTTAGCTGTAATTCATTAACGCGTCGTTCGATTTAACTCATTTTTTTTTATTAGAAAGGTAATACTTTGAGTATTGTCCCGTAAATATTTCAAGGTCATAGGTTTTTTAGTTCAGAAATGACAGGCATTTATTGGGTTCAAATAACTTGGGACCCGGATCTTTGAACGTACGGCTTATTTTAAACTGGTGTGCGTTTAAATTTATGTTTGTCGATCTGTCTATTTGTTCCAGCTAATTTCCGAAACGGCTGGATCGATTTTGATGGAACTTTCTAGTGATGTTATAAGGAGTAACTTAGGCTATATTTAGTTAAGGTACAAAAAAGGATTATGGGATCCGATCCGATCCTATATAGAACCTATAAACACGCGAACGAAGTCGCGGGGGACAGCTAGTATTATAATAAAATCGTAGACTTGCCGTATCTGTACATTAAAATTTTTGAAAAATAATAACTGGGAGATGTTAGGGATAAGTAATAGAACTTAAAAAAGCTATTTTTGAAATTTTTGTCTGTTTGTCTGTTTATCTGTTTGTCTGTATGTTTGTGCGCGCATCACGCAAAAACTACTGAATGGATTGAAATTAAACTTGGTATGATTTAAGTTCATACTACGGAGTATAACATATTGGATACTTTTTATGCTGAAATTCAGCACGGTTCCCTTGGGAGAGGGGATGAAAGTCACAATGTGTACTTAGCTGTAATTCATTAATGCGTGGTCCGATTTCATTCATTCTTTTTTTGTTAGAAAGTAGATACTTTAAGGATTACCGGCTAATCTCTGAAAGGCTGGATTGATTTTGATGGGTCTTTCACTGGTGGATGTTTACATTTTGATCTACCTAAACATCCGCTAGCGAACTTTTAACAGATTTTAGCAAGGTATGAACTCAAAGGAGCTTAGGAAAAATAAAATTATTCCCATCATCATCATCATCATGATCAACCCATTACCGGCTCACTACAGAGCACGGGTCTCCTCTCAGAGTGAGAAGGGTTTTGGCCATAGTCTACCACGCTGGCCAAGCGGACTGGCAGACTTCACACACCTTTGAGAACATTATGGAGAACTCTCAGGCATGCAGGTTTCCTCACGATGTTTTCCTTCACCGTTAAAGCAAGTGATATTTAAATACTTAAAACGCACATAACTCAGAAAAGTTAGAGGTGCGTGCCGGGGATCGAACCCACGACCTCCGATTAGAAGTCGGTCGTCCTAACCACTAGGCTATTAAATTATTATATTACAGCTTTAAATTATTCCCATAGGATCTTTAAAATCAATAGGTATCCACGCGAACGAAGTCGAGGGTATCTGCTTGTATTATAATAAGTATCTACAGTTCCTAGAAATAATATACGTATCTGAGCACTTTGAACAATTTAACTAATCTATCTGAAAGTGGGTTGCATATTAAAGAAAGGTTACGGTTTATTTAAAATTATTTAAATTTTAACTTGAATTTACCCCATAACCTTAGCCATAGAAGTACGAAAACTGGCTTATACTTAACTACTGCATACAAAAAATCAACTGTTTATTAGTAATTTACTACAGCGTCCTCCATTCCGAATATTTCCAAATAATGAGGTCATAAAAAATATTAAAAAATAATAATTTGATTTTTTGTATGCAGCTTAGTAAATACTTGTATAATGAAATAGCAACATAGTCCTACAAATTTAGTGGAACGATTTCACGAATCAAACCCACCCGAGAGAATCAAAATGTTTAACACCTTCGCATTCGAGTACCTAGATACCTCCATCGAGAATTTTCATACGTAAAAACTTGGTCGTCTCGTCGAAACGAACCTACTCACGAAAATTCAGCTTATTATTAATCACTAAAAAATTTGTTCCAGGGCTGCCGGACTATTAGTTTCCAACAGAAAATGATAGCCACCGAATAAGTTCGACGTTTTCCTACCCTAGCAAATTGAAATACCCTAGCAATTAACACATGCGCACTAGAGTCCTCGCACCTAAATCAAAAATTTTCACAGAGAAAAAACTTGGTCGTCTCGTCGAAACGAACCTACTCACGAACATTCAGCCTGTTATTAATCACTATGAAAATGTTCGGTGGCTGCCTATCATTAAAGGAACGATTATATGTACCTAATAGGTACTTATCGATAAAAGATTCATAACATATCTAATACCTATCATGACATGATAGGTAGGTATTAGATTATATATCTATATATCTATACTAATAAATAAAATTGAAGTGTCTGTCTGTAATATCGAAATAACTACCTCATATTAAGCTCATATGGTTATTTGAACGATACTATAACCGAATCACACGTTTTTAAAATTTTTGTCTGTCTGTCTGTCTGTCTGTCTGTCTGTCTGTTTGAACGGACTAATCTTTGGAACGGCTGAACCGATTTTGACGGGACTTTCACATACAAGTAGAGAATTAACCAGGGAGTAGCATAGGCTACTTTTTTAACCGACTTTCAAAAAAGGAGGAGTTGTGTTTTTCTACCTATGTACACCGATATCTCCGAGATTTCTGAACCGATTTGCGTAATTTTTTTTTTAATCGATTGAGAAACATTGCGACACTGTCCTACAAAAAATTTGGATTCCAACTCCTCAATCCTGATGCTGTAGGGGATCTGATCCCCAAAACTAATGGGATTTAGGCACTGTCGGTTATTTAAATTGATATTGGGGATACCAATTAAAGACTTTATTGTTGAATGACCTCGAGTAGGTACATGTCCAACTCCTCAACCCTGATGCTGTAAGGAATTGCATTCCGAAATCGTAAGGATCCCACGGAATTTTTCCGTTTTGTGGACGGGTTACTACTTACTACAGATAGGCTACTTTTTGTTCTGGAAAATCAAAGTTCCCACGAGATTTTTACAAACCTAAATACACACGGGCGAAGCCGTGGGCATCATCTAGTATGTTATAAATCTTGTGTGCTTATTCAATTACATGAAACGCGTCTCGAATTTCCACGGCAATACAAAGGGCATATTAACTGCATCTTACATTGTTGCACTTCTATATTTCTGACACACTATACTGAAATTATTACAATATGTAACACTAGATGTTGCCCGCGAATTCAAGCGTGTAGAATTTCAGTTTTTCCCGTGGGATTAAGGTTAATTCTTGAAGTAAATACGAGTATTATCCTAATTAGTCAGTGTACAAAATGTTACTTCAGCAAAAAGGTTTCAATAGTAAAGTTGAGTCATGAAAAGGTAACGAACAAACACACGCTTTGCTGTTTTTTAACGGATTTGACGCAAGGTATCCCATACATTCAGAAGTTGAAGTTACTGGACTAACACATATCCTGGTAAGAAAAACAGAGCAATAGATATTCACGGTAAATGCTTTCAGTTACCATTACCAGGAGTTGTTTGGTGGAAGTAACAAAATACCGAAAACTCTCAGCTGAAGTAGATAAACAAAGCTAGAGTGAAACATTTGGAGAGGTTATCACTAGAATAACAAGCGGTAGATTCAATTGACGATTCAAAAGTAGGTACCTACTTGTAATAGTTTATTTGAATAAAAAACTTTTCTATTCTATTCTAATAATAAAATATGAAGTAATACGATAAGATTATCTACACTACTACACTATTTTAGATATTCAAAGATTATTATTTTTGTTTCAAATCGTGAATCAGAAAAGAATAAAGACACCCGCAAATAGCCGACAAAGTTATTCATATTATTATGTATTATGTTTCATAATAGATAATATTATGTAGTATATTTTTGATAGGTCATCATCATTCATCTCGTCTTAAAATTATAATTAACTTTGTATAAATAACTGGTCGAGTGCGTGTCAGGAAACGCTAAGTTAGGGTTCCGTAGTTTTCTACGTAATTTCTTATAACGAATTAAAAGATTTTTTTTCTTATAAAGAATTAAAAGAAAAATTACACGAAACAAAGATATATTACATGCTTTACTGTAAACCTCTAGTATTTGTTCCAAACAGTCACCGAATCGACTACGACTATTATCTTGGTCGACTATTTATGTTGGCAATAAGCTAACTGTTTCAGAATCTTTAATAGAGGATTTAATGCATGGGTGTAGATAAATAGATAGTAAGATATTTGTCTTTTTTTTTCAAGTATAAGCCCTTGACTTCAAAATTTTTCTATAGTCGTGATAATTACGGTTACAATAATTTATACAATTCGGAAGAATTTTCCAGAATTTACGGTACAATTCTATTAATAGTTTAGGAGTTACGGAGACGAACATTCAACTCACGTAAAACTGCCACAAATTGACTGTCACTATTTCGTAAACGCTAGTTTATCCTACAAACTGTTTTAGAAGCCTATGTTTATAAAATATCTATTCAACGATGTCGCACTCAACATCGTGGGGATACCTAAGCAATTTTTTTAATTACCTAAGGTAAAGTCTCCTTATTCCGTGGTATTCTAAAATTGGCACCCAATTCCGAGGTATATAGAAAAACAGCGTTTTCAACCGATCCCCAAGCTATTTTTTACTGCAACATATCTTAATCAATTGATAGTTTATCATTCCATAGATAAATGACGAAATTGTTAGTTTTATATGTATATGTTTTAAAATAACCGGCAAGTTTTACACTAGCAGCCGGCCCGAACGCATGTTTCATACATTTTGGACCTCGTGCATGAAATACCTACATTTTTTTAAATAGTGTTTATCCGTTAATTTTGAGCTTTATTTGTTTTTATTTAGATTTGAATATTTGAAGGACTATATTTTCAATCGAAAACAATCAACTTTTGTGAATATTTGTAAAGAAATTAAGGTGAAAATAGGTTTTGAAAATACCTCGGCGTTAGGTGCCAAATATTTTAGCCGGTTCCTAACGCCGTGGTATACCGCGGAATTGCGATTTCATAGACTTCATAACTTTTTCAATTTTTAGAGTCGTTTTATGTTAAATACTTCTTGTTTCGGTTTTGAATATTTAAATAGGCAATAAGGTTACAGAGTCCTAATTACGAGGTACACTTTGGCGTCTCAATCACTAACTATACCGTGTCAAAGTTTACCTATTTAGGTAATTTATTGATAGATTGTATGGGAAAGCTAAAGAAAATTAATTTAAAAGAAAATTAAATTTATACATATTTCGATGCAATTTTGAGAGAGTATTGTACATATTTACGAAGATAATCTAATTAAGCTTTAAATTATTTGTTTATTATGGAAAAATCTTTTCTTTTTTAACACTCGGAATTAGGAAACGTGTTTTTTGTTACAAAACTCAATTCCGTGGTATTACCTCGGAATAAGGTTCTATGAGCCCCTAATTATGTGGTATGGATAGAAATACTACCTCGGAATAAGGTTCTATGAGCCTCTAATTACGTGGTATGTATAGAAATAAAATACAGGATGCTCACAATATTTCAGTATGGTTTCAGTTACACCAAGTATCATTCGCGTTCAGTCACGCAAACATTCATATTCTAAAACGTTTATCTTATTATTGCTCGTGCTGATTCATTCACTGACTCACTCATTGATCACCCCTCCTGTAAAATTTTGTATAAAAAATTTTTTTTCACTAATGATTCCGTATAGAAGACAAAAATTCATTCGGAACAAAAATATGGAGAGAGCTGATGATTGAGGATTTCGGAGACGGGTGAAGAGCACGCTTAAGGTATTGGGTATTGAAGATAGGAGGGGGGTGCTTGAGCAAATGTCATTCAAAACGTCATCCAATTGGCAGTGAGCTGAAAAAAATTCAAAATGGCGAAAAAAAGATGGCCGCCATACAAATTTCGTCGGTGTCCACCTCGGAGGGTAAAAAAATGGAAGAGTGATTTCCTAGCAACAGATGATCAGGATCCAAAGGTCTATTCGATGAATAGAAAAAAAACCAAAATGGTGGAATTTATTTTTCCATAGAAAATGTATGGCGAATATTGAAGAGACTACAAGTTGTAAACTATGCAAGGCTTTGATGTGGTTTTTTGGACAAATCTCAAAAAAAATATGGGAAGATATTATGATGATTGAGGGTTCTGAAGATGGTTGAGGAGCCCGGGCAGGGTATTGTAGATAGGTGGGAGGTGCTCAAGCAAAAATTACTCGAAACCTCATCCAGTTGGCACTGAAGTGAAAAAAACCCCAAAATGGCAGATTCAAAATGGCGGCTATACTAATTTCGTCGATGTCTCACTAAGTATAAAAGATGGAAGAGTATTTTCTGGCCAAAATATGATCAAGACCTAAAGATCTACTAAATGGATAGAAAATAAATCAAGATGTCAGAATTTATTTTTCCGTACAAATTGTTTTTTTCATTGATGGTTTCGTATAGAAGAAAAAAAATCATGCGAAGGAAAAATATTGAGACAGCTGATGATTGAGGATTTAGGAAATGGATGAGGAGCACGGCCAGTGCACCTATTGAAGATTGGTGGGTGGTGCTCAAACAAATATCACTCGAAACATCATCCGATTGGCAGTGAGCTAAAAAAACGATTGTACAAAATAATGTAAAATTAGTTTTTTTTTTTAAGAAATCTCATCCTTACAAATTATTCGGAGCAAAAATACGGAGAGTGATGATGATCGAAGGTTTGAAAGATGGGTGGGGGCACAGCCAGGGGCACATTCTAGATAGGTAGGAGGATATATATATACAGTAGTACAATATTATAGAGTAGTAATACAGAGTACAATATTATACTGCCTGCCCTCCGGTCACCCGTGGACTCCACGAGACGGGATGACAGGCCCTTAAAAAAGGACCTAGCATCCTCGCCCTACGAACCCATGGTCTCCTCCCCAAAAGGCACAAATATGAAATTATCCTACTAATATTATAAATGTGAAAGTGTGGATGTTTGGATGTTTGGATGTTTGGATGTTTAGATGTTTGTATGTTTGGATGTTTGTTACTCAATCACGCCGCAACTACTGAACCGATTTGGCTGAAATTTTGAATGGAGATAGCTTATGCCCTGACTTAAAACATAGGCTACTTTTTATCCCGGAAAAGTATTCCTGTGGGACTAAAATAGATATAATCTTCCAAAAACGCCATAGAGGGCGCTGACTGTTCTTGGGTAAATCACGCTCACATAACACATTATTGCAATAGTTTGCTGTGTTGCATGCATTGGCAACACATAGGCTACTTTTTATCCTGGAAAAAATGCACAGTTCCCATGGGATTTTGAAAAACCCGAAGTCTATATCTACAGCTATAGGTAGATTATTATAGCGAACTTCCTTGATAGAAAGTACCTATAAAGGTTGGAAAAGAGAGCGGGAACGGGAACCGGGAATCAACGATTCCCTCGGGATTTGTTCAAAACCGAAATTCACGCAAGCGAAGCTGCTGGCAGAAGCTATCACACATAATCACAATACCAATTCTACTAATCCTACTATACTTAATGTTATAAATGTGAAAGTGTGGATGTTTGGATGTTTAGATGTTTGGATGTTTGTCACTCAATCACGTCGCAACTACTGAAGTGATTTGGCTGAAATTTAGAATGGAGATAGCTTATGCCCTGACTTAAAACATATGGTACTTTTTATCCCGGAAAAGTATTCCTGTGGGACTAAAATAGATATAGACTTCCAAAAACGCGATAGATGGCGTTGACTGTTCTTAGGTAAATCACGCTCACATAGCACATTATTACAATAGTTGCAGGCATCTGTATGCGTATGCACTTTTTATCCTGGAAAAATCCACAGTTCCCACGGGATTTTGATAAAAACGAAATATATATCTACAGGAAAAATCCACAGTTCCCACGGGATTTTGATAAAAACGAAATATATATCTACAGCTATAGGTAGATTACTATAGCAAACTTCCTTGAAAGTAGGTATAAAGTTTGGAAAAGGGGGCGGGAACGGGAGCCGGAAATCCACGATTCCCTTGGGATTTGTGAAAAACCGAAATTCACGCGGGCGAAGCCGCGGGCAGTTTAGTCTAGTTTTCTATATTTTCATATTTGCGCCTCTTGGCCCTTTCCGCCTTAGTGGCTGCTGCTCCGGCCGCCACGGAGGTCACCTGTATGTGAGACAGTGCCAGTGTATCCACACACGTGGCATCCCATCCAAGCTACCTCCTTTGCTTCCATGGAACAAGAGTCACACCGTCATACCTAAACCTGTCATGTTATCAAATCTAAGATTTTTGTCGAACAGCTGATTGCTAACCTAGTGAGTACAGAGGCCTTATGCCGACTTTGTACATTGGGGAAACGATGATAGAAATTCGAGTATCGAAACACATTGACTAACATGACTTGAGAGTGAAATGCAACTAAACTGGCTGGTTTTAAGGTTTGAGTCCGCCAATATATTCAGCCATTCGTCTACGCTCCAAGCAGAAATTTTTAAAATAAATATTCGAAGTACCCTACTACATTATGACTTTATAATCTTATTTGATTGTAAGAGCATTAGGGTTAATTTTGCTCTGATATTATAGTTTTTCGATATTCAAATCTAGTACCGTTTTCGAAGTGTGCAAGCTCGAACTAACCATACAGGTCGTTAACTTACATTCTTACGCACCGCCTTGAATTTATTGAGGTTCGCGGTAATGTCAAAGGAAGTAAAGGCCACGCGACTTCAAGACCACTATTTGACTCCTATTAAGTTTTGATCATCTTTTGCTAAAAAAACTACTCTTCCATCTTTTATACTTAGTGAGATAATCACCGACGAAATTTGTATGGCCGCCATCTTGTATCCACCATTTTGGGTTTTTCTTCAGCTCAGTGCCAATGGGATGAGGTTTTGAGTAATTTTTGTTTGAGCACCTCCCACCTATCTACAATACCCTGCCCGGGCTGCTCAACCGTCTTCCAAACCCTCAATCATCATGTCTTCCCATATTTTTCTTTGAGAGTTCTCCAAAGAACCGCATCAAAGGCCTGCATTGTTCACAACTTCTCTCTCTCAATATTCGCCATACATTTTCTATGGAAAAATAAATTCCGCCACTTTGATTTTTTTTTTCTATTTATCGAATAAACCATCGGATCTTGATCATCTTTTGCCAAGAAACCACTCTTCTATCTTTTATATCTTCCGAGATGGAGACCGACGAAATTTGTATGGCGGCCATCTTATTTTCGCCATTTTGACTTTTTTTTCAGCTCACTACCAATTGGATGACGTTTCGAGTGACATTTGCTCGAGCACCCACCTATCTTCAATACCTTAAGCGTGCCCATCGCTCGTCTCTGAAATCCTCAATCATCAGCTCTCTCCATATTTTTGTTCTGAATGAATTTTTATCATCTATACGAAACCATTTGTGAAAAAAATAATTTTCATACAAAATTTTACAGGAGAGGTGATCAATCAGTCAGTCAGTCAGTGAGCGAATGAATCAGCACGAGCAGCTATATATATATATTAACTAGTAGGGCGCTTGGCTGCGCGGCCCGCTAAAGCGGACCGCGAGGATTTCAGTATTATTTTTGTTTTAGCAGCCTCCACCTTCTTCTATCATTTTCAGCATCTTTAACCCTGGCCGTGCTCCTCATCCATCTTCCAATCCCTCGATCATCATCACTCTCCAAATTTTTTTCTCCGAATCATTTGCCAGAAGGAGAGTTCTTCCATAAAAACAAATTTTGAAAAGGAACCGTATTAAAGTCTTGTATAGTTTCCCAACTTATAGTCTCTTCAATATTCGCCAATATATATTTTGTGTGAAAAAATAAATTCCGCCATCTTGATTTTTTTTCTGTTCGTCAAGTATACCTTCAGGTTTTGATAATCTTTTGTTAAGAAACCACTCTTCCGTCTTGTATACTTGATGAGATAGACACCGACGAAATTTGTATAGCCGCCATCTTGAATCCGCCATTTTGGGTTTTTTTTAGCTCAGTGCCAATTGGATGAGTTTTTGAGTAATTTTTGTTTGAGCACCTCCCACCTATCTACAATACCCTGCCCGGGCTCCTCAACCATCTTCCAAACCCTCAATCATCATGTCTTCCCATATTTTTCTTAGTGCATAGTTTAAAACTTGCAGTCTCTTCAATATTCGCCATACATTTTCTATGAAAAAATAAATTCCGCCATTTTGAATTTTTTTTTTCTATTCATCAAGTAGACCTTCCGATTTTGATCATCTTTCGCGAAGAAACCACTCTTCCATCTTTTATACCCTCCGAGATAGACACCGACGAAATTTGTATGGCGGCCATCTTTTTTGCGCCATTTTGAATTTTTTTTCAGCTCCCTGCCAATTGGATGACGTTTCGAGTGACATTTGCTCGAGCACCCCCCACCTATCTTCAATACCTTAAGCGTGCCATTCGCTCGTCTCTGAAATCCTCAATCATCAGCTCTCTCCGTATTTTTCCTCTGAATGAATTTTTGTCCTCTATACGAAACTGTTAGTGAAAAAAAAATTTTTCATACAAAATTTTACAGGAGGGGTGATCAATCAGTGAGTCAGTGACCCAATCAGCACGAGCAGCTATATATATATGAATAATATACATATATTAATATTTTACACAAACATAATTAAACAATTACATACGTATCGAATTGATTTTGAAATCTATTAATAAATACAGTTCATTTTTGAACACCATGTAGAATTCATTCTACTCGTTTCCCTTTGAATTTTGTACCCTCGGAATTAGGAGCCATTTGCCTCGGAATTAGGATTTTTACCTCGGAATTGGAGCATTCGGACTTTCTTCATATTTAATTTAATTTTACATTTAAATCAAGTTGTAATTGTTGTCCTTTTAGGATATTTCAAGAGTTAAATAAATAACGCTTCTGATAAAAATAGCCAGTTCTTCAGAAAGGTGTAGTAAATGCTTAATTTTTGACGTTCTTTCGAGTTTTTATGAAAATACCACGGAATAAGGGGACTTTACCTTACTTAGTTGAAGTTACTTACTTATCATGATTTTTTTTTCATTTGTATAGATAGGTATACACCTTTGTACCGGTAAAATACGTTTTTCCAATGTGCCTTTAAACTGCAAAGCTTTAATTATTTCTGAATAAAATGACTGTGACCTTCAGATAGACGGACTTGACGAAACTAATAAGGGTTCGTTGTTTTACTACTGAATCCTAAAAAGTGGGTTATGTTTATACAAGTAGGTACCTAATGGTTTTTGTTAAGTAGGTAGATAGGCGCAGATATAAAAATTTGTCTCATAAATAAATAAATAAATAGATTTTCCTCAATTACCTAATCCCAAATCAAAATTAATTAATACCTAAATAAGTATTTTAAAAAATATTATAATTATGACGCATAAAAGGATTTTCTATTTAAAAGGATCGTGTAGGTATTTAAAAAAATGCTGTCGGTTTCATAGCGCTCCGTATTGTGCGATAGAGAGAGTTGCAAGTCCTGAGATAATTACCTACATTTCGTTATTGAAATATTGTTTCGGGCGATAACGTTTTTACCACCGTAAACCTTTACGAAATAAGACGATTTTGGTCTCATTTGATTCAGTACACCTTCATGTGTACGTTTTTAGTTTTTAGTAATTCAGTTTAATTTAATTAAAATAAATAAAAACGCTGGAGGAAGTTGTTACGTCAAAAATAGAGATATTTAGATGCTAATAACATACATCGTACAATAATTCTTTAAAATAACAAGTATAAATTAAAAATTTAAAAATCCCCGACATTCGCCATTTTGCAGTGGCGGCATAGTGCTATTCTACTAGTCAAGCCCTTTCGTTTGATACCCATATTGAGGGAGTTGTGAAATAATATGTAATCCGCCATTTTGTGGCGGTGGCTATGTTCGACCAATTTTCATCAAACATAGCTAACAGCACTCTCACACACACACACACACACACACGCACACGCACACGCACACGCACACGCACACGCACACGCACACGCACACGCACACGCACACGCACACGCACACGCACACGCACACGCACACGCACACGCACACGCACACGCACACGCACACGCACACGCACACGCACACGCACACGCACACGCACACGCACACGCACACGCACACGCACACGCACACGCACACGCACACGCACACGCACACGCACACGCACACGCACACGCACACGCACACGCACACGCACACGCACACGCACACGCACACGCACACGCACACGCACACGCACACGCACACACACACACGCACACACACACACACGCACACACACACACACACACACACACACACACACACACACGCACACACACACAGACACACACAGACACGTCAAACTTATAACACCCCGTCGTTTTTGCGTCGGGGTTTAAAAACGTACGGACCTAGTTTTTCACTATATCTACAACATTTCCAAAAATCATAAATTTGTAGGTTCACGATCCTCTTAAATGCGGCAACTTTATTTAAATGCAAAAAATAATATGCGAAAAATATACATAATCCAAACACGTTGCATACAATTAAAGATAAAAGCAATAATGTGTCCTTTTTATATGCCTCACCTAAAATATTTTAAGTTATAAAATTTATAGTCCATGAGAAGAGGAGGTCCATTTTGTTTCTCATATTGAACACATGATTAAAAAAATATATGTTTAACAGATAATGATTAGTTATTTTCAGGCACTATTTTATCATAACTTATTATCATTTTTCATACAAACTGTATATAATTTTGAAAATTCAAGGCAATACTGTAAGTAATTTTGTAAAAGAGCCAAGTTTTTGTTGGCTCTTTCCGGTAGAGTGTAAAGGGTAGTCCGAACTAGTGAAGCGATAGAATCATTTAACTATTCAAAAGCAGATTGTGAAAGTTAGTTAGGTAGTTGGATGTAAGTACTTCAATATTTAAAAAAATCGGTAAATAATTTTTTCTACGGAAATTATAATTTCAACATTTAATAACAACGACATTCTAGACAAGCGTCTAACTAAATTATTATTTATCTCAGACGTAATTTTATCTTTTTTATCTGTATTTACTTATTCATAAATAAATAAAATATTTATTCAGCCAGAAATCATGCAACGTTGACAGGGAAATCATTATTGTCACAAATCAAGATTACGAAAACAAATAAAACGCATGTATATAATAATAATTATCTCACTATCTTTATATCAGACAACCCAGACGTGAAATAATACATACTTTATGTAACACACCTGTCTCCAAAATGGTGCATGTGTTGATTGAACTTCACTGTAAGCCTTGTGCTTTGGGATTTCCTTCGCGCTTCCATTCTCGTGATCGTTCACGCTTATTTTCTCTAGCTCAGGCGCGGTGGCAAGGTCCATCGCGTCTCGGATCTTTGGTGGCACTGTGTCGCCAGTCCGACTCCGAAACAAGGGCTTTACGCCACGCCGATCACTATGTTTGATGCCACATTATCTTATCAGTGCCGCATAAATACGCGTATTCACTCATTTGCCGTCATCACTACACACTCACAGTCAGCTGTCAATGCCAAGTGTATGAGAATGCTAATTTAACTAAAAACATTAGTGACCTTTGAGTCGAATAAGGTTTTGAATAGGTACCAAGGTTTTGTTTTGTTGGATTAAAGTCCAGTGAAAAGGTTAGGTATTAATTAACTCAAAAGAAAAACGATATAGGTAGGTACCTAAACGGGTAGCTCTGACCTTTTAGCCGGTCACTATACGACTACATAACCCAAAGATTCAGGTAAGTATTGCTTCATTTCATACGGGTTTTATTTCACATTTATTTCGATTCACATCCACAGATGAAAATTATACTTACTTTATCACTCTTATTGTGAAAGTTGCAAGATTTCACTGATCTCTATAAGCCACTCTTTGTTTTATCTTCAGGTAGGTATACAACGTTTTATCATATTTTTATGACAAAATCAATAGTTATACAGTATATTTCTCCTTTGTATTTATTTATTTATATTTTTCTTTAAAAATTAAAAACTTAAATGTAACATACGACACATTCGTACCGCGAACTTACAATGAAACCGTGACACAAATAATAAAAACCAAGCTTTAGAACGTCAACGCGCCACGCTCACGCGTTCTTCCGAGATGTTTTCTGCGATCGCGTCAGCTAAGGAAAACTAAATTATAAATGCCTTATGATCAGCGGATTACTAATTTGCATTTAAAAACAAGACTTGTTTTGATATTGATAATCTTTTTAAACGTGGCGCCCATAGACATATATTATTATCAAAGGTCTTGTGGGAAAGGAAAGCGCGTGCCAAACTTGTGTACAGTTGTACACAAGTTTCTAAAATCACACTCAGTAAGCGAAATTTCGTGTTTTAGTGCACAAAAATAATCATGAAAGTGCCATTTTAATCTTTAAACAGAGAAATCTATACTAATAAATAAAATTGAAGTGTCTGTCTGTAATATCGAAATAACTACCTCATATTAAGCTCATATGGTTATTTGAACGATACTATAACCGAATCACACGTTTTTAAAATTTTTGTCTGTCTGTCTGTCTGTCTGTCTGTCTGTCTGTTTGAACGGGCTAATCTTTGGAACGGCTGAACCGATTTTGACGGGACTTTCACATACAAGTAGAGAATTAACCAGGGAGTAACATAGGCTACTTTTTTAACCGACTTTCAAAAAAGGAGGAGTTGTGTTTTTCTACCTATGTACACCGATATCTCCGAGATTTCTGAACCGATTTGCGTAATTTTTTTTTTAATCGATAGAGAAACATTGTCCTACAAAAAATTTGGATTCCAACTCCTCAATCCTGATGCTGTAGGGGATCTGATCCCCAACACTAATGGGATTTAGGCACTGTCGGTTATTTAAATTGATATTGGGGATACCAATTAAAGACTTTATTGTTGAATAACCTCGAGTAGGTACATGTCCAACTCCTCAACCCTGATGCTGTAAGGAATTGCATTCGGAAATCGTAAAGATCCCACGGAATTTTTCCGTTTTGTGGACGGGTTACTACTTACTACAGATAGGCTACTTTTTGTTCTGGAAAATCAAAGTTCCCACGAGATTTTTACAAACCACACGGGCGAAGCCGTGGGCATCATCTATTCAGAAATAAATCGCAAAACAGGAAGTATTTCCTATCACACGTAAGTGTTTGTTTTGGCACGCATGAATTCTTAGTAAACAGTGGTGATTGCTGATCTACCTTATATAATTATTATGTCTGTGACTGCACCGAAACTCGTCCGGGCCTTGTTTTTCGAACGGTTATCTACCTACCTATCCACTTGTTTGCTTTGAAATATCTGCTGTGAACGAACTCAGTTTTCCCTTCAAATAATTATACTTACTTTCACAAGTTATTTTTATGCACCTGAAATGTTATCTACTTATCCATGCATAATTATTTAGGTTTGCATTAAACCATTATTAAACATGCTATTTTAAGAAACACATACCTACTTAATTTGCATATAATTAAAAAAACTTGTTTTCAATACCAACTAAAATTAGGTATATTTAGCAGGGAACCGTTATTGGTATATATTACAATTATTTTATTTAAAGATCTAAAGAAAATTTAACACAGTAGATAGACATCTACTTACGTATAATAGGACAACCTCTACGGCGTAGGGTTTATCGCTGTATAATCAAAAAACTTGTTCTCATACCAACTAAGGTTATTTAAGGTTATAGACAGGGGACCGTTATTTGTGTAGTAATATGATTTTTTAGGGTTCCGTACCCAAAGGGTAAAAACGGAGCCCTATTAATGTCACTCGGCTGTCTGTCTGTCTGTCTGTCTGTCCGTCTGTCCGCCGGTCACAGGTCTCTAGCTCGCAGACGAAATGAGTTACAAACCTGAAATTTTGATATTTGGTGTAAAACGTTGACCCAAAATCAAATATTGAATTAAAAATTGAATTAAATTATTTTTCAGGGGGGCTCCTATGCATGAGAAAGGAGCCGGAAAAAAAAATTTTTCTTACCCTAGCTTGTGGGGTATCATTGTTTAGAGCTCATTGAGTAGAGTACGAATATATATTTTTATAATTTTTTGCTTAAAAAGTAAGGAAATGGGGGGTCATCAAAATTGTCAGTTTTAGACCATTTTTGTGACGGGGGCTATCTAAAAAACTAAACTAGTTAGGAATATGATATTTCGGTATATTATGTACTATATGCTCTATTTGTACAACAAATACTGAAAACAACGATTCATAAAATAGTTTATAAGCTGTGACCAAAACAAACGAACTTATTTTGCGTTTTTCTTTCACGGTTTCTTGCGATGTCTAACTCGGAAATTAAATATTTCTTAGACCCAAAATATTATATTGTTCATAATTATGTACGGAACCCTGAAAGAGCGAGGCCCGACTCGCACTTGGCTGATTTTATTTTTATTTCAAACATCTAGAGAAAGTTTGGCGTAATAAATAGGTACCTATAGAAGGACAACATCTATAGTGTAGGGGTCTTCGCTGCGGCTTTTATGGAATTTCCTGCGTTTGATTCCCGGCTCAGTCAAGTTGATCTATACCAATTTAGAAATTGCCTTAGGTCTGATCTGGTAATAATGAGGCTTAGGTGAGATCGCTTTCGGCTGTGGTAACTAACACCCTTTTTTTTTTTTTTTTTTTTTCGTGGTGGAAACCTTTTATAGGTACCCCCGTTCTTTGGGCAGAACGGGGGTTATGTGGGACTCCCCCTGTGGGTATACCCTAACTAAAACCACCATGGCTGTTCCCTCTCGCTGACTGTGCTGGACGCCTGGGGAACCCGTTGTATACGTCCCAGGCGGTGGTAACTAACACCCTAGCGACAAAGCCGTACCGCCAAACAATACCTTAAAGCATTCCTATACGATGGATACAAATACTATACTGCATATTATAAATACTACTCTCATCATCTCTCAAAAATAGATCTCATCTCTCACAGCTATAAAATGACTAACTTTCATTACTAATAATATAAGGCCTAGGCCGCACTGCGAAATTTATTCGCGCGAATTTTATTCGCGCGGTTTATATTCCGCATTTTAATATTTTTTTTTTGCGAATTTTACATTTTTTGCTTCAAATTTACAAATTTTTTGCTTCATACATTCGCACGAATAAATTTCGCAGTGCGGCCTAGGCCTAACTGTTTATATTACTCGTAAATCGTAATACTTAGGCAAACATAATAAATATCTCAGCGTATCTCTGTAATTCTTGATAGAGTCACTGAATAAATAACAATATAAGCCAACTAACTAGTAAAGCTTCGCGGAATAACTGTTAAACAGCCATTAATGTAAAAAATTGGTTACTTATCACACTAATATTATAAAGGCGAAAGTTTGTGTGTGTGTGTGTATGTTTGTTACTCTTTAACGTCGCAACTACTGAACCGATTTGGATGAAATTTTGAATGGAGATAGATTATTCCCTGACTTAACACATAGGTACTTTTTATCTTGGAAAAATCCATAGTTCCCACGGAATTTTGAAATATATAGCTACAGCTATAGGTAGATTACTATAGCAAACTTCCTTGAAAGTAGGTATAAAGGTTGGAAAAGAGAGCGGAAACGGGAACCGGATGGAATCCACGATTCCATCGGGATTTCTGAAAAATCGAAATTAACGCAGGCTAAGCCGCGGGCAGAAGCTAGTTAGTTATAACTTTGGCTAAGGTATACGTAGCTACGATCACTAATAACAGAAGGCGACGCGATGCGCTAAATAAAGTATTTAGCGGTATGTGGCCTAATAAGCAATTAAAGATGCCGCACGGGGTGTACAGGCACAAGGGGTTGTGGCGTTTTATACCTACTCATATTTTTTTATTAAAATTCTGTTTCCTTTTTATATTTTTTTATATTCGTATTTTATTACAATATAACCATAAACATAAAATAATTAAGGATCTTTAAAGCTTTATAAAAAAAATATTCTGTTAGATTTTATAATTTAATCTTTCACGAGTGTTAAATATACATATTTGATATACTTTAAAAACCGCTACCGTTATGCTTTGTGTCTTCCCAGGCCTTTATTCATATTTATTTAGTTTGATCATGGCGAGACAATGAGAACGAGATCTGACTAAAATCATGATTATAATAATAATTAGGTAATCTACGTTTATATGTATTGTTATACATTATGCCTGTTACAGTGAAATATTTGATAATTCAAAATAGCTTATGTTGGATCCTTGCACAATGAATTGGTGGGTAGTCTAATAATTGATTTACAAAAAAATGAAACCTTACAGTAACCGTGAAAATTTACGGTTACGGTACGGTTACGTGCCGTATATAAACTGTATCAAGCTTCTTACGACCCCGACGATCAAATAACTACCGACAATGCACCCTATCTGTTAAAGCAACACAATCACACAACCGATGCACAGCGTCTTCGCCGGCGAAGACGAGGTCCCCGATTTCTGACGTCACCCGGACGTGGGCCCTTACCACGGTCTCGGGGGCGCTCGGAATAGTCTAGTCCAACGAACCCACTCGCCCCAACGTCAACCTAAGCCGTGGTCCGAGCCTCACAGGAGGCGCCCTTAGGAAGACGTTGCCGCCCTCCGATATTCATCGAGCCCTAGGGCTCACTACTACCCCCTGGCAGAGCTTTGCGCTCTCCGACAAACCCCGGTGACGCTGTAGCGGCCAATAGGGCCATGCAGCATACTCAATCCGAAAATAGAGAGTCTATTGTGCTCCATACAACACTGATGACCGTGATCGTATTTTTTCACGGCGTGTCACGGTGTGAACAAGAGGCCTAACGGCCATACCGTGGAGTTTTTCCACGTGAAACGTTTTCAGATGCACCTTTGTCGTCGTCCAATATCTGAACTTTTCCTGACGTTCCCTCGAATATGGTTGAGCGAAGCAATGGCTGGATCATGCGTCATGCTCGTGAACGGGTGCCACCGTCGGAAATGGGGCTACTTTTGTCTGCCCATCTTCACATGTGTAGAATTGTAAGCATATTATAAAAAAAGCATATTATATACAATTGAAGATTATATAAATGATAAAAAAGCATGGATTTAATTTGTTCCAGCAATGCACGAGACAACATTTCAATCATGTACATAAATTGTTGTATTGTTATTTTAAAAAAAAAGAGCAACCGCCGAGTTTCTTACTGGTTCTTCTCGGTTGGAACGGCATTCCGAACCAGTGGTAGATTCAATTGACGATTCAAAAGTACTTGTAAAAGTTTATTTGAATAAAAAACTTTTCTATTCTATTCTATTCTATTCTATTCTATTCTATTCTATTCTATTCTATTCTATTCTATTCTATTCTATTCTATTCTATTCTATTCTATTCTATTCTATTCTATTCTATTCTATTCTATTCTATTCTATTCTATTCTATTCTATTCTATTCTATTCTATTCTATTCTATTCTATTCTATTCTATTCTATTCTATTCTATTCTATTCTATTCTATTCTATTCTATTCTATTCTATTCTATTCTATTCTATTCTATTCTATTCTATTCTATTCTATTCTATTCTATTCTATTCTATTCTATTCTATTCTATTCTATTCTATTCTATTCTATTCTATTCTATTCTATTCTATTCTATTCTATTCTATTCTATTCTATTCTATTCTATTCTATTCTATTCTATTCTATTCTATTCTATTCTATTCTATTCTATTCTATTCTATTCTATTCTATTCTATTCTATTCTATTCTATTCTATTCTATTCTATTCTATTCTATTCTATTCTATTCTATTCTATTCTATTCTATTCTATTCTATTCTATTCTATTCTATTCTATTCTATTCTATTCTATTCTATTCTATTCTATTCTATTCTATTCTATTCTATTCTATTCTATTCTATTCTATTCTATTCTATTCTATTCTATTCTATTCTATTCTATTCTATTCTATTCTATTCTATTCTATTCTATTCTATTCTATTCTATTCTATTCTATTCTATTCTATTCTATTCTATTCTATTCTATTCTATTCTATTCTATTCTATTCTATTCTATTCTATTCTATTCTATTCTATTCTATTCTATTCTATTCTATTCTATTCTATTCTATTCTATTCTATTCTATTCTATTCTATTCTATTCTATTCTATTCTATTCTATTCTATTCTATTCTATTCTATTCTATTCCGGTGGCATCTAGAGTAAATTAAAAAAAAAATATATAAAAATATTTATCAATTTCTTTCATTAGTTCATTACTATAATTTATTCATGACATTATAAAATATAGCCTCCAATTAGACATAAATATAAACAAGATAAAAACACTTTCTCTACTATTTAGCACCAGCAAAGTAGCTTCGTCACATTTCAATATTCTTAGCCCTCATACGCATTAGCGGTCAACCGCGTACGCGGCTGACCGCGCGGCTAGCGTCTTCATAGAATTTCGTCGCGTAAGTGCGTACAAAATGAGCGGTTGCATATAAAAATAATATAAAAGCGGCTAGCCGCGTACGCGGTTGACCGCTAATGCGTATGAGGGCTTATACCTAGGGTAAATCTTTTGATTACAGATTTTACATTATTTTCTTTCATATTTTTGAGTAGTTTTGAATTAATACTGCCATAATAGGTATGTATTTTGTATAATTAGGTACAGCTAGTTGGCGCATCACATCGCTGCAAGTATTAATTCATGTTCTTACTTTCTGAAAATAAACCGGTCAAGTGCGAGTCAGACTCGCGCACCGAGGGTTCCGTACTCCAGAAGTATAAGTACAATCTGTTTTTTTTTTCATTAGATAGTCTTAAAAGGTAAGGTGCTAATTAAGCTAGGCCTCTAAATTGTATGAGCGCTCATACAACTCAGAGGTCTATCTTAATTGGCTCAACTATGTATGTATGGGGACACCCTTTCATTTCCAGCTTTTTTAGTTTTTGGAATTTTGCCTTTATTTGTGCTGTAAGACCTGACTTTTTGCCAAATTTCGTAATTCTAGGTCAACTGTAACTACCATTTAGTTTTTCGATCCAAAACCTATAGGGTAGGTAACCTTACTTCCGGTTGACCTAGATTTGTCAATTTTGGTTAAAAGCAAGGTCTTACAGATCAAGTAAAGGAAAAATTCCGAAAAATAAAAAAGTTGAAAATTAAGGTAAATTACACCTAACAGGGACTATTAGACTTTAGTATCTGGTATAAATTTCAATTTGCTAGGTCTACCCGTTCCTGAGAAAATCAGTGGTGGCACACGGACAGACGGACAGACGGACAAGAAAGTGATCTTATAAGGGTTCCTTTTTTACCTTTTTAGGTACGGAACCCTAAAAATGGCATTACTTTTAAAAGCACCCTAAGAAAAGCAATGCTTAGGTAAAACGATAAGAAAAGGAGCAGTAGACAACACTACCGATTGCATACCCTGGCTTCAAACCTTGTGCACGCCACTGGTTGCTCCATGTCTGCATTAAAGAAAGACAAACAAACTCTTTTCGCAATTAGTCGTAATTTACACATTTTAATTTTCTGGTTCTATGAATTAGATGTAGGTACCTACCTACCTTGGCATGGCTACATTTTGCCAAGGGCAGAGGCTTTGTAGTATAGATATAGATACTCTATGGATTGCAATATAATTGTACCAACTGCCTAGAGCTAGATACTGTTTCTACATACCTAAGTACATGGTAGACTTTTAAAAACAGGAAACTATTCGTCTAAAAATAAAAGAACATAAAGACAATATTCGTATTTTGATAACATTATAATAATTTTCCTACGCGCGACAGCACATAGGATATATACAAATATATTTCAAAAGCAGGTAGATATTATAAACCTTACATACATAATATTATTTGCATTTTTAAGCTATTTACATTATCTTTGAAGTAGGCTCTTAGTCGTACTTACAATAATTTCCATACTTGTAAAGCTGCTAAAGGTGACTCACAAGCTAGGTATAGTCTGTTCGTTTTCTTAAGGACGCCTTTTGTGTTTTGCCGCCTTCGCCGCGCGGTATTTTGCCAAAGACACCGCCGTGACTTCAAAGCATGCCGCGCGGAGGTACAGGCACAAGGGGTTTTGGCGTTTTATACCTACTCATATTTTTTCATTAAAATTCTCTTTCCTTTTTATATTTTTTTATATTCGTATTTTATTACAATATAACCATAAACATAAAATATAATATTCTCATGAACACGGGTCTTCTCTCAAAATGAGAAGGATTTTAACCATAGTCTACCACGCTGGCCAAGTGCGGATTGGCGGACTATTCGGAGATTATGTTAGAATAGAAAAAAAATTACAAACAGAAAAAAAGTTATAAAAATAAAAGCAGAATACTAAGAGCACCTGCGCCTGTACCGACACTAAGTTACCGAACGAACTATACATTATAGTAGGTGCGGTGCACTACCACTTTTATAAGTTACAACTCTGTACCTGCGCAAATATGATTTTAAGGTTCTGTACCTCCAAAGGTAAAAAAAGGAACCCTTATAAGATCACTTTCTTGTCCGTCTGTCCGTCTGTCCGTGTGTCACCACCGATTTTCTCGGGAACTGGTGGACCTAGCAAGTTGAAAATACCAGATACTAGGGTCTATGGTCCCTATTAGGTGTATAAAAATTAAGGTCCTGAGTCCACACAATAAAAAGATATGGGCAAATTTAGATTTTCACGAAAACTTGAAGGTACCAAAATTTACCCTAATTTTCAACTTTTTTTATTTTTCGGAATTTTTCCTTTACTTGATCTGTAAGACCTTGCTTTTAACCAAAATTGACAAATCTAGATCAACCGGAAGTACCCTATAGGTTTTGGATCGAAAACCTAAATGGTAGTTCCAGTTGACCAAGAATTACAAAATTTTGCAAAAATCCAGGTCTTACAGCACAAATAAAGGAACAATTCCAAAAACAAAAAAAAAGTTTAAAATTAAAGGGTGTCCCCATACATACATAGTTGAGCCAATTAAGATAGACCTCTGAGTTGTATGAGCGCTCATACAATTTAGAGGCCTACCTTAACTGGCACATTACCTTTTAAGACAAACTAATGAAAACAGATTATACTTATGTATACTTCTGGAGTACGGAACCCTCGGCCTCAGTGCGCAAGTCTGACTCGCACTTGGCCGGTTTTATTTGATAGGTGCGAAAATATTTAAGACAATTATAAAATATCTACCACCATAACGCGTAAAATATTATCTTCATGCGCTATTGATTTTTGCGTTCGCATTATATGGTGGTCATCGTTTTTAGTCTGCGCTAAAAAATTTCATTTCAATTCAGGTAACTTATAAACGTGGTGTTACATTTATCGATATCGACAATCGACAATATTTGCATGTCAACTACGAGAAAAGATAAACGGCTTTATTATTATCTCTGTGGAAACTCGATCTAGACATTCAAGATCTTATCTAGGTGTCTCCTTTAAGCCTATTTAAATAAAAAAAATCTTCGTAATTTATTTCAAAATCATCATTTAAATTCTGTACACGCATAAATCAGCAATATTGCCCATACTCATACGCATACGTAAAATGCCATATCTATCTCTGGCGATAGAAATCCTATTTGATATTCAAGGTTAAAATTTTGACGGGTCCATTAGACGACAGGTTCTGCGGAGAGTATACTTGTTCCTAGGTTTTCTAATCCTAATTTCTAATCCTAATCCTAATTCTGTTAATCATGAGTGATGATGAATGACTGATGCCTGATGGAGCACACAATGTAGGTATCACATTGTTGTTATGCAAAAATCAATATTATAGGGTTTTCTTTTTTGTAACACTTATTCTTTTTCTTTCATGACGTGATAAGGATAACGTCTTATAAATCGATGAACGCCAGATGCTCGCGCGAAAAAGCATGACTCATTGTCACGTTCCGCCTGAGCTGAGCGTGCAAGCGAGAGCGCGGATCAAGCGATAGAGAGGCACGATCGGCCTAAGCATTCGGACGCATCTATTTCTCTTTGTTCTCTTATGACGTTATCACGTAAAATTAATTATCGTCCGTAAACCGACTTTACAGGCGACCAATGTTTTTGATACTGTGGTCTTTCTCGTGTGAGAAGCCCGGGTTCCATTCCCGGCAGGGGCTGTTTGGGAATTTGTCTCTTATATGGCGGGAGGCTTCTGAGAATGTATGAGGTACCTACCTACCTAATAATGATAATTATTTACAACTTAAAACGAAGATTACATTACTCACATTTCTTGTTGATTATAGGCATTATAAATTAGTATACTTCCTAGGAATTCTAGAATGACTTTATATCATAAAAGCGCACGTTTACTTACCTATACATTTCCGATAACATTATGTAGGTATAACAGATTTACCTGATTCTTGCAAGGATAGAATCGAAAGCAGACATTTAGTATTAGCCATTTATATTGCGACAGAAAGACAAAAATAAAAAAGGATTGCAATTTGCAACGAAAATGTCCCGAGCGAGGTTGTCTACCCGATATTTTAGTAGCCCTGCGTTCTTTGACCTTTATTAAAAAAACAAATCTCGTTCGCATAAACTCTACTTTTTGCTTTTTGAGGCTTAATTATTTTTGTCGTGTCATTTATTGTGACAATGATATAATATACTTAATTATATATTTAAAGTTTTTACGTATATTCGTAACATAATCCGCGATCATACTACGTGACGTATCTAAGTTATCTACTATTGAATATATTTAATTTTGATAGATATTTCAAATCCACCTGTGACCGGTGGACGGACAGACAGACAGACAACAGAGTGACATTAATAGGGCTCCGTTTTTACCCTTTGGGTACGGAACCCTAAAAACAAACGTTTCATTTTGTAGCCTTCTTTTATTTTTAGAGCAATTCTTGTGAAACTCATGATTGCCAAACCCTGTACAGTAGTATAAAAATTACAAATACCTAGTTGAAGGCTCGTGTACCAGCGTTACCTATCCCTACTTACGAGTAGATAGGTAAGGTAATGAAATGCTTTTCGCCAACGTGAATGATATCAAAGTCTATACAATAGAAAGAACGACGGAACATTTAACTTATATATTTCGGAGAGCGTTCATTTCTGAATATATTTTTTTAGGATTTCGTAGATATACCTATTTAGTTTCTGGAAAAACGGAGCCCATATGGGATCATTTGCCCGTCGAGCTGTTTGTGTCTCAGAGTGCAAGCCAATTTCAAAATTGCAGTTTGGATCAGTGCCGGATTAAGCAAGCGCGGGGCCCGTAGAAAATTCTTTCAAGGAAATAGTCGGTTACCGATTGTCTGACGTGGATTGTCTTAGTAGCAAAAGTTGTAACGTTTCACGTTTTTAAATACGTACATTTACGTACACATACCTACACGTAAATTAAATAAAGGTACCACATCTTGATGTTTTACTCAAAAAAAACGCTCAGATAAAGATGAGTGATGGTTTAAATATGCGGGGCCCCCTTTCATGCGAGGCCCGTAGCAATTCCGGCACTGGTTTGAATACTTTGAATGCAGTTTTATTTCAGTTTACACAACTGCAACTTTGGTGTTCCGAGTGAGCAAACTACATGCAGTTCATATTGTGCATCCGTACAAGGCCGCAAAAGGCTTGCAGTCCAATTGCAATTCATTAATACTATAAGCAAATTCCCGTCCGTCATCATATTATTAGCAACTTATTCGTCACTATTAGCAAACAATGCAAACTGCTCAGGTCAAAAGTCGAGGTGGAAAAACAAGTTACAATTATTTTATTTTTTTGTTAAGGTGCGTTTTATTATTAAACTAACGGCCTGTTTCACCACCTTCTGATAAGTGGCGGATAGCCTAAACGTAAGTTTTGTCACTTTCTTACTTTATGTCAAGTGACCAAGACAAAAGTTGTAGATAGCTATCCAATACTTATCAGAAAGTGGTGAAACAGGCACTAAGTCATGCATTAGTAGCATAAGTATTCGTCTGAAATTAATTTATGATAAAACTAGATGTGCCCGTGATTTCGTCCCCGAGGATTTAGGTTTCTTAAAATCCTGTGGGAACTATTTGCTTTTCCGGGATAAAAGTTGCCTATGTCAATTTCAGGGATGAAAGCTAGCTCTGTACTAAACGTATAAATCGGTTAAACGGATTATTATAAATTATAATTATTAATTTTCCGTCTTCCCGTCGAAACATGTTATTTTTCCCGTATAAAAAGTAGCCTATGTCCTTCCCTGGGATGCAAGCTACCTCTGTACCAAACATCAAAATCGGTTAGAGAGCAATAAAAAACTTGCAAACTCTGGATCTATATAAACGTTTGTAATATTTATCATTTCTTTAGGTAAACTACAAGATTATCATCTATCGACTCTACGATTATTTAAACATAGACCTGCAATATCTTACTTGCATAATATCCTCGCCTTAACAGTAATTTTAATTTATTTGCAATTAAAATTACGACATCAGTAAAATTATAAAAACTGTACTTAAACAAATTAAATGACATTTTTAAAGACTTTTATAATTGTTCGTGAAAGAAAGAAGACAGCTCGTATAGAATAATAATAATTTAAAGATTAGGTAAGCTTGAAATTATTTAAAATAAATAAAAAATACTTTCACCATGACTGTATTTATAACTAGCTGAATAGGTTTTATATAGGTCGGATCGGATCCCATATTTCTTTTATGTACCTTAACTAAATGTAGCCTAAGTTACTCCTTATAACATCACCTATCTGCCATTGAAAGTTCCGTCAAAATCGATCCAGCCGTTTCGGAAATTAGCTGGAACTAATAGACAGGTCGACAAACATAAATTTAAACGCACACCAGTTTAAAATAAACCGTACGTTCAAAGATCCGGGTCCCAAGTTATTTGAACCGAATAAATGTCTGTCATTTCTGAAATAAATAAATAAATAAATAAATAAATTCTTTATTTGCACAAAAAACATTTGGTGTACATAAATCTGCATAATAGGTATGTAGGTAAAACTAAAATTCAAAATATTTTTAAAAAGTAGGTACATATACTTTTACAAAAACTTTTACTTTTACTTTTTAAAAAACCTATGACCTTGAAATATTTACGGAACAATACTTAAAGTACTACCTTTCTAACAAAAAAAGAATGAGTTAAATCGAAGTACCCGTTATTGAATTAGAGCTAAATACACGTTTTAACTTTCTTCCCCTCTCCCAAGGGAACCGTGCTGAATTTCGGGATAAAAAGTATCCTATGTCCTACCTCGGAGTATAAACTCATATCGTACCAAGTTTCATTCGAATCCGTTCAGTAGTTTCGGCGTGATGCGCGGCCAAGATACAGACAGACAGACAGACAGACAGACAGACAGACAGACAGACAGACAGACAGACAGACAGACAGACAGACAGACAGACAAACAGACAGACAAAAATGAAACAAATTGCAGTTTTGGCTTCAGTATCGATTATAGAGTGCGCTCCAACAAAAATTTTCAAAATATCTTCAATGTACAGAATTGGATCTGTTACAGTTTTATTATATTACGAGCAGATACCCGCGACTTCGTTCGCGTGGATATTGATTTTAATAATCCCGTGGGAATCATTTTGTTTTCCTAAGCTCCTTTGAGCTTATACCTTGCTAAAAACTGTTAAAAGTTCACTGGCGGATGTTTAGGTACATCAAAATGTAAACATCCGCCAGTGAAAGTCCCATCAAAATCGGTCCAGCCTTTCAGAGATTAGCCAGTAGTCTTTAAAGTATCTACTTTCTAACAAAAAAAGAATGAATGAAATCGGACCACCCGTTAACGAATTACAGCTAAGTACACATTTTGCCTTTCATCCCTTCTCCCAAGGGAACCGTGCTGAATTTCGGGATAAAAAGTATCTTATATGTTACTCCATAGTATGAACTTAAATCATACCGAGTTTCATTTCAATCCATTCAGTAGTTTTTACGTGATGCGCGCACAAACATACAGACAAACAGACAAACAGATAAACAGACAAACAGATAAACAGACAAACAGACAAACAGACAAACAGACAAAAATTTCAAAAATAGCTTTTTTACGTTCTACTACTTATCCCTAACATCCCCCAGTTATTATTTTGCAAAAATCTTCAATGTACAGATACGGCAATTCTACGATTTTATTATATGTATAGATAACTGTAAAAATTATTATTAGTACAATTACTTGCTTAAACTAATAAGAAATTTTAAGTCAACTAATTATTTATTAATTAATTTATTAATAAGATAATTTATATTATAACTGTTAAATTATTTAGTCTTTTGTGGATAAAATACCAAAATGAAAGTACTTACTTACTTTATTGTACACTAAAAAGAGATACATACAAATTAAGTTATATTTTTTATATATAAGTAATTATTTCTTTGAATTTATAATTCTATGCTTTCATTTTCATCAAGATACTGTATTATTTACATTGGCGCTATAATTGGCTCTACAAATTAAATCTATGGTTATTGTATGTATATTTATTTAGAACAAAGTGAGAGCGGCATTTAAAAAAATATAAATACCCACTAAAAAACTACAAACTGAGTTGTACAATCCAGTATTCGTACCTCCATGGTTATAGTTTGAATCATTATTTTTTTGATGGTCAATTTAGCGGTATGTAGTTAAACAAAGTTATGTTTGTTTAGCAAAATGACGGTCGTTGAAGACATCCATCCATACCAATTGAATGCTATGCGACTGGTCTTCTATCCACTAGTGCTGCTTGCGACTGGCCTGTGGCTGTTATACAGATGGCAGCAGCAGTCGAAGTTATGTAGGATGGGAAATAAAATTCCTGGCCCTACCACTATACCGATTTTTGGCAACGCACTCATGCTTTGGGGCAAAAGACCCGATCGTAAGTTATTCTCTTTGTAATTTTTTTTTTTTTTTGGGTTATCGCGTAAACATTGTTTATGCGAAATTAAACGCTTAATTTTTAATGTAATTCAACTGAATCGCTCCAGATTCTTTCGGGTGGAATGAAAACGAAACAATGAAAACGTCCATACAAACCTCAAGTATTTTTGCCTTGAGTAAAACCTGTGTACCTTCTTTTCTTTACAATCGTCGTCATCGTCGTCACTTCAGCCAATAGACGTCCACTGCTGGACATAGGTCTCTTGCAAGGATCGCTACAAAATATTATGATCTTGCGCCACTTTGTTTCCAGCGGCTGCCAGCGATTCGCTTGAGGTCGTCGGTCCATCTTTGTTTAAAGTAACATCAGCATTTATTATTTTCAACAGAACTAATAAGGGTCGCCCTAGAATTGTCAAACTATTACGGGAACGTGGTCCGAGCGTGGTTAGGCTCCAAGCTGCTCATCTTCTTGACGGACCCCGACGATGTGGAAGTCATCCTCAACAGTCAAGTTCACATCGATAAGGCCACTGAGTACAAATTCTTTAAACCCTGGCTTGGTGAAGGTCTATTGATTAGTACAGGTAACATGTAACTTTTTGACAGAGATACTAAAACTATTACTATCTAATAATAATATATGATAACAACCACTGCAACATTACACTTTGCTGCATATTACTTTCAGGCGAAATAAAAAAATGAAATTAAAATCTCATAGGTACCTAAGTAAGTAAACCTACCTTTCTTTTGAAAAACCTTAAAAACTTAGGTTTTTTTAAATAATATTGAAAGTTTGTATACTAAGTTTTAAAAAACAAATATTGTAGGATTGTCGTCTCTATTAATTCTATACGTGGGCATTTTCACTTTAAATGGCACATTGCTGTTTTCGAGGTGTCCTTTTAAATGCATAATTTTAATAAATATTAAGACATTCATTTTAGTAATTAATTTAATTTATATTGAAAATATATGAAATAGACATCCTGTATTCGATATTTGCAGCAACATAAAATAAGTTTTTTTTAGTAAAAATCACATTTGAAATTAGCCGAATTTCGAGTTTCATACTGTCCCCTTTTTGGGTGGTCAACTTTGGATTGATTTTGTGGGATATTTTTATATGATGGCTAGTGTTGAGATTACTTACTTTAATAACAAAACTCTTGTACTTTATCACATGACAAATATAATAATAGATCTCATTGCTGTTAATGTGTTATTAATTTTTATAGTCTGTCCCCTAGTTTTTCGCATTGCGGACATGTCCGCTTTTGTAACGTTAATATTAGCTCGATTATTTACCCAATTGTGGAATTTTGTTTAGTCTTGCAATCCCCAGCATCAGACTATTGCAAAAAGCATAAATCTACTTGAAAAAAGCGTCAGATAGCATTATAAATGAATAAACATTTTTCGTGATTCAAATTAACCGTCTTGTATGTCCATTTTGTGCGCCATCCTGAGTATTTTTAAGGTCTAAACTTTCTGTTTACTTATGTGAAATGCATGCCTTGGAATGTCTTTTATCCAAAAACAATACATCATGAAAGCATTTATCGTGTTAAATTGGCTTAAATTTAAATTGTTTTCGAAGCGGTAGCAATTTTGTAACGTCCGTTTCGTAGCGTTAGACAGTAAGGGTTTGTGCATACAGACACTTTAATAATATTAACTATCATCATCATTGTCATCAATCGATAGACGTTCACTGCTGGTCATAGGTCTCTTGTAGGGACTTCCACACGGCGTAGTCTTGCGTCGCTTGTATCCAGCGGCTTCCTGCGACTCTTCTGATGTCATCGGTCCACCTCGTCTGTCATTTTAGCGCGTCTATTAAAGTGATGGACAGAGTCGATGTTTTATGTATATCATCGACATAAAAAAAGAATTGGATTTTTTTCAAATACAGGGTATAAGGAGACCGCTTCCGAAATTTAGCGCTATTGTTATACTACCTAAATACAATCTTATAGGGTACGTATCGGCGTCGTCGCGAGCGCGGTTTCGCAGGTACCTACCGCTACGTAAATCACAAAAACACTGATTAGCTCTCGCGGATCCCTCGTAAGCGCTGATTGGCTCTCCAATCGTATTGTGTCCCGCTCACTTGTACGATGCTGCGCGCACTTGAACGTCACCGTTTGACTTACGTGCCGGAAGTTATATTTAATGTAATAGTTTTTTTATAAATAAATAATAAATAATCTGAAGAGTTATCCAGAGTTTGTTAGTTATTGATTTGAATAATTATAAAATTATAAAAAACAAAAAAAGTGTTTCATTTTTTTTTATACATTGAAGATATTTCCTTACAAACTGTGTGAAAATGTATTGATTGTGAAAAATTATGGACTCTATTTCCCCCCCTAGGTCAAAATATCAAAAATGCTTAAACAAATGTTTCATTATTTCTTATCAAGTGTCATAATACAAAATTTCATGATGACAGACTCCTATACAAACTTTAATCCCCTATTTCCTTCCCCTTCCAGCCTTTTTTTCGCAACAAAAGATAGCCTATGTTCTCTAAGTCTAATTTATCTCTGTATATTTCATCAAATTCGTGTCAGCGGTTTAGGAGTAAAAGCGTAACATACAGACAGAGTTACTTTCGCATTTATAATATTAGTATGGATAAAGATATAATATCTCTTATTTAAGAAAAAAAACGCATGTGTGTGCAATAATTCACACACGGCAGAAATGAAACTTCAAAAAAGTAACCTTAACCTTAACCTAAACCTAGACTTTGACTTCGACCTCGACCTCGACCTCGACCGCAACCGTAACCTAAACCTTTAACTTTAACCTTAACTTTAACCTTAACCATAACCGTAACCATAACCTTAACCTTAACCATAACCTTAACCTTAACCGTAACCATAACCTTAACTTCAACCTCAACTTTAACTTTGCAGGCAACAAGTATAAATTGAAAATTTAAAAAACCCCCGACATTCGCCATTTTGTGGTGGCGGCCATCTTGGATTTACATAGTGCTATTGTACTAGTCAAGCCCTTTCATTTGATACCCATATTGAGGGAGTTGTGATAAAACATGTTATCCGCCATTTTGTAGCGGCGGCCATCTTGAATCGATTTTCATCAAACATAGCTAACAACACTCTCGACTAATTTACCTTTCAAACAAAAAAAACCGCATTCAAATCGGTCCACCCGTTTGAGCTCCACAGGGGAACAGACAGACACACACACACACACAGACACGTCAAACTTATAACACCCCGTCGTTTTTGCGTCGGGGGTTAAAAATGGTGTCGCTTTTTCGTTTCATCGAATTTTCCTATTACCACGGTGCTAAAGAAGTTTCACTTCAAAAACGTCACTTTTTATATTTTTTGGTACATTAAGAACTATTCCTTACAATGTCTGTTTTGTAACAATCGTGTCCATTTTGTAACTTTTGGCTGATTTTTACTCTGTTTTCTTTTAATTTCTTAGAAATTGTCATATATATTCTATATATTTTTTGTCATAATTAAAATTAAAGTGAAAATCTTTTTATTACAGCATAAATCCTTAGGGTATCTAAAAAATTGAAAGCGTGACGTTAAAGATAAAACTCTATTTTGACCAAATTCGTTACAAAACCAAACAAAATGTTAAATAGTATTTTCAGTTTGAATAATTTGCTTCATATTTATAGTTATTTGATATTTATGTGCCCCAAAGTTAACAAAAGTTATGTTTTTCAATGTATTAACTGGTTTATTTTATTTTTATAGTGATTTTATTTTCGTTACAAAACAGACAATTTTTGACCACCCTACTCACAAAAATATCAATTTAAGCAAGAAATATAAATTTATTTAATAAACTTTTATAAATAACATAAACTTTATTAAATTTATAATCTGTTTACATAGTTTTTGCAGCCTTAATTAATAAATTTTTAAAATGTAACAAATTTAAAACATGTGTCATTTAAAATGAAAATGCCCACGTGTATGAATGAAAGAACAAATTCGTTGATGATTCTACTTATAGTCAGAGAGTTGGTGGCAAGTTCTGTCCTATGTAATAGTTCATCGATGAAATTGATAAGTAATAAACTATGTTGAAAGCTTTAGAACAAGGTAAACAAGGAAAAAAGTTGGGTGGTGCCGATTTTTCGAAAACATAATCTTTTTAGCGACAGTGCTATGTCGTAAAGTGATTGAAGTTTGTGAAGATTATCAACATAATTTTGTAATATGAACTCTTGGGTACGCGAAATAATTTACTGTACTTTATTTGTTTTTTTTTTTTTGACCAGGTGAAAAATGGCGTTCCCACCGCAAAATAATCGCTCCAACGTTCCACATAAACATCCTCAAGTCTTTCGTGAACGTGTTCAACACTAACAGCAGGAGCGTCGTTGAGAAGATGAGGGGAGAGGTCGGCAAGGTGTTCGATGTTCATGACTACATGAGCGGAGTCACCGTTGATATTCTTCTGGGTAATGTTTTACTTTGACTATCTATAAGTACTTACCGTGATGGACAGACTGACTGACAGACAACATATCATTAACAACTCATTACCGGTCCGGCAACCCATTACAGCAGGGCTATTCTGTAAAGCCATTTTCGAATTATAGAGAGTGAATTCGAGATGAGTTTGCTTATTTGTACTCTGTAAAACTCGATAGTACAGGTCTTCTCACTCAAACTCACTTCACTTCGCAAGTGCGTAGCAGTAGGGCTATTCTCTAAAATACCATCTCGAAATCGAAGCTCACTCAAGTGAGATAACTCGCTTCGAAAGCAAACTCACTTCACCTTGGTTTGATATTCTGTAAACATCTGCTACGCACTTGCGAAGTGAAGTGAGTTTGAGTGAGAAGATCTGTACTATCGAGTTTTACAAAATACAAATTAGCAAACTCATCTCGAATTCACTCGCTATAATTCGAAAATGGCTTTACAGAATAGACCTGCTGATGTTTACAGAATATCCAACCAAGGTGAAGTGAGTTTGCTTTCGAAGCGAGTTATCTCACTTGAGTGAGCTTCGATATCGAGATGGTATTTTAGAGAATAGCCCTACAGGGCACGGTTCTCCTCTCAGAATGAAAAGGCCGTGTCACGCTGGCCAAGTGCGGATTAGTAGACCTCACACGCCTTTGAGAACATCATAGAGAACTCTCAGGTATGCAGGTTTCCTCACAATGTTTTCCTTCATTATTAAAGCAAGTTATTTTAACTAGTAGGCTAACAGATAACGCACAGACTAAATTATGCTAACTAGAAATTATGCTGTAAAAATTTCTTCTAAATATAGCCCTTCACTTCATCTTTGTTTCTAGAAACTGCAATGGGTATAACGAAAGAAACTCAAGACGAATCGGGATTCGATTACGCTATGGCCGTTATGAAGTACGTGTATAGTTTAGATTAATTAATTATTATTATCATACATTTCCTTCCATTAAGTGTGTACTTATATTTACAATGGTACATTTGCTTAAATACATCTTTATTTTTCTGTCTGGATTATTATCCTTATTGGTGAGGGTCGTACCTAAGCATTAACCATATAGATAATGGTGGGGGCTTTTCTAAGATGTTCAAGAAGTAGGCTCCCTGAGCCAGAAGGATCTGCAGAAGCAGATGTCTTTAATTCTTCTTAATTTTTTTCAGGATGTGTGACATTATCCATCAAAGGCACTACAAATTCTGGTTGCGTTTTGATGCCATTTTCAGATTCACTTCCTTTTTCGAAAAGCAAAAGAAACTTTTGAATATTATTCACGGGCTGACAAACAAGGTATTAAATGTTTTCATACTTCGTACATATCTTCTCTTACCTTCTCTTTCTCTGACTCTCTCTCTCTTTCTACATATCTTCTTTTCGTAGGTCATTAAAAACAAGAAGGAGAAATACCTACAAAACAAAGCAAAAGGAATTATTCCACCTACCCTCGAAGAGTTGTCAAAGCCAAACGATAATGATACGGTTCTAGCCAATAATGTCAAAACTCTGGCCGACACTGTGTTCAAAGGTTACCGTGATGATTTGGACTTCAATGATGAAAATGATGTTGGTGAGTGTTTTTAACTTTTTATTTTTCATCAAGTTGCTGTCATCAAGTTGATCCCATATAATTTTGGTCTGAATAAGATCATTGGACATACAGGATATAGGTAAACTCCGATATACATAAGTGCTGTATTCGACCTGTATGTTAAGTATGTTCGCGGTTATTTCAAAATACAATGAACCGATTTTGATGATTCTTTTCACTATGTAATCTAAATAATTTCAAGAAGGTTTCAGTATTAAACACAATTTTATTAGTTATCATTCTTATATACAAAGTTACACACATAGCATAAATGTACTCACATCGATTTCTCTGAGATTGCAGGACCAAAGTTGGATTATTTTCTTCTAAAATATGTAGAATGTAGATATTATACTTAACTTATATACGCAATGACTTTTTAACTCTCCGCATTTTCAAACATTGAAGTAATGGTCTCTTGTTGTCTTTTATCATCTCCTGCAGTCTCTTGAGGTCTCATCTAATAAGTATACGAAAAATAACATTTATGACTTCTTTCAAAAGGTTCGAAGAAACGTCTAGCTTTCTTGGATCTCATGTTAGAGTCAGCTCAGAATGGAACAAACCAGATCACCGACCATGAAATCAAAGAAGAAGTAGATACCATTATGTTTGAGGTATGACGAAAATTCCCATTTTAATTATTTTTGAGAAACAATCATATAATAATGCTAATGATAATTGTTGACACTAGATTCTATGGTTTTTAACCATTTTTGCACTAAGTATTAATAAAAATAAAGTCGGTCACCCATCTCCATCGCAATCTTTAGCAGTGGTTTAATCGAGGGAGTCTGCTCAAAAAGAGAATTGGCGTGGGATTTGAAGGCGCTGCTGTGCTTAATTACCTTTTTTGTTTAGCGGACAATAAACAGCACCTACAATAAGCGCGTTAGTTCACTGTTTGGCCACGCCGATTCTCTTTTTGAACAGACTCTAACCATTAATTTTAAGTAGAGTAAAACCCGAATAGATGCCGCAGTTGGATAGATGCCTCATTGTCAAAAAACCTGATTTCCCAAAATCGCAACACAAAATTGATAGTTTAAATAAGAAGCGCAGGCCCCCCAAACATCAGGCCCCCACAGACATTTGTATTAAAAAAATTTGTTTAGCTTGTGCGTGTGATTATCTCCGCAACGAACACGGCAAAACCTTCAAAGTTCTAGAGGCGAGTATTTGCCGTTTTATAACTTTTTAAGTAGTAATAGATTCTGTTATATTTTTTATTATGTCATTACACTGGTTCAATAAGTGTACACCTAAGTGTAAATAATCGCTCTTTAGTTTTTAGTTTATTTAATAAATAAAAGGGCATCTATCCATATCAAAAAGGATAGTTGCCTATAGTAGACAAGTAGACAAGTAAATGTATTTTTATGTTCAATCCTTTTGTACAGGGCCACGATACGACTGCAGCTGGCTCCAGCTTTGTGCTTTGCCTCCTTGGCATTCATCAAAAAATCCAGGTAGGTATGTTTAATATTTGTTACATACCAATTCAATATTCAGGTAGGTACATACTCCCATTACAATACTTATTATGTTGTGTAAAAATACAACCTAACAACAACATTAGAATTCAAGATTTCCAAAGTTCATTTCAAAACATGTAGAATGTAGATACTTGAACACTTTAAATTATTTGAGTATAAGACAATTTTACAGGAAGGAACGTAATAGCATAGTAACTTTGAGGCCCTACTACTTAAGAGGGTTACAAAGGGTGCATGGTCTTAATAAAATATAATAATCTTAATCATATTCCACCACAGCCACTGCAGGGCACAGCCCTCCTCTCTCATTGGAGAGAGGGATTTAGAGCTTAGACCCGCCACGATACTCCAATGCGGATTGGCGGGCTTTAACGACAATTGTTACATGCTTAATCGTATTATGGAACCCTCAATCCAGGCGAGAGTATACGATGAGTTGTACTCTATCTTCGGAGACTCGGACCGCCCCGCCTCCTTCGAGGATACTCTTCAGATGAAGTATCTGGAGAGAGTCATCTTTGAATCGTTGAGAATGTACCCACCAGTGCCGGCGATTGCTAGAAAGTTGAACCATGATGTTAAGATCCGTAAGTACTTATAATAAATCATATTTTATGTCTCCGATTGTAAAGATTTGCTAAAACTAAAAATGTGAAAGACAGTCATCCGTTTGTCATCAGAACCCTGATTAGGTACTGAGTATAAGTTTTCAAGTTAACGAGGCTGTTAAACGCGGAGTTTCCCGATCACGCGCCAATCCCCATGCAAACAAAGTTTGAGACTTATTTAGACATAATATCTTTGATCCACAGATCAATTCCCTGATCTGTGATTGAACCCGTGTAAAGAAAGTGTAAAGAAAGAAACTACATATTTTTATGAATTTAGAAAAATCACAGACATATAATATGTACCTATATTTGTTTGTAGACACTGTGGCTAATTCTGTTGTACACAATCTCTAAACCTAAACTAAATTGACAGGTTTAAAAATAGAGCTATCCCCTTCAGCAGGGAGGATTGTGAAAGAGACAGGAACATATTTAGACCTGTCATTTTAGTTTAGATTTAGAGATTGTGTACAACAGAATCGGCCACAATGTGGCCAATTCTGTTGTACACACTCTCTAAACCTAAACTAAAATGACAGGTCTAAATCTATTGCTATCCTTTTCTGCAGTGAGCACTGTGAAAGAGATAGGAATAAATTTAGACCGGTCATTTTAGTTTAGGTTTAGAGATTGTGTACAACAGAATTGGCCACATTGTCTACAAAACTTTGAGTTTCATAATATACTTATTCAAATAAAATCAAACTTCGTTTGTATTCTACTAATCTCTGAAACTCATTTTGCGCAAAGCAAAATTTAGGTATACCTACTTAAGTAGGTATATGGAGAATGAAAATATCAAACACAACGTTTTCCCAATTTCCGCACAATTTCTGTCTGTGTAAGTATTTGTCTGGGCTAGTCTTTGGAATCACTAACGCATCCCACTTTGACGTGGCTTTCATAGGCGGATAATGTTTTATACAACGAGTGATCTACGGTATTTTTTATGACGGAAAATTGAAGATTTTTCACCACAAGATTTTCAGCTTTAAGGTAAGTACAAGTAGGTAATACATATTGCTTTTTGTTTTTAGCGACCAACAACTACGTCCTCCCAGCGGGCGCCACTGTCGTCATCGGCACCTATAAAATCCACAGGAACCCCAAATACTTCGCGAATCCCTCTGTGTTTGATCCCGACAACTTTTTGCCAGAAAACACTTCGAACAGACATTACTACAGCTATATTCCGTTCAGCGCCGGGCCCAGGAGTTGCGTAGGTAAAATAGAATTTGTTTGCTTAAGTCAGCTTAAGTATGTACACTTGTATCTACCAATTGAGAATTATTATCTAACATGCCCTTTTTTTAAAAAAATACTTTAAAATCTGAATTGAAAGTGAAGCGAAAGTGTTTGTCTGTCTGTTATCTTTTTGTGGCTCAACCGTTACACAGAGATATCATCTTGAAGACCAAGAAATATATATATAAATGTCTAACTTTTTCAAATATAATTTTTTTAGGTCGCAAATACGCCATCTTGAAGCTGAAGGTCTTACTTTCTACGATCTTGCGAAACTACAAAATGGTATCAAACATGACTGAAGAACAATTCGTCCTCCAAGCAGACATCATTCTGAAGAGAACAGACGGTTTTAGAGTTCAAATTGAACCCAGACAAAGAGTCCCGTCCTCGGTCTAAATACCTTCAATCCCTGTAGATAATCAAAGCTTCAATCATAAAAACTGTGTACATAATATAGTCAGAAGCTTACAATCAACTGTAACGGAGAAGGATTTGAATATGGCAAGGTTCTAGCAAAACATACCTACCAAACATATTATTTTAGTTACCCTTTAATGTATGGGTTGATAGATATAAGTGATGAGTTTATAGGAGCTGTATAAGCTTACCTATTATGATATAGAGATATAATTTTGTGTAATATACTTAGTTTATAATGTAGTTTATAATTAATTGTATTTAATATTGTAGTCGAAAGAATAATTTTATAGTCTAGTAAATAAAAATGATTATATAATCTATATACTAATAAATAAAATTGAAGTGTCTGTCTGTAATTTCGAAATAACTACCACATATTAAGCTCATATGGTTATTTGAACGATACCATAACCGAATCACACGTTTTTAAAATTTTTGTCTGTCTGTCTGTCTGTTTGAACGGGCTAATCTTCGGAACAGCTGAACCGATTTTGATGGGACTTTCACAGACAAGTAGAAGATTAACCAAGGAGTAACATAGGCTACTTTTTTAACCGGCTTTCAAAAAAGGAGTTGTGTTGAAATCGGTAAGTAGTTAAGTACCTATGTTAAAAAACGATAGGTATTTTCGCTGCGCGCGACGGCCGACGCGACGCTCGCGCTGCGGAACTCCCCGCGCCGCGCCGCGCACCCCTGCGCCCACCATACGTACGCCGCCGCGCGGCGGGCGGGTGCGGTGAAGAGGGTGCATGCTCCAATCTCCATTTCGAAATCTGTGATTTCGAACCAGGGGTATGACAGCTGTAGTTCCTTTTTCTGCGTTTTGGCGCTACAATCGTTCGCACACCACAGACGTAATCACAGAAAATAACAGGTCCATAGATTAATGAAAGGTTTTCCACAGATTAATGATAAGTATCTAGTTATTTTCTGTGTTTAGGTCTGTGATTTAGGTTTCAGTGATAAGTCTGAGGTCTGTCATTATTATGAAATTTTCGAAATTTCGCGAAATTTACATTTTTCATTTCCACCACTTTTCTTTACTTTTCGTTGTTCTCATCACAGATTCTCAATTATTATGGGGTTTTTTGTGATATTTCGTGATGACTTGGCTTTGTTAAATGGATTTTGGTGATCATATTGACTTGTACTTTGTTTTGGACTCCGAGAACTCTGTTTTACATTTGACTCCGGCTACGTTATAAGGACTACGATTTGCTATATTAGCAGCAGAAAAAAAGTGTTGAATTTTGTGTAAGTATTTTGCTGATTTGAAATCCAAATTCTCTGCTGTTGTTTGATAGAAGACAAACTGTGCTACTTTAGAGATTACGAGACGAATACGATACGATACGAATACGATATTTGAATCGATCGTCATGGGACTATTTAAGTGTTGTGTCGGTACTTGCTACTCAACACCTAAGACTTTTAAGTTTGCAAGAACGACAGTGTAAGGTGGATGTCCTACGTAGTACCTACCAACTCTCTCCCCATCGAACTGCAGCTTTGTGTGTGGATATGCCTGTCACTCTGTAGCTCTTAAACGAGTGAACCGATTTGAATGCAGGTTTTTTATAGTTAGATTTGTCTCAATGAGTAGGTACTTGGTAAACACTTCATAGTGTTAAAGTAGTGTACGTTAAACATCGATAGACTATCGATAGTATCGATAGTAAATAGCTATCGATACTATCGATAGTTTTTAATTGTTTACTCAAGTATTACTTATACATCCCTAGAGTCTAGGTATGCGTGTAGATTATTCCCCGGCCATAGTGACAAAGGCGTAGACATTAAGATTGTTGTCTATGGTAGGGGAATTACCGTCCGTGCGTATTTCTATTTCATTCATTCAAAGGTGTAGACATTGAGATTATTCTCTATGGTAGGAGAATTACCGTGCGTATATCATTCATTTACAAGACAAAAGACAGTCAGTTTTTTTATTGTGGATGTTTGAAGTTGAGTGGAGTGGAGTAACAATAAAAAATGAGTAGCAAGTCACGTGCGTGGGATTACTTCAAAAAGACTAATGAAAAGTTTGCAAAGTGTTCTTTGTGTAAAAGAGAGTTTAAACTAAGTGGAAATACAACGAACTTGATTGATCATATGAAGAGAAAACATAATGAGGTATGGTCATCCAATGTTTCTATTACTCAAGACGTAGATACTACTGAGCAAAATGAGCAAATGGGCCCAACCCCTAAAAAGAGAAATACGGTAAAAAATTATTATGATAGAAGTAGTAAATATCCAGATGGGAAAACAAAGAAAAATTTGGATAACAAATACGTGCGCATGATTGCTGTTGATATGGAACCTTTGCGAAAAGGAGAACATGAAGGATTTCGGGACTTTGTAAATGCTCTCGATAGTAGATATGAAATTCCTGATACAAAAACATTGAAGAATAAATTGCTGCCGGAATATTATGAAAACGTGAAACAGGAGCTGGTCATAGCATTATCGAAAGCAGAACATGTTAGTGTGACTACTGATTTATGGACATCAATTGCAAATGAAGGCATCCTTTCAGTTACTTGTCATTTCTTTCACAATGAAAAATTAATTGCACCATTATTGGAAGTCGTGAAGATGGAAGGAAGTCACAACGCAGAAAATATAGCCAGTGTAAGTATTTTTAATTTTCATTGCCTTGATACCTACCAATTCAGTGTTTCTATATCATCGGACATAAACTGTTATTATTGTTTTCAGGTGTTGGATGCTACTCTTTCAAAATGGGGTGTCAGGTCAAAATGTGAAGCAATAACAACTGATAACGCTCAAACCATGATTAACGCCGCAGTTAAACTGCACATACGACATATACCCTGCTTTGCGCACACACTAAACCTGACGGTGACTGATTCGTTTGCTGTGACCTGCTTAGACCAGATTCTGAAAAAATGTAAATCCATTGTGACATTTTTCAAGATGAGTACTCTAGCTAGCGATAAATTACGAGCTATTCAACGTGAATTAAATAAAGCAGAACTGAGAGTGATCCAGGAAGTGCCTACCCGCTGGAACAGTGCATATCACATGCTGCAGAGACTTGTTACAATGAAGACAGAATTAACTCTCGCACTTATGAATGTAATCGGGCTCCACCAGGAGTCAATGCTGACGAATACCTAATTATTCAAGAAACAATTCAGATTCTGGAACCTTTCGATCTAGCTACGACAAAAATTTCCGGAGAAAGCTACATAACATTGTCACTGGTAATACCATTGATTCGTGGAATAAAAACGAAATTGGCAGAAGTTGAATCTCAAATTATAACTGAAAGCGGAAAGAAAATATTACTATGCGTGAAAGGATCAGTTGACAAAAGACTAAGTCCGTATGAAAACAGGACACCTGTTGTACTGGCTACAATATTGGACCCCCGATTTAAGAAGAAGGGGTTCAAAACAAGTGACGAAGAGAAGCGAGCTGTTCAGTGGCTAGAAAAGGCCTATGCTAGCCATTTATCTAAAGAACGCTTGGCTGAAGAAACGCAACAACCAATACCATCCACGTCTTCAGGAACACCTGATGACCTGTTGGGGTTCCTGGACGTTCCGGACGTATCGACCCCGTTAAGTAACTCATTGATAGATGTCAGGCAATATCTGGAGAAGCCAGTAATTGACAGGAAAGAGTGTCCTATAACATACTGGAGATACAATAACAATAAATTAAAGGAATTAGCGATGCTCTATCTGTGTATTCCAGCATCTTCTGTGCCTTCGGAACGGATTTTTTCAAAGGCCGGCCAAATCTTAACCGAACGGAGAAACAGATTAAAAGAAAAAAGGTTAAACGAATTGTTGTTTATAAAACAAAATAGTACATATTTTAATGTTTGATTTGTTTCTTTAATAATGATGAATGCTGATTTTTTATTGTTATTTCACATTTAATTGAAAATAAAACTCTTCGTTTCGTATAACATTTGTTATTTTATTGATGTCCTACAATCTTTTAAACTATCGATAGACTATCGATACTATCGATAGCTTTTAGTAAAACTATCGATACTATCGGATTACCAAACTATCGATGTTTAACGTACACTATGTTAAAGGCCTTATTTTTTGATCGAAGGTTATAGGTTGAAAGGAAGGAAGGTGATGTTTAGAGCTTTAGAAGGTGTTTTTAAGAGAGTTGGGATGTCTTGATTTCCCACAGGTTGGGGAATATTAAAATTTTGAATTTACAGTTATTTTGCATTTTTATACTGTTAAATACTTGCAATGTTTTTGGACTAGATAATCCCTATCATAAAAAATACATGTACCATAAACCTACGTACTTTACTCACCTGTCTATCTATACTAATAAATAAAATTGAAGTGTCTGTCTGTAATATCGAAATAAATACCTCATATTAAGCTCATATGGTTATTTGAACGGTACCATAACCGAATCACACGTTTTTAAAATTTTTGTCTGTCTGTCTATCTGTCTGTCTGTCTGTCTGTCTGTCTGTCTGTCTGTCTGTCTGTTTGAACGGGCTAATCTTCGGAACGGCTGAACCGATTTTGACGGGACTTTCACATACAAATAGAGAATTAACCAGGGAGTAACATAGGCTATTTTTTAACCGACTTTCAAAAAAGGAGGAGTTGTGTTTTTCTACATATGTACACCGATATCTCCGAGATTTCTGAACCGATTTGCGTAATTTTTTTTTAATCGATAGAGAAACATTGCGACACTGTCCTACAAAAAATTTGTATTCCAACTCCTCAATCCTGATGCTGTAGGGGAACTGATCCCCAAAACTCATGGGATTTAGGAACTGTCGGTTATTTAGATTGATATTGGGGGTACCAATTAAAGACTTTATCGTTGAATGAACTCAAGTAGGTACATATTCAACTCTTCAACCCTGACGCTGTAAGGAATTGCATTCCGAAATCGTAGGGATCCCACGGAATTTTTCCATTTTGGTGACGGGTTACTACAGATAGGCTACTTTTTGTTCTGGAAAATCAAAAGTTCCCACGGGATTTTTAAAAACCTAAATCCACACGGGCGAAGCCGTGGGCATCATCTAGTATTTAATAATTTTCAGATAATTTTCACACTGGAAACATAAGCAGTATGGAGGCTACAGCAAGCAGGAAGACGAAGGGGTGGAACATGCACAAGTCGGGACTTGTTTTCAATCACAATCCACACAATACTTCATAGGAATGAGAATGTCTCAAGTAGTCTATATTTAGAGATCAGGTTTTATTTCAAAAAATTAAAGTGCAATGCTCGGCATGTACACATATTTACATCATCAATGCAAATTCGCGGCATGAACTGTTGGATTCATATGTCTAACAAAAAAACCAATGTAAGAGTTGTATAAAGACAAACAGCTCTATGGATGCCAATACTTATTCATTAAAAAAAATATATAGAGAATATGAAATGTTAAAAAATAATAATTTAGTATATTATCCTAATGAAAATTTTCTAATTACATACATACTATTGTATACAGGGATGCAAGCACTTTTATGCACAATTACCATAGTGAAAATGGTTATAAAAAAAATATTGGTAGCAATTTAAACACTGTAGGTTTTCTTGGGGTGTTTTCCTACCCAGAGTTTTTGAAAAAATTGTTTTTAATATTAATAAATGTGTATTTGAAAAATAAGTAATTTAGATTAAAAAAGAAAGATTTGAATAAATAAGTTTGAAATAAATTTATCTTGTTTGAATTTAATTATGAGGTCTCTTGTTAACATGCCGTGAAAACTCACGTTTTGTACGGATATCCATACAAAACGTGAGTTTTCACGGCGTGTTAACAAGAGGCCTTAGTAAGAAAACCCTGTTATTTGGTTATCGATAAAACGAGTACATCACTAGTATCGATAACAAATCATCGACTGGCAAGCCCTAGCCGCAAATCTACAGTGGCGCCAAAACGCAGAAAATGGCGTAAATGGAAATGGCCCTGAAGAAAAGTCACTGTCGCATCTGTTACGTAGTAACTAATACCTAATCTGTGTTTCGAACGAGGGAGCTAATGCGTGCGGATGTGTCCTGCGTTTTCGTAATTTTTATTTTGAATCGGAGATTTTGGGATTTGTGAAAAACCGAAATTCACGCGGGCGAAGTATATTCAGTTTGTATATTGTGTAAGTATACTCAGTTTGTGTTTATAATGTTTAATAATTGTTTATAAACTTAAAGAAGTGGTACGCTTATTTATTAATAATAATTCGTTGCCAAAGGTGTTGTTATAATAAAATAAATTTAAATAACATAAAATTCTTTGATTGTGCCTTCGCTGTTATTATAATTATTATATTAATTAAATAATAAATAGAAATCAGTTTTGTGATCTAAGACTCTGATAAAATAAGCTGCAAAGTCAATGTTTTTATTATGAATGAAATAAAATATATATTGATCTCTTGCGGTTTATATTTCTTAAACATGAAAACTTCGATTAACAAATTGCGTCTTTTCGTAATATGATGATTCATGACATTTTCGGTTTGACAATGGTTTGACAGTTGACACTTGGCCACAGAGCAAAACAACACACACGAACATGCCCCCGGCGTTGGAAGAGCTCACTTCCAAAAACAGGTCTCAATCCCTTGTAACCGGATCACACGTCACTGGTAGGGGGCAGATCTTCGAGAATGCCCGCCGAATCACATTGCCAGAGGCCGTACGTATCGCTGCAACCCTGGAGACTCCATCCTTTCCGGGAAATGTAGCGATGATGCGTCCCATGCTCCACTTTAGAGGAGGGCTATTGTCCTCCTTGATAAGCACAAGGGTGTCTTCTTTTAAAGTGTCGCCAGCCTGAATCCATTTCGTCCTCACTTGGAGCTCGGAGACGTATTCTTTAGCCCAACGGCGCCAGAAGTGCTGTCGGGCTTGTTCCACTCGTTGATAGCGCGTAAGACGATGGACTGGTACTTGCTCGTAATCTTCACACGCAGGCGACGTCAGCGGACGGCCAACCAAGAAATGTGCGGGTGTGAGTGGGGTGTAATCATTAGGATCAGTCGACATAGGAGATAAGGGACGGGAGTTAAGGACGGCTTCCACCTGGGCTAACACCGTGATAAACTCCTCAAATGTAAAGTTTGCGTTGCCTACTACCCGTTTTATGTGATGCTTACATGACTTCACCCCTGCTTCCCACAAACCACCAAAGTGCGGAGAATATGGAGGAATAAATTTAAATTTAATATTATTGTTGACAGCAAAATCTTTTATGTTGTCTGCGCAATTAGCTAAAAATTTTGAAAATTCTGTCATTAGACCAGTAAAATTTCTTCCATTATCAGAGAAGATTTCAGCTGGTTTGCCACGTCTCGAGATGAAACGCTTTAATGCCAGCAAATAAGCATCAGTCGATAAATCTCCAACTAGCTCAAGGTGAATAGCTCGAGTTGTGAAGCAAACAAAAAGACTTACGTAGGCTTTAATTAGTTTAGCGCCTCTTCCTTTTCGATTCAGTACGAACACTGGCCCAAAATAGTCAACCCCACTAACTGCGAATGGAAAACTTGGAGCTAGACGCTCTGCTGGGAGGTTGCCCATTATTGGTGTAAGAGTTTTGCCGCTTAAACGTGTACAAATTACACATTCATGCACAACCTTTTTGGCGAGATTCCTCCCGCCAATAGGCCACCACGACTCGCGAATAGTAGATAAAAGCAACTGTGGAGCTGCATGCAATTGCCGTTTATGTTCATAGCGGAACAACAGATAGGTAAATAAGTGCTTTGCTGCTAAAAGAATAGGATGCTTTTTACCGTAGTCAAATTCAGCAGCGTTGGTTAGCCGACCGCCCACTCTAATCAATTGATTTTCATCGATGAATACATTTAATTTCATTAAATTACTTCGCTTTGATAACGGTTTTTTATTGCGTAAAATATTGTATTCGGCAAAAGATTCTTGTTGCGATAACCGAGCAAGAGCATTTACAGCCCCTCGCAACTCATCCACGCTCAACGTACCGGACAGTTTCTCATTGGATGATTGCGCATTGTGGACGAAACGTCTAACATACGCCATAGTACGCTGAAGGCGGTTGAATTGCGAGAACCTGGAAAACTCAATTACAGGATCAATGGGACGATCGTCTCGCGAAGTATCAGTGTGAGTATGTAAAACTTTGACCTCAGGCAGATCCTGGGTGACGGGAGGTGTCTGAATAACGTGTGGCGTAAAATTTGGATCATGCAAAAATTGTGGGCCTTCCCACCACAGACTCGACATTTGGAGTGATTTTAGATCAACACCTCTCGAAACCAAATCTGCTGGGTTATCTTGAGTCGCTACATGACGCCATGCATAATCACGCGTCATTTCTTGTACCTCGACTACTCTATTTTGTACGTATGTTTTTAGTTGATACGGTGGTGTACGGAGCCACGCTAGCACTATAGTCGAGTCAGTCCAGAGAGTGACGTCATCGAACTTACAACGCAGGGATTCGATTATTTTGATGCAAAGTTTGGCACCTGTTAAGGCACCACACAGTTCCAACCTAGGAACGGTTAAAGGTTTTAAAGGAGCTACCTTTCCTTTTGCGCATAGTAACCTTACCGTAACGTTATCGTTTTGCGTCAATGTGCGTATGTATGCACATGCACCATATGCCTTCTGTGAGGCGTCCGTGAAAACGTGTAATTCCGCGCGCGTTCGATCCCTAGCAAAGGAATGACGCGGTATTTGTAAAACACTTAGCGTGTCTAAATTACTAAGAAACCGGTTAAACTCGTTGGTCACATCCTCGGGTAATTGCGTATCCCAATCTATCTTTAACAGCCATAATTTTTGTAACAGAATCTTTACCGTCATGATAGTAGCGCTTAGTAAACCTAACGGGTCGAATATCTGCGATATTGTAGATAAAATCACGCGTTTCGTAATTTTATTGGAAGGTCGGTTAATTTTAGACTGATAATTAAGCATATCGGTTTGACTTATCCAGCTCAAACCCAGCGTTTTTGATTGAGGTGGATCCCCCAATGACAAATCCTTTAGCGTATGAGTCGACAGTGGTAAATCATCATGTTTAAAATTAAAGACCCACTTTCGAAGAGGGAAACAACCCGAAGCTAAAACGTTCACTGTTTTTTCGCATAAGTTTAATAACTCGTCTTTACTGTCCGACCCCGTTATCATGTCGTCTACATAAAAATCGTGGGTAATGATTCGCTTTACTTCTGCGTCGTCACACTCTATAGCTAACTGCTGTAAACATCGCACGCTAAGGAAAGGCGCTGATGCCGTTCCATAGGTAACCGTATTTAACCTATAGATTTCCAGTGGAGCTGTGGGATCTGAACGCCACAAGATAAGTTGAAGGTCACGCTGACTGTCCGTTATTAAAACCTGCCTGTACATTTTCTCTATATCCGCGCACGCTATGTAGGCATTTTCGCGAAAACGCAATAAAATTGCAAATAAGTCACCTTGAATAGGTGGTCCAACCATTTGTAGATCGTTTAGGGATTTATCACTGGTTGATTTGGCACTAGCATCGAAAACGACGCGCAATTTAGTCGTGGAACTGTTTTCGTTGAATACACAAAAATGTGGCATAAAATAGTGAGGGGTAGGGTAATCGTAAATACGATCCATGTGACCCAGCCTTATGTACTCGTCGATAAACGCTTTATAAAGTTGTGCGCAATTCGTTGAGCGTAAAAGTTTCTTTTCGAGAGCAATTAAACGTTTGTATGCTTGTGCATATGTGTCTCCTAACAAGGAAGGAGAATCGCGAAGGGGTATTCTAACAATAAATCGTCCTTGAGGGTCGCGTTTCGTATTTTGAACGAAGTCTTCTTCGCAAGCACGCTCCATCTCACACTGCGTATGAGCCCCAAGAGAAACTTCCTCGAGCTCCCAGAACTTCAGTAACTGAGAGTCGATTGACTGTGTGTAATTGCAATATACTATATTAGAATTAACTGATAATTTATTTATCGGTCCTGATATGACCCAACCCAACTTTGTATTTTGTAGGAAAGGACCACTATCAAGAGGAATTTTTCCTTCACTTAACAGGTCCCAAAAGTGATCAGCACCTATCAAGATATCTATCTCATAGCCGTCCAGGTATGAGGGATCAGCTAGTGTTATGTGTTGCGGGATTTTAATTTGGTTCAAATTGATAGGTATAGATGGCGCCACTGGCGTTATTTGAGATAGCACCAAACATTGTAAGTGGGTAGAATATTCTCCATTTAGAGAGCGAATGTTAATTTTACATGATTGAAAACTTTGTGTGATGGAGTTTCCTATTCCTTGTATTTTTTGTGTGGACTGTATTAATTGTGTACTAATTTGATCGCAAATAGCTTTTCGTATAAAGCAGCACTGACTCCCGCTATCAAGCAGAACGCGGCATATCATCGTTTTTCCTGAATCATCTGTTAATCTGACTAGCGCGGTCGATAACAAGACAGGTTGTGTGAGTGACGCCTGCGCGCATTGAACGTCTGTCCCACTAATAACCTGCGATGAATAGGTCTGAACTGATGTGCTTTGAGATGAGTCACTAGCGTCGGCCTGTGCTGATGCTAGTGGTAGTGCCACTTGACCTTCAGTAGCACTGCGGTCGCGATGGATGATCGTATTGTGCTTGAGGTTACACCGGCGGCAAGGGCCGAACCTGCATAAGCTGGGGCCGTGACCACTTTTCAAACAATTCTCGCATAATTTATTTTTATTAATAAAGTTAATTTTATCATCTATGTTTAAGTCTAAAAATGTTTGACATGAATACAAGTTGTGATTTGCTTTGCAATACGGGCATGATCTTTTAAACTGCTTATCAGAGTTAGAAGTTGACATGTTGCAGCGAACCTTGTTACCTGAAATATCCTTATTACCCGAGTTTACATGTTTTGTAAACTTATTAGAATCTTGATTATTTTTAGTGTGCGACACATGTAATGTTTCCAACATATCAGCCCTTGCCTTTAGGAAATCCAACAAATCACTCACATGTACTATCACTTTGCCTGTACTATCATTTTGTCGTTCACCTAATCCTAATTCACTTCTATGTTTTTCCCACGCTCGCTCCGTTGATTCGTCTAACTTTGAAACAACCATATAAATAATCAAGGTGTCCCAACTTTCCGTTGGTTCCCCGAGTAACTTGAGAGACCGTAGGTTTTTCAACACACTATCAATCAACTTGCGCAGAGATATGGGTGACTCCTTAGATATATGTTGCAGGCTAAACAACGCTTTGACATGATTGTGAACGAGTAATCTACTATTGTTATATCTATTCATAAGTAGTTCCCATGCAACAAAGTAGTTATCGGGTGTGAATTCAAGTGAATTAATGACTAATGCTGCCGGCCCCTTAAGCGATGACTTTAAGTAATGAAATTTTTGTATATTACTTATAGTATTTGACACATGAACGAGGGACACATATGTATTTTTAAATTCAAGCCACTGTTCGTACGAACCATCAAATGTAGGTAGATTAATAGTTGGCAGCTTTACCGCCTGATGCACATTTCCCAAGCACTCATTCCGAACTGTAGGTGGCACAGTATCATTGCCTAAGAGACACTCAGCTTGAGCTATGATGGCATAATATTTGTTTTCAAAACTCTCACGCTCCTCCAGCTGATCTTCCCCATCTGAGTCTGGAAGAACCCCGTCCAACTTTGTCTGAATTTGATTGAACTCTGACAATAAACTAGATGCACCTTGTATTCTTAAGGTGAATTCTGCCCGCTTACTGCGATCTAAGAATTGGTTTTCATAGGAACTAACATATGCCGATAATTTGGTTAATCTGCCCTTCAAAACACCCCTTTGTTTGACTAACTCTTTAATTAACTGCGCACTTGGGTCCAACAAAGGAGATTTAGGCAAAGTAAGATCAGTTTTTGACATTTTTTTAACATTTAACACCACACTTTTTGGTTAAATAAATTAAGTAACTAAATAAATAATTAACCCAGGAATTGGGAAGCAACAATAAGGAATTAGATGGGATAAGTCTTGGCCGGCACGTCTCACCGTCTTGCTGCAGTGATGCGAAGTCGCGCCGTCTTAGTCCGTCGTACTGGTATCTTTCTGAATATTCGGTTCGAAGATCCAATGTTTTTATTATGAATGAAATAAAATATATATTGATCTCTTGCGGTTTATATTTCTTAAACATGAAAACTTCGATTAACAAATTGCGTCTTTTCGTAATATGATGATTCATGACATTTTCGGTTTGACAATGGTTTGACAGTTGACACTTGGCCACAGAGCAAAACAACACACACGAACAGTCAAATATAAGTTAAGTTAAAAATTGGGTTTTGAAGTAGGTAAGTAGTTCAAATAGGTACTTATAAACTTTGAACGTAATCATTTAATCTCGTAAAAAGATTGATTTCAGCAAATTACTGCGATACGTAGGTAGGTATACTTACGTTTATATTTTCACAGTCAATTGACGTACCTATGTAGAGTTACTAACAATATAATATTTATATTCAAATACATGATTCAGGGAACTCTAATATTTTGAAATTCAACAAAAACTAGAACTTGTTCTTAGATATTTAATTTTTATAAAACTTATTCTAGGCACAGCACGTCTAGCTAATCTTTTTAAATATGAATGAATCGACTGATGAAATGACTCTACTAAGATTTTACATAAAAAAATACTTAACAATATTGAAGTCAATCGATTTTTATAAATGAGTGCTACAGTGTGACACATTCACCTATGATTGGCCGACACTCTCTCGCTATTGGCTAAATTGCATAGCTGCGGCAAGAATACCATAATTTCAGCCAATCACTGCACTTGATTGTAGCAACGATTGATATGATGTAGCTTTTACGTAATCAACTCTTTTGATACGAATGTCATATTAGCGGAAATAAAGCTGGCACGAGGAAATCAAAATACCATTTGCCAAGTGTTAACTCGAAACTATGTGCAAGCTGATTTACAATTTTAATTAAATTATAAATATGTAAATAATTATATTATACCTACATAGTAGGTACATATGCAGAAAATTAATTCGATGCTAATGGATTCACAATTGTTATCATCATTCGTAAGCACCATGATCATCTGTCATAATATAAGGTCACATAAATAATGGTTTTGCAGCTTTTATAAAAAATGTGTGTACCTATCGCGTAAGACATGTGGAAGAAAGAAACTTCTTTGGTCAATACTTATTGACCAATAAGTATTGACCAAAAATTGTCAGCTATTTCTGTGTTCTGGGTTCCAATTTTAACTCAATCGGATATTAATCCGATTATGCATCATCATCATCATCATCATCATCATCATCATCATATAATGCATTATGCATTCGTGTATCGGATAATATAAATATATAAATAAAATAACGGATGAACAGACAGACAAACAAACAAATAAACAAATTTTAATTTTTTACATAGGTAGGTATAACTTATAGTTACAAAACGGTATTTATTATATCCTCAATATTCGATCCTATAGTCGTAATTATAATTCGATTCCTCATTTGACATTAGCTACTGTCATTTTGTAAAATAATGATACCACATATAATAGTGTAGTGATGAACACAAAAATCGATAAACAATCGCGATTTATGTTTATGTAATCATAATATTGGTGTGCCAATTAAAGACTAAATTATTGATTTTTAGTTAAATAAATAAAACCTACATAATTATTTATTAATTAGTAACCGCTGCTTTATTTTATAAAAAGTTAATATTTTTGTTTTTATGTTAAAAACAAAACTTATAATAAAAGAGCCTAGACAGTTTTCTGTATTGGCAACCCGTGCGCGCTCGTGTAGCTATCGCCATTTTGTTTATCTTGTCAGTCGAGCTGAACCCTATCGAATTGATATGGGCGCAGGTAAAAGGACGTGAGAAATTTATTTGAGGAAGGCATTCAAAAAATTACGGCTACCGAATGGTCTAAATGCGTATCCCATGTTGTCAAAACAGAGGAAAAAATGAGTAGGCTAGATATGTTAATTGACAATATCACAGACACATTTATAATAAATGTTACAGAAAGTGACAGCGATAGCGATAGCGATGACGGCGACGATTTATAAAATAAAATATACGTAACTAGCTGACCCCCGCGACTTCGTTCGCGTGTTTTTCTTTGCTATAAACCTCACGGAGCCCGAGACCTTTCCAACGAATGCAAAACCGTGGAAATCGGTTCGTGCGTTCTGGAGTTATAGCTTCAGGAAGGAAAACCCGACTTATTTTTATACATATATACGTAATACATCTATTTGTTTCATTTCTCATGTTCCTTCATGATCACATTTTTTTATTTATTTCACACACAATTATTAAAGAAAACTCTCAGATCCTTAATAAAATTAATCGTCATAACTAAATTATCCGTTCAGAAATATTTAATTTCCTGATATACTTAGTTTATATTAAAGTAGTAGTAGTTTAGATATACTACTATAAACGAGAGGAATCGATACGGAAATATTCCATTTCCGTATCGAATAATTTTGCAACGTCACTATTTAGTACCTACTTGTCATAACGTTGCAACACTGAAATTGTCAAATCTGGAATCGAATTAAAATTCATACTATAGTATTTGTTACTTGTGTAGGGTTATAATATAAGGATAATAATAGAATTTAAAACGGATAATATTAACTAAGATCAGAAGATTTAAACAATATTAAAGTTTATATTCATAAGGTTTATTTCATGATATTAAAATATTAAATAGATACTTTATGTATCTATTTAAAACAATATATATAAATAAATAAAATGAAATGAAACTTTCCTTTTGATGTTTTGGTGAAATTATATTATTGCCATATATATCTTGCCAGTAACATCTTGGCTAAGCTCATGTCTATATAAAGTTTAACTTACATACGAGTTTTTTATGCATAATAAATTTGGTACCTACAGTTATCAATGCACAATTATTAGGTATAATAATAATATAAATATTTCTTAAATTACTTGTGTTATTTAAATAACAGTTTGATTAAAGCTCTCAAAGTAATAAGGATCTACCTACGAAACTAAAAAGATAAAAATTTCATCAACAAGTTTTGGTGTCTTTCGTGCACTCGCATTATTTGCTATCAATAATTTTACTGAGTGATCAATAAATATCAGTTGTACATCAGACGGTTGCCGGTTAAATCTGCCCACCAAAAAACAAAGTGGGATTGCAAAAGTCAGTATTCATACCTCCATGATTAAGGGTCAAGTTTTGGTAAAAAGTTAAAGAACCCTGATTTATTCAATCCATAATATAGCATTTTTGGTGGTCAACCTTAACCTTACCTTATCCTAACCGCCTGAAATCCAATTTGAATAGCAATTAATTGATTAATTGCTATTCAAATTGTTACATATTTCATAGCAATAATCGCACTGAACAGAAAATATCAAAGCTTTGCATTGCAAGTGCGTGGTCTTACAAGTAATAGCCGTTGCTTGTACTATCCATACGCATTTATAAATTACCTCAGCGTGCACATAGCACACGTGAATTCGACGTTGTGGTTGTGTCATGACGATCGATCCTTAACGTGACAGCCTGCACCGACTTACGTAATATACTTGATACAAAATTCAGTTTGAGTAAAAATGGCGTCTGACAAGGATGGATATTTTGGAGCAAAGCACGGGCATCCCTTGCTTTGCTGCAAACTATAAACATGTAAAAAGCCCAGACGATGTTGGCTACACTCTTTGTGAAAAAAAAATTGCAAGTCTGTAAAGTCAGTTTACGGACGATAATTTTACGTGATAACGTCATAAGAAAACATTAATGAAGCCGAACGCTTAGATCGATCGTGCTTCTCTATCGCTTGTTTTGCGCTCTCGCTTGCACGCTCGGCTCAGGTAGAACATGACAATAAGTCAAGCTTTTTCGTGCGTGCAGCCGTCATTCATCGGTTTATAAGACGTTATCACGTCAAAAAATGAGTATTAATTACAAAGGGTTACTAAAAGTTACGTGTTACATGTTATTTCAATGCGTCACTAGGGCACACCGAATTACATGTCATGACTCATGTCACGCCTCGCGAATGGGCGCTTGACGACACTTTTGCTTTTATTGTTGCGACGGATTGCAAGTTAGTGCTAGATCACTTGTCACTTGTCAGGTCACGTGTCATATTACTTAAGTGGGCGCTGCGCCTTTAGTCTTTCAAAATCTAATTCACTATATTCGAGGGTTGTTTACGACTGATAAAATAGTCCACCGTCCAAAGCACGACACACACTAAGCAGCAACAGCTCATTGCGATGAAACAGTTCACGTAGCTGCCTGTTGTCTCAAATATCACACCTGTGGAAAAAAAATGTTTTGTTTATCCATCATTATTATTTCGAATTTAACGTCACGGTAAATCAAGGATTTTGTTGCAAGCTCACGGTCTTTGCAAAAAAATAAACGCGTGTACAAAGCCAGTTCAATATGAAAATAATAAAATCAACCTATTTTCTCTGTTAGCTTTATTTTTTCTTATATATGGCTAAGTTTCAAATGATAAAGTAATCTAGCAAAATAGATTGGTATAAATATACTAAAAAAATTGTGTAATTTTTTTCTTAGTATATTTCTCATTTTTTAAATGTTGGGCTCAATTTCGAGTTTCTATTTTAATCACCAGTTACATTGTTTTAATTTTTTTATGATAGGACCGTATACGTTTGGAGATTGTTCATCATTTTGTCAATACAATCAAAGACGCAATGAATCAACGATAAAATGAACCTCGCTGATTTCAAATCCAGTTCGATTGATACCAGACAATTGAAACAATCTCAAACGTTAAAAAATCTATGTGCTACAGCAAAAATAAATCAGAAGAACAGGTATAGGCTTACTTATTAATGGGTCAGTTATGAGCATCAAAATCCCAGAAAATAGAATATGCAAGGCCAATGCAGCTGGAAATCTATCAGGCGCTGCTGTCACCAAAACTAAAGGAAACAGCACTTGCACTGAGCACCTGACCAATCCCGACACTGCGGTTATTGTGACGACAAAAATCAGGTTGTCTGAACACACCAACGCTGAAAAGTTAAAAATAATTATTGTTTTAGAGAAAGACGTAGGTAGGTACATAGTATTATGTCAACAAGTTACATAAAAATATTAAGTATTTCATAAAGATGAATATATCACATAATAATATTATCATCTTAAACATCCACAACACGGTATTCGTGTTGTTTAAAAAACGGCCAAATGAAGAAATTTGTGAAGTAGGTGAAGCAAAATGAATAGACGACAAAGTAAGTCTTCTTCTGGCGAAACTTTTGTCAACGAAATATGAACTTGACACCTTTATGATGTTTTATTTTCTCAACACCCAAATAGTAGGTAATTACTATTTACGTTCCGAACACTTTATGGCTTTTCTAAATAACACAAAGTATTGTGGTCTAATGATACCTGTGATATCTCACACGAATAAGAAAATTGAAAACTTCAATTTATTTACGAAATAAGACCTGTTAGGATCTTGCCAAAGTTTTTTTTAAGTAAAAAAAAAACAGAAAAGTAAAAAAGATGTACCTATTCGTAGAACCACAGTGATACATGTACCAAAGAAGAAGAGTGTTTTACTGTCTACAGTGTAAAAGTAAGTAAATATTGCAAGACCAAATCTTGCTAGGAGATCAGCTATGGCGCCTATCATAACGCACGTTGCTACTTGCATCTGAAAAAACAATTAATAATTTCGAAGAGTTCGTTAGAGTATATCCACGAAAATAAACAATTGAGTTGAGCTTTTGGTTAAAAATAAACGATTATGTATATTTCTGGATTTTAGTAAATTCTACCCCCAAGTAGTTTAAGTATGAAATGAAGGTTTGTACGAGCGTCCATCATTTTCACGTCAATTTTCAAATTATATTTATGAAAATTTGTACCTATTAAGTATTTTCATTAAAGATTAAGAAAGAAATTTTGGATATGCCTGCCACCCAAGGGAGTTAAATAGGGAATTACGTTTTGTATTAAAGTGCGTTATTTTTCAAGTTATATCCATGAAAATCAGTATTTGGACTTTTGGTTAGAAAAAAGAGAAATATATAGAGGATAAAGATAAAAGTTTGTTTGAGATTTATATGAATTCACACGGACGAAGTCGCGGGCAACCGTCAGTATCTATATTATATATAAAACAAAGTCGTGTAACACGACTTTGTTTTATATATATAGATATTATTTCATATTTGCTGATTTTCATTAATGACTATTTTACGCCCAAATAGTCATAAAATAGAGGTAGTAAAAGGGCAGCGGGAAGGTGGTCTTCTAATTTGCATAGGTATTTTGTAGATTACCTTGACCTTACCTTAAAATATAACCTTAGGTAAACCTTACCTCCTACATAAATTATTTACCAAAAATTTTATTACACTTGTTAATTTACATTTCTTTGCCTCATATAAGCCCCGCAAAGTGATATTGCGCCTGGCCGCCATTTTAGTGACGTCAGCACTAGACAGACGTCTCGGTACCGTTGACAAAACTGTTAGCAGAGTATGTGTATCGAGTTTTGAATAATTATTGTAAATTCACACATTTTGTTGTTATTGTTGTTTATTTATTGTTCTTAGTTTTTGTTACTTTTTATTAGTTATTAGACAAGTTATTTCACTATTAACACATAAAATGATAGTGATTCAGACTACAACAGACTCTGAAAAAAATTCCAAATCCGAAGTATAAGTTAAAGAACAAGGATAATTTCTTCATGTACCTATCATCTATAAAAGCTGAAAATTATATGTTCATTCGGTTTAATTTATTTAAAAAAAAATTTACTGCCGCCGCGGCCGGTATATTTTAGTTTCGTCCGACGTCACGCCGTTGTTAATGTGACAAAGTTCCAGCGCAATAGCAATCTGCGGGGCTTATATAGGGTAATTCCGGGAGAGATGGCCAATAGAAAAAAGTTGAAGTAATTATTAATAGATGGCACCTACTATAATTTAGTTCGATTGGTTTCGGCACCGGCAACAAGCCGGCATGGAGTTTTTTGCGAAAAAGTTATGGAAAGGTGAGTAATTTGACTTTGTTTTTTAATAACACGATTAATTTAAACTAAGGGGTTGACATATTAAGTGGTCACAAAAAAGTTTTGAAAGTTTTGTCCGTTTTTGTGATTTCTTTGTAAAGTAAATAACTTTCTCGTCATTCTAACCTAAAAATTAACTACAAAATTGAGAAGTTGCTTTTATTAAGTACTGTGGCCATCTCACCCGGACAATCGGGAAAGATGGCCAAATTATTTACGGGAGAGATAGCCATAAAATTAAATGTCCTAATTTAAATCTATTTTTAAAATTCAATGTTTCTATAGATGCCTAATCAATACGTACGGAAGGCGGCTATTGGACGAGGTGCCTGGAGCGAAGAAGACTTAAAAAATGCTGTGTCAGAAGTACACAGAGGAGGGATGACGGTTTATAGGGCCTCTTTTATTTACCATATTCCAAGAAAAACACTAGAAAGAAGGTTAAAACAAAACAACTACACAAAGGGACCTATGGGACTTTTGTCGGAGCGAAACGATCGTCGAGTTGAATTTGTGTGGTGTTGTGCCTACAAATTTGTCACTGTTAGTGGATTATAGCAAAGTAATTTTGTGTTCATTGTATAGGACCTATAGGACTATCATCAACCTTTGGTGCAGACAACGAAAAAAGACTGAGCAAGCATATAAAAGACATGCAGTCGAGAGGCTTTCCATTGACTATCGATGATTTGAGAAGAATTACAAGTCAATTTTGAGTCTCAGATTCAGGCCCAAGTAGGTACATCCCTTCAGACGGTAGACCAACCAATACCGACTAGATTACTGGACGAAGTATCTACACTGCCTGTTAAACTAAACGAGGTTTGGAAACGAGCCAAATAAGTAAGTATCATTTTGACATCTGAAGATCATATTGAAAAACGAAAATCGAAAGAAAATGAAAAAGAAAAAAAGGAAGAAAAGTCAAAAAAACCAAAAATGATAAAAACAGATACTATGACTTATAGACCTAAGAAAAAAACTGTTAAGAAACGAAAGGCAATTCGTAGGTTGTCTGATAGCAGTTGCGAAGAAATTCCCATCATTTTCACTGATACCTCTGAAAGTGAATCTGAAGATAGAGAGAAAGATAACTGCTGAGATTGTGGTGATAATTATTACAGGACACAATTAGTTGAAGATTGGATACAATACAATATTTGCATGTTTTGGGTGCATGAAAACTGCACCGAGTTTGAGGACATGTGTTCTTACTGCGGTAATAAGAAAAAAAGGAGTTAAAAGATCTCAAGAGCAAAGGGAATGGCAAGAAGAGTATATTGGCCATCTCCCCCCGATTACTATGGCCATCACCCCCGGACACTCTGGGAGAGATGGCCAGTCCTAGTTTTTTTTGTAAGTTTAAAATTACATTGTTTGCGTTTTTTAAAGTAATTTATCGTTAATGTTTGATAAGAGTAATAAATAAAGTTTACGTTTTATATTAATTCAATGTTTTATTCATCATAATTCCTTCACTATAGAGTTTTAAAGTTACTAGGGCCATCTACCCCGGACTTACCCTAACTATATCGCCGAGGAACGTGACTCCTTATCATTTGACACATAATTTCTCATAGACAATATTAATGCGTTGGATAATAATTAATTATTACAAGTAATTTTGGGACTGGGCCACTATTGGAGATAGTTAAATTATATTATTGTTACCTTAGTATATCCATATGAAAACAGCAACATTGGCTCCATTGCTAAATACGTCACATCAGATACAAAAGCGAATCCGAGACCGATGAGAGTGCTCACAAAACGTGGATCTCTTAGCAAATCTAGCTCGACATTGTCGTATATCACCTTCCTGGAACATCATAATTATTTTGTCAAAAAGTTGTGACTACCCGCGAAAGACAAAAAAGCGCGCGCAAAGGAAGTAAGTAAGCACTGACACCATCTGCAAATCTCCAGATTAGATGCTATCAATTTGGCTTAAGCGGTTACACGCATTTACAGTATTGAAAAACGCTATTATACAACGTTAGTTTTACTTGAAGCAAAACCAGAAAGTAGTTTGCTCAAAATCAGTAACAAAATCAAATCCAACTATTTTTATATTGTGTTATAATACAAATATTTTAAAATCCTACAAGCTTACGCACAGTGGTTGAAACGCGCATCAGCAGGGCTATTCTGTAAAGCCATTTTCGAATTATAGAGAGTGAATTCGAGATGAGTTTGCTAATTTGTACTCTGTAAAACTCGATAGTACAGGTCTTCTCACTCAAACTCACTTCACTTCGCAAGTGCGTAGCAGATGTTTACAGAATATCAAACCAAGGTGAAGTGAGTTTGCTTTCTTTCTTTCTTTGCAACTCGCGAGTCAAGGTGAGGTCAAGGCTTGCGAGTTGGGGTGACCATTTTTTTTGAGGACAATAACGCAACACAAGAAGCTTATAACTTCATAAGTTTACATTATATGTTTTCGAAATTTTCTATAACTATTCCAAATGTAAAAATATTTGACACGTGTTTCGGTTTTAGCGCAAAGTAAAACTAACGTTGTATACGCCTCTAGCAGTTCTTGCGCCCCCTGGGGTCTTGCAGATGGACTCTTTGTTTGCGATTACCGTTTATGCTTAAAAAACAGCGCTGAGTAGTATAGGTATGTACACTACTTCTGTATTGCCCTGAGGCGAATACTCTTTTCAGGATTGTTCTACGTTACAGACATTTGTTTTAAGATTGCAATAATTTCTATCTAGATTGATATGCGTTTCCGTAAGATATGCTCCTGTTTTCTTGTTTGAAAGATGCAGCAGTAGTATGTCGGTTGGGGCACCCGCGATCGCCATATCAAAATAATTTTCAATTGCTCGAAAAAAATTTAAAGTGATTATATACAATCATATCTGTGGAGCTATTTACCCGCTCTTTACCACTACCAGCACTGTGTTTAAGTGTCTGCTAATTTTTATTTATGTTTGTTGTGTCGCTTAGCTGTTGTCCCGAATAACCATTCACTTCATTACCATTTTACCACCAATTCATTAATTATGTATCTATAATATAATAAAACTGTAACAGATCCAATTCTGTACATTGAAGATATTTTGAAATTTTTTATTGGAGGGCACTCAATAATCGATACTGAAGCCAAAACTGCATTTTTTTCATTTTTGTCTGTCTGTCTGTATCTTGGCCGCGCATCACGCCGAAACTACTGAATGGATTCGAATGAAACTTGGTACGATTTGAGTTTATACTCCGAGGTAGGACATAGAATACTTTTTATGCCGAAATTCAGCACGGTTCCCTTGGGAGAGGGGATGAAAGTTAAAACGTGTATTTAGCTCTAATTCATTAACGCGTTGTTCGATTTCACTCATTCTTTTTTTGTTAGAAAGGTAGGTAGTACTTTATATATTGTTCCGTAAATATTTCAAGGTCATAGATTTTTTAGTTCAGAAATGACAGACATTACAACCCTCAGTATTGGGTTCAAATAACTTGGGAATAAGATCCGGGTCTTTGAATGAACGGCTTATTTTAAACTAGCGTGCGTTCTTTATGTTTGTCGGTCTGTCTATTTGTTCCAGCTGATTTCCGAAACGGCTGGATCGATTTTAATGGAACTTTCAATGTTATAAGGAGTAACTTAGGCTACATTTACCTTAGGTACATAAAAGAATTATGGGATCCAATCCGATCCTATATGAAAACCTATATCTACGCGAACGAAGTTGCGGGGATCAGCTAGTTTATAATATAATTGACTCACATGATGCTTTTTTGAATAGACTCGTGTCTGCCCGCAATGGTCTTTATTTCGATGGCATTCTCGTCACCTGGCAACATTTTTATCACGGATTCATCATAGATACCACTTTTTATTTTGATTTTTTTCGGACTTTTCAATTCACAATTTGATGAGAGCTCTGAAAGATGATCATGAACAAATGGAAGCACATAAAAACAACACAGTTGAAGCAGTGGGTAAGTGAAGAAGTATAGAGTAATGAAATAAAACAAATAAAGCACCTTGTGATATAAACATTAGATGAAAATGACAAAGGCTTACACAGCAGCAAAATTCCGGCAGAACTTTTGATATAATACCGATTAGCATTTTACAAGAACGATTAAGAAAATTTTCACTATCATACTTTGTAATAAAGCATTGCAAACATGTTAGTCAGAATTCCCACTAGTTTGGGATAATCATTGAAAACAAACATCGATTAACTCACCATTTGCAGGGCATCCTGATACTTTCTCCATATGCCATTCAACCGGATGCATGACCAGCACTGCAAACACCAAGTGCAAATCCACGGCCATTATCAAAGTGAGGGTCCATCTGAACCCGTATTCGGACAGGAGAAAGGTCACCAGCATAGGAAATGTGATGGATGCCATACTGCTCATAGTTTGGTTGGCACTCATCATGGCTGTGCGTTTTTTTGTGAAATAACAGTTGAACGCTGTAAAACTAACGGGTATCATTACACCAAAGCCTGCACCTGGAATTCGGAGAGTAGAACAATTTTATTACTGTTTGAAACATAATATACCTATACCTACATATTTCATAATATGAAAATTTAGAATAATAATTAATTCAACATGAACTCTATAGGAAAGGTAAAATAAGAATTACTTGCAGAAACTACTAAGTAATATTTGAAGTTATAATATAAGTTTGTGTTGTATCAATGAATAAAGATTATGTCTATCTATTCTATAATGTACGTTATTAAAGATGCTTAAAGTGAATCAGATATCAAATTAATTAAATAATGTTACAGTGAAAGATTTCGAAGAATATTGTAAGTTTATTGGAAATCATAAGTTTAACGAAACTCCAATTATTTCATACCTCTTATAACTCCAAAAGTGAACACGAGTTGGTATGTTCTCTCCACGAATATAGTTAACAAGTCCCCCAGTACAAAAAGTGCAACTCCAACCGAACCAACTTGCCGAAATGAATATTTCTTGAGTGCAATGCCGCTCAGAAATCCTGAAACAGAAACATTCGACATTTTAATAACATTACAAATTCAGAAACAGCATGAGTTTTTGACACGGGTATCTCAAAGACATTGGATCTTATAGATGACCTTTATAAATAGAAAGACTTGCAGTTTTCGAACGTACAAATACAATACAAATAAGTGCATGCAAGGATTTTTAGAAAAAAATACATCCCAAACAAAAACATTTCATGTGAATAATTAGGGCAAGTTCCTATCAAAAAGTTTTGGCCATTAAAAGTACTGATATCAAAAATTATGGCCAAGTTCTTTACTAGGCTCGATAAATGGAACCATACAGTATTAGAAGGTGTATATTCGACCACCTTCAAGCTGTCATCGCATTCCTAGAGATCCTGTTAAAATATAATTAATTTATGTCATAATAATAACACCGCAATTTTTGAAGCTCATTTGGAAGTCAATAGTTTTCTTGAATATAAAATTATTTTGCTATAATCCGCTAACAGTGACAAATTTGTAGGCACAACACCACACAATCTTGTAGGCACAACACCACACAATCTTGTAGGCACAACACCACACAAATTCACCACAAAACAAACTCGACGATCGTTTCGCTCCGACACCGGAGCATCTTCAGGAGATGTCGACTTCACAACGGACGATTGCAAAGTGAGTTCGTGTCGAATGAGCGGTCTTATATATACTATCCCCGCTTAGTCATCTACCCTCCTTTCTCTTTCTCTCTGGCCACGCCCCCTAAATATGTTGAGCAACGGTGAAGATGACACATTTATTTGCTCATTCAGCAATTCGACACTTCTACCGCTGTGCCCAACTATTTCCAATTGTTCCAACACGCACAGTCTTAAACTTTTACAGCATGTGTGTAAAATTTCAAATGTATGACCCTCGTCTATCCTATGTCCACTATCCAAAAGATGTTTTGCGAAATGAGATCTTTGAGGCTGGTTGTTTCTAAAGGCAGCCATATGTTCTTTATATCGAGTTACAAAATTGCGCCCAGTTTGACCAACATATATAGCACTACATTCGGGGCACTTGAGTTTGTACACACCTGACTTTTGTCCATTATTTAATTTATCTTTACCATTACAAATTCTTCTGAGCGTATTATTTGTTCTAAAAGCAGCGTGTACATCATGTGATCTAAGAGTCCTAGCAATACGCTCAGATATTGGTCCGAAATAGGTCAAACTGGTTTTATATTTATTTATTTTGTCTGATGGCGCTGGATATAGGTTTTTCTTGACCTGCACTAACTGTTGTTTTCTAAGTATATTATTTACAATATTAGGGTTATACCCATTTGAACGCGCCATGTGATAAATAATATTTAATTCTTTTTTATACACAACAACAACAAAGTGTTGGAACAATTGGAAATAGTTGGGCACAGCGGTAGAAGTGTCGAATTGCTGAATGAGCAAATAAATGTGTCATCTTCACCGTTGCTCAACATATTTAGGGGGCGTGGCCAGAGAGAAAGAGAAAGGAGGGTAGATGACTAAGCGGGGATAGTATATATAAGACCGCTCATTCGACACGAACTCACTTTGCAATCGTCCGTTGTGAAGTCGACATCTCCTGAAGATGCTCCGGTGTCGGAGCGAAACGATCGTCGAGTTTGTTTTGTGGTGAATTTGTGTGGTGTTGTGCCTACAAGATTGTGTGGTGTTGTGCCTACAAGATTGTGTGGTGTTGTGCCTACAAATTTGTCACTGTTAGCGGATTATAGCAAAATAATTTTATATTCATTGTATATCATGGAATTCCGCAAAGTAACGCCTGCTTCCATTCAATAGTTTTCTTGTTTTCAGCTTGACATCATTTTTTTACTTCTTTTGTTTAATTTCAAAATTGCGCCATAATTTTGATGAGTCAGTGAGTAGGTCTTGTTTTATGCGATTTTCAAACCCTCTGTATCTCAGAAACGGTTCAACTTAAAAATTTGAAACTTTCAATTTATCATCACATCTACGAGCTTAACTTATATTTCAAATTTCGTAAGATTACTACTTATCACGCGAACCAGACTTATGAGGGGGGTCAAAACAGTTTGAAATGGTTCGTGTTAATATACACACTGGCATGCGTCACTGCCGGAACTTGCCCGTCGCGCTGCCGCGCGTCTCGATTTTTGTGGAAATCAAACCCGCTCCTACTATATTATACTATAATATTATAATTTAAACAAAAAATTGTAAAATGTTGCTACACATTATTCTGTGGCTGAACTTCATTAATCCTACTATTAATATTATTTAATGTGAAAGTGTAAATGTTTGGATGTTTGGATGTTTAAATGTTTAGATGTTTGGATGTTTGGATGTTTGTTACTCTATAACATTGTAACTACTGAACCGATTTGGCTGAAATTTTGAACGGAGATAGATTATGTCCTGACTTAAAACATAGGCTTTTTATTCTGGAAAAATCCACAGTTTCCGCGGATTTAAAAAAAACCGATATCTACAGCTACAGCTATATGCAGATTACTGTAGCAAACTTCCTTGAAAGTAGGTATAAAGGTTGGAAAAGGAAGTGAAACGGGAACCAGAAATCCACGATTCCCTCAGTATTTGTGAAAAACCGAAATTCACGCGGGCGAAGCCGCGGGCAAAAGCTAGTAACGATAATAATTATTATTTATCTCAATAGAAATACCTAACTTACTTAAGTTTCCAGTATTGGATTTCCTTAATGAGATAGCTTCCTTCATACTATTGATTAACTAATAGTGCGAGAGCTGGTAGGTATATATTATAAATAATTTAAGATTTGAAATATTTTTCATATAGGTACAATAATATTAGGTACGTAAGCTAAGTATATTATCAATACAATAAATTATCATATTTTCTTGTGGGCATCTGATTGCAAACTTAACTTTGTTATTAAAAAATACATATTAGGTAAGTACATGCTTAATTTTTTATTCGAATATACAGATTTTTTTTTTATTAAAGTAGGTACAACTTTTCGTTTCTAAAATTATCCTACGCCTATGAGTAATCCTATGTGTAATCACACTAATATTATAAAGGCGAAAGTTTGTGTGTGTGTGTGTGTATTTGTTACTTTTTAACGCCACAACTACTGAACCGATTTGGCTGAAATTTTGAATGGAGATAGATTATGCCCTGACTTAATACACAGACTTTTTAGCCTGGAAAATCCACAGTTCCCACGGGATTTTGAAAAAACCGAAATCTATAGCTTTATCTATAGATAGATTACTATAGCAAACTTCCTTGAAAGTAGGTATAAAGATTGGAAAAGGGAGCTAGAACGGGAACGGTAAATCCACGAGTCCCTCGGGATTTGTGAAAAACCGAAATTCACGCGGGAGAATCCGTGGACAGACGTTAGTATTTACTAACAAGCGGACACCCGCGACTTCGTTCGCGTGGATATTGGTTTTTGAAAATCCCGTGTGAATCATTTTGTTTTCCTAAGCTCCTTTGAGCTCATAGCTTGCTAAAATCTGTTAAAAGTTCACTGGCGGATGTTTAGGTAGATCAAAATATAAACATCCGCCAGTAAAAGTCCCATCGAATTCGATCCAGCCTTTTTGAGATTACCCGGTAATCTGTAAAGTATATCCTTTCTAACAAAAAAAGAATGAATGAAATCGGACCACGCGTTAATGAATTACAGCTAAGTACACATTTTAACTTTCATCCCCTCTCCCAAGGGAACCGTGTTGAATTTCGGGATAAAAAGTATCCTATATGTTACTCCGTAGTATGTACTTAAATCATACCAAGTTTCATTTCAATCCATTCAGTAGTTATTGCGTGATACGCGCACAAACATACAGACAAACAGATAAACAGACAAACAGACAAAAATTTCAAAAATAGCTTTTTTACGTTCTATTGCTTATCCCTAACATCCCCCAGTTATTATTTTGCAAAAATCTTTAATGTACAGATTCGGCAAGTCTACGATTTTATTATATGTACTAGATGATGCCCACGGCTTCGCCCGTGTGGATTTAGGTTTTTAAAAATCCCGTGGGAACTTTTGATTTACCAGAACAAAAAGTAGCGTATCTGTAGTAACCCGTCCCCAAAACGGAAAAATTCCGTGGGATCCCTACGATTTCGGAATGCAATTCCTTACAGCATCAGGGTTGAGGAGTTGGATATGTACCTACTCGAATTCATTCAACGATAGTCTTTAATTGGTACCCCCAATATCAATTTAAATAACCGACAGTTCCTCAATCCTATTAGTTTTGGGGATCAGATCCCCTACAGCATCAGGATTGGGGACTTGGAATCCAATTTTTTTGTAGAACAGTGTCGCAATGTTTTTCTATCGATTAAAAAAAGAATTACGCAAATCGGTTCAGAAATCTCGGAGATATCGGTGTACATAGGTAGAAAAACACAACTCCTCCTTTTTTGAAAGTCGGTTAAAAAGTAGCCTATGTTACTCCCTGGTTAATTCTCTACTTATATGTGAAAGTCCCGTCAAAATCGGTTCAGCCGTTCCGAAGATTAGCCCGTTCAAACAGACAGACAGACAGACAGACAGACAGACAGACAGACAGACAGACAGACAGACAAAAATTTTAAAAACGTGTGATTCGGTTATAGTACCGTTCAAATAACTATATGAACTTAATATGAGGTAGTTATTTCGATATTACAGACTGACACTTCAATTTTATTTATTAGTATAGATAGACTAGATGATGCCCACGGCTTCGCCCGTGTGGATTTAGGTTTTTGAAAATCCCGCGGGAAATTTTGATTTTCCAGAACAAAAAGTAGCCTGTCTGTAGTACGTCCCCAAAACGGAAAAATCCCGCGGGATCCCTACGATTTCAGAATGCAATTCCTTACAGCATCAAGGTTGAGGAGTTGGATATGTACCTACTCGTGTTCATTCAACGATAAAGTCTTTAATTGGTACCCCCAATATGAATTTAAATAACCGACAGTTCCTAAATCCCATTAGTTTTGGGGATCAGGTCCCCTACAGCATCAGGATTGAGGAGCTGGAATCCAAATTTTTTATAGAACAGGGTCGCAATGTTTCTCTATCGATTAAAAAAAAAATTACGCAAATCGGTTCAGAAATCTCGGAGATATCGGTGTACATAGGTAGAAAAACACAACTCCTCCTTTTTTGAAAGTCGGTTAAAAAAGTAGCCTATGTTACTCCCTGGTTAATTCTCTACTTGTATGTGAAGGTCCCGTCAAAATCGGTTCAGCCGTTCCGAAGATTAGCCCGTTCAAACAGACAGACAGACAGACAGATAGACAGACAGACAGACAGACAGACAGACAAAAATTTTAAAAACATGTGATTCGGTTATGGTAGCGTTCAGATAACCATATGAGCTTAATATGAGGTAGTTATTTCGATATTACAGACAGACACTTCAATTTTATTTATTAGTATAGATAGATATAGATTGTAGTCGTAGACTCTCTGTTTATTTTGTATCGAATGTCATATGTAACCTTATCCCGTATTAGACTTGGCATCGTTGCTAACTAAAATATCGGTCAAATTAATAAACGTTATAGATGAATGGGTTTGCCATTGACAACATAAATCGGGTGCTCTACTCAATCAGCTTTAGATTACGTTTAAAGATGATGAAGGAATGCACCACATCAATTGAGGCCATAAACATGATGAGCCTTGAAGCTTAACCTTATTTCCATACAATTAGTGTATAATTATGAACCAATGGGAACTATTCTAAATTAATCGAGCCTATTAATTAAGGTTGTCAGAATTATATTGATTGAGACAGTATAACATTCAATTGTTATAGCTCTTCTTGAATTTCATCCGCAATCGAATCAATGAGCTAAAAATGGTTCTGTGTTTTTTTTCCTACAGCTGATAGTAAAACTGATTTGTGTGCGTGTGAAATTTATATACAGACAGTGATTGTATGTGCTTGTCAAATTGACAAAACAAATTGTCTTGTACACACACAAGCATAGCACTCTACGCACAAATGAGTTGAACAACCCATGGCTACTACATATTGCCCTTGACTACGATCACACATAATGGCATATTACGATTTACGATGCGGTATAGATTAGTAAGATGGAAACTCTAGAAGAGATATACTTATCATATATTTTAAACCTAATAACAGTTAATACTCGGCTGTCGACCATCAGTCTACGGAAACCACTACTAGAACTAACTGGAACAGAGTGCTTAGCAAAACTATTCATCGATTTCAGAGTAAAATAGACCTAAAATGGCTTGTATTAAGGTTTGAGTTCGCCAATACATTCAGCATTCGAACACAACGAGCGCCCCAAGCAGAAATGTTGTAAAATACATATTCGAACTGTGGAATTACGACTTTAAATTACGATTATTTGAGTTCATTTTGCTCTGAATTCACTTGTGATTCGATCAATAGTTTCCGAGTTCGTTTTCGAGTGCTCCGATCTTAGACTAAGCACTCAGCTTATGCTTGTAGGAAATATCGGAAATGGAAAGAGCTGACATAGCGTACCTACGTTAGATGGACCAGCAGGGCTAACATGCGACACACGAGAAAACTCTATTGTATTCGACGAGAAAAAGTGTAGAGATAATTTTCTCGAGCGTCGCACAGGTGAAAAAAATCAATCGACTTCCCGATCGGAGAACCATTAAGAACGAGAAAAATAGCATTAAGAAGATCAGTCTCATAAAACTCATCAATGAACAGCAGGGCTATTCTGTAAAGGCATTTACGAATTATCGAGAGTGAATTCGAGATGAGTTTGCTAATTTGTACTCTGTAAAACTCGATAGTACAGATCTTCTCACTCAAACTCACTTCACTTCGCAAGTGCGTAGCAGATGTTTACAGAATATCAAACCAAGGTGAAGTGAGTTTGCTTTCGAAGCGAGTTATCTCACTTGAGTGAGCTTCGATTTCGAGATGGTATTTTAGAGAATAGCCCTACTGAGTTGAAGAATGAACGGAGTGAGGGAGCGGTGCAAGGAGGATAATAGGTTTTTACGAGGCTATGTACCCGAACGATGAATTGCGCTTTGCCGGTAAGGGCGTATCTAGCCACAGCCCATCATCTCTTAATTTTTTAAAATTAGGCACAGTAAAATGTACCTACCAATGCGTCAGAAGCTTGCTTCTTATTATTATTTAGATAAGTAAGTATATATCATATATACATATGTTGCTTTGGAGTACGGCAGGTATACGGATTCATGCTCCTAATTAGTTTCAACATTGGACCAAAACGGCCATCGGCTGTCTGGCAGTATGGATTTAATTTCCCTTATAAGTACCTATGAGAGATAAAGCGTTTCCGGTTCGATTCCCTGTTCAGTTTGGTCTGGTCTGGTTGGAAGTGTCACTTGGACATGGATAGTTATCACCCAAGCGATTTACCGGTCAGCGTAGAAATATATTTATGACAGAAATTGATTATATGGATAGTTATCACCCAAGCGATTTACCGGTCAGCGTAGAAATATCTTTATGACAGAAATTGATTACCTACGTGTTCGGGTAGACTGCCATTAGCTATATCCATTTGAGTCATGTTAACACCCTTTTTTCCTTTACTTACCACCAGTGGAATTTTTGATCAAACGTGAAAGTTGTACAAAAAGAGAGTAACGACAAATATCGGAGCACTCAAACCTTGTATCTATACAAAGCAGAATAGCTGTACGTTTAGCAGACGTCTTATAATAAATCACTGCATTGATTTACTCGCATTTAGAAGCCTGCATTAAATATAATATCTCAGACAAATAATTCTTGTTGCATAGAGGAAGATTATTCTGGATGCAAGCAGACACCCGCGATTTCGTTCGCATGGATATCGGTTTTTAAAAATCCCGCGGAAACTTTTTGTTTTTCTTAAGCTCTTTTGAGCTCATACCTTGCTAAAAACTGTTAAAAGTTCACTGGTGGATGTTTAGGTAGATAAAAATGTAAACATCCACCACTGAAAGTGCCATCAAAATCGATCCAGTCTTTCAGAGATTACCGGGTAATCTTTAAACTATCTCCTTTCTAACAAAAAAAGAATGAATGAAATCGGACCACGGGTTAATGAATTATAGCTAAGTACACATTTTGACTTTCATCCCCTCTCCCAAGGGAACCATGCTGAATTTCGGGATAACAAGTATCCTATATGTTACTCGGTTGAACTTAAATCATGCCAAGTTTCATTTCAATCCGTTCAGTAGTTTTTGCGTGATGCGCGCACAAACATACAGACAAACAGATAAACAGACAAAAATTTCAAAAATAGCTTTTTTACGTTCTATTACTTATCCCTAACACCCCCCAGTAATTATTTTGCAAAAATATTTAATGTACAGATACGGCAAGTCCACAATTTTATTATATGTATAGAATTATTATATGTATAGATGATGAGCGGATAGGGATCGGACATAATACGTCTCGTACAATATCATCACTTGAAAATTATCTAATAAATAAATATATCACTACTACATTTCCAATGGCCCAATTTCCATTCCAATTTCCATTGGTCGTATACAGGATCTAGTCAACCCATACTTTTCCCCAGCGCTCTATTATCCAACAGCCTAGATAAAGAAAATTATTTACCTGATACGGATAAGGCTCCGTTATAAACACCTATAACTAGTGGAAGACCGCTAGCACCATCTTGTTCTAGGAAGAAGTCATTGAACAAAATTCCAAAGGCGTTCGATGAACCAAACCCCAACATCTGAAAAGAAGCATAACAATCTGTTAATCAGAGTTCTGTCCCTCAGAGTAATAGGGGCCGAAGTAGTTTTTTGCCAAATTGCATGAGAGATAAGTAGTACTTGTATATCTATTTTTATATGGCTCTACTGCCTCTGTTGCAACTGCCTCGTTGATCTAGTGGTTAGCATATTCGATTGCAGATCACGAGATAATAACCAAACAGAAACCCAAAACCCGGGGTATCGGGTTTTTCTGTCAAGAAATTCGCTGTGCCAGTCCGAAATTGGTAGTTGCCGGTGTCTCACCCCCGTGCCTCGGAGCGCATGTTAAGCAGTCGGTCCCGGTTATTATCACTATCATGTGACAATAGTCGTTAAAGCCCGCCAACCCGTATTGGAGCAAATGGCAGGTCTAAGCTCTAATCCGTCTCTCCTATGAGAGGAGGCCTGTGCCCAGCAGTGGGACGTTAAAAGTAGTACCCCAGTTACGAACTCCACAATTACGCAGTTATACAAAGCAAATGAGACGTTACTGAGAGCCTAAGGTTTCATCTTTCCGAAAATAAGTTATGTCAGATCGCACTGGGATCTTGGTCTATAGTGGATCCGGCAGGCTTCGTCCTGCCCGTTGGTGACATACCGATATCAGCGTTACCTACCGAGACCCGGTAATTGTGTTTTCAAACCATCCAGGAACCCATTGAAATATACACACAAAATTTCATCCAAATTGATCCAGCCGTTTAGGAGGAGATAGGTGACAAACACACGTACAGAAGAATAATAATATATGTAGGTACGGGAGAGAGTTTACCGTATCGACGCGGGATGAACTATGTTTGACAGTTGCCAAACCAATGAACATTATGTATGGAGAAATGTTTTTACTTTTATTTCATTTTTTCGTTAAGAGCCCTCTCCATGGGCGCGACAAATCGTTGGTGAGTGGAGTCTAAAACAGTGATTTCTGCATTTAGAGAGCGAGACGTCTTCAGTATAGAAGAGTACTAAAAATATATACATAAATAAATAATAAATTAATTAAATAAATAAATTTTGCTTGAGATATCATGATTTTTAGTGAAAAACGGCAAAGTAAAAAGATGCAAATCAAGGTTTGGAATTTCGCCTATTTTAGCAAATATTTGGCAATTTTTTACATGAACTAAAGACATTTGTAATTATTATGAAGTAACCTATGATAAGACTTCAGTCGTTTTTCAATTTTCTAGTTTCTTATATAGTTTATTTACGCACGAATTTGCCCCAAAATTTGCCCAAAAATAGTGATTTTTCAAGCGTCATAACTTTCAAAATAAATACAATTTTACTAATATTTTTATTTTATGGCATAGGTAATGGAGATATAAATTGATATCTGGCTTAACTTTAGACCTATTGCGACAAATATTAGAATAATAGGCGTAATACGTTCGTATGGAAAAGCGCGTGAAGAGAGCGGCCTTAAGTTTTCAATGTTTTTATTAGTTATTAAATGCTATTCGGGACGGAGACAAATACAACAAATCAAAAACCATGAAAATCGCTCCAGCCGTTCTCGAGTTATAAGTGTTCGAACTAACACGACTTTGTTTTATATATATAGAAATAAGATATAAGATATAATATATATATTATATAATATATATATATATATATACATATATATATATATATATATATATATATATATATATACATATATATATATATATATATATATATATATATATATATATATATATATACATATATATATATATATATATATATATATATATATATATATATATATATATATATATATATATACATATATATATAAGATATAGATATAGAATATAGATTTTTAAAGCGAAACTGACAATGAAGAGAGAAAATGGTCTCATTTGATATGAATTCCAATGCCTCTTTATAGATATTATGAACTACATAAATTATGCATCATATCTTCCAAGCGGTACACAATGTTTGCACGTTGCATATAGTATACCTACCTATTACCTATGTACAAATCGACGACGCAGCGAAAATAAATAATTATACTATCGGAATCATTAAAAAAGCTATTTTTTAGAACATCGGCCCATAATATCGATGACTCTGAACTTTTAGATATGTCATCAGAAATAGAATAAATCTTCATGGTCTATTAGGTGTAGGTATACCTACTGCAAGTTTCATCAGAAATACATAAAATTATACATATATGAATAATTTTATATGGGCTATTAAGTACCTACTGCAATTTTCAAAAAATCATAGTAGTCACATAACTGCTCAGTCACATAACTGAAAATTTTAAATACTTTGTAATAGCGATAAACAAACTAGGTACATTCTTTAACAAACTACCAATATCATTAATTTGAATATTACAACAATAATTATGATAAATACCTCATAGTTTATGACATAGATAATATTAATTTATAGGTAATTCAAATATTATCTTACAATAATGGACAATAATTAATGACAATTATAATTTTAGAATTTTTTTCATCTTTAATTCAACTGTAACATTAAGCCCTCATACGCATTAGCGGAGAAAATTTTTTTTTTCAGCTCACACAATAAAGCGCATAAAGTCCGCCATTTTGTTTTTTTTTTAATTTAGGTACCCATTGACACTCGCGTCATCGAGACAAATCTAATGACGTATCATTTATCAAAATCTGTTGAGCCGTTGATTAGTTACAAGCGGACATAGGAATGGACATACATACACACAGGTGAAACACATATACCCAGTCGGGTAAAAAAAAAAGAGTAACTTAATGTTTTTCAGTGACATTATAGTGGCTTTAAAAAAATATAAAAATTCAGCTTTTTCGTGATATTACTTTAGCTGATATTTTTTGCCTGTATGTTTTGGCGTCAACATCAAAGCTAAACTTAGGTATAATTCTAAAAAGCCAAAATCAGACAGTTCATTTTTCAGGATTTTTCCTTTCGTTTTCGAAGCTTCATCGATGAGTCATCGTAAATGAACCATGTGAAAACACCGACCATTCATCGTAGCACCGTACCACTGTGTCACTAGTAGGTAAGTATCGTGCATCGTTCACAGAAATGAATAATGAACGAGGCACTGTTTAATTTGGGCTTCAATCATACTTTGCAACAGAGGCGTAGCGTGGACTAATATAGACGTGGGCGAATTTACATCAACGAGGCCTCTTTCTTTCGTTCCCAAGATTACCAGATATACCCAATAGATTTATCCTACAGTCGTACTTAACAGGGGCTTCTTCCGAGACCCCAAACAAACACACTTTTAAAGTGGCCTTCTTTTTCGAGCGTAAAAGTGATCAAATTAATTATTCACCTGTGGTCCACAGGGGACGCGAGGCCCTCGCGAGTGCGAGGCGTTGAGAACTGTTGAGATTTTTTTAAGGATTCAAATGGTGTGAAACCAAAAAAAAATATCGACCAGAGACTACACATAGAACCCGTCAAGGGAGAGAATACATCCTCCTAGCACCACCTTTCTGCTAACTTCTCTTTGCTATAAGTGAATTTTTAGCTACTCCTTCTGGGTACGTAGGTACTTGTTTTATCTCTTTGTACAATATTTGTTTCATTACACATGAATGTATTGTTCACGGCTCAAACAAATCTTGCTTTAAGAGCCCTCTCCATGGCATCGACAAATCGTTGGTCTAAAACAGTGGTGGAGTCTAAAACAGTGATTTCTGCATTTAGAGAGCGAGACGTAATCAGTAAAGAAGAGTACTAAAAATATATACATAAATAAATAATAAATTAATTAAATAAATAAATTTTTCTTGAGATATCATGATTTTTAGTGAAAAACGGCAAAGTAAAAAGATGCAAATCTAGGTTTGGTATTTCGCCTATTTTAGCAAATATTTGGCAATTTTTTACATGAACTAAAGACATTTGTAATTACTATGAAGTAACCTATGATAAGACTTCGGTCTTTTTAAATTTTCTAGTTTCTTATATAGTTTATTTACGCACGAAGTTGCCCCAAAATTTGCCTAAAAATAGTGATTTTTCAAGCGTCATAACTTTCAAAATAAATATAATTTTACTAATATTTTTATTTTATGGCATAGATAATGGAGATATAAATTGATATCTGGCTTAACTTTAGACCTATTGCGACAAATATTAGAATAATAGGCGTAATACGTTTGTATGGAGAAGCGCGTGAAGAGAGCGGCCTTAATTCAGTTTAGTAAGTAGGTATACCTATCAATATTGAAATAATTTCGTAAATCCGTTGGCATTGTTTATAAATCTTAGATGTTAAATGAACTGTACCTGCCGCAATTTACATTTAACAAGAGATAAAGTTCGTAAACTAAAACCCGACTACTCTTAATAATATACCTAGTAAAATTCTATCTATTCTATCTATCGCTTGGTACATTTAAATATTATACTACACTACAATCGGATGCCAGCGACTTCATTCGCGTGGATATTGATTTTTGAAAATTCCGTGGGAACTCTTTGTTTTTCCTAAGCTACTTTGAGCATGAAAAACTGTTAAAAGTGGCGCATCAAAATGTGAATATCCCAGTGAAAGTCGCGTCAAAATCGATCCACCCTTTCAGAGATTAGCCGGAACAAATAGACAAACAGACAAACACAACGCACGCTAGTTTAAGATCATAATCCATACGTTCAAAGGTTCCTGTACAATCCGGATTCCAAGTTATCTGGAATACTGAGGGTTTTGATGGCTGCAATTTCTGAACTACAAAACCGATGACTGAAATATTTACAGTAGCAAAAAAATTTGGAGACCCCCAGTTTTTTGATGTAACATCCGTCAGGTTGATGTTTTTCATATAAAATACAGCCTATGTCACCCGGATCATGACAACAAATCAATTGACACCTCATTCATCAAAATCGCTTCAGTAGTTTAGACGCTACGGTAGAACACACAGAATCCGATACAAAAATCGGATACAAACATACATACATATACATATTACCATATGTACATACACAGACTGCTAAAACCATAACCCTTCGTTTGGCTTTGCCGTAGTCGGGTAAAAAAATAGGTTCCACGTTATTTGGGGCGAATTTAAATTGCCTTTATCAATATACCTACTTTAGTCTTAGAAGGAGTAATTAGGTTAAGTCGCCGCGAAAACAGTTGACTAATCCACTTATTCGTAACAGGTCGAGTTCACAAATCCTATTTTAGCAACCAGAACAACGTGAATGAAGCTCGAAGTATCAAATACTATTATGCCACGGATCAGTCCATTGCAATCTCCAGAATATGAAAATAAATATTCTCGTTCAGTAAGTATTTTTAGTGTTATAAACAAGCGCTTTATTAAAGTAGGTACATGTATAACTTCTTCCGCGGTAGACAACGCCATTATAATATAATCCAACGAAAATTGCTCTAATAAAATATAACCTCTTTATAGTTTATACCTACGTATACAAATAAAATATACATAAATGTCTGTATATGAATTCGAAACAACTGCCTCTCATATGATTTTATGTGAGCCTTAATTGGTATTAAGGCTAAGGTACTAACACACGTTTTAAACATAAGTATTTTAAGTCTGTCTGTCTGTAGTTGGAGCTAATCTTGGGACGACTAAACCGGTATTGATGTGACTATCAAAGATATGATATGACAGCTTGAGGATTAGTATATATTATATTGAAAGTGATCTAGGCTAAGGGAACCGTGCTGAAATTCGAGATAAAAAGTATCCTATATGTTACTCCGTAGTGTGAACATAAATCATGCCAAGTTTCAGTTTAATCCATTCAGTAGTTTTTGCGTGATGCGCGCACAAACATACAATCAAACAGATAAACAGACAAAAAATTCAAAAATTGCTTTTTTACGTTCTATTACTTATCCATAAAATCTCCCTGTTATTTTTTTGCAATTTTTTTTAATTTATTGAAATTATTGATTTTATTGTATTACAAGCGGATACCCGCGACTTCGTTCGCTTGGATATGTATTTATAAATCCTGTGGGAATCATTTTGTTTTCCTAAGCTCCTTTGAGCTCATACCTTGCTAAAAACTGTTAAAAGTTCACTGGCGTATATTTAGATAGATCAAAATGTGCCGCTAGTGAAAGTCCCATCAAAATCAATCCAGCCTTTCAGAGATTAGCCGGCAATCTTTAAAGTATCTCCTTTCTAACAAAAAAAGAATGAATGAAATCGGACCACGCGTTAATGAATTACAGCAGAAGGGAACCGTGCTGAATTTCGGGATAAAAAGTATCCTATATGTTACTCCGTAGTGTGAACATAAATCATGCCAAGTTTCAGTTCAATCCATTCAATAGTTTTTGCGTGATGCGCGCACACATATATAGACAAACAGATAAACAGACAAACAGACAAAAATTTCAAAAATAGCTTTTTTAAGTTCTATTACTTATCCCTAACAACCCCCAGTTATTATTTTGCAAAAATCTTTAATATACAGATACGGCAAGTCTACGATTTTATTATATGTATAGAATAGATTATTATGTACAGATTACCTACTTAAAACGCACATATAACTCCGAAAAGTTGAGGTCCGTTCCGGGGATTGAACTCGGCCCCCCCGAAGGAGGCCGAGGGAGGCCGAAGTCTGAAAAAATCGCGAATTTGAATTATGCTAATGCTGATCCGATATTTTATCTACATCGCCCATTAATTATTAAGATTATGTCACACGTGTTGAGACAATATAGAATACCAAATACGTCGTTTTGAATATTTATATATTTTTTTTATTTTGGTACAAAGTTCCTCATGATATCAGCGCGCGGTAAAATGTGTAAGTAGGTAACCTATGCAATTTTTTGTGTATGTACTACATACTTTGAAAATTCAAAACATTGACGTACAAAATTTTACCATACATTTTACATTATTTCTTTTTTCTATTTTTTTTATTAAATAAATATTTACTTATATCTATTTTATTTTGCCCAGCGATTTCGTCCGCGTAGAATTTTGATTTTATGTTCCATTTAGAGGGGTTGAATTTCTAAAAACCCTTTCTCTATAGTGTAAAACTAAATTAAGGTTATGTCAGTCAGTCAGTCCATACTCCATTTATAAAAATAAATCTTTATTTGTTCGTCATTAGGTCGTCTACTAGGTCATCCAATTGATCTGAAACTGGGCAAAGAGATAGGTACCTACTGTCTTGGAGGACGATCCGTGGAAACTTTTTAACCCGGAAAAGAGTTCCGGAAACAAAGTCGCGCATATCAGCTTTTATAATAATATATTCTGTGATAAGACCATTCAATATATCCGACCGGTTTTTTTATTTTGATCTCCGATAAGTTATTTAATTGCAGTTTTTCATACGTATCTATCGGTTTTTAGAGTCGGGAGCCGACATTGTCACTGCTAGACTTGTTTTTGTGCATAATTAGCTGAGCCGGTACTCTACTTTAATGTCAGTTATTCGTATCTTAAACCCCTTTATACGATATTAAAATTAAAGTATACTTCATATAGATATCGAAGTACTAGGTGGACACAATAAAGGCTCGCGCAAATAAGGACGCGTCGCGCCGTTCCGCTCCGCATTGTTCATTACATTTTATACGAATGCACATTAGAGGCGGGCCGCAGCGGTCGAGCATAGTTCGCGAACTCTTTGTCGCGGAACAAAAACCGACATTAATCGGGGGAAAAGCCGAGAATGTGGCGCGGAGCCGTGAAGAATACGCGAAACGGTACAGCTACACTCATGTTTCGCAGGTGGTTCGCGGCTTCGCGCGCGATTCACGCGGGAATGTGGATAGGCCTTCAAGGCCTTATTACAGATTGATTAGACTCTATAATCTGACAGATAGAGCCTGATGTGCTTCTTGAGCGCGGTTTGGCAATGCGATGCAGCTGTAATTTGCGTGAGCCTTAAGTAAATATAAATATAATTATTAAGTATAAGATATTCTTCATTGTTCTTTCTTCAATATCTGACTTTGACAATCGAGACTCTGTCGAGAGACAGACAGACCTTCCTTATCGCGTAGGTAAGTTTGAAATTTTGAATTCAGTTCAGAAAAAAGTTTAAACTAGGCTGCCTCGTTGGTCTAGTGGTAAGCATATTCGACCGCAGATCACAAGGTCCCGGGTTCGATTCCCGGGTCGGGCAAATAATTGTTAGGTATTGGGTTTTTCTGTCAAGAAATTCTCAGTGCCAGCCCGAAGTTGGAAGCTGGCGGTGTTTCACCCCCGTGCCTCGGAGAGCACGTTAAGCAGTCGGTCCCGGTTATTATCACTATCATGTGACAATAGTCGTTAAAGCCAACTCGCAATGGAGCAGCGTGGCGGTTCTAAGCTCTGAATCCCTGCCTCTGCCTGAGCCCAGCAGTGGGACGTTAAAAGGTTATAGTGGTGGTGGTGGTAAACTAGATAAGACGAAGTGGCAATTTTTGAGATCTTTACGAAACATCCTGGTGATAATCATGTGCCCATCATACTAGCAAGCGGCGCGGCGCGTCGCGTCGTTGCCTTATGTGAGTAGGTATAGGTACCTAAGTATATATATCTACTGTACCACTACGCTGTAAAACCTTGACCTTGATAATACATATCCGATTGACTAGGAAAGCTGATATTCTTCCATAGCAATTATAGGTATAATTAAAAAAACTTTGCATCCAATTCCGATTATTTCACATGGATCTAAAAAATATACATAACTCGATTTAACTATATCTGCGAAAGAGTTAACGAATTAATTTGCCGTCACATTTTTTCACATTTTTTTAATAGAAGTCAAGAATTTCGTCGTCGTCGTCGTCATCAACCGATAGACGTCCACGCGGTCCACGTCTGGACATACCTATAGTCGGACTTTTAATTCGATGCAGTAAACTGACGTTATATGGGTTGTTACTTTTTAAAAAGTAAAGTGGTAAAAGTAAATGATTTGAATGATTCACATAATCAAAACATGAATTATTTTATTTTATTTACTACGGTACAAGATTTATTTTTAAGAGGATATACCTACTTAGTAGATAATGTTAATTATTATATACCTGTAATAACTTCCTAAATAAGTAACTTTAAAACTAAAGAAACTAACTTTATGAAATTGTAGTCTGCTAAATGTTAAATATTGTATGCCTATTAGAGGTAGATTTTTCCTACTATACCTACATATACAATTAGGTATTGATCTTATTATGTAACGGTCAAACGATTTTATGATTATAATTATAAAATATGAAATGAACCTATGACATCACTATTGAAATTAGGTTGACAACATTATTTTACGGAATGACATTTTGAAACGTCAGTTTACTGCATCTAATTAAAAGTCGGAGTATAGATCTCTTGTAGGGTCCCACACGCCGTGGTCTTTGTATCCAGATTCCAGAGGCTCCTTGCAACTCGTCTGCTATCGTTGGTCCACTTTGTGGGGGGTCTGCGACCACTGCGCTTTCCGGTGCGAGGTCATCATTCCAGCACCTTGGGACCCCAACGTACATATTGTATCGGTTTTTCGAACTATGTGTCCTGCACATCGCCCCTTCAGTCTGGTAAACTGTTGAGCTATGTCGGTGACTCTGATTCTTTTACGGATCTACTCAATTCTTATTTAGATAATCACGTAGAGAAAGAAGAAACTCCGAGGTCCCTCAATCGCTCGCAGAGATCTGAATTCTCAGCTCAGAGAGCTTAGATCATCACAAAACACATTGAATAGATTTTACAAAAAGTAAGTAAGGCTCAGGGTCACTCAGCGGGCGATGGAGAGAGCTATGCTCGGATTATCACTGCGGGATCAAATCAGAAATGAGGAGATCCGCAAGAGAACCAGAGTTACCGACATAGCTCATCGAGTCGCGAAACTGAAGTGGCAATGGGCGGGGCACATTGCTCGAAGAACCGATGGACGTTGGGGTCCCAAGGTGCTTGAATGGCGAACTCGCACCAGTAAACGAAGCGTTGGTAGACCCCCGACCCGATGGACAGACGATCTCAAGCGAGTCGCTGGTAGCCGCTGGAGTCAGGCGGCACAAGATCGTGTTCTGTGGCGATCCTTGCAAGAGACCTATGTCCAGCAGTGGACGTCTATTGGTTGAGACGACGACGACGACGAAGGAGGGTACTCTCATATTTTTATACCTACTCGTTTGTACATTTAAAGAAGGACTTTCGAATAGATATCTATACTCGTACTTATAACAATAACTAAATAAATAGCTGTACTATATAATTGTTTACTACGGAAACTAAGTAAATAGGTATTATCTAAAAGAAACTTTTGATGTAATAATTAATAATTTATCTTCTTGTAATAAAATAATTATTTATTAGTAATAAATTCCAGTGCGTTATTTGCAATCATTTATTAAAGGTGAAGGATGAGTAGAATAATCGCAAATGTCCGCATACGCCAGTTTTGAACAGATAAAATGTTTGTTCATAGTATGAACTTCATACGAACATAGACTAGTATAGGTACATAGATTAAGAAATATTGCGTACGTTTTTTGTGCCTACTTATTACCTACTAAGAAAATTAGCAGGTAAAGTAACGAACATTTGTTTTTTTTTTTTTTTGATCAATGAAACGTGAATACTCATTATAAAATCTTTTAATTAAAAAGTTTACACACAATTAGTAAATAGTAATCATATCTTTTTTTTTGTAAGTAAATCCATTGCTAAATTTTGTTATTTTGTATTTTTGTAATAATAATCCAACTCAAGGATCGAGCGCCTCAACTCCTAAAACTCGATGCTGCAATGGTACCCTTCCATAAATTCTGATGCAGTTTTAGAATTAGTCAGTTCAAAGCCTTACCACCACAACCTAGGTCCATTGGGGTCCTGGAAGCCGAACCTACTTACATTAATTATTGTCCGGGCATTTCCTCACATGTGGCACTGCTCTGCCTCGTTGGTCTAGTGGTTAGCATATTCGACTGCAGATCACGATGTCCCGGGTTCGACTCCCGGGTCGAGCAAATGATTGTTAGGTATTGGGTTTTTCTGGCAAGAAATTCTCAGTGCCAACCCGAAGTGGCGGTGTTTCACCCCCGTGCCTCGGAGAGCACGCTATGTAGTCACTATCGTTTGTGACAATAGTCGTTAACGGCCGCCACCCCGCATTGTGGCAGCGTGGCGGGTATAAGCTCTAAATCCCTCTCTCCTATTAGAGAGGAGGTCTGTGCCCAGCAGTGGGACGTTAAAAGGCTGTAGTGGTGGTGGTGGTGGCGCTTTGCTATCTGGCATCTATCTTGGCCTGAAAGACCTAAACCAAGCCTTTAAAGTGACGTAGGCTTTGTGGTAATTAATATCCGTGTAAGTCATCAAGAGGTTCTAATATAATATTATATTTTAAGGTTAGGCCACCAGAGAAAGCTGCAGTTCGTCGTAAGATTTTAAAATACTTCTTTGTCTTATAGAAATAATAGGTCAAGGAAAACCTCTTTTCGATATTTTGAATGTATAAAGTCGTTATCTAATATCTCTTTGGTTACATTTTTTTACCGGGTTGGTTATGATAGGTACACGGGATAGGTAGATACCATTAAAAACATGACATTTGAACAAAATAAATAAAATTAAAAAAAACTGATTTCCAATTGTTTTCTGACCATGAAAATAAGGCAAAGGCTGAAGAATTGAACATTGTTCACCAAACAGTTTTAACTAATTTGAAGTCAGAATTTCACCATTTTTTGAAAAAAATGATCACTAATAATGAGAAGTAGATCAATTACTATAAGAATGTGTGGATAAGATCATGGTCAAAGTGTGACCAAACTTCTCAGGGTGAGATCTATAGAGCGTACTCTGACTCTACTCAGACTCAGAATAAGCTCTGTAGATCTCATCCTGAGACAGCAGTCTTTCATCATGATAGAACAGACAGACATGGAAAGAATGTAGTCTTTATTGCATGACAACACCAGACCACATACATCTTATAATTGTAGATAAGTCATGGCCAGATCTTAGAATTGATCACTTCATGATGTGGCCGATCATTTCATTTAAGGGTTGTATTTCATGATACGGCCATCTAAAATTGACTATATCGTTTAAACGTCAACGTTTAATGATATTTCCATCCACGTTTGGTCATATCGTTTATGTAGGCTTTCCATGTTATCATAGTTTTCGAGTAAAGATTTTTTTTAAATCATAACCTCACTTATTTTTTGATATCATAAAACTCATTTATGAGGGGAGTGAGTGGGGGGAGGGAAAAGACCTCCCAGTTGCCACTATGCGACGGACGCCCGGTTGAAAGTGCCCCGCGAAGCGGTGTCTATTTTTTCCTATATATCATAAATCTCACTTATGTGGGAAGCGAGTATGGAGGAGGGAAGAGACCCCCACTATGCGACGAAGGCCCGGTCGACAGAGCCCCGCAAGTCGTTTGAAATCCTTCAATACAACATGATATCAGCGCCTCTAGCGGTGGATAATGTGGATAACTATTTTACGATATGATCACTAACTAATATTATACCATGAATAAAATAGTATCATATATCATGAAATAGACCATATCATGAAATAGCCTTACGTTTAGCTCTTGATATCATTAAACGATGATCATTTATTGATCTAGCCAGGTCATAAAATCATGATGTTGCCGACCATTTCATGAAACGGTTTTGTTTCGGCCTATCATGGAATGATCGGCCACATCATGAAGTGTTCAATAAATTCTGAGATCCGGCCACGACAGATAGGTACATACATTGAAGTCTGTAAAGGTAAGCAAAGGAAGAACATTTTTAAAAAGGATACGGTTGTTTTTAAAGATTGCAATAGTATTTTATTGAGGTTCTTGACCTCAATTCTTACGAGTTTCAAAATAAAACTCAACCAAAAATACACTTAATTCTAAAAGTAGCCGAAGGCTGTCCAAAAATAAACTCAAAAACTAGTTTTGATTTTATTTTTGTCGTTCGACCCCAGACTCACTTAATTCAATAAAGTTGTTTTAATATTAATATATAAAAAATAGGTAGTGTTAGAGAGCGGAAGACCAAAATTTGAAAAATAATGATTTTTTAAAAATGTTGTTTAATCAACGGATTTTTATTTTATTCAAATTAGATGAGTCGTATTCATAGATCCTTGGGCATGATGAACCGGGTTTGACCATAAAAGTATCAAGTAGGTAAGTAAGTGTAGTACGTAAATAACTATTTTTTTTGGCTGTACAGGGTTGAAACATGCCTTATTTTGTACAGTATTTGAACCTTAGGATAAAAATTTATATTTTTGTTGGACTGCGGTTTTATTTTATTTCGAGTGTTAAAATTGTACGTTCTGAGTTTTGTTAAATAGTGGATAATATAATTAAATAGGTAACTATTGTTCTCATGTACTTACGTAAATTGTTATTTTGTTATTTTTAAAGAGCAACCGCCGAGTTTCTTACTGGTTCTTCTCGGTTGGAACGGCGTTCCGAACCAGTGGTAGATTCAATTGACGATTCAAAAGTACCTACTGCACTATTACAAACTACCTACATCGTCCGATGTCGCCCGTTTCTTTACGGTCTTTCGATCGTCCGACGACGCCCGAGTCATCTTCAAACATACCTATACCTACTTCGACCAATGACGATTATTATGTGGGAAGCGAGTATGGAGGAGGGAAGAGACCCCCACTATGCGACGAAGGCCCGGTCGACAGAGCCCCGCAAGTCGTTTGAAATCCTTCAATACAACATGATATCAGCGCCTCTAGCGGTGGATAATGTGGATAACTATTTTACGATATGATCACTAACTAATATTATACCATGAATAAAATAGTATCATATATCATGAAATAGACCATATCATGAAATAGCCTTACGTTTAGCTCTTGATATCATTAAACGATGATCATTTATTGATCTAGCCAGGTCATAAAATCATGATGTTGCCGACCATTTCATGAAACGGTTTTGTTTCGGCCTATCATGGAATGATCGGCCACATCATGAAGTGTTCAATAAATTCTGAGATCCGGCCACGACAGATAGGTACATACATTGAAGTCTGTAAAGGTAAGCAAAGGAAGAACATTTTTAAAAAGGATACGGTTGTTTTTAAAGATTGCAATAGTATTTTATTGAGGTTCTTGACCTCAATTCTTACGAGTTTCAAAATAAAACTCAACCAAAAATACACTTAATTCTAAAAGTAGCCGAAGGCTGTCCAAAAATAAACTCAAAAACTAGTTTTGATTTTATTTTTGTCGTTCGACCCCAGACTCACTTAATTCAATAAAGTTGTTTTAATATTAATATATAAAAAATAGGTAGTGTTAGAGAGCGGAAGACCAAAATTTGAAAAATAATTATTTTTTAAAAATGTTGTTTAATCAACGGATTTTTATTTTATTCAAATTAGATGAATACGACTCCATAGATCCTTGGGCATGATGAACCGGGTTTGACCATAAAAGTATCAAGTAGGTAAGTAAGTGTAGTACGTAAATAACTATTTTTTTTGGCTGTACAGGGTTGAAACATGCCTTATTTTGTACAGTATTTGAACCTTAGGATAAAAATTTATATTTTTGTTGGACTGCGGTTTTATTTTATTTCGAGTGTTAAAATTGTACGTTCTGAGTTTTGTTAAATAGTGGATAATATAATTAATTAGGTAACTATTGTTATCATGTACTTACGTAAATTGTTATTTTGTTATTTTTAAAGAGCAACCGCCGAGTTTCTTACTGGTTCTTCTCGGTTGGAACGGCGTTCCGAACCAGTGGTAGATTCAATTGACGATTCAAAAGTACCTACTGCACTATTACAAACTACCTACATCGTCCGATGTCGCCCGTTTCTTTACGGTCTTTCGATCGTCCGACGACGCCCGAATCATCTTCAAACATACCTATACCTACTTCGACCAATGACGATTATTATAGTCTGATTTTTAATTCGGTGGAATTCTCACAGTTGTCATTTTATAAATAGAATGAAGTTATTTGTATAGAATAGAATAGAATACAATAGAAAAGTTTTTTATTCAAATAAACTTTTACAAGTACTTTTGAATCGTCAATTGAATCTACCACAGGTTCGGAATGCAGTTCCGGCCGAGAAGAACCTGCAAGAAACTCGGCGGTTGCCCTTTTTTTTGAAAATAACATTATAACAATTATTATTATTAATGTACATGATTGAAATGCCGTCTCGCGCATTGCTGGAACGAGTTAAATCCAAGCTTTTTTATCGTTTATATAATCTTCAATTGTATAATAAGCTTTTTTTTTATGAGCATACTTTTAATAGAGTTCTTAAACTTGTGTAAAGGCAATTCTAAGACATATTTTTTATTCAGATAAACTTTTACAAGTGCTTTTGAATCGACAAATGAATCTACCACTGGTTCGGAATGGTGCTTACAATTCTACACGTTAAGAAGGGCAGACAAAAGTAGCCCCATTTCCGACGGCGGCACCCGTTCACGAGCATGACGCATGAGCCACCACCACGCACCACGCACCAGCCATTGCTTCGCTCAACCATATTTGAGGGAACGTAATAACCCGCACCACACGACACCACCACAGAAATGTTTAAAGAGAGCGTGACATACTTAGGCTACCCATGATTAAAGCATCGAATTGAACACCAATAATCGAATACTCCTCAAGTTATAATAGCGTATAAGGCGAATAAATTAAATCCATGCTTTTTTTATCATTTATATAATCTTCAATTGTATAATATGCTTTTTTCATGAGCACACTTTTAATACAATTCTTAAACTTGTGTAAAGGCAAATCTAAGATTTGTTGTGGAATTTTGTTATAGAACATTCCCACAAACGACTTTTGGACCTTTTTGAGGCGTAATTGAGGAATCACTAGTCTATTTCTATTTCTTAATTGCCTATCGTGTAATTCACACTTTTTATTGTAACTGTGAATGTTTTGTTTAACAAAAATTATGTTGTTATAAATATATTGAGAAGCTACTGTAAGAATACCTATTTCTTTAAATTTCTCTCGAAGGGAATCCCGCGGTTTTAAATTATAAATTGCGCGAATTGCCCTTTTTTGTAAAACGAAAATGAATGAAAACGTATGAAAACCAGGTTTACCACCTGAAGTTTGAATTTACCCTAAACTAAATCACTAACTAAAATTAATAAGGCATTTGTCATATGAGGAGCGTTGTTTCAAAACGTATTTTGTCCATGGTAATCAAAATAAGAGATTTCGTTGTATATGGCCTTAAAATGCAAGAGTAACTAACTTAGCAAAAGTTAGTGCATAAAAACCGAATTTGTCAAGTAAATAATCGAATGTCAAAATAAGGCGCTGTTTCAAAATATGTTTTGTCCGTGTGAAGTGGTGTTTCAAAACATAGTCTGTCCACCTGTTAGCAAAATAACAATGTATTATGGTCTGTCTGTGGCGGCAAACTGTACGATTATTTAAATAATGGCCTGTTTCACCACCTTCTTATAAGTAAGGTAATTATCTACAACTTTTGTCTTTGTCATTTGACATAATCCGAAAATCCGACACTTATCAGAAGGTGGTGAAACAAGCCCTTAGTAATTTAAACAAAATTGTTTTAATATTGTTGCACAAGCATGGAGCAAGGAGTCCTAGTAGGAAATCATTCAGTTGGCTCAAGAAAAAAAGACACAAAACACCAAAACAAAGAGGCGAGGAATATTTAAATTATCGTTTTATTGTTTTTTTGTACTATTATACGACTCTTAACTGTATTTTATCGGCAGTTATAAGATTCTGGCTACAATATGAATTTATTTTATTTCAGTTATGAAATAAAGGAACCTGAACTGAACAATTTTGTCATTCATAATTCCATGCATTCATAATAACTCAAGATTTAATATATGTTGTGCTATATATAAATTTGATTTAATACAGTGAAAACATTATTTTATGCATACTCTGTGCATAAAATATAGGCCATAAGCGTGTTTTTATTTTTTAGTAGGTATTATTGGACAAAATATGAATCATTTCTTTGTACATAATATGCTTTGAAAATAAACCAGTGTTTCAAAATGTATTATGTCCATAAACGAGTGTTTCAAAATGTATTGTGTCCATACAAATGGTTCAAAACATATTTTGTCCAATATTTATGCTTAATTAACTTAATAAAAAACTATGGAACACTATTTGTTTTTTTATTCAGACATGCTATATTATGCTTTATATTTAGCATGGTAAATTTATTTCTACATATAATTTTAAGGAAAAGGCATAAATTAAAAACGGCTATTTTTGAAAAATACACATTTTTGGACAAAATCAGTTTTGAAAAAACGCTCCTCATATCTACATGCGGCAATTGTTTTTTATTTATATAAAGTTTTGAATTTATTATCTTTTTTGTGGGAACTGTTTTATCTCTGGTAACATTAAGAAACGTCAGAATTCCACGGAATTAAAAATCAGAGTATACTGTGTACGTGACCCGTAATACTCGCGAAACTGCCTCGCCGCATCGCATTCACGCCGAGTTCGCTCACGTAGGACGAACGCCTTAAAACACCAATAAAACACCAACCTGTATTGTGTACCTGTAGTAGCTTCACGTTATGTAAGTTTGTTTCATCTTATCAATATCTATATACTTATATATACTTATAATAAAACTGTAACAGGTCCAATTCTGTACATTGAAGAATTTTTTTCCGAAATTCACACGCGTTTTCAGCACGGTTCCCTTGAGAGAGGGGAAGAGAGTCAAAATGTGTACCTACCTACTTAGTTGTAATTCATCAACTCGTAGTCCGATTTCATACATTCTTTTTTTTTTTATAGATAGAGGTAAGTAATATACAACGTTAGTTTTACTTTGCGCAACAACCGAAACACGTGTCAAATATTTTTACATTAAAAATATTTATACAAAATTTCAAAAAAATATAATGTAAAGTAACAAAGTTATAAGCTTGTTATGTTGCGTCATTGTCCTCGAAAAAAATGGTCACCGCAAGCCGTCGCCGCAGCGACTTGCGATCGGCGTGAGTTGAATGACCGCCGCTGTGTGCCGACCGTCAGCTGATGCGCGGTAAATCATTGTGTCTAAGCTGGTAGGATTTCAAAATATTTTTGGACAAAAATATAACACTATATAAAAATGGTTGCATTCGATTTTGTTACTGATTCTAAACAAACTACTTTCAGGTTTTGCGTAAAGTAAAACTAACGTTGTATATAATATAGATTGTCCCGTAAATATTTTAAGGTCCTCGGTTTTGTATTTCAGATATTACAGACATCACAAGTCACAACCCTCAGTATTCCAAATAACTTGGAAACCGAATTGTACAGGAATCTTTGAACGTACGGATTATCATCTTAAGCTGGCGTGCCTTATTTGTCTGTGTCTTCCGGCTAATTTCCGAAACGCTAGACCTATTTTGACAGAACTTTCACTGGCAGATAACTGATCATAAAAGGAGTAACTTAAGCTATATTTATTTTAGAAAATATGGGTTCCGTCAAAAAAATTAAAAACCATGATAAAAACCTTAATGATAGAAAAGAGCTATTTAAAAATTAATAGGTAGGTACTCATTATTGTAGTTCCATTTTAATTAACTGCAATGTACGAGCTCAAAGGAGGTTAGAAAAAAGAGTTCTCGTGGAATTTTTAATCCACACGAACGAAGTCGCGGGCTTCCGCTTGTAAAACAATAAAATATTATTGGCATATTTTTCAAAAATCAATATCAATATCATATCATATGTATCAAAATCCATCTTTAAAACTACACGCACAACCAAATTAGCTTTTGTAATAGGTAGGTATGTTGATTTAAAGTGTGCCTAGTTTTGTTTTAATAAACAATTAACTAAGAAACAAGGATATTAAACTTTGAAATACGAATAAACCATAAAATTAATGTTGTTCTCATGTTTTGTAACTTTTAGGCATAATAAGTTTAAAACAAAGACTATAACTTAAATATATGGACATAAGTGTGTTACAAAAATACCGACCAAGTGCGAGTTGAGCTTCACTCTTAGGTTTCCGTACATATTATTATGAACAACATAATATTTTGGGTGTAAAAAATAAATATTTATCAGAGAGAGAGACATCGTACCTACCAAACCGTGAAGGAAAAAGCCTAAAATCGTGTTTTTTGGTCACAGCTTTACAAACTATTTTATAGAGCATGAGCCCACGACGGCCAGACTTTCGTTATTTTATTAACCCCCGACCCAAAAACGACGTGTGTACACACGAGTGTGTTATGTGTGTGTGTGTGTCTGTCTGTTCCCCTGTCGCGCTCAAACAGGTGAACCGATCTGAATGCGGTTTTTTTTTGTTTGAAAATTGAATTAGTCGAGAGTGTTGTTGTTGTTAGCTATGTTTGATGAAAATTGTAGAGCTGTAGCAAACCGTATGTATTCGGTACTGAGTAACGGGTGCGCCATCTAGTACCGAGTAACGAATCGTTACACACGAATGCATATCGTTACTCGCATTATTCAGTATCTGTATGGTATCTGTCAACAGTACATTTTACCTTTTAAATAAAATTAAATTTACGCAAGCCTTATATCAAGAATTGAATTGAAATTAAGTAAGTCTGGTTCAAAATACGGAAATGTGAAAAAATGCATCTTACGCAGTTTGGTATGTGTTAGTACGTAATATGTGTTTTCTACAAAATACGAATGTCGCGTCGCGGCGACGCGGTCATAATGTACCAGTACGAGTATGCAATACGACTCGATTCGTTACTCTAAAGTAACATATCATGTTATGATGGGGTATCAGAAATAACGAGTAACGTAACGATACGATAGTAACGAGTACTGATTGTAATAGTAACGAATACATACGGGTACACTTTTTTTCGTTACTTTTACACCTCTAGAAAATTGATCTAAGATGGCCGCCGCTACAAAATAGCGGATTACATATTTTTTACAACTCCCTTAATGTGGATATCAAATGAAAGGGCTTGACTAGCAGAATAGCACTATTACAAATCCAAGATGGCCGCCGCTACAAAATGGCCAATGTCGGGGGTTTTTTAAATTTTTAATTTATACTTGTCTCTCATCATCGGTTCAGTTCGTTACACTTAGATATAGTGATAGATGACGGAGAAACTTGGTAAGTACCTAATGTTTGTCGACATAGGCGTTATAATTTCATGCTATATGTACCTATTAAAATTCTTGGGGATTTTTCAATATCGTAGTGTCGGAGAGGTCATTGGACTCGCATGAAGCAGAATATTTTTAACCCCCGACGCAAAAACGACGGGGTGTTATAAGTTTGACGTGTCTGTGTCTGTGTGTGTGTGTGTGTGTGTGTGTGTGTGTGTGTCTGTCTGTTCCCCTGTGGCGCTCAAACGGGTGGACCGATTTGAATGCGGTTTTTTTTGTTTGAAAGGTGAATTAGTCGAGAGTGTTCTTAGCTATGTTTGATGAAAATCGGTCCAAGATGGCCGCCGCTACACAATGGCGGATGATATATTTTTTCACAACTCCCTTGATATGGGTATCAAATGAAAGGGCTTGACTAGTAGAATAGCACTATTGCAAATTCAAGATGGCCGCCGCCACTAAATGGCGAATGTCGGGGGTTTTTTAAATTTTCAATTTAGACTTGTTTTTAAAGAATATTAGCCATGATGAACATCCCGCCTCTGTTGAGATTGGCCGCCGTGGCCAAAATTCGGGGCGCTGTGGTCTTAGAGAAGGAGGTCCCGGATTCGATTCCCGGCAGTGGCAATTTGGGATTTTATAATTTCTAAATTGTCTATAGTCTCGTGGAAGGCTTCGGCCGTGGCTAGTTACCACCCACCAGCGAGTCGCACCGCCAAGCAATTTAGTGTGTTCCAGTACTTACCTACGATGCCACGTTGAAACGGATCAGAGGTATGAGTTTAATAAAAACTGCTATGTAACCTCTTCCAGGTTAACCCGCTTCCACCTTAGACTGCATCGTCACTTACCATCAGATAAGATCCCAGTCAAGCGCTAACTTGTAGACCAAGTCGCAAACATCCTCAGCTGTCCATTAAAAAAAGAATAACGCAAATCGGCTCAGAAATTTTGGAGAAATTGATAAATCACACAGGAAACTATCACACACATAATTACACGTCTTAACACACTAAATATCTGCGTAATTAAAATCAAGAAATTCGACAACATTCCGCTGGGAGTACACACACGACTTTACAGACAAACCAATTGTTTTTATTGTTTTTTCTTAATTTTTCAAAGGCGTTCTTTTACCGCGGGCGGGGGAGTTAGCTTCTTTATGCAGTAATAAGTAGGTATAATACTTAAGTAAGTAACTAATATTCTTAAAAATTAGCACTAAAAATTAATGTAAAACGTGTAGATTGTATTTTAAAGTAGGTATGCGAGAACAATTTATTAATAATGTTAATTTTAATCCAAGCGGATTCCACAAGGATCACACGCTGACGATTATATTATGTAAAATTAATGAATAAGTATTAACAATAAATAATGCAATATATAGGATGATATGAAATAACACGTTTCCTATATAATTAGGAATTTATGCTTGTACGAGGAGGTAGCATTATGTAAACTTCTATAATATTTAATAACAATTGATCTATAATACAAAATTAGATGAGTTAGTTAGATTATAACGTAGTAGCTACCTACGCATATATCTATGGATGTACCTAATTGCATAATGCCTACTGCATTTTGTACAATAGGATTTAGATACATTTACATTTCTCACACAAACGAAATAAAAGTCTACCCAGATGATCATATAAATCATAAGTACTTATAGTGCATTGAAATGTTACATGAGCTTTGCATTTATTAGAGGACGCAATTTTATTTTTGGGACATGTGTGGGGGGTCAATAGAAGCTTAACCTCAAGTTTGTGGGGTCGCCACCCATGTCCCCCGGCCGCCATCTTGGAAAACACTTTTTTCGCGATATCTCGGAAACTATGCGTCTTACAAAAAATTCGTAAAAATATAATTTGTAGCAAATTGTTTTGCCTACAAAAATGGTTATATAACTTTTTGCCCTAAATTAAAAATTAAAGAAGTTATAAGCAAAAAAGTGAGAAATTTTTTATAAAATCTTTTTTGCTCTATAACTTTTTTTATACATTTAAAAAAAAATACCTAATAATACACATGTCCCAAAAATAAAATTGCGTCCTCTAATAAATGCAATATTCGGTCTTTAAATTGTAACATTTCAATGGATTATTAACTAATGTTAAACTATTGATAAATATGTAGTTTCAATTTAAACTATTATTGAGCGAGTGTCAAATAAACAAAATTGTATTAAAAAGTAAATTCCAATTAATTTATAAAATAAGCTAAAATCTAATTTGAAACCAAATTACAAATTTATTAATTAATGTTAATCTTTGCAATTCCCGTGTACATTTTTTTACATCGTAGTACCTACGCAGTTTGGATTATATCACTGTTGAAAAATATGTAATAATAATTAATAAAGTAAACGTAAAAAATATTGATCTTAATATGGACCAGTTAATTGCAGGTTTAAGAAAGCGATACGTAGTTATCCATACTAATATTATAAATACGAAAGAGTGTCTGTCTGTCTGTCTAGCTAGCCTTTCACGGTCCAACAGTGTAACCGATTTTGATGTTTGGTACAGAGGTAGCTTACATCCCGGGAAAGGACATAGGCTACTTTTTATCCCGGAAAAATAACATGAATAGAATAGAAAAGTTTTTTATTCAAATAAACTTTTACAAGTACTTTTGAATCGTCAATTGAATCTACTACTGGTTCGGAATGCCGTTCCAACCGAGAAGAACCAGTAAGAAACTCGACGGTTGCTCTTTTTTTAAAAATAACAATACAACAATTTATGTACATGTTCCATGAAAAATTAAATGCATATTTAGTCTGGGTAGACTTTTATTTCTTTTGTGTGAGAAATATAAATATATCTAAATCCTATATTTATCCTCACTCTCACTTATCTTAGCAATCAGCGCCAAAATAGCTTTAATCAATTGATTTCATTCAATAGTCCAGCGTACCTACCTATTCGTATTGACAGAGGTCAGTGGCCCAAAATATTGCTTAATTGGCAGCACATAGCTACAAGGGGACACGATGATATGTTATTGCCGTTCCCGCACTTCGATAAACAATTACAATTATACCTACTTCCTAGTTATGCCTTGCTATTATTCTAAAACAAGCGGACACCCGCGACTTAAATCGCGTGGATATTGGTTTTTAAAAATCCCGTGAGAATCATTTTGTTTTTCCTAAGCTCTTTTGAGCTCATACCTTGCTAAAAACTGTTAAAAGTTCACTGGCGGACGTTTAGGTAGATCAAAATGTAAACATCCGCCAGTAAAAGTCCCATCAAAATCGGTCCAGCCTTTCAGAGATAAGCCAGTAATCTTTAAAGTATTTCCTTTCTGACAAAAAAAGAATGAATGAAATCGAACCACCCGTTAACGAATTACAGCTAAGAACACATTTTGACTTTCATCCCCTCTCCCAAGGGAACCGTTCTGAATTTCGGGATAAAAAGTATCCTATATGTTACTCCATAGTATGAACTTAAACCATGCCGAGTTTCATTTCAATCCATTCAGTAGTTTTTACATGATGCGCGCACAAACATACAGACAAACAGACAAACAGACCAAAATTTCAAAAATAGCTTTTTTACGTTCTATCACTTATCCCTAGCATCCCCCAGTTTAAATGAGTTTTTGGCAACCTGGGCGGCCTGCTGAGCATCTGGAGAGATATTGGATGGCTGGAGTGAAGACACCAATGAGAGAGGCATATCACGCACAACAGACCCCTACTAGTTTAAGTGCGGACACCTGCCCAGAAGAAGAAGAAGATCCCCCAGTTATTATTTTGCAAAAATCTTCAATGTACAGATACGGCAATTTTACAACTTTATTAGGATTTATCTATTCGATAGATAAAATAGCTGAGTTCAATGACATATATTTTGTCTATTAGGCAACTGTACTCCTGAAGCCAGAAGCATCCATTACATTAAATTAATTAAAAGCTTTTATAATTTAATATTTATAATTAGTTTAACTTTGCTTAGTTAAAAATAACTTGTTTTTTCTCTTTCTAACATGTTTAAAAAAACATTTATCTTCACTATTCTGCAGCATTCACTATTAAGCATTGTAATTATAATTTTTGCTGTTAAGTATTTCTGTTGTTGTTAACTCAATTTTTATAATGTTTACCTACTTATACCTATCTTTTTAATTTTTATTTGCATGTAATGTTAGCTTTTGAGCGACTGCATACCTACCTAATGTATAAAAGTCACTAGCGAACCTAATAAATAAAATAAAAATAAAATAAAATCATGATTGAAGTGTAACCAGGAATTTATTCATTTCATGTTGAATTTCCGTGACGAAGAAATTCGAGTGCGCAGTTCAAAAACAACTTTCCGTTGAAGTGGGTCATTGCATTGCATGCATTCACCAATGCGAATATGGAGCGAAATAAAACTATTTAAAAAATACTTAGTGAAGTGAAAAATTAAAATACTCACGAAAGTAAATCCAACGCCAATGCAGACGACGTAGCCCCAACCCCCGTCAGGAGGCAGCAGAGCTTTTTTGTTATCTTTTAAATTATTCCCTTCGAGATGCGCGTACGCTTCATCCATTTTAAAAACAAAAATTATATTTTGAAAATTAACACAACACTCAATCGGTAAAACTATATTTATTATTTCAACGACTAAAAACGCTCATTCTTTATGTTGTATTTTTTAACTATTTGAATAAATATAAGTTTAATTTATTTCGATTGAATCAATAATAAAATAATCGCAATTTCGCGTAGTTAATGTCGCATAATATCGACGTATATTGTTCTCTTGAGGACAACGCTCACCACTCGAAGCCAGCCCGCTTCTGCCTTAACGATATTCGTGAGGCGAAATAAGGCTGCGATTCATTGGACTTACCAAATAGATAATTAGGTGCGTCACACAACCCTGGCTCTCGGAATATATTCCCGAACTGACACGGGTTTATATTTTTTTAACCCTCAAGAGCTGACGGTTTAAAGGGCGAACCAAAACCCGAAAGTTCGCAGGTTCAAGTCCCATCGATTTGTAGGTAGATAGATACTTATTATCAAAACTATTGCGATCTACGCTTAGTTAGGAACAAGTATAAATTTAAAATTAAAAAAACTCCCGACATTCGTTTTTTTGTGGCAGCGGCCATCTTGAATTTACAATAGTGCTATTCTACTAATCAAGCCCTTTCATTTGATACCCATATTAAGGGAGTTGTGAAAAAAATATGTAAACCGCCATTTTTTAGTGGTGGCCATTTTGGATCGATTTTCATCAAACATAGCTAACAACACTCTCGACTAATTCCTCTTTTAAACAAAAAAAAAACGCATTCAAATCGGTTCACCCGTTTGAGCGCTACGGGGCAATAGACAGACACACACACACATACACACACACATACACACGCACACACACACACAGACACGTCAAACTTATAACACCCCGTCGTTTTTGCGTCGGGGGTTAAAAATAGAAGAAGTTGTAATATTTGCTTGGCGGTTTGCGATATCGCACCATAAATGCGGGCTGTAGGTATTTTGGTCTTAGCTGAGTGTATTTACTTAATTAATTTTTTATTATAAAATAGATTTGAGAAGACATCTCAGTTAAACTAATCTCTAATTCGATATTAATTGAGTTTGTGCGGCTGATAAACGCAGATATTTAAATAATACTTAGTGTGACTTAGTTACAATCTAAATGTTTCACTTTTTTTCCATTATTGGCACTCAGCACGTTAATTAAAAATATTAAATGATGCTTCTGTAATGGTGTTCACACGAATCACGAATTAATTCTCGACGCAGAATTTTTGTTTTCTCATGAAACTAAAATATTTTCTCGCAGTGAAATTTGCATTTTTTCCAATTTTTTCAGACTTTATTTTATGCTATATTGTGGGATTGTGGGAAATTCGGCACAGATTATATATGTAGGTATATCTGTGCCGAATTTCCCACATTTACAACATTACAAACAATGACAAACACACCACTATGTGTTTGTCTGTATGGGTACCTACTTACATAATAAGTATAAGATTTTTTGTTATAAGTAAGCCCTTGACTGCGATCTCACCTGATGTCAGCTATAGCCTATAATGCAGTCTAAGATAGAAGCGGGCTAACCTGAAAGGGGGATGGCAGTTTTTAGGCTTCCGTACCCAAAAGGTAAAAACAGGACCCTAATAATTACTAAGCCTCCGCTGTCCGTCCGTCTGTCACCAGGCTGTATCTCATGAACCGTGATAGACAGTTGAAATTTTCACAGATAATGTATTTCTGTTGCCGCTATAACAACAAATAGGTACTAAAAAAAGGGGCTCCCATACAACAAACATAATTTTTTTGCCGTTTTTATAGATAATGTTACGGAACCCCTCGTGCGCGAGTCCGACTCGCACTCAGACGGTTTTTATTAAATCCATACCCCTGATAGGTTTCTACGCGACATTGCGTCGTACCGGAACGCTAAAGCGTTAGATGGCACGGGTTTTCTGGTAGGGTGGTACTGAAGCCTCCCACCAGACAAGATGACAGACTATTTAGAAATTATAAATTCCCAAATTGCTTCTACCGGGAATCGGACCCGGGACATCCTACTTAATATAAGACCACAGCACTCACCACTGCGCCAGGAAGGTCGTCAAAATGATTTATTGATACCTGCATACTGATGACCATAATATATAACAAGTGTAAATTGAAAATTTAAAAAACCCCCGACATTCGCCATTTAGTGGCGGCGGCCATCTTGAATTTGCAATAGTGCTATTCTACTAGTCAAGCCCTTTCATTTGATACCCATATCAAGGGAGTTGTGAAAAAATATATCATCCGCCATTTTGTAGCGGCGGCCATCTTGGACCGATTTTCATCAAACATAGCTAAGAACACTCTCGACTAATTCACCTTTCAAACAAAAAAAACCGCATTCAAATCGGTCCACCCGTTTGAGCGCCACAGGGGAACAGACAGACACACACACACACACACACACACACACACACACACACACAGACACGTCAAACTTATAACACCCCGTCGTTTTTGCGTCGGGGGTTAAAAAAGGCTTTATGCAAAAATTTAATGGATATGTCATAGGTACCTATGTAGGTACTTATTAGCACGGGCGGCATTATTGACAATTATAAATTAAAAATTTAAAAAACCCTGACATTCGCCATTTTGTGGTGGCGGCCATCTTGGATTTGCATAGTGCTATTCTACTAGTCAAGCCCTTTCATTTGATACCCATATTGAGGGCGTTGTGATAAAATATGTAATCCGCCATTTTGCAGCGGCGGCCATCTTGGATCGATTTTTATCAAACATAGCTAACAACACTCTCGACTAATTCACCTTACAAACAAAAAAACCGCATTCAAATCGGTACACCCGTTTGAGCGCTACAGGGGAACAGACAGACACACACACACACACGCACACAGACACGTCAAACTTATAACACCCCGTCGCGTCGTCGTTTTTGCGTCGGGGGTTAAAAACAGTCGAACACATAAAAACATGCACCATATAAACATATCGTCCAAGAAACATGCGAACGAAGTCGCGGACGTTAGGTAGTTTCCAATAGATAAAGTTGGACAACTTTTAAATAAGTAATTAACAATTCCAAAATTTCAAGTAAATCATTAAATTGCGTAATAGTCTCATTTGTATACAGACGCGTGTCAACGTGCTTATCATGTTATCACAATATCTGTAGAATTGGTCTCAAGTTCTACTTATCTAAATTTTTATAAAAAAAACATTTTTTTTCGCCTAGATACCTACCTAGTTCACAAGCACTCGATGGGTACATTGACACTGCATTTATATGGACCGGATGTAAGCATTTTGTACTCATAAGTAGGTAAGTACCTATACTCTATCCAGCGAGACAAGTTAGTACGGTTATCAGAGGCTCGTTTGTGATTGGTCAGTGATAAAAGCTCAGAGTACGTGTATCTTTCAGTACAAGCGGATACCCGTTACTTCGTTCGCGTGGGTTTTGATTTTTAAACATCCCGTGGGAATAATTTTGTCTTTCCTAAGGTCCTTTGAGCTCACACCTTGCTAAAAACTGTTAAAAGTTCACTAGCGGATGTTTAGGTAGATCAAAATGTAAACATCCGCCAATGAAAGTCTCATCAAAATCAATCCAGCTTTTTAGAGATTAGCCGGTAATTTTTAAAGTATAGACTACATACTTTCTAACAAAAAAAGGTATCTCTCACAAATCGGTCCAGAAATCTCGGATATCGTTAGAATATGTAGTTTACAAAAAAAATATACGCACTAAACTGAGAACCCCTCCTTTTTCGAAGTCTATTAAAAATAAGTAAATCTGTTGTAGCATCATGTTCATGTACCTACCCAGTCATGGATGCAAGCACGAAATAAAACGTAGGTAAGCCTTGTATGTAATAGGAGTCGGGATAATTAGGTACTAAATAAAACAAAACAACTTCAGTAGGTAACCAATAAGTAATTTATTGAAGATAATTAAGTCATTTCTTTTATAAAAATTCTTGCTATTTTTTACAGGATCAAGTATTACAATAATAATACAATTATTAATAGTATAGTAGGTATTTAGAAACAGTCAAAAATATCAAACATAAGCCTTCGCGTTTAAATTAATCAAAATTAAGTATTAGATATCACCAGAGTTTAATATGTGTATATGACAACATTAATCATAAATTATGTATTAAATAGTTATTAAGTAAATAACTATTTTATAGGACACGGAAGCAGCTGTCTTAATAATCATCACATAAAATAAATTTCATTTTTTATTGTAACGCCTTAGTAAACAAAGGCAAAAGGACACACGGTCATTAAAAATTATCATACTTAGCGACATCTCGAGATTGTGATGTGCCGCCATTTTAACCGGCTGAGTTTGTTGTGGGCTCTTCTCAGACAAGTGGGCCTATTCTCTAACTCAGTTACCAACAGAAAATGGTTGCCAACAAATTAGTTCGATATCGTGTTTTAATGTGTGAAATGAACTGTTTATATTTCACACAGTAAAGCAGCAATGTATATCGACTTATTCGGTGGCTATAATTTTCAGTTGGTAACTAAGTTAGAGAATAGCCCACATGTGGTGCTATTCTCTAACTTAGTTGCCAACAGAAAATGTTAGCCAACGAATTAGTTCGATATACATTGCTGTTTTAATGTGCGTCCACACTATCATACATTAACGAAAACGTATTTAATTTAAATTTAAATATTATATAAAACCACTGGAAACTCCTGGCAACATTTAATTTATTCAAAAACATATTTTTATATTACAGTATGGTCACAATTCATACCTCATATTTTATGATATTTTGGTTGAGGTTGAGTTGATATTTTTATTATTATATTCCTATTTCCAAGCGTAAAGTTTGTGCTAGGAGCAGGTAGTACTTACGCCAATTATAGTGCAACAAAAAAACTGCTAACTGTGAAAATGTTTTCACCACCTTTTTTTTGTTTGAATTAATTGCAGCCAAACGCAAAATCTTAGATTTCCCGCCTCACCCACATATGAATATGTGATATATAGTGCGACAAGGATCTTTTGGTATAGCCCCCGGCACGTAAGTCGAGCGGTGACCTTCAAGTGCGCGCAGCGTCGTACGAGTGAGCGAGACACAATACGATTGGAGAGCCAATCAGCGCTTACGAGGGATCCGCGGAGTTAAGCAGTGCTTGCGAACGATCTCCACGCCCTCCCCGCGACCCCCTCACAACCCGAGAGTCCTCATTTTCGACTTCTGCGCATTGAAGGTCACCGCTCGACTTATTTGCCGTGACTTGTACGTAACCAAAATCGGAACTAATACTTCCATCTTGCAGATAAGGGTTACCACACCTAAGAATCTAACTAAGTTGTGCTACAACTACGCCCCCCTGCTGCAAGTCACTACAAATAAGTCGACCGGTGACCTTCAATGCGCAGAAGTCGAAAATGAGGTATCTCGGTGTATGAGAGGGTCGCGGGGAGAGCGTGGAGATCGTTCGTAAGCACTGATTAGCTCTCGCGGATCCCTCGTAAGCGCTGATTGGCTCTTCAATCGTATTGTGTCCCGCTCACTTGTACGACGCTGCGCGCACTTGAAGGTCACCGGTCGACTTACGTGCCGGGGGTTATAATGTCATTCGTGTGCCAAAAGATCCTTGTCGCACTATACCTATTACCTACACGTATTTATATTCCTACTCCTCACACACAAAAGTTAACATTAACATTTTATTAATAGTCAACAGACAACAATGTCAGTTCGTATGCATCTCTTTGCAATTTTACATACATAAATTACATTGAAGTAAAAATTGTACATTATTAAAAAAAAATTAAAACCTATTTTTTTTTTCTAAACTGAACAAGCCTCTGATGATAGTTACAAAGAAATTATTCATGGTTGATAACCTACTAGGGAAGCATAAGTTTCTCTACTATCACATAATATTTTGTCAGTGTTTGTTTTTTGGCACACTTTTTCAACAAGTATAAGGTATTCTTTCCAACCGTAAGGCTGCCTTTTCACATGCAATACGCGAAAATGCATAATGTGCGTGAAACCCACAAATAGCGTCACTTTTCACGGCGCACATTGCTGATGGAAAGGCAGCCTTAGGCGACCATTAGACAAACAAACTTTTCAATCTGTGACATTGGATTGATGAGATATAATAAAATTATATATTTATACATTATTCTATCAATCAACATATACAGGGAAAAAACTGATCTAGATAACACATTGATGTTACGTGATATTTCAGCCAGATCGTCATATGGTCGCTTTAACATATAATGTAAAAGTAAAACGTCAATACAAATTCATATTGGAAATATTTCAATATATAATTTTATTAAAACATGGTTGGCACAAAGTTACATTAAATTGATTGCGTAATTTTATTATACATAAAATTTATATATCGTATTATAGTATGCTAATATAGCATTGTTTTATTTTTTATTAATTCTAAGTACAATAATGCCTTTATCAAAAGTCAGTATATTATTTGGTCATCATAGTATAAGAGGCTGCACCTAAAACTCAAAAAAACATTTGGAAGACAAAAATAATGTAACAATAAGAGTCAATTCAATATCAAAAACATGGATACACGATAAACAGTACAGTACATAATTATGTTATTAAAACAGTTCTTGAGTCTACACTACTAAATGTTATGTAACACATCCGCATTCTGTAACAGTTATATAACATTATAACATTGAACGCCAGTCCACTTATAAGAATATTTCTGAAAAAATATGTATGTACATAGATTTTTAAATCTTAGGCTACCTTCAACATTAAGAACATTTTGCAGTTCCAATATTTTATATTACTTACCTACATACGTTGTGTCCAATTGATGACCTCCTTTTTTGAAGTCGGTTAAAAATACTATTGATCCATTATTGATTCGATTCGATTTGACGCAACATAGCGTGGTGTGTTTCAGACGGACACAACTCATAAAACATGTCAAAACTACACAGACATCTAAAAATATTGTATAAGGAAAGCCTAGAAAAATCGTCTAAAATGCATCTATAAAACTTTTAGAGAGACGACAATAGGTATAATTTATTGATTCTAAATCGATTTGCCATGGAATCACTTGTCCCTTTGTGACTGATTTTAAACTTTTTTCACTTAGCCATAAAGTTCAAAACTGGTCACCATCAAATTATTCTAAAATACATTCTCAAACAATGTACAGAATTAGTCATGGTTGTGCTGAAATCCTACATTTGAACATCTAATTGCAATGAATGGTGCCTGTTCGGTACACAAGTCTCCAAACTAAAATAAATTGTCATATAATTTTCATAAAGAATACAGTTTACTTACTTATAGTAAATAAGCTGTATTCTTTTTGAATAACTTAGTTTCTTTTTGAATAGTTATTTTGAGAGATTTGTGTCCATGCAACCGAATTAGCGCCATTTACGAAGTGATTTCTTTCCTTTTTTTTTTTGGAATTATTAATTGAAGAATTTGAGCATCAACTCCATAACTTTGAAGGTGCAAATCAAATTAATTCACACAACAATAACAATCAACTAACTAAATCTTAATTATAAAATGTCTATAATTCATACTTTTATTTTCTCAAAATAGATAGATATATATATAGATAGATATATATATATATATATATATATATATATATATATATATATAAGCGCCGATTCTGATGTTTTAAAACTATTACTAGTTTTTGCATAGTCGTCTTAAATTGGCGTCATATAAACATTTCATCTGAGTACTAATGTTAAAATTGTACTCGTGTTAAATTTTCTACACCTAAATAAAACTAAAAAAAAAAAAAAACAAGAATTGACAGTCTATAGCTGTAAATGCTTCTTTTACTAAGTAGAACTTCGCTAAAGACAAAAACAACCTTTAGCAATAATGTAGCCGTAAATTCTACTCCTCTTAAGTACAGCTTAAGTAAGTATCGTTCAGCTTTAAGTATCAAAGTTGTAAATTCTACTTTACATAAAGGTCGATACACATTCTGCACAGTGTTATGTGTTTCTTAGCAAAATTGGCGCTAGTTCAGTGTACACAATCTGACCCCAAATATCATTTTCCGGTAGGAACATCGTGAAAAGTAACAACTATTAAAGATAGCACAATTTTACACCCCGAATTAGCACCAATTTGCTACTGACAACTTCGCAGAATGTGCATCAGCCTTAAATCAATATAAAATATGAAGAAATTGCAGCGATTTTTGGAACAAAACTAATTCTTAATTTAAGTAGAATTTTGTTAAATTTATAAGAATTTACAATGTTCCGTTGTAAGTTTAAACAAAATATTAAGTAGAAATGAGTAAATAATATAAAAAACTACTTCAGTAATTTTATTCTATAACTGTCATTTGGTTTGCATATAAATACGAATGTTAGAAAACAGTGCTAACTGCTAACGCTGTAGGGATACAATCTCTAAACTGAGTTAACAAGTCTAAAACTAGTGCTATCCCCTTCAAAGTGCACCGTCCTGAAAAGGATAGCATTACTTTTGCACATGTCAGTTTAGATATTGTGTACAACGTATTAGTATGTACCACATATTATATACTATCACTGGATATAATCTTAAAGATAAATTAACATGTACTGTTCAATAAAGCTCCAGACACATTACCGTGATATATATATTAATAAAATATATGACTACGATTGTATTATTTCTTGTCACTACTCTGGTCAGGACAAAGTAATGTTATCGTCATCTTTTCAAACGATATACGTCCACTGTTGGACGTAAGTCTCTTGCAAGGATCGCCACAGGACACGATTTTGCGCCGCTTATATCTATTATTTCAACACTACGTGTCCTGCTGCGCTAGCATGCGACCCACGAGAACATCATGTCTACTCATTGTCTCATTTATCTCGATTGTCTTCGACTAGAATATGAGTAGACATAATTTTCTCAGCATCTTTTGAGCCTAACTTTAGTTACGCGATCGAGTCACAGTAATGTGTGTGCGCTTTTATTCTGCTTTTTCTTGACGCGTAGTATACTACGATGTGTCAAGTTACAGTACGAAAAAAAAAAACAATATTATAACAAAGCATGTCTTTGAGATGTTTGTCTTAAGATTATCGCACATTCCGAAAAAACCGCACGAACCGCAAAAACCGCACGCAAGGCATTTTCACTAAAACGCAAATGACGTCATTAGCATGACACACATGTTGGATAAATTAATGTAGCTGCTGTTACTCTGCATTACTTTAGCGCGTCCGATGCGGACTACGCGTGCTGCTAACGTCACTCGTATTTTTAGAACTCACGTGCACTTCATGCAGCGTAACGCATCAAAACCTAGTCTATATAACCATTACATGGCTTAGACGAATCTATAGATACTTCATCAATTAAAATTCAGTTGGGATGTTTTGAGGGTATAAAGAATCCAACATACACACATACCCAGATACGTCATACGCGTGAAAAACACAACCCTGTCTTTGGTGTCGCACAGTCGGGAAAAATGCAAATGACGTTATCAACACGCGCCGCTGTTTATGACGTCATCGAACGTTCTCTGGCGCGTCCGATGCGACCAGCTCGTTCTACGTGCTGTCAATCGAATTCCGAGACAGAACAATGCTTTGCGTTCGAAATTCACGACTTTTGCGACTAACAATTTGCGATCAATATTAAAGCCAATATCTCACTAGGACACCACCAGCGAGTAATCCCGACCACCGAAGTTGGTTGTGCAACCAAACGGACACCAAGTGAGGTACCCCAGGTATGTATACACTTGGTAGCGCGACTGGTTACGGCCACCAGCGAGCGGTCCCGGTCACCACCACTAATAGGTTGCGCAACCAAACAGACACCAAGTGAGGTACCCGAGGTGTGTACATAATTTAGCGCGATTGGTTGCGCCACCAACGAGCTATCCCGGTCACCACTACCAATCGGTTGCGCAACCAAACAGACACCAAGTGAGGTACCCGAGGTGTGTACATAATTTAGCGCGATTGGTTGCGCCACCAACGAGCTATCCCGGTCACCACTACCAATCGGTTGCGCAACCAAACAGACACCAAGTGAGGTACCCGAGGTGTGTACATAATTTAGCGCGATTGGTTGCGCCACCAACGAGCTATCCCGGTCACCACTACCAATCGGTTGCGCAACCAAACAGACACCAAGTGAGGTACCCGAGGTGTGTACATAATTTAGCGCGATTGGTTGCGCCACCAACGAGCTATCCCGGTCACCACTACCAATCGGTTGCGCAACCAAACAGACACCAAGTGAGGTACCCGAGGTGTGTACATAATTTAGCGCGATTGGTTGCGCCACCAACGAACTATCCCGGTCACCACTACCAATCGGTTGCGCAACCAAACAGACACCAAGTGAGGTACCCGAGGTGTACACAATTAGTTGGTAGCGCGACCAGTTGCGTCACCACTGGTGTCCTAGTGAGATAGTGCTCTTGATTGCTCATTGGAGCAACTGTTATTGTACAACCCACAAAGTAAGTACAGTGTGTACTATATTTGCACCACCTTGCGCCGTCGGGTGAACGCCAGAGCGTACTCCACGCCCCACACCAGTACGCACGACATGATCATCAGGTTTTGTACGTGGATGCAAATGGCATAGCTGCCCGTGTAGTCTCTTACGTAACCTAAACAAACAAAAAGCGCCGATTACTCTCCACCGTATAAATTGTTTCGATTTATTATAAACGGAATACGTATATATAAAAGGAAACTAGAGGTCCGTGCCACAAGGAGCCATTTGTAGGTTAGATTCCTGCGGCTAACTTGTATACTTAGCACGACTTTACACATCCAGCCCTTAGCAATCTCAAATTAATAAAATCAAGGGAAAGAGCATCGTAAAAGTCCCTATGGGTGGGGGAGGGCTGAGGATGTAGATGATAGAGGGGGTGCACATTGCACAATCACTCACCAATGATAGGTCCGATGAGCACGACCAGCACCCCCTTGCTGACCATGTGCAGGCCGAAGGCGGCGGGCAGCTTCTCCAGCGGGCAGTACTCGGAGATGGTGAGCGTGAAGTTGCTGAGGCACATGCCGCGGAAGAACCCGCAGATCGACTGTGAAGTCGGTTCAATGTCTCACCAATGATAGGTCCGATGAGCACGACCAGCACCCCCTTGCTGACCATGTGCAGGCCGAAGGCGGCGGGCAGCTTCTCCAGCGGGCAGTACTCGGAGATGGTGAGCGTGAAGTTGCTGAGGCACATGCCGCGGAAGAACCCGCAGATCGACTGTGAAGTCGGTTCAATGTCTCACCAATGATAGGTCCGATGAGCACGACCAGCACCCCCTTGCTGACCATGTGCAGGCCGAAGGCGGCGGGCAGCTTCTCCAGCGGGCAGTACTCGGAGATGGTGAGCGTGAAGTTGCTGAGGCACATGCCGCGGAAGAACCCGCAGATCGACTGTGAAGTCGGTTCAATGTCTCACCAATGATAGGTCCGATGAGCACGACCAGCACCCCCTTGCTGACCATGTGCAGGCCGAAGGCGGCGGGCAGCTTCTCCAGCGGGCAGTACTCGGAGATGGTGAGCGTGAAGTTGCTGAGGCACATGCCGCGGAAGAACCCGCAGATCGACTGTGAAGTCGGTTCAATGTCTCACCAATGATAGGTCCGATGAGCACGACCAGCACCCCCTTGCTGACCATGTGCAGGCCGAAGGCGGCGGGCAGCTTCTCCAGCGGGCAGTACTCGGAGATGGTGAGCGTGAAGTTGCTGAGGCACATGCCGCGGAAGAACCCGCAGATCGACTGTGAAGTCGGTTCAATGTCTCACCAATGATAGGTCCGATGAGCACGACCAGCACCCCCTTGCTGACCATGTGCAGGCCGAAGGCGGCGGGCAGCTTCTCCAGCGGGCAGTACTCGGAGATGGTGAGCGTGAAGTTGCTGAGGCACATGCCGCGGAAGAACCCGCAGATCGACTGTGAAGTCGGTTCAATGTCTCACCAATGATAGGTCCGATGAGCACGACCAGCACCCCCTTGCTGACCATGTGCAGGCCGAAGGCGGCGGGCAGCTTCTCCAGCGGGCAGTACTCGGAGATGGTGAGCGTGAAGTTGCTGAGGCACATGCCGCGGAAGAACCCGCAGATCGACTGTGAAGTCGGTTCAATGTCTCACCAATGATAGGTCCGATGAGCACGACCAGCACCCCCTTGCTGACCATGTGCAGGCCGAAGGCGGCGGGCAGCTTCTCCAGCGGGCAGTACTCGGAGATGGTGAGCGTGAAGTTGCTGAGGCACATGCCGCGGAAGAACCCGCAGATCGACTGTGAAGTCGGTTCAATGTCTCACCAATGATAGGTCCGATGAGCACGACCAGCACCCCCTTGCTGACCATGTGCAGGCCGAAGGCGGCGGGCAGCTTCTCCAGCGGGCAGTACTCGGAGATGGTGAGCGTGAAGTTGCTGAGGCACATGCCGCAGAAGAACCCGCAGATCGACTGTGAAGTCGGTTCAATGTCTCACCAATGATAGGTCCGATGAGCACGACCAGCACCCCCTTGCTGACCATGTGCAGGCCGAAGGCGGCGGGCAGCTTCTCCAGCGGGCAGTACTCGGAGATGGTGAGCGTGAAGTTGCTGAGGCACATGCCGCGGAAGAACCCGCAGATCGACTGTGAAGTCGGTTCAATGTCTCACCAATGATAGGTCCGATGAGCACGACCAGCACCCCCTTGCTGACCATGTGCAGGCCGAAGGCGGCGGGCAGCTTCTCCAGCGGGCAGTACTCGGAGATGGTGAGCGTGAAGTTGCTGAGGCACATGCCGCGGAAGAACCCGCAGATCGACTGTGAAGTCGGTTCAATGTCTCACCAATGATAGGTCCGATGAGCACGACCAGCACCCCCTTGCTGACCATGTGCAGGCCGAAGGCGGCGGGCAGCTTCTCCAGCGGGCAGTACTCGGAGATGGTGAGCGTGAAGTTGCTGAGGCACATGCCGCGGAAGAACCCGCAGATCGACTGTGAAGTCGGTTCAATGTCTCACCAATGATAGGTCCGATGAGCACGACCAGCACCCCCTTGCTGACCATGTGCAGGCCGAAGGCGGCGGGCAGCTTCTCCAGCGGGCAGTACTCGGAGATGGTGAGCGTGAAGTTGCTGAGGCACATGCCGCGGAAGAACCCGCAGATCGACTGTGAAGTCGGTTCAATGTCTCACCAATGATAGGTCCGATGAGCACGACCAGCACCCCCTTGCTGACCATGTGCAGGCCGAAGGCGGCGGGCAGCTTCTCCAGCGGGCAGTACTCGGAGATGGTGAGCGTGAAGTTGCTGAGGCACATGCCGCAGAAGAACCCGCAGATCGACTGTGAAGTCGGTTCAATGTCTCACCAATGATAGGTCCGATGAGCACGACCAGCACCCCCTTGCTGACCATGTGCAGGCCGAAGGCGGCGGGCAGCTTCTCCAGCGGGCAGTACTCGGAGATGGTGAGCGTGAAGTTGCTGAGGCACATGCCGCGGAAGAACCCGCAGATCGACTGTGAAGTCGGTTCAATGTCTCACCAATGATAGGTCCGATGAGCACGACCAGCACCCCCTTGCTGACCATGTGCAGGCCGAAGGCGGCGGGCAGCTTCTCCAGCGGGCAGTACTCGGAGATGGTGAGCGTGAAGTTGCTGAGGCACATGCCGCGGAAGAACCCGCAGATCGACTGTGAAGTCGGTTCAATGTCTCACCAATGATAGGTCCGATGAGCACGACCAGCACCCCCTTGCTGACCATGTGCAGGCCGAAGGCGGCGGGCAGCTTCTCCAGCGGGCAGTACTCGGAGATGGTGAGCGTGAAGTTGCTGAGGCACATGCCGCGGAAGAACCCGCAGATCGACTGTGAAGTCGGTTCAATGTCTCACCAATGATAGGTCCGATGAGCACGACCAGCACCCCCTTGCTGACCATGTGCAGGCCGAAGGCGGCGGGCAGCTTCTCCAGCGGGCAGTACTCGGAGATGGTGAGCGTGAAGTTGCTGAGGCACATGCCGCGGAAGAACCCGCAGATCGACTGTGAAGTCGGTTCAATGTCTCACCAATGATAGGTCCGATGAGCACGACCAGCACCCCCTTGCTGACCATGTGCAGGCCGAAGGCGGCGGGCAGCTTCTCCAGCGGGCAGTACTCGGAGATGGTGAGCGTGAAGTTGCTGAGGCACATGCCGCGGAAGAACCCGCAGATCGACTGTGAAGTCGGTTCAATGTCTCACCAATGATAGGTCCGATGAGCACGACCAGCACCCCCTTGCTGACCATGTGCAGGCCGAAGGCGGCGGGCAGCTTCTCCAGCGGGCAGTACTCGGAGATGGTGAGCGTGAAGTTGCTGAGGCACATGCCGCGGAAGAACCCGCAGATCGACTGTGAAGTCGGTTCAATGTCTCACCAATGATAGGTCCGATGAGCACGACCAGCACCCCCTTGCTGACCATGTGCAGGCCGAAGGCGGCGGGCAGCTTCTCCAGCGGGCAGTACTCGGAGATGGTGAGCGTGAAGTTGCTGAGGCACATGCCGCGGAAGAACCCGCAGATCGACTGTGAAGTCGGTTCAATGTCTCACCAATGATAGGTCCGATGAGCACGACCAGCACCCCCTTGCTGACCATGTGCAGGCCGAAGGCGGCGGGCAGCTTCTCCAGCGGGCAGTACTCGGAGATGGTGAGCGTGAAGTTGCTGAGGCACATGCCGCGGAAGAACCCGCAGATCGACTGTGAAGTCGGTTCAATGTCTCACCAATGATAGGTCCGATGAGCACGACCAGCACCCCCTTGCTGACCATGTGCAGGCCGAAGGCGGCGGGCAGCTTCTCCAGCGGGCAGTACTCGGAGATGGTGAGCGTGAAGTTGCTGAGGCACATGCCGCGGAAGAACCCGCAGATCGACTGTGAAGTCGGTTCAATGTCTCACCAATGATAGGTCCGATGAGCACGACCAGCACCCCCTTGCTGACCATGTGCAGGCCGAAGGCGGCGGGCAGCTTCTCCAGCGGGCAGTACTCGGAGATGGTGAGCGTGAAGTTGCTGAGGCACATGCCGCGGAAGAACCCGCAGATCGACTGTGAAGTCGGTTCAATGTCTCACCAATGATAGGTCCGATGAGCACGACCAGCACCCCCTTGCTGACCATGTGCAGGCCGAAGGCGGCGGGCAGCTTCTCCAGCGGGCAGTACTCGGAGATGGTGAGCGTGAAGTTGCTGAGGCACATGCCGCGGAAGAACCCGCAGATCGACTGTGAAGTCGGTTCAATGTCTCACCAATGATAGGTCCGATGAGCACGACCAGCACCCCCTTGCTGACCATGTGCAGGCCGAAGGCGGCGGGCAGCTTCTCCAGCGGGCAGTACTCGGAGATGGTGAGCGTGAAGTTGCTGAGGCACATGCCGCGGAAGAACCCGCAGATCGACTGTGAAGTCGGTTCAATGTCTCACCAATGATAGGTCCGATGAGCACGACCAGCACCCCCTTGCTGACCATGTGCAGGCCGAAGGCGGCGGGCAGCTTCTCCAGCGGGCAGTACTCGGAGATGGTGAGCGTGAAGTTGCTGAGGCACATGCCGCGGAAGAACCCGCAGATCGACTGTGAAGTCGGTTCAATGTCTCACCAATGATAGGTCCGATGAGCACGACCAGCACCCCCTTGCTGACCATGTGCAGGCCGAAGGCGGCGGGCAGCTTCTCCAGCGGGCAGTACTCGGAGATGGTGAGCGTGAAGTTGCTGAGGCACATGCCGCGGAAGAACCCGCAGATCGACTGTGAAGTCGGTTCAATGTCTCACCAATGATAGGTCCGATGAGCACGACCAGCACCCCCTTGCTGACCATGTGCAGGCCGAAGGCGGCGGGCAGCTTCTCCAGCGGGCAGTACTCGGAGATGGTGAGCGTGAAGTTGCTGAGGCACATGCCGCGGAAGAACCCGCAGATCGACTGTGAAGTCGGTTCAATGTCTCACCAATGATAGGTCCGATGAGCACGACCAGCACCCCCTTGCTGACCATGTGCAGGCCGAAGGCGGCGGGCAGCTTCTCCAGCGGGCAGTACTCGGAGATGGTGAGCGTGAAGTTGCTGAGGCACATGCCGCGGAAGAACCCGCAGATCGACTGTGAAGTCGGTTCAATGTCTCACCAATGATAGGTCCGATGAGCACGACCAGCACCCCCTTGCTGACCATGTGCAGGCCGAAGGCGGCGGGCAGCTTCTCCAGCGGGCAGTACTCGGAGATGGTGAGCGTGAAGTTGCTGAGGCACATGCCGCGGAAGAACCCGCAGATCGACTGTGAAGTCGGTTCAATGTCTCACCAATGATAGGTCCGATGAGCACGACCAGCACCCCCTTGCTGACCATGTGCAGGCCGAAGGCGGCGGGCAGCTTCTCCAGCGGGCAGTACTCGGAGATGGTGAGCGTGAAGTTGCTGAGGCACATGCCGCGGAAGAACCCGCAGATCGACTGTGAAGTCGGTTCAATGTCTCACCAATGATAGGTCCGATGAGCACGACCAGCACCCCCTTGCTGACCATGTGCAGGCCGAAGGCGGCGGGCAGCTTCTCCAGCGGGCAGTACTCGGAGATGGTGAGCGTGAAGTTGCTGAGGCACATGCCGCGGAAGAACCCGCAGATCGACTGTGAAGTCGGTTCAATGTCTCACCAATGATAGGTCCGATGAGCACGACCAGCACCCCCTTGCTGACCATGTGCAGGCCGAAGGCGGCGGGCAGCTTCTCCAGCGGGCAGTACTCGGAGATGGTGAGCGTGAAGTTGCTGAGGCACATGCCGCGGAAGAACCCGCAGATCGACTGTGAAGTCGGTTCAATGTCTCACCAATGATAGGTCCGATGAGCACGACCAGCACCCCCTTGCTGACCATGTGCAGGCCGAAGGCGGCGGGCAGCTTCTCCAGCGGGCAGTACTCGGAGATGGTGAGCGTGAAGTTGCTGAGGCACATGCCGCGGAAGAACCCGCAGATCGACTGTGAAGTCGGTTCAATGTCTCACCAATGATAGGTCCGATGAGCACGACCAGCACCCCCTTGCTGACCATGTGCAGGCCGAAGGCGGCGGGCAGCTTCTCCAGCGGGCAGTACTCGGAGATGGTGAGCGTGAAGTTGCTGAGGCACATGCCGCGGAAGAACCCGCAGATCGACTGTGAAGTCGGTTCAATGTCTCACCAATGATAGGTCCGATGAGCACGACCAGCACCCCCTTGCTGACCATGTGCAGGCCGAAGGCGGCGGGCAGCTTCTCCAGCGGGCAGTACTCGGAGATGGTGAGCGTGAAGTTGCTGAGGCACATGCCGCGGAAGAACCCGCAGATCGACAGCCAGATCATCAGCGGGATCCATTCCGTCTGCTCCGCTAAAACTGGACATTTTGACAACAATTATACCTACCATCTATACTAATAATATAAATGCGACTAAACTTTGAGACGGACATAGGCTACCTTCTGTCGCGAAAAAAGGCTGGAAGGGGTCAAAATAGAAGATGATAGTTTGTATGGGAGTCCGTCATTATTGAAGATAAAACCGTGAAGTAACCAATTTTCACAAAACCTTAACAAATTAAACACCTAAACCTTCCTCGTGAATCACTCTGTCTATTTATAGGTGCAGGTAAATAGCTAATGCTGTAAAGTAAATCCGTTCAGTAATTTTTGAGTTTATCGCAACAGACAGACGCGGGGGGGGGGGGGACTTTGTTTTATAATAATATACGTATTGAGCTCACCTGATCTCGTCGCGGCTAAGAAGAAACTTGAAATGAAGAATATCATCTTCTTAGTGATATTTGTTCTATCGAAAATCGGCGGCAACACCAGCCGCACCCCGATATCAGATATGGCGGTGATGGACAGACAAAACGCCGTGTCATTCGTCTCATAACCTAAACTCCTTATAAAGAATGGCGTCAACATCCTAAACTGTAGCTCCCCGCTCCAGAATAACGACAGGCCGAGTATAAGGTTCAAAAAGGACCAGTCCTTCAACAGGTCTAAGTCCATAAGACTGATGAATTTTCTGAAGCAGCCTTGCTTCTTCTTATCCTGCACGGGCGCCGCTTTCTTGAAAGCCTTCATTTGTAACGCGTCTTCGTCTGCTGTCTGGAAAGAAAATCTATTGATAATGTACTATTTTTTTATTTATTTACCCGACTGGGTATATGTGTTTCACCTGTGTGTATGTATGTCCATTCCTATGTCCGCTTGTAACTAATCAACGGCTCAACGGATTTTGATAAATGATACGTCATTAGATTTGTATCGATGACGCGAGTGTCAATGGGTACCTAAATATAAAAAAAAACAAAATGGCGAACTTTATGCGCTTTATTGTGCGAACTGAAATAGTTATTTGTTTGACAAGATAGCAAAATTATTGTTTGTCGCGAGTGCCTAGTTTGAATCCCGAGCGAGCGAAGGATTCTAATTTAGAATCACGAGCGTAGCGAGTGATTCTTATATAGAATCCTGAGTGTAGTGAGGGATTCAAAGGCACAAGAAACAAAAAGTTTGCTATCGTGTGATACATACAACTTTTCACCTCAATAGCGAAAAAATACAAGATGTAAGTAACAAAAATCTTTACTAAAACAAAAAGTATTTTTTACATTCAGATTACGTACCTACTTACTTATTATTATGCTTAACTTAAAAATCAGCGAAGTGCCAGTCGGGACTCAAATTTTTTATCAAATAAATTTTCTTTTTTGCAGCGAGAAAATTTTCATCTGGTGCTTTAAGAACTTTTCAATATCATGATCGGTGAAAACTTTAGATTTTTTAGATTTGTGCCCCTTGTATGATATTCGTATTTTGTTGGATTAAAACTCGTCACAGCAATAAATGTGTTTTATTAATTATTATAATTTTACAATATAGTTGGGCTGTTGCCTGTGCGAAAAATGTGCCTATAAGTAAAACATAAACTAACAAAGTTAGACGTAACTCTCAAAGTTAGCCACCTATTGATGACCGGACAGTGTTCCTCTAAGTAAAATATAAACTAACAAAGTTAGACATAACTCCCAAAGTTAGCCGCCTATTGGGTGCAACTTTGGTTTTGTGGTTTTATATTATAAATATTAAACACCCCTCCGACTGTCTTCACAAAAATGCGATAAGTTTAGATAGGTTTCAATGTGAACGTCGCATTTCGATTTGATTGTAGCTTTTAACATGGAGTATACTACATAATAATTATAAAGATTGCCTTGTTTTAGACAATTCCATGAAATATGATAAAATCACAGTCTCTGAACAGGTCTTCACACCTTTTGTCTCCAATTATTAAATAATTCATAGGCTTTCAGGTATTTTTCACGCGACTTTTCCGGCAGAAAGTTTAATTCAGCGTTAGTCACTAATTCTTTTAATTCTGAAGGTGTTAAATTATCACTGGAGTCACTCATTTTGTTTTAATTTTTTTACAACAAAATATAACTACAAAGAAATTAGTTAGGTACCTAATTAAGATATAGAGTATAGACAATTTTTTTCCTGCCATTTTTTTTTATTCCTCTTTTGTCTGCGTTCGGAATTGCGTAATTCAAGAAAAAAAATAACTAATTATTTTAATTCTCCTTAAATCGTTTACGTTTCATGTTGTTTTAAAGAATTATAAATTCTAAAACACATTTTAAGAAAAACTCAATAGTTTAAATAATATATAATAGAAAATTTTGATGAAATAAAATGTTGGGACTACTATACAAACTATTTGATACAAAACTTTTCCGAACTTTTCTTGAGACAGTGAATTGAAGAAATGACAATCCAAAGCGTTCTATATTCAAAACACTTTTTCTAACGGAGTGAGCAAAAACGAGTTTTGCTCACTGATTTTGGCCAGCAAACACGCCCTTTTTGAGCTACTGAGGTGAAAAAAAAAATTTCTTCAAGACCCTCGAGTGGGGTATCAAAATAAAGGGATTCAAAAGGCGAATACGAAAATGTATACAATTTATATATTTGGAAACAATTTGTCTTGATGGCGCAAATGTTACTGGGTACATAAAAATCATAAAAAATCAAAATGGCGGATTTTATGCACTTTAATGTGCGGGCTGAAAAAATTTTTTTTCTTCAAGACCCTCGAGTGGGGTATCAAAATAAAGGACTTTAAAAGGAAAGTACGAAAATGTATACAATCTATATGTTTTAAATCAGTTTGGAGTGACAAATCATGAAAAACAAAATAAATAACAACTACACTGTAAGTGGTACGGTGGTAGTTTATTAATTTTTGAGTTCGGTTTATAGCATGGCAGTCCGGTTTTAATTTTTAAATTATAGCTTGTTGAATAAACAGTATAAATTGTGGCAATCGACGTGCGCACTTTTTAGATATTTGCTTGTGTTTGCGTAAATTGCGTGCGTGCGTGTTTGAATGTTAGAGTGCATATTTACGAGTGTGCCTGTATTGATTTACGTACTATAACACTAGGGACACCAGAGGTGATTGCGTCACCATTGGTGTCCTAGTGACCCTAGTGTTATCGCGCTACCAACAAAATTTATACAGCTCTATAATGGAAGGTACCTTCACCTGGTGTCCGTTTAGTTGCGCAACCAATGCGACCTTAATCACACGCTAGTGGCACAACCATGGTGTCCTAGTGAGATATTGGCATAACAGTGCTCGGTAGCGCAAGTCAAGCATGTTTTATCAATCTGAATTTACGGAATGGATATAATCAAGAGCGAGTTAAGAGATATGTTGACAACGCAAACCGGACCAGGCTAACGTGAATTTCAGCAAAACGAATCAATATTTTTAAACTAACTAAAGACTCCGAGTTGTTATTTTTGCAATATTGTATTTGTTTATACCCATTTATTGGTGCGCGAAGTTGCTTCAAAAAAGATGTTTCGACGGTAACATTATGATCAGGCATAGGTAGCGATAAATCGATTTTAACCTCCGACGCAAAAACTACGGGGTGTTATAAGTTTGACGTGTCTGTGTGTGTGTCTGTGTCTGTTCCCCTGTAGCGCTCAAACGGGTGGACCGATTTGAATGCGGTTTTTTTTGTTTGTAAGGGGAATTAGTCTTGACTGTTGTTAGCTATGTTTGATGGAAACTGATCCAAGATGGCCGCCGCTACAAAATGGCGGATTACATATTTTTACACAACTCCCTCAATATGGGTATCAAATGAAAGGGCTTGACTAGTAGAATAGCACTATTGCAAATCCAAGAAGGCCGCCGCCACAAAATGGTGAATGTCGGGGGTTTCTTACATTTTTAATTTATCTATACTTGTTAGATCTACAAAAAAAAGTAGAACAATCAGCGTAACGTGTTACACTGATTGTTCGCGCTACGTATGGGATAGCGTGTATGTAGTGCAACTTTAATATACAAAAATCATAACTCACATCCAGATACAGCTGAAAATAACTGCCGGTGAAGTCCATATTGGATATATTCGATATGACAGACACTTTCCTCTTCCTGGCCTCCTCGCTCATGCTGCTGCTGGACGTGACCCGCTGCATGGCGGCGACGGACGCGGCGCCCGTCAGCCCCGCGTCCGACTTGGCGTTACTGTCCAACTCCTGCAGCGGCTTGTCGCAGGTCCTCGCCCGCGGGAGGCCCACCGTTCTCACGGACGGGTGGTTCATGTTCCCGTGGGAACGCTGCTTGGGCAGCTTCGGCATGGGGTGCGTCACGAGCGGGTTTATCATCTCGAATTTGTCGTCCGCCTCCTCGTCGCTCTCGTTTATGCACTCCATTTCCTGGGAACGGACAGATCTAAAATCGTTTGATGATAATGTACGATTTATGAACGAGAAAATGTTCAAAGTTAATTTTTATGCTCCTACTTAACGCTTTTAAAGCATTACCTACTCTTTTTTTACCCCCGACGCAAAAACGACGGGGTGTTATAAGTTTGACGTGTCTGTGTGTGTGTGTGTCTGTCTATTCCCCTGTAGCGCTCAAACTGGTGGACCGATTTGAATGTGGTTTTTTTGTTTGAAAGGGGAATTAGTCAAGACTGTTGTTAGCTATGTTTGATGGAAATCGATTCAAGATGGCCGCCGCTACAAAATGGCGGATTATTTTTTTTTTACTCAACTCCCTTAATATGGGTATCAAATGAAAGGGCTTGACTAGTAGAATAACTCTATGCAAATCCAAGATGGCCGCCGTCATAAAATGGCGAATGTCGGGGGTTTTTTTAATTTTTAATTTATACTTGTTATCACACTGCACTGCGATCATAGCATATACTACTATTGGGAGATTTATGCTAGTTGCTCTTATAGAGCTATTTTAGCCAATAATGCAAGCCAAGCGGCACTAAATTTACATTGACAGACAACAAATAATTTGGCTATGAGGGCCTGAGGGTTATATTCCAAATTACTTGACCGATTTTTACCTCCTCTACAGTTCTCGTCAATCTTAATGGCTGCTCTGAACACGCGGCTAGTACCACACCAATAAACAAGTTCAAACTAGCGCTTGACACGCCAGTGGTTGACTATTGCTGTCTCAACGCGGCTATATTCAAAGCGGCCATTAAGATCGGCGAAGACTGAACTTAAAAATTATCATCAAAAATTCATCACTTTGGGGTGTAAGTGGCCCAAATTCCACATATGTGGCCAAAGTCAACCTCACCTGCGCGCGGTGCACCCTGCCAATATGCTAACGAGACCCTGACGCTCTCAGTCGCTTCTACGGGTCGTTGTGCCTGATACCACACAACGTAATCTATATGGTATCACTTTGTGGTAGGATCCTACCCCGAATCCGCCTGGCTAGCGACCACACTTCAGCCGTAATCTGCCGCAAAGCATCCGTGTGTTCCGGCAGCGAGCTGAAGAGCCAGTCCCCTTCCTCAAAAGCCGGCAACGCATTAGTGGTTCCTCAGGTGCTGCTAATGTTCATGGGCGGCGGAAATCACTTAACATCAGGTGACCCACTTGCTCGGTTGCCCGCTATTCCTATAAAAAAAAATCTAAAACTCAAAAAACCAACCTTCACAAGTTGCATCTCACAATCTATGGGTTCATCTATAAGATGCCGTTTCACTGGCTGCAATAAACACGATCCCAGGACAGCGTGGAAAGCCATTCCTCCCAATATCACCACAGTCCATCTAAAGCCGTACTCTCCGAGTAAAATTTTGACCAGCTGAGGCATGACCATGAGGCCTAAGCCAGTCCCAGCCATGGACAGCCCGACCGCCTGCCCACGCTTCTTGGAGAAGTAGTGGTTGAGTGATACGAACGACGATGACGACGCGAGACCCACTCCAAAGCCTGGAAAAGAACATCATCATCATGATCATGATCAACCCATTACCGGCTCACTGCAGAGCACGGGTCTCCTCTCAGAGTGAGAAGGGTTTTGGCCATAGTCCACCACGCTGGCCAAGCGGATTGGCAGACTTCACACACCTTTGAGAACGTTATGGAGAACTCTCATGTATGCAGGTTTCCTCACGATGTTTTCCTTCACCGTTAAAGCAAGTTATATTTAAATACTTAAAACGCACATAACTCAGAAAAGTTAGAAGTCGGTCGTCCTTCCACTAGGCTATCACAGCTTTTTTGTAACAGGAAAAGAACATTGTGGCCGATTCTGTTGTACACAATCTCTAAATCTTAACTAAAATGACAGGTCTAAATATATTCCTGTCTCTTTCACAATCCTCCCTGCTGAAGGGGATAGCACTATTTTTAAACCTGTCAATTTAGTTTAGGTTTAGAGATTGTGTACAACAGAATTAGCCACATTGTATAGTTATTTTCTAGGACGTCGTCTTGCCGGGTGACATACTGACATCAGCACCACGTACCGTGGTGGTTATATAGTTATTTATTAGATACTTTTTATGTCGTGTTTGTCGAAATAGGTTTTTTTTTTCATGTACTGAACGGATTTTATCAAAAATTAAAAAAAGCGCGTTTAAAATATTAGTGACATATGGATACATATGTGCGTGTAACTTTGTTTAATTTAACAATTATAGCTATATTTGTGTTATGGACCTATACTAAAACCTTCCTGAAAGTATGTACTCGCAGATTACGATTGAAAAAATTATCAAAATCAGTTCATTGGTTTTTGAAATAATCGCAAACATACATACATACATTACCCGTATGTACGTACGTACATATGTACGTAGGTACATACATACATACGGGTTAGAAGTCGGTTAAAAAATAGGTGAAACGCGATGGTCGAGTCAAAATTTTTCGATAACGAAATCCCATTTAAGTTTCTGTCTTATTTTGTAAAATCAGTAAACCAATTCAGTAGGTATAATTATTATCTAGTACTTATAACTTATCAATGAAGCTATAACAAAGTGATAAAAATCCTTGATATCGACAAGATTGTGATCTCTGAAGATGTTCTAATCTACGCGTACCTCGCTCATATAAAAAAATTAGGACAAAATATTGTTTCTGTGTCAAGACTGCATACCACTTCGACGTGATCTTATCATATCCGTGCGTTTAATACTTATCAGTAATAAACAATCTATAGATTTTTAAGCTTTTATAAATTACTAGCGGACCCGGCAGACGTCGTCCTGCCCGCCACCTACCGGGTCCAATTTTTCTACTTATAAACCTTCCTCTTGAATCACTCTATCTATTAAAAAAAACCGCATCAAAATCCGTTGCGTAGTTTTAAAGATTTAAGCATACATAGGGACATAGGGATATAGGGACTTTGTTTTATACTATGTAGTGATAATAAAATATGTTAATCTCTAATATCCTTTTCGAAAGCACCATCATCAAAGTCACCGTCAGGGCAGAACATCTCAGCCTTTCCACATGTGAGGAGTTCAAGTATAAATTAAAAATTTAAAAACCCCCCGACATTCGCCATTTTGTGGTGGCGGCCATCTTGGATTTGCACAGTACTATTCTACTAGTCAACCCCTTTCATTTGATACCCATATTGAGGGCGTTGTGATAAAATATGTAATCCGCCATTTTGTATCAGCGGCCATCTTGGACCGATTTTCATCAAACATAGCTAACAAGTAACAACACTCTCGACTAATTTACCTTTCGAACAAAAAAACCGCATTCAAATCGGTTCACCCGTTTGAGAGCTACAGGGGAACAGACATACACACACACACAGACACAGACACGTCAAACTTATAACACCCCGTCGTTTTTGCGTCGGGGGTTAAAAATCAGTCAACCCGAGAGATAGCTTGACCTAATTTACACCCATACCAGAAATAGTTTTTATTTAGGAATAATAAGATTAAATATAGTTATTTTAGTCAGATTTACTTGATACTCAAAAATCGATAAATAATCAGTAGTTCGCCAAGAAATTACCTATTTAAATAATATTCAGACGGCGCGGCGTAGACAATTATGCTTTTTATGCTAAGGATATTTTTTTCTCATTCAAGGTCTTTATTTTCTGCCATCTTATTTTATTGATTCTTATCGACGAGAGCATAGGTCTTCAAACGAAGCCAATGCTATTTGAATTCTTAGCACAAAAATGTAATTCATATTTTTTTACATTTAACATGCAGCTGTATACACAAGAAAAGGGAATAAACGTAAGTAACCATCGAAATATAGTCATGACTCATGGATTCATGCATAATGTAAGAAATTAAGAATTTAAAGGAGCATAAATATTTACGAACCATTTACATAGGCAAATATATGCGTGATTTTAAGTGGTTAGGTACCTATACCTACCTACTAAGAATTCAGTAATTGTTGTAGTGAGTAGTCGAACACGTCAAACTTATAACGCCCTGTCGTTTTTGCGTCGGGGGTTAAAAATACAGAGTAATTTTAGTAGTAATTTGTGCAACTGTTATGGCAATCTTATGTTGTAGATATTATGACACTATGTAATATTATAAAGGCGCAAGTTTGTGTGTGTATATGTGTGTATGTTTGTTACTCTTTAACGCCGCAACTACTGAATCGATTTGGCTAAAATTTTTAATGGATTATACCCTGGAAGAACACATAGGCTACTTTTATCCTGTAAAAAGTGTTCCTGTGGTACTTAAGTAGATATAGACTTCCAAAAACGCAATAGATGGCGCTGATTGTTTTTAGGTAGGTAGGTACATCACGCTCACATAACACATTATTGCAAAAGTTTGCTGTCGTTGCGTGCATTTGTACGAGTTTGCATGAAATTTCTGTTGTTCTCTTTGCTAAGTTATTCTTAGAAGATTCTGTTCAAATATTTTTGTGTACAAACTTAACCGCGGATAACACCGCAGGGCGCAGCTAGTATGACAATAAATACAAGGCAAGTAGAATAGTACTCGTAAATAAAAAATATATTTTATATTAATTTTCAGTATTTTCCGACCCTCCGACCCGCGCGCAGTCGCGGGTTAGTTCGCAGAACGAACTTAGATAACCTACAGCTTGAAAGGCAATTAGCAATTTTCCTTAAGGCCAAGCTAAGAATACAATTCTAGTAAACGAGGTCTGTATAGGTAGGTACATATTGTAGTAGTAATTATTATTTGTATAGGTGAAGCATACAATTCACAGATTTCCGGAGTATAAGGAAAATGGTAGAAACGCACCTGTTTTCATAATAATTATATTTTACTGTTATGATGCTTCTAATGAATTCTTCAATGCCAGAAATACTGTTTGTACAAACGCCTAAGGTCCATCGACGGAATGGACGGAGCGCCGAGCCGCGGCGTGATCTTAGGATAACAGTATAACCCCCGGCACGTACGTCGAGCGGTGACCTTCAAGTGCGCGCACCATCGTACGAGTGAGCGGGACACAATACGATTGGAGAGCCAATCAGCGCTTACGAGGGATCCGCGAGAGCTAAACTGTGCTTACGAACGATCCCCACGCCCTCCCCGCGACTCCCTCACACTCCGAGATACTGTTGAATGGAAGCAGGCGTTACTTTGCGGAATTCCATGATATACAATGAATATAAAATTATTTTGCTATAATCCGCTAACAGTGACAAATTTGTAGGCACAACACCACACAATCTTGTAGGCACAACACCACACAAATTCACCACAAAACAAACTCGACGATCGTTTCGCTCCGACACCGGAGCATCTTCAGGAGATGTCGACTTCACAACGGACGATTGCAAAGTGAGTTCGTGTCGAATGAGCGGTCTTATATATACTATCCCCGCTTAGTCATCTACCCTCCTTTCTCTTTCTCTCTGGCCACGCCCCCTAAATCTGATGGCAAATCAGACAAAATAAATAAATATAAAACCAGTTTGACCTATTTCGGACCAATATCTGAGCGTATTGCTAGGACTCTTAGATCACATGATGTACACGCTGCTTTTAGAACAAATAATACGCTCAGAAGAATTTGTAATGGTAAAGATAAATTAAATAATGGACAAAAGTCAGGTGTGTACAAACTCAAGTGCCCCGAATGTAGTGCTATATATGTTGGTCAAACTGGGCGCAATTTTGTAACTCGATATAAAGAACATATGGCTGCCTTTAGAAACAACCAGCCTCAAAGATCTCATTTCGCAAAACATCTTTTGGATAGTGGACATAGGATAGACGAGGGTCATACATTTGAAATTTTACACACATGCTGTAAAAGTTTAAGACTGTGCGTGTTGGAACAATTGGAAATAGTTGGGCACAGCGGTAGAAGTGTCGAATTGCTGAATGAGCAAATAAATGTGTCATCTTCACCGTTGCTCAACATATTTAGGGGGCGTGGCCAGAGAGAAAGAGAAAGGAGGGTAGATGACTAAGCGGGGATAGTATATATAAGACCGCTCATTCGACACGAACTCACTTTGCAATCGTCCGTTGTGAAGTCGACATCTCCTGAAGATGCTCCGGTGTCGGAGCGAAACGATCGTCGAGTTTGTTTTGTGGTGAATTTGTGTGGTGTTGTGCCTACAAGATTGTGTGGTGTTGTGCCTACAAGATTGTGTGGTGTTGTGCCTACAAATTTGTCACTGTTAGCGGATTATAGCAAAATAATTTTATATTCATTGTATAACTCCGAGATACCTCATTTTCGACTTCTGCGCATTGAAGGTCATCGCTCGACTTATTTGCCGTGACTTGTATCACCTTAAATTAAACATCTATTTTTATTTTGATCACTAGTGTGCACTAGCCCTAAATCTGAAGAAGTAACCCTCAAATCGTATTCGGAAAATCAAATGATTTTTCATCGCACAAAATCTGAATGAAAAATATTTCAAGAAAGAGTAGGATAAGCAGTCTTTAAGCCCACGAGTTACATACAGGGGCATGTAGGTACCTATACCTAATATAATAAATCATTATAGACTTTTTAAATGACATATTGCTCCGATATTGTTACGCAACTGTGATAAGCAAGTGGTATTTAATCATCGTCAGATATTCTGTCGTTTGAATTTTTTAGCAATAATCAAGTAGCCAGGATAATCATGTACATAAATAATTGTTATATTGTTATTTTTAACAAGTATAAATTAAAAATTTAAAAAACCCCCGACATTCGCCATTTTGTGGCGGCGGCCATCTTGGATTTACATAGTGCTATTCTACTAGTCAAGCCCTTTCATTTGATACCCATATTAAGGGAGTTGTGAAGAAATATGTAAGCCGCCATTTTGTAGCGGCGGCCATCTTGGTTCGATTTTCATCAAACATAGCTAACAACACTCTCGACTAATTCGTTTGAGCGCTACAGGGGAACAGACAGACAGACAGACAGACAGACAGACAGACAGACAGACAGACAGACAGACAGACAGACAGACAGACAGACAGACAGACAGACAGACAGACAGACAGACAGACATACAGACAGACAGACAGACAGACAGACAGACAGACAGACAGACAGACAGACAGACAGACAGACAGACAGACAGACAGACAGACACACAGACAGACACACAGACACACACACACACACACACACACACACACACAGACAGACAGACAGACAGACACACACACACACACACACACACACAGACAGACACGTCAAACTTATAACACCCCGTCGTTTTTGCGTCGGGGGTTAAAAAACGTAAAATTTTATTATTTCGCTGCGCAAGATTATTTTTTTAGAATAACAAACCTACGATGACCAACACTGGGTTATATTTTGGAAGCAGGCAGTAAAGCGAACCACGTAACTTTGTTAAAATAAGGAAAGTAACAAAGAACCATAGCATCAATGTTAGACTTGAAAACCTCGTCAGCATACATTCAAGATTCGAAGTAATTTTAAAAAATGTTCTAAATTATTATAAACCAACTACATATTATTATGTCAACCTACTTCTAGTTTCTAGGCATTTTACTTTGAATTACAAAGTAAAGGCTCGTAGCCAAGCAGTCTGCGGTTTCTGGAGACAGCATAATGTTGCGATGATGTAATAGTAATAAATAATGTAGAAATGCAAATAAATTACATTACTTCGTGACCGGTTCCAGTAAATAGATAATTATGGTATACAGGTACATACATACTTGTATAGATACATTGTTATCATCAATGTTCTTTCTTAAACTGTTAAAAGCTTTAGTCGTTACAAAAATAGTATCATACATTTACTCCTAAAAAGCCTCCTCCTCTTCACAAGCGGCGACTGTAGGGCTATTCACTAAAATACCATCTCGATATCGAAGCTCACTTAAGTGAGATAGCAATTTGACAAGTGGAAACGAACTTCGAGATGACGTCATTCGACGAATGAATCTCGATCGAAGCAAGGAATGGCGTTACAGAATATCAATAATGTCAAAATGTCCCACAATTATCCGAACCAAGTAGTTTATCTCACCGCCGCATTCGTCAATGGGGCGCCACTTAGCAAACTCATCTCGAATTCACTCGCTATAATACGAAAATGGCTTTACAGAATAGCCCTACTATAGACAATTACAAGCATGCACGATCGATGATGGAGGGCTTATCGTCTATCGCCTGTAGTCGCCGATCAACGCCATCACAATCGTCAGCAATCATGGCGATTTGTCAGTTTTCGGGCACGCATCAAAGCGAATTCGCGCCGCTAGCCGCTCAATAAACGATCACGGATCGTGTGGCTGCCTGCACGATGATCGTCACGATTGCCGGCGATTTTATCGGTGATGGCATCGGCGATGATGAAGAGCAGGCATAACAAACGAAATGGCAGCCACCTGCCGATCATTCAGTTGAATGCGTTCGATGCGTTAAAACGTAACTAGCGTCGAATATTTTCGTCATTCCACATTAGAGCGATGTCTACACGGCGCGTTGCGGCGCTGCAACGTATTGATATCGGATTGTATGCCCACGGAATAGATACATGTCTATGCACATGAGGCGATGTGCGCTTCCGCACGTAAACCAAAGTGCATCGCGTGACTGTGATGTGACTGTGATACCTATCGCGGATTTTTCAATAAAAATTGCCTTTTGTGCTGTCAACACGTATTGGTGACAAAAGTTTCTGTAAAGCTGGGTCTCCACCAAAGAAAAATTGCCACCTTTTGTGCTGTCACAAAAGTTTCTGTAAAGCTGGGTCTCCACCAAAGAAAAATTGCCACCTTTTGTCGTTAACACGTGCTGGTGACAACAGTTGGCAATTGTTCATTGGTAGAGCTAGAGACCCAGCATAAGATACGCAGCTATGCCGCAACGCACCGCAGTCCCGCGCAACATGTGGAATACCGCCCTGCTGCTATTTGATAATCCTGACTGAAAACCTCACCTTGCAAAAGCTGTGGCGCGGTTAATTTGAATGCAACCTTAACTACAAGTCATAATTTGAGCTATTTAAAGCACTTGCCTCTATTCACTCTTGATTTAAAGGTTAGTTGGAAATCGGAAGCCGGAAAAGCATTCTAAATCTTGTTGAATAGAAGCAAGCGTTACTTTGCGGAATTCCATGATATACAATGAACACTAAATTACTTTGTTATAATCCGCGGACGATTGCAAAGACTCTTTGCAATCGTCCGTTGTGAAGTCGACATCTCCTGAAGATGCTCCGGTGTCGGAGCGAAACGATCGTCGAGTTATTTGTGGTGAATTTGTGTGGTGTTGTGCCTACAAATTTGTCACTGTTAGCGGATTATAGCACAGTAATTTTGTGTTCATTGTATATTCTAAATCTTGGCGGTGCGTAAACTTACCTCCCATTATACTGTACGTGGCCAATATATGGGCCATGCTGTTGGCAGGTGCGGTGAAGAGAAGACCAAGGGCACATATCGTGGAGCCGACGAAGCAGACCTTCCTATACGAGAAGGTCTTTATGACGGGGCCCACGAAGAAGCCGGAGAAATTCACTACACAGTCCAGGGTGCTGGCGATGACCGCCGCGCCGGTCGTGTGGACGCCCAGGTCGTCCAGCAGGTCCTTGAAGAGGAGACCGAACGAGGGCTCGAGGGAACGTGTTGAGAACTGGAAATAAAAGAAACGCGGGTTGAGGAAAAACGTTTGCGGAGGAGGTCCCCGATTTCTGACGTCACCCGGACGTGGGCCCTAACCACGGTCTCGGGGGCCCTCGGAATAGTCTAGTCCTACGAACCCACTCGCCCCAACGTCATCTTAAGCCGTGGTCCGAGCCTCACAGGAGGCTGGCACTGCGACGACCCTAGGACTCACCCCTTCCCCCCTGGTAGAGTTTCGCGCTTTCCGACAAAGCCCGGTGACGCTGTAGCGGCCAATAGGGCCACGCAGCATACTCAATCCGAAAATAGAGAGGAAAAACGTAGAGGAAAAACGTAGAGGAAAAACCTACGAAAAACGTACTAGTAGGTAGTAGTTACGAGTAGCTTGACGAAATCAATGTTGATGGACATTGATTGTGTATCAGCAACCACCCCACCCACCACCACTACAGCCTTTTAAAGTTTTAACGTCGTACAGCTGGGCACAGGCCTCCTCTCTCACAGGAGAGGGATTCAGAGCCGGCCCGGCACACTACTCCAAAGTCCAATGTGGGTTTGCGTGCTACAATTGTATAACAGTCAACACAAATTTTTCGAGCTGTTGCCCGCAGATCTATGAATCTGCCACTGGTTCCTATACCGAGTTCCTATGAAAAAAATCAGCTCTTTTCAAAAATAAAACATATAAAACCCACTGCCATCGAAATACTTGTTTAGACGTTCAAAAAGTGAACACTGAACAGTGTACCAATTTCGAATAAAGTTGATTTGACTTTGACTTGACGTAACTTGCATCTGGTTTTCACGGACAGTGTTTGTTTACCAAACTAGTGGTGTGCGTGGAAGGACCGAGGACACCCTTTCTAACAGAATAGTAAAGTACTCAAATCAATATTGCGAAATTATGGAAATATAAATTACCTTTATAAGCTTTATTAAATAAGAGCCCTGAGTATATGTATCAGTGCATAACTCTGTCATTGTTACATTTATAATATTTTGTTCGGAAATTAAAGTTAAGAAGCCTATCATTAACTATTTTTTCGCCTTCTTTTAAGCATATAATTATTTTCCGGAAACCTTCACTGGAATTAATAATGTTAAATATTAGAAGCATCTTCAATTTGGATGGCGAAATAATCCATACTAACATTATAAATGCAAAATTGTGTCTGTCTGTCTGTTTGCTAGCCTTTAACGATCCAATAGTGTGACCGATTTTAATATTTGGTACAAAGTTAGCTTACAGCGCCTGGGCTCGGCCATATCTACTTTTTATCCCGGAAAATTAAAGAGTTCCCACGGGGTTCTCATCCGTTTAACCGATTTATACGAAATTTGGTATAAAGGTAGCTTTCGTCCCTGAAATTGACATAGGCAACTTTTATCCCGGAAAAGCAAATAGTTCCCTCAGGATTTTACGAAACCTAAATCCACGCGGACGAAGTCACCGGCATCATCTAGTGTAACATATTATAAAATATAACTAGCGGACCTGGCAAACGTCATCCTGTGCCCGGTGACATACCGACATCACCGCCAACTATATACCGGGTCCAATGATGTCAAACCATCCAGGAAGCCATTGAAATATACACACAAAATTACATCCAAATCAGTCCAGCCGTTTAGGAGTTAAATGACAATTACACGTATACAGAAGAATTATATATACACACATCAACACTGTCTAAGGATATTCTGATTTTCTCAATTTATTCAAAATTGGTTATAACTAACATATACAATATGTATATATTTTTGTAAAGCCTATTTATCAGACTATCTTTTAGAATAAAACAGAATTAGTTTTTTTGTGTAAATAATTTTTTATTGAAATAAAGACAAAAAGTGAAATGATGGTAAACTTAAGGATAGATGTCTTTTTAAGAAAAAATATAATTTTAGCAAAATTATCAGGTTTTTTGCAGTTACGTGAAAAATTATTTAAAATTAGTAGTCAGTAAACCACCCATGGACGTTAACCACGGTCCTACAACGGCTTTTCATGCTTTGAATCAAGTTATCAAAGTCTTGCTGTGGGATATTGTCCCAGGTCCTGCTAAGATGCAAAAAAAGTTGCTTTGCAGTCGCAATGTTCGGAGGAAAACTCCTCAAAGCCCTTCTTTGGAGCATGTCCCATGCGTGCTCTATGGGGTTTAGGTCTGGTGATTCAGCGGGCCAGTCTAAGATCGACACATCGTGCTCTTGTAGCCAGCTGGTCACCACTCGCGCAGTGTGCGAACGGGCTTTGTCGTGCATGAGCGTGAAAACTTGGTCCATTTGCAGTCGATGGGGATAGATTATTGGTGCTAGCACCTGATTACGGTATTTTTCAGAAGTCATGGTGTTTCTGATCCAAACGAGATCTGTTCTTCCATCGATACGAATTCCCGCCCAAACCATAATTGTTTTGCCGTGGTATGGCTGGACATCCTGACGGTGTCGCAGACGGTTGTCACGACCAGGAGCTCGCCATACACGTACTCTTCGTAAATCAGGATGAAATCCGAATCGGGACTCATCGGTAAACAGCACTACAGACCACTAGTTATCTTCCTAGAGCAAATGTTCGCGATCCCACTGTAATCTTCGTCCACGATTTCCTCTGCGTAGTGCTGGAGTACGAAGCGGCCTGCGAGCATGAATTAGCCTCGTGCAGTCTTCTCCTCACAGTTTCGTCACTGACAAGCAAATGGTGGTCTGACTGGAGCATTTAAACCAACTGCATGGCTGTAGCATTTGGTTATCTTCTCGCGGTCATTTGCGAAAATCGGTCCTGTCTTCGGGCGGTTATGCGCTTCTCGCCTGGGTGCCGTTCAGCCACTTCACCAGTGGTGCAATAACGTGACCACAACCTTGATATCACGTTTTTTCTTGTTTCAATCGCCTCGGCAATACTTCGTTGAGGAGCCCCAGTTTGGAGCGTACCTACTGCCCTTAACATTTCGTCTCTTGTTAAATGGCGCCTCTGCATGATGCATACAGTTGCATAAATTAGAAATTAACCAATAATTTTCATTGAAACTTTCATTTGATACAAAAATATACCAAAAACTGGGTTAGGTCAATTGAAACTTTCGAACTTCGCTACAATTATGCCGCACAAATCATTTGTTTTCAATTTATTTTTTCAAATTCAAATTTAGAATCATTTAATATGGTCTACAAAATAAGCTTTCATTAAAATAATTTAAAACCGATTAATATTTTTCGAGTTTCAGAACTTTATACAAAATATCCCTAGACATTGTTGATGTGCATATAACTACATAGTATAAAACAAAGTCGTTTTCTCTGTCCCTATGTCCCTATATCCCTTTGTACGCTTAAATCTTTAAAACTACGCAACGGATTTTGATGCGGTTTTTTTTAATAGATAGAGTGATTCAAGAGGAAGGTTTATATGTATAATAACATCCATTAAATTGTGGAGAAATACTGTTATTTTTGAGGTTTCTAATGTGATGTCGTAAATAATTACATTTTTTCCGCTTACATTGCAAACGCAGGCTGAACCCTACGAGATTTATCAATATAATGTACTAAGTATTGTACACATTGAAAAGGTCTATAGAAAACTCCGCGATGGTATATGTCTATCTCTTATGGATATCCCACAATAACTTTTTTTGTCATTTACTTTTTTACGACAAATAATGGCTAATTTTAGAAGCGATTTTAACCAATACAGCATTAATCCTTATCTAATTAAATACCTTAAGTACATTGTTGATTTATTATAGATCTATATGGCCCTTTACAGCATATGATTTAAATGAATATTTTCGAAGATATTACAGATTTAAAAATTGCGGGACATTAGCCTTTACGCGCGGCGCGCGGTTCCAGCCGGCCGGCCGGGGCGGTGCGTAAAGTTCTCCCCATAAATAGCATTTTGAATTTAGCAGCGATCGGACGCGTATGCTATCGGAGCTCTCTAGCGAGGAAAATAACAATCACACTAATGTTATAAAGGCGTTATTAAGTTATTAAGTTTGTGTGTATGTTTGTTCCTCTTCTCCGCCGCAACTACTGAACCGATTTGGCTGAAATTTTGAATGGAGATAGCTTATGCCCTGATTTAACACATAAAGTAACTTTTTATCCCGGAAAAGTATTCCTGTAACCTAACTAAAATAGATATAGACCTCCAAAACGCCACAGAGGGCGCTGACTGTTCTTAGGTAAATCACGCTCACATAACCCATTATTCCAATACTTTGCTGTGTAGCATGCATTGGCAACACATAGGCTACTTTTTATCCTGGAAAAATGCACAGTTCCCACGGGATTTCGAAAAACCCGAAATCTATATCTACAGCTATAGGTAGATTACTATAGCGACCTTGCTTGATATTTTAAGTATAAAGGTAGGAAAAGGGAGCGGGAACGGGAACCGGAACTCCACGATTCCCTCGGGATTTGTTCAAAACCGAAATTCACGCGGGCGAAGCCGCGGGCAGAAGCTAGTTAAGAATATAAAATATCTTTCAAGTCCTTCTATATAGTGTAATAATAATATCATGATTCGTGACTGATCCTAAATGTTTCCTTTTCTTAGAAATGTAGGCAATTTCAAAATTGAAGCAATATAAATGCAATCGAAACATATGGAAGCCTGATAGTAGCCGGCATAATTGTGTCACCACTCACTCAAGACGAGAGCATGTGACCGCTAGATAGTTCAAAGTAATCGTTCATTATTACTCTGATAGCCAAGGACCAGTTGAGATTAGTTCATAATACTTCACTCTCGTTATCTATACAATACACCTATAATTGTGAAACTGAAAACTACATAAGAGGGCAAAGTCTTAAGCTTTTGGAAAATCATTCAATAATTTTTAATTTTTTAATTTTTAATATTAATTCTGTTTTTGATGATTTTTTTACTGAGTGTAAAAAATGAATTATGAACAAATGTCTGAAATAAAATGATTTTATTTATTCAAGACACATACGATAAACTAAAGCGAAGCAATTCGTGGCTCGTAACGAAAATTGTCTAGAAAAATGCGAAAATTTTCGTTATATAATTTTTCTCAGTTAGAATTAGTTCCGTTTATTGACCGATCGTAAAATCATAGTTTGAAGAAAGTTCAACGCATGATTGTACCTACTCACAAAACACGTGGCGCATATAAAAGTAGGAATTTGAAACTGCCAGCTAAATTTTCCATCATACAATGAAAATAAACTATTTTTCTTTCTTTCTTTGAAAACAGATCCATTCGTAGCTTAGCAACTACTTCGATCAAGAATACATTAAGTAGGTACTTACCTACCTTAATCCGATTACTGAAAACATAATATGAGTGCAGAACGTATAACTATGTAGCTATTTCGTTTAATTGTGTTGTTTGTGATTAGTGATTAGTAAGCTACCTCATACTTATACTTAAGTATACTAACTTAAGTATAAGTATGACGTAGCTTACTGAAGTAACTATGACGACACAATTATTGGAAACAATTAACTATACAAAGTAGGGAATAGGTAAACATGTTCAGAAGAATTCTGTAATAACGCAATAAAACTGAAACGTACAGTGTAATGCGATAACATATATACGAGTATAGGTATAGAAACATGACACAGCGTACTCAAAATTATGGAATATTCCAACATTCCTTATATGGGAGCTATAGGAATACTCGCAGTAAATATCTCAGACCAGCTGCAGACATAGACACACGTTACGAAATCGTTTATTCCGTTTGGTAAATGTTAATGACGCAAGACGGCTTGAACAAATGAGGACGTTGAAACATCGAAATCAAAGGATATTTTATTTTTACTGCCGTTAGCAGTTCACAGTCGAATAGGTGAATACAAAGAAGCCGGATCGAGAAATGAAATGAGACCGGTACAACGAGTCACCACTCCTCGCTGTTCCGTGGTGGAACGGTGAAGGACGAAGTAGGTTAAAAAGTTGACACACATTGACTAAGCTCACTCCCAGACACACCGTCCACGCCCAGCCGCCGTCCGGCGCGACCTTCCGCGTCGCCGGCGGCAGCATCTTCTCCGTGCCTTTGCTCTTCTTCACCGTCATTTTGCCCTTTGTCGCAAAGTTGAGTAGACTGGAGTCTGGACGTCGGCCACATAGGGATGTCAACGCTCACGAGTGACGACGCCTTGTTGTTCCGTGGTGGAACGGTGAAAGAGGACCTAGGTTAAAAAGTTGACTCACATTGACTAAACTCACTCCCAGACACACCGTCCACGCCCAGCCGCCGTCCGGCGCGACCTTCCGCGTCGCCGGCGGCAGCATCTTCTCCGTGCCTTTGCTTTTCTTCACCGTCATTTTGCCCTTTGTCGCAAAGTTGAGTAGACTGGAGTCTGGACGTCGGCCACATAGGGATGTCAACGCTCACGAGTGACGACGCCTTGTTGTTCCGTGGTGGAACGGTGAAAGAGGACCTAGGTTAAAAAGTTGACTCACATTGACTAAGCTCACTCCCAGACACACCGTCCACGCCCAGCCGCCGTCCGGCGCGACCTTCCGCGTCGCCGGCGGCAGCATCTTCTCCGTGCCTTTGCTCTTCTTCACCGTCATTTTGCCCTTTGTCGCAAAGTTGAGTAGACTGGAGTCTGGACGTCGGCCACATAGGGATGTCAACGCTCACGAGTGACGACGCCTTGTTGTTCCGTGGTGGAACGGTGAAAGAGGACCTAGGTTAAAAAGTTGACTCACATTGACTAAGCTCACTCCCAGACACACCGTCCACGCCCAGCCGCCGTCCGGCGCGACCTTCCGCGTCGCCGGCGGCAGCATCTTCTCCGTGCCTTTGCTCTTCTTCACCGTCATTTTGCCCTTTGTCGCAAAGTTGAGTAGACTGGAGTCTGGACGTCGGCCACATAGGGATGTCAACGCTCACGAGTGACGACTCCTTGTTGTTCCGTGGTGGAACGGTGAAAGAGAACCTAGGTTAAAAAGTTGACTCACATTGACTAAGCTCACTCCCAGACACACCATCCACGCCCAGCCGCCGTCCGGCGCGACCTTCCGCGTCGCCGGCGGCAGCATCTTCTCCGTGCCTTTGCTCTTCTTCACCGTCATTTTGCCCTTTGTCGCAAAGTTGAGTAGACTGGAGTCTGGACGTCGGCCACATAGGGATGTCAACGCTCACGAGTGACGACGCCTTGTTGTTCCGTGGTGGAACGGTGAAAGAGAACCTAGGTTAAAAAGTTGACTCACATTGACTAAGCTCACTCCCAGACACACCATCCACGCCCAGCCGCCGTCCGGCGCGACCTTCCGCGTCGCCGGCGGCAGCATCTTCTCCGTGCCTTTGCTCTTCTTCACCGTCATTTTGCCCTTTGTCGCAAAGTTGAGTAGACTGGAGTCTGGACGTCGGCCACATAGGGATGTCAACGCTCACGAGTGACGACGCCTTGTTGTTCCGTGGTGGAACGGTGAAAGAGGACCTAGGTTAAAAAGTTGACTCACATTGACTAAGCTCACTCCCAGACACACCGTCCACGCCCAGCCGCCGTCCGGCGCGACCTTCCGCGTCGCCGGCGGCAGCATCTTCTCCGTGCCTTTGCTCTTCTTCACCGTCATTTTGCCCTTTGTCGCAAAGTTGAGTAGACTGGAGTCTGGACGTCGGCCACATAGGGATGTCAACGCTCACGAGTGACGACTCCTTGTTGTTCCGTGGTGGAACGGTGAAAGAGAACCTAGGTTAAAAAGTTGACTCACATTGACTAAGCTCACTCCCAGACACACCATCCACGCCCAGCCGCCGTCCGGCGCGACCTTCCGCGTCGCCGGCGGCAGCATCTTCTCCGTGCCTTTGCTCTTCTCCACCGTCATTTTGCCCTTTGTCACCTACTGATCTGTAACAAAGAAAGAGCTGTTAGTGCCTACTCGTATTCATTGATAACAAAAGAACTGAAATTGGGTTAGATATCTAGATACTTTTAATTCTTTTGTTATTAATTTATTTATTTTGTTTGATTTGATTTCTTTTGTTTACGGCTTCTGTAGTCGGATTTTTAATTCGGTGGAATTCTGACATTTGTCATTTCGAATGAGTTATTTGTATGAAAAACAGGGTTACCAGTTTACCACCTAAAGTTCGATTTTACCCCAAACTAACCTGAAGTAACTGTCAGGCATTTGTCATATCTACATGAGACAATTGATTTTTATTTATGTAAATTTTGAATTTATTATCTTTTTTGTGGAAACTTTTTTTATCTCTGGTAACATTAAGAAACGTCAGAATTCCACGGAATTAAAAATCAGACTGCAAAAGGACCTAACTACCATTTTCCTGATCATTTGCGACGTTTGATTCACAAAACAGATGTAAAGTTACATCCGATTTCGAATAAAATACTTTGTGCAGAAAACATTTATTCATACGTCACATGCTCCATACAATGATTCACATTACGAATATTTACATGTGTTTGTGTAGCATTCACATTTCACATTTAGGAGTGGTTGCATAAACTCCAAAACTGTTCCCATTCTGAATACGGGCCTTTGTGACAAACATCACGTAAACAGAAACACAACCAACCACACAAGGCTATTACTGATCGTTTTAATGAGATACTTATTGTACTTCGGACACTTCAATTAAAATTATTATCAATTTACTGTCGAGTTTATTCTCTGAAATGTTCATCGTTGAATTGTATCGAAACATTGAATAAGGTCAGTGCCTATCAACGTCGAACCTTTCGTCGCTGCGTCAGCGTTGAAAACGATATCCGTTATATTATGTACATAAATAGAATACCTAGTTTATTTATTTTTATTTGATTCACATAAAAATTTCTTACAGTAATAACAAGTCCATTTTCATATAGTATATGCACGATCTATATTCTGTTCCCAATTCCCATACAGATTTATTGGGACCCCTTTTTTAAATATTATTTATAGAAATAAATACAATCCAAGTGTGTGTACGTCTGTAGTTTCGAAATGAATAGCTCATATTATAATTACTTATGATTTATGACTATCTGAATGATGGCAGATCCATGGCATAATTATGTTATAAATAACAAAATATCTGTCTGTCTGTTTGTTCGGGCTAATCTTTTGAACGGCTGAAACGATTTTGACGGGAATTTCACAGGCAGGTCTAATTTATGACTGATCTAGGTTTTTCCCCACGGGATTTCTAAAACCTACATCCTCGCGTGCGGACAAAGTCGGGGGCATCAGCGCATTATCAAATGTCTCTCATTTCCAATTCTTTAACCATGACACATAGCAACAAATCAAAAGCTGTTCTAAGGATTTAAATGTCAGATAAATAAATTATGTCAAAAGTTCTTCTAACCCAAATAACTAATAGCAATATAAAATAATCACTATTGTTATCATATTTATTATATTATATTGTTATATGCGTATATTGCATAATAATATAATCTAATATGAGGTTCGGATACGACAAATTGTAATATACACCCAATATATTATATACCAATCGAACATTGCAGTGTTATCAGTAGCGCGCCGAAACAAAATAAAACACACATAAAACACATGAGAATGTACATACCTAGCCATTGTTGATATTTGAAATTTGAAAACGCCTGAATAACCTACAGACTACAGAGTGCCTCTATAAATATTCAGCGAGCGAAAAAATGTACCCGCTGTACAATTAGTTTACGCATACAGAACAATGGCACTGAGCCACTGACGAATTTCCTTTTTTTTTCTGACGAGGTGTAAAAGCTTTATAGCTACCCTCCTTTTTTGGGTAGAACGGGGGTTATGTGGGACTCCCCCCTGAGTGGGGATATACCGCACTAAAAACCACCACGGCTGTTCCCTGTTGCTGACTGTGCTGGACGCCTGGGGAATCCGTTGTATACGTCCCAGGCGTACTGACGAATTTCCTATCTCAATCTCCGTCCAGAGAAGTAGACTTAATTCATTGTTCGAGAGGTAAGAAAGACGGATGTGGAATGGCGTTAAGACTAGAGTCGAGTCGAGTGTAGTCTAGTCGAGTTAAGAGTAGAGTCGCAAGCGGCACATTGTAAAGATTTATTGTCTTCGTCCAGCAGTGGACGTCCATCGGATGAGATGATGACGACGAGTGAGGTACAGTGGCCATTAAGTGCATGTATAGATTAGTATAGGGAAATCCTTTTTACTGATGCAAAGAGATTTAAGTCCCTTGGCTCTATTTACTGATGCAAAGACATTTAAGTCCCTTGGCTCTATTTACTGATGCAAAGAGATTTAAGTCCCTTGGCTCTATCGCAAGTCAGCGATAGAGCCAAGGGACATAAATCGTAGGTCCTGCATCTGTGAGACATCAAATTATTTATTGGTGACTCACATAATGTGGTCGTGACGTAACTTTCAGCTGAGTGATGGAATATGTTCTTGTCTTTGTTATTCTCATTACTTATTTCATACTTTTATCCGCGACTAGCGATAGCGACTCTGCCTATAATATAATTAACAATGCCGCTCTGATACTTCGCAAGCCTGATTTACATACCTGCGTATCCATCGATTCAGGTAAACCGTCTAAGATTTATAGATGTCGATTCCATCATACTACGGGAGCTCAATGACCAATTGAAAAAGTCATTTTATACCGACTGGAAATTTTAACAACAATACTTTAGACCGAACCCATCACAGCTCCGAACGTCAGCTGCCGCACCAGTGGTGGAGTTAAGAGTGAGAGCATGTGAAAGTGCTTGAAAATCAAAGCGCTCCGAGTGATTTTATCCCGGACAAAAATGGTCTTAAATCATTGTTCCGATCATTTTTGATACAGAAACAATCGTCAGCTGCGGCGCCGAGGGTGGGTTATACGTCCGCTACGCGCATGAAGTGCATTAAAATTTTGGCAAATAAAGTTATTTTATACCTTATGAAATTTATGCAGCAGAATTTTCACACTTTTAAAATAATAAAGAAAATCGTCAGCTGCACTTCTGGTGGGGGAAAGACCGTCAGTCAGCGTGATAAACATTTTGCGCGCTCAGTACATTTAGCCTAGTAAATCTAGGAAAAATATCCTATAGTTTCAAAAATTAGCCAAATGTATTCTTTGGGCCTTCCTCTTGAATATATCCAAAAACCCCATATGGGGGATGCATAACCAGCCGCCATTTTTAATTTTGTCCTTTTTTTCGGTTTTTTTCTCGTATCACGAAAATCTCTACGAATAGCATCATAATTACTTCTGACAAAAGTTTTAACATACAATTTGCCACAAATGTAGTCTCTTGCAGTTTTACTCTAAGTTTATTACTTTAGGAGCTATAGGGTATTTTAGGTCCCTTTTTCGTTTTTTTTGCTCATATCTCGAAAGTCTCTACGAAAAGCATTATAATTACTTGTGATAAAAGTTTTTACATAAAATTTTCTACAAATTTGGTTCCATGCATTTTTACTCTAAGTTTATTATTTTAAGAGCTATAGGATGTTTAAGTTAATATTTGAGGTCCTTTTTTTAGTTTTTTGCTCATATCTCGAAAATCTCTACGAATAGCATTATAATTACTCCTGTAAAAAGTTTTTACATAAAATTTTGTACAAATTTGTTCATGGTAATTTTTACGCTAAGCTTACTACTTTAGGAGTTATAGGGTGTTTAAGTTTATATTTGAGGTTCCTTTTTCGGTTTTTTGCTCATATCTCGAAAATCTCTACGAATACCAATAAAATTACTTCTGACAAAAGTTTTTACATAAAATTTTCTACAAATTTGGTCCTATTTAATTTACGCTGAGCTTATTACTTTAGGAGCTACAGAGTGTTAAAATTAACAGAGAGATAAACTAGTATAGATTAAACCCCTGACATTCGTTATTTTGTGGCGGCGGCTATCTTGGACCAATTTTCATCAAACATAGCTAAGAACACTTCCGACTAATTCACCTTTAATACAAAAAAAAACCGCAATGCGGTTTTTTTGTTTGAAATGCGTAAAAATGAACAGGACAAAATTTGTAGAAAATTTGATATTAAAACTTTTGTCAGAAGTAATTTTATAGGTATTCGTAGAGATTTTCGAGATATGAGCAAAAAACTGAAAAAGGGACCTCAAATATAAACTTAAACACCCTATAACTCCTAAAGTAGTAAGCTTAGCGTAAAAATTACCATGACCAAATTTGTACAAAATTTTATGTAAAAACTTTTTACAGCAGTAATTATAATGCTATTCGTAGAGATTTTCGAGATATGAGCAAAAAATTAAAAAAAGGACCTCAAATATTAACTTAAACATCCTATAGCTCTTAAAATAATAAACTTAGAGTAAAACTGCATGGAACCAAATTTGTAGAAAATTTTATACGAAAACTTTTATCAGAAGTAATTGTAATGCTATTCGTAGAGACTTTCGAGATATGAGCAAAAAAAACAAAAAAGGGACCTAAAATACCCTATAGCTCCTAAAGTAATAAACTTAGAGTAAAACTGCAAGAGACTACATTTGTGGCAAATTGTATGTTAAAACTTTTGTTAGAAGTAATTATGATGCTATTCGTAGAGATTTTCGTGATATGAGAAAAAAACCGAAAAAAAAGACAAAATTAAAAATGGCGGCTGGTTATGCATCCCCCCATATGGGGTTTTTGGATATATTCAAGAGGAAGGCCCAAAGAATACATTTGGCTAATTTTTGAAACTATAGGATATTTTTCCTAGATTTACTAGGCTAAATGTACTGAGCGCGCAAAATGTTTATCACGCTGACTGACGGTCTTTCCCCCACCAGAAGTGCAGCTGACGATTTTCTTTATTATTTTAAAAGTGTGAAAATTCTGCTGCATAAATTTCATAAGGTATAAAATAACTTTTTTTGCCAAAATTTTAATGCACTTCATGCGCGTAGCGGACGTATAACCCACCCTCGGCGCCGCAGCTGACGATTGTTTCTGTATCAAAAATGATCGGAACAATGATTTAAGACCATTTTTGTCCGGGATAAAATCACTCGGAGCGCTTTGATTTTCAAGCACTTTCACATGCTCTCACTCTTAACTCCACCACTGGTGCGGCAGCTGACGTTCGGAGCTGTGATGGGTTCGGTCTAAACTATTGTTGTTAAAATTTCCAGTCGGTATGAAATGACTTTTTCAATTGGTCATCGACCTCCCGTAGTAATGTGATTGAATAGAAAATACTTTCAAAATTTTGATTGTAATTTAAATCGAAATCCTCTTGGGCAACATATGGATATCAGAATAGTTTTCGATGCGTATAGTTTACGTATGTATATGTATATCAATTATCACGCTGGGGATCACGCTTGAATCGCGTGCGCTAAAAGTTCCGAGAGCACGTGCGACTTGCGTTTGATCACTCTCAACACGCGAGGTCAATACACAAAAACTTATCAGTTATCAGCTTATCACCGAACGCCACACGTACACTGTACAGGGTGGAATGAAAACGGTGTGTGCTTAGGCTATTATGTTCTCCGTAAAAAGGATATTTAAAAACTGAATACTAAACAGCTATGTATCTCGGTGAAAACAAGAGATAATTTTTTTAAGGTGGTACGTTTTCCATACTAATTTATTATTACCATTTAAGAACGAATGGATTATATATTTACACTGAAATTACATCGCACATCCTTACTTTAATGTTTAATTTCCGGAAAATTTTATTTACATAAAGAAAACATTACATAAACAGCTAAAAGTGAAGTAAATCCATCTCGGTCAGCTAGGCAAAACAGCGTTTAATAGATGGCTATTATAATAATTAAGCTGTCTATGTAATGTTTTCTATATGTAAATATAATTTCGCGCAAATTAAAAATTATATTAAGGCTGTGCGATGTAATTTCAGTGTAAATATATAATCCATTCGCTCTTGAATGGTAACATGAAATTAGTATGGAAAACGTAACACCTTAATAAAATAAAACAATCGTTCAATATTGTTCATTTGAAGCGATCCCATACAAACGAAAAAAAAATGTTTTGCAGTCGATTATTTTAACGTGCACTGAAACGAAAATTAAATAATACCATGTGATAATACTAAATGTATGGAAGGAAAAAAAAATTTTTAATTTCGATAAGTTTCTTGTTCTTTTTAGGGTTCCGTACCTCAAAAGGTAAAAAAGGAACCCTTATAAGATCACTTTCTTGTCCTTCTGTCCGTCTGTCCGTGTATCACCACCGATTTTCTCAGGAACGAGTGTACCTAGCAAGTTAAAAATTTATACCAGATACTAAGGTCTATAGTCCCTATTAGGTGTATAAAAATTAAGGTCCTGAGTCCACACAATAAAAAGATATGGGCAAATTTAGATTTTCACGAAAACTTGTAAGTACTAAAATTTACTTTAATTTTCAACTTTTTTTTATTTTTCGGAATTTTCCCTCTGCTTGATCTGTAAGACGTTGCTTTTAACCAAAATTGACAAATCTAGGTCAACCGGAAGTACCCATAGGTTTTGAGTCGAAAATCTAAATGGTATAGTTCCAGTTGACCTCGAATTACGAAATTTGGCAAAAAGCCAGGTCTTACAGCACAAATAAAGGAAATTCCAAAAAGTAAAAAAAGTTGGAAATTAAAGGGTGTCCCCATACATACATAGTAGACGCCAATTAAGATAGACCTCTGAGTTGTATGAGCGCTCATATGATTTGAGGCCTAGCTTAATTGGCACCTTAGGGACCTTTCAGACAGACCGGCGCGGAGAGCAGAGCAAATTTTAATCGCATTTAAAATAGAATCTTAAGACATTGAAATAGGCTTTATTTTTACATGTTAACTCTTTTATGATAAGAGGATGCTCGAGCATGCTCCCAATACGCTCTGTGTGAAATATATGAGAGCAGCCGGTCGGCTACTCGTCGAGCCGGTCGGCTGCTTCATGCCCGTGCCCTTTCGCGCTCGAGCATCCGACCGGCTCCGTTCGCGTGCTCTTTCATGCTCGCACAGCCGACCGTAGGCCGAATATGCTCTGCCGTCCGGCCCAAGAGCGTACGCTCGGCTCCGAGCGCATCCGCGTGTCCGTTCACACAGACCGGCGCGGAGAGCAGAGCAAATTTGAACGGCCGGTCTGTGTGAAAAAAAAAATGCTCTCCGACGCTCTCCGCGCCGGTCTGTCTGAAAGGTCCCTTAAGACAAACTAATGAAAAACACATTGTACTTATACTTCTGAAGTACGGAACCCTCGGTGCGCGAGTCTGACTCGCACTTGGCCGGTTTTATTTTTAAATATGCAAATATTCAATGCAAATATATCATTCAGATTACCAAGCGATGCAGTTTCAGTATCAATTACAAGTTTTTGGATATTTGGAAATACATAGTTGGAAAATACAATGGCTTGCGCAAAATCGTTTCCATTGCGGTTTCCATACACAAAATACACACGCACCACCGCGACCGCCAGCTTGTTTTTGCGTATTCCTTCTGAGATCAACGACTCGAAGTCGCCTCCACGACGAGTGTTAATGTAATTATGAGTTATTTATTACTGGCGAGTAGCGACAAACATGATAATGATCTAGGGTTTATCTATTGTCCTCTACACTATTTAATTTACTTACGAGTTATAAGACGCATAAACCTATTTTGTACACCAACATAGTGCCGCGGGAAGGCGACGTTGGCATTTGAAGCGCTAACTATAACCCCCGGCACGTAAGTCGAGCGCTGGCCTTCAAGTGCGCACAGCGTCGTAGGAGTGAGCGGGACACAATACGATTGGAGAGCCAATCAGCGCTTACGAGGGATCCGCGAGAGCTAATCAGTGCTTACGAGGGATCCCCACGCCCTCCCCGCGACCCCCTCACCACCCGAGATACCTCATTTTCGACTTCTGCGCATTGAAGGTCAACGCTAGACTTATTTGCCATGACTTGTAAAAGCGTAGTCAACGTCCTCCATCAGTGCTTGAAGACCAAAGATTCGAAGAATTTGGTCTTCAAGCACTGATGGAGGACAATGTATAGTGTTAGTAAGTAGTGTCCGAGACATGGTCGCTAGCTGTCAGCTTCATGTAAGTAAGTACGTAAGCTCAGACTCATTCAGCGGGCGATGGAGAGAGCTCGCTCTAATCTAGATCAACGATTCGCGAAGCTGAATGTTGTTAAATTTTCAATTTTAAATTGAATGTGAAGTTGTTTAGAATAATTGAAGAACCTATAAACATTCGAGCCCCGAAGTAATGGAATGGCGATCTCGCACCAGAAAGCGCAGTGTTAGCAAACACCACTAGGTGGGCAGACGATTTCAGGTTGCAGGGAGTCGCAGGATCCAAGAGGAGCAAGAGCGAGGTGTGTGGCCATGCAAGAGACCTATGTCCAGCAGTGAACGTAATGCTTGACAAAGAAGACGACACGTGCAAGTTATGTTATAGTAAACTCGTTAATATTAATAATGAAACCGATTTCGTACGCTCTGTTCAGATACTATATGCCGTGCAAAATAAAATGTGGAAAACCAACAACGCTTACAAAACACGTTCCTATACTCAACAATAGGTAGGCGATATATTGTTACAGACATTTTCTGCAGACTTAGCGTAACAGAGTATTATTATATATATACAATTATAGTATTTATAGATACGTTATAGTTATTTCCCGCGAACCTGCGAATACATAAAATTATAGTAAAAAACGTCATATTAGTCCATTGAAATGTTACATGAGCTTTGCATTTGTTAGAGGACGCAATTTTATTATTGGGACATGTGTGGGGGTTCAATAGAAGCTTAACCTCAAGTTTGTGGAGTCGCCACCCTGGTCCCCCGGCCGCCATCTTGGAAAACACTTTTTTCACCCCAAACTCGAGGGATTGACTAGAACCAAAGAGTTCCATTATCCACCTCCCTGGTTCCATTATCAGATCAGCTCGATGAAACCAAATTATTGTATTGTCATCGGTATACTACATACATTTGCAAATCTTTAAATCGCAACGACAGTAGGTACCTACTTAGTTGGTTAAATTCGACTTTCAAAATTTGTTTGTATATAGGTATATAGTTACAAGTTAACAAAAACGTATTAAAATAGTACTATGTATTTTACTTACTACATACTTATTACATGTTACTTAATATGACATATCCTATCCTAAATTACCGTTTCAGCAAGAATACACTACCACAATAGGGTTACCTTTACATACATTGGACACGGTAACAAGTAACAACCAACGGACAATAAAATATAAAACGTGTTAATTGTCCCCTTACAAACTCGAAACTTTAGCAACACATTATGTACTATGTATGTATCAAATCTTTTTTATAATCTACCTATCCGCCAAACCACTTTATATTTTGATCTTTGTACATAAAAGCACTAATAAATATTCTCATTAGAATCAGCGTGTGCCAAGCCAAGTTAATAACTTCATAGACAACATTGTTGAATAGGGAACAGCGAAGGTTACCCAAACAATGGACCAACGGGGACCAGCTCAAAATTCAGGTGTGGTCCTCTTTCATGAGTGTAACCAGTAGGTAGGTATACAGTAAATAGTTAGTTAGTATTCTGTGTTACTAAGTAGTCTACCAGCAGCAAAAAATAGCAAGACATTGTGAGAACATGGTGAGAAGAATTACATCTCCAAAAAATTCCTTCAAAGCCAATACATTACCAATAGGTATATATGTATTTTAGGTACCATACCTAGCTAGAGCTCTTCATGGCATACCAATGTTGATACTAAACAATGCATTATAAAATTAAGTTGCTATGGACCCATGGACTATAAAACTTTGAATAGACGATAAAAAACATTAGTGGAATATCACTGGACTCCGAACCGCCTAACAGGCATGTCATTTTTTCAATACATAATTACAGTGGTAAAAAAACGTGAAGAGGGCAATAACCGAGATGATGACAAAGCAGCCGAAAGCATAATACCGGTACACGAAGGATACATTAATCTACTTGTAGGTAGGTAACTACTTGTAAGTACAAGTCTATTTCGTACTCTTCAATTTCACCGGTGCGCGATTACGGCAAGTTTTTGAAAAATACAAAAAACAATTACGCTCAAAGACTCGAAGATTCATTCGAGCGACGCGAGGTCGAACTGACAAGTGTGTTTTTGGGGCGATAAGTGTATTGAATGTCTATAGCAAACAAGAGCTCAGATTTTTTGCCATATTATGAATAATATTGGTTTTGTCAAGTCAAGCCGCGGCCGAAAGAAAAATATCGAAGGCAAAAAATTGGCAGATAGGTATACAGACTATCTATAAGGGACCGTTCAGATAGACCGGCGCGGAGAGCATCGGAGAGCATTTCTTTTTTCACACAGACCGGCTGTTTAAGTTTGCTCTGCTCTCCGCGCCGGTCTGTGTGAACGGACACGCGGATGCGTTCGGAGCCGAGCGTACGCTCTTGGGCCGGATGGCAGAGCAATTCGGCCTACGGTCGGCTGTGCGAGCATGAAAGAGCACGCGAACGGAGCCGGTCGGATGCTCGAGCACGAAAGAGCACGAGCATAGAGCAGCCGACCGACTCGACGAGCAGCCGAGCGGCTGCTCTTAATATTTCACACAGAGCGTATTGGGAGCATCCTCTTATCATAAAAGAGATAAAACGCAACAATAAAGCTTATTTCAATGACTTAAGATTCTATTTTGAATGCGATTAAAATTTGCTCTGCTCTCCGCGCCGGTCTATCTGAAAGGTCCCTAAAGAGACGACTCAAATTGATCAAAGATATTAGAGTCTGTTCAAAAAGAGAATCGGCGTGGGATCGGAGGGCGCTGCTTGTGCTTTTGTTTAGCGGGCAATACAAGTGTAATACTATAGCGCGTTAGTTCAGTTTGGCCACGCCGATTCTCTTTTTGAACACACTAACATTAGCCAGGCCCGGATCTAGGGGGGGGCAGGGGGGGGCCCGTGCCCCGGGCGGCAGAATCAGAGGGCGCCAAATTCAAAATGCTGAGTACCTACAGCATTATCGAAAGTTTGCGAAAAAAATATGATTGAACGCGCAGTATAATAGTAAAATAATCTATAGGTCAATTATGGCGGATTATCCATAAGGCAAACTATGCACGTGCCTAGGGGCGCGAGATTACAAGGGGCGCCAAAATTAAGTAAGCAAAGTTAGCACAGGTCTTTCGAAGCTGCAAACTTGGATTAGTGCCTACCTATATCTACACGACTTTTATTGGTCCTAACAACATATAAAAAAATCAGAACTAGCCGTTAGTTCTGTCAATCAGGGGCGCCGATAAGGTGCTGCCTAGAGCGCTGTCGACATAGATGTCGACAGCAATACAGTGGCAGATTAGAAATCCGCCACTGTATTGGTACATACCACTGTGTTCAGAAAATAACGGGAATTTTCATTTTTTGAAAAAAATATTTATTTATTCGTCTATATTAATATTGTCGCCTTCAAAATAGTCCCCATTAGATATTATGCACTTGTGCCAGCGCTGCTTCCAATCCTCGAAACACTTCTCAAACTCGATCTTTGGGATAGCCTTTAGTTCTTTCAGCGATGCGCTTTTAATGTCCTCTATGCCTGTAAAACGACGATCCTTTAAGGTTCTCTTTATTTTTGAAAATAGGAAAAGGTCACACGGAACCATGTCTGGCGAATATGGAGGCTGGGGCTTCGTACAGTATTGGTTTTGGTCAAAAATTTGCGAACAAGCAATGAAATGTGTGCAGGTGCATTATCGTGGTGCAAATGCCATGAAATGTCTTTCCTCAAATCCGGGTGTTTCTTTTGGATTACTTCACGCAAACGCCGTTGAGCTTGTAGGTAGTACTCCTTATTGACCGTTGGACCTTGTGGCAAGAATTCATGACCATCTCTTTAACTTTTTCTACGTTTTCATCAGGTTTTCATCGGTTGTTGATGTGCTGGGGCGTCCAGGGTGTTCATCATCTTCAACATCTTTACGTAAACTCGTAAATTCTTGATTTATTCATAGCAGACTCATCATAGGCCTTTATTAAAATTGCACACATTTTGTTACACTACATTTAATTTTTTATGCAAAATTTGATACAAATAATTTTTGATCCATTTCTTTTAATAAACGAAAATCGCCGAGCTCATAAAACACGTCTAACCTTAGCGGCTGCCAAAGACAAAGTAAATAATGTATACGACTGAAAATATTTTCATACTTCAGGGGCATGTATACCAACATAATAATTAAAAAAAAATTGACAATCGGATTCTCCAAACCCGCGAAATTTAAAGATTCCCGTTATTTTCTGAACACCCCTCGTACATATTTCAAACTGTTACAGGTCCAATTTTGTATTACATTGAAAATATTTTGAAAATTCTTTTGGATGGCACTGTATAATCGATATTGAACCTAAAACTGTGATTTTTAATTTTTGTCTGTCTGTCTATAATCTTGGCCACGAATCACGCCGAATCTACTACGCCAGTCAAATCTTACATTAAAACCGCAATCAAGCGGCAAGTTCAGATTTTTTAATATGATGTTAGTTACCAGTAGTATTGATCTAATTTTGCAGCTTCGAAAGACCTGTTCGAAATTTTTGCACTTTTTTTGGATTTTTCAATATAAGTCCTAAACTATGCGTTTTAAAAAATGTTTCAATACTTTTTTAAAGTAAACTAAAATTGCTACAATTTAAGACTAGAACCAGCTCTGAAAATTCAATATTTACTGAGATACAGCCCTTCAAAACTTGACAATTATTTCCAAAAAAGTGACATTTTAAGATTTGGTCAATTTTAAACTCCGATATCGGGGAAAATACTCATTTTACAGGTAAAGTTAAGTATATGAAAAGATGTTGTAGTAATTATACTTAATTAAATTTAATTTAAACATTTTTAGGCCATACTTAGTTTATTTACAAATCCTGAAAATTCAAAAAATAAGAAAACTGCATTTTTCACTTTAGTTTGTTTTGAAGATAAGTTTGAAAGAAAAAACCATATACATCCACGAAATATATGTATGTTTAAACTACTATTAAGTATTTATAATGGTATTTATTTATAAAAAAAAATATTTATTATTATTAGATATTATTGATATAATTTAAGATTTATGATGCATTATAAGGACATTATGAGTGCCGAGCAATATAAGTCATAACCGGTCTAAAACTGCTCTTTCTCTGTGTAGCCTATATTTTTTCCAAAAATACATTGACGTGTATAGACGTTAAGACGAGCACTTGCCCTCCCCCCCCCCCCCCCGCCCCAGAAATTAATGTAATGTAAAAAAGTATACTTTTCCCTCCTCAAACTTTAAACTAAGACCTAGAGACATCGTTTTGTCCTTAAAATAATGCTAAATAGATTTGGTACACCACTTTTGCCTATAATTCTACCCGTAAAATGAGTAATATCCCCAACATCGCGGTCGAAAATTGTGCAATCTTAAAATTTCACTTTTTTAGAAAAAAAAAAAAAACAATTTTAGTCTACTTTCAAAATGTAACTATAGAAAATATTTAAAAAAATGCGTAGTTTATACTGGTGTATACCAAAAATATTGGTGGGGGCGGCATTTTTCAGTTTTTGCCCCCCCTCGAAAAAATTGAAGATCCGGGGCTGACATTAGCTCTTGATAAATAATTAAAAGTAGATTTTTTTTTATAGATATAGCGAGCAACCGAGCAAGTGGGTCACATGATGTGAAGTGATTTCCGCCGCCCATGAACATTAGCAGCACTTGAGGAACCACTACTGCGTTGCCAGCTTTTGAGGAAGGGAACTGGCTCTTCAGCTCGATGCCGGAACACATCGGATGCTTTGCGGCAGATTACGGCTGAAGTGTGGTCGCTAGCCAGACGGATTCGGGGTAGAATCCTACCACAAAGCGGTGATACCATCTAGATTACGTTGTGTGGTATCAGGCACAACGACCCGTAGAGGGGCCTGAGAGCGTCAGGGCCTCGTTAGCATACTGGCAGAGTGCACCGCGTGCAGGTGGGATTGACTTTGGTCACAAAGGTTGGATTTGGGCCACTTACACCCCAAAACGCGTTTTTCTGGAACGCGCTAAATTCAAAAATTGTTTATGATTTCGTATTTTATGTACTTGTACATCTAACATCATTGAACTCCGGGTTCCCGCTCTACAATCCTGATGCTGCACTCCTAATCCATAACGATATAGGGACTGAAGATTTGGCTTGATTATACTTTGTAGTGGCGTTTGAAGTCGGTTCTTTGAAAATAAATTTTATTACTTGAACTTTATGTGTTGCTTAAATTCAGTAAAAAAAGATAGTCCTATCTTTATTATTAAAACAATTGTTTCATTGTTCAATTCTAATCTCTGAATAACAGCAATCAAAAAGATGACATAGATTGTCATCGAGTAGAAATAAATATTTTTTATCGAAATATATCTAACTCGATACATTGCATAATATCACGTGAAATGTTGTTGACTCCCATCGAATTTGGACGTGCGTGATAGTTATAGATTGCTTAAATTGAAAACTAGGTAGTGAACCTGCGTAGGCAACTCATAGCCACAACTTTGTGTGGCCTACTCAAGTCATTTCACTTCTGCTCACTACTATTCACTGTTCTGCTCACTAGTCTGCCTCGCTGCTATGCCCTTGTACGAAAGGGCCGGTACATGTCGATTGAAAGTTCACGTCAAAACAACTGCAATGTTTGTTAATTTTTGACTGTCATAAATGCACGGCTTATTTATATATACCTCGGCTTTTTTCGAAAACGAGCGACATATTATGAGGCGCGACGGGGGTTATAAGTTTATAACCCCCGGCAGGTAAGTCGAGCGGTGACCTTCAAATGCGCGCAGCGTCGTACGAGTGAGCGGGACACAATACGATTGGAGAACCAATCAGCGCTTACGAGGGATCCGCGAGAGCTAATCAGTGCTTACGAACGATCCCTACGCCCTCCCCGCAACCCCCTCACACCCCGAGATACCTCATTTTCGACTTCTGCGCATTGAAGGTCACCGCTCGACTTATTTGCCGTGACTTGTATTGTACGCCAGGGTTCCCCGCATGCAGTCGCAGTGTCTAGAACTTATACACGCATGCGGGGAACGCACACCCCTGTCGCGGGTTATACATCGCCCCGCGCTCGCCTTGTCAAGTCTTTTGTTTATTGCTGCGGTCAATAACCATGAACCTATAGAAGTGGACTTGGCATAATGTCCTATAGAAAATAGTGGATCGGAAAATAGCTTAAGCTTATCAAAATTTTCATAAGTGTGTAAGAGACAACACTACATTTTTAAACATAACAATAAAACAGATCGTGGCAGAAATTTTATTGCACTTCCCTTAAGATGGCCTCCCTAAAATGTATACATGAACACTCACACACGCACAACTTGAGACATCACAATGAACACGCGCCATTTTAGTTGTAGGATTGTGCGTGTGTGAGTGTATTTTTGGCACGTTTTTAAGGTAGGTATGCCTACTCTACTTATTATTATTATCTCTATGTCAATAACCCATACCGTTATCGTGTGGTGATGCCGACACAACAAAGTACCTACATCTGCCTACTACCTACTCGTCGGTGTACCTATCTATCTATATCTAAATAAAATCTAAAAGGAGGAACTGGTTAACTAACTTAGCAAAGCAAGTAGGTAACCTACAGCTCAACCACTAGGTTTGGAATCTTGAGATTTATTTATTGTAAATTCTCTCTACAACGGCAACCTCCACTAAGGATTTTGATGTTCCAACGGATCTTTAATAATCCTAAACCCACGCGGATGAAGTCGCTGGAAAAGCTTTTATAGATATTGTACTAATTGGGAAGATCTACCAATAGCCTTTCCTGTAATTCATAGGAATGTTGTGATTATTGTTGTGTATAAATTAAAAATTAAATAAACCCCCCGACATTCGCCATTTTGTGGCAGCGGCCATCTTGGATTTGCAATAGTGCTATTCTACTAGTTAAGCCCTTTAATTTGATACCCATATTAAGGGAGTTGTGAAAAAATATTATGTAAAAAATATGTAAATATGTAATTCAAATCGGTCCACCCGTTTGAGCGCCACAGGGGAACAGGCAGACACACACACGCAGACACACACACACATACACACACAAACACGTCAAACTTATAACACCCCGTCGTTTTTGCGTCGGGGGTTAATAAATTTAACATAAATAATGTTATACCAATTCCTAAAAACAATCCAGCGTGCATCAAACGACATAACACTACATCTGTTACTCCCAGTTTCTAGAAAAACTTTCTCCATTAAAATGACACATCGTCGCTCCTCATACGGGCCAGTAGTGTAATCCGTATGGAATTTTATATTTTGCTTTATGGCCTTTAGCACACCTCCGCGAAACCATAGCAGCGGAACGAAAGAGAATGCACAGTCAAATATCTGCGTTTGAACAGACATTTTCACTGTGTAGTGTTTCTATATGTGGTAGTAGGGGTAGGGGGTGTTTTGCTTCCGTCAAACAAAAAAGATAAATCGGAGGGGACTATTAATGTCATTTCTTTGCGAAGTAAGACCGTTAGCAGGTAGGTATTATTTGGTGAAACTGCCTGAGTGTCGATCAGCTAGAAATAACACTATCACACTAATATTATAAAGGCGACAGTTTATGTGTGTATGTGTATGTTTGTTACTCTCTAACGCCACAACTACTGAACCGATTTGGCTAAAATTTTGAACGGAGATAGATTATGCCCTGACTTAACACATAGGCTACTTTATCTTGGAAAATCCCCGGTAACAAAAATTACCCAGCAAGAATACCCCAAATTCAGCCAATCACCACAACTGAATTATAGCAATTATTTTATACAGCTTTTATACAATAGCCCCACGTCACATATCTAACGTCACGTCACGTCAAATATCTAACGCTGATATTTGACGGCATGTATTTATCGCTTTCGCTTCGCTGCTGCTTTCGCGGCGGAGATGTGCTAAAGGCCTATAACCCAGTTGGTAAGTGTTGACCTACAGTCAGATCTTAATACCATGCGTTGACCAAGATGCCGTGAATAGAAATCTAGAAGATATCTCTAGGTGACTAGCTAAATCTAATATAATTAACCATAACGTATGGAATGGAAGTCACTACAAGAGACCTATGCCCAGTAGGGTTTACGGAACCGGTTCTGTTTTTGAGAACCGGGAATTTCGGGACTTTTACCCAAAGGAACCGGGAATTCCCGGTTCTTTCGGGATTTTCGGTTCTTTGTAGTTTTATTTTATAAAACACGTTTAACACTTTAAAAGTAAACCACAATGAAATATTTATGTAATTTTTATTGTCATTTAAACTTTCATCCGCTATTTAACCCACTTGGAGATAGAATTTCCAAAAATCCTGAAATTCATAATTTTTATTTTTATCGAAAGTTTAAATAGCAATTTTCATGGATATCACTTGAAAAATGACCGACTTTCATGCAAACTTTCATCCTCTATTTAACCCCTTTAGGGGTGGAATTTCCAATAATCCTTTCTTAGTTAGCCTGCGTTGAAAAAGCTTACGAATTCAATGTACCGTGTGTTTCGTCTACTACAGTAAGGCCTTTGACTGTGTGAACTGGAAGCTCCTATGGACAGTTCTCCAGGAAATAGGAGTCCCAAAATATCTGGTCAACATCTGATCTGGAGTGCTTAAAAGCCTATACTCAGATAGTCACGGGGTAGTAAGAATTGACAAGAAGATATCAACACCTTTCACGTTTGGCAAAGGAGTTCGTCAAAGATGCATCGTATCCCCTATTCTGTTGAACATCTACGGAGAGAGCACTAACGCCGGACCTGCGAAGACTGAGATGGTGGAATTACCATCAATGGCATTAAAATTCGAAACCTTCGCTACGCCGAAAAGGATGGTGCCTTTTCGCAGCTAATGAAGCTGAAATGTTCCAACTCGTGAACAAAATGGAGCAACACAGGCCATAAATCGGTTTAAAAGTAAGATCATGGTGGTGGATTGTACTTCTAAGCTAGAACTCAATGGAACACTCAATTTAAAACCCGTTGATCACTTCATTTACTTGGGTTCTGGCATCAGCAATAACGGTTCTAGTGAAGCTGAAGTTCGCAGGAGAATCGGAATGGCCAAGACTGCAATATATCAGCTCGATAGAATATAGAATGATCGTAACATCAGTACTAAGACAAAATTACACTAGTCAACACCTTAGTCTTCTCCATTTTCCTACTTATACGGGGCGGAGATATGGACATTAAAAGCTGGAGACCGCCAGCACAATACGCCTTTGAGATGTGGTACTGGAGAAAAATGCTCAGAATCTCTTGGAATGCATTCAGGACCAACCAATCGATCCGTGAAGAACTCAAAATTGACAAAAAGCCGAGGCTCTCAACATATGCCTGAGGAGGATCTTTGAGTTCTTCGGCCATATCGCCCGTAAACCGCCGGATAACCTACAAAAACTTATAGTTACCGGGAAAATGAACGGCAAGAGATCGAGAGGTAGGAGTCCAATTCGCTGGACTGACCAGATCCGCACCACTCTCAACATGAATGTTGCCGAAGCAGTTCACAACGCTGAAAGCCGGAACAGATGGCGCAACATCGTCAGAAACTTGAAATTTTCACATTGCTTCCTTTTATGATCTAGGCACACACTAAGAAAGGATTATTGGAAATCCCACCCGTAAGGGGGTTAAATAGGGGATAAAAGTTTGTATGAAAGTCTGTCATTTTTCAAGTTATATCCATGAAAATTGGTATTTGAACTTTCGATAAAAAATAAAAAATATAAACAGCATTTTTGAAAATTCTGTCCCAAGGTGGATTAAATATTGCATTCCGAAAACCGAGTATAAGCGAGCAATCGCACACAACAGCGAGAGAGGTAGACTTGTAAGTTACCGCGCGCCATTTATTTTAGCACTGAATTCACATTAGTTTTGAACTTTTGAACAGTAGGAAGTATAAAAAAGTAAAGTTAGTATTGTAAATATTAAGTATGTAAGTAGTAGCGTGAATCATGTAATTAAATTAAAATTCCCGAAAGTACCGAAAGAACCGGGAATCAAAATTTGATTTCCCGGTTCTTTTTACTGACAAAAGAACCGGGAATTCCCGGTACTTTCGAGACCGGGATTTCCCGGTTCTGAACCCTAATGCCCAGTAATGGACGTCGGTCGCTTGACGACGAAGAAGTATGTGATTCTGGGGCGAGCGTTCTGGGATGACAATTTATATCTGTACCTATACCCGTATTACTAATTCCCTGGAATTCTGACGTTTTGTAATGTTACCAGAGATAAAACAATTCCCACAAAAAAGATAAAATATTCAAAACGTATGCAAATACAAATCAACTGCCGCATGTAGATATGACAAATGCCTGACAGACACTTCATGGTGATAATGTCATTCACATCAATTTTTGAATAAATTTTTTCAATGTGCTTCTTTTGTTTTCTGTTGCTGTCAGTGTGCACTTTCTAGTTTCCACTCTTGGTGGTTTCTGTTTTAAGGTGAAACGAGTAATATTATTACGCGGCATTTATGGCTTTTTATGATGACAGGGAATTAAAGCAGTTTGGGGTAAAATCGTACTTCATAGATGTTAACCCTGTTCTCCATACAAATAACTTATCTGTAAATGACAATGACAGCTGTCAGAATTCCGGAGAATTAGTAATACGGGTATAATATGGGTTTGTTCACAGAAAAACGTTTGCAATGCAACAAAATAATGTACAAGTTATGCTGTCACATCCATACTAATATTATAAATGCGAAATTGTGTCTGTCTGTCTGTCTATCTCTCGGGGACAGACATAGGCTACTTTTATCCCGGAAAACCAAATAGTTCCCACAGGATTTTAAAAAACCTAAATCCTCGTGGACGATGTCGCGGGCATCATCTAGTACAAAATATAATTGAAAAAGACGTGTCCGTAACTTAAATAAAAGGGTTCAAATTAAAGTTTTTTTTTTGTCAACAAAATATTTGTATGTACTTACCTCCCTATTCGAGGTCCATATTTATTTGTAACACCTGAGGTTCGCTGAAATTCATTCAATGGCAAATTCATTCAATTTATTTAAGTTTACTCAGTTAGTTTCCATTCCTACTGTATTCGTGTTATATTATGATTAATGGGTCAATGATTCCGATAATTAAAAAATACTGTACACTGATCTATCGGTATGTGTGTATGCAGAAAGAATGCGCTAATAAAAAAATATATAAATACATACTATAATTATTTTGATTCCTATTTACTAGCTGATGACCGCGGCTTCATTCACGTGGACTAAGGTTTTTTAAAAATTCTTCGGGAACTCTTGATTTACAGACTTTCGCATTTATAATATTAGTACGAATTTTCAAAAATTTAACATTATTTTGCTTCATTATATTTTTTTGAATTTGGAACACTTTTCTGTAAATGGTTGATGTTTTATTTTATCAATTTTATTACCACTGATACAAGAATTGTTGTAGGTATTGGTATATTATCTACTTTAGTTTTGTAGTACCAATTATATTTTATTAAGTAGGTATTACGAAGCTGTGATAGCCTAGTGGTTAGGACGACCGACTTCTAATCGGAGGTCGTGGGTTCGATCCCGGGCACGCACCTCTAACTTTTCGGAGTTATGTGCGTTTTAAGTATTTAAATATCACTTGCTTTAAGGGCCATTACACGCAGCTCTTCCGGACAAATTCCCGCTAGATGGCGCTATTAGGGTGTTTCACAGGTTTTTATAATTTTTGCCTAGTTGCTACGTACAGTTTTTAAAAATATTATACGACAGAACATATAACAATGCCTATTATTTTATCACATCATTAGTTTACTTTAAAACGGAGCCATTTCATCAAACATTCAAAAATATATAGCTTTCATATCAATTACTGTAAAGACGCAACACTCACGCACACACTGACATCAATGCTGTTATCCAAGCTTAGTGGTTCCAATATAAACTACAAATTGTTTACTATAAAATTGAACTAGATGGCACTGAAACGTTTCTCGACTAGCTTCGTATTTTTTTATTTAATTCGGATACAAGTTAGCCTACAGATTGCAATCTCACATCACACGAGTAGAAAATGGTGGTAAGTGATGATGCAGTCTAAGATATGAACAGGCTAACCTGGAAGGTGTATGCCAGTTTTTTTTAAACCCATGAAGACATGGCACCCTTTTGTTTCTACATGGCATCGTACAGGAACGCTAATCGCTGGCGACACGGCATCGCTGGTAGGGTGGCAACTCTCCGCGGCCGAAGCCTCCTACCAAACCAGACTAGAGAAAATTATAAAATATAAAATTCCTCCCTGCCGTGAATCGAACCCGGGACCTCCCTCTAATAAGACCACAGCACTTACCAGTGCGCCAGGGAGGTCGTCAAACCTCTATACTACCTACCAATCTATAGTGCGCGACAGGTCGAGGGGTGACGTGCGGCTATCGATAGATTATCGATATTGGACTATCGATAGTTTATCGATATACCTACATTTATTTTTAGACGCCGGGTATGGCGCGGATAGCGTGGCCTATAGATAAGACTATCGATAGACAATCGATTTTTATCGATATACCTACATTTATTTTTAGGCGCCAGGTATGGCGCAGGTAGCGTTGCCTATACATAAACTATCGATAGATTATCGATATTGGACTATCGATAGACAATCAATTGTCTATCGATATACCTATATTTGTTTTTTAGGCGCCAGGTATGGCGCGGGTAGCGTTGCCTATACATAAACTTTCGATAGATTATCGATATTGGACTATCGATATACAAGCGATTGTTTATCGATATACCTATATTTATTTTATAGGCGCCGCGCCGCCGGGTATGGCGCGCGTCTCGTAGTCTATAGATAGATTATCGATATTGGACTATCGATAAACGTTGCTACTCGCACCCGCGCCTAGTCGCAGGATAACTATTGCCTCGATCTATCGATATAATATAATGTATTGATTTTTCCCCTAGTCAAGCCTGTTGGACCTTAGTTGAACTAAGATGTTAGGTACCTACATAAGCCTGCAGAGCTAATAATGCGCCGAGAAAAATTTTTGAATAAAATATACTCTTGCGGCTAGGGTTGCCAATTTTTATTGGAAAATTTTCCAATTTTTTCTTTTATATAAGCTACTGCAATATGCCTACTGAAAACGGACAATTGTCCATATCTTGAAAACTTCATTAAAAAAAATTATTTATTTTTCAAAAGTTGTGAAAATACAGTAGTTCTGGAAAATTATATAATATTACAATTGTTTTACGAATCCCGCGGGTACCATGGATTTTTCCGGGATAAAAAGTTTTACGACTTTCAGCCAAATCGGTTCAACAGTTATTGCGTGATTGAATAACAAAGAAAGATTCCCCGTCAGGTCCCTGGTTGAAATGATACACAGTTCCGTTTTAATTCGTTTATTTCGTCTAGTTGCTTGTTTGCGTTATTTTTCCCCGTTAATTCATTTGTTAAATTTTAGTCAAATCAAGTTACATATTTGTCAAATAAACTTCGAATATAATAATAGTTTGTTGTGGGCTCTTGTCAGACTAGGGCGCGTTTGGAACCCTCGTAGATTTCGTTTTAAGTTGCTCGCTTGAGATCGTCTGTCCATCGAGTGGAGGGTCTACCTACGCTTCATTTACTAGTCGCCATTCAAGTACCAAGGAACTCCAACGTCCATCAGTTTTTCGAAAAATTTGCCCCGCCCATTGCCACTTCAGTTTCGCGATAATATAATAAAAAACTTTTTTTTCTGTGATCGAAGATAGAAAACTTCGATCGCAGAAAAAAAGATAAAAAAGGGTAGTACGGGTGGCAACCCTACATGCGGCGTGATTTATTTTACAAGCCACGCGCAAAACCGAAATTATCATCGCAATATAGATATAGACCAAGAGGAAACGAAATATTTTGATGTGAATGTAATACCTACTTTATTTGAAGGACGATTTATCGATACAGGGTATAAGGAGACCGCTTCCGAAAACTTAGCACTATTATTATACTACCTACTAGACGTGTGCGCCGCGCCGACCCGCCGCCGCCGCCGTCATTTTTTCGACGCTGCCACCACCGATCTGCGTTTCGGCGTAAAATCGGCGCGAATTCCAAGTGTTTTAGAACTTTACATTTATGCATGTAACTCCGTACATACTACGACTTTTATATACATATATACTTCTATACATATAATAAAATCGTAGAATTGCCGTATCTGTACATTGAAGATTTTTGCAAAATAATAACTGGGAGATGTTAGGGATAAGTAATAGAATGTAAAAAGCTATTTTTGAAATTTTTGTCTGTTTGTTTGTATGTTTGTGCGCGCGTCACGTAAAAACTACTAATTGGATTGAAATGAAACTCATGATAAAATGAGTAACATATAGGATACTTTTTATCCCAAAATTCAGCACGGTTCCCTTGGGAGAGGGGATGAAAGTCAAAATGTGTACCTACTTAGCTGAAATTCTTTAACCGATTTCATTCATTCTTTTTTTGTTAGAAAGGAAATACTTTAAAGATTACTGGGTAATATCTGAAAGGCTGAACCGATTTTGATGGGACTTTTACTGGCGGATGTTTACATATTGATCTACCTAAACATCCGCCAGTGAACTTTTAACAATTTTTAGCAAGGTATGAGCTGAAAGGAGCTTAGGAAAAACAAAATGATTCTCACGGGATTTTTAAAAACCAATATCCACGCGAACGAAGTCGCAGGTGTCTGCTTGTCACTACATAGTATAAAACAAAGTCGCTTTCTCTTTTCCTATATCCCTATTCCCTATGTATGCTTAAATCTTTAAAACTACGCAACGGATTTTGATGCGGTTTTTTTAATAGATAGAGTTATTCAAGAGGAAGGTTTATAAGTAGAAAAATTGGACCCGGTAGGTGGCGCTAATAGCGGGCAGGACGACATCTGCCGGGTCTGCTAGTATATAATAAAACTGTAATCAATTCTGTACATTGAAGAAATAAACATTTTTTGGAGGGCAGTTTTGGTTTCAGTATCCATAGTTGATACTGAAGCCAAAGCTTTATTTTTTTTTAGATTTTTGTGTGTCTTTTGTTTTTTGCACGGTACGTATGAAGAATGAGATAGCTTTTAAAATGAGATAGATTTAAAAATATGATGAATGAAATAGCTTTCTTTTTATCCCAGTAAATCAATGAATTCCCACGTTTAAAAATTTAAATCCAATCGTATCCATTCCAATTCCAATCGTATCATCCATTATGACCAAGGCTTCGTTGACTACGTTTCACATGACTTATTGAAAAAATGCGAACATTATGGATTACGAGGGCTATGCTATGATTGGTTAAAATGTTATTTGAAAGATAGGAAGCAATTAGTAGAAATATCAAAATTAAATGAAAAAATGCGCTAACAAAATTTAGTTCAAAGGTAGAGATAAATTCATTTGGTGTGCCGCAGGGCAGTGTCCTTGAACTACTTCTATTTTTGATTTACATCAATGACCTTCCCGATTCTACTAAACATAAATGCATTATGTTTGCAGATGATGTCTCTATTATTTTACCATGTGTAAAAAATAATGACAACTCTTCTGAAATAAATAAAACTCTAGACGACGTTCACGAATGGCTTAAAAGTAATAACTTATGTTTAAACCTTAAAAAACTAAATACATGATTTTAAGCATTAAGAAACAGAAAAATGACATTAAAAGGTGACATGTACTGGTGAAAACATAGAACGAATATCTACGATTTGTTTTTTGGGTATGATTTTGGATGAATTTTGTGCTTGAGGTCCTAATATTGACAACTTGTGCAACAAAATCAATAAATTTGTCTTTGCTTTACGTAGAATATCTAAAATTGCTGACCGAAGCACGGATCTTTCGGCATACCTATCATGGCTATGTTGTTTCCAATATTCGGTACGGAGTTTTAATTTGGGATAATGCTTCCGAAATGAATAGAATTTTTTTAATTCAGTAAAAGTGTATCCGGGCAATTTGTAATAAAGATCCAATGCAATCATGTAAGTCAAAATTTTCAGAACGGAACCGGGAACACCAATAACGGGTTGTGCGTTCGTTTGTATAACAGTTCTCTCCGTAAACGGTTTTGATGTCACGTGCCGTTTGTGTCGCGTTGGTGCCACGACGGAACTCATATTCCATAATTACACGAAGTTTTAAAGTATCCATTATGACGAAAAATGTTCAAATGTACTGAAAAAAATATTGATGGATGGACCACCTAGGTACATAGTTGTTCCTCAACTATGTAGGTATTTCAGCTGGAAGACTATATTGTTTAAATTAACGAGTTGAGCAAGTTTCATGCCAGAAGCTAGGGGATTTTTTTATGAATTTTCTGAATGGAATCTGTTGGAATCGCAACCCTCCTCCATGGTACAACGGAAGACGTCTGTATTAGAGATAGGTATAGTCTGTTCATTTTCTTAGTGTCGCTCTTTGTGTCTAGCCGCCTCCGCCGCGCGGTGTTTTATCAAAGACGCCGCCGCGACTTCAAAGCATGCCGCGCGCGGTGTACAGGCACAAGGGGTTATACCGTTTTATACCTACTCATATTTTTTTATTAAAATTCTCTTTCCTTTTTCTATTTTTTTATATTCGTATTTTATTACAATATACTTATTACTACAATATACTATATTGACAACTTGTGCAACAAAATCAATAAATTTGTCTTTGCTTTACGTAGAATATCTAAAATTGCTGACCGAAGCACGGCTCTTTCGGCATATCATGGCTATGTTGTTTCCAATATTCTGTACGGAGTTTTAATTTGGAGTAATGCTTCCGAAATGAATAAAGTCTTTTTAATTCAGAAAAAGTGTATCCGGACAATTTGTAACAAAGATCCAATGCAATCATGTAAGCCACTTTTTAAAACGCTGAAATTATTAACATTACCATGTAGGTATATATATATCTACGAAGTGGCGTGTTTCGTAAAGAAATTCAAAAATGAATATTTTCAAACACGTCAAAATGTTGTATCATATTTTAATGCCAGATATCCGAACAAAATTTACTATCCACAATGTGAAACTGCTCTGAGCTCAAAAAGTTGTTTTTATATGATGATTAAAATAATAAGCTACCCTCTATAATAAAAGATTTACCATTTACAAGATTTAAAACAAAACTGCATCTTCAACTCTGTAAAAGAGTTCCTTAATGAATAAATTAAAATTCTTATAAAAATTGTATGACTTCTGTAGCATAAGAATTAGACTAATTTTGTATGTTATTCACAACTGTAAAATCTAATTATTGCACGCCATTATAATTATGGCTGATTGTAACATGCCAACACAAAACTTTGTAACACCTACCATGTACATACTTACAATCATGCAATAAAGTCTATTCTATTCTATTCTATAACCATAAACATAAAATATAATATTATCATTAACATGGGTCTTCTCTCAAAATGAGAAGGATTTTAACCATAATCTACCACGCTGCCATGTGCGGATTGGCAGACTATTCGGAGATTCTGTTAGAATAGAAAAAAAATTACAAACAGAAAAAAAAATAATAAAAATAAAAGCAGAATAGTAAGAGCACCTGCGCCTGTACCGACACTATGTTACTGAACGGACTATACATGATACAGATAATCTATACTATATTATAAAGCTGAAGAGTTTGTTTGTTTGAACGCGCTAATCTCAGGAACTACTGGACCGATTTCAAAAATTCTTTCACCGTTGGATATGTACGTGATCCTTGAGTGCTATAGGCTATATATTATGTACCACAGGCGAAGCCGGGGCGGACCGCTAGTCAAAAATAAAACAGGAAGAAATGATCGGAAAGTGCCGCTACCTCCCGGACTATAGAGGCCGCTTCGGCCACTTCGGATAATATAAGCGATGCGCGACTATGAATTCCATTCAAACTATTCGACTTTATAAATCATTTGAAATCATTTTTCCAAAATAAGTAACTAACTTGAATAATGTTTCACTACTAATTCGAGTCTATTAGTATACCTACTAGCTGTGCTACTAGGTACCTAGGTTTTATTATAAGCGGCCGCGCGGGCGGCGCGGCGGCGTCTTTGATTTGCAAATTATTAGGTACCGAGTGGCGCGGCGCGGTGACAAAAACTTTGTTTCTTGATCTTGTCTAACATCACTTGGGTAGGTAGGTACTTATTCTAAAACATGACTCCTACTTTCTTCAACCGGCACGATCTTTCTTTTTAGCTCGCCAACCGGCTGCGAGGGGACGGACTGTTTTTATCACAAAATGCACAAAAAGTAGGTAGGTACCTACCTAGGTATTGGTAAATAAATTAAATTATTAGGTACCTACCTATAAACTTCGATAAAAATATGTATAAATGAAACAATAGGTAGGTAGGTAAGTACCTAACTATCTATCTACCTGCTTCAAATAAAACCGGCTAAGTGCGAGTCGGATTCGCGCACGAAGGGTTCCGTACCATTTTCTATACAAACGGCAAAAAATCACGTTTTTTGTATGGCGGACCCTTGAAAATTTATTATGTTTTTTGTTGTTACAGCGGCAACAGAAATAGGTACCTACATCATCTGTGAAAACTTCAACTGTCTAACTAGAATATTGTGTTATAATTTTGTCCAAAAAAGCTTAGGCACAGTGGTTGAAACGCGCATCAGCTGACGATCGGCATACAGCGCGCGGTCATTCAACTCGCGAGTCGAGGTGACGATGGCTGGCGAGTTGGGGTGACCATTTTTTTTTTTTTTGAGAACAATGACGCAACACAACTTTGTAAGTTTACAATTATGTTTTCGAATTTTGTATTTGTATTTTGTAACTATTCCAAATGTAAAAATATTTGACACGTGTTTCGGTTTTTGCGCAAAGTAAAACTAACGTTGTAAATGAGAAAGTGTGTTTGTTTGTTTGTCCTGCACGTTGCAACGGAGCGACGACGCTCCTCACGGTAGATAGGTTCCTACTAGGTAGGTATAAGTAGAAGACTGAAGGTTAATTTTCATTATAATTAGGTACTAAGTAGATGATGCCCACGGCTTCGCCCGTGTGGATTTAGGTTTTTAAAAATCCCGTGGGAACTTTTGATTTTCCAGAACAAAAAGTGGCCTATCTGTAGTAACCCGTCACCAAAACGGAAAAATTCTGTGGGATCCTTACGATTTCGGAATGCAATTCCTTACAGAATCAGGGTTGAGGAGTTGGATATGTACCTACTCAAGTTCATTCAACGATAGTCTTTAATTGGTACCCCCAATATCAATTTAAATAACCGACAGTTCCTAAATCCCATTAGGTTTGGGGATCAGGTCCCCTACAGCATCAGGATTGAGAAGTTGGAATCTAATTTTTTTGTAGGGCAGTGTCGCAATGTTTCTTTATCGATTAAAAAAAAATTACGCTAATCGGTTCAGAAATCTCGGAGATATCGGTGTACATATGTAGAAAAACACAACTCCTCCTTTTGTGAAAGTCGGTTAAAAAGTAGCCTATGTTACTACCTGGTTAATTCTCTACTTGTATGTGAAATTCCCGTCAAAATCGGTTCAGCCGTTCCGAAGATTAGCCCGTTCAAACAGATAGACAGACAGACAGACAGACAAAAATTTTAAAAATGTGTGATTCGGTTATGGTACCGTTCTAATAACCATATGAGCTTATTATGAGGTAGTTATTTCGAAATTACAGACAGACACTTCAATTTTATTTATTAGTATAGATATAGGTAAGTATAGGATTTTTAAAAACGGTAAAGCCGCGGAAAAGGACAATAGGTAGGTAAATTATAAAAAGAAACATGATGACTGGACATTTCATGTTATACTTATAGGTAGGTATATAATTACAAATAAATTCAAGTTGATGTAGGTAACAACCTATCTAACAAAAACCTAATAATTTTACGTTAGTTTGTATTGATTAGACCCATAATGGGTAGGTATAATAGGTAGGTATCGCCAAATAAATAATCGCCTCTGAATGTAACCGCAAGACGCGTCGCAATAGCATATTTTAGGTAGGTATCAGTGAGCGGACAGAAAGGGACGGAGCTAGCACGAACCCGCGCGAGTTCGCTCTCGCACGAAGCTCAGAGACGAATAGGTATTATTTTGTTTGGTAGTAACTAGTACCTATACCTACTTAGTAGTAGGTATACTTACGATTTTTCTTCTAACGATTTCGAAAAGAAGTGGAAGGTCATTCACGTTTGATAGTTTTGGCGATGGGTTGCCATGACAAAATTTTAAAATATTAGGAGAGTCACCGTTCCGTGAAAATGGCAACTCTGTATCCTCGTGCTTAGATATGAACCTCATACTCTATAATTGTGAAGTACTTTTAAACTATAATGATAGATGGCGCTAAAAAATATACTCACACATGCGTAAATTTGCCACTTTTTGAATGCCGTTTTTATAATGTATATAATGTAAATATTTGCTTGACATGAAAATTCCGCGCATAGAAACCCATAAAGAAATTATAAAACAAATTAAATTTAAAGAAAAATGTATACATTTCAAGAATAATCAAAAAAAAAAATGTATGAAAGTCACTGTCAGCACATGCACCTTAACGGTGAAGGAAAACATCGTGAGGAAACCTGCATGCCTGAGAGTTCTCCATAACGTTCTCAAAGGTGTGTGAAGTCTGCCAATCCGCTTGGCCAGCGTGGTAGACTATGGCCAAAACCCTTCTCACTCTGAGAGGAGACCCGTGCTCTGTAGTGAGGTAATGGGTTGATCATGATGAAGTAGGTATTAAATATGTATGATGCCTCTATCAAAAGCAGTTCATCAATCTATAATTGCTATAATTTTTACTAATTAGGTAATGTTTAAACATACCCATGATGGTATTTTAACTAATATTGGAAGTTGAAACCTATGAAAGCATTATAAATATTAATAACTAACTTTTGCCCGTGGCTTCGCCCTCGTGAATTTCGATTTTTCACAAATCCTAAGGGAATCGTGAATATCTGGTTTCCGTTTCCGCTCCCTTTTCCAACCTTTATACCTACTTTCAAGGAAGTTTGCTATAGTAATCAACCTATAGATATGTAGATACCTACCTATGTAGATATAGACTTCGGATTTTTCAAAATCTCGCGGGAACTGTGGATTTTCCAGAATAAAAAGTAGCCTATGTTTTAAGTCAGGGCATAATCTATCTCCATTCAAAATTTCAGCCAAATCGGTTCAGTAGTTGCGACGTTATAGAGTAACAAACATCCAAACATCTAAACATCCAAACATCCACACTTTCACATTTACAATATTAGTAGGATAATTTAATAAAATATGACATTATGTGACTCACACAACAGAGCAGTAAATTGGCTACATACATCATTAGAAAGTGTAATTTAATCTAAGACTGTAGTGAGCATTTTATAAATAATAATCAAGTAGTTAAAACATTTTTTATTTATTTGGGACCATTCATCATGAATTAAATTTTTTTTTTTTAATCCAATGCACATTTACTAATCTATAATCTTTATAATAATAATCTTTATTTATTAACGTACATAAAAATAACATTAATATGAAGCCCTGTCTCCTGTGGAAGTAAAAACTGTGTTACAGGAGACAGTGTCTTCCCTACATTTACAAAAAAAAACAAAACCACGTTTACAAAATAAAGTGTGTGTATGAGTGTGTGCGAGTGAGTGTGTGTGAGGGTGTGTGTGTGAGGGTGTGTGTGCGAGTCCATGTACTTGCGTATGCTTTTCACAGTGTATATTTTTATATATATTTCAAAAACATAAATAATAAAATTACAAAAATTCATGAGAACATATTTCAAAAAGAAAAACAAAAGCCCAATACCTAAGTACTAAACATTTTTTTGAAATATATTCTCTGTACTCTCATAATCATAATCTTTCAGCCATGTTTTGATATAACTTTTTATATCCCTATTTGACAACGCTTTTAGAACGACTTTATTCAACCGGTTGTACAAAAATGGTGCAAGAAAATCGTAGTGTTTACGCGCAAGACTACTTTTGATTGCAGGGACTGGGCATCTGTCAACTCTCTTAGTACTAGGAGGTAGGAAAGGAATTGTTTTACTGTGGTATCTACGTAACGCCTGATATATAAACAGTTTTCTTACTGATAGTAAATCACATTCCTGATATAGTCGAGTAGTAGGATATATAAAGGGATAGCACTTCATGACTTTAAGCAAGGCACGCTGAGCTCTTTCAACTTCCAACATATGCGTTTTAGATGTTCCACCCCAGGCGCAGATGCAGTAACTGATGATGCATTCTCCGAGGGTTTTATACAACTTTAATAACATATCAGTACTGCAAACAGTGCGTAAGGTTTTAAATATATACATAAGTCTTCTAATACGAGTACTGGTATTAGAAATATGTGGAGCCCAATTCAAGTTGTGATCAATTGTTATACCGAGATATTTAACTGTTTTCGCTGACATTAGTGAACTACATTTACAATTTCTAGGAAAGCCAACAAATTGATTACATGGATAACCGTGTGCCCTTATATCAAAGTTATCTGGCGGTTGTCCAGTGCTGGTTTTGCTGAAGCAAAGATACTTGGTTTTGTTAGTATTCAACGATAAAAGACTATGTTCCAACCATGAAATTACAATACCTAGGCCTGTTTCTGTGTATTTATTTACCTCATCCCAGGAGGAACCATGGAATAAAAGAACTGTATCATCAGCGAACATTATAATATCAGCATTACTGATTTTCATATTACAAAGTTCATTTATATAGGCCAAAAAGAGTGTAGGACCTAAGGTGCTTCCCTGGGGAACTCCATAGGAGCACGAATATGTGTCACTTAAGCACCCTTCAACTTTTACTTGTTGGGTTCTTTTAGTAAGGTAATCAGAAAACCAATTATGTGCTAGTCCTCTTATCCCATAGTTCTCCAAGCGAGACAACAAGATTTGTACAGAAACTGTGTCAAAAGCTTTTTGCAGATCTAGAAATACACCGACAACCTTCTTTTTTTGATCTAAATGGTGGGTGACCAATGAAGTTAGTGCTAACACAGCATCCTCAGTTGATTTGTTAGCACGAAATCCGTATTGGTTTTTAGAAAGAAGTTGGTTCCTTTCTAGGTAAGACATTAGTCGTTTATTAACAAGTTTTTCAAGTATCTTGGCCACAACAGGTAAGAGCGAGATAGGTCTATAATTAGATGGCAATTGTTTATCACCTGCCTTATAAATTGGAGTTACAATTGCTTTCTTAAATAGTTCGGGAACGATACCTTGATTGAAGCTCTGATTACATAAGTATGCTATGGGACCAGAAATTAAGTCAGAACACAGTTTTATTATATCAACGGTGACCCTGTCCCAACCTGGAGCACTATTACTTTTGAAACCCGAAATTATATTTTTTACTTCCGATGAATCCGTTAAATACAATGAGAAGGAGTCACAAGGGGAAATTGCAAGATTAGCAGCCTGGCTTGCTAGCTCAACCTCAGTCTTGTTAATATTATCAAGAATATTGCTAGCTAAGTTACCTCCTACTGACGTGAAGAAATCATTAACTTCATTGAGTGATTCGACAGATGACGGTTTAATTTTAAGCAATGAACCTGAGGATACTTTGTTATTACTATAGCACAATTCCTTGATAACATTCCAAGTTTTTTGCATATTACCATTGCTACATAATAATTTAGATTTATAGTACTCAGCTTTTAAAGATTTTAAAATTTTATTGCATATATTTCTATATTTTAAGTACTTTGTTTTAAGCTCAATGTTATTGGGGGAGGACTTATGCAGCCTGTATAAATTATTTCTTTTACGTATGCACCGAACAACACTAACTGTGATCCAAGGTTTGAGGGGTACCTTTTTTTTAGAGATTTTTTTAATAGTAGTATTTCTATCAATCAATTCTTGTCATGTAGTGATAAAATTCTCTGCTAGTACATTGACCTCCGTAATTGAATAAAACTTCTGCCAAGTCAGTTCCGATAAACATTTTCTAATGGCACTTTTGTTACTAAGTGCAATCCAATCAGCAAATGATTCTACGACTGTTTCAGAATGCCCGTCCTACCAAGAAGACCAAGCAAGAATGAATTTAAAGCACATAAACTACTTATTCATTTCATTCAAAATTACTTTTAACTAATTATTTTGTCACCTAAATATATTACTTTTTATCAAGTAAGTAATAATTTTAAACAACAAAAAAGTGTGCATTAAAAGTAACAAAAATAGTTGCTATTATTACTGTTGTGTGAATAAAATAAACAGGCATAAATTGGCTTAACAAACATTTCCTATTACACTAATAATTGTGCAAATGGACATATGTTACATAAATAGAAAATTTATCATACAAAACATTGTGTCTACTTTAATTGGTCATATGCAGCATATTATGAAATTTAAAAAAACGGCCAAGTGCGAGTCAGACTCGCGCACCGAGGGTTCCGTACTCCAGAAGTAAACGTTTTTAACGTAATTATGTTAACGCAAAACTAACTTTGTAGAGGTTTATTGTTAATGATAACTATGTATGTGGACACCCTTTAACTGTCTACTTTTTATTTTTTGGAATTTTTCCTTTATTTCTGCTGTAAGACCTTCCTTTTTGCCAAATTTCGTGATTCTAGGTCAACGGGAACTACCATATAGGTTTTCGACCATTACCTATAGAGTACGTCCGGTTGACCTAGGATTGTCAATTTTGGTTAAAAGCCCAAGCAAAGGGAAAATTACGGAAAATAAAAAAAGTTGAATATTAAGGTAAATTTTAGTACTTAGAAGTTTCGCGAAAATCTATTTTATTTGCACATATCTTTTTATTGTGTTGACTCAGGACCTTGATTTTTATAAACCTAATAGGGACTATAGACCTCAGTATCTGGTATAAATAACTTGTTAGGTCCACCCATTCCTCAGAAAATTGGTGGTGACACACAGACAGACGGACAACAGTGATCTTATAAGGGTTCCTTTTTTAACCTTTTGAGTTACGGAACCCTAAAAATTTTATATTTCATGAAGGTCAACCTGGTAACTCTTATGATAATCATTACTCTACCACCACCACCCACCAATAAGCCTTTTTACATCCCACTGCTGGGCACAGGCCTTCCTCTAATAAGAAACTCTGCCACCACTCGGGAAAGCAGAGAGCCAGCAATAAACTCTGCAAAATACTCTTTTCAAATTTCAAAATGCTGTACAGTGCGGAAGGGGTGAAAGATGGCAGTATAAGTTAAGATTTCCAGTACACAATGGTGCAACATGTTGCTAAGTTTCCTTGGTCAATGATTCAAAGGGTATGCACTGCATCAATTGCTGATGTGATGTGTAATGATGATAAACAAAAAAAAAGTTAGCCGAGGAAATATACAAAAAAATAATTCTGCACATGAAATAATTAAGTAATCCGTTTGCCTGCCTCATAAAATATGTAAAAGTTTAAAACATTTTCTTTGAAGTTCCTAACTTTCTTAGTTATTAGGTACATGATTAGACAAGGATCGTAACTTTTAATAGCAAATCCAAGATATGCAAGAATCGCGTGTTGCCTAAAATGTATGCCAAGGCAAATAAGAGAGTAATTTATCAAAGGCAAATAACTTTGTAATTATAAACCTACATAGTTAGCAATATATTTACAAATTATTTAATAAATAAAACTTACATACCGTTTGAAGAATGTTTCCCATAAAAGCTTTGTCGTGAAATAAAATGTTACAATTTCATAGCAATTAAATAGAATACACAATTATTATTTAAAAACAATTTACTTAATTTAATTTTTATCGTTACTGTATATAAACTCGCACGCTTGATTCCAATTTTAAAATTACAAACTTTATCTTTATTTGGACAACGTTCACTCAAACAACAAAAGAAAAGAAGACTGAACTTTTTTTTAATTTTACGTCATGACCACAGAAGATGACTGAATATAACGTGGCATAGTGTTGTTCATCATTTTTATATGGTGTGTACTTGTCGATAAAAATATATATGTGAGTGACTTAAGAAACGCGTTAAACTTTGTTAGTTAAGTAAGAATAAAAATATTTCGATCGCACAATATTAAATTGTCACTTATTTACTTGGATAATAATATAATGTGGCTAATTCTGTTGTACACAATCTCTAAACTAAACTAAATTGACAGGTTTAAAAATCATCGATGTTATATAGTGCTATCCCCTTCAGCAGGGAGGATTGTGAAAGAGACAGGAATATATTTAGACTTGTCATTTTAGTTTAGTTTAAGAATAATGTGGCCGATTCTGTTGTACACAATAGGGTATTTGACAACATTGAAAATATACTATTGATTGTGGTCATCTTATCAGATAATAGCCTAAAAAAGACATATTTCACTCAATCAAACTAAATTATGTAATTTTACGCGATATTTTGCACGAAATAAAACATAATAATTTTTGAAATTTTATCAGGAACGTGAACGCTCTGGGATTGTTTGTGACGTCACTCGATTGCACGTAACTTGGTTGTTATAATTGAAGTTTATCAAGTCAACCGAAACTAAACTTTATAATAGAAAGAATAAGATTGATATTAAAATGAGTAGGTATAACAATTTACAACATTACGATACAGCAGTCGCCTTGCGTATCGTCTCTTTCGCACGCACAGAGTTCCGAAAAGGAGCGAGCGAGAGAAGTGACTTGCATAGCGATTTGTGACGTCACGCGTATCATGTGATCAGAAATATCGTTTTTGGCGTGGTTTTCAAAACTTAAACTTTATCATTTTCAGATTTAATTCTTAATACTGTAGATATTGCGAAAAATATCAATGTAGTGTGCTTTAATAAGTAACAAGTGTAAATTAAAAATTTAAAAAACCCCCGACATTCGCCATTTTGTGGTGGCAGCCATCTTGGATTTACATTTTGCTATTCTACTAGTCAAGCCCTTTCATTTGATACCCATATTGAGGGCGTTGTGATAAAATATGTAATCCGCCATTTTGTAGCGGCGGCCATCTTGGTCCGATTTTCATTAAACATAGCTAACAACACTCGACTAATTTACCTTTCAAACAAAAAAACCGCATTCAAATCGGTCCACCCGTTTGAGCGCCACAGGGGAACAGACAGACACACACACACACACACACACACACACACACACACACACACACACAGACACGTCAAACTTATAACACCCCGTCGTTTTTTCGTCGGGGGTTAATAAAGAATAATTTAAAACAATTTCCAAAAATTAGTCAAATACCCTATTCTCTAAACTAAACTAAATTGACAGGTTTAAAAATGGTTAGTTCCCACTAGTTCAACTGAGTAGTTCAACCGTTGAACTAGTGAGACTTTTTTGTCCCATTAGTTCAACTGCATCTAGTTTTAAAAAAAGTTGAACTAATGGGACAATATAGTTGAACTCAAGTACTGCGTAGTGCGGGGAATTCATCAGATTAAATTAAGTCAAAATTGAAATTAATTAATTTATAATAATAATAGCGTTTAAAACCCATGAAATGTAAATGGCAATAAGTCTATCTATTTCAAATTTAGTTTTGAGCAGACCAAGCTGGTAAAATATATGCTCGTAGCTCGTTAAGTTCAAATACAATGTATAGATGTGGCAAAGATTTATTATATTTATAAAAAACTATAATATGTATTTTTAATTAAGCTAACTATTGGAATTTTTTTTTAGTTCGATTACAAGTCAGTGTTAGGGTGAGGCTACCAATTTTGCTACAAATGTTGCAGTAGTGACTTAAAAGTAGTGGAATGATTAATAATCACACTAATATTATAAAGGCGAAAGTTTGTGTGTGTGTGTGTATGTGTATGTTTGTTACTCTTTAACACCGCAACTACTGAACCGATTTGGCTGAAATTTTGAATGGAGATTATGCCCTGACTTAACACATAGGCTACTTTTTATCCTGGGAAAATCCACAGTTCCCACGGGATTATAAAAAAACCGAAATCTATAGCTGCAGCTATAGGTAGATTACTATAGCATACTTCCTTGAAAATAGGTATAAAGGTTGGAAAAGAGAGTGGGAGCAGGAACGGGAACTGGAAATTCACGATTCCCTCGGAATTTGTGAAAAACCGAAATTCACGCGGGCGAAGCTGCGGGTAGAAGCTAGTTTATTAATAAACTAGCTGACCCCCGCGACTTCGCTCGCGTGTTTATAGGTTTTATATAGGATCGGAACGGATCCCATAATTCTTTTATGTACTTAAACTAAATGTAGCCTAAGTTACTCCTTATAACAACACCTATCTGCCATTGAAAGTTCCGTTAAAATCGATCCAGCCGTTTCTGAGATTAGTTGAAACAAATAGACAGACCGACAAACATAAATTTAAACGCACGCCAGTTTAAAATAAGCCGTACGTACAAAGATCCGGGTCCCATGTTATTTGAACCAAATAAATGTCTGTCATTTCTGAACTAACAAACCTATGACCTTGAAATATTTACGGGATAATATATAAAGTACTATCTTTTTAACAAAAAAAGAATGAGTGAAATCGAACAACGCGTTAATGAATTACAGCTAAATACACTTTTTAACTTTCATCCCCTCTCCCTAGGGAACCGTGGTGAATTTCGGGATAAAAATTATCCTATGTCCTACCTCGGAGAATAAACTCAAATCGTACCAAGTTTCATTCGAATCCATTCAGTAGTTTCGGCGTGATGCGCGGCCATGATACAGACAGACAGACAGACAGACAGACAGACAGACAAAAATGAAAAAAATTGCAGTTTTGGCTTCAGTATCGATTATAGAGTGCCCTCCAATAAAAATTTTCAATGTACAGAATTGGATCTGTTACAGTTTTATTATATTATTATAGATAGATGTATACTGAAATATCAATTTTTTTGTGATGATTGTTTTTTTTTGTTGGTGTAGTGTTGATGGACAAACGTTATCTTGCTATAAATAAATATGCTTTACACACAAATAATTTAATTTCACTTAATTTAATCAATTCCCCGCACTACCTGAGTTCAACTATATTGTCCCATTAGTTCAACTTTTTAAAAAACGAGATGCAGTTGAACTAATGGGACAAAAAAGTCTCACTAGTTCAACGGTTGAACTACTCAGTTGAACTAGTGGGAACTAACCTTAAAAATAGTGCTATCCTTTTCTGCAGGGAGCATTGTGAAAGAGATAGGAATATATTTAGGCCTGTCATTTTAGTTTAGATTTAGAGATTGTGTACAACAGAATTAGCCACATTGTGTACAATAGAATCGGCCACATTATTATAGTACTTCTATGCTTCTTGACTTTAATTTTACAAATGATTGGGCATCTTGATAATATTGTGATCGAAGCATTTATTCCATTTGTAACAAATTACAAATACCTACCTGTAGTAGGTATAATGGTTTTAGAAAACGCCTTAACTTAAACTTATAGCAAATACGTACGTGTCTGCTAAATACCATAATAAATGCACAGGCGTAACGTTGATGTTAGACTTTTTGGCAGATTTTTATCGCTTAGAAGTAGGAAACTTATTTAACTTAAGTCTTTCCGACGTAATAGTTAGCTGTTGTCTTGCAAGCAAAATATTATTTCTGTGTCTGCATTATGAGTAACCTGTTATAACTGAGAAGTCGTGAACGTTGGCATCCCTATGTGGTTGACGTTCAGTCTGCCCGCACATAGCGCTTTCGATCAAAAATATCAATGTAGTGTGCTTTAATAAGTAATAAAGAATAATTTAAAACAATTTCCAAAAATTAGTCAAATACCCTATTCTCTAAACTAAACTAAATTGACAGGTTTAAAAATAGTGCTATCCTTTTCTGCAGGGAGCATTGTGAAAGAGATAGGAATATATTTAGGCCTGTCATTTTAGTTTAGATTTAGAGATTGTGTACAACAGAATTAGCCACATTGTGTACAATAGAATCGGCCACATTATTATAGTACTTCTATGCTTCTTGACTTTAATTTTACAAATGATTGGGCATCTTGATAATATTGTGATCGAAGCATTTATTCCATTTGTAACAAATACCTACCTGTAGTAGGTATAATGGTTTTAGAAAACGCCTTAACTTAAACTCATAGCAAATACGTACGTGTCTGCTAAATACCATAATAAATGCACAGGCGTAACGTTGATGTTAGACTTTTTGGCAGATTTTTATCGCTTAGAAGTAGGAAACTTATTTAACTTAAGTCTTTCCGACGTAATAGTTAGCTGTTGTCTTGCAAGCAAAATATTATTTCTGTGTCTGCATTATGAGTAACCTGTTATAACTGAGAAGTCGTGAACGTTGGCATCCCTATGTGGTTGACGTTCAGTCTGCCCGCACATGTCACGCTCTCGTAAAACATTTCTGTGGTGGTGTCGTGTGGTGCGGGTTGTTACGTTCCCTCAAATATGGTTGAGCGAAGCAATGGCTGGATCATGCGTCATGCTCGTGAACGGGTGCCGCCGTCGGAAATGGGGCTACTTTTGTCTGCCCTTCTTAACGTGTAGAATTGTAAGCACCATTCCGAACCAGTGGTAGATTCATTTGTCGATTCAAAAGCACTATTGTAAAAGTTTATCTGAATAAAAAATATGTCTTAGACTTGCCTTTACACAAGTTTAAGAACTCTATTAAAAGTATGCTCATAAAAAAAGCTTACTACACAATTGAAGATTATATAAACGATAAAAAAGCTTGGATTTAACTCGTTCCAGCAATGCGCGAGACGGCATTTCAATCATGTACATTAATAATAATAATTGTTATAATGTTGTTTTTTAAAAAAGAGCAACCGCCGAGTTTCTTGCAGGTTCTTCTCGGCTGGAACTGCATTCCGAACCTGTGGTAGACTCAATCGACGATTCAAAAGCACTTGTAAAAGTTTATTTGAATAAAAAACTTTTCTATTCTATTCTATTCTATTCTACATAGCGCTTTCGATCAACGTTTCTGATACGAACCGTTAGGGTGTGGAACGCCCTTCCGGCGTCCGTGTTTCCCGCCTCGTTCAACTTGAGTGCCTTCAAAACAAGAGTGAATAGGCATTTTCTAGGCAAGCGCGTTCCAACCTAGACCTCATCATTGCTCTCCAGGCATGATTGTCGTCAAGCGTAAGCCTGTCATACAATATAAAAAACTCGGAATTTGCTCGGGAGTCGGGAGTCGGGACCTTTATTTGCCCTAAAAGATATTTAGCTCATCAATCAACTAAGCGAGCCTCCTTACGCAGATAATTATTATCATTATGTATCTTACCATATATATAGCTACCAGTGATACTTACCACGTGCGTATAAATTAGATAAAATTAATATAATTTTATTACCAAATATATTGGGTTATTCAATGACTTAAATCGCCCACAGGGCTTCAATATGATTGTATTTAAATCATAAAGATACGATTGTAGGTACCTAATAAAATGCCTATAATGGTACAAAGAGCTTATAGTGCGACCAACAATTTTTGTGAAATGGCGAAAAATGGAACTACGGCCGCCATCTTAGAACTTCATACAATTTGACTACAGAGTAGTGTTGTCAGTTCCTTAAATATAAAATACCTACTATAGCGTGATGAGTAACTGCCTTTAAGCCGCATGCATGTACTAAGCCTTACAATACTTGAGGTCCAGGCTCGAGAAGTATATTCGTAGTTGCAACTGTTCTTCACTCACCCATGCGAGAGAGCATGGGTGTTTTAACGGTTTTCGGACCTCTCACTCATACGCTGGCGTAATATAAACGCCGCGCCAGCGAGGGAGTCAGTCGATTTCTCGTCTGCTTAGCGAACACACGTCGCTTACGCAGCGCCCCGCGTTCCCGCACTCTCGTATTTTTGTGACAAAGTGACCCATTAAACAACTTTACTCAACGCTGGACTCTAATTTCAAAGCCCACAGCCCTACACTGGCTGCCCAACGTGTGTTTTAGGATCTAAAAGAGGCACAGCCTTACACTGGCTGCCCAACGTGTCTCTTTGGGTCTAAAACAAGTCCAGTCCTACACTGGACGCCCAAAGTGTTTTTCGGGGTTTTAGTGAACTTATAACTTACGTAAAACTTTATACCTATTTGTGCCGTTCGCGAAGAGAACATTACCAGTGAAAACCGGTTTCTCGCGCGCGTAAATAACATCGCGATCGCGGCGGAGTTAGTTATAAAGTCATACCTACTTACGTGTTCCTATACGTTTCGGGTAAATGTGTTGTTTCGGGTAAATCGTAAATCGTTTTATAGGTATATACTGCTTAACGGTTTTTCTTCGTCTATACAAGATGCCAAGAACAAGGCGGAGCATTGGCTCAGAAGAACAGAGGCTCGACTCGTCAGAAAACTTAACTATGACGTCAGCCCAACTTCACTCGCTTTTAAGTACAATCCAGCAAACAAATGCGGACACGTGCGAGAGGCTTCTGAGGGAAGTTCGTTCTTCTACACCTATTCTCTCAACGGATCGTCCGGTCCTGTCTTCGACCAGCTCCAACTTCTCCAAGTGTTCAGCTCGCTTCAGTGGTTCCAGCAGTGATGACGTGGAGGCATTCATCGACGCTGTTCAGGTCTACAAGAACTGCCTGCAGATCACGGATGACAATGCTCTCAAAGGTTTTTCGCTCCTACTTACTCATGATGCAGCTCGCTGGTGGCAAGGATTACGAAGATCCACAACGCAATGGGAAGACGCGTTGCTACGTCTACGTTCAGCGTTTGGTGCAAGGCGGCCCCCCTTCGTTGTCTACAGAGAATTATTTCAAATGTCCCAAGGTGATGAAAACACGGACATATTCATTTCCAAGGCGCGTGCTCTCTTAGCTAAGTTGCCGGAAGGCGACCTCAACGAGAAAGTTGAGTTGGATATCACTTATGCCTTATTGGATCGACGGATCAGAAAGCGTTTGGATCGCGAAAGTGTTCAAAGCTTCGACGATTTACTCCGGAGAGCTAGGGCCATTGAGGACTCTTTAACCGAGGGCAAAAACCCGGGTTCGAAGGTGGCTGAAGAGGCACCAAAGAGGAAGCCTCCGACAGCCCTGCAGAGTAACTCCTCGAGTTCGTCTACGCCGTCCGTTCCCGTCCGGAACGAAATCCATCCCAAGGAAATTAATAAACAGGATAGACTGTTCTGTGCGTACTGTAAATCGCGTTCGCACATTAAAATTAATTGCGATAAGTTAGCTAATAAAAACAAACCACAAAGTGAAGTGAAGTGTTACACTTGCGGATCACCGGGGGTAATTAAATCTCAGTGTAAAAAGTGCAATGTGTCTAGCGTAGAGACATTTTACTCCATAAACCATATACCTACGAAAAATTGCGTCTACAGCGCGCGCAAACCGTTCTGCACGGTGACGCCGAAAGCGTCCGCCGCGCGTAAGACGTCGTCGCCAGACCCGTCCGGCGCAAATTTCACGTCCGTTGCGTATGTACCTACGACTCTAGCGGAAAAAGGTAACCCTGCGATTGCGACAGGGGGTTTTTGTAATAACTTTTCTAACACTTTTGTGGATAATAATGTTAACGATACTTGTTCTGTTTCGGATATTAATGCTTGTGTATTACCTAATCCTAGTTCTAGTGATATACTTAATCGTCGTCCTATACTTAATATTTCCTTGTTAGGAAAGCGGGGCACTGCACTCGTAGATTCGGCAGCTAAAAGCTGCATCGCGGGTCACACGCTGTACGCTCTCCTTCGTAACATGAAGCACCCGTTAGTGCCGTCAACACAGATTGTTAAGTTGGCGGATGGTGTTGCTAGGGAAATGAATGTATTGACAACGGAACTAGAGGTGACACTGCATAACAGAACTAAGGTTGTTCCATTTTTAATTTTTCCTGACTCAAACAATAATGAAAGTTTGTTAGGTATTAACTTTTTGTCTATATTTAATTTAGTCTTTGACTTTGGCAACCGTAAATGGCACTTCGCGGATAGTTCGCAAAAGTTCGACATGACGTTCGAACAAGTGTCATCTCTCGCTCCGTGTTCTTCGGTTAATGTCCTGCGGGACGATGAGGCGACTTCGCTTACCAATGAACAGCGGGAGTTTCTTGCCAGTCTCCTCGTGGAGAAAGGAGACATCTTCGAGCTAGGGGGAGTGCAGACTCCTTTCGCCGAACACGTTGTTGATACCGGCGATCATCCGCCTGTTGCTGTCCCGCCTTACAGGGTAACTCCGGCCAAGAAGGACGCAATGCGGATCGAGCTCGACAAAACGTTAGCTGATGGCAGCATGGAAGAATGCGACTCAGCTTGGATGTCTCCGGCTTTATTGGTTCCCAAGTCGTTTGACAATGACAAGGTTCGTGCAGTCCTAGAGATGAAGACACCATCGTCTCGGACACAGCTTCGCAAATTTATTCGGCGTTGTTCCTGGTTCCGCAGAGTTATTCCGAATTTTTCAGCTGTCGCAAAACCTTTAACACGTTTGTTGAAGAAAAATCAACATTGGAGTTGGAGCTCAGACAAAGCTCGTGCGTTCGACGAGCTAAAGCAACGTCTTTCGTCTGCTTCAATTTTTGCAGTTAGGGAACGAGTTTCTACTCAACAGGATCAGCGAAAGGAGTTCGCAGATTGTTCCCGTAGGCCTGGCGATGTTTTCGAAGTTGGTGACAAGGTGCTCTTAAAGTCACATGTCCTTAGCCACGCTGCGAAAAATGTTACATCTAAGTTCATTCCAAAAAGGGACGGCCCTTATGTGGTCAAAGAACGAGTCAGCCCTACTGCTTATATTATTTCAAATTTGGATTCGCCTACCGAGGTTTTAGGTAAATTTCACTCTTCAGAGCTTACACGATTCTTTAGCCGGGATTCTTCGCCTCCTCGTCCTGTAGTTCCTAAGCGTAAAAGGGGACGTCCTCGGAAACATGCTTGTCCTGTTTGTTAACTAGTTTTAAGCGAGTTCATGAACGAGGGCGTTCTCACGAACTCGAGGGGGAGTGTATAGCGTGATGAGTAACTGCCTTTAAGCCGCATGCATGTACTAAGCCTTACAATACTTGAGGTCCAGGCTCGAGAAGTATATTCGTAGTTGCAACTGTTCTTCACTCACCCATGCGAGAGAGCATGGGTGTTTTAACGGTTTTCGGACCTCTCACTCATACGCTGGCGTAATATAAACGCCGCGCCAGCGAGGGAGTCAGTCGATTTCTCGTCTGCTTAGCGAACACACGTCGCTTACGCAGCGCCCCGCGTTCCCGCACTCTCGTATTTTTGTGACAAAGTGACCCATTAAACAACTTTACTCAACGCTGGACTCTAATTTCAAAGCCCACAGCCCTACACTACCTAATTAATTATAATAAGAAAAATATTTTCGGATATTAAGGTAAAGACAATTTTTGAAGAATAGCATCAGGCTCCGATCATTTCGTATAATCAAATATACAAGCGAGTATCTGCCGATACAGGTCATTTAACAAGTGCAAGTTAACAAGTGCAACTGGTTTGCGATCTGCTAAAAACCATTTAAAAACAAACTAAATTTATCATCAGTACCTATATCTACGTAATATATAAAATATAAACATTATAGTGACGATATAGTAATGCGTCTTGTCAGGAATGCATGTGTTGCGAGGAGTCGCAACTCGCAGTGAGTGCCAGATTGGGATTAGGTAATACTCGCTTGCGACTTATCGCACCTCATACGTACTGTGCTATGGAATTTCCGTAAATTTGTCGAATAAACGATTGTATGGCAACACTAAAGCGACACTAACGACCTCCCTCAGTTCACAGATAGATTGGTCGCACTGTACTTTGGTAGGTACTTTGAGAAATAGGTATTTGGTTATTCTGTCAAGAAATTCTCAGCGCCAGCCTGGAGTTGGTAGTAACAAGGCACGGTGTTTCCCCCGTGCCTCGGAGAGCACGTTAAGCAGTCGGTTATTATGTCTATCAAGTGACAATAGTGGTTAAAGCCCTCCAACCCGCATTGGAGCAGAGTGGCGGGTCTAAGCTCTAAATACCTTTCTCCTATGAGAGAGGAGGCCTGTGCTAGCAGCGGGACGTTAAAAAGCTGTAGTGGTGGATGGTAGAAGTCGTAGGAGGCATGTCCTCCGAAGCTGAACTTCACAGAGACGTGAATTTCGTGCAATTCTATAGATTATTTTTCCTTGCTTCGCTTCTCTCTTCTCCGCTCAGCTCCAGTATGAAGATGCAGCTTAAATATAAACTCAATAGTTTGTTCTTTGGAAAACTACTTATTTTACCCAGTCGAACTAACTATGTACCTAGATAAGTAATGTCTGTTCGTTTACTTACGGTCAACGTTCGTTTACTTTGGCCAAATGCGGATTGGCAGACTATTTGGAGATTCTGTTTTATAGAATAGAAAAAAAAAATTACAAAGTGTAAAAAATAATAAAAATAATAGAGATAAAGGTCCTTAAAATATGAGCGATAGCTCATTCGATTCGGAATCACCTCTAGAAAAATGTTTTTGAAGGATTTTGGTGCAGGTAAAAAAATTGCAATTGTTAATAACAAAATAAGATGAAAAAAAATGATATTTCGTTTTATGTTAATAACTCGAAAAATATTTATATTTAAGCAATTTTGAAAGAAGCTCGTTAAAGAGGAGGAAATTTCCAATAAAAAAGTCACAACTTCCGAAACTCTATCTCCATTATTTATAACTTTAATTTGACGTTGAAAATAGGGCTCCGCCCGGTGTTTACGGCATGCGCGCGCGAGCTTTCAGCAAAGAAAATAATATTTTTTTATAACATAATTAATCACATTTTATGCATATGCATAAAATGTCATTTTAAACATTTTAAATAATTTTAGTATCTTCTTAACACTTGAAAGCATCGAACCCTGAAGAAAAAAAAGTTTAATCACCATTTTTCAATAAGTTATTCAATTGTAAACTAACAAATTTGTTCCCAATTTCCGTTGGCCTAGGCAATGTGATGAAAGGTATAAATAATTGGTCTAAAAATTTTAAACTTCGTGGAGCCCTTCTGATAATATATATGTTACAGCCAAAGTAATTAATTGGCTTTTATTCATAATGACTGGCAATTATAAATAATATCTAAATTGTCCAGATATTATTCATAATATCATGTCAAACCAGACATTATTCATAATAGCAGGTGAACGTTGGTCAAAATGATAAATACGGCCCGACATGCTTCCTCTCCCGCATCTCATTCCTTTGTAGTGCGGCGTGATCGCCACGATCTCGTAATCTAAACTACCCTATCCTAACTTAACCTAACCTAGCCTAAAATTCTTGATGTAGACCGTGCCAAAGCTGATGATAGAAACATTATAGGCATACCTAGCTGTTCTAATTTCTCCGGAGACACGACAGGAGATAAGTACCTCACGAAAATAAGTATTATTAATGAACTAGTGAATGCCTGCCACTTCGCCCGCGTGGACGCAGGAACTCTTTGTTTTCCCTAAGCTCCTTTGAGCTCATACTGTTAAAAGTGGCGCATTACAATGGAACTACAGTAACGAGTATTCATTTTTAATTTAATAGCTCTTTCCCATCCTAAAGATTTCCCAATGGAAGTCCCATCAAAATCGGTCCAGCGTTTCGGAGATAGACAAACACAAATTTAAATGCATCCCAGATAATAATCCAGACCTTTAAAGGTTCCTGTGCAATCCGGGTTCCAAGTTATAAGGAATACTGAGGATTGGCTGTAATTTCTAAACTACAAAACCGATGACCTTGAAATATTTACGGAATAATTTTTAAAGTATCTCCTTTCTAATAAAAAAAGAATGAATGAAATCGAACTACCCATTAATAAATTACAGCTAAGTACACATTTTAACTTTCATCCCCTCTCCCAAGGGAACCGTGCTGAATTTCGGGATGAAAAGTATCCTATAGGTTACTCAGTAGTATTAACTTAAATCATGCCAAGTTTCATTTCACAGACCACGTAGCTTTGTCTGCCCTGCCCTTAGAGTGTTTTTATAAAGCCGTAGGTGCGAAAGGAGAGCAGCCCCCGCCCGCCGTAGAAAATCTTAGGCACCCGTGCGAGCCGTAGCGGATGAGGCAGGTCGAAGCTGTGGAGGTGAGCATGTGTGCCTGGGCTTTGCTACGCAGGGGCGATGTAGATGCACTTCCCGCAGCGCCGAAGCCGTTGCTGAAGTAACTAAGTATGTTTTTGGGTGGTATAAACTGTTTATTTGACGTTATATTTTGCAATATCTGGTGAACAGTTAAACATAAGTCCTTGTTTTGTTACTTTATCCAAGTCTTCCAAGATATTATATAAAATAGCTGAATATTATTCATAATAGCTAGATAATTTTAATAATTCTGTGTCTATTATTACTTTATCCAAATTGAGTTGATATTATTTATAATGGCTGGATAGTATTCATAATATCCTTATTTATTACTTTGGCTGTAACATATATACTTCATAAGATCCTGCGTCGTAAAAGTTTAAAATTTGTTAATTATTAATTTGGTATACTTAACTAATGTAAATCATTATGATTTACTTGATTATTATGTTTTTTCAATCTATCTGGGTCTATCCTGGGTGGGTATTACTGGGTAGGTAGGGTAAAACCCGGATAGACGCCCCACTTTTTGAAATGGCCTCATAACTTTTAAAATATTAATTTATTACAAATAATATTTATGAATATAGCTAGTTTAATCTTTTAGGTTCCATTATGACTTATCTTTGTTGTCCTAACGATTACAGATTTTGCAGAATTTAACTTTTCGCAGACCCTTTTTTTTGGGGATAGATGCCTACCTGTGTGGATAGATGCCCCACTATGAAAATATTAAAAAGGATAGATGCCCTATGAAAAAAAATAAGCAAAATACATAGTTTCATAAGTTTTTATTGTCTAAATATATAAAAGGAAAAGGTGACTGACTGACTGACTGCCTGACTGATCTATCAACGCACAGCTCAAATCACTGGACAGATCGGGCTGAAAGAGATAGATGCCCCGAAGTATATTAAAACTATCAGGAATTTATTGAAAAAAGAAATAAAAATATAAAAGAACATTAAAAATATTAAAAAAATACTTAATATATCTATAGGTATATTGGGGGATAGATGCCTCTAAGGGCACCTATACCTCGAAAAATCGAGGCAACTATCCTTTTTGATATGGATAGATGCCCTTTTATTTATTAAATAAACTAAAAACTAAAGAGCGATTATTTACACTTAGGTGTACACTTATTGAACCAGTGTATTGATATAATAAAAAATATAACAGAATCTTCTACTACTTCAAAAGTTATACAACGGCAAATACTCGCCTCTAAAACTTTGAAGGATTTGCCGCGTTCGCTGCGGAGATAATTACACGCACAAGCGAAACAAATTGTTTTAATACAAATGTATGTGGGGGCCTGAGGTTTGGGGGGCCTGCGCTTCTTATTTAAACTATCAATTTTTAGTCGCGAGTTTGGGAAGTCAGGTTTTTTGACACTGAGGCATCTATCCAACTGCGGCATCTATCCGGGTTTTACCCTACAGGTAACCTACCGGGTCTCGGTAGGTGGCGCTGATTTCGGTAGTCACCGGGCAGGACGACGTCTGCCAGATCCACTAGTTTATAATAAAATCAGATGAAATTAATGAATGTGTTATTTACTCCCATTTAGCATAATATGGTAGAACTTATCATCCGTAGTCCGTACTTACTGCACGTGGTGACAATCTAACTCATTTGATTCACAAATTATCATATGACCACATTAGGTAAGTACCTACCTATCTATATGTATAGGATATATATTACATTATACTACTATAGTTTATGTAGTTGAGGCATCACGTCGCGTCGGCGAGGGCTGATTAAAGAGCCCACTCATTTGTCATTCTATGTATAAATGTAGCATAAGCTAACGCAGACGACCGATTAATAGTCGCTCAGATTAATGTCATCAAATAGAGGACGCCTGACATATTTACTTCTAAAACGCAAAGTGCCCATAAAAAAGTGGTCCGAAAAATCCACCGGGAATCGGGATACATCATCATAGAGTAACCGTAGAGTAACCTAGATCTTTTGTTGAATGTTTACTTATAATTCACGTGTGCAAAAATAAACACTTACGTGTGATAAGAAATACCTCTTTATTGCAGTTTATTCTTGAACTTCTGTGTTAAAATTTCAAAATAGCGCAAAATGGCACTTTCAAGTTCACAGGTATTTTTGTGCAAACAAATAAATTATGTTGAAAGCTCGGTGCATAAATTGAGTGTGATTTTGGAATCATACCAAGAGCATCGCCAGCTGATGCGCAATCTGATCGGGGGAGGGGGGGGGGCGGGGGGCATATTGATGGAGGATAGGAAAAGTATGAATTTTATGTTCAGTCGAGAGGTTATGAAGCTATAAAGCAAGTGTAGCTCTTGAAAGGACTTGACGTCATTAATTTTATAAGTCAAGTGAGTGATTTAAGACTTTGGTTGCATTTGGCTATTATATTTTTTCAAACCTCTAGGGGGGGACAGCTGCCTCCCCCCTGCACCCACTTGGCGACGCCCTCGCTTGATACTATATTTCTATGGTTGACCCGAAATATAAAAGCTCTATAAAAGGCGCGGTTTTCCGGCCGCTCGCCTTTCCACGCCGCGCTTGGTGATATTAAAATCAATTATTGAAGGATTAAATTGATGATTCACAAAAAGCGGTCGTCTGCGTTAGCTCTACTCGATAAGCTGATAAGTAAAACGGCACTTTTGTATGCAATTAACAGTTTTCTCACTGGACACGATAGACCACTCTTTCGGTACGTGTGCTTTGTTTATTTATTTAGATAACTCCGTGATATTTTATGATATAAGTACATAAAATGTAAATTTTTTCAATACTGATAAGTTGTTTGTGTTAACTGTAATATTTTGTTTACCAGTTTCAATTGTTAGCTGCATAAAAACATGATAATCTATACTAATAAATAAAATTGAAGTGTCTGTCTGTAATATCGAAATAACTACCTCATATTAAGCTCATATGGTTATTTGAACGGTACCATAACCGAATCACACGTTTTTAAAATTTTTGTCTGTCTGTCTGTCTGTCTGTCTGTCTGTCTGTCTGTTTGAACGGGCTAATCTTCGGAACGGCTGAACCGATTTTGACGGGACTTTCACATACAAGTAGAGAATTAACCAGGGAGTAACATAGGCTACTTTTTAACCGACTTTCAAAAAAGGAGGAGTTGTGTTTTTCTACATATGTACACCGATATCTCCGAGATTTCTGAACCGATTTGCGTAATTTTTTTTTTTTAATCGATAGAGAAACATTGCGACACTGTCCTACAAAAAACTTGGATTCCAACTCCTCAATCCTGATGCTGTAGGGAAATTGATCCCCAAAACTAATGGGATTTAGGAACTGTCGGTTATTTAAATTGATATTGGGGGTACCAATTAAAGACTTTATCGTTGAATGAACTCGAGTAGGTACATATTCAACTCCTCAACCCTGATGCTGTAAGGAATTGCATTCCGAAATCGTGGGGATCCCACGGAATTTTTCCGTTTTGGTGACGGGTTACTACAGATAGGCTACTTTTTGTTCTGGAAAATCAAAAGTTCCCACGGGATTTTTAAAAACCTAAATCCACACGGGCGAAGCCGTGGGCATCATCTAGTACCTAATATTATTATTTTACCTACCTTGGTAGGTAAGTACGTCTACTAAGTATACGTATAAATTTTTTTTTTTTTATATGTCAATTTTATTATCCGCGAATCCAATATATCTTTTTTAACCGACTTCAAAAACGGAGGAGGTTTCTCAATTCGACCGTATACCTATATGCTTTTTTTTATGAGTGTTCGCGGATAACTTCGTCGTTTATAAACCGATTTTGATGATTCTTTTTTTTGTTGGAAAGAAGATATTTCAAAGGTGGTCCCATTATAAGAAAATCAGGGTTTGATGATGGCAGACCAGAGAAATCGAGGGGACCTTCCGAAAATCTTTGGGGCGTTTAGTGCGGTTGTAAGTTTTGAGCTTACATTTACTTCTATATAGAGAACAGTTAAAGTTTCATCAAAATCGGCTTACTAGTTTTCGAGATATGAACTTTTAAATGCGTGGTGAAGTCGGTTTAACTTTCAATCTTTTAGATTATTATCACTTTTTAGATCATCTTCTTCTAGCTTCTAGAAGCTTCGGCTTCTAGTTTCGTCTTAGGTACATAATATGATACATTAATGATATTACAGACTTGAAGTGTGCAGAGTGGTTGTATAAAGGGTTGTATCAACCTAGTTAGCTACCTAGTTGTCTGTGTATTTGCTTTAATAATATTATTTCGTAATCAGTGTGCTTAGTCTAAGATCGGAGCACTCGAAAACGAACTCGAAAACTATTGATCGAATCACAAGTGAATTCAGAGCAAAATGAACTCAAATACTCGTATTTTAAAGTCGTAATTCCATAGTTCGAATATGTATTTTACAACATTTCTGCTTGGGGCGCTCGTTGTGTTCGAATGCTGAATGTATTGGCGAACTCAAACCTTAATACAAGCCATTTTAGGTCTATTTTACTCTGAAATCGATCAATAGTTTTCGAGTTCGTTTTCGAGTGCTCCGATCTTAGACTAAGCACTCTGCAGTAGGAATACTACTGCACAGTTAGTATTCCTACTTCATCTTGAGTTAAGTACTTACCTACCATAATAATTTCATAGAATGACTCATAAGTCATACGCATATATTCATAACCCATGTGCAACACATTTACCTATATCTCGAGACTGACAGAGTTCGAGGAAATTGATGATATATCATACCCATCTACTTATACAGGTAGTATACCTACCTGTTATACTACCTGTCGTATCTAAATGATAAAGACAGTATTGTTTTTATACAATTGTACAATCTCTAGTACCTAAGTATGGAAAAGTTACCTTAATAGACGCGCGGCAGCGCGGCCGGCAAGTTCCTCCGGCCGTAAAGCATGCCAGTGTGTCTATTTACACGAACCATTTCAAGCTGTTTTGATCTATCTTACTCGGAAGAGATTTGGGTGATGCGTGTTTGTGAGCAATTCGTTGAATTAGGCATTGATCGTACCTTTGTCTCGGCGAAAAAAGGCCCATGAACAGCAGTCGGAGTAGATATACCTAAGTACCATACCAATGTACCTGGTGGTGGTGGGCAAAGGCTCCATAATATCCTTGTCTCTTATGCGAAAAAAAGACCCATAAAAGAAAAATCCATGATGAAAACATAATGAACTTTTATACATAATATCACTCAGATTATAATATTATTTAAAACGAGTAGGTAGGTACTTAGGTATCTACAAACAGCACTAGCATAGAATTACTCATAGCGCTACGACCGTATCATATTGTTCTGAATTATGGAATATTTACCTTGCTATTATACACATTGTGGCCGTCACACACCATCAAGTATATCGTCTGCATGATGGCTTGACGATTGACGGCCGCGGCAGTTCGTATAATGTATATGCACTATGCTCTTCATGCTCACATCCCCACAATATTATAATTTGCATGAACTACCTACTTGACCGTGTCTAGCCTGCTTTATTACTTACCTATTAAAAGATTTCCACAATCATTTTGCTTACGTAACTTATGGTATTACGTCTATAGTCTAGTATAGGTAGATACCTATGCTAATCTATTTATTATTTGAAGGATAGTCACGTATTGTTCTTAGTTTTTAAAGTTTCCACACATAAAGTTCAGTATTATTCAGTATACCTACATTCAGTATCAGGGCCCTATTTAATAAACGTTACAATCCTACAAATTTGTTAAAAAGCTACATAATTGTTAAATTGTAGGACAAGTACTGTTTAATAAAAGTTACAAATATGTAAGAAAGTTACAATTAAATAACTTACAATTGTTATACTTTTAAAGTCTGTTTAATAAAAGTTTATATATGTAAAATAAAACCGGTCAAGTGCGTGGCGGGCCACGCGCAGTGTAGGGTTCCGTAGTCACAATCCTCGAAAAACAGATATAACTCCTTAACCTGTGAACCCTACTTAGCCGTGATAGTTTTCCTTTAAAATTGATTATATACCCTACTGCTGTGAATTTTTTCAAGTTCCTATATACTGCCATTTGGCTGATAGAGGGGGGGGACACTTGACTCTAATAAAAATTTGCACTTTAAAACATCATATTTTACAAACGGATCTAGAAATCGAAAAATGATGTTCCCACACCCACAGTATTTTTAAAAGACCTATTCAACGATACCCCACACTATGGGGTAGACGAGAAAAAAAATATTCATCCCCACTTTACATGTAGGGGAGCTACCCTAAAAAAAAATATTTATCAAAATTTTATTTCACCACTTTGTCGGCGTGATTAATATTTATACTCATGCCAAATTACGGATTTCTAGCACTAATAGTCTCTGAGATTAACCGAGGACGGACGGACAGACGGACAGACGGACAGACGGACAGACGGACAGACGGACGGACATGGCGAAACTATAAGGGTTCCTTGTTTACTACGGAACCCTAAAAACGCCTGTAGAGTTTTAAGACAATATTGTTATTTACAAATATGTAGTGGTAAATTACAATATTGTAAATTACAAATATGTAGTGGTAGCTTACTATTGACGTAAATAAAATTTACGAATAATTTACTAACCACTAATCCAGAAACACGTTTTATGCAGTTATGTACCGTTCCTTTACTAATACCGTGTGCATCTGCTACTACATGGTATTGTGAGCCACAATCTATCCAATGTAATGCACACAAAGTTCAGTGAGCGTAAGGGCTGCATTTCTGACCGTATCGTGTTCAAGATAACGTCCTATTCTATTTATCAAATATTCGACGGTAGTCTTGCTTAGCCGAAATTTTTCATTGAAAGAAAAGTTGGTCACATTAAGACTAAAATTTAATCTTTTACGAAAAATTCTGCGGGGCCGTTGCTGTACAATCCAATATTCATCATCACTACTTTCACTGCTCGGTGTTAGAACCATTTTTTATTAATTCAAATTGAAATTCAAAACGTTTCTTAATTTTTACAAATTGTAAAGATTTTTGGACACAGGGTGAGACTACCTGTCAGAAATGTATTACAATTTACAAAATATGTAAACTTGTAATTACAATTATGTGTTCAATAAAGCACTTTTTCCTACAAATATGTAAATATTCACCTGTCAAGTGAAAATGTTTATTAAACAGAAATCTACAAAATTGTAGATAAATTTTACAAATTTGTAAATTTTCCACCATGACTTGTAAAACATAATTTTTATTAAACAGAAACTTGTAGAATTGTAGCCTGTTACCTGTAATTGTATTTTACAATTTGTAACGTTTATTAAATAGGATCGTAAACAAGAAAGAAATCGTATTTTGTGGCGATCCTTCAGAACCCTTCAGACAGATCTTTCAAAACTATGTTCAGAAAACACCCAGAACATAAACATTCTTAATTACGAGCACTTACCCTACTCCCACAAAATACTGGGCTGGCTGAATATGAGGAGCTGGCGAACAAAACGACATAATGGACAAGTTTCCAATATTTTTTTTTTAATTTATTTTAAAAATTTAAGTAAAATAAAACAAAAATCTGAAAGAATTAATAAATTATCGTTAATTTGAACTTAAAAGTTGCTAATTTCGTTTCGCGCGGCGCTGTAGCATATAACATAACGTTATCCAACCCGCTCAGAGGTATTTTTTCCATGTATTAAATTTACTTGTTTTACCAATTTCTCCGAGATTACTGAACCTATTTGCATGATTCTTTTTTTAATCGACAGCTGAGGATGTTTGCAAAATGGTCTTATAGATTTTTTCGATTTTTTTTTAAATCTTTTTTTCGAAAAAATCTATGGGACCAACAAGGCTGTGTCAACAAGGCTTGTAAACAATTTAAATATGGACAAACTTTTCAATTATGCTTAAATTAAGTACATAATAATATGATAAATACTTTACAGATAATACATTAATTATGTGTGTTCTTAAGCTAAATGATCTGTACATCCTAATTAAAGGCCTTTATACTCCAAGTCTATTTTATCTAACATAATATTTGTCCCACTTAATAAATGCGTACACCAAAGGTACTTATCATTGCAAATCGTAACGTACTTCGAGACTGTCCGCTTTGAGTGAGTGAGTTTAAAGTGTGCTTGTGATAATTTCAGTGTGATAAAATATTTTATTAAAACTTTTCCTAAGGTCGCCATAATTTTGGCATTACTTTTTCAGGGTAGGTAGTGCAAGTTTTCCTCATGCAGGCCTAGTGTTACCCTGATTGTGAGAGCACTAAGATTTTAAGTTTCTTGATGATTCTGGTCGATAGGAATTGTATTCCGAAATCCAAGCCGCAACAGTGATTCAAGTACATAATTATAGACTAGTATACTTAATTTGAGGTCGTGGGTTCGATCCCGGGGCACGCACCTCTAACTTTTCGGAGTTATGTGCGTTTTAAGTATTTAAATACCACTTGCTTTAACGGTGAAGGAAAACATCGTGAGGAAACCTGCATGCCTGAGAGTTCTCCATAACGTTCTCAAAGGTGTGTGAAGTCTGCCAATCCGCTTGGCCAGCGTGGTAGACTATGGGCTATGGCCAAAACCCTTCTCACTCTGAGAGGAGACCCGTGCTCTGTAGAGGAGACCCGTGCTCTGTAGTGAGCCGTTAATGGGTTGATCATGATGATCATGATGATGATACTTAATTCAAAAGTTAAATTGAACAGTTTTTGACAGAGTAGATACTTTATTCGCATAATACCGATTTTATCAACTTTGAATCGACAAACCTTATGAATTCCCCTTCTTTCTTGTTTAAGTTTTTTTTTCCTGCAAGTTATTTTATCAACTTAATTTTTTGTTTGCAGATTATGGGAACTTCAAAAGCTATAAAGACAAAGCTGAAGAAGGATGAAGACTTCATCCCTCCAGATGGTGGTTGGGGTTGGATGATTGTAGTGGCTGCCGGGTTTTCTAATGTAAGTGTTTTATTTGTAAACCTAATAATACTTAATTAAAATTATATTTGTTTTAATAAGTACGCGAATTAATATACTTACCTACTAGTGATCATATTTTAAATGATGACTCTACGCAATACGCATCGATATTATTATACATTCATCATAACCAACCTTGTATATATAACTTATAAATCGGGTCAATTAGGTAATTCATAAAATATGATAGGACCGTTGGTGCAGTACAATAAATTGATATTTGAAAAAGAAAAATACGATGTTGCTGGTTCAAGTGGATATCGCTTATTTTTATTACTTAGTCCAATTAATTTTATCAATTTTTTTACCTTGTAGGTTATCTACTGTGGCGGACGATACCTACTATTTTTTTATTAAGTACTAGATGATGCCCACGGCTTCGCCCGTGTGGATTTAGGTTTTTAAAAATCCCGTGGGAACTTTTGATTTTCCAGAACAAAAAGTAGCTCATCTGTAGAAACCCGTCCCCAAAACGGAAAAATCCCGTGGGATCCCCACGATTTCGGAATACAATTCCTTACAGCATCAGGGTTGAGAAGTTGGATATGTACCTACTCGAGTTCATCTATACTAATAAATAAAATTGAAGTGTCTGTCTGTAATATCGAAATAACTACCTCATATTAAGCTCATTAGGTTATTTGAACGATACTATAACCGAATCACACGTTTTTAAAATTTTTGTCTGTCTGTCTGTCTGTCTGTCTGTCTGTCTGTCTGTCTGTTTGAACGGGCTAATCTTTGGAACGGCTGAACCGATTTTGACGGGACTTTCACATACAAGTAGAGAATTAACCAGGGAGTGACATAGGCTACTTTTTTAACCGACTTTCAAAAAAGGAGGAGTTGTGTTTTTCTACCTATGTACACCGATATCTCCGAGATTTCTGAACCGATTTGCGTAATTTTTTTTTTAATCGATAGAGAAACATTGCGACATTGTCCTACAAAAAATTTGGATTCCAACTCCTCAATCCTGATGCTGTAGGGGATCTGATCCCCAAAACTAATGGGATTTAGCCACTGTCGGTTATTTAAATTGATATTGGGGATACCAATTAAAGACTTTATTGTTGAATGACCTCGAGTAGGTACATGTCCAACTCCTTAACCCTGATGCTGTAAGGAATTGCATTCCGAAATCATAAGGATCCCACGGAATTTTTCCGTTTTGTGGACGGGTTACTACTTACTACAGATAGGCTACTTTTTGTTCTGGAAAATCAAAGGTCTCACGAGATTTTTACAAACTTAAATACACACGGGCGAAGCCGTGGGCATCATCTAGTTCAACGATAAAGTCTTTAATTGGTACCCCCAATATCAATTTAAATAACCGAAAGTTTCTAAAACCCATTAGTTTTGGGGATTAGGTCCCCTACAGCATCAGGATTGAGGAGTTGGAATCCAAATTTTTTATAGATTTTCGCAATATTTCTCTATCGATAAAAAAAAAATTACGCAAATCGGTTCAGAAATCTCGGAGATATCGGTGTACATAGGTAGAAAAACACAACTGCTCCTTTTTTGAAAGTCGGTTAAAAAAGTAGCCTATGTTACTCCCTGGTTAATTCTCTACTTGTATGTGAAGGTCCCGTCAAAATCGGTTCAGCCGTTCCGAAGATTAGCCTGTTCAAACAGACAGACAGACAAAAATTTTAAAAACGTGTGATTCGGTTATGGTAGCGTTCAAATAACCATATGAGCTTAATAATTATGAGGTAGTTATTTCGATATTACAGACAGACACTTCAATTTTATTTATTAGTATACATATAAGTAGGTAGGTACTGTAAGAGCTTTTCTGAATGCATAAATTATGAACCAAAAACAACAAGAAACATAACAAGTATAAATTAAAAATTTAAAAAATCCCAACATTCGCCATTTTGCGGTGGCGGCCATCTTGGATTTACATAATGCTATTCTCCTAGTCAAGCCCTTTCATTTGATACACATATTGTGGGAGTTGTGAAAGAATATCCTAAGTAATCCGCCATTTTGTGGCGGCGGCCATTTTGGACCGATTTTCATTAAACATAGCTAAGAACACTCCCGACTCATTCACCTTTCAAACAAAAAAACCGCATTCAAATCGGTTCACCCGTTTGAGCGCTACGGGGGAACAGACAGACACATACACACACACACACAAACACGTCAAACTTATAACACCACGTCGTTTTTGCGTCAGAGGTTAAAAAAGGTTTAGGTATATCATTTTTCAATATATTTTATTGCTGATAGGTACTTATTTATTTTTAACAATGATAAAAATATAATGACGGATGATGACGAATTGCATACACGTATAGGTAGACTATAGCCGGGACACGAAGATAAGAGGAATTCAAGATTTTCCTCTGATTATTTCTTTACACTTGTTTTTTCTAATAGAACTTGTGAACAATTTTTGACGCATTTATAGAAAATGTAATTTCTAAAGCAGTACTAAATTTGCAATGTTTTTCATCCTACTTAACAGTTAAGTACTTCAATTATACTTACTACTAGATGATGCCCACGGCTTCGCCCGTGTGGATTTAGGTTTTTAAAAATCCCGTGGGAACTTTTGATTTTCCAGAACAAAAAGTAGCCTATCTGTAGTAACCCGTCACCAAAATGGAAAAATTCCGTGGGATTTCGGAATGCAATTCCTTACAGCATCAGGGTTGAGGAGTTGAATATGTACCTACTCGAGTTCATTCAACGATAAAGTCTTTAATTGGTACCCCCAATATCTATTTAAATAACCGACAGTTCCTAAATCCCATTAGTTTTGGGGATCAGTTCCCCTACAGCATCAGGATTGAGGAGTTGGAATCCAAGTTTTTTGTAGGACAGTATTGCAATATTTCTCTATCGATTAAAAAAAAAATACGCAAATCGGTTCAGAAATCTCGGAGATATCGGTGTACATAGGTAGAAAAACACAACTCCTCCTTTTTTGAAAGTCGGTTAAAAAAGTAGCCTATGTTACTCCCTGGTTAATTCTCTACTTGTATGTGAAAGTCCCGTCAAAATCGGTTCAGCCGTTCCGAAGATTAGCCCGTTCAAACAGACAGACAGACAGACAGACAGACAGACAGACAGACAAAAATTTTAAAAACGTGTGATTCGGTTATGGTACCGTTCAAATAACCATATGAGCTTAATATGAGGTAGTTATTTCGATATTACAGACAGACACTTCAATTTTATTTATTAGTATAGATAACTATTTACGTACCGTAAACCCGGGTAACTTGGCCCGAATTTCTTAAGTTTTTTGGTTCAATGTCGAATATTTAAAAAACTATTATTAGTTTTACTTTGTTTGTGAGCTACACTACTGTTAAATGTACTCTTCTTTTCATATAATTAAAATCTATAACAATCAAATGGAAATGTATATGATAAAAAGCTAAATTTAGAGAGCGGGCCAAAAATTGATCACTTTTTACAACTTTGCCCATTTTGGGAAAACTTATATAAATCCAGTATTTTTAACCGTAAGATCATGAAACTTAGGGTTACTTTAGAAAAATAGTTTATGTAACATAGGATCTTATTACTAAACATTTAAATGTTCATATTAGCTGCCAAAATTGAGTGGGCAAAGTTGCTATAATTTTTTTGTAACTTTTCATACTAATAAAATGATAAGCTAGGGTTGTCATTTTTTATTCTTAACCCTAGAACACTAAGCTTCGTCGAATCGACGACGCGAATTCAAAAAAAGTGTCGTAAATTTTGAGTGCGCGGTCGCACCCATTGCAGCTCCCGTGTAATCTAAGTTGGCCCCTTGTCCCCTCGATGGATGGTGGTGTTTTTTGTGTGAGAGGCCTGTGAGTATCGGAGCAGCATCCATGACTCGTCGCATCGACGATGGTTAGTAATAACGATATATTTTGTTTCTAATATTTTAAGTTTATTTTTTAGTTTTTACAATATAAAAGTAATGTATATTATATTTTACTTTAGATGCGATTCTTCAACTATTATTAGCAGATAAAAGTGATGAAAAAAATTCATATTTATGCCCACACTTCAATCTGGCTTGCGCGATGCAGTTACACAAACTTTGAATATGCCAGGAAGAAGTAGATCAAGTTTGACACTTGAGACTGATGAAAAAGAAGCTGCAGGTCGTCCTATCGTAAAAAAGAGAAAAATTTGTGGCATATGCCTGTCAGCAAAACGAATCATGATGAAAAGTAGTTGCTTCAAGTGCAAAAAATCATTGTGTGGCGAACACAAAATTGATATGTGTCACAAATGCTTTAGTTCATAGTTTTTTACCAAAATGTTAACTTTTTTTATTAATTCTATGTCTTGGTTTTATTAATTAAGTTTTAATTTTAAAGTATTTTGTTCTAATTAATAATAAGTAACCACTTAAAAACCAAATATCTTTAATTAAAGTGAAAAATATGGTATTAGTAAAAAGGCTGATTATGTAATTAATATGTGATTGGAGTAAATTAGAATGTTATATATTTGTTAGTTAATAATTGTATTAAAAAAATAATGTAAAAGAAATAAGTATTTTATTCAATAAAACCTTATAGACCTACTTGTTTGACAGCGTAGTCGAAACGACGAAGGTTAGTAATAAGCGTCGAAAAATATGGTTAGTGTTCTAGGGTTAACCAGGTTTAAGGTAACGTACGTAAGTAATTATAATTTCAAACCAAAAATATTTAAATAAATATGAAATGAAGCTTATAAAAATCTTTAATTTACTTATAAGAAATTTAATAAGTATATTTTAACTTAATACTAATAAAACATTCTAGTAAGGAATCATTAAAAAATTAAATCAAAAATATTCAGTCAGTTTGTTAAAATCACAAAAATTATTATTATTAAGGTAAGTAGGTATTAAGGAATAATGAGAAAAAACCTATGACCTTGAAATATTTACGAGATAATTTTCAAAGTACCGCCTTTCTAACAAAAAAAGAATGAATGAAATCGGACTACGCGTTAATGAATTACAGCTAAATACACGATTAGACTTTCATTCCCTCTTCCAAGGAAACCTTGCTGAATTTCGGAATAAAAAGTATCCTATGTCCTTCCCATTTCGGAGTGTAAACTCAAATCGTGCCAAGTTTCATTCGAATCCATTCAGTAGTTTCGACGTGATGCGCGGCCAAGATGCAGCCAGACAGACAGACAAAAATAAATATATATAAATATATTTTTGGCTTCAGTATCGATTATAGTGCCCTCAAAAAAAAATTCAAAATATCTTCAATGTACAGAATTGGATCTGTTACAGTTTTATCATATTGTAGAAATAAAAACTTTCTCATAACAACAGAGATAGTTCCAAAATGAACTGTGATAAACAAAACGTAAACGAAAGTAACTGTTAATGTCAATTTAAATTTACTGTACAGGTGACAACCCTAAGGGCTATATTTTGGTGGGCAAAGTTATAAAATGTGCGTCCGAAACAGCAATATAACATTGCCCACCAACATATTTCTGAAACTGAGAAAGCTTCCGCGCTGATTATTCGATCTATATCGTTTATTTGATATCAAATAACTGTAGTTTAAAAATTACTTACCTGTTGCAATTACCAAGCGAGTTACAACAAAAGTTTTTTACACTATTTTTGGCCCGCTTTTTATACCATCAACTTTGACTGGTGCTCACTGCTAACTGAAGTCAAATTGGTAACAGTTGCTTATGCAGTTTTGCCAGAAATATACTCAATTTTGTACCACAGATTAAATAATAAACGTAAGTAAAATATCTTTCCAGATTATTCAACATTTGTAAAAAGTACTGCGTCGGGCAAAGTTAGGTTAGTTGGGCGAAGTTACCCGGTTTTACGGTACTAAATTACTGGATAGCTATAGCCCGGTCAAAATAGATATTTCAATTAACAAAAACTCCGACAGCTGAATTTTGGTAGAGACTATGGGGTACATCAGTAGAAATAAAGTGTCAAAAGCAGTGGCGTAGCGTACCTTGGCGGGGCCCCGTATAAAAATTTGTTTGGGGGCCCTTATGAAGGGTAAAGATTTCTCACAAAAGAGAAAAAAATGTTTGCATAAAATTAAAAGCAATATTTATTCATCATAATTATAATTATTTATCTGTCACTTTTTCTAAAATTTTTACAAACAATTCAAATTAAATATATTATACACTCCTTGCCTTTTTTTCGACAAACTGATTTATTAAATCATTTATAGCTGATGATGACCTTAGTGTTTCTAAAGATTTTGCCTCTATGGACAACTTTTTGGACAACATTTTTGACTTTTGTCATTACTGAAATAAAAAAAAAATTTGGGAAGTTTTTGTTAATTTTTCCTTACACACGTCGGGGGCCCCCGTGGCTTGGGGGCCCCGTATAATTGATACGGCATATACGGCGGTAGCTACGCCCCTGGTCAAAAGTCTCCATTGATCCAATGTCTGCTAAAAAGTTATTCAAGGTCAAATTCAAAATTTTCGGTTTTAACAGACATGGGATCATTGGGGACTTTTGACAATTTATTCCTCCTGGTGTACCCAAGATATCTACCAAAATTCAGCTGTCATAATTTTTTGTTATTTGATAACTATTTTTGTCTATTTGATAACTATGTCTAGACTCTAGATAATTCGGCCGGGCTAAAATCAATGAAAATCAAATCAATGAAATTTTTTATACTAATCGAAGTATGCACAATAATTATGTACTTTTCGATGAAATATATTTCTTATATAAAAAATATTCCAGACATTGTTATTGTTATTGTAACAAATGCCGATAAGCGTTTATTATAAGCGATTAGGTGCTTCAAGGCTAAAAATTTTCTGAAATTCATATTTTTTATGCTGTCAGTAATTAATAATTTGACTTAGCGTAAGTAGTATAATATTTTCTAGTCTAGATAAACGAGTGATATTATTAAATGAAGAACCTGAACTTACGTTATTTAAGTCAAATTCGATCATTAACTTTGCTTTTAGATAATATTATTTATTTCTACTTTTCTGTAATTCATCTATTTTAGAAGTCTCTTTTTAGTTACTTTCTATTAACTACATATATTAGGTACATATCCATATTTAAAATCTAGGATTTGTGTTTTAAACTACAATCATATTTTAAACTTTTTTCTCTATTAAACTTTTAATTTTGTAACAAGTGACGCTTTACTGTAATAACAACAAGCGTAATCTATAATATAATAAAACTGTAACAGATCCAATTCTGTACATTATATATATAAAGCTACTTGAAGTCAGGTACTGATCACCTCTCCTGAACAATTTTGTATGGGACTTTTTCACCATAATTTTCATGTGTGTAAAATTCAAAAATATAAGGTCTACAAAATTATAGAGAGAGCTGAACGTGGAAAACTGACTAGGGTGCCCTAAGGGATCTCGAAAACTATCAGTCGGAAAGGTACCGTCCCGAAACAAAAAATGTTCAAAACCTTGGGCCATTGGGTGAACCGGTGAAAAAAATATGGCCACCAAACAAAAAAAAATTTCGTCTCCATACAAAAATTTTGCTAATTTTCAAGAGGCTCTCCAGAACAATTTTGTATGGAACTTTTTTCACCTCACTATTTATATGCGTAGAACTTATAGGTCTTCCTTCAGGAAAAATATGAAACGTCATGAATGTGGAAAATTTACCAGAGTACCCCAAAGGCTCTCAAAAACTATCAGTCGTAGAGACATGGTCCTGAAACTGAAAATGTTCAAAACCTTAGGCCCTTTGGTGAGCCAGTAAAAAAAAGATAGGCACCGAACAAAAAAATTTTTCGCGTCCATACAAATTTTTTTTTTAATTTTCAAGAGGCTCTCCAGAACATTTTTGTATAGAACTTTTTTTACCTCACTAAGCGCATACATAGAGCTCATGAATGTGCTTTCAGGAAAAATACTAAACGTTATGAATGTGGAATATTTACCAGAGAACCTCATGGGTCCTCCAAAACTACCAGTCATATAGACATGGTCCCAAACAAATGTTATTAAAGACCTTGGGCCATTGGGTGAACCGGTAAAAAAAAGATGGCCGCCGAACAAAAAAAAATTTTCTCCATACAAATTTTTGGGTTCTTTTCAAGAGGCTCTCCAGAACAATTTTGTATGGAACTTTTTCCTTTCACTATTTATGTGCGTAGAACTTATGGGTCTTCCTTCAGGAAAATTATGAAACGTCATGAATGTGGAAAATTTACCAGAGTACCTCATGGGTCCTCCAAAACTACCAATCATACAGACATGGTCCCAAACAAATGTTATTAGAGACCTTGGGCCATTGGGTAAACCGGTAAAAAAAAGATGGCCGCCGAACAAAAAAAAATTTTCTCCATACAAATTTTTTGGGTTCTTTTCAAGAGGCTCTCTTAGACATTTTTGTATGAAAAATTTTCCCCCTACTGCACTTATAAATAGAACTTAAAGATTTTTTTCACAAAAATCACAAAACGTAGTGAATGTGGAAAAATTACCAAAGTATCCTAACGGCCCTCAAAAACTATCAATCATAGAGGCATGGTCCTGAAACTAAAAATGTTCAAAACCTTAGGCCCTTTGGTGACCCAGTAAAAAAAAGATAGTTACAGAACAAAAAAATTCGTGTCCATACAAAATTTCTTTTTAATTTTCAAGTGGCTCTCCAGAACATTTTTGTATAGATCCTTTTTTTCCACTAAACGCATGCATAGAACTGATTAGTGTCCTTTCAGAAAAGATACGAAACGTGATACCAATATTTCTTTCTATCTTTCAAGAGACTCTAGAATATTCTGGTATTTGGTATGGCCTCCCATTTCTTTATTTTACGAATATTGAAGAGACTACAAGGCACGCGAGCTGCTTGCAGCTCGCGCACCGAGCGCAACACTAGTTGAATATATTTTGAAAATTTCCATTGGAGGGCATTCTATAATCGATACTGAAGCCAAAACTGTAATTTGTTTTATTTTTGTCTGTCTGTCTGTCTGTCTGTCTGTCTGTCTGTATCTTGGCCGCGCATCACGCCGAAACTACTGAATGGATTCAAATGAAACTTGGTACGATTTGAGTTTATACTCCGAGGTAGGACATTGGATACTTTTTATCCCGAAATTCGGCACGGTTCCCTTGGGAGAGGGAAAGAAAGATAAAACGTGTTTTTAGCTGTAATTTATTAACGCGTAGTTTGATTTCACTCATTTTTTTTTTGTTAGAAAGGTAGTACTTTAAGTATTGTCCCGTAAATATTTCAAGGTCATAGGTTTATTAGTTCAGAAATGAAAGATATTTATTGGGTTCAAATAACTTGGGACCCGGATCTTTGAACGTATGGCTTATTTTAAATTGATGTACGTTTAAATTTATGTTTGTCGATCTGTCTATTTGTTCCAGCTAATTTCCGAAACGGCTGGATCGATTTTGACGGAACTTTCAATGGCAGATAGGTGATGTTATAAGGAGTAACTTAGGCTACATTTAGTTTAGGTACATAAAAGAATTATGGGATCCGATCCGATCCTATATATAAACCTATATCTACGCGAACGAAGTTGCGGGGATCAGCTAGTCATCTATAAATCCTTAGGGACCTACCTACAATATTTTCAGAATTATTTTCTACGGATTTACTAACCATCTTCTATATTCTATCTATCTATCTATAATATAATAAAACTGTAACAGATCCAATTCTGTACATTGAAGATATTTTGAAAATTTTTATTGGATGGCAATTTTTAATCGATACTGAAGCCAAAACTGCAATTTTTTTCATTTTTGTCTGTCTGTCTGTCTGTATCTTGGCCGCGCATCACGCCGAAACTACTGAATGAATACGAATGAAATTTGGTACGATTTGAGTTTATACTCCGAGGTAGGACATAGGATACTTTTTATCCCGAAATTCAGCACGGTTCCCTTGGGAGAGGGGAAGAAAAATAAAACGTGTATTTAGCTGTAATTCATTAACGCGTAGTTCAATTTCACTCATTCTTTTTTGTTAGAAAGGTAGTACTTTAAGTATTGTCCCGTAAATATTTCAAGGTCATAGGTTTTTAAGGTCAGAAATGACAGACATTTATTGGGTTCAAATGACTTGGGACCTGGATCTTCGAACGTACGGCTTATTTTAATTTATGTTTTTTGGTCTGTTTATTTGTTCCAGCTAATTTCCAAAACGGCTGGATCAATTTTAATGGAACTTTCAATAGCAGATAGGTGGATGTTATAAGGAGTAGATAACTTAGGCTACATTTAGTTAGGGTACATAAAATAATTATGGGATCCGATCCGATCCTACATTAAAACCTATATACACGCGAACGAAGTCGCGGGGATCAGCTAGTCTCAAATATTTTCGTCTCTCAAAGCTTTTTTTATTCATCTACATGTGAGCCTCTTATAGTTACCACCCTATCGACAAAACCGTGCCGCCAAACGATTTAGCGCTCCGGTACGATGTCGCGTAGAAACCGGTCAGTAGGTAGTATGAGTTTAATAAAAACTGCCATACCTCTTCCAAGAGCCCGCTTCCAACTTAGACTGCATCGTCAGTTACCATCAGGTATCATGATCAACCCATTACCGGCTCACTACAGAGCACGGGTCTCCTCTCAGAGTGAGAAGGGTTTTGGCCATAGTCTACCACGCTGGCCAAGCGGATTGGCAGACTTCACACACCTTTGAGAACGTTATGGAGAACTCTCAGGCATGCAGGTTTCCTCACCATGTTTTCCTTCACCGTTAAAGCAAGTGATATTTAAATACTTAAAACGCACATAACTCCGAAAAGTTAGAGGTGCGTGCCCGGGATCGAACCCACGACCTCCGATTAGAAGTCGGTCGTCCTAACCACTTGGCTATCACAGCTTTAGGCCATCAGGTATAGGCACGGCTAAACCTCCCACCACAAGCTCTCAAAGCATATCATTATTTCCAGCTGTCGCAGCTCCCGATGCTGCAACAGTTCGGCCTGCTGTTCCGGGACAAGTTCTCAACCCTCGGCATCAGCAGCTCGCAGACTACCACCATCGTCAACATGAACTCCGCGCTGACCTCTTGCGTCGGTGCGTGACGCGCCTTGCATGGTAACTCTTTGATACCATACCGGCCCATCTGTTTTATTTCTTTGAATTATAGCAATTTACTAGCATCCAGCATCATAATTTTAATAGCGAGGAAAATTTTAGAACTCTAGGGGACCTATAAACCATTACCGCTTAGACGGAGTAGGTAATCTTCAAGAATATGAATATGCTATTTCTAAGTTAGAGAAGTTCCGTACCCAAAGGGTACAAACGGAGCCCTATTAATGTCACTCTGCTGTCTGTCTGTCCGTCTGTCTGTCCGGTCTAGTCACAAGTCTCTAACTCGTAGACGAAATGAGTTACAAGCCTGAAATTTTGGTGCTTGGTGTACGTTGACCTAAAACTAAATATTGAATTAGTAATTGTATTAAAATATGTTTCAGGGGGGCTCCCATACATGAAAAAGGAGCCGGAAATTTTTTTTCTTACCCTAGCTTATGGGATATCATTGTTTAGAACTCATTGAGTAGAGTACGAATAATTTTTTTATTTTATTTTTTGCTTAAAATATAAGAAAAGGGCTATCTCAATTTCGGTATATTATGTGCCATATACTGTATTTAAACAACAAATACTGAAAACAACGATTCATAAAGTAACTAGTTTGTAAGCTGTGACTAAAACAGACGAACGTGTTTGGGTTTTTCTTTCACGGTTTGCTGCGATGTCTAGCTCAGAAATGAAATATTTTTTACAACCAAAATATTGTGTTGTTCATAATAATTATGTACAAAACCCTAAATCTAAAACAACGAGACCTGACTCGCACTTGGCCGGTTTTTTATATTACAGTCTTCTAATTTATGCTTTCTTTTTTTTCAGGGTTGGCGAATGGACCAGTATTCAGAAAATTTACTTACCGACAAGTTTCACTCACAGGAGCAATCGTTGTGTTTATTTCTTTGTTATGTACCACGTTTTCCAATAATTTTTCAACATATCTGATATCCTTCTCAATTTTATACGGTTAGTGTGTTTCATTTTACAAACACAGACTGTAATTATTTTATAAAAAAGATACTTATATTACAATACTAGCTGACCCCCGCGACTTCGTTCGCGTGTTTATAGGTTTTATATAGGATCGGAACGGATCCCATAATTCTTTTATGTACTTAAACTAAATGTAGCCTAAGTTACTCCTTATAACAACACCTATCTGCCATTGAAAGTTCCGCTAAAATCGATCCAGCCTTTTCTGAGATTAGTTGAAACAAATAGACAGACCGACAAACATAAATTTAAACGCACGCCAGTTTAAAATAAGCCGTACGTACAAAGATACGGGTCCCATGTTATTTGAACCCAATAAATGTCTGTCATTTCTGAACTAACAAACCTATGACCTTGAAATATTTACGGGACAATATACATATAAAGTACTACCTTTCTAACAAAAAAAGAATGAGTGAAATCGAACTACGCGTTAATGAATTACAGCTAAATACACTTTTTAACTTTCATCCCCTCTCCCTAGGGAACCGTGGTGAATTTCGGGATAAAAAGTATCCTATGTCCTACCTCGGAGTATAAACTCAAATCGTACCAAGTTTCATTTGAATCCATTCAGTAGTTTCGGCGTGATGCGCGGCCAAGATACAGACAGACAGACAGACAGACAGAAAGACAGACAGACAGACAGACAAAAATGAAAAAAATTGCAGTTTTGGCTTCAGTATCGATTATAGAGTGCCCTCCAAAATAAATTTTTAAATATCTTCAATGTACAGAATTGGATCTGTTACAGTTTTATTATATTATAGATATGTAATATACATTACTTTAATTTAAAATCTTTAAAATATTAAACACTTTTAAAAACTTTCAGGTGCTGGATACGGCATAAGTAGTTCGGCTAATGCTCTAGCATTAAACACTTATTGGAAAAATAGGAGAAGACTAGCGACAGGACTGTCATGGACAACAACGGGACTTGGGCCAATTATATGGCCGCAAATAATAACTGCACTCTTTGCTGCTTTCGGAGAAACAGGAACTACTCTCATAATAAGTGGTTTTGCAGTACATGCTATTGCGTGTGCACTTCTGTTACAACCTGTGGAATGGCATTCTAAGTCCTCAAGCTCAAAGCAACAAGATGAAGAGAAATTGTTATCACCAGATAAAACAAGTTCGGTCAATGATAAGAAGAACGCAGACAGCGGCTACTTTAGTCAAGTATCAAAATTTAGGAATCTTAGTGTATTTTCAAGCCAATATCTTTATAACGAAGATGATCCTATCAATCCGGGATATGAGATAACTGATCCAGGAATACCTATGATGGTAAGAGCTAATGATGGCTACTTTAGCCAGTCCAGACAGTCAAGAAGTAGATTATCCTCTAGAGATGGTTCCGCCAAAACTTCTCGTCTAAATTCCAAAAAGCCATCGATGTCAAATTTATTGGAAAATCGATCACGAAAATCTTCAACTTTGTACCTCAATGAATCTAAGAAAAACTCTTCAGCCAACTTAGGTGCTCTTGAACGTGATTCAAAACCAACAAATAAATCAAAACGTAAAACATCAGTTACCCTCGATAGCCAGATCCCGGAATCTGAAATAGAAGATTGTCCGACACTAAAAGCTCCTCAAGATTTAAAAGCTGATGAAAAAGCAGCAGTAGAAACTATTGATCCTGAAAAAGCTAAATATATTGCTGATAGAGCAGAAAAACATTTAGCGATCAAAGGTACAAAAAGCATCAAATCTTTTAAAATGGATGGACAATATAGTGAAAAGTACAATAAAGACAATCACAGTAATATTTCGTTTAAAGATGATATTGAAGAACGAAAATATTTAAAAGATAATCATAGTAATCAGTCAAACCGTACAATCAAACAAAGACGAAAATCGAATAACTTTAATTATGAGAGCGAAGTTCTCAAACAAGCTTCCCTTAAATTAGAGGAATATTTAAAAGAGAATGAAGATAAAACTGAAAAATTTAAACTTATAGTGAATAGTCCATTAGATGATAACGTATTTGAAGATACTAATGGAAAGAAATGTGAGGAGGAGGAACTCAGTGAGAAAGAACTAACTTTCTGTGAAAAAGTTGCAATGTTTTTTGATTTAGATCTTTTAAAAGATTTTACATTTATAAACCTAATGTTGGGTATTACTTTAGCTAATTTTAATGAATTAAATTTTTCAATCTTGACACCTTTTATCTTGGGTGATTATGGATTATCAAAACCACAAGTAGCATTTTTTATGTCTCTCTTAGCAGGAGTAGATATTTGCGTAAGATTTTGCATACCATTCGTCGCCGGCAAGATTGGGTGGGATAATAATTCCTTCTTTCTATTCGGTGTCCTATCTATGGCAACAGGACGAGTTAGTAAGTACGATTCTTTAACAACAAAACATTATTTTTGGAAGTACTAAGTAAGATGTATGATCGCAACATGTTTGTTTTGTTTTCAGTTTTAGCCTATTGGCAGAATTATATCGTGGTTCTCATGGTAGCAGTAATTATAGGATTTGGAAAAGGTCTACGAACCGTATTCATGGCACTCGTAATACCGACTCACGTGCCCCTTCACAAACTTCCGGGAGCATCTGGTTTACAATTATTAACTGCTGGAATTGTTTACTTAGCCTTGGGGCCGGTAGTAGGTAAGAATTTTTTGAAATCAAACTAATATTATAAAGGCGAAAGCTTGTGTGTGTGTGTGTATGTGTGTATGTTTGTTACTATTTAACGCCGCAACTACTAAATCGATTTGGCTGAAATTTTGAATGGAGATAGATTATGCCCTGACTTAATATATAGGCTTAGGCTAGTTAGGTAGGTTAGGTTAGGTTAGGTAGTAGGCTAGTAGTTATTAGGCTTTTTATCATGGAAAAATCCACAGTTCCCACGGGATTTGAAAAAAATGATTCTGGGATTCTGAAATCTATAGCTACAGCTATAGGTATATAGATTACTAAAACAATCTTCCTTGAAAGTACGTATAAAAGTTGGAAAAGGGAGTGGGAACGGGAACCAGAAATCCACGTTTCCCTCGGGATTTGTGATATTCACGCTGGCGATGCCGCGGGCAGAAGCTAGTACATCATAATGCGCGGCCACATTAAAGCGATATGCCATTGGGTATTGGGTTGGGTGGCGGTAATTTTTTGGCAGTTCAAAGGGTTTCAATGGCAGATTTACGCACCACGCTATATTCAGTAGATGTGACCGCTACATTAAGATTGCTGTAATTTTTATTTATTGCCACATGAAATGGTTCCGAAAGTAACTGGTATATTTTGATTTTATCTTACGATTACTTTAGTTTATTATATTTAAGCTCATGATAAGATATATACTTATTTGTAACAATTTAAAAAAAAATTTACGGTTTATAATATAGAAAATATTTAAAAAAATCTTGTATTATAGGCTGGATCAAAGATAGTGCATCAACCGCCGTAACATTACATTGCCTAAACATCTTCACGTGGCTAACAGCGATATCGTGGGGTCTAGAGAAATACTTCGCCTCGAGAAGACAGGAAGACAAAATAGAAAATGACACGATCAAAGCGTAGATAGCGTAAATATTTTTACGGAATAATCCCGCCTAAGTTATTGAGCGAGAAGAAACAAGAAGGATGAAGTTTATAACACTTTAATCATGTTTAGAGATTTTAATGCCAAAGCAGTGAAATGCAGTCAAATTCATACACTCGACCGTTGATGCCAGTTCGAAATTTAAAAAAAGTTACTGTTATATGTACTTTAACTACATAATTCTAGCTCTAAGGTTTAGAAAAAGCAATTTTTTGTGAAAATAGCTTTTTCTTTTTTTTTTTTCAATTTGTGAAACTTAATATTCAATAAACTGTATTCGATGTGGGAATATGTTGTCTGTAAGGGACAAGTGATAACATAGCTGAGAAATTCTGGAATATTTTTATTTATGATACAAGATTTCTAAAGATAGAGCAACACAGATTGCAAAAAACCTGCAAACAGCAGCATGCACTTTATAAAGGCTAAAAGCAGTGCAGGCAGACTACCTAGAGAAAAGCACGGCTTAGATTAAGAAGAGAAGTTTAGCTAACATTGAAATATAATTTTTAATAATATCTATTTCATAACCTGGTTCCAAAACCTTTGGACTAGACTGCGTGCAAATCCATTTAGAGAACTAATTTGAGCGGCTGATTTAGTATTTTGATGTAAGTAGAGTTTAGATAATAACTTAGACTCAGATTTACACTGTTATGATTCTATACAAAAATTGTCGTACTCAGGTAGAAAATAATTTGCTTCATAAATATTCCTACTTATTCGCTTTTGGCCTTTTTACATGGATAATACCCGAATAAACGGACCTATTAATCAATTAGGTGCCATCAGAAGTCAACCGAGTTACTGAGGTCAATAAACAGTCAGTAGCGTGCATACGTTTGTCAAGCCGCGTGATAGTGTAGTGTGAATTTCATTGTATAAACTTTATCTCTAAACATGTAAATGATGTTATAAAACATTAATAAAGTGTTTAAGTGTTCTGTGATACGGTTTTATTGTAGAAAAATCCTTGTGATATCATCTAAGGCCAAGTTTCGAGTGAACTAATTAAGGAGTGATAATGATATAGTAAAATAACACATGGGTACCTTTTAATCAAGAGTAAATAGGCATGATAATTCTTCTATCTAATTAGATGAATCTAATTAAATGATTTCTATGGAATAGGCATTTTCTAAGCAATGTTAGTCTGCATCTTCAATTAAGACATCACAGGTGTGATTGCAAAGCGCTAGTCTACAATTAATTATGTTTAAAATTTAACTATTTTATTGAATTTTACTTCAATAGTAGGATAATAATTGAAAAGATTTAATCATATTTTAACCGACTCCCAAAAATATTAGGCCCGACTCGCACTTGGCCAATTTTTACCCTAATCTATACTAATAAATAAAATTGAAGTGTCTGTCTGTAATATCGAAATAACTACCTCATATTAAGCTTATATGGTTATTTGAACGATACTATAACCGAATCACACGTTTTTAAATTTTTTGTCTGTCTGTCTGTCTGTCTGTCTGTCTGTCTGTCTGTCTGTCTGTTTGAACGGGCTAATCTTTGGAACGGCTGAACCGATTTTGACGGGACTTTCACATACAAGTAGAGAATTAACCAGGGAGTAACATAGGCTACTTTTTTAACCGACTTTCAAAAAAGGAGAAGTTGTGTTTTTCTACCTATGTACACCGATATCTCCGAGATTTCTGAACCGATTTGCGTAAGTTTTTTTTTAATCGATAGAGAAACATTGCGACACTGTCCTACAAAAAATTTGGATTCCAACTCCTCAATCCTGATGCTGTAGGGGATCTGATCCCCAAAACTAATGGGATTTAGCCACTGTCGGTTATTTAAATTGATATTGGGGATACCAATTAAAGACTTTATTGTTGAATGACCTCGAGTAGGTACATGTTCAACACCTCAACCCTGATGCTGTAAGGAATTGCATTCCGAAATCGTGGGGATCCCACGGAATTTTTCCGTTTTGGTGACGGGTTACTACAGATAGGCTACTTTTTGTTCTGAAAAATTAAAAGTTCCCACGGGATTTTTAAAAACCTAAATCCACACGGGCGAAGCCGTGGGCATCATCTAGTCCGGAATAATACGGAATCCTAAAAACGGAGCCCTATTAATGTCACTCTGCTGTCTGTCTGTCTGTCTGTCCGTTCGCCGGTCATAGATCTCTAGCTTGTAGACGAAATGAGTAACAAACCTGAAATATTGGTATTTGGATGTAGAACGTTAACCTAAAATCAAATATTTAATTAGAAATTGCACTAAATTACTTTTCAGGGGGGCTCCCATACATGAAAAAGGAGCCCGAAAAAAATATTCTTACCCTGGCTTGTGGGGTATCGTTGTTTAGAACTCATTAAAGTAAACTAAGTAAAGTACAAATACATTTTTTTTATTTTTTGCTTAAAAATAAGGAAATGAGGGGCCATCAAAGTTGTCAGCTTTAGACCATTTTTGTGACGGGGGCTATCTCAAAAACTAAACCAGTAAGGAGTATGAAATTTCGGTATATTATGTACCATACATACAGACATACTGTATTTAAACAACAAATACTGAAAACAACGATTCATAAAGTACTAGTTTGTAAGCTGTGACCAAAACAAACAAACATTTTTTTGGGTTTTTCTTTCATGGTTTGTTGCGATGTCTAGCTCGGTACACACAAAATATTAGGGTGATTATCGATTTTCGTTTTAATTTCGCGGTTTTGAAAAAAAAATTTTTTTTCTTCTTATTATTATTTTTTGTATATACACTTATAGATTACAGTATGAGAAAAAATTACATGTACAAGGCCTCTTCGTAACTCTAGCAGTTTTCCGGAAAATTAATGGAGTGTAATGAACCAGTGGAAATAAATGAAAATCACTTGGAGTGTAATGACCTATCGTCGGATAAAAATGAATTCAGAAGCTTTTTAGTAGCCCATCTTTGATTATTTTATGAAATAATGAAGAATTATATGAAAAAAACGAATAAAATTGAAATAAAATCTAAACCTTGAGTTTAGATTAACAGTAAACAAGCATAATCATTTTAAATAAATTAAAAAAATGAATTAAAAAAATTAGATTTGACGAGGCTGGTCTTGCAGAAATTTTACGTCTCAATCTTTCTTAAACCGAGTTAAGTAGTCGCCTTGTCTGAGGAGATAGGTTTGACAATAGTTTGATTGGTTTCTGTAATTTCAGGTGAAATATTTCCAGTTTAATTCTCTTTTTGAGGAACTTCAGGGGTATTGTTGACCAATACTCCTCTCTTTAACTTTATTTTGCCCCCTCTTTTTTTTCTTATATTTCAAAGAGTTTTTTTCTGTTCATGTTGTGCTCAAGCGGACATTTCAATGATGCTGCGAATCTTTTTCTGTTCTTTTCTTAAAAGGTAATTTTTTCGCTATTTTTCTTTCTTAATTTTAATAATTCCTGAATTGTTTTTTTAATTTCTCTAAATTTTGGCGTTTTCTGGCTCTATCTTTAGCTAACTTTTCTTCTTTTGTAAGTTTTTTCTTTGTTTTACTCACGTCCACTTGTTTTTTTGGAACTTAATGGATATGAATGAACTGGAAACAAATGACCAAATCGATTTTAAATTTAAAATACTCGAGATACGTGAATGCATAAAATCTCCGAAATAGAACTCTGAATAGAAACAAAACATAAATCCTAGTACTAAATCTAGAAAAAATTTAAAAAATTAAGTCACGTTGAAAATCGATGGAACGTAATGAACTCTATCGCGTGACAAAATACTTCTGACTACTCGCGAATGCAATTTTTTTGTGTTAATTGAAAGATCACCATACTATAACAGAACATCAGCGGCACTAACTGAGACGCCGGATACGCAGGAGGGTAAATCGTTGCTGTACACGTTTGAACACGTCGTGAAATAGCGATTCCATTACCAGAGAACGTAATGACCGTTTACGATTGACAAAATTAAAAGTTGGATTATTTCAGGGTTAGAATGGCTTTATAAATTACAAAGGGTAAACAGTCTAATCTTATATCATTGTTTAATTTGAAAAACAAATTAACTAATTCGTTTGATGCACACGAATTGAGTAAAAAAAATTGTAATTCAATAGATGGGCATTTGCACACGGAGATAAATGACTTTTTCACAGGATTTTCCTAATTTTCTTTTTACCCTGAGCATTCAGCCCTTTTGTAATAGGATGCCTTCTTGCATCGTTTGTGTCTTAACAAGATAATCAAAACCATTTTTTCCATAATAGATAAAACATAGCGAATTTAGCCTTTGCAAGGTGTTTCGAACGAAAATCGATAACCACGTGGTTCATAATTACGTACGGAACCCTAAAAGAGCGAGGCCCGACTCGCACTTGGCCGAGTTTTTTTATTAAAATGCCTAAAAATTGCTAAGAGCAAAAATTTGATTATAAGTTGCATTTTATTGTAAGGCACATAAATGATAAAACTTTATAGTCGGACAGCCGCCGAACATTTTTTTAGTAATTAATAACAGGCTGAATCTTAGTGAGTATAGTCTGATTTTTTATTCTGTGGAATTCTGACAGTTGTCATTTAAAAATAGAATGAATTATTTGTATGAAAAACAGAATTAGGTACCACCTGAAGTTCGATTTTACCCCAACCAAACTAAAGTACCTGAAGTTTCTGTCAGGCTTTTGTCATATCTACATTGATTTTTAGGGTTCCGTACCCAAAGGGTAAAAACGGAGCCCTATTAATGTCACTGCTGTCTGTTTGTCTGTCTGTCCGCCGGTTACAGGTCTCCAGCTCACAGACGAAATGAGTTACAAACCTGTGGTAGGTATTTGGTGTAGAACGTTGAACCAATATCAAATATTAAATTAGAAATTGAAATAAATTATTTTTGAGGGGGCCCATACATGAAAAAGGAGCCGAAAACAAATTATTACCCTAGCTTGTGGGGTATCATTGTTTAAACCTCATTGAGTAGAGTATGAATAGATATTTTTTTAATTTTTTGCTTAAAAATAAGGAAATGAGGGCCCATCAAAGTTGTCTGTTTAAGACCATTTTTGTGACAGGGGCTATCTCAAAAACTAAACCAATTAGGAATGTGAAATTTCGGTATATTATCTAACATTTATATTGTATTTAAACAACAAATACTGAAAACAGCGATTCATGAAGTAATTTGTAAGCTGCGACAAATACAAACGAACATTTTTTGGGTTTTTCTTTCACAGTTTGTTGCTATGTCTAGCTCGGAAATTAAATATTTATTACACCCAAAATATTAAATATTATATAAATCTCACTTGGGGGTGGAATAACCAAAATTCCTGAAACACGTAATTCTTTATTTTTAATCCACAGTATAAATACCGATTTTCATTGATATTACTTTAAAAATGACGGACTTTCATACAAACTTTCATCCCCCATTTAACCCACTTGGGGGTAGTTTTTCCAAAATTCCTTAAACTCGTACCTCTTTATTTTTAACCGAAAACCTAATTACCAATTTTCATGGATATAACTTGAAAAATTACGGACTTTCATACAAACTTTTATCCCCTATTTAACCCCCTTAGGGGTGGAATTCGCAATAATCCTTTCTTAGTGTTCGCCTACGTCACAAAAGGAAGCTACTGTGAAAATTTCAAGTTTCTAGCTTCAGTGGTTTTGGCTGTGCGTTGATTGTCAGTCAGGACAAGCTACTTTATATTATTATAGATAGATAGATAGATAGATTATATTTTTTTGTAACTAAAATTTTTCAATAATTTTTGACGTGATAACGTCTTATAAATCGACTAGCGGGCCCGGCAGACGTCGTCCTGCCCGGTGACATACTGACATCAGTGCAACCTACCCGGTCATCAAAGTACTAATATCGCAATTAAAAAATAGGGGTTGGTGATAGAAGGGTGAAAATTTAGGATTGTATGTAGTTTTGTATGTTGTATCATAAAAAAATAAAAACTAAAAATTTTGTCTAAAAAATAACAAATAAAAATTTAGGGGTGGACTGGACTACCCTTAACATTTAGGGGGATGAAAAATAGATGTTGGCCGATTCTCAGACCTACTCAATATGCTCACATTTCATGAGAATCGGTCAAGCCGTTTCGGAGGAGTATGGGAACGAAAATTGTGACACGAGAATTTTATATAAGTATCTATACTATACTAATATAATAAAGCGGAAGAGTTTGTTTGTTTGAACGCGCTAATCTCAGGAACTACTGGACCGATTTCAAAAATTCTTTCACCGTTGGATATGTAAGTGATCCTTGAGTGCTATAGGGTATATATGTACCACGGACGAAGCCGGGGCGGACCGCTAGTATAAGATAAACGGCTACACGCACGAAAAAGGATAACCGATATTCCGAGCTATCGTGATTTTTTAATGAGTAAGTAGTTAGAGTTAGCATAAATGTAGGTAAGTAAGGTACTTAGATATCTTTTAAATTACCTGTAATCCTGGTGTGTTATCAGATCACGTCTTATCAGTTCTAATCATAAAATGGAACGGGTACGTGAGCGTAATTGATGATTTTGATAGGTGTTCATTATTTTATTTTATTGGCATCATAGAAAATATTCAAGGTAGGTAAGTACCTAGGTACACAAAAATCAGAGCCTAAAATACTTATTACGAATTAGCGAGTAGGTACCTAAAAGATTTAAATCTTAAGACTTGCAATTTTAAAGAGTCTAAGGCTGAGATCTATAGAGCGTACTCTGGTCTCTGACTCTACTCAGACTCAAGACAGAGTTAAAGCGGGACGTAAATATGTCCCTGACATAAATCTGTCTCGTTTTAACTCTGTCTTGAGTCTGACTAGAGTCGCTCTATTAGATCTCAGCCCGAATTATTTTTTTTTTTTTTTCGGAAAGAGCAGTGGTTCTAGGTAGGTATAATATAAGTACCTACTTTAAATAAATGACCTGATTCGTTATCAATGTTACAATATGCCAAAGTCTACATAGGTAAGCACCTACCTGTAGGTATTAGGTACCTATTAAGTATTCTATGACATAGGTGTAATACTTAATACCTATCTACTGAAGCCATTTCTTTCAGCTAAAAATCGCTAAAAAAGTTTGATGTGCTGTTTTGATAACTGGATATATATTTGTTATTAATGGCTATTGCAGTAAAAAAAATCGTTACATTATTTAAATGAAGGTATATCGTGCCAGTTTCTTAAAATTTAGTATGACGACCTCCTTGGCGCAGTGGCAGTGCTGTGATCTAAACAGTGGGTGGGAGGTACCGAGTTCCTTGCCCGACTGGGATAATTTGGAAATTTACCTACTTATTTTCTAAATTATCTTTGGTCTTGTGGAAGGCGTCAGCCGTGGCTCGTGACCACCCCACTGGCGAAGCCGTGTCGCCATACGGGTAAGGGGTTTAATAAAACCAGCCATACAACTTCCAGAATAGAATAGAATAGAATAGAATAGAAAAGTTTTTTATTCAAATAAACTTTTACAAGTACTTTTGAATAGTCAAATGAATCTACCACTGGTTCGGAATGCCATTCCAACCGAGAAGAACCAGCCAGAAACTCGGCGGTTGCTCTTTTCCAAATTTACAATATCAATATAACAATTTTATGTTAAGTACATGATTGAATTGCCGTCTCGCGCATTGCTGGAACGAGTCAAATCCACGCTTTTTTATCATTTATATAAGTAATCTTCAATTTTATTCAGATAAACTTTCACAAGCGCTTACGAATCGACAAATGAATCTACCACAGGTTCGGAATGGTGCTTACAATTCTACACATGTGAAGAAGGGCAGACAAAAGTAGCCCCATTTCCGACGGTGGCACCCGTTCACAAGCATGACGCATGATCCAGCCATTGCTTCGCTCAACCATATTCGAGGGAACGTAACAGAGTAGCCCCCTTCCACTTTTCCACCTTTTCACCAGGCCTTCGTCTGCCCTTTATTTTGCATTGTACCTATAATGAGTTCAATCTGAGTGTAATCTGAGTTTATCTAGAGTTCAAGTTATAATAACCTAACCTTTCATGATGTGTTGGCTGCAACAACTAAGTAGGTAGGTACTTATTTACCCACTGATCTACCTAATCCTAAAGTCATTTAAATATTTTGATTTGAATATCTAAAGAGAACGTGGTCTAAACTCGAAATAAATGTAATGGTGATAATCATTAAAACTTTACTTCTTATAATACTAACTAATGCCCACGACTTCGTCTGCGTGGATTAAGGTTTTATTTAAATCCCACGGGAACTCAATGATTTTCCGGGATAAAAAGTAGCCTATGTCCTTCTTTCTACTCCTTCTCCAAGGTCCAGTCTCCAACTCTCTACCAACTCTGTACCAAATTTTGTCAAAATCGGTTCAGTGGTTTAGGCGTGAAAGCTTAATAAACAAACAAACTCACTTTCGCATTTAAAATATTAGTTAGGATTACTAGATGATACCGGCGCGGCGACTTCGTCCTCGGGGATATAGATTCCGTCTGCTGCTAATCCCGAGGAAACCATTTGTTTCACCGGGATAAAAAGAAGCCTTAGATGCCAATATCTAGGTCATCTACTGTATCTTATGCTATAACTATATGCAAACAAGAGATAAAGTTCGTAAAGGAAAACCCGACTACGCTTAGTAATTTAACTTAATACCTATAAAATAATAATTTAGTGTGCAGAAAACGCGGGGCAAGCAGCTAGTGGCGCCATCGATTATGTCTATCCGAAAGTAAATAATATTTTAGTTTTGCCCGCGCTCGGACGTCGCTTCTCGATTTTTTTCGTATATAAAATGTAGCCTGTCACCCGGACCATAACAAAGAATTAATTGACATCTCATTCATCAAAATCGGCCCAGTTGTTTAGGCGCTACGGTGGTACACACAGAATCTCATAGGTACACAAATTGGATACAAACATACATACATGCATAGACTGCTAAAATCATTAACCCTTCCTTTTGGCTTTGCCGTAGTCGGGTAAAAATCACATCGATTCGTAGTTAGTTGCGGCGTAATTGAAGAACAAACTAAAAAACCAACAAACGAACACATTCTCGCATTTATAATATTAATTAATACTTAGTAGGGATAGTAAGTCACTAAACACTACCGATTAGTAGGGATAGTAACTTGTTGTCACTAAACACTACCGTGTTATAATTAAAATATGTCTTTAGGCCAACTGAGTTACGTTATTTGATAAAACCGACATTATAGTCGTTACGATAAGAAGTGTCACTGCATGCTTTTCTGCCAGTCGTTAGCTTATATCAGCACATGCGGGCTGAACGTATGATGGAGTGCCATTATTGAGTGTCCAAGCTTCTTTCTGTGTCAATAAACTATTAAGTGCCCATCGTGATTCGTGTGAACTTTATGTACATACCTAGGTATAGTCCGTTTCAATAGAGTTGAGCTAAAATGTAAACTAACACACCTTTTTGCTAAAAAACTACAGAATGGATTGAAATGAAACTTGGCACGATTTAAGTTTATACTACAAACTTAAATCGTGCCAAGTTTCATTTCAATCCATTCTGTAGTTTTTTTTTTAGCAAAAATGTGTGTTAGTTTACATTTTACCTCAACTCTATTGAAACGGACTATACATAGATCGGTACAGGTACAAAGACAGTGACAATCAGAACTATAGTTATGGATGTCGAATGAAATAGTGAAAGTGATTAAGTTCTAGTTAGTAAGTGTTTTTCGAGAGATGCGACAATTTCCCATCCGGATATTATACATTCACGATGTCTGTTGCAATGAATAAAGTGCCACCTGATGGAGGGTATGGATGGGTCGTCACTTTCGCCTACGCGTTGAATAATGTAAGTAGAATTGTGTATGTATGTAGAGTCGTGACACGGTAATATTCATAATATTACCGTGGTCGTGAACAGTTAAGCAATTAATATTATATAGTAGAGTAAATTATTGAGGACACAATGATAAAATTATTGAATACATACAACGGTAGTACATACAATGATTTCAAACATTTAAAAGCGGTTTTAGGGTTCCGTACCGAAAGGGTAAAAACGGAGCCCTATTAATGTCACTCAGCTGTCTGTCTGTCTGTCTGTCTGTCTATCTGTCCGTCTGTAAGCCGGTTACAGGTCTCTAGCTTGCAGACGGAATGAGTTACCTTAAATTTTGGTATTTGGTGTAAAACGTTGACCCAAAACCAAATATACTTAGAATTAGAAATTGAATTAAATTATTTTTCAGGGGGGATTCCATACATGTAAAAGGAGCTGAAAAAAAAAAAATTTCTTGCCCTAGCTTGTGGGGTATTATTGTTTAGAACTCATTGAGTAGAGTAAGAATATATATTTTTCCCCATTATATAAAATAAGGGAATGGGGGGCCATCAAAGTTGTCAGTTTTAGACCATTTTTGTAACGGGGGCGATCTCAAGAACTAAACTAGTTAGGAATATGATACTTCGGTATATTATGTACCATAATATGCTCTATTTAAACAACAAATACTGAAAACAACGATTCATAAAATAGTTTATAAGCTGTGACCAAAACAAACGAACACTTTTTGGGTTTTTCTTTCACGGTTTGTTGCGATGTCTAGCTCGAAAATTAAATATTTCTTAGACCCAAAATATTATATATTGTTCATAATTATGTACGGAACCCTAAAAGAGCGAGGTCCGACTCGCACTTGGCTGATTTTTTGAATTTACTCCATGTCTTCGAGATGGAATTTAAAATATTATGTACAGTACATAGGTACGTTTTATCGGGAACATAAAAACAACAATATGTTTACTATCCTCATTATCAAGCCATTACTGGCCTACTACAGAACACGGGTCTCCTCTCAGAATGAGAAGGAGTTAGGCCCTAGTCCACCACGCTGGCCAAGTGCCGATTGGTAGACTTTATCAAACACATTCATGCCCGAGTTATCTCAATATAAAATCTTCCTAACATTAACAAAGAAAGAGTATTGGGAAAAACTCATCAACTCAATGAAATACTTTTTTATTTTAGGTGGTGGTACTTCCGCTCATTGCTGGTTTTGGATTGGTTTTCCAAGAAGCTTTTGATGAAACGGGCCTATCTGCTACACAAGGGACTCTAATAATTATTTTAAACCATGGACTGGGCATGCTTCTATCGTTGTTCGGCGGTCCCGTGCTACGTCGGTACAGCTACCGAAAAGTGGCAGCTGTCGGGGCTTTATTAATCGCGTCCGGCCTCATTTTGACCGCCTTCTCATCTAGTTTCTGGTTATTTATAATCTCCTACAGTATTATTAATTGTAAGTATGCTTTAATAAACTTGCCTTAATTATGATTTATTTAAAAATTTAGAGCTATAAGTATTCAGATATCGTTATCATAAAATAGGCTCGACATTAATATGTTTTTATCAGTGATGTTTCCCATACATATCAGATAATAACAAATTATTAACTAGAGGATGCCCGCGACTTCGTCCGCGTGGATTTGGGTTTTTAAAAATCTCGCGGGAACTCTTTGTTTTTTCTAAGCTCCTTTAAGAGCTTAAAAAAACAAAGAGTTCCCTGCTAAAAATTTTTAAAAGTTCACTGGCGTATGTTAAGGTACATCAAAATGTAAATATCCGCCAGTGAAAGACCCATCAAAAAAATAATGAATGAAATCACCACGCGTTAATAAACACCTAAGTACACATTTTGACTTTCATCCCCTCTCCCAAGAGAACCGTGTTGAATTTCGGGATAAAATGTATTCTATATGTTACTTCATAGTATAAACTTAAATCGTGCCAAGTTTCATTCTATTCCATTTAGTAGTTTTTGCGTGATTCGCACACAAACATACAAACAAACAGACAAACAGATAAACAGACAAAAAATTCAAAAATAGATTTTTTACGTTCTGTTACTTAATTCCTAACATTCCCCACTTATTATTTTGCAAAAACGTTTAATGTACAGATTCAGCAAGTCTACGATTTTATTATATGTATATAGACGAGCGGATACCCGCGACTTCGTTCGCGTGGATATTGATTTTAATAATCCCGTGTGAATCATTTTGTTTTTCCTAAGCTCCTTTGAGATTATACCTTGCTAAAAACTGTAAAAAGTTCACTGGCAGATGTTTAGGTACATCAAAATGTAAACATCCGCCAGTGAAAGTCCCATCAAAATCGGTCCAGCCTTTCAGAGATTAGCCAGTAGTCTTTAAAGTATCTACTTTCTAACAAAAAAGAATGAATGAAATCGGACCACCCGTTAACGAATTACAGCTATGTACACATTTTGCCTTTCATCCCCTCTCCCAAGGGAACCGTGCTCAATTTCGGGATAAAAAGTATCCTATATGTTACTCCATAGTATGAACTTAAATGATGCCGAGTTTCATTTCAATCCATTCAGTAGTTTTTACGTGATGCGCGCACAAACACACAGACAAACAGACAGACAAAAATTTCAAAAATACCTTTTTTACGTTCTATTACTTATCCCTAACATCCCCCAGTTATTATTTTGCAAAAATCTTCAATGTACAGATACGGCAATTCTACGGTTTTATTATATTATGTATAGAAGAAGATGTATAGATTACAACATTTTGGATTTCAATTTTCTTACTTTTTTATTTTTACAACTAAATATCATGTTTTCAAATCCTTTTTCAGCAATGGGAGTAGCAGCGGTAATGGCAGCATTTTCATTAGCAATAAATTCATTCTTTAGAGAGAAAAGAGGACGAGCGATAGGTATTGGCATGTCACTCACAGGATTAGGAGCCATTTATACACCCCTATTGATGAGTGCTCTGATCTATGCATACGGATGGAGATACGCCGTCTTAATATTGGCTGCTATCTGCCTCCATTCCCTTTTGGCAGCCTGTTTACTTAGACCTGCTAAATGGTACTTAAAACATCCAGTCGTTTCTGAAGAAGCAGTTCCATTGAATAAAGAAGCTGGTATAGAGCTTATAAATGGCAGTGTTACAACATCGTCTAAGCATACAGGTACTATATTTCATTAGTTCCTTACAAATATAGAAAATATTATAAATCGCTTTATATTTTGTTTTGCTGATAAAAATTATTTTTAAACTTTAGACATCCAATCCAATCCAAAACTAGAAGAATCAATAGAGAATGGAGTACCAGCCCCAAAAAGTGTTTCCATGCGATCTCTTACGATCGCAAACGGAATTCAAGCCAGAAATGCAATCTCACATCCGGATATTCGAAAGAGTACACCTGATCCTCCTCTGGCTGAATCTAAATATAAGTGGTGGGAATCTCAAGAAATAAATTTGGGTAGTTCCATTAACATATTTAATGAGAGAGAATTGACCAATAGAAAAGAGAAAGACGAAGATAAACTTGACTTAGATAGAAAACCGAGAAACTTGTTCCAGAGATTGGTCGATTTCTTTGACCTAACGCTGCTAAGTGACCCGATATTTGTAAATATTCTATTCGGACTGTCAATGGCATCCTGTGTTGAGACAAACTTCTCACTTTTGCTGCCGATAATACTCAAGGATATGTTACAATTCGAGACGGCAGACATCGCGAAGATCATGGCCGTGATCGGGTTTTCTGATACTCTTTTCCGATTTGTGTCGCCGTTCATTGGCGAGTGGTGTCATAAACCACCTCGAGTCATGTACCTCGTCAGCCTGATCATAATCATCTTTACCAGAACGAGTAAGTTTATTTTTAACACACTTCCGCTCATATAGCTTTCATCATTATCATCATGATCAACCCTACCGGCTCACTACAGAGCACGGGTCTCCTCTCAGAGTGAGAAGGGTTTTGGCCATAGTCTACCACGCTGGCCAAGCGGATTGGCAGACTTCACACACCTTTTAAAACGTTATGGAGAACTCTCAGGTATGCAGGTTTCCTCACGATGTTTTCCTTCACCGTTAAAGCAAGTGACATTTAAATACTTAAAACGCACGTAACTCAGAAAAGTTAGAGGTGCGTGCCCGGGATCGAACCCACGACCTCCGATTAGAAGTCGGTCGTCCTAACCACTAGGCTATCACAGATTTTTTAATATATATCTTTATAACTATAATAATTAAGACACAGATCATTTATACAAATAATATTATGCTGGTAACACATAAGAGATTTTAGATTGACGCCTCAATTGGTCAAAGACGATTTAAATTGAAATTCGTAGATACAAATAGAACCCCACCCATTTACTCTATTATTATTTATACATTCTACTCTATTAAAACAAGCTTTAACGCTATGAATGAATGAATTAATCATGATTACAAAAAAGAAGTATTCTTTAAAAATAAAAACTCCATTGCATGTGCCTTTCTATTTTTTTTTTTTTTTTTTTAAATAGGTCCCTCTGACAATTATTTCTCAGAGAAGTATTAAATACAATTTTTTAATTTCCTTTAAAATTTTGCGTTTTGCTGTCATTTGTTTATTATATATCTAGTTGTCTATTGCTTTATCTATTATACTTTATTCCTAATACTATTTATTTATTTCTATTTATTGTTTTTGTTGCAATTTTAATACAATATTTTATAAATTCGTCTCTTTTTCTTTTATTTTCAATAAGTTTACATGCATTTTCTGCGCAGAGTTTTTCGTCAAGCCTTTATTCCGCTTCATATTTTAGTTTAGAATTAACTGGACAGTCAAACAGGATGTGCAGTATCGTTTCTTGTACGTGGGGGTCACAGATGCACGATGGACTCTCCTTACACTTAAACCTGTTTAAGTATTCGGAGAATCCACCGTGCCCAGTGAACACTTGCGTCAACACACCTGACAATTGGAATAACCTATTTACACTCATTCGAATAGTTTGAGGTTAATTACATTCGAATGTGGTAATCTTTGTATTTATTCACCTGTGGGCTAACATTACAAGCAACTATAATTTTCTCTCATAAGAGTGACACAAATTAATTTATACGACAGCCTATGCTACTGTATTATCTTAGTGTCTTTTTTTATAATGCGTTAGAAACTTCCTTTCTTGTAAATTAAAGGAACTAAACTTGTCAACTGGTGCCAGAGTCTTGAATTATATCTGCGCCAAAAGTTGGCCTACATTTAACAATTTTTTTTAAATAATATGGCAGCACCACAAAATCAATCTGCATTGAAATGATCTATACTTACATTGGAAATAAGTAAACCTGACAATCTAAGAAAATTCTATTTTTCTGAATATTTAACAAATTGATTAAATGTTTTCAACTTAAACAATTATATTTATTAATTTTAACCGACTTCAAAAAAAGGAGGAGGTTCTCAATTCGACGCATATTTTTTTTTTTTTGGCGATGTTACTCCATAACTCCCTCAAATCGGACGTGAAGTCGGGCGTGTATAAGGAAACGACGAAACCGATGCGTGACGCTCGCTCTACTTAAACATACGTGTACAAACAAAAGTAATTTTTATATTTTTAGTGCCGTTTGAAGTCAGTATTTTTTTTTTGTAATTTTTATTTGGTTTCAGTTATGTTGTTTACAACGTCATTCAGTGGTATGCTGTTTGTGGCATTGGCAATGGGTGTCACTAAGGGAGTAAGGACGGTGTACATGAATATTATTATTCCCAGTTACGTGCCCTTGGAACGATTGCCCTTCGCCTCTGGTATTCAGATGTTCTTCAATGGAATCATTATCATCACTATTGGATCTCTTTTAGGTAAATGTGCTATAATTTGTATCTGTTTTCTTTCGTTGGTTAAATAGGTAGTATGCATTTAATTTGTCATATCGGTATAGTAAGATGTCCTTCAAATAAACTACAAATAAACAAGTTTTATGATAACACTTGATTACTTTTAAATCATTTCGTAATTTTGCTTATTCTATCGTCGTAATTTTTTCGTACTAAGTATATTTCTAATTCTATCTCTCTGAATAATTCACACCATGACATTTTTCATTACGATTTGTACCTATATTTACATCCACGTTATCTACTACACTAACATTGTTATTCTTCATGCACTGAAAGGTTTAAATTTTAGTTACCTACTGTTCTATTTGTAATTATTTAGTCAAATGGTTAATTTTGTCTATCTAGAATAGAATTAATATTTTCACATAATCTTATCACGTGTACGCCACATTGTAATATCAATATTAATTTTATCACTACTAGGTATACTTTAATTAAGTAGGTAAGTAACTGTTATTATTATAAACCAATGTCGCGAGCAACTTTTTAATCTTTGTACAATCAAAAAGTTATCTTGTGCGTATTTAAGATTGTCTGCATTCACTGTATTAAATTTTTACTGTAAAATAGGAAGTTATGCGGGTGATAATATTATATACCTACCTGTACCTGTACTGTTAATACAGTACTGTTAATACACGGCATCTTAATAGATTCCGTTTGCTTTGGAAAAAAAGATGGAGGCAATTTTGAAAATACCATACTTAGTTAAATTGATGCCAACCGAGATTCGAGAATCATTGAATTGGAATTACGAATAGAATTATTCTTTACGAGTAGAATTCTTTAACCACAATTACTATTTAATTTAATTTTTAGTTACTAAAATGTTAGTATTTAGATATGTGCTACCTAGTGATTTTGACAAACATAATTTTTTCCAAAACCGTTTGTTTATTTCCGATTGAAAGAAAAATATAATAATGAATACTTTGTACGGAAGATGGTGTACTTAGCAATGTTACGTAACATTGTAGCTAATAACTTTTGTTTTTATTTTCAGGTCGGATACGGGACTTTTCTGGGTCCTACAGGATACCAATAACAGTCCTCAACGTGGTTTCGATGCTAACTGTTGTTTTCTGGAGTGCAGAGTTCCTGTACTTTAGGATAAAGAACAAAAAGAAGGAACAGATATCTGAATGAACGGTTTATTATTTTGTATAACTAAGGCTCTATCTATTTATACAGGGTTTTTTGTGAATGACTACAATTTACATTCAGAAAGTTACACAGATGAATTCCATAATTATTAACCCTTTAAAGCAGTAGAAAATAAATGGTATTATGGAATAAATATTTCCCGATTCTTAGAGAACTTACCTAGTTTTTAACTGGCCGCACATTCGGCATAATTAGGCAATATTTGGCACTAAATTTTTACAAATTTTTTTCTTTCATAGAAACTGTATAAAAATCTATATATTGTAATTGAATATAATATATAAGCATATTGCAGTCATTTACCTTACAAATTATTACCATTAAAAAAAAAATTACATACTAATTAATATTCTAGTAAATTGCCTATATACAAATGTGTTCATACTGTAAATACTTACGTATACAATTTTTATGACCTAACATTAATTATTATTTACAATAGTTTTATTTACATTGTTTTTAGTAATAGATAATTGAAATAAATGTAAATAAGTAAAGTGTTTGTTGGTTAACTACATTTTGGATACCAAATAGCAATAACCGTATTTAAAATTAAACATTAAAGACCAAGTTTGGCTAAATAAAACACAAAAATAGTAGCTTTGGTATGCATAAATAATATATGGGTTCATATTATGATAATCTTATTCCAATACATATTCATGAGAAGAAAAATAGATGTCACTAATAAATAAAATACGACACGAAAAGCTTTTGCCTGACTATGGTTCAAGCCACTCAAGGCAACAAAAAAAGTAAAAAGGTATATTATTGTAATTATAATCTACATATTTTTTACCAGTATCATGAAACTGTAGTTAAAATATTATTATACTTAGTTAAAAGCAAAAAATAAAAACGATCACTTCATTATAATAGAACAAGGATATTTTTGTAAATTATACGTTTAGGCAAATAATACACACAATATAATACTTTGATCAAATTAAGAAGAACACATTTATGTAGCAGTAGCGTAGCGTACCTTGGCGCGGCCCCGTATAAAAATTTGTTTGGGGGCCCTTATGAAGGGTAAAGGTTTCTCACACAAGAAAAAAAATGTTTGCATAAAATTAAAAGTGTAAAAATTTTGGGAAATTTTTGTTAATTTTTGCTTACGCGTCGGGGGCCCCCGTGGCTTGGGGGCCCCGTATAATTGATACGGCAGATACGGCGGTAGCTACGCCCCTGTTATGTAGTCTTCCTAATTTGCTCATTGTCTTAAACATAATACTTAATTCTACTAATAAGGTTCGTGGGTTTAACACAACATATTTTGTTTCAGTCTATTTAATTATTTTTTTGTTTTCATGACACTGAACTTTATTTTTTTGTGTTGCGGCAATACACATTACACATACAGCGTCGTTTTTGCGATGCGTCATCACACTACCGCAGTGTTGTGGCTTCGCCCTTATAGCTTCGGAACGCTAGGTATCGACTACTAACTATAGTCTGATTTTTAATTCCGTGGAATTCTGACGTTTTTTAATGTTACCAGATATAAAACAGTTCCCACAATTCACAAAAATGATAATAAATAATTCAAACTTACATAAAAATTGCCGCATTTAGATCTGACAAATGCCTGACAGATACTTTAGTTTAGGGTAAAATCATAAAATCGAACATCAGGTGGTAACCCTGTTTTTCAGACAAATAATTACTCATTCTATTTTTAAATGACAACTGTCAGAATCCCGAGAATCGAGCTACAGCAGAACGATCAAGATCCAATTTCTTGAGCACACTTCTAGAAGCATCGAATTCTTATTGCTTATTCGGTTTGTAGATATTATGATGTCCAATAATTCTTCATGCAAAACAATACTTGGCTAGCTAAGTACTTCATACCGATACACAGTCATGTTTTCGTATCTTATAGAAGAAATCTCCTCTAACAGGCAAAAATCATTTTACTGAGCAATGAGCATGTAGTCACTACTTCGCTATAATCGAGCGTTTGCGTAGGATTACAAAAATTGTCTACTGCACAAATTATTTCACACTAAGAAGTTCCTTTTTTCTTATTTAGTTTTCATCGTCAGTCCTTTGAGTTTTTGAGTCCTGGAAACAAGAATAGTTATTGAAATTAAAACTCTAAATACTCCAGGTACAGATACTCTTAGATTTTCTTTTTTTATACTATAATCATTACATTTAAAAACAAGCAGACACCCGCGACTTCGTTCGCGTGGATATACAATGTGTCCCAGGGCTAAGTGACCACCCGGCGTTTATTGAATATTTGGACAAAATTATTAACAAATATCCTTAAACTAGAGGTCTAATCCTTATAGTTTTTTTTACTGGATTTTTGATTTTTTTTTTTGTAGAGATTCCTGACTTGCTGCGGTATTTTTAAATTATTTTTTTTGTTTTTACTATTTTTTTCATTCTGTCTTTTTTATTTACTAGCTGTTATCATAATTTATCAATTCAAGATATCACATCTATCTAAAATAAAATGAAACAATTTAAAAATAAATAAATTAACTCAAAGTTTAAAGAAAAATCACGACATTTTTTGTTTATTCGCCTCTTATTACCGAAAAATGTCCAATGAATATTATTGTTTTTAGCCCTGGGACACATTGTATATATATATTTTGTTTTTCCTAAGCTCCTTTGAGCTCATATCATGCTAAAAACTGTTAAAAGTTCACTGGCGGATGTTTAGGTAGATCAAAATGTAAACATCCGCCAGTGAAAGTCCCATTAAAATGTATCCAGCTTTTTCGATTAGTAGTAGATTAATCGGTAATTTTTAAAGTATCTACTTTCTAACAAAAAAAGAATGACTGAAATCGGACCACGCGTTATTGAATTACAGCTAAATACAAATTTTAACTTTCATCCCCTCTCCCTAGGGAACCGTGCTGAATTTCGAGATAAAAAGTATCCTATATGTTACTCTGTAGTGTGAACTTAAATCGTACCAAGTTTCGTTTCAATCCATTCAGCAGTTTTTGCGTGATGCGCGCTCAAACATACAGACAAACAGATAAACAGACAAACAGATAAACAGACAAACAGATAAACAGACAAACAGACAAACAGACAAACAGATAAACAGACAAACAGATAAAAATGACAAAAATAGCTTTTTTACGTTCTATTACTTATCCCTAACATCCCCCAGTTATTATTTTGCAAAAATCTTCAATGTACAGATACGGCAAGTCTACGATTTTATTTTATGTATAGAATATAGAAAGATAGATATAGATTATAGATATTAAATAGTTTCGTAATAAGTAGTCATACCTTTTCCAAATCTTCTTCAAAAGATCCGTTGTCAGCCGATGTGGGGTACTCCAGATTGTTTACTGAAAATAAAAATAAAAACATGAAAAATCTAACTCAAATAAAAATATAAAAAGTGATGTAATTTTGTTGCTTACTTCTTCTGTACCATCCTCTCGAAAAACCATAAGGAGAATCAAGTTTCATAGACTGTAATGCATCAGACGTAAATCCATACGAAGGTCTGTTGGTGAATCTTGGTGACTTAAATGGGAAGTTATCTAATTCAGAAACATCGCTCTCTGAATCAGTATCTTTAGACTCAAATTGATTTATTTTATACTCATATTCTCTACTAGCATTCTTTTCCCGCCACGGTTTCGACGTTACAACATATACTTTTTCATTAGTTAGAGGTGATATTGATGTTTGTATTTGGCCCCAGGGGGCAGGGGTCGTGGTGCTTCTAAATGTTGATGCGGCTGTATAAATATGTAACTTTTTAATATCTTCTGCTTCTTCATTCTTGCCACTGCTGTAGCTATTTTTTAATCTTTCAATGGTATTATATTCTTTTCGTTTTACGGGATCAAAATTTGTCTTATTGTCAGTCACTACATGATGCATACTGCTCGCCCCTTCGTGGTCATATATATCAAAGTTATAGTTATTTGTTTCTGTAGGATAATTATTAGTAAAAGGACTGATTGTTGTAAAAAATTCATCAGGGATTTGTTTTGCATATTTTCCATTAGAACGAGTTATCTGTGGTGTACCATAGTCTTTTGAATACTCCTGTTCTGTCCAATCATCTATTGTGTGCTGTAACTTTACTATGTCGAATGGCGGTTCCTTAACATCATAAAAATCAGTATGTGTTTTTTGACGATCTAAATCATAGATTTCTGTATTGGTTGGCAAAGGTTCTTCAGTTGTAGTTTTCAAAGTACTGTATCCTTCCGTTGCAATAGTAACAAAGATATTTTCTGTATTAGATTGAATTTTACGAGCTTGATATTTCTGCTCAGCGCTAGACATTGAATCTTGTTGACGAGTTGCAAAATTGTCACTGTTATGATCACTTCTTTGGGCCGTTGTATAAGGAACAATAATTTGAACAATTTTTGGCCGGTTAGTGTCCTTTTCTTCTGTTATTGGGGAAGAAGAATGTTCTGAAAAATAATTTCTACTCTCATCCCGATCATTAGTTAAAGAGGCTTGGGTAGATTCCGTCGTTGTTGGAATGTCATCATAAATTTCATATTCTTGTTTACCAGGTGTGGTAACCATAAAAAAGAAATTATTGTAGTTTTTATGTGGTGCACTTGGCTTAAGGTAAAGTAGCGGTGAATCAATATGCTGTAAATTACTTTCGGTGCGATATTTATCAACATCTTCATCTTTAACGCCTCGTAAATCAGCAAAACTAACTTTATGATTAAATGGCACATTAGAAGGTTGCTTCAAATCCATTGGAATATTGCTGTCGTATAAATCATTCGTAAAATCACTTCCAATGCTTTCAAAACTCACATCTTGGTTAGATTTAGCTGCAGAAATATGATCTTCCGAAGCTTGAGGTGATATATCTCGAATTTCATCTATAACATAACTATTTTGAATGTTTCTGTAGCCTTTTGTATGATTAAATCTTTTCAACTCATCTATGTCTATTACAGGAGACTGAATTATGGTAGTAGGATACTCTACAGAATGCGTATATTCTGCAACTGGGATGCTCTTTGCTATGTTAAAATTATTGGATCCATTGTGTTGTATATTTATTGCAGGTCCGTTATTGAAAGGATATGTCGATGTAATGACACGAAAAGGTCGAGCATTAAATATTGGAGGTAGTGGTGAAACACTAAGATTAGGTAATGCCACTGGTTGTAACGTATGAATATTTCTACCTCTATTTAAACTAAATGGAGCTGGGTTCGCTAACTCTATGGTCATATTAGAACCATGTGGTTTATCTCGGTTTTCTGGTAATGCTTCAGTCTTTATTTTCGACGAAGCTGCACCGGCTGCTGATACCGAAAATGGAATATCTAAAGCATACGTATTAAGTATTGGTTCTCCATAAGAATTCCTAAAACCCGTAGGATGCGTAACTTTTGGCAGTTGTAGTTCTGAAGATGGTTCTATTTCACTCAGTATTTCAACATCATTCTGAGGAGGTGGAGAGTGATTGGAGGAGAAGGAGGAGTGATTCAATAATTCTGGTTTATAGCCCGATAAAATAGGAGAATATGTAGTTGATGAAAAATGATTTTCGTATGCTATGGATGGAGTGCCGTAAGAAGATAATGGTGATTTATTTGTAGAGTCAGCTACTCTGTACAATGAGCTAGGTATTCCGTAAGATGAAGATGGTCCTAATGATGTGTTAGGTAGTTCAAAAAAGGAATTACTACTTATAGAGTATGGAGAATTTACAGGTGCCTGATGTGATGTGCTTATGGTATGTGTGGGACTTGGTGGTCCATAAGTTGAACTTGGAGGACTAAAAGAATTAATACTAATCTGAGAGCCGGGTGGAGGGCCGTAACTTGCATGAGGTGTGCCCGTAGAAAGTTTAATTGGGGGATTGTAATTACTTTGCGATGGGGAAAATGGTTGCGGCAAATTATGAGCAGAGTTAAAATTAGTAGTAGTTGTTGGACTCGGTGGACCATATGTAGGTTGAGAGTTTTGACGTCCTTTAGTAGCTGCTAAATCATATCGGATCACTGGTATCCATGGCACTAAATTGCAAGGATTACAATTACCCTTTATCGGTGCAGTATTGTGGTTGTTATTAACTTGTGATTGTAAGTCAGACGACGTTTGTTGTGAAGGAAAGAGCCATCCGGAGATTTTCTGGAACATCGACGGCGAAGGTGTGGTTGTGAATGGCTGCGGCGGTGGTACAAAATTAAAACTGTACTGTCTATAAAATGGAGCGGGGAATTTGAAATCTTTTAGAGGCATAATTGGAGGGGTCGTAGACGGTAATGGCGGTGGTGATTGGTATTGGTATCCGAAATCATTCTGGTTCTGCAGTTTTCCTATTCCGCCGTTAAATGGCACAGGCAAAATTGGCAATGGAGGCGGTGGTGGTGGTTTTAATAACTGTCCGAAATGGGAAGCACCGTTGTTGTTATAGTTATTATATCCATTTGTTGCTTCACATCTACATTTCGCAATCACCGCTGTAAGTAGAAGCGGAATTACCTGCAACAAATAAAAAACCGATTAAAAAAGATAAATAATTGACGGCTCGCTCGTTGCTTATCTACTGGTTAACTTAATAAGTATAAGTACTGTCAGGCAGCCCTGGAACAACGATTTACCACCCGAGCGAATCAAAATGTTTAACACCTGCGCACTTGAGTAGGTACCTCCATCGAGAATTTTCATAGATAAAAAACTTGGTCGTCTCGTCGAAACGAACCTACTCACGAAAATTCAGCTTGTTATTAATCACTAAAAAATTTGTTCCAAGGCTGCTGGACTATACGTAACAAACTGTTCTGAGAGACATTATTAGATAAATTCTTTAAAAGTCCTTATTTTAACAATAATTTGTTCTGCAATATAAAAACTCAATTATATTGTAAGTATTTTTAAAAACACGAATTCTCCTAATCTTTCCAATAGGTGCGCCGTGGATGTGAAAAGTCTGAAGAGAAAAGTCTAAGAACACTAGCTCGTGAGAAGCAGATACAATAGCGTGGATGTGCTTTGTTTGTTTCTCTTCATTTTCTAACTAATTATTAACTCCTGAACGATATTTAACATTAACCGTTAATTATTTATTTTCTAGCTTAATTTCCTCACCAAATTAAAGAAGTTCGGAGCTTTAGATATCATGTGTGTAAAGGATTTTCATACACATTATCATAATACTTCTAAAATTTAATATTAAGTTCACCTCGAAATGCTAATAGGATTACTTTGAGAGCTCCTGCTAATTTTATTCACAAGGACCTATAATGTGTAGGTAATGCTATGAAGTTGTGAGTGCAATTAGCAGGCTCTATCAAGATCATCCTATCAGCACAGACCTATCTATACTTACTAATTATTATAAAGAGTTAAAGGTCGCTTGTCGTAACTAAAATGGAACACGCAAATTATCTATGTATATACGGCATGTTTGCCGCAATAAGCATTGTCGGCTCCTATAGTATATGACATTAAATCCCAAAGTGGTATTTATCTGTGTGATATTGATATTGTCAGTGTATCGAATAAAGTGTAACATGAAATTAAAGATATTTTACCAGTGAAAATTTAACTAAAGATGTCCAGTACCAAATTCATCGATCTCGTAATGATTTCCTATCAAACAACACCAATTCAGTGCTCGTATTGGGAACAAATTTCGAAACTCTTACGTACATGGCAATTTATTTTAGGCATATATTATATTGAAAGAACACACGTGATGGTCCAATAAAACGTTTTCAAATATGCATTGCACGGGTATGTAGCAAAGACTACTACCTACGTGCCTTGCTTTTTGGTGACACAACAACTGATTTAACTGAAGGTTCTAGTAAATATTGAGAGATAGAAATGTAAAGAGTAGAAGATTTTATATAGACTGATATGTAATAGCAAACAGTTATAAACAATCACTGTAAAATGCCCCATACTTTTTGAGAAAAACGACCAAGTGCGAGACAGACTCGCAAACCGAGAGTTCAGGACCACAGAAGAAATAAAACTTAGCTAGCTGAATTGTTTATAGGTAGACGATCTAACGAGTTATAAGTCGACCAAGATATGTAAAGTTGATGCAGTGACTGCTTGGAACAAACACTATAGAGATAGAATTATAATACAGCATAATTTATTTGTGGAACTTTACCTTAATAACACGCGCTTGATCAGTTATTATTACCATTTTGGTATGGAACCCTAAAAACGGCAGACAGTGATTGAAAACGACAACGAGAAAGGGTGTACACCAAATGGATACAAATAAATTTTCTACTGCATATCTATATAAATATAAAAGAAAGTCGTGTTAGTTACACTATTTATAACTCAAGAACGGCTTTACCGATTTGGACGAAATTTGGTGTAGAGGTAGACAAGGCCTTGGAAAAGGACATAGGGTACTTTTTATCCCGGAAAATTAAAGAGTTTCCAAGGGATTTTTAAAAAATATTTTCCCATACAACATGTTCACGGGTTTCGTAACTGAAACATCCCGTCGCGCGGATACGGTAAACTCTCTTACCCGTACCTACATATATTATTATTCTTCTGTACGTGTGTTTGTCACCTAACTCCTCCTAAACGGCTGGATCAATTTGGATGAAATTTTGTGTGTATATTTCAATGGGTTCCTGGATGGTTCGAAAACACAATTACCGGGTAGGTACAGGTAACCTACCGGGTCTCGGCAAGTGATGCTGATGTCGGTATGTCACCACCGGGCAGGACGAAGTCTGCGGGATCCACTAGTACTTAATGTAATATCTCTATTTAGATTAACGTAATAAAAACTAAACATGGTAAGGGTTTATTCATTGCATTAATAAAACTCTGTAAACTTTCAAACTGCGGCGATAATCTTCGGACAAGGGTCATTTGAATAGTGAAAGTAAACGGTGTTTATGGCAGAGGCTGTATTCACAAGCATTAGATGATAATAGTAGGGGAGCCCAAAAGGGGATTTTTGGATTTACTGGAGCGCGTCAGATTAACATAAGGGAGGAATCTTGCATTCTGTTAAGTAGGGTAGACTGGGTACGGTTGAAACGGTGGACGGTTGAAACAAAGCGAATATCTCGACACCGTGTGTGGTGAGGTTGATGGTTACAAGGGAAGAACGAAGCGGACGACAAGTCCAAACAAGAATTTTGGTGTTGCGTAGCCTTTCGCGCGCTGTACTTGTAGATAGGAGGCCCTTCGTCGGAAATACTTAAGCGAGCGTTGAAGGAAATATATCAAATAAAAGAGCACATATCTGTCTACGAATGGGCAATGTCATTTGAGATCACTGTATTGTATTTTATGTGTAAAATAAAATCTAAAAAAAAAATGGAAACTGTTTCAACCGTCCCCATGCCAGGGTCGGTTGAAACAGTGCCTGGGGTCAATTGAAACACATGCAAATAATACAAAATATAATAAACTAGCGACCCGCCCCGGCTTCGCACGGGTAGTAGAGCATATTATGCGTAGGTAGGTACTACCCGCTCAGGGATTAGGCAGCGTTTTCGATGAAAGCTCCCAGGCGGCTTGACTTTTTACGATATTTTCCACAATGAACTTACTATATCTCACCTTATACCCGAATTACTAATTCCGTGGAATTCTGACGTTTCATAATGTTACCAGAGATAAAACAATTCCCACAAAAAAGATAAAAAATTCAAAACTTATGCAAATACAAATCAACTGCTGCATGTAGATATGACAAATGCCTGACAGACACTTCATGGTGATAATGTCATTCGACTTCCATTTTTGAATAATTTTTTTCAATGTGCTTCTTTTGTTTTCTATTGCTGTTAGTGTGCACTTTCTAGTTTCCATTCTTAGCAATTTATATTTTAGGGCGAAACAATTAATATTATTATGCGGCTTAGAGCTTTATATGTTGACAGGGAATTAAAGTAGTTTGGGGTAAAATCGTACTTCGTAGATGTTAACCCTGTTCTCCATATAAATAACTCATCTGTAAATGACAATGACAGCTGTCAGAATTAAGTCGATATTAAGCACATTAAGTCAAAAATAAGGAGAAATACTAAATATTTCAAATCAAATAAATTACAGTGTATTTGGGACATAAAAAGGTAAGTTTTTACCAGATTCTGTGAAAAAAAATTATTTTAAAGATAAAAATAAAAAACCAAAAACTTGGTTTTTTGAACTTTTCACATAAATTTTGAGGTTATGTGAAAAAAGTGTAAATACAAAAGTTGTAAATCTTTTTATTACCTACAACTTTGCCATTTGATTTTTTTCCATAGGACTTCTAGTTTTTCCGGAAATCGAGATAAACCATTTTTTACCCTTAAAACTCCCCCCCTTTTTTCCCGAGCTCAGATCGCCCGTAAATTATTTTTCCTTGTATTTTTATAATATTCTCCTCCTTTTCCAATGGGTTTCATCCTACGTAAGTACTGTGATTTTTTTTTTGGTTTCATAAATTATCGACACTGGGCTATTTAGGGAGAACCGCGGACACCGACGCGCTTATAAGCACGCTCCCGCCGCGCCGCCGCAATTTTTAAATCTGTAATATCTTCGAAAGTATTCATTTAAATTATATGCTGTAAAGGGCCATATGGATTTATATTAAATCAACAATGTATTTAAGGTATTTAATTAGATAAGGATTAATGCTGTATTGGTTGAAATCGCTTCGAAAGTTAGCCATTATTTGTCGTAAAAAGTAAATGACAAAAAAATGTTATTGTGGGATATCCATAAGAGATAGACATATACCATCGCAGCCTTTTCTGTAGACCTTTTCAATGTGTACAATACTTAGTACATTATTTTGATAAATCTCGTAGGGTTCAGCCTGCGTTTGCAATGTAAGCGGAAAAAATGTAATTATTTACGACATCACATTAGAAACCTCAAAAATAACAGTATTTTTCCACTATTTAATGGATGTTATTATACATATAAACCTTCCTCTTGAATCACTCTATCTATTAAAAAAAACCGTATCAAAATCTGTTGCGTAGTTTTAAAGATTTAAGCATACATAGGGACATAGGGACATAGGGATATAGGGACGGAGAATGCGACTTTGTTTTATACTATGTAGTGATGAAGAATTTGAACACCAATTTCGATGGAACCAAAAAATTGAAAATCCCTATTTTTTTAAATCCTTCACACATTTCTATAGCAGGTGTTTCCTCCTCTAGCTCTGATGACTGCCAGCATTCAGCAGCTTTCCAGTATTTGAACGTAACGTACGAGAGTGGGAGCGTTACAAAGCAGCAAAAAAAACGTAATCTTGACATTCTCGAAACTCGAGGGTGGTTAATTTTTTCCTGTTTTGAAGAAAATGATGCAAAAATAATAAAAAAAATAATAATCAGCCGATTTCCACAAGCCGAAGTAATAAAAATCGTCTATGAAGATGAGAGCGTGCAGCTGGACGCTTTCCCCACCACTGAAAGGGGAAACAACTATCAACTAATCTACAAAATCTAATAGGTCCCGACGACGCTTGAGTAATATAAGTCCACATTTAGCATCCTCGGCTCCCCTACCATAAAGGATAGGTACATACCGTATCCTAATTTTTTTTTCATTTTTGCAGGATTTTGTACCCAAAGGGCAAAACGGAAACCTATTAGTTATTAATAACCCTATTACTCTGCTATCTATCTATCTACGTTGTTGTTCGTTACGTTCCCTCAAATATGGTTGAGCGAAGCAATGGCTGGATCATGCGTCATGCTCGTGAACGGGTGCCGCCGTCGGAAATGGGGCTACTTTTGTCTGCCCTTTTTAACGTGTAGAATTGTAAGCACCATTCCGAACCAGTGGTAGATTCATTTGTCGATTCAAAAGCACTTATAAAAGTTTATTTGAATAAAAAACTTTTCTATTCTATTTTATTCTATCTGTTTTTCCTTCGCTATGTCACGCAAATCTAGCTCAGATGGAATGAGTTAAGTTATAGGTTGACCTATGAATGGTGGGGCACAGATATATAACACCATACTATGTGTGTTGGTGACATTATACAAAATGGATATATTTGGAAGGGGGCCCAAGGCTCTTACTATTTGTATAAAATGGTTGCTGATTTTGATGTGGTAGTGTATACTACTATTTATTTGAAGTGGTAGAATATTCTGAAGTTATTAGGCCAGATCGTAAATTAATTGACAATATATGATTTGACAATATAGGATGATAATAAAATTTCTATAGCAGTTTCACCCAAATACGGAATAGGCACATCATTAATTTTTAGCAGAAACTTAAATGTATAGTGTGCAGCAGAATAAAATTACTATTCATAGGCCAATCAATAAACGATAACCATGTTTGATCTTGAACTTGTCAATGCAAATTTAATTCCAAAATAGAATCATCATAACTGGCGAGCTTCTACGTGAAATTTTAAAATTCAATCGTGAACGTAAAATTTCGCGCGTCATCTATCAGCTATTAACCTTGATATAAATAAAATTATAATCTGTTTCGAAAACTTTTAAACGATTTAGATCATCGATGATTTAGATAGATATTTTTTACGAATAATACCTAATTGATTGTGTTTGCTTTTAGATTGATAATAATAGGCTGTCATTACATTTTTATCTACTTTAATATCTTAAACTCCTGTATAATGAATAGGATATCAAAAACAATGTTCAAATCTATACATATAATAAAATCGTAGACTTGCCGTATCTGTACATTGAAGATTTTTGCAAAATAATAACTAGGGGATGTTAGGGATAAGTAATAGAACGTAAAAAAGCTATTTTTGAAATTTTTGTCTGTTTGTCTGTTTATCTGTTTATCTGTTTGTCTGTATGTTTGTGCGCGCATCACGCAAAAACTACTGAATGGATTGAAACGAAACTCGGTACGATTTAAGTTCATACTACGGAGTAACATATAGGATACTTTTTATCCCGAAATTCAGCATGGTTCCCTTGGGAGAGGGGATGAAAGTTAAAATGTGTACTTAGCTGTAATTCATTAACGCGTGGTCCGATTTCATTCATTATTTTTTGTTAGAAAGGAGATACTTTAACAATTTCCAGCTAATATCAGAAAGGCTGGATCGATTTTGATAGGACTTTTACTGGCGGATGTTTACATTTTGATCTACCTAAAGATCCGTCAGTGAACTTTCAACAGTTTTTAGCAAGGTATGAGCTCAAAGGAGCTTAGGAAAGGAAAATGATTCCCACGGGATTTTTAAAAACCAATATCCACGCAAACGAAGTCGCGGGTGTCCGCTTGTGATATAATATATTTGACTCACGTACCATTTCTATTATATACTTAAATGTGAAATATTATAAATGTGAAAGTGTGGATGTTTGGATGTTTGTTAAGTACTCAATCAAGCCGCAACTACTGAACCGATTTGGCTGAAATTTTGAATGGAGATAGATTATGCCCTGACTTAAAACATAAGCTATTTCCCTGCGTTTAAGCGTTTTAAAGCTACTTTTTATCCTGGAAAATGCACAGTTCCCACGGGATTTTGAAAAACCCAAAATCTATAGCTACAGCTATAGGTAGATTACTATAGCGAACTTCCTTGATAGTAGGTATAAAGGTTGGAAAAGGGAGCGGGAACAGGAACCGGAAATCCACGATTCCCTCGGGATTTGTTTAAAACCGAAATAAAGCCGCGGGCATTCTCTAGTAATACTTATTATATTTTAGGGTTCCATACCCGAAGCTCTAAATGTCACTCCGTTAATATTACACTGCAGTCTGTCTGGTTCTCTGTCTGTCCGTATTTCACATTCGTATGGAACTCGTAAACGGAATAGGTATTTACAGACCTTAAATTTGGATTAAATCATTATTATGATCCAACCATCACCGGCCTTCTTATTCTGCCTTCTTATTGTTTTTTATTTTCAAAAATACCTAGCTGTCAAAGCCGAAAGTTTTAATCCATTTTTGTTACGGGATCCACCTCAAAAACTAAACATTTAAAACAACTAAAAATTTCTGTATAGTGTATATACTATCACACTAATATTATATTTAAGCAAAAGATTGTGTGTGTGTATATGTGTATGTTTGTTACTCTTTAAAGCCGCAACTACTGAACCGATTTGCCTGAAATTTAGAATGGAGATAGATTATGCCCTGACTTAACACATAAGCTATTTCCCTGCGTTTAAGCGTTTTATCCTGGAAAAATCCACAGGTCCCACGGGATTTCGAAAAACCGAAATTCCCGCGGGCGAAGCCACGGGCTATAGCTAGTGTGTATTTAAGTAACAAATAATGAAAGCACCACAACAAGTAGTTTGAAACACCACCACAAGCGCCACACATGCACGGAACCCTAATAGAGTGCGGTCCGCCGACTCTCTCTTAGCCGATTTTTTAATGTTTGGTAAATGAATTCGACAAACAAATGGAGCAGTCATAAAACTTAATGGATAACTATTTAGGAGACGAAGACAATCATCATCATACCCGGGGCGAGAGGTTCACATTTGACAGTTTAGTTTAGATATTTAATTACGGGTTATGTAACGAGGAAAAGAAAGTAAGTAAAATACCTAATCAAGGAAAAATGGGCAGGTAATGGTCACGGATAATCAAAATATCATTGTGTTGCGTGCGTTTTTTTTTTTTATCTACACCCATGCTTTAAATCCTCTATTAAAGATTCTGAAACAGTTAGCTTATTGCCAACATTAAAACACCCAATGTCCTAATAACCATTACATCATCCAAACGGATGATGTTATTTTGTACTGAATTTCATAACAACACTCCTTTTTTTTTTTTCAATCCCTTCATGCGCAAAGAGTTTCAATATACAGCCGCATTCATTGCTTGATGCGCGGTATCTGTATGAATTTCAAAAAAAGAACATTTTCGTTTACACGCGTTCTGACTACGTCGCGCGCCGTAAAAAAAATTAAGTTATTCGAATCCCCGCCATTTTTTTTCGATATTTTGATTGTTACAAAAAATGAGCGATTCAAGTTTTAATAGCACACCGCCAGATATTTTAAACGCTGCAAAAGACATTTACAATAAATTACTACCGGAAAAATCAAGAACGCGTTATGAAAAAACGTATCAAGATTTTATGAATTGGAAACTATTAAAGGGTTCATCATCATTTTCTGAAGAAGTACTTTTAGTTTATTTTCAAGCTTTATCAGAGAAATTTAAATCTTCATCCCTATGGACCTTCTACTCAATGCTCAAAAGTACACTGAGTATTAATCACAACGTGGATATCTCAAAATATTCAAAATTAATTACCTTGTTAAAACGTAAAGGAGAAGGCTATACAGGGAAGAAATCGAAAACGTTTTCACCTGATGAAATAAATAGGTTTTTAAGCCAAGCGCCTGATCAACTATATCTAGCGATAAAGGTACGTTAGTTACTTACTTCATTATAATGTTATTTTTCTTGTGATATCACTACATAGTATAAAACAAAGTCGATTTCTCCGTCCCTATATCCCTATGTCCCTATGTCCCTATGTCCCTATGTCCCTATGTCCCTTTGTATGCTTAAATCTTTAAAACTACGCAACGGATTTTGATGCGGTTTTTTTTAATAGATAGAGTGGTTCAAGAGGAAGGTTTGTATGTATAATAATATCCATTAAATAGTGGAGAAATACTGTTATTTTTGAGGTTTCTAATGTGATGTCGTTAATAATTACATTTTTTCCGCTTACATTGCAAACGCAGGCTGAACCCTACGAGATTTATCAAAATAATGTACTAAGTATTGTACACATTGAAAAGGTCTACAGAAAAGTCCGCGATGGTATATTATGTCTATCTCTTATGGATATCCCACAATAAAATTTTTTTGTCATTTACTTTTTACGACAAATAATGGCTAATTTTCGAAGCGATTTCAACCAATACAGCATTAATCCTTATCTAATTAAATACCTTAAATACATTGTTGATTTAATATAAATCCATATGGCCCTTTACAGCATATGATTTAAATGAATACTTTCGAAGATATTACAGATTTAAAAATTGCGGCGGCGGGAGCGTGCCTATAAGCGCGTCGGTGGCCGCGGTTCTCCCTATATAGCCCAGTTAAAGGAGGAGAATATTATAAAAATACAAGGAAAAATAATTTACGGGCGATATGAGCTCGGGAAAAAAGGGGGGGAGTTTTAAGGGTAAAAAACGGTTTATCTCGATTTCCGGCAAAACTAGAAGTCCTATGGAAAAAAATCAAATAGCAAAGTTGTAGGTAATAAAAAGATCTCCCAATAAAATAATAAATAATATAAAATAATAAAAAGATGTCCCAAATACACTGTAATTTATTTGATTTGAAATATTTAGTTTTTCTCCTTATTTTTGACTTAATATCGACTTAATTCTGACAGCTGTCATTGTCATTTACAGATGAGTTATTTATATGGAGAACAGGGTTAACCACATCTACGAAGTACAATTTTACCCCAAACTACTTTAATTCCCTGTCAACATATAAAGCTCTTAGCCGCTTAATAATATTAATTGTTTCGCCCTAAAATAGAAATTGCTAAGAATGGAAACTAGAAAGTGCACACTAACAGCAATAGAAAACAAAAGAAGCACATTGAAAAAATTTATTGAAAAATGGAAGTCGAATTACATTATCACCATGAAGTGTCTGTCAGGCATTTGTCATAATATCTACATGCAGCAGTTGATTTGCTGCATGTAGCTGCTGCATAAGTTTTGTTTTTTTTATCTTTTTTGTGGGAATTGTTTTATCTCTGGTAACATTATGAAACGTCAGAATTCCACGGAATTAGTAATTCGGGTATAAGGTGAGATATAATAAGTTCATTGTGGAAAATATCGTAAAAAGTCAAGCCACCTGGGAGCTTTCATCGAAAACGCTGCCTAATCCCTGAGCGGGTAGTAGGTACCTACGCATAATATGCTCTACTACCCGTGCGAAGCCGGGGCGGGTCGCTAGTATACTATATACTACGATGTCTAATTTCAACGAAGACGGAAAATAGCTGACTGTATAAGCATATTATCTAAGGAGATATTATAGTGCACAAGTGTATGTGCACTGTCATAGTCCGATGGGACGCCAAAGCGACACTACTGAAGAGAGATCAGCAAGGCGATTCAGCAGGGATATTCTGTAAAGCCATTTTCGAATTATAGAGAGTGAATTCGAGATGAGTTTGCTAATTTGTACTCTGTAAAACTCGATAGTACAGGTCTTCTCACTCAAACTCACTTCACTTCGCAAGTGCGTAGCAGCAGGGCTATTCTGTAAAGCCATTTTCGAATTATAGAGAGTGAATTCGAGATGAGTTTGCTAATTTGTACTCTGTAAAACTCGATTGTACAGGTCTTCTCACTCAAACTCACTTCACTTCGCAAGTGCGTAGCAAATGTTTACAGAATATCAAACCAAGGTGAAGTGAGTTTGCTTTCGAAGCGAGTTATCTCACTTGAGTGAGCTTCGATATCGAGATGGTATTTTAGAGAATAGCCCTACTGATGTTTACAGAATATCAAACCAAGGTGAAGTGAGTTTGCTTTCGAAGCGAGTTATCTCACTTGAGTGAGCTTCGATATCGAGATGGTATTTTAGAGAATAGCCCTACAGGTCTTCTCACTCAAACTCACTTCACTTCGCAAGTGCGTAGCAGATGTTTACAGAATATAAAACCAAGGTGAAGTGAGTTTGCTTTCGAAGCGAGTTATCTCACTTGAGTGAGCTTCGATATCGAGATGGTATTTTAGAGAATAGCCCTACAGAACACTTCAATTACGGTTCGATTCGGTTTCGGTTTTGACAACTACCTAATAACTACCCTGTCGATACGGTTATTCTGAATTGAAAATACATCTTATCGTACGATAACTTACCCAATCAATCGATAATTATATGTTATCGAAGATTTCTGAATCGCCTTGCAGGCTCGGAACCGATGGCTTTACTTGCTCTACGAGGTACGGGGGTGTACCACCGCTAACTCGCCAACCCCAAGCTTTACTAAGTATTTCTTGACAGAAAAATCCAATAACTTTTCTTTTTTGGCCAGAAGCGGGCCTCGGATCTAGAACCTCATGATATGCATCTGAACAAGGTAGCCACTAGACCATTAAAGCCAGAACATTACCGCTGAAATAAAAATATTGTTATAATGACAACGAACCTGCCTATTACAAGTGTTATTGAATGCGGCGTAATGTGAATTGGTCGCTAGTAGGTAATTAAGTGTGGATGTATGTACAAGTACATACATTTATGTGCGTGCTGAACGGTGTTGATTTTTAATTCCGCACATTGTCTGCGGTAATGTTTGATGACTAGCTAGTACCCGTGACTTCGCGTGAATTTAGGGTTTTCTTTTATCCTATGGTAACCGGATAAACAAACAGTTCCCGCGGGAACTGTTTTTTTTCCTGGAAAATAATTAACCTCCGGATTCCGGAACAGCCTCTCAATGTCTTCAGTAGTATCACCTTTTGTACACGACCCTTGATCAAAAAGCCTAGCGAAAGGATCATCAAACTAAGACCAGTAATGAAATCGAATGTTTGATTAATTTGGTCACAGAACTGCGTTTCGTAAAATAAACTGTGATTAGGCACAATAAAAGGCAGCTTATGTCGCGATCTTCGAAATCTAAAGGTTAAGTGGATGGAGTCATTCAATGAACTAACAATACAATTACGATCGTGGGATCACTCGGTATAAGCACCACTGTCGCAGTGATAGGTGAGAAAATACGCTTTCACGGCCTTCCAAGCACAATAATATATTCTCAACGTAACAATTGCATGGAACAATCATTAGTTCAAGAGCACTGACTGACTCACTCAGTGGCACAGGCTAAGACGTGGGGGAAGAGCTTATATGAAGTTATGATACAGATTGGCGGAAGTAAGAGTCGGCGCTATATTTCCTCAGTGGGTCGGGAAAATGACGTCATATTGTTAATTTACGCCAAATGAAGTTATTAAATGAAGTGATGAAGGTATACAAATCGGAATAATCAGATAACACTTTTTAGAGCATAAGTAGAGCCCGCTAGCAGCGCGATGCTGTTTTACACTCGTTCAAAAATAACAACTACCTATGACGTCATCTTCAGAAAATATTTAATATTGTCACATGAACTTATGACATGGAGAGGAGTATTTCTTAATGATTTCTTATGAGAAATGAGAATTGTAGTTTCAAGCAGACAGAGTAAAAGCTGGCGATATGTTACTGGACTGGGTCCTAATTGACGTCATATTATTACAATACAAGCGGACACCCGCGACTTCGTTCGCGTGGATATACATATATTGGTTTTTAAAAATCCCGTAGGAATCATGAGCTCATATTATGCTAAAAACTGTTAAAAGTTCACTGGCGGATGTTTAGGTAGATCAAAATGTAAACATCCGCCAGTGAAAGTTCCATCAAAATCGATCCAGCCTTTTAGAGATTAGTCTTTAAAGTATCTACTTTCTAACAAAAAAAGAATGAATGAAATCGGACCACGCGTTATTGAATTACAGCTAAATACACGTTTTATCTTTCATCCCCTCTCCCTAGGGAACCGTGCTGAATTTCGGGATAAAAAGTATCCTATATGTTACTCCATAGTATGAAGTTAAATCGCACCAAGTTTCGTTTCAATACATTCAGTAGTTTTTGCGTGATGCGCGCACAAATATACAAACAAACAGACAAACAGATAAACAGACAAAAATTTCAAAAATAGCTTTTTTATGTTCTATTACTTATCCCTGACATCCCCCAGTTATTATTTTGCAAAAATCTTCAATGTACAGATACGGCAAGTCTACGATTTTATTATATGTATAGATTTACTAATCAATATATCATAACATTTTTGTAAGCTCAGTTGGATGACGAGCAAATAAGCGGAAGTAAACAGCGTCATTTATTCGCACTGGGTCAACTCGGCACTCGAGATATTTAGAAATTATTGTAAAAATAACATGCGACAACTTTTACTTTTTTTTAAAGTAATAAAATATAGCAAGTAAGTACCTACACAGTATACTTACTTACTAATTAAAATCATATTCACATCAGAATATAACCATCTACAGAAGAATATGGGTCCACAAGAACATTATGGTACACTAACACCAAGCGAGTAAAATGTATTTAGCTATTTAAAATTTTGTGTACTTAATTTGCAGCAGGATGCAAGTCCTAAATGTTTTTTTTTGACAATTAGGTAGGTGCCTTGGTATGCGCATATATGCCAGTAGGTATACTTACTATAGTGAACGTTTAACTCGATGTGCTCGACCTATGAAGATCTCGCGACCACCACTGCAGTTATTGTGGTTTGTCGTGAGATATGTCCATAGAATTGTAGGTCAACTCGTTAATGGCAGGTCCACGATCCGGGCATCATGACAAAAGATATCGATATATTCTGTTTACGTCTTACTTTGAAAATTTTACTTTTTTATTTCTTATCGCACGTATAAATTGAAACGTAATCTATCTATACATATAATAAAAACGTAGAATTGCCGTATCTGTACATTGAAGATTTTTACAAAATAATAACTGGGGGATGTTAGGGATAAGTAATAGAACGTAAAAAAGCTATTTTTGAAATTTTTGTCTGTTTGTCTGTTTATCTGTTTGTCTGTTTGTCTGTTTGTCTGTATGTTTGTGCACGCATCACGTAAAAACTACTGAATGGATTGAAATGAAACTCGGCATGATTTAAGTTCATACTATGGAGTAACATATAGGATACTTTTTATCCCGAAATTCAGCACGGTTCCCTTGGAAGAGGGGATGTAAGTCAAAATGTGTACTTAGCTGTAATTCGTTAACGGGTGGTCCGATTTCATTCATTCTTTTTTTGTTAGAAAGAAGATACTTTAAAGTTTATTGGCTAATCTCTGAAAGGCTGGACCGATTTTGATGGGACTTTCACCGGCGGATGTTTACATATTGATGTACCTAAATATCCGTCAGTGAACTTTTAACAGTTTTTAGCAAGGTATAAGCTCAAAGGAGCTTAGGAAAAACAAAATGATTCCCACGGAATTATTAAAATCAATATCCACGCGAACGAAGTCGCGGGTATCCGCTCGTCATGAAATAAACTTTAAGTTAGGTAGGTAGAGATTTTGAATTTTAAATCATTTTATTACGTATCTGCGACCTGCGTTAAAAAATTATGCCAATTGAATCTGGTAGGCGACCCAAGTAATACCTACCTCTCTCATCGAGAGTTACAGAATATCTGTTCTATTTGCTGTGGAGATCCTGGAGCTATGGAGTCAGTGCTAGCCTCTATAGCGCAACGGTCAGGTCGCGGACTGAAAACCGAAAGGTCGACGGTCCAAATCCCGCCCGTTGCACTATTGTCGTACCCACTCCTAGCGCAAGCTTTACGCTTATTTGGAGAGGATAGGGGAATATTAATCATGTACAGCATGGGTAACTTTCTTTAAAAAAAATCGTTTGAGACATTTAACCACAGTTCAATCTGGTAACAGAAGGGTTTGCTCATTTTTTGCCCAATGAATCAGCCTGGCTTTTCAGAGCAAAAATGCAGCCAGTATCAGCTATTCTTAGCACCATTCTACGCATGATTCCATGTATAGGTATAGTAAATAGATTGAGCTAGCAGCTAGGCTATTTTATTATAACATTTTAATGAAAAAAACTATGTGACCATTCATAAAGATATCAAGTGAGTGTGATCTATTACGGATATTTACTTTGAAAACGAAAGTGCGGTGCGCGCACGCACGAGCGTCAAGCATTCAAATGTAATCGGACATAACGAACTTATCACTGTCCATTTCTAATCACGTATAGTAGTAAATTTGGACGACTATTTCGCGATTATGATCATGATTTACCAATCATGAGAATAATTGGTAAATAATTATGCATTTACGATTAAGCGTGGTAGGTATCAAAGGCATAGAAGAATAATAAATTATAAAAGATTTTCCACTAAACAGTTCTGTAGGGCTATTCTCTAAAATACCATCTCGATATCGAAGCTCACTCAAGTGAGATAACTCGCTTCGAAAGCAAACTCACTTCACCTTGGTTGGATATTCTGTAAACATCTGCTACTTACGCACTTGCGAAGTGAAGTGAGTTTGAGTGAGACTGAGAAGACCTGTACTATCGAGTTTTACAGAGTACAAATTAGCAAACTCATCTCGAATTCACTCTCTATAATTCGAAAATGGCTTTACAGAATAGCCCTACTGGCATTAATATACTTACATTATAACTACTTGTAATACGACTAAGTATTATTACGATGAATTCAGTTTTACACAACTATGAACCAATTCCGAATCCCATCGGTAGGATACTTAGTCACAATGACCTAAGAAGTACAGGGCCCTATTTAATAAACGTTACAATCCTACAAATTTGTTAAAAAGCTACATAATTGTTAAATTGTAGGACAAATACTGTTTAATAAAAGTTACAAATATGTAAGAAAGTTACAATTAAATAACTTACAATTGTTATACTTTTAAAGGCTGTTTAATAAAAGTTTACATATGTAAAAAACGCCTGTAGAGTTTTATGACAATATTGTTATTTACAAATATGTAGTGGTAAATTACAATATTGTAAATTACAAATATGTAGTGGTAGCTTACTATTGACGTAAATAAAATTTACGAATAATTTACTAACCACTAATCCAGAAACACGTTTTATGCAGTTATGTACCGTTCCTTTACTAATACCGTGTGCATCTGCTACTACATGGTATTGTGAGCCACAACCTATCCAATGTAATGCACACAAAATTTGTTCAGTGAGCGTAAGGGCTGCATTTCTGACCGTATCGTGTTCAAGATATCGTCTTATTCTATTTATCAAATATTCGACGGTAGTCTTGCTTAGCCGAAATTTTTCATTGAAAGAAAAGTTGGTCACATTAAGACTAAAATTTAATCTTTTACGAAAAATTCTGCGGGGTCGTTGCTGTACAATCCAATATTCATCATCACTACTTTCACTGCTCGGTGTTAGAATCATTTTTTATTAATTCAAATTGAAATTCAAAACGTTTCTTAATTTTTACAAATTGTAAGATTTTTGGACACAGGGTGAGACTACCTGTCAGAAATGTATTACAATTTACAAAATATGTAAACTTGTAACTACAATTATTTGTGTTCAATAAAGCACTTTTTCCTACAAATATGTAAATATTCACCTGTCAAGTGAAAATGTTTATTAAACAGAAATCTACAAAATTGTAGATAAATTTTACAAATTTGTAAATTTTCAACCATGACAAATTTGTAAAACATAATTTTTATTAAACAGAAACTTGTAGAATTGTAGCCTGTTACCTGTAATTGTATTTTACAATTTGTAACGTTTATTAAATAGGCCCCAGGTCAGTCAGTACCACTCTATCTCAAGCTAACTTTCAACTGCTGAATTTTATATGCAGTAATCAGGTGTTCTTCGACAAGAAGATTTTCAGCCACGGTTGCCAATCTTAACGAAGGCGCAGACTAACCCACTAGGCACAGAGGATATTATAATGAAACAACCGGAGAAAAATCAGGTGCACGGCCGACGGCTTTGTGATCTCTGAGGCACAGAAACCGTCAACTTCACAACTACGAGCTACTAAGAATTTCTTGACCTTGAGAAACTCCCGGGACTCAAACCATGGACTTCATAATCCGCAGTCGAAGAAGCTCGCTAGACCAATCAGACCTAGAAATTCTTATTGTAAAGAGATCCACATTTAAATATTCGGTCTATGGTCCATCTTTCTCGCCAATTAGATAGTTCCTCAAAATTTTATATCATATCAATGCTTGCACGATAGTAACGTGTTGTGTAACTTTTTATATCATTACCTATTTCACAACTAGACGCAATTTCTTCATTAAGCTTCAAGAGCAAACAACTTGTTCTCAAATTTCTCTTCCGAGTGTCAAAATACAATCACAGAACATGACAAGATTTCGTCAAATCATCCACACGACAAAAGGCTTTCGTAATACCATAAAATTAAACGGGAGTCACTATATTGCAGTAATGGTACAGTGCTCCCTATAAAAAGAAGAAAAGTAAACCCTGTCAAAATATTATCAGAAGCCCTGTATAAAGACCAAATTAGACGGTTCATTTTTCGAGATTTTTGCTTTCATTTTCGAGGCTTCAACGGTGAATCATCGAAAATGAACCGTCAAAACACCGACCGTTCATCGTTCACAGGCACTTTGCCGTAGTAAATATCGTATCGTGCATCGTTCACCGCAAAAATGAACGATGAACGGGGCACCGTCTAATTTGGCCTTAAGCAAGTACCTAGTCGATTTCTGCTTCTTAGCCGCAACTTACGATTTTATACTTCTCAAATAAGTATCTCAAATAAGTATAAACTAAGTTTATGGTTTACACCAGTGAGCTTACAATTAAGATATTACCTACTTAACATCATTGGTTTACACCAATTAGTAAAGGAACCCCAAAAGTTGGATGATCCATTTACTTTCCTAAATGAAAAACGTGCTTTCGTCTGTTTACTCACCGTTGCTTATCAATTTCATTCAGATTCTTAGGAAAAAGATCTCAGGCAATGTTTTTTTAGTTTATTTAACGTTTACTCTCGTTTGAAAGAATTTCCCACAGTTAAAATGATGATCCCACAATTAAGTACAGGCTGGCAGGCAGGCACTTAGTCGTAACTTTCGTCGTAATTTTGGTAATAATTTCGTTTAGGTACCTACCTAATCTTTCCCAACTACTATATTTTTTTGTAATTTTTTAAAGTTGGACACAAGGACCAAGTGTAAAATATTGTACACCCGCTGCATGTCTGTTTCAAAATAAAAAAGCTTTCTCTACTGGCCAGGTAGGTAATTAGTGTTTTAGCTTATTTTATTTCTTCGTAAAACTATGTGTTCATTAAAGCGGGTTCAATAAAGTGAGGGCAAGTGTTACATTTAACGCACTTTACCCGACAAACTATTACGAGTATCATTAAGATAATGAAAGCACTCTACTGTTTCAAACAAAAAACAGCAGAAGCTTTTGTGTCTGTCACCACCTGATAGATATCGCTATCAGTGGTGTTGTACCTTCGAAATCCAAAGTGTTATTTCATCGCCTTTTATTTATATGTATATTTGTATAGATTTCAACTATTGCCATTTGTACGATCTTTTTATTTTACATATAAAATATATTTTCATTATTAATTTTTATTGGCAGGTAGGTACCTACCAAAATAAAAATGTAAGAGTAATGCGGTCATTTGTCTAATAACACGGCCGGTGTTAGAGTTTTGACTCTATCATATTCATAAACTAACACTAAATGATATAAATGATTTGAATTTAAGTTCAATATTAAACTATTAATAAACGACATTCAAAAGTCTCGAGTTTCAAAGGGTAAACAACTAAAAAACTTTCAAACATAAGATAAACGATAAAAACATTGAACACAGAAGATGAATTTGAAATTATTTAGTAAATTGAAATTTTTGTATTGATTAGATTTTTGATTGCAGTAAATTGAATTTTTGTTGAAATTTAGTAAATTGAAATTTGAAATTATTTAGTAAATTGAATTGAACATGAACACTTAAATTAATAAAAAAATCAGTTTACTAAAAAGCTAAAGGATAAGAATCATTACACTTATAATAATATCGGCTAAACGGCTAATTATTAAAGTTAAGAATTTCCAAAGTTTACAACACGAGAAAGTGTCAAAGATAAGATAAATGGGTAAACACAGATACAAGTTTTTATAATGTAACATTAAGAATTCCATAACAAAAAAAGCTTACCCGCGGGATTGCCATCGCTCCCCTTGCGCTTATCTTTACAAAAAAGATAAAGAACCGAGTCTGTTTGATCGTCACATAACTTCTACACAAATCCAAATTGAATCACGCACAAATTTTACATGACTGCATTCATGTTTCCGCTGTCACAAAACAAAATAAGCGCACAAATTGTTCACCCACTACCAGTATTATGGTGTAAAAGATTTCAACGTGTTATCGCAAGAGATGTACACGGAGGTATAAGCGGATAAAGCACGAAGAAGACCAAGTTCCCACGTGAGAGAAATGCTCGTAACAATAGGAGGTTGCGCGCGCGTCGAAAGGTGGGCAAAAAGCGAATGAACGCAGTCACCGCGCACGATGGGGAGGCATTTGTACCTGCTGACCCATATAGGGTTACACACTGTGAATTTAAATTATTTATGGATCCTTAAATCAGCCGACTAACACTAGCAGGCATCCGGCAAGGCATTACGTAACTTACGAGACTAAAAATACTTCGTTTTTGCTTTTTATTGGAATCCGTTAGAACTTAATACCATAAGTAGATTATAAGTATTATACTCCTAAATGCTCTGTATCTAATATCTAAGCCATTTGTATTTCTTAACCCCGACGCCAACGGACAGGTGTTATAATATGTTTGACCGTTTTGTTAATCTGCATCATAGTTACGCTCAATGCAACAACAATACGCTCAAATGTTACAACTTACAACGGATGGACCGAATTGAGTGCGTTTTGTTTATTCAAATGCGTGATAATTGGGATAGTTTTTAGATATGTTTTCTGAAAATCTAGTCAGCCGTTGGAGTATCATTATCTGAATTGATATTTATGAGTATAATAGGAATCAACTTAAATTTTGTACATTAATTAGTAAGCCTAGTGGTACTGTAATAATGGTGACGTGAAAAATTGAACATTCTGACTACCCAACTCTTCGCCAATTTACAGCAGATGTGTCGTCCTTGGGCTCATTGAATTGTTCTCAATGACTAGTTGGCATATAGAGAGTAACAAGGATCTGATGATAGAGCAGAAAGATGGTGAAAAACTAAGAAACGTAGTAGACACAAATAGTGATCAACATCTGATATTGGAGTAGGTGATGGAACCTCGGGTTAATCAAACACCTATGGCGTGCTCCGGGGCCGAAATTATCTTTCAATTAGATACTCTTAAATTCGTACATACCTATTTTATTGATTATGTATTGGAAAATTCTTTTTCCATTGATAAAGTTCTCATCTGACACGCAATTTTAAACATTTTCTCAATTTTCCGATATAATTGAGTAGCCTATATCTATCTACCTATCAGAAAATAACAATTTTCTACTTTAATTATAATCAAGTTTTCCTAGATAACAAACCATCAAAAATAACAAATAATAAAGTAACTCTGTCTGCCTATTTGTCTGTATGTAACGCTTTCACGCCTAAACTACTTACTGATGAATCGATTTTGACTAAATATGGTAAAGATATACTTAGACTAGACCTTGGAGAAGGACGTACGCTACTTTTTATCCCGGAAAATCATAGAGTTCCCAAGGGATTTTTAAATAACCTAAATCCACGCGGATAAAAGCGCGGGCATCAGCTAAGTAGTCATATTATAAAACAATTTCTCCAGTTAATCAAGGCTTGTCAGATCTACCTACCTACCAAGTTCATTTACCGCAAATTGCAATTTCCATTTATTAATCAAAATGCAATGTCATACGAAAAGTTATGAGCCATGTGCATTCTAATTTAATCGCTTACAGACCATGAATGATTTATGATGACACTTCGTTCCGTAAACATTCAGGGAAGCAACGGAACATAAGCTAGGTATAAGGTAGGTAATTCTACTTACTTATGTAAATTATAATTTTCTTTAAAATACACCACAAATAAATCTGTGTCACGACTTTGTAAATATACTTAATATAGTTAATTTCCACGATTTCGTTTCCGAGGGAACTCTTTTCCGGGATGAAAAGTATCCTATGTCCATCTCCAGGATGAGAGCTATCTCTGTGCCAAGATTCAATTCAATCGCAATTAACGCGAATGTAGAAATAATAAAAAAAATCCCCGGCTGAGTTTGTTGTGGGCTTTTCTCAGCGGCGCGTTTAGAACTCTCGTAGTTTTAATTTTAAGTCTTCGTTAATATTATTAAATTGACGTTCAATAAGTGTACAGTGTACCTACCAGTTTTGAATAAAGTTTATTTGACTTTGACTTTAGTTGGGATGCCATTACGCGTTCCCGAGGGATCGTTTTTCTGGGATCCAACTTTTTTACCGGCAAAATTGTGCCGCCAAGCGATTTAGCGTTCCGGTATAATGCCGCGTAGAAACAAAAATTGTAGATGCAGTTTTACAAAAATTCTCATGGCTGTTCCAGGTTAGGTTAGGTTAGGTTCCGCTTACGCTCTTAAGGTGCGTCCAGACTTGAACATTTCACCGAACCGAACAGCGAACATTTCGGCGAACTTGTTACGCTCAATGTGGACGGCGCGCTTGGAGCGCTTGAGATGGGTTACTGCGTAACAGTTCGGCGAAAGGTTCGGCGAAAGTTTCGCCGAACTGTTACGCAGTAACCCATCTCAAGCGCTCCAAGCGCGCCGTCCACATTGAGCGTAACAAGTTCGCCGAAATGTTCGCTGTTCGGTTCGGTGAAATGTTCAAGTCTGGACGCACCTTTAGACTACATCGTCAGTTATGGTCTGAGATTCCGTCTTAGAAATTTATACCCTCATCTGTTATTTAATTCTGATAGAGATTATATGCTAGATAATTCATAGATTGATACATTGCACTTTGGTTGCCTGGCTAAATTTGGTGCCTATGATGTTAAACACAAAAAAATTTAATCAATTTTTTTCGATCTGCTTCCCTCATCTGTTATTTAAACGAATTATATGTCAAATGAAAGATTATTTTATTCCCAATCGAACCGTATTTGGATGCCTGGTCAAAAGTGGTGCTAAATCATGGTTGTCTGGATTTTAAGATATAAAATTTTCTGTGCGAGTGTTGAAAGTGACAGAAAAGTGTTGCGCGCGCAATTCCATTTGACAGACAAAGATGCAGTGAGGCAGGTGTGCACTCGGAAGGTGCTAAGTCTATACATAGATTAAAACCATAGACTTGCTGTGCCTGTCCATTAAAGATATTTGCAAAAAAAAATAAGTGAGAGACGTAAGGGATAAGTAATAAAACGTAAAAAAGCTGTTTTTGAAAATTTTGTCTGTTTGTCTGTATGTTTGTGCATGTATTACGCAAAAACTACTGAATGGATTGAAATTTAACTTGGCATGATTTAAGTTCATACTACATAATAGCATATAGAATACTTTTTATCCCGAAATTCAGCACAGTTCCCTTGGGAGAGAGGATGAAAGTCAAAATATGTACTTAGCTGTAATTCACTATCGCGTAGTCCGATTTCATTAATTTTTAGGGTTCCGTACCAAAAGGGTAAAAACGGAGCCCTATTAATGTCACTCCGGTCACAGGAGTGACATTAATAGGGCTCCGTTTTTACCCTTATTAATTAGATTTAGATTAATGACATTAATGACATTAAGATTAGATTAATGACATTAATATCCGCCGGTCACAGGTCTCTAGATCGCAGACGAAATGAGTTACAAACCTGAAATTTTGGTATTTGGTGTAAAACGTTGACCCAAAATCAAATATTGAATTAGAAATTGTATTAATTATTTTTTTATTTTAATTATTTTGTAATTTCTGAACTACAAAATTGATGACTTTGAAATATTTACGGAACAATTTTTAAAGTATCTCCTTTCTAACAAAAAAAAAATGAAATCGGACTACGCGATAATGAATTACAGCTAAGTACACATTTTGAATTTCATCCCCTCTCCCAAGGGAACTGTGCTGAATTTCGGGTTAAAAAGTATCCTATATGGTATTATGTAGTATGAACTTAAATCATGCCAAGTTTAATTTCAGTCCATTCAGTAGTTTTTGCGTAATACATGCACAAACATACAGACAAATTACATATACCTTACGTCTCTCACTAATTTTTTTTTGTAAATATCTTTAATGGACAGGCACAGCAAGTCTATAGTTTTAATCTATGTATAGACTAAGCACCTGCCGAGTGCACGCCTGCCTCACTGCATCTTTGTCTGTCATATGGAATTGCGCTCGCAACACTTTTCTGTCACTTTCAACACTCGCACAGAAAATTTTATATCTTAAAATCCAGACAACCATGATTTAGCACCACTTTTAACCAGGCAACCAAATATGGTTCGATTGGGAATAAAATAATCTTTCATTTGACATATAATTCGTTTAAATAACAGATGAGGGAAGCAGATCGAAAAAAATTGATTAAATTTTTTTGTGTTTAACATCATAGGCACCAAATTTAGCCAGGTAACAAAGTGCAATGTATCAATCTATGAATTATCTAGCATATAATCTCTATCAGAATTAAATAACAGATGAGGGTATAAATTTCTAAGACGGGATCTCCTACTATTACCCTTTGGTGAGATTGCAGTCAAGAGCTAACTTGTAGATGAATAAACAAAAAACCCTCCTGGGGTATGTTAATAAGTCTTCTTCGTCACGTTCCTTGCAACGGAGGAATTAATATTGGTAGAATATTAAAACATAAATAGGTATTATATTTTTTTTATCCTCGAACCAATAATTATACTTACTATTACAAAAAGCCGGTGCGCGTACAATGGTGACGTAATTGTAAAAGAATGAAAGAATGAAAAGATGGCAGGGCTTCGTAAAACTTTTAAGAGCTTTTAACATTCCAAATGGTAGGTAAGTAGGTACTTTGTGGTCCTCCCTCGATTCTTTGTGTTGCCTCATTTTAGGATAAGTATTTTTATCATTTAGGTTTTAAGTATAACTTTGCGATAAGTACAAAATAGAGTCAAATTAAAATTCCTTCAAGTCAAATTAAAATCAAAGGAAAATACCTACCTAGGTACTACTAACCTACCTAGGTAGTTTTAAGCAGTGTACAAAATAAGTTAAATGACTAAGTAAGAAATAACTAACTTAATAAAAAATGTAAAGTTAGTTTTAAATAATCTATACATAATATAATAAAATAATTTTATAAAAATAAAAAAAATATAAAAAATAAATAAATAATAAATAAATAAGTATTTAAATATCACTTGCTTTAACGGTGAAGGAAAACATCGTGAGGAAACCTGCATGCCTGAGAGTTCTCCATAACGTTCTCAAAGGTGTGTGAAGTCTGCCAATCCGCTTGGCCAGCGTGGTAGACTATGGCCAAAACCCTTCTCACTCTGAGAGGAGACCCGTGCTCTGTAGTGAGCCGGTAATGGATTGATCATGATGATGATGATGATGATGAATAAATAAATAAATAGTTTAGCACGATCAAATATTAATTATTCTTACTAAATTATCTATACTTATTATACTTAATATAATAAAGCGGAAGAGTTTGTTTGTTTGTTTGTTTGTTTGAACGCGCTAATCTCTGGAAGTACCTATCGGATTTGAAAAATTATGGTATACTAATTTTACTAAAATTATTATATAATATACGTATTTAATTAATAAAAATTATTAATTAAAAACGATCGCAGCACCCTCTAGCAACCTAAGTCGGAAACTCGAAGCGTACGCAGCGCCCTCTTGTGGCCAAAACTCTTGCGGCCGAAGTCAGAAACTCTAAACGACTGCAGTGCCCTCTTGCGAATGCAGGCCGAAACAAAAACAATCGCAGCGCTATCTTGCAGCCGGTTCTGAAAACTCGAAATGATCACAGCGCCCTCTTGTGGCCGGAGCTGGAAACTCGAAGCGATTGCAGCGCCCTCTTTTAGTCAAAACTCTTGCGGCCGGAGCTGGAAATTCGAAGCAATTGCAATGACCTCTGACGGCCGCACGCGGAATCTCGATACGACAGCTGCGCCGTCTGGTGGCCGAATGAAATAAATACTAAATTAATAACTAAATCAATAAAAAAAAAACTAAATAATAAATAAATAATTTAAAGCTATTTAATAATTATCTAAATGTGAAAGTGGGGATATTTGGATGTTTGGATGTTTGTTACTCTATAACGTCGCACCTACTGAACAGATCTGGCTGAAATTTTGAATGGAGATAGATAATGCCCTGACATAGGCTATTTTTTTTTCCTGGAAAAATCCACAGTTCCCACGGGATTTTGAAAAAACCCAAATCTACAGCTGCTATAGGTAGCTGGTAGACCAATATAGCAAACTACCTTGAAAGTAAGTAAAAAGGTTGGAAAAGGGAGCGGGAACGGGAACCAGAAATCCACGATTCCCTCAGGATTTGTGAAAAACCGAAATTCACGCGGGCGAAGCCGCGGGCAAAAGCTAGTATACGTTTAATATAGTAGGTAGTAATTATACCTAATTTATGACACATTATTGGATCGTAACTATGCAAATTTTAGATATAAATACTTTTGAACATTTTTCCATCATAATTAATTTCACTTTCCATGGAACATGGACATACGTCTTCAGTTGTCGCCCAATCATCAGTGAAAGGTCGTTAAGTTAGTATTTTATGTGTTAAGTAGGTAGGTATGGCTAGGTTCTTTGGAACGTCAGGAAATTAAATAGATATCTGTTGATAGCGTAGACCGCTGCAATTGTTGTATTCGAAACGCCATCATCATATTAAATGAGTGAAGGTTGATAGTGATTCTACAACTTACCTACCTACTTGAAACGCTAGAACGCTTTTACTGCCGCGAAGAAAAGTAAGAAACGGATCGATCGATTTTTTCAAATGAAAAATGATGACTCTAAGGGCCTGTCTCACCACCGTCTGATAAGTGTTGGATAGCTTATTCACAACTTTTATCTTTGTCACTTGACATAAAGTAAGAAAGTGACAACACTTATGTTTAGGCTATCCGACAATTATCAAAAGGTGGTGAAACAGGCCCTACCCTAAGTAAGGTAGTCCGTAGTAATATTAGTTGAGTGACTATAGAATTATAATAAAAGTGTTATTTCCTAATTAAGTAGTCGTTTTCGTTAATGGATGGATTGAATGGAATCCACTGCTACCATAGGTCTCTTGAAGGAACTTCTACACAGCATGGTCTTGTGTCGCCTGTATCCAGTTTGTCCACCTAGTCAATGGGGGGTCTGCCAACATTGCGCTTTAGCTCCGAGCATAGAGCAACTCTCTCCATCTGTTGCTGTTCATCTTGAAAATGAAGAATTTTAAAAATGTGAAACAACATTGACGGTGGTGTCCGTCGTACGAATCGCTTATTGTCATTTTTTATAGCGTTGAAGAATGAGGACCTCTCAAAAGGCCCCTTGACCAATCCGATGAATATCTAATAATTATAATAGACACGTCATCTATCACTGAGAGTCACGATCACGAATTAGTGTAGGTATTTACAATCAATGATCACGATCTACTGACTCTCTTCAAACTTTAAACTCAAATGTTAACTTTGAATCTTAATTCTTTGGATTTTTTCTTCTTTTAAGGAAGAATCTATACGGCAGCACGGCAGCGAACTGGCTGCAGCCTGCATATGACGTGCAGCCAGTTCGCTGCCGTGCTGTCGCGGTCGCGTCGTCGTTTTAAATGGATGCCGCAGCCAGGGAATCATGGCTTAGTAAAGACAATGACTCAAAAAACTATCTTATCTCCATCAGAAAGTATTCTGATGAGATAGTTCAACCAACCATTAATAATAAAGCCCCAGTAGTAAATTACCATTAAAAATCTTTATACATCTTCTATCTTCTTCTATCTATACATCTATACATCTATACTAATAAATAAAATTGAAGTGTCTGTCTGTAATATCGAAATAACTACCTCATATTAAGCTCATATGGTTATTTGAACGCTACCATAACCGAATCACACGTTTTTAAAATTTTTGTCTGTCTGTCTGTCTGTCTGTCTGTCTGTCTGTCTGTCTATTTGAACGGGCTAATCTTCGGAACGGCTGAACCGATTTTGACGGGACCTTCACATACAAGTAGAGGATTAACCAGGGAGTAACATAGGCTACTTTTTTAACCGACTTTCAAAAAAGGAGGAGTTGTGTTTTTCTACCTATGTACACCGATATCTCCGAGATTTCTGGACCGATTTGCGTAATTTTTTTTTAATCGATAGAGAAACATTGCGACCCTGTTCTATAAAAAATTTGGATTCCAACTCCTCAATCCTGATGCTGTAGGGGACCTAATCCCCAAAACTAATGGGTTTTAGAAACTTTCGGTTATTTAAATTGATATTGGGGGTACCAATTAAAGACTTTATCGTTGAATGAACTCGAGTAGGTACATATCCAACTCCTCAACCCTGATGCTGTAAGGAATTGTATTCCGAAATCGTGGGGATCCCACGGGATTTTTCCGTTTTGGGGACGGGTTTCTACAGATAAGCTACTTTTTGTTCTGGAAAATCAAAAGTTCCCACGGGATTTTTAAAAACCTAAATCCACACGGGCGAAGCCGTGGGCATCATCTAGTAATATAATAAAATCGTAGACTTGCCATATCTGTACATTAAAGATTTTTGCAAAATTATAACTGAGGGATGTTAGGGATAAGTAATAGAACGTAAAAATGCTATTTTTGAATTTTTTTTCTGTTTGTCTGTTTATCTGTTTGTCTGTATGTTTGTGCGCGCATCACGCAAAAACTACTGAATGGATTGAAATGAAATTTGGCATGATTTAAGTTCATAGTTTCATACTACGGAGTACGGAGTAACATATAGGATACTTTTTATCCCGAAATTCAGCACGGTTCCCTGGGAGAGGGAATGAAAGTCGAAATGTGTACTTAGCTGTAATTCATTAACGCGTGGTCCGATTTCATTCATTCTTTTTTTGTTAGAAAAGGAGATACTTTAAAGATTACCGACTAATCTCTGAAAGGCTGGACCGATTTTGATAGGACTTTCACTGGCGGATATTTACATTTTAATGTACCTAAACATCCGCCAGTGAACTTTTAACAGTTTTTAGCATGGTATAAGCTCAAAAGAGCTTAGGAAAAACAAAGAGTTCTCAAAGAGAGGGATTTTTAAAAACCAATATCCACGCGAACGAAGTCGCGAGTATCCGCTTGTAAACAATAAATAAAGGACTAACAAGAACTACGCAAATACTCCAAACCGATAGGTATGTAAAACGTTATAATATGTACACGTTAGTATTCACGATGCTGGTCAGTTATTCAGTGAAATTGTTAAATTTCGAAGAGCGGTCGTATTTACTAAACAGACCGCTTTCGCAAACTCTGGCCAATTCCCATCACGTCCCATTAAGAAACTTTTACTTTTGGCTGTATATTCACTTTTGTTGAAATTGCGTGATCCTCGTTACGAAATGGATTAGCTTTGATTTTTTGGCAAGAACCATCGCAACCTAGATAAGAATACTTATCAAGACCTAAGTTTTGCAACAACAACAACTAGGTACAACAATGCAACCTATTTAAAAGTATTTGCTACCTAGGTCATAATTAACTAATCAAATTATACTTCTCCACGAATACCGTAATTAGTACGAGACTAGACTAACTAAGAGGCAATTCTTGAATGCATTTGCAAGACAACTAAGACGGAGTAGGACATTTAAATATTAATTATGTAAGTCTTATTTCATCGATTGCAGTACACAGAGATTGCAATATTGCCGAAAGGGGAAAATGCAGTTAATTTGGAAACTCGGCACGAGTTGCTGTTGTTATTATTCTATTAACACAAACAGTAAGCAACGATGTGCCGTGAATGTGAGAGACCTGGGTTGAAAGTAGGTATGGTATACGCGAAACTGATGAATTGCCTCATCATAGCCTAGAAAGCTTATTTCTGCACTAGATGATGCCCACGGCTTCGCCCGTGTGGATTTAGGTTTTTAAAAATCCCGTGGGAACTCTGTAGTAACCCGTCACCAAAACGGAAAAATTCCGTGGGATCCCCACGATTTCGGAATGCAATTCCTTACAGCATCAGGGTTGAGGAGTTGAATATGTACCTACTCGAGTTCATTCAACGATAAAGTCTTTAATTGGTACCCCCAATATCAATTTAAATAACCAACAGTTCCTAAATCCCATTAGTTTTGGGGATCAGTTCCCCTACAGCATCAGGATTGAGGAGTTGGAATCCAAGTTTTTTGTAGGACAGTGTCGCAATGTTTCTTATCGATTAAAAAAAAATTACACAAATCGGTTCAGAAATCTCGGAGATATCGGTGTACATAGGTAGAAAAACACAACTCCTCCTTTTTTGAAAGTTGGTTAAAAAAGTAGCCTATGTTACTCCCTGGTTAATTCTCTACTTGTATGTGAAAGTCCCGTCAAAATCGGTTCAGCCGTTCCAAAGATTAGCCCGTTCAAACAGACAGACAGACAGACAGACAGACAGACAGACAGACAGACAGACAGACAAAAATTTTAAAAACGTGTGATTCGGTTATAGTATCGTTCAAATAACCATATGAGCTTAATATGAGGTAGTTATTTCGATATTACAGACAGACACTTCAATTTTATTTATTAGTATAGATATAGATGTGCGATTGGAATATAGAAGGTCAATAAGAAATTGATTGCAAAAATTATAAAAATTAACAAGATAGGTAGGTACCTAAACAAAATATAATTTTGACTAAACAGTAACTGTTTAGGTGATACGGTTCCTGCGGTAGATACGGTTCCATCGTTAGATAATTAATTATTATAATTGATGATTAATAGTCTATATATTTTCTCCTAATTTTGTTCATGGTGTCACCTAAAAGCTTTGAACTTTGACTGACCCGTTGGCGCGGTTGGCAGTGACCCTGCTTTCCGCTCCGGGGTTGCGGGTTCGATTCCCGCCCTGAGTCTGGGTGTATTTATGTAAGTATATAAGTATGTATTATGTATATACTATACATTTAATAAAAAAAAATTATATATATCTATATTGTATATAATATGTAAATATGTATATCAGTCGGCTGTTACCTATAACACAGGCATTAAGTTGCCTACTTTAGGAACAGCCGACCGTGTGTGTATGTGTGAATATTTATTATAAATAAAAAAAAAAAAAAAAAAACTTAACATATCGAGTTCCTCATACCTATGAATATTTAAAACACCTACATAACAATATTAGTGTCCATATTAATTATATCTTAATGACAACTTCCATCAGAATTAAAATAAAGCAGTGGGAATCGATCAGCAAAGTAGAGACACGCAAGTGAAAGCGTATATCACACGACAGCAAATTAAACAAACGTAGAAAACTGAGGAGTAGCCATTATATTTAGCCAGTATATTTAGAAAAAATAAATGTTAACTGGAAGCTTTTTGACAAGAATAAGTTGATATTGTAAAGATATTCTAAGTACAACAACATACCTAATAATATTAAGTAGTAACACATTCAGTTTCCTAGTCTGCTGTCAGTGATTTGCTGAATGAAATTAAAACAAAGAAAAAAAATTAAATCTTAAATTAATTCTTCGCTTGCTTGAGTGACTTGTGATATTGCACCGATATATTTAGCTTACTTACAAAGCAGTTTCAACACTTAGTCGAAACTTTACAATATTAATCTAACAGACACTTTAGTGTGTAAAATCTGTGGATTTCAATTGATTTTTAAATCAATTGAAATCCACAGATTTTATGATCTTCTTTATTAATAAACAATGTGTAAATTCAATATTCAAAAACTGTTGTAACTTGTAGCCGACTCTACAGTTTTTACTGTCCATTTGAGGAAGTAACGATTAAGAAGCGTGTACTCGGTGGCATTGAAAACAATGACACTATCGGGAGCATTCTCAGACTCTTCCCCGACAATTTGTATATAATTATACCTTTAATCAATAAGAGTTCTATTGTTGAAGACATAAAAGCGTTTATTGTGTAAATTACACATAGAAATAGCTGTGCATGTCGCAAGAAGATTCTGTTTGGATGATTTGCCAGACACATCTGACCTTGATTCCGGGGAAGTAATTCTTACTTTGTTGTGCAGTTTCATTCACTTTTTACTAGAAAATCGCATAGAAATTTTTAAATTATCAATCGAGAGCGGATTCATAAGCACTTCAACATTATTGCCAATCTCCTAGGTCTAATTACTTATCACTCTAATTAGGTTCTTTTCTGGACATATTTTTACACAGTTTGAAGTTTTGAAATTGCAAACTGCTTAAAGAAGGAAGGTGCCTTTTTGTTTTATTTTCATTTCAATCCGTTTAGTAGTTTTTGCGTGATGCGCGCACAAACATACAGACAAACAGACAAAAATGTATCTAAGGTACCTACCTACTTAGATAGATTTTTGTGGAACTAGTATTGAGTATATCATAGGTAGATATACTTGTTCCTAGTTGTTGCATAACTAAGTAGGTATATATCTCGTAATCGATTAGACCAGAGAACAAGACAACTGAATTCTGTATAAAAATGTTTTAACTATGTATTTTTTCTATAGAGTCCTTATAGAGAAAATTGTACGGGAATATTGCGATGTGATATTTAAAATTGCAGGCGGGCGATAGTCTGGAAGAGACTAAAATGCAGGAACCCATAATTTACAGGACAGTATCACTTTTCAAATCAAGATAATTGCACCTTGTTAAAATTCTTTCCGCTTCACGCGTGCGATGTCGTAAGATTGATTGATGATAAATTATCATGTTCCGATCTGAGGTTTATTCGTTGCGGCAAATTATTTATTGTTTCAGTTATTGATGATCTAGAAGCACAATGGCCTACTAGCGAATTGATTAAAATCCACTGCACTTTAACTGCACATGCAAACCGATCTACCAAAACAATCAATTAACTATTTGTTTTTACCACGAAATAGTGTTTCATCAATTAAATAATACTCTTTGCAAATACAACAGGTAGGTAAGTACTTTCAAAAACTGAAAATGTTGTCAAGAAATAAAGTCTATCCTATCAGTTTGACAATATGACCCATCGCTGTTTACATTGTCTTAGGCTGTTGCAAACAATATTTTGAAGACTTTATTTAATGATTATTCTTAAAACAAAGCATGTTTTATTCATGCAGTGGATGTTAACAGGCCTTGTAACATTTTCATGTTCGAAAGTAAAAACATTTCAAGTAAACCGATTGAATGATACCTCGTACATTGTGACCAGCTTACCTGATACCGATTACTATCCATACAGGACAGGCTTTAAAAGAAGCAGAATTGTAACAATTAACAGTGATAATTACTACCCTACATCTAGCTTGGTGGCTGTTGGTGAGAAAAAGTATTTGAAACCAAAAATACCCGGATCAATAATAAAACAGGCCCGAGAAAATTATTTCAATAAATATTATACAATATTGAGCAAAGCAACGATTAGTTATCCCATATATTCACCAAATATATTTCCCAACGAAGACTTTACATCGTTTATAACATCGAAACCCTTGCATTTGCAAGAGAACTTACAGGTCGCCAGGAAGTTAGCATCTCATTTGATAGTGGAATTGAAAAATGACGCTATAAGAAAACAAACAGAAAATCTTCGAAACGTGAGGCGAAAAATGCGACGGATAATAAAGCCAAAAAAATCATTCGGAAAGGAAAATTCTTGAATAATCAAAAGTAATAGAACGAGAACATGCAGGTGTTAAAACCAAAGGGCTCCCATGAAATGAAAGTTTAAGAAAAACAGACAATCACGCAATCAAACAGAATAGGTACATATAGGTAGGCTAAGTGAAGTTAAAAAAACTGCTAACTAAGGAGATTAAAAAATAGGCCGATAAGCTGAATTAAAATCTTACTCCTATTTAGACGTCGGTCAAAATATAATTTCAAAAGATCCTCACATATATTCTTATTTCTCAAGGTTTTATTTATGTATGCTATCATTAGGTACCTACCTACCTATGTTCTTTAATTTACTTAAACTCTTGATAAGACAATACGTCATGGTATTTCTATTAAATACTTAACTAATTCAAAATGAATACGTTTCCTACTTCATTAGTCTTTGCTTGTAAATAATAATCGATTAAAAAATTCAGAATCGAAATAGTAGTAAGGTAACTAGCAGCTCAAAACTTTGGCCAGTAAACGTAACCTCTAAAGTTTAAAATACCTAGTACGTCGTGATTGATGTAGGCACATATAGATACCTACTTTAGTCAATATTTAGTCATCTTGCAATTTATAGTAAGTATATTGTTACAGTTCAATATAAAGAACCTTTCATATAGGATTTACTCTGGGGCGAAAAAAGTCAACACGGAGTTTATTATATTATATACAAATATTTTTAAACAAATACAACCAAAAACTTTATTTACAACACGCAAAAACATTATTCAGCAATCAACAGATCCCATGTAACGCGGCTTAGCCTATCTCAATGATCACGTAAATTAATAGCCTTTATCACCCTTTATACTTTTTGTCTTTAACTCTATAAACTAAGCCGTTGGACATGTGTATGAGGCTGTACAAAGTCTCATATTGGGACTGAACACGGAAGAAGACGGACAAGTATATTGGTACTGGGAAATAGTTCCGTTGTTAGCTATGACACACATGTAATAAGATTTGCAGCTCCTGTCCGCTGGGTTCGGGTATCTACCGGCAGCTGTACACGTGAATGTGCAATTATAATTTGCTTCGCATAAAGTGGTGACTGGATTGTAAAAGGTGTTAGAGGGACAGATCATAGTGGTTTGAACAAACGCTCCATTAATGTTAACGCACGATATAAAAGTTGAACAGGATGTAGAATTGGGGTCTGCAAAGAAGCCCTCGGTTGTGCACACTGATGGTGTGACGTTGCAGACATAGTTGGCGGTACATTGTGCGATGGCAGGATTAAAAAAGGACCCAGTTTGGCACGCGTAGTTGTAGCCTATGAAACTGCTATTGGAGAGGGCAACGCACAGGGTATAGTTTCTGCAAGTCGTGTCTACTGGATCGGGGTAGCGTCCGTTCGCTGTGCAAGTCACAGCGCCATTAGCCTGCCACGCGAAGCACAATACCTGAAAAGGTAACACAAAAATGTAATGATGATGAATCAGAAAAGTAATAGCCACACATATACCATAGACCAGATAGTGTGGGTTATACTGAGAGAAACTTTGAGGAAGTAGCTACCTAGCACGCGAACAAGTTATAAGGAAATATATAACTTGTGGATGTACGCCGGAGTATGGCCGACTAGTTTGGAACCCATCTGGTGACCTTATTCATGAACATGTTCACGCGACGCGCGCAGGTCTCACTACGGATAGCGCAGGCCTCTGCCCCCTTCGCGCGCTGTGAAAGGGGCTGGTCTTCTTCGCTGGCACCGTCGACTTACTCCAGGCCACATAACTCGAACCATTTTATTATACGAGTATAGATAATGGATATCACTTGCAAAAGTCTAAACGCTAAAATACTTTAACTTAATTGAAATTAATTTTTACTTACAAGAAAAACGGCGATACTCCACTTTCCCTCCATCTTCGTCATTACAGTATATGTAGGAAAATGATGCCGTTTTATATCACATTGATTCTATGTACCCATTAAGCGGTAAGGATTAACTCTTAAATTATATCTACTCAACAACTCCATTATGAGTACCTAGGTATTGCGTAAGTTTATGATACCGCTGGAATTTTCTTTATCCATTGTTTATTCTTTTTATAGTTTAATCTACCATTCTAGTAATATCACCTAATGGTAGAGATACCTACCTACAATTATAATACCTCGTTTCAAATAAACATTAATACGATTACCAAATTTATTTGCACTCCAAAAACATGCTATCCGTAGGTAGATTGCGAAAGCAACGCGTCAGCAAAAATGGCTTGGTAATTACCTACTTACACAAAATTATTTTTGCTGCCACGACACATTCACATTGTGTCTTTTTGGCTATGTCCAACTGGGATTCATAATACCTACGATTCCACGAAGACATTCCACAGATATAATTCAAATACACGCACAAACAGTTCTTTAGGATTGTCAAAAACACCTGAGGCTTTTGTTGTTAAATCTACCGCAGGTTTGGAAAGCTGCTTTTGAAAAGTGATATCCATTTAGAAGTTTGGAAATTAAAGGCGAATTGGTACTCACTAATACGCGGATTTCAACTTAAGCTTTACAGAGATTTCGATTTAGACATAGATACTATTTAGGAGAAAATAGGCTGACGTGACTATAATAGATAAATAAGTACTATGCCTCACGGAAAGCAATGATGTCAAAGTTGAAACGCTGTTGCTTTACAGATTTAAGATGCCCGTTCATCTTGCTTCAAACACATTCCTCATAGTGGTTTCTCGGTTTAATATGCAGCATGCCTAGATAAAGTTAAATGATTACTTTTTACTAAAAAATAAGCTACTCAACGTATTGTAATAGTCGTATATCTATTTACATTAAACTTACATAGTATAGCATGAGCCATTTCTGTTTAAACAATAACATCTTTTATCTAAAGACCATGTAGAGTTGTCCCTTTGATATAATTTATTATTCATTTTTAAAATTCTACTATCATTCAATATGAACAGAGATTTTGTTGATCATTTCATTTTATCTATAGATCATCAACACAATTTTTTTATAACTATCGACTCTATATTTTCTTCCTCCTGTCTTGTTCCTGTTTTGAAATCATCATTATCGTCATTATCAGCATCATCATCATCATCATCATCATCATCATCATCATCATCATCATCATCATCATTATCATTATCATCATTATAATCAATTGCCGGTCCACTACAGGGCACGGGTTTAGGTCGTAGTCCACCTTGCTGGCCAAGTACGGATTGATAGACTTCACACAACTTTGAGAACATTATGGAGAACTCTCAGACATGCAGGTTTCCTCGTGATATTTTTCTTCGCCGGTAATATAATATGTGATATTTTTAATTTGCTTAAAATGCACATAACTCCGAAAAGTTAGACAGAGGTGCATGCAGGGGATCGAACACGCTCCACCTGTGGCTCCACCTAACAGGGAGGCCTAAGTCTTAATCTAAACAAATAATCTCTTTACATATCGAAATTTAATTTAATTAACAGATAGGTAGGTACATCCCTAATATTCTTACAGCGCCATTTTCATGATAAAATTTCTCAGTTTCCGTTTATATCTCGCGAGTGATATATGAGAGTCGTCAAATGTACAAGTACATCAACAAGAAAAAAGGAATTGTTAACAGAATTTTATAAAATTGTATAAAAATGTATAAAAATTTTGTTTACATAATCATTCTATTTTTTGTAAGTATAAACTTGATAAATGATAATTAAGATTCAAATAACACAACACTTTCAGTCTCTTTAGCTCTACCAGAGTCCAGACAATAGGTAGGTAAACTGCGGAAGAATCTGCGATCCTGCTGCACTATCATTCCAGGAAAACCTCTATCTACCTATTACATATTACTTAGGTATATTAGTTTTTATGTAAACGTCAGTGTAACGTGAAAATAATTGATTCATTTCCGTAGCTAATTAAATGTAGTTACTCTAGCGGCACGCTATGATGGCCGGTTTGACGTTTGTCCGCTCATGAAGTTCCGTATTAATTGATAACGACTTTGAAGGAAATAATTGTATTACTTTATTGACGATAGTGATGTGCAGAGATTCATAAATTTTATCGAATGTAGTTTTAGGTTTAGGACTCAAAATTTATTTATTAAATTGATTTCTTAAATGTATACAAGTGTAGAAAAATCAGTTTGCACCATTTAAGGGGTGAATGTACTTGTGAATATGAACAATTTTCACTATGTGGACAAACCTCTGAAATCGCAAAAAAATATCAATAAATTTTTAAAAATGGAATCTAATACGATCGTCACATAGGATCGCTGGCTAGCACAACTACTACCTCCGGCAAACTCGCGTCAATGCTCAATGCAAAACAAAGCAGTTTCGAATTGACGTTGCTTCGAAAAGTATAAACTGTCAGTGCAATGCGATTGTGATATAGTTTTGACCTGGCTTTGGATTTCAAATATTGATACTGCATTACTGTTGACCCTTGCTCGTTAATTTGGACTCTGTTCAAGCCCTTTGTTGTGGATTTCGTCGATATGACCGAACGTACGCAGAGAACTGTTCTAAATAGTCAGACACGTGAGTTCGTAATACGCCTTCGTAACTATTTCGATCGTGAAGCTCAAAATGGAGGGCCAATTTTACCTATAACGTCAGTGGTTGAACGCGTAGCTGATGCGCTTAATATTGGACAACGAACTGTTAGACGGATAACTAAAAAAAAATATGGCGAGACTGGCACAGAAGAAAATAAACTTCACACACCAAAAAAGAGAAAACGAGCAAAACCAGTCGTAGGCATCGATAGCTTTGATGCCGATGCTATCCGAAGACATGTTTACGGCTACTATTTACAGAAGGAGTATCCAACAAGAAAAAAGTTGGTGCATTCACTGAAGGAAGCTGGATTATTCTTCGGTGGGGAAAGTTCTTTAACGAAGATTTTGAAGACCATTGTATTTCGATACAAAAAATGTAACAAACGCAAAATATTGATGGAAAGATTTGATATAGCGATGGCAAGGTATACTTTTTTACGGCAAGTGAAAGAAATCAAAAATTGGCAAAATGTTGTGTTCTTGGATGAAACATGGCTTAATGCTAACCATACTGTAGGCCGTTCTTGGAACGATGACACAGCAGCATCTACTTCCAAAGTTCCTGTAGGAAAAGGATCGCGACTTATAATTTGTCACGCCGGAACCATCAACGGGTTTGTCGAAGGTTCTCTCATGGCTTTTGCGTCAAAAACCACTGGAGACTATCATGAAGACATGAATGGAGAAAAGTTTACTGAATGGTTTACCTCAATGTTGTGTAGCCTCCCTGAACCATCTATTATAATTATGGACAACGCCCCATACCACTCGATGCAAATTGACAAGCCACCTGCCCAATCCCAAAAGAAAGCTGATATCGTCGCATGGCTTCGTAAAAATGGCGTAGATGCAAACATGAATATGTTAAAAGCGGAATTAGTACGTCTTTTAAAAGAAAACAAACCAACCAAGATCCGATACGTCATTGACGAAATAGCATTAGAACATGGGCACAGAGTTATACGGTTACCGCCTTACCATTGTGAGTATAATGCGATTGAGTTGGTGTGGGCTCAAATTAAGGGATATGCTGCAAGACACAATACAGAACCCCCATTTACCACAAAAAAAATGCTAAAATTATTAGAAGAAGCTTGTGAACATGTGACTAAAGGAGACTGGGAAAAGGTTGTGAATAGAACTGTTAAATTAATAAGGGAAGATTATGAAAGAGATGTGAAAATAGATAATATTATAGAAAACGAACATATAATTATTAATGTATGTGATGATAGCAGTGACGACAGTGAAAATAGTAGTATGGACGAATCTGATTAATTATGGCCTTTTGTGGCACCTTTTTTGGTATCTTTTGTATTCATATGTTTCTTGTGTGCATATAAAGTATGTATATTCATTTTCGTTCAAATATTCAGTTCGTTCAAATAAATTAAATAAACATATACATTTTTGTTTTATTAAACCTATTTAATCAGGTACAAAAACAAAACTTAATTGTTTTTTGTTCGAGAATAAATTGACATTCCACATCACTATTGTAATGTGTCAAACCGGCCATCATAGCGTGCCGCTAGTGTAGTTAGTTATTTATAATGTCGCTTATTTAAGTTCTACTTCTACGCTACAATGAGTGCACTAGGTAATTAAAAAATGACAGGAGCGAATGTCTTTAACTGATGCATCGCCAGACGTGTGGACAGACGCCGTACGTCCGCGCCGAAACCCTTTGATCTGGGCCACAAAAACCGACAACAATCGGATTCGAGGCGGACGCGTCTGCGTGCGTCTACGGACGTTAAATACCTACAACAGATGCACAAATTACCCTCTCTACACGTCTGCGGACGCATCCGCAGATGACATCCGCGGACGCATCTGCAGACGTGTAGAGGAGACTTAAGGCTCCCTCATGCCCACTGCCCAGCCAATGAGAAAAATTTAATTGCTACCTAGAATTATGACATTCGAAATTAGTAGGTACCCAAAATTGGTATTATTTCCATTGAAAATCAATAGAATATGAAAAACAATGTCTGTTTATCCAGACTAATGTTCGGACTTCGGAACGGCTGATGTACCGATTTTGACGGGACTTTCGCAGTCAATTAAAGGATCATACAACGAGCTGCGATCTACTCGTAGGTTACTTTTATCCCGAAAAACAAAGAATTTCCACGGGATTTTTGAAACCTAAATGCACGCTCGTTCAACAGAAACATTAACAAAGTAAGATTTCTTTTCATTTCCTTGCAGAGTTTTTATGAAGGTACGAGTACAGACACGGTGTGTCAAACCAGAGGACGTTTCCCGAACAATGTGACTCCAGATTGCCGTGGCTATACTATGTGCCTGATGGGTGCGGGTGGTTATACGAATTTCGACCTTCTCTGCCCCGAAAACTCGATCTACAGTCATATAGAAAGCCAATGCACTAATGTCACCGGTTACCAATGCCTGCCTGACTACCATTGCATTCGAGAAGGCAATTTTGTTAACCCATCAAATGAAAACCGCACCTCTTACGTCGCTTGTGTAGAGGATTTGAGAAATGTTACAACGGCAAGGCTTATTTCCTGTCAGCTCAATGAAGTTTTCAGCCCCACGGAAAGCATGTGCGTTAATGAAACTTTAAATACGGAATCGCCGAAAGTTCTGGAAGTGTCTATCAATTATTTTCCCAACGTCTCCGGAAACTTTTCTCTCAACAGTGGCGCTCGCGTCAATACGCTGAATGCAATATTATTTACTTTCGTTACTATAATAGTTTTGAAATAAAATTATTTTGTTTGATAAAGGATAATAGTTTAATTTCACCTGGTAGGTACCTACCGTCGTTCGTAGTACCTTTATTTAAGTTGTTTAGAGTGTAAAAAATAAAAAGATTGTTAGTAGGTAGATACCTAAGATATTGTAATATAATGGTAGATACATTGAAGTTACCTTGGGCAATGGGTTGATCTCCGGCGTTCAAAAACAAAATCGGCATCGGTATGGGATTGGAGGGCGCTGCTGTGCTTTTGTTTAGCGGGCAATACAAAAGCGCGTTAGTTCACTGTTTGGCCACGTCGATTCTCTATTTGGTCAGACTCTACAGTCGGAGCGCACTCAGCGCAGTGGAGACCACTCTTTATTCTAAGGAAGTCACACTAATTAGCTTGATAATCATCATCATCATCATCATGATCAACCCATTACCGGCTCACTACAGAAGTGAGTGAGAAGGGTTTTGGCCATAGTCTACCACGCTGGCCAAGCGGATTGGCAGATTTCACACACCTTTGAGAACGTTATGGAGAACTCTCAGGTTTCCTCACGATGTTTTCCTTCACCGTTAAAGCAAGTGATATTTAAATACTTAAAACGCACATTATACCTACTCCGAAAAGTTAGAGGTGCGTGCCCGGAATCGAACCCACGACCTCCGATTAGAAGTCGGTCGTCCTAACCACTAGGCGATCACAGCTTTTTTTTTATTTTTTTCTTTAATGATTAATAGGTCTTAATTAAGTGGGAAGTAGCAAATAAAAATAATAAAGTTGGACGTACCTAGACATTATTTTGGATAGTTCCAACTTCCTTTACTGTAATAAGTACCTAACTATGTATATCATAAAATTTAAACAAAAATTTAAATTATTTTCGAATGACTTTGATTTTTAGCTGCCTTCAATAAATAATAACGATTTAAAATTTAATGCTGTGACTACACTGAGTCACTGAATCCGATTTCATTAAAATTCATTTACGGTTTCAATAGCCAATGGAAAGCTATGAACCGAAACACGACCAAAACGCCTGAAATCACAATTCACATGCAAAATTCGTAATAAATAATTTATAGCCACTTATACTTTGGCCCTTTGGTCACACTTTGGCAGTAAAGACACCGAAACCTATTGAAGCCATGTTGAACCGGACCCGAGCCGTGTAATTCGAGGTTACAATTATTTCTCTATAATGAACGCAACTTTATGTCAAATGTCACCTCACTGTCAAATGTGAAATGTTTTGATCATAGAGATAATAATAATTTTGATTCAAGATGACAGTGACATTTTGTAAAAAATAAGGTTATGTTTAGTGTTTTGTTCAGTAGAAAGTTTTAAACTTATATAAAATTACTTAGTTTGATTAAGTAAATTAACATAAACAGAACACTTTAACTAAATAGTAATAAGAAAGAATACTAAATTTACATTAAATGTATTCGAACATTGTTATATGGAGGTTAGTTAGGTTACATCTTCACCTAACAAAATAATTTAAATGTGTTACTAATAAAGTTTCTGTCTTGGCTTCGCCCACAGGCAGAGCTGTATTGTACCTACTTATCACTAATTTTACTATCACATTTTGATCAAAGTCTGTCTATATGTTAAGTCTGTTTATTATAAACGCACAAACATATGAATAGATAAACTTTTTCAATACATTTGCTTGTAAAGTGTTTCTTATTACAACACTATCAAAACTAGTTTTACTGTAAACTGCGTTTAGATAAATACCGTACAGATAAATACGTACAAACGCTGTGTGGTAAAAATTACAAAGTGCACTTGTGCAGTAAAGTAATCCTTTTCAAATGCTGACAGTCAGTGCTTGAGTTTGACATATCCGATAACTTCACACACAATAAACGAGGTTTTACAGTACAAGAAATGATTAAGCTTACTTGTAACAGGCAATGGTCTCGGCTAGCCTGTTTCTGCCGTTATATATCTTCAATAGAAGGGCAATCGGTTCCGCAAGCCGGGAAGTCGAGTGATGGAATTTCACCGCCGCCGCGCATCCCGAGAGGCCCTACTGATATCTTGCAGGCTTTAGCCGCAACTGTTGGCACAGATCCGACCGCAGCACATTACAAGTAATCCATCCTGTTTTTTCAACCTCCTATCGCCAAAGGTTGTCTGTCTGTGAGAGATCACTCGAAGCGATAAGACCCCCTTTGCATGCAAAACTATAGTGCCTAAGCTCTCTTCAACTGTACTTTTTCTTTGTGTATGCAATAAAGCATTATTCTATTCTATTCTTGAATTTCTTATATTTTATTACTACTTTGTTAATTTAGATGTAATGTATTATTTTGTAAGAGTTAAAAAAGACTATGAAAGAAATGTAAGGAGTTTACACTGTATATTATTATGCATTTTATTATTTAATTATTTTAACCGAAATAACAAAAGGATTTTCACATGGCAATGTATATTTCAGATATCACGATGATCCATTTTTAATACCACAATCGAATTACCGTAAGCGGGCATATGCCCTGTCTGCTGAAGCCGGACGGAAAGCAGCAGCCTGGATAAGAGACGAGCACGCGGAGCTGTTTACTACGAGGGAATGGGACCCTCCAATGAAAATGAAAACACCATACTTTAACGCTGATCCACATATTGAGGCGTTTGCTCCTAAACCTATTTATAATGATGAAAGCAAGGTATGTGACATTAAAATTTCCTGAAAAAAACCATATTATATTATAGTCTCGTTGCCTGAAATTTGTATTGCATTTGCATTGAAATTCCTGAAATATATACTTTAAATAAGAAAATATGAAGATGGTGGTATTTTTAAAAGAGAAGAGTGGTTTGGTTTTAGTTTTATCTTGTTACTAGCGGTCCGCCCCGGCTTCGCCCGTGCCTATAGCACTCAAGGATCACTTACATATTCAACGGTGAAAGAATTTTTGAAATCGGTCCAGTAGTTCCTGAGATTAGTGCGTTCAAACAAAAAAACTCTTCCGCTTTTTTATATTAGTATAGATACCGCTTTTTTATATAAGTATAGGACCTGTCACTGTAGTAGAAGATCCTCAATTAAATTGAACACAACTAAAACTATAGTGCCCTTGCTAAAGTTTCATGTTACAGTAAAGTCTGATTTTAATTGATTTCAGGTCACAGAAGAAGACTTAATATACACCATTCAAAATGCACTTTTAGAAGATGCAATTAAGGTGTTTGAGCTTCTGGGCGGGGTGGACAATTTGAATGATGAGTTAAAGATGTCTCTCTTGCAATTGTTGTGCTTCTATAATGAGAAGGAACCGGTTTCCATGGAATGGATGGAGGAGAGATGGTTTTCTACGGCTACGAGAGAAAGACAGGCAGCTACCTGGAGGTAAGCTTCAATACATATATAGTTCATCGCTGTGTCAACTACTAAACGGATTTTCATGCAATTTTCACCAATAGACACATTGTTTCATGAGGAAAGTTTTGGTGCATAATATGTTAATTGTTAAAGTTTGTAAATTTGTTGAAATATACGATAATTGTAACTAAACCGATTAAGCAGTTAATAATCCAAAATGGCTGTAACATACAACAGAAAAATTGACCAAAAAAATGAGACACTTGTAATGAGCTTGGTTTTCTAATTTATTTGAATGTCATTTACCTGTTCTATTGTAGGTTAGGTGGTCTGGCTGACAAAATCTTCACAGCAATGGAGCCTAAGACATCTGAAGCATACTGCGCTATAATACAAGGAATGGCTAAATATTTTCAAGTAAGTTATTATAATTACATTATGTAGCTATAATGGATATCACTCATGATAGTTTAAATACTAAAAGAAGTAAGTTATTAGACTCTGTCCAATTCTTTTCTGGTTTTTTGGCAGCTCACGTTTACAAATTACCGTATTTTTTTCCGGAATAATGTACTACGGAGTAATGTCGTACTTTATTGACGTGTAGTGAAGTGCCATGTGCATAACAAACAACCACAGACTATAAAACAGTTCTTGAAATACGATATATCGATCTTATCGTTCAAAAATTCGGGTCCCAAGTTATTTGTACTGAGGGTTGTAATGTCTCTAATTTCTGAACTAAAAAACTTATGACCTTGAAATATTTACAGAACAATTTTTAAAGTACCACCTTTCTAACAAAAAAAGAATGAATGAAATCGAACTACGCGTTAGTGAATTACAGCTAAATACACGTTTTAACTTTCATCCCCTCTCCCATGGGAACCGTGCTGGATTTCGAGACAAAAAGTACCTATCCTATGTCCTATCTTGGAGTATAAACTCAAATCGTGTTAAGTTTCATTGGAATCCATTCAGTAGTTTCGGCGTGATGCGCGGTCAAGATACAGACAGACAGACAGACAGAAAAAAATTACAGTTTTGACTTCAGTATCGATTATAGAGTCCCTCCAAAAGAAATTTTCAAAATATCTTCAATGTACAGAATTAGATCTGTTACAGTTTTATTATATTATATAGATTATAGATAGATATGTATAAATATTTCTATTTTATTGATTTATTATTTATAATATATTTATTTATTTCATATATAATTAAAAAAACTAATAAATGAATAATAATTAATATTTAAATAAAATAAAAATATTTCATTAAAGCGATTGAAAGTTCTTTTTAAATAAAATCGATTATTATTTCAAATCGAATCGTTAACGTGTGAGGGCGTCACTAAAGTCGTTTTTTTGACATCTGCCAAAAGTACGTAAAAGAATTGGACAAAGTATAGCATATTTTGTAACTGTCAAAATCTTGATATGCAAAAAATTTAACTTTATTTAAATAGAACTGCCACCTGGCCAAGTGTGAGACTGATACGCGCAACGAAGCATTTTTATCTTGAAAGGAAACTAAAGAAAGCATAAGCCATCAGTTCCAGTTATTTTCATTAACATCTGCTCAATAAATCAATAAATAATAAAAGCATATCAATAAATAATAAGCATTAAACCTTAGAGATGAAATGCCCTACTCTTTGTGGAGTTGTACCTATGCCTATCTGGCAGCTCATTGCATTGTTATCCCACGTAAACCCCTACCATTATGTGATATATGGAAATGGGTCGCGATCCTCATCTACGCAGACAGAGGAATATAATTAGAAGAGCAGTAATTATTTCATTCCACCACCACTACAGCCTTTTGGCGTCCCACTGCTGGGCACAGGCCTCCTCTCTCATAGGAGAGAGGGATTTAGAGTATAGACCCATTACGCTGCCCTAATGCGGATTGGCGGGCTTTAACGACTATTGTTGTCACATGAAGTGATAATAACTAGTACTGACTGCTTAACGTGCTCTCCGAGGGCTTGAAACACCGCCAAATACCAACTCCGGGCTGGCACTGAGAGTTTCTTGACAGAATAACCTAATATAAACTTAACAATTATTTGCCTGACCGGGGAATCAAACCTGGGACCTCATGATCTGCAGTCGAATATACTGACCACTAGATCAATGAGGCAGTTATTATTTAACTAGCATCTGCCCGCGGCTTTGCCCGCGTGAATTTCGGTTTTAAACAAATCCCGAGGGAATCGTGGATTTCCGGTTCCCGTTCCCGCGCTCCCTTTTCCAACCTTTATACCTACTATCAAGGAAGTTCGCTATAGTAATTTACCTATAGCTGTAGATATAGATTTCGGGTTTTTCAAAATCCCGCGGGAGCTATGGACTTTTCCAAGATAAAAAGTAGACTATGTTTTAAGTCAGGGCATAATCTATCTCCATTCAAAATTTCAGGTAAATCGGTTCAGTAATTGCGACGTTTAGAGTAACAAACATCCAAACATCTAAACATCCACACTTTCACATTTATAATATTAAGTAGGATTCATTGATATAATAATTTTTATTCATTCACAGGCGGAGCGAGCTCACGCGTTAGCGCAAGAGGCGCGGGAACAGGGCGTACCGCTGTCTACCAGCGTATACAACGCCATGCTGGGCTGCGTGGGGTTCTTGAAAGAGGGGGTGTCTCTTCGCATTGAGGAGCTCAAGAGTCTACTGACTGATATGAACGAACAGGTGACTATAACTTTTAAAACTTTAAACTTTAAAAAGTCTTGAGTAAAAATTGAAACAAAACCTTTGCACACATTTGTTCAATCGAATTATTCCATTGTTCCAACACAATCGAATAACAATTGAGCAATCGAAAAACAATGGTTTGTTTTCGATTGTTCATAAAATGTTAGCGGGTTTGGAGCGAATTTCGATTTATTCGTTCCAGACAGTTCACGTTCGTAACCTGACAATCGAAAACTTTCGATTTTTTTTCGATTGTTTTTAGTATTTTGTTTTTTTTTCGAGTGTCGAGTTTTATTCGATTGTTTTTAGTATTTCGCTTTGTTATCGTGTGTCGATTTTTATTCGATTGTTTTTTTGTGAAGACGAACAAGTCTACTATCGATTGTTCAATTCGTTCTATTGTTTATTTTGTAACAATCGCCCATCGCTAATAGAATGTTAACGTATTGTCTGATTTTTAATTCGGTGGAATTCTGACAGTTAAAAATAGAATGAGTTATTTTTTGAAAAACAGGGTTAAAACCTGAAGTCGATTTTACCCCAAACTAAAGTACCTACCTACCTACCTAGTGTCAGACATGTGTCATATCTACATGAGGCAATTTATTTTTATTTATGTATGTTTTGTATTTATTATCTTTTTTGTGGGAACTGTTTTATCTCTGGTAACATTAAGAAACGTCAGAATTCCACGGAATTAAAAATCAGAGTATATGTAGTATTCTCCTTAACCCACTCGGGTTTTCAGGGGCTATCACCGAACTCGGAGACGCTGGACGCGTGCCTGAGGTCGATCTCGGCGTGGGGCGGCGGCAAGGCGCTGCAGACGGTGGCGCTGCAGGTCCTCGCCGAGTTCCGGCAGCTCGGCATACAGCCCAGCCTGTCCGCCTACTACTATCTGCTGTGCGTGTTCTGTAAAGAACGTGAGTATAAACATCGGCACGTACATCAAACGCTGAAGGAAAGTGGAGGGGGTAAGCTATTGTATTACGTGCGTGACAGTTCCCATATGCAGCTATCCCCTCCACGTTTCGTTCAGCGTTCGATGTACGTGGCGCGGGTTATACCTTACAATGGACAAGTATAAATGAAAAAATTAAAAAAACCCCGACATTCGCCATTTTGTGGCGGCGGCCATCTTGGATTTGCATAGTGCTATTCTACTAGTCAAGCCCTTTCATTTGATACCCATATTGAGGGAATTTTGAAAAAATATGTAATCCGCCATTTTATAGCGGCGGCCATCTTGGATCAATTTTCATCAAACTAAGCTAGCTAAGAACATTCTCGACTAATTTACCATTCTTAAACAAAAAACCCTGTTCAAATCGGTTCATCTTTTTGAGCGCTACAGGGGAACAGACTGGCACACACACACAACGTCACAAGTGTACCTGATAACAAGCGCTTATTGGCCGGTGAGCTGACTGTCGGTGATAGGTAATATCTTGACGAATTTTGACAAAGCTTGCATTGTGGAAATGGACATAGGATACTATTTATTCCAGAAAATAAATAAGTTGCCACATGATTTTTACTATCCCTAAATTCACGCAAGACAAACTCGCCAGCATCAGTTAGTACCTACCTATTTTCCTATTTATATATTTTTTTTATTTAAAAATGCAGTTCGAGTTTCTTGCTGGTTCTTCTTGGTACGTACGGCATTCCGAACCAGTGGTAGATTCAATTGACGATGCTAAAGCACTTGTAAAAGTCTATTTGATTAACAAGAGATAAAGTTCGTAAACTAAAACCCGACTACGCTTAGTAATTTAATTTAAAATATTAATTTAGTGTGCAGAAAGCGCGGTGCAAGCAGCTAGTGGCGCCATCTATTATGTCTATCCGAAACTAAATAGTATTTTAGTTTTGCCCCTCGGACGTCGCTTCTCGATTTTTTACGTATATAAAATGTCACCCGGATCATTACAAAGAATTAATTGACACCCCATTAATCAAAATCAGACCAGTAGTTTAGGCGCTACGGTGGTACACACAGAATCTCATACAAAAATTGGATACAAACATACATACATTACATAGACTGCTAAAATCATAACCCTTCAAAACCAAAAGCTTTGCCGTAGTCGGGTAAAAAAAAACTATTCTATTGTAGGGGGCCCACGTATCGACATCCTCACCAATATTATAGAGGATTTGGAGAAGAGGGAATCAATAAAAGCCACTCAAGCAACCGACACCAACTTCTTCATCACGGCCATGGGAGTATGCAGCGATCATTTACAGGTATTTTTTCTTGAAAATAACGGTATTTTGATTGATTGCTTTTTGATTGACTTTGCTTTACTTATAAAATTGTTAGATAATGGTTTTGGTGAACTGTTAATTATGAATTGTCTATTGTAAGTTCTGTTTTATTATCTAGAATATTTCTCAAAAGAAAGATTTGTTATTGTGAATAAAAAGTAAGAAATGGTTTATGATTTACTCTGACGATTCAAAAGTACCTAACTACCTACTTGTAAAAATTTATTTGAATAAAAAACTTCTAATTCTAAAAAATTCTATTCTACTCGCAAAATTGCAATGTAAATGCAGTACATCTGTCTAGACACTAAGGGCACTATCTCACTAGGACACCAGTGGCGGCGCAACCATGGCGCGACTGCAGTCGCGCTACCGGCAGCTCTATGGAGGGTACATCACTGGTGTCCGCTTGGTTGCGCAACAGTTAGGTGGCGGCACCCGGGATCACCTGCTGGTGGCGCAACCATGGTGTCCTAGTCAGATATTGGCCTTCGGACAAGACAATATTCATTAACAGACTTCAAAAAAAAGGAGGAGGTTCTCAATTCGTCTGAATCTTTTTGTATGTGTGTTCCCCGATTACTCAAAAACGCTCAGACGGACTTGAAAAAATCTTCTTTTGTTTGAAATACTTCCCAGGTGGTCCCATGGTCGTAACTACAAGTCACGGCAAATAAGTCTAGCGCTGACCTTCAATGCGCAGAAGTCGAAAATGAGGTATCTCGGGGTGTGAGGGGGTCGCTGGGGATCGTTCGTAAGCACTGATTAGCTCTCGCGGATCCCTCATAAGCGCTGATTGGCTCTCCAATCGTATTGTGTCCCGCTCACTCGTACGACGCTGCGCGCACTTGAAGGTCACTGCTCGACTTACGTGCGAGGGGTTATACCTGAAAATGGTGATGGGACCCTGGAGCAATTGAGGGATTTTTGAATGCTGTTAAATTTTCTTAAAATATAGTTTGTTTTAGCTATTGATTCCCTTATAGGATGTAAAGCTGGCAGAGCGCGTCCACGCGCTGCTGATGGCAGACGACAACTACAAGCTGGTGGGCGACGCGTACAAGGAGAGCATCTACTACAGACACCTTGTCACCGTCACTTGCAAGTGAGTATATACAGTACCAACTGCCATACCTCTGCCAAGTTAGCCCGCTTCCATCTTAGACTGCATCGTTATTCACCATCAGGTGAGATCGCAGCCAAGGTTAGCCCTTGACTCCTTGTAGAACTTGTAGACGAATCCTACTAATATTATAAATTTGAAAGTGTGGATGTTTGGATGTGTTTAGATATTTGAATGTTTGGATGTTTGTTACTCTATAACGTCGCAACTACTGAACAGATTTGGCTGAAATGTTGAATGGAGATAGCTAATGCCCTGACTTTTTATTCTGGAAAAATCTACAGTTCCCGCGGGATTTTGAACAAACCCAAATCTACAGCTATAGGTAGATCACTATAGCGAAAGTAAGTATAAAGGTTGGAAAAGGGAGCGGGAAGGGGAACCAGAAATCCACGATTCCCGCAGGATTTGTGAAAAACCGAACTTAACGCGGGCGAAGCCGCGGGCAAAAGCTAGTAAAAAATTAAAAATAAACTTTTGTGGAGCTACGAAACAAAACTCACTAACCTTGTATCATTACAAGCACGGTGGACTGGTTTTTGACTGAAGCAAGTTGACCATTTTAACGCTGATTGCTATGAAAAGTGTGTTGGGGTAATGTCTTTAATTCCCAAACAAATATTCGTCCCTGAGCTTCGTGCGAGAGCGAACTCGCGCAGGTTCGCACTAGCTCCGTCCCTTTCTGTCCGCCCACTGATACCTAACATACATATGCTATTGCGACGCGCCTTGCGGGCAATAGTATTGCGGGCATATTCAGAGGCGAATATTTGTTCGCCAAACAATAGACGTATAGCTTCAGTGCGGTGCAAAATCATGCAAAGCGAATCAGTACAAAAATCAGCTCATTTTGTATGGCCACAGGCCTGTTATTTAGAGTTTTGGCAGAGTATTTTTATTCATGATTTTTAAAACTATGAAAAATGTATTTTTTTTTAACATATTTTTGTTTCATAATTCAGATACGCCCCGTTCGAGAAGACAACAGAATTATTAGACACATTGGTGCCCAATATTTACGTTCCCGAACCGACTGTGATGGAGGAGGTAAGATCTATGAATAAAGTTGGTCAGCAACTTTCGTGAGGCAATAAAAGTCAAATCGCTCAGCAACTGAATTTTTGTTCAGTTGTAATTTTGTTTTTTAGCTAATGAAATACTTTTGAAGCAATGCTATTTATGATAAATTGATGACGTAGCAATTGATTTTTAAATAAAATTTTGAGTTGCGCTCAGATCCGTATCCAATAGTGTTTTTGGGTGGTTATAAAAAAAATGACTATGAAACAAACCAATTTATATAATTATAAGCAAAATAACTGATTCACTAATTGATAACTGAATCAGTTATTTTGCTCCTTGAGTATTTTTCTAGCTCATATTTTGTTAACTTTATGAGTATATTTAGTTTTTAGCTAATCAAGTTTTGGCGCTGATTTGTCTTTTGTTGGTGACGAAAACATAATATTTTGGCGGTTAAAAACAAAATGTAAACACTTGGTGTTGAATTCTCCAAATTTTGATTTGATCCCTACCTCCCCCTTATAATTATATCCCATTAACTTAACTCCGTTTAAGTTTCGTGAATGTTCAGAACATAGAATAGACTAGTCTGTAGTGTATGTATCTAACACATACAATGCATTGTATCATGTGTAACACCAGTGGAGGGGATGTCGGTTAATCCGGCATTCTGGCTCTGCACGTCGGACGGATAAGACGTGCCTGCCCTCGGGACGGGGGTAGTGGTGAACCAATGAAACCTATAGTTTGATAGGGTCTACATGGTCTATCATAGATTTTTTTTACTACCCCATATAGATAATAAGGACATTGGAAGTGGGCGCAGCGGGCGACAGGTTGGCCCACGCGTGGTCTCAGCTGGTGGTGTTCGGGCACGCCAAGCGCACCAAACTCGTGGAGAAACTTCTCACCGCCTTCTGCAGTTGTTACACATATCAAGGTACATAATATGAAGGTTGATGACACCATTTCAACTCCAATTTTATTTATGGAAGAAACTTATTGGTAATTTTAAAAAAGTGGATATCCTGACTTTCATATTATTATATGCGATAGTGAATTTGTTTGTTTGTTATGCTTTCACGCCTAAACCGCTGAACCGGTTTTCACGAAATTTGGTGTAGAGGTAGAGTAGACCTTGGAAAATTATAGTTCCCTTGGGATTCTTAAAAAAACATATATTTACGCGGATGAAGTCGCCGGCATCAGCTAGTAGGTTATAAGTTTTAAATTTCGTGTGAAGATTTATGGTTTACTTTATACTTTACAAATTGATCATTATTTTTGTAGATGACGAAGTGAAAGAAAAGATCCGTAACGCCGCCGCGGACATTCTGAAGCATGGAATACTCGTGGAAGAGCGAGAGGCGACCGAGGACCGGCGCACACCTACACCAAAGTATGGAAACACACAGACACTTGCAAATACTTATTTTAATTACTCCAAAACTTTTGACATTGAGCTTATACTTTTATACCAGATGAAACCATTTTAAATCATTTAAAAAAAAGTTAACAAGTGTAAATTGAAAATTTAAAAAACCCCCGACATTCGCCATTTTGTGGCGGCGGCCATCTTGGATTTGCAATAGTGCTATTCTACTAGTCAAGCCCTTTCATTTGATACCCATATTAAGGGAGTTGTGAAAAAATATGTAATCCGCCATTTTGTAGCGGCGGCCATCTTAGACCGATTTTCACCAAACATAGCTAACAACACTCTCGACTAAATCACCTTTCAAACAAAAAAAAACGCATTCAAATCGGTCCACCCGTTTGAGCGCCACAGGGGAACAGACAGACACACACACACACAGACACGTCAAACTTATAACACCCCGTCGTTTTTGCGTCGGGGGTTAAAAACACTGACTTTTAAACCCTATACGGTGTAAGGTAACACTTGGTGCATAGGTAAATCTGTCTCATTTTAAAAAGTCAAAATTCGTCCCCATATTGAAATGGTCATAATACGAGTATCATAGCGTCATCACAATTTTTATCACTTGGAAAGAGTATAATTTTGTAATTTCAATCAGGCTTTTGCAGTTTTCATTTATTTTCTACAAGATTTTTTAAAGTGATTATCGAAACCATTACTTACCATAGATCATTATCTCATTTTGACTAAAACTTTTTAAAATGTCCTTTGTATATAATAATATAAGTGACATTTTGTAGACTGTCAGCAACAGCGCTGTCTAACATCGCAGAGCTATGCTCCGATACGCAGGACAAACTGGACCCCAACTGGAGCACGGTCGAAGACGCGATAGAGAGGCTGAGGAACGAGCAAGCCATCGGCGTGCCCGACAGGCCGCAAGTACTAGCTGACGTCGCGCAAAGAGCCGCCACTGTGGGCAAACCCGAGTTGGCTGCTGTAAGTTACTTAAAGAATACCATAATAAAATGCACAGTGGTCCCCAAAATTCTACCCTTCAGATGTCACGACGCCTCATAACGCCTCTCCCGACACCCCCGTTATGTGTCACGAAGCCTCATGACGCCTCATAAAAAACTTATAAAAACGACCTTTTTTAAACTGTGATTAAGCTCTGTTTACTTTATTTTTATCAACTTCTGACCACTTATGACATAACAAAACTGTAAAAAGTGTCAGTTTAACACCCGATCGGTAACATTTTGTAAAATTAGGCCGTTTCAGACATTTTATAAAGTAAGACATGTTATGCACTTGAATAAAAATTGCAATACAATTCTTCAAGGCAATATAAATCGCAAAAGTGAGGAATTTAATAATCGCGCTGAATCGCGTTCGCATTCGCCAGTTCGCTAACATATTATCTTGCCTTATATCTAACTAGCTACTGCTCGCGGCTTCGCCCGCGTGAATTTCGGTTTTTCACAAATCCCGAGGGAATCGTGGATTTCTGGTTCCTGTTCCCGCTCCCTTTTCCAACCTTGAAAGTAGATTTTTTTATATCTACTTTCAAGGAAGTTTGCTATAGTAATCTACCTATAGCTGTAGCTATAAACTAGTGTTGCGCTCGGTGCGCGAGCTGCAAGCAGCTCGCGTGCCTTGTAGTCTCCTCAATATTCGTAAAATTAAGAAATGGGAGGCCATACCAAATACTAGAATATTCTGGAGAGTCTCTTGAAAGATAGAAAGAAATATTGGTATCACGTTTCGTATCTTTTCTGAAAGGACACTAATCAGTTCTATGCATGCGTTTAGTGGAAAAAAAAGGATCTATACAAAAATGTTCTGGAGAGCCACTTGAAAATTAAAAAGAAATTTTGTATGGACACGAATTTTTTTGTTCCGTAGCTATCTTTTTTTTACTGGCTCACCAAAGGGCCTAAAGTCTTGAACATTTTTAGTTTCAGGACCATGCCTCTATGACTGATAGTTTTTGAGGGTCGTTAGGGTACTCTGGTATTTTTTCCACATTTACTGCGTTTTGTGATTTTTGTGAAAAAAAATTTTCAAGTTCTATTTATAAGTGTAGTAGGGGGAAAATTTTTCATACAAAAATGTCTAAGAGAGCCTCTTGAAAAGAACCCAAAAAATTTGTATAGAGAGAATTTTTTTTTGTTCGGCGGCCATCTTTTTTTTACCGGTTCACCCAATGGCCCAAGGTTTTTAATAACATTTGTTTGAGACCATGTCTGTATGACTGGTAGTTTTGGAGGACCCATGAGGTACTCTGGTAAATTTTCCACATTCATGACGTTTCATAATTTTCCTGAAGGAAGACCCATAAGTTCTACACACATAAATAGTGAAGGGAAAAAGTTCCATACAAAATTGTTCTGGAGAGCCTCTTGAAAAGAACCCAAAAAAATTGTATGGAGAAAATTTTTTTTTGTTCGGCGGCCATCTTTTTTTTACCGGTTCACCCAATGGCCCAAGGTCTTTAATAACATTTGTTTGGGACCATGTCTGTATGACTGGTAGTTTTGGAGGACCCATGAGGTACCCTGGTAAATATTCCACATTTATAACATTTCGTATTTTTCCTGAAAGGACACTCATGAGTTCTATACATGCGCTTAGAGATAGAAAAAAAGTTCTATACAAAAATGTTCTGGAGAGCCTCTTGAAAATTAAAAAAAAAAATTGTATGGACGCGAAAATTTTTTTGTTCGGTACCTATCTTTTTTTTATTGGCTCACCAAAGGGCCCAAGGTCTTGAACATTTTCAGTTTCAGGACCATGTCTCTATGACTGATAGTTTTTGAGAGCCTTTGGGGTACTCTGGTAAATTTTCCACATTCATGACGTTTCATATTTTTCCTGAAGGCAGACCCATAAGTTCTACGCATATAAATAGTGAGGAGAAAAAAGTTCCATACAAAATTGTTCTGGAGAGCCTCTTGAAAATTAGGAATTTTTTGTATGGAGATGAAATTTTTTTTTGTTTGGTAGCCATATTTTTTTCATCGGTTCACCCAATGGCCCAAGGTTTTGAACATTTTTTGTTTGGGGACGGTACCTCTCCGACTGATAGTTTTCGAGATCCCTTAGAGCACCCTAGTCAGTTTTCCACGTCCAGGTCTCTCTATAATTTTGTAGACCTTATATTTTTGAATTTTACACACCCAAAATGTATGGTGAAAAAGTCCCATACAAAATTGTTCAGGAGAGGTGATCAGTACGTGACTTCAAGTAGCTTTATATATATAATTTCGGTATTTTCACATTCACATACACACACGCACAAACTTTAAATGTCATTTTTATTTATATCTAATCAAAAACCTAAAAAATAAATTCCAAGCTTTCAGCTTTAAAAATGACGATACTTCCGTACAACATTTCAACCCCCTCTTTTAAACCCCTTACAACCCTTTTTTCGCATTAAAAAGTAGCCTATGTCCTTTCTTAGGCTCTAGTGTATCTGTGTACCAAATTTAATTTAAATCGGTTCAGTAGTTTTGGCGTGAAAGCGTGACACAGACAGACAGACAGACAGACAGAGTTACTTTCGCATTTATAATATTAGTAAGGATTTACGATAAAGGCTGCCTTCATATTAAAGCCCAAGGTACGCGTCAAACGCGCGCATTTGAAGGCGGCCTTAAACTTCTTCCTATGCCTCTCTACTAGATATTGAAGATTAGGGATCAGTTTACTGATCTTTCCTTGTAAATGGCTAGGCGGAACAATTCTGCTATTGTCTTAATTCCAGTTCTTTCTCTTATGTTACCACGACGTCTATCGCCTGCCAGCATCTCGTTTTCCTAAAATTTTACCCATCATAATCATTCGGTTTGATTCTGACAATAGATTAACTATGTTACAATTGAACTTACCTGATAGAGATTGGATTTGGGTACTATAAATCCTTGATGCCATAAGCTAGAACAGTTCAGTTTGGACTCATTTGAGATGAAAGGTAAACTTGGGTACTCCCAAATTAAACATGGACTCTTTTGGACTCATTTGCTTTGCTTACTTGAGCACTATTTATAATCGGGGCAAAAGCCTTGTCTTTATAAAAAAATTGTATGTTTTAATTGAATCTTTCAAATGTTTACACAGCTCGCCGTGACCTACTTAGCGGAGAGCGGGTTCGAGGAGGCGACAGCGGCCAGCGTGCGGACCCTGGGCGTGATGCTGAACCGGCCCGCCGAGGAGGTGGAGACTCTACTGCAAGAGCAGAGATCATCCCTGGCCGCGTCACTTCACCCTTCGGCTTTGGCTGTTGCTCAGGCTTATCATATGTGAGTATAAAACTAAAGTCTAACTCTAAAGTATTCTTTTTTCCAATAGTTATGTATTGTCAAAAGGTCAGAACGTTATTCTGAACATCCAATTAAAAAACGAAACGAAATCATGTAGTTACCAAAACTTTTGGTACTAATATTAATCCCCTGAGACCCTTGAAATTCCCTAACGGCAAGCATGGGACCCGCACTTTTATTTCTTTCTTTTATTTTTAGTAATAATTTAAGCCCGATTCGCACATATCAGTGAAGCATCAGTGCCGGCAGTGAAAATATTCTTTCATACATTATCTATGAACCTGTCCGTATCTTTTTACTACTTATTTTTTTTTTTTACTTCAACTTATTTTTTTTATCAATACAAATATAAACTCCCCATAGCCAACATATATGCCATCCTTAGAAATATAATAAGTTGTAATCAATTAATAAGATGTAATATAAATTGTATAAATAATTGACATACTAGTAAGTTTGTCAAGTTTAGCAATCTTTCCCCGGCAGCTTGTTTATTACGAAGGTATACGTACTTATCGTTTATCTTGTCACTTCATTCGCGAATATTAACAAATAACTACATGTTCCCAGTCAATGTTATCGGTATTAAGATAAACCATAAAGCATCACTGATAAAAATGAAATGATACATATTTAAGATCAATGCCAAAGTCAAGAATTACTTTTGGATAAGAGTGGATGGGGAATGCAACGAACGTGGTCATATCTATTGCTGAACGAAATGTTAGGATTAAGCCCATTTATACTTATCCATACTAATATTATACATGCGAAAGTAACTCTGTCTGTCTGTCTGTCTGTCCGTCCGTCCGTCCGTACGTCCGTCTGTCTGTCTGTTACGCTTTTACGCCTAAACCGTTGCACTGATTTTGACGAAAGTCACAGAGATAGACTAGGCCTTGGAGATATGCTACATTTTGTTCCGGAAAATAGAGTTCCCAAGGGATTTAAAAAAAACCTAAACCACGCTGATGAAGTCACGGGCATTGGCTAGTATTTCATAACACTTCCACACCCATATGTTATCATACAACATTATGTTATCATACACACTACTACCCCTTATCCCGTTCCGAATGATTACTATAGCTTGATAGTACCTTGATATCTTGTGAGCTCATTTGGCAAAATTGTGAAGTTGTGAGTGAAATCAGCAGGATCTGAGCTGTTATAATTTCAACTAATGAACTGATATCGCCCATAACGCACTGAAAATTCCGGCAAGATAAGGAACACCTGTTCTGAATAAGTAGCTTTAATTACAGTCGAATACTGAATAGCCACTTAACTGTTAAGGCCATCAAAACAATTGTGTGTTTTTAGACATTTGCTGGATAAAAATATTTAAATATTAAAAAATAACCGGCCAAGTGCGTGGCGGGCCACGCGCAGTGTAGGGTTCCGTAGTCACAATCCTCGGAAAACAGGTATAACTCCTTAACCTGTGAACCCTACTTAGCCGTGATAGTTTTCCTTTAAAATTGATTATATACCCTACTGCTGTGAATTTTTTCAAGTTCCTATATACTGCCATTTGGCTGATAGAGGGGGGGGACACTTGACTCTAATAAAAATTTGCACTTTAAAACATTATATTTTACAAACGGATCTAGAAATCGAAAAATGATGTTCCCACACCCACAGTATTTTTAAAAGACCTATTCAACGATACCCCACACTATGGGGTAGACGAGAAAAAAAATATTCATCCCCACTTTACATGTAGGGGAGCTACCCTAAAAAAAATATTTATCAAAATTTTATTTCACCACTTTGTCGGCGTGATTAATATTTATACTCATGCCAAATTACGGATTTCTAGCACTAATAGTCTTTGAGATTAACCGAGGACGGACGGACAGACGGACAGACGGACAGACGGACAGACGGACAGACGGACGGACATGGCGAAACTATAAGGGTTCCTTGTTTACTACGGAACCCTAAAAACTATGCAAGTTTTTATGGGATCATGAAGTGTACACATACTAGGGGTTATTACTTGAATCCGATCTGCTACATTTTACTTATTTACTCTAACTACTCTATTTACTCTAACCATTGTTATAGTTGCAAATTGTTTTGTGTACCTTAAATAAATAAATAAACAATTCCATAGACACGTTAAATAAAACTTAGGATTATGTTAACATATAAGGTAGGATAGGGTCAGAATATAGTTTATTATACATTTATAGCACTTTTAATTGCATTACTCAAATTAAAATTTTTTTCAAACAGAGCCAAATCTGGAGCGCCGTTACACGAATCGGAATCCTCAACGAGTTCGGGAAGCGACAGCGAATCGTCCTCCGATGATGAATAGTCATGTTAGTAGTATTACTTAGTATAAATAAATTGCATTTAGATATTAACATTCTGCCGTATTATTCTTGTCTTAAATCAATCTTCTCACATTGCTTTCACAACTTTGAAGATCTTGGCGCCCTTAAGATAACACTCTATGACTCTCAAGTGGAGGCCATCCAAATAGCATGAGTGTGTCGACTAGTTCTATTATCTATGTAGTCTGACCACTGATCTCCTAGTTATTGTGCTAGTTTTCATTGCAATTTGACCGAAGTAATCGAGCATTCGCCGCAAAATGAGCCGCATCTTTTAATCTGTTTAAGAATTTTGAAATGCTATTGTTATAATCTGCAGGACTCATTTCAGTTCATCAAGGCTTCTTTCAATCAGAGTTTATTATTCTAATTCGTTATTGATACAAGTTTATAAATGTTTGGAGTATAGTGTCTTCTTTAAAAAAAACTTGACGGCCATTGCCCGTTTTTCAACCTACTATTTTATAATTAGTCCAATTCTATTAAATAAAGTTCTAAATTATTGACAAGTATCCTTTAATGTAGAATTTATTACATATAGATGAATAATGTGATAAACATCTTAAACGCATCTTCAGCGTAAAAATCTTTACCTTACCTACTCAAACATTACCCACAAATATTTAAACTAGTTACTCTTCCGTAAAATTAGTCATACCGGAAAGAATTCAAAAAGGAGGAATTGGACTACGAAAACAATATGCGTATGTAAATAGGTACTTTTTTCTAGCTCGAATTGCAAAAGCAACGGTGACAAGTGACACAGTGCTCTAATGACACGAAACCAATTCTCCAAAAGGTGTTAAACATGATAATTGGTCGTGACATGCGAAATTTTCACGAAAGTAACTGTCTCTGTTAGTTGTCCTCCGGTCGTCTCTCAATCTAAAGCCTTGGCCTTTGACTTTGAAGCTTAAAATGTTCAAATACGATTTTGTGTTCGGAATATTCATTGTAAGTATCCAAACTATCTTGGTAGGCCACAGAAAATTTAAACCAGTGTTAAGCAAGTGTTTATTCAACTCTCAACACAAGACGTCAATTTAGTCATCAGTTAAGAGCATCGACACAAGGCGCATTGCGGTGTCGCTGCGTTGCTTCTGTGACGTCAATGCAACGTCCTACATAGAGAAATCTGCTGTGTGGCTCATTACGCTTTGCGACACAGCAACGCTTTGCGGCGTCTCTGCCTTGCATCTGCGGCGTCTTTTGTAGATAAAATCGTGGTATGTCACGCTGCAATACCACGATGCTTTATATTGCGGTATAAACCGATATTTATAGGTAGGTACTTTAGGGTCTTTAGGCCGCGCAACGCGCCGTGTGACATTGAAATCGAAACGTACTACCTTACACTGTTTAATTTTTTTGTGGTACATTCGTCTCTTAACGTCTCGTATCTTAACAACAATTGTGAAGTGTTAGAATAACTTCTTCAATGGCAATAATGTTATCCTTTTTCAGATTACAGTTATTAACATTAGCTCGGTGTGCGCAATATATATCAGTAAGAACGTCGATTGTGGTAGTTACGGCTTTATTTGCGATGGAGTGTCAAGATTGAGGCTTTGCGAGGGTGACAAAATTCTCGGACCGGCGTTCATTTGCCCGGCGGACACTATCTGCAATGAAGAGTCGAGTGATGTTTGTGAAAACACTATAAATTATATTGATCCCTCCCTCACCAGAGATCTCCGTTGCTACCGCAGTGAAAGAATAGCTGACACGAGCGTACCCAATTGCAAAGGATACATTTTGTGCATTCCGAACAAGAACCGATTTCAAGGTATCAAATTCAAGTGCTCTGGAAACACGATTTTCAATGGATATACGCGAACGTGCACTGCGCCTGAAAAGTACAAATGCCCGATGGGCAATTCGACCAAGACAAAAGTGCAATACTACGGTCAAGCTAATAGAAGAGCTGACACAAGTCGTGGCGAAGTTCCACATAGTCTTAGTCTGAATTCTCAAGGTCAAAGACCCATTGATTGTAAAAGCTACAGATTCACAGTCACGCAAGACAACAGTCCTACACGGGCGACATACTTTTGCCCTTCGAGACCCGTGAGAGGAGAGTCCACAGTCCGTTGCACGGTATTCTCAAATCATTTCTGCATAACTTTGGAAAGAGATGACCAGGATCAGTTTATCCAAAACTTAGGCGCGGCCTACCGGAAGCCTCGATTGATTGTGTAACAATTTAGTGATTCAAATATGAAAATGACAGGCAAACTACTAATTTAACTGTTCAAAAAATTTACAAGACTTCGAGACTTTCTAAGCATTTTGATATTATATTTTAATATCAAAGATGTTTAGAAAGTCTCGATAAACTGTTTTGTATGATAATATAATAATTATTATTGTTAAAATAAGACTGAAATAAAATTTAAATTCAATTTTTTAATTTTATTTTCATTGTCCTATACCCTAATATATTAACCCTAACTTATTCTATACTTTGTTAAAGATTACAAATAACACTTAGTAGGTAGGTAGGTACACAGTATCTTTTGAATTGTTTACAATATTTCATTAAATAATAATTAAACATTCTCATTAATTTATTTCACTTCGTAATTCATTCATCACTTTCATAACTATCCTTGTCTACACATTTTCTCTTTTCATTATGAAAAACTTCGTCTGAATCACATTTCTTAATTTTCCGACGAAACTCTGATTTCCCATTTTTTGTACATTGGTAATATATTCTGCAATCGTCTGGATATACAAATTTGCCCTCCTTTTTACATTCAAATTCCCTTTTCTTGTTCTTTGAATCTCTTTCTTCTTTAGATTTACTTTCTGCGGTACTTTTTTCTCTATCAGTCTTTGAGCTATCTTCACTAGACATAGACCCATTCAATAAATCTAAAATACATTGCAGTTTTGATTTATCTAGATGATATCCTTTTTGACATTGCAATTTAAATCTTATGTAGCCTTTTACGGTTTTTGTACAAATATAGTAAAAGTGGTCTGAAAAGATATCGACGTATCGTCCTGGTGAACTACACTGAAATTGATTATTTCTAATGCACTGTGACAGATTCTTAGTGCACTGTTTTGAAATTTCGCTAAACACTGTATTTTCAGGACATTTTCCAAAAATTGGTTGATTTCGTCCTATGCATATGTAAAAATTTTGGCAATCAGTTTTATCGGAATATTTGCCTCGATAACCATCGTTACATTTGAATTCTATTATCGTTCTTGCAATATCTCCGGGTGGATTTCTATTATTTGATTCAGCAGTTATAGTCAATGGAACATTGTTTTCTTTTCTTGTATTTTCATTTTCTGACACAGGAACGTTTGTTTGTGTGTTTACAGAGGTTAAATTGAATACATTTATATCAATTACATATTTTATTGTTTTATTTGAAATAATTTTAAAAGGATTTTTTTCATCTCTAGTTGAATTTTCAAGATTGTTGCTCAGGTTGCTGAAATAAGTTGTATTTTTTGATATTCTTTTATTGTAAGTATTTGAATTTAGAATTCTTGAGTTATCTCCGAACATACCATTTAAATGAGTTCCATTAAATGTAATACTTTTATTTACAGTATGATAAGTTTCATTAATCACTTTAGATGTATTATTTATTTGATTTAGTGCTACATATTTTGACGATAACATTCCTGAATTTCTCTTTAATGTTTGCAATGTAACATTTAATCCGTCATTGTTGGCAGAGTACCACGTGGAATCATCCTTGGTTGTTTCAATTTCTTTATTTGCTGGTAAAATCAGATAACTTGAAATATTTTTACTTACACTTGCATTATCGACATATTCTTTATTTGGTGTTATTCTTATGCTATTTTCAGGTATAGTTTCACCTACATCCGCTGTTGTGCCGTTTGCAAATTTGTCGATTGCGTTTATATTATTTGCTGGTCGCTCTAAAGCAGTTACTTTTAATATTCTTAGATCTGATTGAGTTGAGGAATTAACATTCCCATATATTGTTGCTGTATGCACTGGTTTCTTATTTGTTACATTTATTTTTAAAGTGGCAATTTCTAAATCTCCTTTATTGACAGTAGCTAACGTATTTTCATTTTTAATTTCTAGCGTATTATTGTTGTTTAATGGAAAATAGATTTTACTTAATTGAGTAACTTTTGGTTTCATCGTGTTAGTTGCGTATATTGTTTTGTTATAGACAAACTCGGATGTATACGGCATTGTTCTTTCTGTACTGACAAATGTATTCTTTATGGAAGTTGTAGATGATAGATCATTCAAATTGCCTTCTAATATCCGCATGTTGTTTTGATTTTTATCTGTGCTATTAATAATATTTTCTGCGTTTACTGACAATTCATCAATGTTATTTTTATAATAGCTACTTTCGTCTGTTTTGGAACTCTGTGTCGTGTTATAAATAATTGTCTTGTTAGATTCAGTAATACTGCCATTCATATCAGCTCCTAAAGTTGATAACAAATTAACTGCCTTTGAAGAATTTATCATATTGAATATTTCCAAATTGTCTGAGTCCAAAATTGATGACTCTGTAAAATTTTCGGCTAAGTTATGTTGGTTACTATAGTTTTCAGTTAAACTTCGAATGTTTTCAGTAGTTGCACTGTTGTAAATATGATCAGTTAAACCATCATTATAGTTGTTTTTCGATATAGCACTGGATTTGAAATATGTCTTTACTTTGTTGGTTAACGTTGAAATATCAGTTAAATTAGTAGCTGCTTCCGTCCCATCTCTTATGTATGAGTTAGTTGTGATTATATAATCAAAGATATTATTCACAGTGTTTGGCTGACTTTGAAATTCTGTAAATGTAATTCCATCATCATCGGTGTCTATAGGAGTTGTTTTTAATATCGAAAATTCCTGAACCGTATCATTTAATAAATTCCATTGATTAGTCTTTGTTATATGTGTAAGATTTACATTTAAGACATTGGCGGTTTGCTTGTTATCCGCCATGTGTGTAGTGTGTATAGGTATACTCGTATTATTATGGGATGAATAATACATGTTATTGTCATCACTTCCGTTTCTGGATAACTCCTTTACTGTATTATTGATTAAGATTTCCTTGTTATCGGTTGTAGACCATAGTAAATCATAAATGTTTGCTTGTGTTTCCGATAGATCCGTATTCATATTTGTAGTATGTTCATATATTTCAGCCAAAATTACGGGTTCAAGTTGATTTATAGACGATTCCGTTATATTAACTTTATATTCTGGCCCGGCAAAACTTGTCAACATTGAAGGTGAAGATACACTTTCAGTATTGTCATCATTATCATATATTTGTGTCGCAAAGTCCTGTGTAGTTCCATAATCATCTTTTGTTACAATAGAAGAAAGAATATTCGTGACTGTTTCTGTTTCTATATTTTGAGTACTTAGGTGATACTGTATAGTGATATCATTTTTAGAAGATTTTGGCAGTTCCACGTTTGTATATTTCATGTTCTGTTGCATAAGGCTTACATACGACTCAGTGGTCACAATCACATCATACATATCTAATGATAAGTTCGTCTCAATGATTTCTGTATCTAAGGAACTCTGATTATTCATCGGTGAAGGTAAATTATTATTTTCATTTCCTACCATTCTGTCATTTAAAGCAACATTAAGATCTGTCGTTAAACTTATTTCATCACTGAAGGTTTTTGTAGATGATATTAAATTTGCATTTGCTGGTAATGTTAATTCATCAATAACATTTTTGTTAGTGTCTTTTATATGCATTAAAAATTCTGTCGTATCATTAGAAATTATATTTTCAGTATTTGTGCGAAACTCATTTTCATTGATTGTGGAGGCTGTTGAAGGATTCGCATCATACGAAACATCATCAATTGATGTTGATTCTGTTCTTGTTTTTGATGCTACTAATGTGATGTTGATATTTTTCATAGACGGATGATTTTCACTTATCTGTGAAAATGTATCATTTTCTTCCTTTGCTAAAATTTCTTCATTGGTATTCATTAAAGCTTCGTTTACATCTGTCGTTGAATATAATTCTTTATCATATATGGCGGTGAATGGTAAATCGGCATTTATTAAGGCTGACGTGCGGTTTTCATGCATCGAAGAATCATCTATTTGAGATAATATGTTTTTTACAGCATTTGTATAAAAAGTATTTACTGTTGTTGGTGTTGGAGAGTTTACACCTTTCTTTGCCATATCCTGCTGTACATTTTCTTTAACAGGACCAGATGTAGTTGTAAAAGTAATTACATCTGGCGAAGAAATCACAATGTTTTCAGTAATTGAATTACTTTCAGTTATCACAGTAGAAGATAATTCAGTAGTAGTTTCATACTCTCTATTTGAGCCTATATTTTCTTTATCATTTGAATCTGTTTTGTTCAAGACATTTGTTTGGGTTGTCGTTTGATTGAAATCTGTTACTGTCGTATATTGTTGTGTATTTTCTTCATATGAATCAGTATTCATAGCCGAATCGATTATATCTGATGATGTCACAATATTTTCTGCATTTAAAGAACCAGCTCTTATCACCGAAGAAGATACATCTTTCTGTTTCTTTACTGAGGATCCTTCTAAAATTTCAATTTGAGATATGTTATTTGCAGCATTTGTATAAAAAGTATTTACTGTTGTTGTAGTTTGTGTTGGAGAATTTACACCTTTCTTTGCCATATCCTGCTGTACATTTTCTTTAACAAGACCAGATTTAGTTGTAAAAGTAATTACATCTGGCGAAGAAATCACAATGTTTTCAGTAATTGAATTACTTTCAGTTATCACAGTAGAAGATAATTCAGTAGTAGTTTCATACTCTCTATTTGAGCCTATGTTTTCTTTATCATTTGAATCTGTTTTGTTCAAGACATTTGTTTGAGTTATCGTTTGATTGAAATCTGTTACGGTCGTATATTGTTGTGTATTTTCTTCATATGAACCAGGATTCATAGCCGAATCGATTATATCTATTGATGTCACAATATTTTGTGCATTTAAAGAACCAGCTCTTATCACCGAAGAAGATACATCTTTCTGTTCCTTTACTGAGGATCCTTCTAAAATTTTCTTTAAAGCTGCGTTGTCTGCTACGGAAGAAGGTAATTCCGTCTGAACTGAACCAACTGTTTGCGAGTATGACAAAATCTCATCAATCCTATTTGTATTCGTGCCGTTTTTATGCATAGAATTATCATTTTCCCTATCATTGGAAATATTCTTCACAGTGTATGTATAAAATGTGTTAGAATTTCTTGCCGTTCCTGTTGGAATATTCACATTTCTCACTGTCGTATCCTGTCGAGTTGCTGAATTGGAATCAGTAATAGTCAAATGAATTTCAGTATTTGTAAGATTACTAGTGACTGTAGGTAATATGGTTGTTGTGAAATGTACACTTTCTACATTATTTGAGGTTGGAATCAATATGTCACTTTTAGTACTTAAGTAATTTGCTTCAATTTCTACTGTCGATGAGTTATCCGTGCTTATGATATCAGTTATCGCAGGAAAAGATCCTGTTGTTGATAGAAAATCTTCATTTTCTATATTACTCGTGGGTGTTGTTATGATAGGTTTATATAAATCAGTTGTTATTTCACTTTCTGTGCTTGTATACTTTTTAATTGTTGCTCTTTCGGGTGATCCATTGGTACTTAAATTATCAGTTACAACAGGATCAAATAATTTAGTTGATGTGTAATCTTCTTCCTCCACATTGTTCAAGGCTGTTGTTATAATAGTATTAAACAAATCAACAGATATCGCACTTTCAGTAGTTGAGTAATTGTCCGTGGCTACTGCTGCATACGTTATATTTGTGGTTAGATTATCAAATATACCGTTCGATGCGTCAGTTACTGTCGTAGAAGGAACTAAATCTGTAGGTTTAGAAATATTGGTTTCACTTTCACTTAAATCACTAACTGTCGTTTTATATGAAATATTTTCACTTCCCGTAATCACTTTATTTTGAAAGTCATTCACATGTGTATAATCAACTATATCTGCTGTTTCAGCACGAGATCCTTCAGATTCTGTTTCAAGTGGAGTTACACTACTATTTTCTGATAGTTCTATACTTCTTTCTTCATTATAAGGAAGGAATGTAGTAACATCAAATAGTTCCCAGGGAGATGATATAGTTGTTTCGGAAAGCTCGTTCGTTACATCACTCTCTACTGTCACTGCGGCAGAAGTGGTCGGAATTTCAAGTTCACATTCATAATAATTAATGTCTGTGCACGCTGTGCTTGGAGGACAGGGTATGAGGAAATCGTCAACTGTTTTTGAAACACCTCCAAAATCCACGCATATTTTAAAATGCGTTGAATTAACACAGTGGAAAGCTTTGCCTTTGCAATCGATGTTCGTTGTCGCTAATACAGGTATCACGATAAGTGCCGTCGTCTGGAATAAAAATAAAGTCAATTAATCCAGAATACATGAAATGGCTTGCAATAAAATTGTTTAATGATGTTGATTTACAAAAGTTGCGTACCAAAAGGACGGTGATAAAAACGCTATCTTTATGTTTACTGAAAGCCATGACCACATTTCAGTCAAGTAGCGAAGTGGCTGAGGTCGACGAAACGCACTTGTTATTTTACTGATTGTTTTGTGTAGAGTAAAGAGATTTTCTTCATTACATATAATTTGAATGGTCCATGAAGACTTTTGTTAGCATAACGGCAGCTCATACACTCTCTGTCACATACAAACAAAGTAGCCAAACGTCTTATTTTTGGCGGACAAAATGGGAAATGTGGAATGTTTACAGCTTTGTTGGTGAAATCGTCTATCATAAGTAGGTATTATTAGAATAATCTATTATTTTACCAAAAATACTGTAGAATATTTTATAATATCATATGTTATTTTTATTATATAATAACAACTAACTAGGTACATTTGAAGCTGTAATTTATTTTATTTTCTTCAAAAATTGCTTAGTTGGTTTGTAAAGTTGAATTTAATTGACCGATCGTCATTAGTTGCTGGTAGAAATTTTTGAATTTTCTGTTCTTCATTTTTGGATCTGCATATTTTGTCCACATAAAGTGACATGTCCCATTTTTAACCCCTCGCAAAAACGACGGGGTGTTATAAGTTTGACGTGTCTGTGTGTGTGTATGTCTGTCTGTTCCCTCGTAGCGCTCAAACGGGTGAACCGATTTGAATGCGTTTTTTTTTTGTTTGAAAGGTAAATTAGTCGAGAGTGTTGTTAGCTATGTTTGATGAAAATCGATCCAAGATGGCCGCCGCTACAAAATAGCGGATTACATATTCTATCACAACGCCCTCAATATGGGTATGAAATGAAAGGGCTTGACTAGTAGAATAGCACTATGCAAATCCAAGATGGCCACCACCAAACAATGGCGAATGTCGGGGGTTTTTTAAATTTTTAATTTATACTTGTTTTTTATTCATTTGTTGCTACTCTACACATAGATAGCTAATGATGTTGATTATTATCAAGATACACTACACAAATACCTGTGACACCTTATTTCCCGTCGTGTTGACTGCTTCTCGGTACTCTCTCCGCCACAATGTAGTGTGTGTCCCATTTATTTGCCTAAGATAAGGACACTTACATAAAGTAACATCGATACATATATTTTATTGTTTAATGTAATAAAATAAATACTTACCCTGCTAGACCATTGCATTATTATGTTGAGCAGTCTTATCTTTTCCTGGTCCGGTAACTAGGATCTGTCCAATAATTTCTACTAATTAAATATACCTAAATAAAGTTAACTACATTCCCCTTGTTTAAATCGCTTTTAATAAATTATCAAATTATTAACTGTAGTTACTTCGGTAATTTCCAATGTAAACTGGTAATTATTCCGGGGATTTTTTAGTACAAAATATAAATAGGAAAAGACATTTTATGAATGCAAATTTGATGAGTATTGGTACTAGAGGAAACAAAAAGAACATTTATTTGTGTTGAGTCAATTCCTTAATACACATGTTTCTTGGTACTCGTAATGTGGTGGTAGCTATAAGTATCAAAAAATAATTAATTTTGGTGAGTGTTTAACTGTGATAGCCTAGTGGTTAGGACGACCGACTTCTAATCGGAGGTCGTGGGTTCGATCCCGGGCACGCACCTCTAACTTTTCGGAGTTATGTGCGTTTTAAGTATTTAAATATCACTTGCTTTAACGGTGAAGGAAAACATCGTGAGGAAACCTGCATGCCTGAGAGTTCTCCATAACGTTCTCAAAGGTGTGTGAAGTCTGCCAATCCGCTTGGCCAGCGTGGTAGACTATGGCCAAAACCCTTCTCACTCTGAGAGGAGACCCGTGCTCTGTAGTGAGCCGGTAATGGGTTGATCATGATGATGATGATGAGTGTTTAAATGCTGTATAAGTTGTATATAGTATCCTTCTTTTATATCTTGATAAGTGTTTCTGAGATAATAAATATTATTAAATCGAGTAATAAACTCCGAGTAACAGACAAATATTTACATCCTATGGTTTTACCCCACTGGCTCGAGTCTCGACTGTAAAACCACACGAGTAGTAAATCTACAGAGGGGAAGCTTCCACAAGCGGCCCGCTGTAGGTATACTCACACAAACACACTCACCAACGGTTCACGGACGCGCGCTCGTTCCACTGGGGGGTGTTACACTATCAGTATTATCACGCGATCCGCGATACGCGATCCAATTATTGATGGTTTGGCCGCTTTTTTGCGTCAATACTGATGGATTTCCGGATGGTCTTGAAATCCGCGATCCGTGGATCGTGATACGGTATTGATAGTGTGACAGGCCCCACTAACCGGTACAGTTGGTGACAAACATGCGCATATGTGTGAGTGTACCTACAGCGGGCCGCTTATTAGAAGCTTCCCCTCTGTAGGTACTCTGTGGTAAAACGATTCAAGTCGGTAAATATTTGATTATGTTGTAATCCATAAAACACGTAACATTGCGAAAGTCATACGTGTTGTTATTCTTAGTTTGACTCATCAATATTATAATGGAAAAGCTCGCGTAACCGATTTTGATTAAAAGGATAGAATTGGCTTTAATTCTGAACAAGCTTTAATTCTGGACAGCAAAAAATTACCATGGTCCATCCATGTTAATTTTTTGCTGTGCATAAAACAATAAACTAAGGTAGGCAAGGCACACTTCTTTAGATCCTTTTTGTTTCCAGACCAATGATTTAACTGAACGGTGGCCTCAATCTACTCTATTCATACTCTTTACACTTATTCCCTAGATTAGTCATTTTGAATTAATTTAAATAAAACAAAATGTCATTTTGTCATAAAAATTATTTTAGTTATGTATAAATTATTACAAAGCTGTACAAATAATTTATAAGTACACCTAACTACATGAATATATTTAAAAGCATGCAATAACGATTCTTAGTTAATATCACAACCATCTTAACATTGACACTGACAACATGATTAATTAATTATTATTATAGACCCACCGTTAAACAGGGACGATTCCTGAGGTATCTTCAAGGTGCGGGTGACAGATAGGTGCGTTACGGGTGACAGTTAGGTGCGGTAGGGATAACAGTTAGGTGCGTTAGGGGTGACGGTTAGGTGCGGGAGGGGTGCTGGTTAGGTGCGGGAGGGGTGATGGTTAGGTGCGAGACGCGTGACAGTTAGGTGCGAGACGGGTGACAGCTAGGTGCGGGAGAGATGACGGTTGGGTGCGAGAGAGGTGACGGTTAGCTGCGGGAGGGACAGTGGCGTAGCGTACCTTGGCGGGGCCCCATATAAAAATTTGTTTGGGGGCCCTTATGAAGGGTAAGGATTTCTCACAAAAGAAAAAAAAATGTGTCGGCTCGTTGATATTGTAGTGTGAATAATCGAGCATTGCGCCATTACGTCATTCCCCCTACCAACATTTTATTATAGGAGAGAGAGAGAGATAGCGTGGGGGACACATTCCGATCTGGGCTCTCGACGAGAGCGCTGCTTTGTTCGTGCGGTGTACTGTGTTATATAGGTTGTGTTGTACAAAGTAGGTGGTATCGTGCGATGTGTGTCGTTTAGATTAGATTGGTCGGAAGTGGTTCGGTTGCAGGGGAGGAGGAGACCGAACTAGGTAGGTAGGGAAAAGTCAGTTAGTGTGTCAGTTAATGAGAAGGCTTTTCAATTAGGCCCGTACCCATGTGACGCCCACAGCAATGTAATTCGATCTACCCTGATAATGAATAATGATACTACTAGAATAGCCTTCTGATGTCGTCCGCTGGTCCATCTCTGGGTCCGTCCTGGCGACAAATGTTTGCATAAAATTAAAAGCAATATTTATTCATCATAATTATTTATCTGTCACTTTTTTTCTAAAATTTTTACAAACAATTCAAATTAAATAATATATACTCTCCTTGCCTTTTTTCGGCAAACTGATTTATTAAATCATTTATAGCTGATGATGACTTTAGTTTTTCTAAAGATTCTGCCTCTATGGACAACTTTTTGGACAACATTTTTTGACTTTTGTCATTTTTGAAATAAACAAATATTTGGGAAGTTTTTGTTAATTTTTGCTTACGCACGTCGGGGCCCCCGTGGCTTGGGGGCCCCGTATAATTGATACGGCATATACGGCGGTAGCTACGCCCCTGGGGAGGGATGATGGTCAGCTAACGCGTGGCGGGAAGTGTGATAGTTGACGGAATATTTAAGTTTCCCTCTAGTCTCCCACATAGCACCTGCCTCGGTAATCGTCAGTTAAACGGTAGGCCCATACATCTCGGTATATGCATTGGGTGCTTGTCCAATGCAAGTTTTTAAATTAATTAATTAATAACCATTTCGAAAAATAAATTCAGTCGATAGAGAGAAATAGAATATCATCAGTTTAAAAATGCGCTATCAAAACGTCCATTTTCGTCTCAAACTAAACTTCCGCACTTTGGTTTTGTAAATCGAGACGCTGGCGATTATGATCCATACGAATGATACCACTGCGGTTACGAGGCCCAAAATAAACATCGCGAACTGTAGTCCGTTGTCTTGTCCTACGACGAACGACAGGCCCACGACAAATATGAGCAATAACGCAGCTGATAGGGTTTCAATAGTGCTGTGTAGTTTGGGCCACTTGCGGGCCCCGACGAACTCTTGAACTGTTGATTCCCAGCACGACGTCACAGCGCCGTACCCAAAACCGGCTATGACGCAGCCGATGGCAAACGAATCGTGGTTATTGGCTTCTGCTAACACTGGAAAATAATACGTAACAGTTAAAAATATTCACAAGTTGTATTCAACTGAACTTATATATTTTACAGATAAATATTTGTTGACTAGCGGTCCGCCCCGGCATCGCCCGTGGTACATAGTATATAGCCTATAGCACTCAGGGATCACGTACATATCCAACGGTGAAAGAATTTTTGAAATCGGTCTAGTAGTTCCTGAGATTAGCGCGTTCAAACAAACAAACTCTTCCGCTTTATTATATTAGTATAGATTTCATTAGTTAGTATTTCATTCATAAGAACTAGATTTTGTGGAGCCATAGCGAGAAGTCTGGTGGGAGGCTTTAGCCGTGGCTAGTTACCACCCTATCGGCAGAGCCGTCGAGCAATTTAGCGTTCCGGTACGATATCGCCTAGAAACCGATCAGGGGTATGGGTTTAATAAAAACTGCCATACCTCTTCTACCCTAGACCGTATCGTCACTTACCATCAGATGAAGTCGCAGTAAAGGGCTAATTTGTACATGAATTTAAAAAATCTCATTTCGTAGAGCAAGCGCCTAAAAATCCTCCAATACGGTAAACTTTTCTACGTATCTACCTATAGTTGGGAATTGGGATTTTACAAACGTGCAATCCAAGTAAATCATAAATCATTTATATCGGACTTCTCGCTCGCACTTACCTTCAGGGAACTGAACCCTGATTCTGTGGTGTTGTGTGTAACAATAACAAAGGATTTGTCGGTTGTTGATAACATTATAAAGAGCCAGGGAGAGCCCTCACAACACTATGATCTGTCAGCTTTGTGACTCAATTCGCACGTTTGTAATGTCCCAACTATAGCTAGTTTTATACAATTAAATGATAACGTTAATTATTAAGTACGTACCGAAGCAAGCACACGTCGATACGACGAGCCCGAATGTGACGACGTACTTGAAATTTCTCTTCGGAGTCTGAGCCAACCACGGCGTGCACAACAAGAAACATATCCACGTGAATCCGTGCAGAGACATCATGAAATTGATCTCGTAAATAGCTATTTTCGGCCGAATCTGCAGACCTATCATTGGCAACAGAACAACACCGACGGTCATCAAAATTAGTTTTGTAAAATTTAATAATAAGGCTGGGTAAAATTTTCCACAAGAGAGTGACCTCGTCAACGGCTTGAAAAACGTGTCATTAATATTATAAATCAGGTACAGCATCCTTCTTCTTATCCTGTAAACTCTATACGAGGGTATCGACATCTTCCTCTTCATATTTACATACGCAGACTGGCATCGAAAACTGAATGTGTTCAATAATTTTTCCGTTTGTATATCAGTGATAGGCGCTATCGTATCGTACCTCACTTCCAATTCAGAATACTCCTTGTTTTCAACTACATCCCCGTTCGATTGAGAATCTCTTCTGACCTGATTCACTATGCACTCGTCGAAACTGTCGCCTATTGTACTCAACCTTTTAATAGCGAGACTAAAACGTTTTTTATTTCTATTTATACTTGTTTCATCACTGTCCTCGTCGCTGTCACTCTCTTCGGTCTCTTCAGGGATCTCCGGTAGAATGTCAACCCCGAAAATATTCCTCCTCTTTTCTTCGGGGCTAGGAGGTGGTGTGATTGTTTCGTCTTTTTTACTATTATCATAATCAGCGTCACCTAGTCTATGCAAGTTATCATCGGAGGGGCTTTTCCAACACTTCCTACTTAAATTATGCAGTTGTAATTCAGTGCCATAGATCTGGTCGATTTCATTCTTGTACACCAAAAAGGTTTGTGATAACTCCTTGTATCTTGTGAAGTAAGCTGATCTTCTAGGATCATCGACTTTCAGGAGAAGTATAAGTGGCAATGTTTGCAGCATGACACCGGCTAGTACTATGTAAGAGAAGGTGTAGCCGTAATATTCTATGAGGAAGAATAAAATGTGAGGGAAGAGAGACTGTCCGATTGCCTGCCCCGTGTAGGACAAGCCTCGAATAAATTCAAGACGTGTGTCATATGTCTCGAACATAACTGCGTCAACTTGTGCCGATATGAGCGACGATCCCAAGCCTGAAATTAAATAATATTATACTTAATAGTCAAAAATAGATAACATAATGTTACGAATGAACCTTATTTCTAGAGCATTAAGGTCCATAAATTGCTCGTCACCTAATAAATACCTACAAACCCATCGATGTAAACAAACAACAACGCGGCTGTTCTGGAATAAACATCGATAGGGGTGGAACTTTCTAGAAAACGCTTAGTCACGCGGTAACGGGTATATAAAGGGACCGGCGAGCTGACGGAGGGTAGTTCAGTTCTGAGAGCCGAGCGAAATACAAGCGAAGGAAGCGATCGGAAGTGAAGAGGATTGGAAGCGAACAAACGTGAAGAGGAAGTCTACAAGAGGATCAGGAGTACCAAGTGGAATACGGAAGTGCAGAATAAAGTCTGATCAAGGGTCACCAGGTGTTTTATTCCAAATCTTCGAACCCCAGCACGTAACAATTGGTGTCAGAAGTGTGATTTGGAAGCTATGCCATTGACTCCGAGAGACGACTTCGGCAGCGAGGGTGTCAAGACCAGGGCCCAGCGTGCAGCGGAATCCAGCCGAGCACCTGTGGAGGAGCACCTGGAGGAACCAGCACCTGGTGGGTCCCCCCAGCTGGCCCCACCCACTGGCCACACCCACCAGGCCACGCCCCTTGAGACCACGCCCACCCAATCGGAGGCCCCGCCCACTGGCCACGCCCACCAGACCACGCCCCTTGAGGCCACGCCCACTCAGCCGGAGGCCCCGCCCACTGGCCACACCCACCTGGCCACGCCCACTGAGCAAGCCACGCCCACCGTTGACTTGTCGAGTTTGATGCGGATAATGCAACAACAGTTTGCAGCGATACAGGAAAATCAAGAAGGGGTGCAGCGAAATGTTTTGTCGGCCGTTCACGAAGTTGGCGGCATGGTGGCTAAATTGCGAAAAGAGTTGGACCTCATGGACGAGCGAGTCACCTGCCTAGGAACGGACATAGATGGTGTGAAAACTGACCTCACCGAGCTACAGAAAAAGGTGATACGTCTTTAAACGACAAGGCTAACGTCAAGTGGAGCGATGGGCGCAGTTCAGGGACCTAATGTTAAGGTACGTCGTATACGACGGAAGCACCTCCTGGCCTGCGTACCGGCAACAGTTTCAGACTGTTGCTACTGCCAACGGATGGACGGACGAACAGTGCTTGACTGCCCTCACTGTCGCATTGAGAGGGCAGGCTCTAACTGTTCTGGAGGCCTTTCCTACTTCAGGCTGTGGATACAAGGAACTGTTGGATGCACTCGAATCCAGGTATGGGGAGCGACATCTGGAGCATGTGTTCCGCGCCCAGCTGCGCGATAGAGTCCAGAGATCTGGAGAGGGTCTCCAGCAATGGGCGTTGGAAATAGATAAGCTTGTGCGGAAAGCTTATCCATCGGCCGACGATAAGATGGTAACCGCAAACACCGTGCAGGCTTTTGTCGACGGAATTAAAGACCTGGAGGTAAGAGCTGCCGTGAGGCTTCGTCACCATGCCTCATTAAAAGAAGCATTGGCGCATGCCTTAGAGGTCGAAGCAGTTCGACACGACATTCGTCAGACTCATAGACTACGTGAAGTTGTCGAGGAGGTGAAAGAGGTTAAGACCTCATTCAGGAAGAACTTTGGCGCTGTGTGCTATAGATGCGGTGAGAAAGGGCATTTGCAGCTGAATTGCCCACAGAAAGAGTCGCAGATGTCCCGACTAATGAAAATAGAGAAACGGTTGGAGGAGCTTGCGAAGAGAGGTGAGGATGCAAGGTCTCAAAATCAGGGAAACTAGTAACAGCCAGGACTAAGGGGCGAGTACTGGCTGGCACGGAGGGAGCCCCAGCAACGGTTATCTCACAGGTATGCGATGGGAACAATTTAGCAATGCCAAGCATGGATAAATCAGGTTCTTGGAAGGATCCTACAGTCTATGAGCTTCTTAAAGACTGCAAAAGCAACCTGACTTATTCACAAAGCATCAAGGCAAAGAAGTTTCTATTACGCTACGCGGACATCTTTTCTAGTCAAGAGAGAAACCCAGGGAGAACATCGTTAGTGCAGCATAGAATCGATACCGGAAATGAGGGACCCATCCGTCAGCGAGCGAGACGGCTACCAATCGCGAAGGAAAAAGAAGTCGAGGATATGCTGAAAGAAATGGAAAGGAACAAAATAATAGAACAATCCGCAAGTCCCTGGTGCTCACCTGTTGTGCTTGTGAAGAAGAAAGATGGAAGCACACGGTTCTGCGTGGACTATAGGCGGCTCAATGACATCACAAAGAAGGATAGTTACCCGCTACCTAGAATCAATGACACTCTGGATACTTTGAGTGGCATGAAATGGTTTTCGACTCTAGACCTAAAATCAGGTTACTGGCAAGTAGAAATACATCCAAAAGACAAGGAGAAGACAGCGTTTTCAACGGGAAAAGGATTATGGCAGTTTAATGTTATGCCTTTTGGATTGTGCAACGCACCTGCCACCTTCGAACGACTCATGGAATGTGTGCTAGCAGGGTTAGTAGGAGATGCCTGCTTGGTGTATCTAGATGACGTCGTTATCATGGGTCGAGACTTCGAGGACCATTTGCAAAACATGGAGCGAGTCTTCGCCAAAATACATGGGGCAAACTTAAAACTTAACCCGAAGAAGTGTCAGCTATTCAGGAAAGAAGTGAATTATCTCGGCCATGTCATCACAAGTGAGGGCATCCAGACTGACCCGGCGAAAGTTGAAGTGGTTAAAAAATGGCCTACCCCTAAAGACAAGACAGAGGTAAGGGCATTTTTGGGTTTGTGCTCTTACTACAGGCGTTTCGTCAAGGGGTTTTCTGAGATCGCAAAACCGTTACATAGACTGACGGAAGAGAAAAGACCATTTTGTTGGGATGAAGCCTGTGAAGATTCCTTTTCAAAACTGAAGAAATACCTATGTGAAACACCAATTCTGGGATACCCACAACCGGAAGGCCAGTTTATCGTCGATACCGACGCGAGCAACACAGCGATTGGAGGAGTGCTATCCCAAAAGCAGGGAGATAGAGAAGTCGTTATGGGGTATTTCAGCAAATCACTGTCAAGACCGGAACGGAACTACTGCGTGACACGGAGGGAACTTTTTGCCGTGGTAAAAACGTTGCAACACTTCAGCAAGTATCTAATCGGCCGAAAGTTTTTACTACGTACGGATCATGCAGCATTGAAATGGCTACTGCAATTTAAGAATCCCGAAGGTCAAGTTGCTCGGTGGATTGAACAGCTCCAGGAATATGACTTCGAGACTCAACATCGCAGCGGGAAGTCACATGGAAATGCAGATGCACTTTCTCGGAGGCCATGCCCGGAAGAATGCAAACATTGCATCAAACAGGAGTCGACGGAGCTATCATTGAAACTTACCAGGACGAGTTCCTTAGGACCCTGGGAGGATGATGCAATGAAGATGGCTCAAGAGGGTGATGAGGATCTACGGCACATCATCGTGTGGAAGAAAAGAGGAGATGCCAGACCAACATGGAGTGAGGTTGCACCTATGAGCGTTATCACTAAGGCATACTGGGCACAGTGGAGCAGTCTTACTCTACAAAATGGAATACTCTACCGAAAATGGGAAAAGACTAACGGCAGGGAGTTCCATCTTCAGATAGTCGTTCCGAGAGCCAAGGTACCCGATGTCCTACGTGAAGTGCATGACGGAGTTTCGGGAGGTCATCTTGGCGTCAAGAAGACACTAACGAAAGTACGGGAGAGGTTCTACTGGCTCCATTGTCGGGAGGATGTGCAGGATTGGTGCCGTAAATGTACCATTTGCGCTGCCGTGAAGGGACCACAGACAAGGAGTAGAGGTAACCTGCAGCTGTACAATGTTGGTGCACCCTGGGAACGTATAGCTGTTGATATAGCCGGACCATTCCCTGTGACTGAATCAGGGAACAAATACTTCATGGTTGTTATGGACTACTTCACTAAGTGGCCGGAAGTATTCGCGATACCTAACCAGGAAGCTACAACTGTTGCAACTAAGCTCGTTGAGGAGGTTATATGTCGCTTTGGTGTACCATTGGAAATCCACTCAGACCAAGGAAGGAACTTTGAATCGCAAGTGTTTCAGGAAGTATGCAGAATTTTGGGTCTGCATAAGACACGCACAACTGCGTACCACCCGCAGTCTGACGGAATGGTTGAAAGATTCAATCAGACGCTTGAAAGGCATTTGGCAAAGTTGGTTGACGCCCACCAAAGAGACTGGGACAGGTACATTCCACTATTTCTCCTCGCCTACAGGACTGCAGAGCATGAGAGCACAAAGGCAACTCCGGCGTTAGTCAATTATGGCAGGGAACTACGGTTACCAGTAGACTTATTGATGGGAGGGTCACCGGATGAACCTTGCACCGTACAAGACTACGTCGCCAATCTGAGAGAGAAAATGCGGGAAATACATGCTACAGTTCGGGAAAACGGATTGCAATCGAGTGAGAACATGAAAACCAGATACGACCGGAAATCGAACACGAGCGGATTCGAGGAAGGTGCCTTAGTCTGGCTGCATAATCCGACTCGTCGAAAAGGGAAATCTCCAAAATTGCAAACCAGATGGGAGGGTCCATACAAAGTGGTTACCCGTATTAACGACGTCACGTATAGGATTCAACGTCAATCAAGGGGAAAATTTAAGGTTGTGCACATCGACCGCTTGGCAAAACATTACGGAAGCAACAGTGATGCTCGGGACGAGCATCGCTAAGAGGGGGGCAGTGTTACGAATGAACCTTATTTCTAGAGCATTAAGGTCCATAATTGCTCGTCACCTAATAAATACCTACAAACCCATCGATGTAAACAAACAACAACGCGGCTGTTCTGGAATAAACATCGATAGGGGTGGAACTTTCTAGAAAACGCTTAGTCACGCGGTAACGGGTATATAAAGGGACCGGCGAGCTGACGGAGGGTAGTTCAGTTCTGAGAGCCGAGCGAAATACAAGCGAAGGAAGCGATCGGAAGTGAAGAGGATTGGAAGCGAACAAACGTGAAGAGGAAGTCTACAAGAGGATCAGGAGTACCAAGTGGAATACGGAAGTGCAGAATAAAGTCTGATCAAGGGTCACCAGGTGTTTTATTCCAAATCTTCGAACCCCAGCACGTAACAATAATTTATCCCACCCGATCGTTTAAAATTTCTAACTAAAGCAATACTCCAAACTGAAAATATCTTGGTCGTCATGTAGACACATCGCGTGAATAGTAAGAAAATATTATTTGTTCGCCTTGAGTGATTTTCAATGTAACTAAGTATTTTCTGCTGATAAATCCTAACCAATGTGTGAGCGTATCGCTTGTAGGCAAACCGCTGTCTTTCTGATGACTGAATGCAATCCGGTCTATTGGACAGAACCACGCGCTCTTTTTGTTAAACCAAAATATGGTACATAAACAACATAAATAATGTAGGTACTTACGCTCCCCAGTAATGTACCTTCCTTTCAGAAACTGCGATTACGTATTCGTCTACGGCTGACTACCAAGCCGAGCTGAATTTTAATGATAACAGTAAATAGTGCAGATAAATACAAACGACCAACAAACCTCCTAATACTCCGTAAACCAGCAGCTGGTAATGCAGCGGTATGAACGCGCAGACGAACAGACCGCTCACTACGAACGCCAGGCCGACGGAAGCCATCACTCTGTAGCCGATCGAGCCGCCCCACGAGTCCGCCGCTTCTCTGAACCAGCATTCTGAAAAAGCAATACGTAAGTTGTCGAAGATGCACGCGTGCTGATTATGTTTTTTGAATTCAGACATATGTAGTCACACGATTCGCCCGCGTCTTGAGTTTTGACTTTGCAGTGAACTATATATTGACAATCAGGGGGGTTATTCTGTAACTTAGTTAGCAACTGAAAATAGTTGCCAACGAATTAGTTCGATTGCTGCTTTACTGTGTGTGTAGGTACCCGTACCGACCCTACTACAGTAGGGTAGGTACGATAGATGGAATATTTCCTTCTGTATAAATAGTTGAAATATCTGTAGAGAGTTTCGTAAATTATACCAGCGTATCGATCAAGCTTAAGTAAATCTTTGTGATAAAAATGTCATTGACTGATCGCTATGCTTGTATATGTATTTTTTTAGATAGGTACTCAATATAAACTAGCCATAAGGTACCTAATTTATAGCAAAGGACAACTCAAGAACCTATAGGCAGGTAAATGCACTCTTATCGGCCATCATTGGACGAATGATATTAGTGATAAGTGTTCTGACTACAAGAAGTTCACTCACTTAGAATAATTATTAACTCTTACCCCGTTTGGTTATATACTCACCAGCTTCATACAACCTTTGTACTAATGCTCTAAGTTTTGGCTTAGAATAAAACATGTTAAATAAATATTTGACTGTAGCCAAAACCTCAATTATTTGGTTGCCTTAAACAAAATCAAAACAATAATGATAATAAATAAATCCATAATCATCATCAGCCTATTTCTGTCCACAACTGGACATAGGCCCAGGACTCGCCACTGCATACGGTCCTCCTTCCTCATGCAGCGACTTCCTGCCACCTGCTGGTCGTTGGTCCAGTGACTTCCCTCCATCTGCTGGTCGTTGGTCCAGCGGGCTGGCTATCCCACACTACGCTTGCCGGTACAGTCTCCACTCGAGAACGCGTTTTCCCAACGGCCATAGATTCTGCGATAAACAAGGCCTGCCCATTGCAACTTCAATTTGGGCTGTGTCCTGTGTCCTTGGGTGTCTCTTCATCTTAGAGATCTTCTGCGAATATGGTTACGAACACCTCCGGCGCAACATGTCCACGTAAATCCTTCACCTGAATTTTCAAGGTCCGCAGAGAGTATCCGGATTCCGGACACCGCGCAAATGCTCTTCAAGGCTCTTCAAGTTCCGAACCATAATCCTTCAATGGTCCTCCGGGGCAGAAAAGAAAACCTCTCGAACACCGGGGCAGAAAAGAAAACTTCCCGGACCCGGCGGCGTCTTCAGGCCACTTTGGGTTACCCCGTTGAACACTCGCTTTGAAACGTAGGAACGATTATTGAAACGGTTCCGCTGCCGGTTACCATAATAAGAACCGGTAACTTTGGTTCGGATATCGATTACTTACCGATTATTTACCTATTTATTATTACGAAGGAATTTTTATCCCCTAAATATCTGTCTTAAACTTATGTAAAGAAACGCTTATTGTCATAAGAATGCTTACGTGTTAAGCCGTATGTGAAGACGAATATCGATGGCGTTGCGAGACCGAGCCACAGGGGGACCTCAAAGTTGGAGACATACACCCACAGCACTCCGTATGACAGCACGAGACTTGGCAGGCAAATCTGTGAAAAAATATAAATACTTAAGTATAAACTATTTAACAATCCAAGAGATCCCTTGGAATAAGTCCACTGTGTCGCGTTCTAAGTCGTGGGCCACGGCCTACTTCATCTGGAAAATCAATGGACTAATGCAGAAATTCTTCACTTTATATGTAAGTACATTATTCTAAACAGGTATAAATAATAAATATTAAATAATAGGTACCTAATGCTTTGATTATTCACATGCCTGCCATTCACATGATTTCAAAAACCAATGAACCGATTTTGATGATTTTTACACTATCGTAATGTACATACTTTCAGGAAGGTTTATAAGTATAGAGATCATCAAAATCGTTACATTGGTTTTTGAAATCATCGCAAACATAATATACATACTGACACACACATACGTGTCGAATACATAACCTCCTTTTTTTAAGTTTTTTAAGTCGGTTAAAAATATTGTAATTTTGAATATTTCATTAGTAAAAATAACTACATCGATAACACTAAGTATATCGATACTAGCATTCGCGCCTAGCCCGGTGGGACCACGGAGCTGGTAGTATAGCGTTTGACCCACCAGTAGGTCAAATCGGTGGGACCACGGGCCCTTTATCTGGGAAATCTTTATTTTTCTGGAATAAAGTATAGTCTATGTCCGTCCCCGGGATGTTAAACTACCTCTGTACCAAACATCAAAATCGATTAAACTGTTGGGTCGTGAAAAGCAAGTTGACAGACAGACACACTTTCGCATTTATAATATTAGGTAGTAGGTAGGTATGCATTAATAATTTTCATATATTTTTAATTTTTTAAATACAAATATAACTACCTGCTATATAAAGTGCCATACATTAATATATCCTATCTAATCCTACGAGGCTTTCAGATTACAACTTAGATATTTGTGTCAATAAGTACAGTTTTGATGCATCGCTACAACACGTTCATCTTTCGTGAATCCGTTTATCTTATTTTGATGACGGTGATAAAAGGTGATATAACTAGGCTCTTCTGCATCGTTAAATATATGCATGGTCGATATCGACCAGCGGTAATCGGACCTATGCTGACAGGCGGAAGCGGACCTGTGCTGACAAGCGGACCTATGCTGACCAGCGATAAGCGGACCTATGTTGACAAGAACTCTTAATCTTAAATGGAGCGGAACAATGACAACGCTAGATAAACGTAATACCTGTGGTAATACTGCTACAGGTAGGTACACTTCTACGTTGATAATATAGTACCTACGTATTCTTTGCAACTAACGTTAGGCCAAACAAGGTAGTTTTAGTATTCTTTAATGAATGTCTACGTGAAAATATATTATCTAACGGGATTAGGTTTTGAACCTGTGACGTTTAGAAATTCTGTCCACTCTAAACTAGTGATACCTACCTACTAAACTAGTAGGTATTGCTTGTAATCGCAATTCGCAATGGTATTAATGTAAACAAACTAAAAGTTAAAAATTCCACTAATATATATCAATGTCTAGTAGGTATATCTTTCGTTTTCCTTGTAGACCTATTATTATATTTATTAGGTTTTGCATCTAAGTATACTTACAATTAAATGAAGTAGGTACTTATGTCTGTGATTTCGAAATAACTCTCTTTTTTACCCGACTACGGCAAAGCCAAAGAGAAGGGTTATGTATGTATGTTTGTGGCCGATTTTTGTATGAGATTCTGTGTGTACCACTGTAGCGCCTAAACTACTGGACCGATTTTGATGAATGAGGTGTCTATTGATTTGTTGTTATGATTCGGGTGACACAGACTACATTTTATTTACGAAAAAATCGAGAAGTCACCTTTGCGCGGCTTTCTAGATTTTAAAATTAGTTTCGGATAGGCATAACAGATGGCGCCACTGTCTGCTTGCCCCGCGCTTTTGCCTACTAAATTATTATTAAATTATTAAGCGGTTTTACTTTACGAATTTTACTTGTTAACTCTCATGATTATTTAAACTAAAGCTTAATGCTATACTTCAAACACGTTTTCAAATATTTGTCTGCCTTACTGGTTATTTGTCCGGAATTGTCTTTGAACGGCTGGAACGATTTTGACGGGACTCTCACAGACAGGTAGAGGATTATACTTACAAGTAGTGCTCTAAGTCACTTTTCATCCCCGAAATATTTAGGGTTCCCGCGTAAATAATAAAAATTGTTGATATTAGAGACGGTACGGTACATGTGTGGATACATTTTCATACCCTAACCGCTGAATCGATATTGAATGATTGATTTTTTTGTTTTTTTTAATTCGGCATAAAAATAGCTTGCAACTCGCAGGCAGACATAATTTAATACTTTTTATCGCAAGAAATCAAAAATTTCCTAAAGGATTTTAAACTAAATCCACGCAGACGAAGTCACAGGCATCGGTTAGTTCAACAATACGTACGTTTAGAACAATGATCGAGACGAGAACCGGCCACCGCCAAGTAGCGCCCTGCGATCTCTCGTCGACCTCCATTTAGAGACTTGCCTCCGAGCATTTTTCTAAACTTTGAGCAGACATTTTCAACTCCGTCGGTAGGTACAGTCACACACTTCACTGCAGGCGGATCATTTTCAACACTCGATATTAACTGCGGTCGACGAGATATCCAAGTAAACGTCTCCGATCGAGCATGACGTCGTTACTCGTATTCACGACTCTAGTATGTAATACCCAATACCTATGTATATTGCATGCATCGACATTTGTTATCGGAAGACTCGAACTCTTCGCCTTATCTTATCGTGTTATTAATTCGTGGCTATTTTAAGTGCCTAGAGCGTTCAGTAGAAAAACTAGGAAACAAAATAAAACTGCTTACGCACGAAGCAATAAATTATACTTGAGCGATAGGCCTGTTTTTCGAAAAGAACTTCAATTGTTATCGTAGGTATTAATAAAATATTCAGTTGGTAAATAAGTATGAGCTAATGAGTGCACGACTGATTAGGCTGATGATACTGTAATGGTTAAGTCAATTAAATGAAACCTTATATTGTTCAAGTGCTTTTTTACTCTAGTGGTGTTGAAATTATTCAAAAGAAACTGCCAATTCTATACCCCCTGCACCTACGAGTACCTACGAAATAACCTCCATTTTGTTACCGTTATTTAAGGCCACTCTCTTCACGCGCTTATCCATACAAACGTATTACGCCTATTATTCTAATATTTGTCGCAATAGGTCTAAAGTTAAGCCAGATATCAATTTATATCTCCATTATCTATGCCATAAAATAAAAAAATTAGTAAAATTATATTTATTTTAAAAGTTATAACCATTGAAAAATCACTATTTTTGGGCAAATTTTGAGGCAACTTCGTGCGTAAATAAACTATATAAGAAAGCAGAAAATTTAAAAACGACCAAAGTCTTGTCATAGGTTACTTCATAATAATTACAAATGTACTTAGTTTATGTAATAAATTGCCAAGCATTTGCTAAAATAGGCGTAATTCCAAACCTAGATTTGCATATTTTTACTTTGCCATTTTTCACTAAAAAATCATGATATCTCAAGCAAAATTTATTACAGGGGAAAGGTGCGGTTAGTGCGGTGAAAGGGGTTACAAGTTAGACACGAAGAAAAGCGAGTAGCGGCCGATTTCGCACGATCTATCATCTATGACATAATTAGTCAACTACGAAACGTAAACAGCAAATATGTCACACGTTACGTATAATAATTAGCATTTTTGTTGTTTATTTTGCCTTCTTATTTTGCTAATTGTAATTTACTGCTCTTTTATTCTATTGTAGACTCGTCAGCTAGAGATTATCGATACGGATACAAATCTAGACTTTTTCCAAGCCGGGCTCCCAAAAATCCTCGACAAACACGAAGAAAAAGGAACAAACAGCAGCTAATGATGCGTAAGTATCTACATATCTACTTGGTACAAGCTGACTAAAAATGAACATGAGTAAGACGAAAATCATGTCAAACACTCATGTCCCGCTTCACCCGATAATCGTTGAGAACTCGGTGCTCGAAATTGTAGACGAGTATATATACCTAGGACACAAAGTCCAGCTAGGTAGGTTCAGTTTCGAGAAAGAGGTCAACCGCCGAATCCAACTCGGATGGGCAGCGTTCGGGAAGCTCCGCGATGTCTTCTCGTCCAAAATTCCTCAATGCCTGAAGACGAAAGTCTTCGAACAGTGCGTGTTGCCAATGATGACATACGGATCCGAGACATGGTCGTTAACTATGGGCCTCATAAGAAAGCTCAGAGTCGCTCAGAGAGCGATGGAGAGAGCTATGCTCGGAATTTCTCTACGCGATCAAATCAGAAATGAGGAGATCCGTAGAAGAACCAAAGTCACCGACATAGCTCAACGGGTTGCGAAACTGAAGTGGCAATGGGCGGGGCACATAGTTCGGAGAACCGATGGACGTTAGGGTCCCAAGGTGCTGGAGTGGCGACCTCGCACCGGGAAGCGCAGTGTTGGTAGACCCCCCACTAGGTGGACCGACATCAAACGAGTCACAGGGAGCCGCTGGATACAAGCGGCACAAGACCGTGGCATGTGGAAGTCCCTTCAAGAGACCTATGCCCAGCAGTGGACGTCAATCGGTTGATAACGACGACGACGACGACAAGCTGACTCCCCCTGCTTCATAAAAATGCTAGAAATAAAAATGTTATAAACAGTAATACTAAATATAAGTTTTACGCCCAGTCTGTGTTCCGAAACGAACGAACTAAGGTCGAGTCCAGACTAAGTAACACCTTTCAAACTATATTACATGCAATATAACCACTACCGCCACTACAGCCTTTTTAACGTCCCACTGCTGGGCACAGGCCTCCTCTTTCATAGGAGAGAGGGATTTAGAGCTTAGACCCACCACGCAGCTCCAATGCGGGTTGGCGGGCTTTTGTCACATGATAGTGAAAATAACCGGGAACAACTGCCGTGCTCTCCGAGGCAAGGGGGCAGTTGGCGGTGTTTCACACCGCCCACTACCAACTTCGGGCTGGCACTGAGAATTTCTTGACAGAAAAACCCAATACCTAAAAACTATTTGCCCGACCCGGGAATCGAACCCGTAACCTCGTCACAGTCGAATACTCTAACCACTATATCAACGAGGCAATATAACAATAGACTTTTATAGCAAATTAGGTTTCAATACTAAGGGATAAAATATAATAAACATAAAGTATAATAGGAAAAAATTATTGCCATTTTACAAACTGGTTTTTTTATAGGTAATTTTTAATTGCACATCTAAAATACTAAACGTGCAATAAATATACTGACTTGCATACTAAATGATACCGTATTACTATTAATTTGTACAACTAATATACTGATTTGCACACTAAATTATTTCTTAGTTATGGTCCAAGAACGAGCGAAGCGAGCTCGGGACTTGCGGCACCCCAACTCAGATAGGTTAGGTTAGAAGGGACAACGAACAGGGGGATGGCGGGGTCTATAAGACTCCGCCATCACCTTCGTTGTTATTTTTTTGTTTTCTTTTCATACTGCCCAGAAAAAGGAACCCTGCGAAGCGAGGCTTCGTCAACTGCATTTGGTAACATCTATTTAACGATTTAATATTATATTGTACTAGCTGAACCCCGCAACTTCGTTCGCGTAGATATAGGTTTTTATATAGGATCGGATCGGATCGCATAATTATTTTATGTACCTAAACTAAATGTAGTCTAAGTTACTCCTTATAACATTGAAAATTTGGTATTTAGTGTAAAACGTTAACCCAAAATCAAATATTGAATTAGAAATTGAATTAAATTATTTTTCAGGGGGGCTCCCATACATGAAAAAGGAGCCGGAAAAAAAAAATTTTTCTTTACCCTAGCTTGTGGGGTATCATTGTTTAGAGCTAATTAAGTAAAGTACAAATATATATTTTTTTAATTTTTATCTCAAAAAATAAGGGAATGGGAGGCCATCAAAGTTGTCAGTTTTAGACCATTTTTGTGACGGGGGCTATCTCAAAAACTAAACTAGTTGGGAATATGATATTTCAGTATATTATGTACTATATGCTCTATTTAAACAACAAATACTGAAAACAACGATTTATTAAATAGTTGATAAGATTGACCAAAATAAACGAACATTTTTTGGGTTTTTCTTTCACGGTTTGTTGCGATGTCTAGCTCGGAAATTAAATATTTCTTAGACCCAAAATATTATATTGTTCATAATTATGTACGGAACCCTGAAAGAGAGAGGCCCGACTCGCACTTGGCTGATTTTTTTTATATAACTTGGTGATTGCGATCTCTCCTAGTTTTAACTGTGGATGTAAACTAAGATGGAAACGGGCTAACCTGGAAGGGGTATGACAGTTTTAATTAAACCTGTACAAGAAAGTATTCGACTGCAGATCACGAAGTCCCGTGTTCGATTCCCGGGTAGGGCATATAATTGTTAGGTATTGGGTTTTTCTGTCAAGAAATTCTCAGTGCCAGTCCGGAGTTGGTAGTTGGCGGTGTTTCACCCCCGTGCCTTGGAGAGCACGTTAAGCTGTCGGTCCCGGTTATTATCACTATCATGTGACATTACTCGTTAAAGCCCGCCAACCCGCATTGTAGCACCGTGGCGGATCTAACAATAAGCTCTAAATCCCTCTCTCTTATGACAGAGGAGGCCTGTGCCCAGCAGTGGGATGTTAAAAGGCTGTAGTGGTGGTAGCGGTGATACAGGAAAGATAATCACCTTCTTATAGCAATGTGATAATCACATCTTTTGTGCTCAGAATGCACCTGTTCAGAAGAAAGTGACTTAATGAAAGTTCAATTTGAACTAACTCATCTTCAGAATAATTTTAAAATGGAATTTTTTTTTTTGATCCTTTCATATAACCGACGTCTTTAATACGCCGGGGTTCCATTCAATTTCAGCAAAAGACTTGCTCCGTATTATTTCGCTTCTAAAGGTTCCATTCAGGTTATACCTAGTACCATTCCCAATGAAAACTCATGCATTGAATGCCTCAAGGCTATATAATGTACCTGGAATCTTGTTTTAAAAATATTATTGTACTAGATGATGCCCACGGCTTCGCCCGTGTGGATTTAGGTTTTTAAAAATCCCGTGGGAACTATTGATTTTCCAGAACAAAAAGTAGCTTATCTGTAGAAACCCGTCCCCAAAACGGAAAAATCCCGTGGGATCCCCACGATTTCGGAATACAATTCCTTACAGCATCAGGGTTGAAGAGTTGGATATGTACATACCTACTCGAGTTCATTCAACGATAAAGTCTTTAATTGGTACCCCCAATATCAATTTAAATAACCGAAAGTTTCTAAAACCCATTAGTTTTGGGGATTAGGTCCCCTACAGCATCAGGATTGAGGAGTTGGAATCCAAATTTTTTATAGAACAGGGTCGCAATGTTTCTCTATCGATTAAAAAAAAAATTACGCAAATCGGTTCAGAAGTCTCGGAGATATCGGTGTACATAGGTAGAAAAACACAACTCCTCCTTTTTTGAAAGTCGGTTAAAAAAGTAGCCTATGTTACTCCCTGGTTAATTTTCTACTTGTATGTGAAGGTCCCGTCAAAATCGGTTCAGCCGTTCCGAAGATTAGCCCGTTCAAACAGACAGACAGACAGACAGACAGACAGACAGACAGACAGACAGACAGACACAAAAATTTTAAAAACGTGTGATTCGGTTATGGTAGCGTTCAAATAACCATATGAGCTTAATATGAGGTAGTTATTTCGATATTACAGACAGACACTTCAATTTTATTTATTAGTATAGATAAGTTTCTATTTAGCCCGTAGAATTAAATCGAGACTTTTTGGATGAATAGCTGGTATGTGCTTAAACAAACTAAGAAATAGTCGCTGAAATTTTAAAGACCATCGTGACCAAACTCCACGCCAAAGCGATGCGGTGCGTTGATCGGGCGAATGTTAGGGTCTAGACTCTAGATAGACATACTGCAGACAGATGTCTGTAAAATTGCAGTTTGGATGCAGTTTTATTTCTGTTGACATTCATCATCATTTTCAAATAATTCCCACTACACAGCATAGGCATGCTCTCAGAATGAGAAGGTTTCAGGCCGTAGTGCTCCAAGCTGGCCGAGTGGGGAACTACACACGCCTTTGAGAACATTATGGAGAAATCTCAGGCATGCAGGTTTTCTCGCGATTTTTTCTTCATCATTGAAGCAAGTAATATTTAATAGGTTAAAATACAGATAATAAAAGTTAAGATGCGTGCCGGGAATGGAATTCTCACCCCCCGAAAGAGAGACCGATGTCTTAACCACTAGGCTATAACCGCTTATATTATACTAGCTTTTGCCCGCGGCTTCGCCCGCGTGAATTTCGATTTTTCACAAATCCTGAGGGATAAGTAGATTTCTGGTCCACCCGCCCCCCGCCGCGCGGCGGCGTACCGCGGTACCGCGTACGGCGGGCGCAGGGCGCAGGGGCGCGTGGCGCGGCGCGGGGAGCGCGAGCGTCGGCCGCGCCGCGGTCGCGATCGCGCGCTGCGAAAATACCTATCAGGGCGTTTTTAACATCTGTATTTACCGATTTCAACACAACTCCTTTTTTGAAAGTCGGTTAAAAAAGTAGCCTATGTTACTCCTTGGTTAATCCTCTACTTGTCTGTGAAAGTCCCGTCAAAATCGGTTCAGCCGTTCCGAAGATTAGCCCGTTCAAACAGACAGACAGACAGACAAAAATTTTAAAAACGTGTGATTCGGTTATGGTATCGTTCAAATAACCATATGAGCTTAATATGTGGTAGTTATTTCGAAATTACAGACAGACACTTCAATTTTATTTATTAGTATAGATATAGATAACTGTCCACTATAATATTATCTCCTGCGTAGTGCCCTGCGTATGCGCACACACTTGTGCACTAGAATATCTCCTGCGTAGTTGACCCTGCTTCTGTTGAAATTGGCCGCTTTGGCCGAGATTTGGAGCGCTGTGGTCATAAAGTGGGTGGTCCCGGGTTCAATTTCCGGCAGGGGCAATTTGGGATTTTATAATTTCTAAATTGTCTCTGGTCTGGTCTGATGGGAGCAAGGCTCGGAACCGGTTAAAAATTAACCGGTTAATAACGGTTATTAAAGGTTAAAGTTGATTTTATCGTTCGGAGTGTAACCGTTAAAAGAGCTTATTGAAAACCCATATTAACCGGTTTACACCGCAAGAGGAATAGGGGAGGGGGCGGTCGCCGCGCCGCGCCGGCCGCGGCGCTATACCTACTAAATAAACAGAACGGACGTCAGACATGCACCTACTTGCTTTCGCGTTTGTGTTTGACGCTTTGTTAAATAAAATTCTTATTCTATTTATTAATTGGCAATACTATATTTCATGTATAAAATATTTTAATATTATTTTTGTTTTATGCCAACTCCACATTGGGATAGGGTTGATGTTCCATATGTCGGCAATTTAACGGTTGTGTCACGTTTAAAAATTCGTAGACGTGTTAAACGAAGCAATTTCAGTAAAATATTTTTTTTTTTTCTAATACTTGATGCTTTCGACTTTATGTGTCCTATTAATACCTGCTTTTCGTACCCATAAAGAAGTATTTTATTTTATTTTTTTAAAAAAAAAGTACTAATTGCCTAAGCTTGGCACCTTTATGCCTTTCCCCGGCATTTGTGTTCCCAAAGTCAGTCCTCATATTATGTCTGATAGAAAATTATATGTTACCCGCAACTTCTTAAAAATAGGAACTCTTTTATCGTTTTAATTTTATTTCATTTTCACGCTAACAAAGACCCTTCTCCAAAATTTAAAAGAATTTTCGAAGAAATAGATATAGATTTTTTTACAACCTTGACAAACAATGAGGCAATTTTTTTATAGATTATAGGAAATTTATTTCTTACCAAACGACGGAAACCGAACTTGGAAGTAGCAATTTTACAAGAAATCCAGCAAATTACGCTCTCGCGCTCGTTATAAGCGATAATTGAAGGATACAGGGTACGGAAAAATGCTGCCTTATTTAAAAAAAATCCCATTGGAGCAAGCTATATAAAAAAAATTCCCATTATGCCTAAGGACAACATGCATTATTTATTCATAATCACTTTCATTTATTTTTTTTTGTTTGTTGAGACATTCAGTATCAGAATTAGCGGTGTTTAAAACTTGTATCATATAATCTTCATCTTAGGCCTGTCAAATTTGACTCAAAAATCACTAAAATCGCAATCAAACGGCTAGTTCTGATTTTTTTATGTGTTGTTAATATCACTACCAGTAGTTTAAATCAAATTTTGCAGTTTTGAAAGACCTGTGC